>JARPMR010000026.1:10978652-12287402 GCA_029955525.1 Oeneis ivallda | reverse complement strand
ATTTTTCTTTAAATTTTTCTTTTTTTTTGAACCCCAATTCCTTCACTTTTCCTTACTCCTTCACTTAAATCAGGAGAGCTCCTGAAATACGGGTGTAATTGAAATGAATATGGTATCAATTTAAAGGTTGCAGTATAGCCTTTAATATGGTACCACTTTTATTAATCTTCATTAGTCATTTAGATCTTAAGATCGCTCGTAGCAAATCACAAGCAGGTGATTCCATAGTTTTGCTCGCTAGTGTATATCTAAATCTAAATACGTTTATAAAAGGAAAACGTGACTGACTGACTGATCTATCAACGCACAGCTCAAACCAATGGGGATCAGACTGAAATTTGGCATACAGATAGGTATATATTATATACCTATATATATATTATATATATATACTATATAATAAGGTGATAAAATAAGTAAATGATGGTGTGATGATCACGAAAGCTATCAAGCACAGATGTCAAGGCTGTAGCCTTTTGAGTTTTGAAATTAATTGAATATTTACATACCTAAACTCAAAAAATTTCTATGTACATGGGGCAATAATAAATTATGAATTAACAGTAATATTAGCTTTAAAATGTTTTTGGGAGAACGTACACGCCATTTACACGCCACACGGTGTATCCTAATTCCTAGTGTTCGTCAAAGAGTATAATATGGTGTTCGTGTTCGTGGTCTTATGGTCTATGACACGGTGTACTTATTATTTTCAATTTTTTGAAGTTTAAATTGTTTACACCACAGACCAGGAACAACAAGCAAGTTTACACCATTTACTCTTTGTTTACACCAACCGTACACCTAACCACAAAGTACATTATACAGACCAAAGACACCTAACCTACGAGTCCACAGAGCGTAGATAGAGAATTTTAAAGACCAAAGTACTGCGTAACCCATGGTATCTACCATGGAAATAGGGTGTAACCGCGTATATAACCTATCTTATATTTCCTACCTTCATATTGTATCTTACATCTATCTTATATACCAAGTTTATGGTATAAAACATAGTGTTAGGGTGGAACCACATTTGTGAGGATCGTTTCGGATTTCGCCCATACAGAACTGTCAGATTCCATAGAAACGTGTACGGATCAAATCGGCTTTTCGATGCGTACACGAATGTATGGAAAATTTACAGTTTTGATCCTCACAAATGTGGTTCCACCCTTAGGGTGAAACCACATTTGTGAGGATCGATTCGGATTTCGCCTATACAAAACTGTCATTTTCCATAGTCGCATCGATAAGAAGCCGATTTGATCCGTAGACTTTTCTATGGAAAATGATAGGTTTGTATGGGCAAAATTCGAATCGATCCTCACAAATGTGGTTTCACCCTTAAACCATCAATACTTTCACACCTGTCAAAACCCTCTGTGTTGCCACAGCATCTCCCACAGAGCATCCTACTCATTATCAACTATTATAATTTATAACAAATAAAACATAACCTCTAAAAATATGAACGATAATTTTATTTATAATTTAAAATATTAAAAGTGTTTTAAGTGTTTTTACGTGATTTTATATCAATATTTATTTGCAAATACTTTAAAATCAGTGCGACCTGCGAAGCAACAGACAGCTAAAAATATAAAAATCGCGCCAAGCGTAAACAGAAGGAACATGTTAGATAAATGAAAACGTTCAATTCTGTTATAAAATTAAATAATATTAACACGATAACATAGAAAGCAGTGCTGAGAATGTAAAAACTGAACAATTAATGAGATACTTAAAAAATGAGCACTCGAAAACATAACCTATAAAGTTACACATGCAGTGAATTTACGAAGAGTTTACGAAAAAAATGACACAAATGAACATCGACGAAGTGTGTCCGAAGCAAGAATTATACCCCATGATAGTTAATTTCCAAAATGGGTACGTCACTGACGAATTTACAGCAAACGAGTGCATGGTTTTTGAAAATAGCGACAATTCCAAAACAGTTGCTACAGTGATAGACAACTTGGTTTACGCCGGTGAAGAAAAATCCGAAGAACTATGTAAAACCTTCATCCTTACGCGTAATAACAAAACTGGTAAAGTTCGTTTACTTGAAAGTAGTGTACTTGACATGAAACCCATTCTAAAAATGAAAGAAACAATACCTGCTTTGGAAAGTAGTCATTTAGAACTGAGCCGAAAATTCGGTTCCAAGAAACAGAAACAGCAAATGGAACAACGAGAAAAGTTAAAAGTCAATGTGGAAACTGTGACAGAACAAATGCAAAACGTAACGCAAGATGTATCTAAAGATGAGCTTGATTTAACGATATATGAAATGAATAATTCTGACGATTTTTACATCCCACCTATTAACCGTGATGCGAGTACAGTGGAGGAGATTTACGATGTAGATAGTATATTAACAGAGGAGCAATATGAGAAAATACAATCTGAGTTAGAAGGAAAAGATTATATGTCTGATATGGTACCGCTAATCAAAAGTATTCTTGCAAAAAAGACATTATCACACAAATTACTCATACTAGCTGTATACGCTAGTTGTCTCGTCCAATTGTACAGTACAGTTGTGAAAAAAATCACAATGAAGAGTTTCGTGATATGCCCCCATTCGGTTACGCTTAACGAAATCATTTTAAAAGGGTTCTGTAATGTTGTTAATGGACGACGAGGCAGACCTGCGCCTTATAAAGATAGATCATTGTGTCACGCAATCGTTTTTATTTTACTAATAAACAATTTGAAAATCGAGTTCGCCACATTGTGTGAAACGTTTAAAATGTCTGATAGAAATGCCTCTACCAAAATACGGGTAACTGGTGCAACTATAGTTCATTCTGGCAGTAAAAAGGTTGTACAGCTCAAATTACCATTGAATATGAATAAGACACCATTTAGGAGAAAGAGTGCAAAGTTTTAAATAAATTTTATTTTTTATTTTACCATTTGTTTTTAATGAAAAAGCCAAGCTCCAGCCTATTCTCACATGGGAAGTTTTCAACAGTGAAGCAACTTAACTTACTTATATCTATTAAATATCATCATCATCATTAGCAACCCATCAACGGCACTACTGAGCGCAGGTCTCCTCTCAGAGAAGGGTTATAGGCCATAGTCCACCACGCTGGCCCAATGCGAATTGGCGGACTTCACACACCTTCAAAAACATTATGAAGAACTCTCAGGTGTGCAGGTTTCCTCACTATGTTTTCCTTCACTGTTGAAGCAAGTGATATTTAATTGCTTAAACGCACTTGACTCCGAAAAGTCAGAGACCACTGTCCTAACCACTCGGCTATCACTGCTTCTATTTTAAATTTACTGACTTCTGATGCACTGCTTGCTATTAAATATACTGACTTCTGATTACAATTTCATATTTATAATAATTAATCCTCAGAACACTGCAGGATTTTAAAAACTAAATCCTCACTGACGAAGTCACAAGGATCAGCTAGTATGTTTTCCATAGATATACATGTTTTTAGTTTTTTTTATTAAAATATTGGAAGCAACCTTTAGATTTCTCTAGTCCTCTAAATAAAAATAAGGTTTGTTACTTATTTTTATTCTAACTGATGGCCATAAATTGTTGTGGGGACTTTTTTTGAAATATTCATTGCTTTTTAGTCTGTAAAATGGACAGAAAAAAATTAATAGTGTTTTGGGTTATAACGTAAATTCAAAATTCAATTCAATTCAATTCCCAGCAATGTCTTTTAGGAGTGCCAACTAGGGCACAGATTGTTCGCCATGTCACGACTCACGTTGATGGAGAAGGCACGAAGGAGATTGAGCGGTGTAAGATGTTTTAAAACTTTTTGATCAGCTAAGTAGTAAAGAGTAGTTTTTTTTAATGTTAGTTACACCTATAATTTACTTTTAAATGCTAAAAAACCAAGAGTGTTGAGTTTTTATTGCCTAACACCAGAGCTGTCAGTAAAAATTTAAAAATTTCACAGATTGTTCACTTAGGGGCCTACCAGGACCCGGAAGGAAAAAAATCGGTTCCCACCCGATTACGAGAAAAAAAATTTTATTTAAAATTTTGGAAAATCATTGCTTTGACGAACTTTTAATTTTTTTTTAATTTTTCCAGTGACAATTTCCGCAATTTTTTTATGAAATATCTTTACCTAATAACTGTACTCTCTTAGAAAAAAATTCCAGTCTGGTTAGCTGGTTTTAAGAGCATTAAATTTTAAATTATTTCAAGAAAATTAAGTTCATCGAAAATAAATCTACAGAAAAATTTAAAATTCCATTAAAAATAAAAAAAGAGGTTCATAACACTGGTGATTTTTTAAAAACTGTAGCAACTTATGTTCTTTTGATTGCCAAAAGAAAAATTGTATGTCAATGTGCCGGATAAAAAGTTATGATTTTTCAAAAGTCTTAGTTCCTCATTCGTGTAAATAACGACCTTATTGAAAAAAAAATGTTAATTGTTTGTGGAGACTGCAGTATGTCCTTTAATTTTAACTGCCTCGTTGGTCTCGTGTTTGACTGCGGTCGACGAGGTCCCGGGTTCGAGTCCCGGGTATCAAGTATTGGGGTTTTCCGTAAGAAATTCTCAGTACTAGCCCGGAGTTAGGAAGTTGGCGTTGTTTCACATATGTCACCGTGGTCGAAATTTGGTCGGGAGGACATTATCTAATCCTGTAATGATGACTGACGGTATCTACATTTTTAAGAGAAAGAAAAATAAAACAATGTCTTATTTTTCCGAATTTCGGTCACGGCGGCCTATCTTCAGAGAGATTAACCATCTGTGCGGGAGATATTAAAGTGCACAAGTGTGTGCGCGAACACAGGTGCACTCTCTGTTTCTTTACTCTCATAGCCCGATAGGACGTAAAATTTGACACGACCGGAGAGAGATTAGGCGCAGGCGAAGAGAGATTAGGCGCAGGACCAACGGCTTTACGTGCTCTCCAAGGTACGGGGGTGAAACAACGCCAACTTCCTAACTCCGGGCTAGTACTGAGAATTTCTTACGGAAAACCCCAATACTTGATATGGTCCGACCCGGGACTCGAACCCGGGACCTCGTCGACCGCAGTCAAACACGAGACCAACGAGGCAGTTAAAATTAAAGGACATACTGCAGTCTCCACAAACAATTAACATTTTTTTCAATAAGGTCGTTATTTACACGAATGAGGAACGAAGACTTTTGAAAAATCATAACTTTTTATCCGGCACATTGACATACAATTTTTCTTTTGGCAATCAAAAGAACATAAGTTGCTACAGTTTTTAAAAAATCACCAGTGTTATGAACCTCTTTTTTTATTTTTAATGGAATTTTAAATTTTTCTGTAGATTTTGGATGAACTTAATTTTCTTGAAATAATTTAAAATTTAATGCTCTTAAAACCAGCTAACCAGACTGGAATTTTTTTCAAAGAGAGTACAGTTATTAGGTAAAGTTATTCCATAAAAAAATTGCGGAAATTGTCACTGGAAAAATTAAAAAAAAATTAAAAGTTCGTCAAAGCAATGATTTTCCAAAATTTAAAATAAAATTTTTTTTCTCGTAATCGGGTGGGAACCGATTTTTTTCCTTCCGGGTCCTGGTAGGCCCCTAAGTGAACAATCTAATAAAAATTTTATATCCACCTGGTCTGGCCCACCCGTATAATTTAAAACCGCGGGATCCCCTTCGAGAAAAATTTAAAGAAATAGGCATTCTGGCAGTACCTTCACAATATATTTATAACAACATAATATTTGTCAGACAAAACATTTTGAGTAACAAATAAAACCGGCCAAGTGCGTGTCGGGCCACGCGTAGTGTAGGGTTCCGTAGTTTAAAGTCTCAAATATTGCTTACCTAGGACAGTGCTTTTATTTTATTTATGAATATTGAATACATTTTGAGTTCCATGGTTTAAATACTATAATATATTACAAAATATGCAACTTACACTTTGTGTAATACCTAACTTAGATAAAACAGATATATAACTCCTTAACTAATGAACCCTACTTAGCAGTGATAGTTTTCCTTTAAAATTCATTATATATACTACTGCTGTGAATTTTTTCTTGTATCCTATATACAACCATTTAGCTGGCAGAGTGGGGGGGGGGACACTTGACTAATAAAATTTAGCACTTTAAAATATCATATTTCACAAATGGATCCCCAAATTGAAAAATGATATTCCCACACCCACAATATTTTTGAAAGACCTATTCAACGACACCCCACACTATGGGATAGTCGAGAGAAAAAAAAATCATCCCCACTTTACATGTAGGGGAGGTACCTTAAAAAAAATTATTTTTCAAAATTTTATTTCACCACTTTATCGGCGTGATTGATATTTTATACCCTTGTCAAATTACAGATTTCTAGTACCAATAGTCTCTGAGCTAAACCGCGGTCGGACAGACAGACAGACGGACGGACATGGCGAAACTATAAGGGTTCCTTGTTTACTACGGAACCCTAAAAACGATACACACATTTACACGATAGGCACATTAGAGATCCAAATAGGCTGGTGATTTCTCGACTGCGCCTCAAGAGGTTCCGAAAGAAGTTACTTTGGATTACATTATTACAATTTTCTTAAGGATCTCTATTTTTTTTTTAAATAAATTATAGCGTATGTTACTAACTGATAACTTAGCTTTCTATTGGTGAAAATCGGTCCAGTAGTTACAGAGCCTAATCGGTACAAACAAACAAAAAAATCTTTCCTTTTTTCAATATTAGTATAGATGTCTTAAAATGAGTATTTGAATATTGGTATTCAATTTGATGCCTTAACAGGGGTAGCATAAGTATGTCACGCACTCTTTAAACATTTGTGGTGGACGTGTGATGCGGGTTGTTACGTACCCTCAAATATGGTTGAGCGAAGCAACGGCTGGGTCATGCGTCATGCTCGTGAACGGGTTCCACCGGCGGGAATGGGGCTACTTTATGTCTACCCGTCTTAAGATATATTGCATTGTTCTAACAATTTTGTTCTAGACAAGTTCTAACTTGGTAGGTATGCATTTTTGGAACTTCCCTCATTGTGGAAACACTGAATACATAGCATAGTATTTATTGTATTGTAAACTTGTTTTGAAAAGAGCAACCGCCGAGTTTCTTGCTGTTTCTTCTCGGCAGGAAGGGCGTTCCGAACTAGTGGTAGAGTCAGACGATTTAAAAGCACTTGTAAAAAGTTTATTTGAATAAAAAATATTTCTATTCTATTCTATGTAAAAAAACAAAAAAAAATATATTTAAAAAAATACAATATAATTAATGTAGAATTTGTGTGATACATTTTTATTTTAATTATATAATACAAACAATTAATTAGTTGACTATAAACAAATACTAGGGGGGGTCTGCCAACACTGCACTTCCCGGTGCGGGGTCGCCACTCCAGCACCTTGAGACCCCAACGACCATCAGCTCTTCGAACTGTGCCCCGCCCATTTCCACTTCAGTTTCGCGACTCGCTGAGCTATGTCGGTGACTCTGGTTCTTATGAGGCCCACAGTTACCGACCAAGTTTCGGATTAAATCACTGGCAACACGCACTGTTCGAAGACTAAGTCCGTTCCAATCCAGAAGCTTAAAGACGTCCTCCAACGCAGCGCTAACCCCACTAGAGGTGGACTGACATCAAACTAGTCGCAGGGAGGCGCTGGATTCAAGTGGCGCAAGGCCGAGGCCTGTGTAAGTCCATGCAAGAGACCTTTGTTTGAAGTGGACGTCTATCGGTTGACGAAGAAGATAAAAAAATAACGATGATAATACAGATTACACACTAGATGGCGCTGTGCAGAGTTTAATCACAATAGAGAAGTTCTCTTGCTTGAATAAAAATACACTGATAATAATCTATAAATGTAGTGCAGGATTCTAAGACCTGTCTCTATTCGTACAACCTGGCTCGCTAAATCTTGAATTTAGTCACCTAAATAGTAGGTAATAAATAATCAGAGTAATATCAGCCCAGAAGTCACTTCTCGGCTAAAACTATGGATAGATTTTTTATATTGTAAATAACTAAAAGTAAATATATTTTAAATAATGGTAGATCGACTTCTGTATATTTAAAACCTTGCCATCATAGACACAGGGTTGTTTTAGAAAAAAAAACCGTTTCCAGACATGTGTCTATTGTGCCAAGATGTAGTCGTTTTCCCAGTTCCATGGTGCCAAGCTGTACAATCTTATTATTATAAATGCGCTAAAATTTTCAATCTGTAATCACTTCGAAGCTGAGCTCGAGCTGTTAAGGAGACCCATGCTCCATTTTATGACCGAATCTGAATTCATCAAACAAATTGATATCGTATTTAACATCGTTTGCTAGACTTTCATCTGACATCTCAGCAGGTTCGAATTTAACATCATCTGTAGTACTTTCAGGTTCCATTGCTTCAATAGAATCTGGTTTAGAGTCATCACTCATTTGTGTAGTACATAACTCGCTTAAATACAATTTAGTTTGAGAAACGTCGAAACTCTGTTTGTACCTCTGGATAGCATATTCCAAAGAGTTGTATGAACTTTTGCAGAATTCGCATTTGAATATAACAGAATCCCGTAAATGCTTTAGTTTCATATAAATCGCGAAGTAAAAGTCATCGTTAAAATTCTTCATACATTCTCCGCAATCGACGTTAAAATCCCGACGCCTCGACCCGTAAGTGGCTAGCTCATCCACATTGAAATCACAATGAAACTTCTTTATATGTCGCTTCAAAGTTTTGAGCGTACTGAAGTCTTTCACACAAATAATGCAACGCGGTAAACTTTTCTTAATTGCGGGTAGATTTGAATGGAACGTTTCGAAGTGTTTGCCGAATTGTTCGTGGCCTTGGAAAACTAAATTACACTCCTGACATTTGTAAATTTCGTCTTCTGCCAGATGATTTGTGGATAAATGTATGTTTAAGGCTTCGAGAGAGTCGAATGAAACTGAACATAGGTGACATGGATGGGTGTTCATGTTAAAGGAGTGAAGTAGTTTGAGATGTGTTTTACAAGATTTAGCGGATTCGAAGCGCTTCTGACAAATATGGCATTGTGGGAACGCTGTTGAATTTGGATGTTTCACCCTCACATGTTTCCTCAAACTTCGCTTCTCTTTAAAAAGAGTTTCACACTCCACACACTTATATCTCTGCATCCCCAGATGCGTGTATTCTATGTGCCTTCTTATATTGCGTTTGGTTTTGAACTCTTTATCGCAATAATCGCATTTGGAACTATACGTGTTATTATGTACCGTTTTCATATGTGACGCCAAATAGTATTTGTTGCTACAAATTTTCTCGCAAAATTTGCACTTAGCTGGGTCATCTGTGGTGTGTTTTAATTTCAAATGGTGTTTTAAAGATCTTTCGTTGTAGTATATTCTTTCACAATGCACGCATTTATGGCAACTTTCATTTGCTTCTTCTAAGGTAGATGTTATGTTTGAATCCGCGATTTGCGCTTGTGGGTGAAATGTTTTTGTATGGAAATCCAGACTCGAAACTTCAGTAAACAGTTTATCGCAATGACTGCAACTGTTTACTTTATTCGGTGGGATACAATTTTTTCTGTGTTCTTTAATACTTTCTTTGCTAAAGAATTTTTGGAAGCACACAGTACAGTTCGACAGACTGTAGTCCTTATCGTGTGTGGACCTCATATGATATTTCAGTTCATAAACTGTTGAGAACGCTTGAATACAATATTCGCAAGAGTAGAACAGATGTTTCTGGTTAATTTTTTTGCTTTTTCCTAATTTCTCCGCCGATTTCATCAAGGATTTCTTGCAATACTCGTAAAATTCTTGAAAAGTGTGGGTAGTTTTGATATGTTGCCTCAATGAGCGTTCCTTTTTGTAAAGCGTATTGCAAGATTTGCATGCATAATCATATTTACTCGATCCAACTGTATCAAGATGTTGTTTGTGATAAGCAGCGACATGACTTTCAAGGTTTTCTCTACCAGTTACAATTTTATAGCAATATTCACACGTGTACTGCTCATTGTTGTCACAACCATGCACGGTTTTTGAGTGCCGTCTCAAACTCCGATTCGAAGTATAGTCCTTACAGCAGATTTCACATCTGAAAATCCCCCTTTCTCTGTGACTCATTTTCATATGCCGCTTCAAATTCTTATTACTGGTATAAGACCTATCACATAACTTACATTCTATTGGTCCTTTTAACGCGCGTCCATGGATTTGCATGTGAAATATTAAAGCCTCCCTTATTTTAAAAATCTTGTTACAATATTCGCAAGTGAGGGATGCTTTTTCAACTTTGTGTAGTAAATTTGAATGTCGTTTCATATTCCGTTCAGTGGTAAAGGTTTTGTCGCAAAAACTGCAAGGGAATACAGAATTCGTTTGTAAATGCACGTTTGTCATGTGATTGATGATATTCTGGCGTCTCGCGAAGACTCTTCCGCACAAGTCGCACTGAGGAAATCCCTGATTGAACTTGTTGTGTCCTCGGTTTAGGTGGAGAAACAACCCAGTGGGGCTTCCAAAGCTGATATTGCAGATGTCACAGTGGCATGACTGATTCAAATGGCAGTTCTCGATGTGGGTTTGCAGGTTATATTTTCTCGTGAACGAACGGCTGCAGTAGTCACAGATATAGTCTGGATCCGCCATTTTGCTGAAATCAAACCATACATAAAATTAATAAAAGTTAAAAAAACTGTAACCCGATTACGGTGCATTCACCGTACATTCATAGTCATCACACTGACTTTTTAAAAAACCGACTTCAAACGCCCGCTTCACTTGAAGTATATAATTTATTGTTGTTTTTTAAAAACCGGTCGACCGATTTCGATAAAATTTATATGGGACCACCTGTGAAGCAAAAAAAAAGAATTTTCCAAATCGGTTCAAGCGTCTTCGAGTGATCGGTAAACATACATTAAAAAAGATTCCGACGAATCGAGAACCTCCTCTTTTTTTCAAGTCGGGAAAAATACGTAGCCTATGTCACCCGGACTATCATAACGAATCGATTGACACTTCATTCATCGAAATCGACTCAGTAGTTTATTCGCAACGGTGGAACATACATACATTTACAAAGACTGATAAAATCAGAACCCTTTTCGCTTTTCCGTAATTGGGTAAAAAATTATAAGTAAATTAAAGACGACTTTGTTTTTAGCAGGTAGATACACTTTTTTTGTTAATTTTGATTGTAAATGTTCCTTCAACTGTCCTTACCTCCCTGCACCTCCCTGAATCTACCTTAGAAAGTTAGAATTAAATACTCCTAGAAATGCAATACAGTTTTTGCAATTCACGAAGGCGAGTGAGCTTTACTCGTGGTTACTTCGTGTACATGCACATTGCATAAGTGTGCGTGCCTGTCAAAGCCTAGGTGGGAGCGGGCAGGCGCGAGCATTGCGCTCGCTCACACTCACACAGATACGACACACAGACAACCATAAGTCAGTCGCCCTCTTGAATTGCAAGAACTATACTAAATAAGCCATTTTAAGGAAGCCGAAAGCATATTCCTACGCAGTATCGAGCTCGCAGAAAATTATTAAAACCTAGCTGATGCCCGCGACTTCGTCCGCGTGGATTTATTTTTTAAAATTCCGCGGGAACTCTTTGATTTTCCGGGATAAAAAGTAGTCTATGTCACTCTCCAGGTAGTCAATATACTGATGCAAAAAATCACGTCAATCCATAGCTCTGTTGCGGCGTGATTGAAGGACAAATCAACATACAAACACACTTTTAATATTTTTATTATGATAAAAAAATTGGTTGTCTGTAAAGTCGGTTTACGGACGATAGTTATACGTGATAACGTCTTAAAGAAACATTGATGAAAAATTGCATACTATTGTGAATTGAATTGAATTATTATCACTAAGTTATTATTTTGTATAATACAAAGAAGGAGTTAAATGAAAATTAAAGTTTTCTCTAGTCACAAGCCAACGCTTGGGTCGATCGTGGCCCTCTATCGCTTGTTCCGCGCTCTCGCTTGCACGCTCAGGCTCAGGCGGAACGTGACACTTTCTCGTACGTGCAGCCGGTGTTCATCGATTTATAAGACATTATCACGTCAAAAATAGTGCTCAGGGTGTCTCATTACAATGACCATCAAAAACGTAATTTACAGTTCACAGTACCAATAAAGAAAATAATTACATAGCACTCACACATTCATTGCTTGTTATGAGCCTTTTTTTTTGGAACAGAACTTTGTTAGAAACTTCTGATCTATGAGTAATTAATCTAAGGAATCTTTTCAACAATAGTGTGTAGCTGTGTGCTAGGCCTTTCTTTGTCAGTTGATATGATATGTTGGAATTGAGTTAGAAACATGAAATTTTTACCATTACATAGCTAATACTATGAAGAATAACATAAAGTAATGAAAAGGTAGGTAATATGAGCGTTTTATTGAGAAATTCTATGATTATTGTACAAATTGATGAAAAAAAACGATTTTGATTAATAAAACATTTTTATTTTCAATTGAGGGTAGTTTTTTTGCACAATTTTATTTTATAAGGATGCCCAATTACTTCCAATCATTAATGAGTTTGATCTAGATAAAATTTAGTTGAAAAGTTACACTGTTTAGTTTACAGTTGCACAAATTTTTTAAAAATTCTATAAAAAATATTAAAAAAAAATTAGATTTTTTTTATTATGTTTTCCATAGATAAAATTAAGCATAGTTTCCCTCATTTTAATATGTGCGTGCAGGTTATGAAAACTCACACTGTATACCAAACACTGGCTGTACTTAGTTTTCAAATCCTGCAGGAACTCTGTGATCACATTGATCCACAGCTCTGTTGCACCATGACCGAAGGACAAACAAATGCACTTGCATTTTTATTATTTGTAAGGATTTTAGCACCACTCTGCACTATCCGCCACCACCATTGTATATCCCTCCCTATATACAATTAAATTATTTTTAATAAATTAAAAATAAACAAATAAAGCAAATAAACAAGCTAAAGCTATGATTGGAATAGGCAGAGCAAATTAGGGTAAATGACCTCAAACATTAGTATGGATATGACTGGGATTCCAAAATTGCAGGAGTATGATCCCGCTTCTATCAGTAAGTATTTACCAGATTCCTGCCAACAAAAGGCAAACGGACAAGGTTATTTCTAGTTATGTGAATGTACCAAACCAGGGATAGGCAATTTTTCTAAAGACCTAACTGAATAATCTTACATTCTAGAGAAGAGTCTTAGAATGAAATTATTTATTTAAATAATGTATTTTTTAATTTTATTTAAGGCTTGAACTTGCAGAAGTAATTTATAATTTCTGAAATATCACTGGTAAGGTACAGTGGAAGGCTTGGCTGTAGATTATATATTGGTGGTGTGGCATTATTTAAATGAATTTTCACACAAACTTCTCAAATTATAAATAAGTATTGCAATTTGCAAAGTTTTTGCAGTTTTTTTTCAGTGATGCTTCCATTGTGGCAGATTTACACTGCTTTAGTGGTTTAGTAAAGCTTTAGTAAAGGTTTAGTGATTTAATACATGTAAACAACCAATTTAGTAGCATATGTCTCAAGTTAAAATTTAGTACCTCACTAAACAGGAAAAATAGAATTTGGTCTATTTTTTGGTTTAGTAGGCGCCTTCACTCACTATCACTTAACGCGTTTGGACAGGCACAATTTAGTAAACTGTTTAGTAGCCGCATAAGTTGGCAGAATGTTGTGCTCGTTTCAAAGCCGTTTATAGTTTGTGGATATATTTAATAATATTTTTTGCATTTTTGAAAATAACAGTTTTGCAATCAGATGTGGAAATGCGAAATCTGATTAAATTGCGATTCTCAGAGAAAGCGATACGACTGAGGCCTAGGCATCTTGGGCTACTAAAGAGTTTTACTAAATAGTACGTGTAAATGGCCACTAAACAATAAAGTCAATAAAGATTAACTAAACTACTAAACCCATAAATCGGCCATCATACTTAATATTATAATTGCAAGTGTGTTTGTTGGTTTGTCCTTCAAACACGCCGCAACAGAGCTACGGATTGACGTGATTTTTGCATGGGTATAGTTGAGGACCTGGGGAGTGACATAGGCTACTTTTTATCCCGGAAAATCAAAGAGCTCCTGAGGGACTTTAAAAACTAAATCCAGGCGGACAAAGTCGCAGGCATCAGCCAGTTAGCAATAAAATACAACCGCTTTTTGAAAAAATAAAATGTTCTGTGTAAAAAAAAAGGTGTGTCTTTTTGTGAAAATGGGTCCTTTATTGAGAACCTCTACTTTGGAAGTCAGAAACACTTGGCAATAGAAAATTACTAGTAGAAGGGTGACTAGGCGTAGCTGAAACCTGCCACAATACGATAAATACACAAAAGTAAATAACACAATAAACTAAGTCCGCAAGACACTAGAATTTCTACTTAAAAAAAAACTAATTAATGTATATATCTAATTAAACCGATTTAACTAACTCACTTGATGTTAAAAATTGGAACATTTAAGATTGGAAAATACAGTAACGATGTGAGATTCGAGTGATTATTTTAATATATAACAAAATGAAAAACACTTCTACAACTTGTTTTGGATATTTTTTAGCAGACTATGTAGTATTGTATGTACTATATATAGTGATAAGTGATCTGTGATTTCAAGGAACATTTTATCACAGACCAGTGACCATCCAGTGACTTTATACTTGACCGCCAGTTGCACAATACTCTGTGGATGTTTGAATAGGCCACAGAGTCATAGACAAATTACACTCTCTCCCAAAGACCTTACACTTATATACTAATGTTAGTAAGTGTAAGGTCTTTGCTCTCTCCTACAAAAGATGCAGATGTTTTATCCTTTTAGTTAAAAAGCTTCTAGCCTTCTAGATTAGTAGACTATCCTAGTGTTCGTGGTCTATGGTATTAGACGATTAATACAAGTAACTAGTACCTAATCTGTGGATTAATAAATAGTGCTTCAAAGCAAATTTCAAAGTTCAAATAAATAATAAACAGAAGAGATTAAATTGAGAAAAGATTTGAAAATTATAATTCAAAAAAAGCTATTTGAGTGTTCAGACTTCTTGTTGTCCTATGCCTCCTAAAATGAATAAATTCTACAAGTACTGCGCAGTGCCCCATTGTGGAAACACAACATCGAAAACTCCCAACAAATTGTTTATATACGTGCCAAACAAAGCGGAAACGAGAACCAAATGGCTCAGCCTAGCCACACGAGACCCCAATAGTTACTCGCCGGAGAGCACTGTCTATTTTTGTGAAGACCATTTTGATGTAAGCTTGCGATAAAAATAAGCCTATGTCACTCTAGGTCCTCAACAGCTATGCCCATGCAAAAAATTTCATCAATCTGTAGCTCTTGGGGACTGCCGCGGTAAAGCTATTGCATAGCACTTTTTATCAACTTATGCAATTATAATATTTATGCAATATTTTTTTTTGCTTAAAAATTATGCAAAAAAATTATTAAAAAACAAACAAACAAGAAAAGCGCACTGTCACTACTTTGCGAGTGAGATTCGAACCTGCGACATCATACACCATATGGTAAAGAAAGCGGCCGCGCCAAACAGAGCTACTTATGAACCCCTAAAATGTTAACGCTTACTGAACGACTGTGTTAGGTTTTGTTATCGTTACGGAATTTCTTGATTCGGTCGCCGCGCTCAAACTGTTTGTCCTAGTTCAAAGCCCGCGATAAAAGCTGTGCAATAGCTTAATAATCTAAATATCTTATATATATAAAAGAAAGTGGTGTTAGTTACACTATTTATAACTCAAGAAAGGATGAACCGATTTGGCTGAAAATTGGTGGAGAGGTAGCTTAGAACCAGGAGACGGACATAGGATACTTTTTATCCCGTTCGACCGCGTTTCCGTCAAGTCACTATAAAACGTGGTATAACAAAAACGCATCTGACATGGAATAACAAAACGCAAATGACAGTGGAATAACAAAACGTAAATGACAGCTAAACGTAATTTTGTCTTTGGTTAAGTATGGTAAAAAATTTGACTTATAATAAAGCATTACTGATATTATAAATGCGAAAGTGTGTTTGTTTGGTGGTTTGTCCTTCAATCACGTCGCAACAGAACAGCGGATTGATGCGATTTTTTGCATGGGTATAGTAATGGATGTAGTAGTGGTTCCTCAGACCGGGAGAGCTACTTTTTATCTCGGATAATGAAAGTTCCCGCGGGATTTTTAAAAACTAAATCCATGCGGACGAAGTCGCGCGCATCAGCTAGTATGTGTATAAAAGGAAAAAGCGACTAACTGACTGAACTATCAATGCACAGCTCAAACCACTGGACGAATCAGGCTGAAATTTGGCATACAGATAGCTATTATGTCATAGGCATCCGCTAAGAAAGGATTTTTGAAAATTCATACTCTAAGGAGGTAAAATAGGGGTTTGAAAAATCGAACTTAATATGAGCGAAGCTGCAGGCAAAAGCTAGTGAATTTAGAAGTAGTGATAGCCTAGTCACTAGTGGTTAGGACTGTAGCCTGTAGACTACTCTTTTCGGAGGGTCACAGGTTCAATCCCCGTTACACACCTATGACTTTTTGAAGTTATGTGCAATTTAGCATAATGTTCTCTAAGGTGTGTGAAGTCTGCCAATTCACATTGGGCCATTGTGGTGGACTATGGCCTATAACCCTTCTCTGAAAAGAAACCTGTGCTCAGTAGTGAGCTATTGATGGGTTGCTGATGATGTATGTATTTGTGGAGGGGACGCCTGCCAACGCCAGGCGGGTGATCAGTCCTGTGTCGGAACTGTTCCACCCAATTCCCCGTGTTTGGACACAGGTTACTGGTGCCCAGGCAGCCCACCCCCCTCAAACCTACCTGTAGCTTTCGTAAACCTAACGATGTGTTGCTGATGATGATAAAAATGTTTTTCAGAAAAAATTTTTTTTCCAGTTACCAAATGATATGGAAAACTTCATGGTATATCATGTGTTTGGTTTTGTGTCGAAGATACGGTTAAAGCCAGGATGTGTGCCCAGTAAATTTTCTTGCCTACCAGAAAGGAAAAGCACTGGTAGATGCCCAGAACAACCTTATGTTATTATTGATGAAAAACCAAGGAATCATATCGAGGAAGAGTGTCTGGATTCACATGCTCAGGTATGATGCAGTGTCTTATGGTCCAGTGGTTAGTAGGTGCAATAGGGTATTTGACTATAATAAAAATATCGTTTCAACTGGTGTCATCCTAAAAGATTATTATCTAAAAACATTATTCCATACGAAAAATAAAGCTTTATTTAATTAGAAAACATTAAATAAAATTGCTATAATTCTGGCCATGGTCACGTGATCGAAAACGTTCCGTGATCTCGAATGACGTCACAGTCCACACCACCTATGGAATTCTCATTTTGTCAATACATTTCGACGTGTTTGTGCGGCGTAATAGGCTAATTTCGTCTGTTTTTCATCATTACTATTTTATTAAATACCAAATAGTATGCGACACGCGGCCTAAACACATATTATAAAATTGTCATTGTTTGAAATGTGAACTGTTACGTCATGAGAGCAAATGGAACGTTTCGGCGGCAATTTATTTTTTTGAATTTATTTCTCGATTTTTATGAAAAATAATGAAAATTATGCCGAAATATATGTTTTGTTAGCTTCAGCATAGCATTATTAACAATTTAAGATGATTTTCTAAAAGTAGTCAAATACCCTATTGTGGAGGACAAGGTCCTGAGTTAAATTCTGGATCATTATGGAGAATGCTTAGGTGTGCAGGTTTCCTCACAATGTTTTCCTTCACCGTTGAAGCAAGTGATATTTAATTGTTTAAACGCACATTACTCCAAAGTCAGAGGTGTGTACCTGGTATTGAACCTTCAATTCCACGAATAGGAGACCACAGTCCTAACCACTAGGCTATCACTGCTTTTTTATATTAATTACTTTCTCTAATTAATCAATATTAATTAATATTTTTTCTTTCAGTTACATGATACTTTAAAAGGCAAACCCACAAAAACAGATACAAGAATGTATGAAAACATTGATGTTAAATGTGAGAAAGATGATGATTTTGCATTTCAAGTAATCAAAGAAGAAGTTCCTAATGATAATGGTTTTGAAAAAGAAAACAATAAAACTATCAATAAACAAGCAGAAAAGGAGGAAGAAGGACATAAAGAAGTTTTAGGTTGTATATCAAAGGTAGATACTTTTGTGAATGAAAAATTTGCCATAGCAGTAAAGGCACAAAATTATACTTTTCAACTTGAACCAATACCTTTGAGAAATGTTCATAGTAAAATTTTAAATAGTGAAGAAGTAAATTATTTAAGTAGTGATGAAAGGAGCTATGATGCTAGTTTCAGCGAAGAAGGCAATAGAGAAATTAAAAAAGAAGCAAAAGATGAAAGTGAAGAAAATAATGAAGTTATAGATTACATATCAAAGATAGATATTCATGAACATGAAGTTTTAGCTTCAACAATGAATTCAGGAGATGATAATTTTGAATCGGATACAAAACCTATAATAGATGATCTTAGTAATACTTTAACAGGTCAAGAAATAAATAATTGTAGAGATGAATTAACCAATGTAAATAATGAACAAGATAATAATTCTCTTCATTTGGATATAAAGCCTGAAATAATTGGAGATATTTATGATACAGGTCAAGAATTAGCAAGTGGTGATAAATTTAATAATTCCATGAATGGAGAATCGGAGAAAGCATTTCAAACTCGTATAATAACTGAAAATTCACAAGATGATGTTTCTGGAATAGATACTAAACCTGTAATTATTCGCGATGTTTACTATGCTGGCCAAGAATTGAATGATTTGAGCAGAGGAGATGAATTATCTAATCCTAATATTACAAAATCAAGAAACGCATGGAAAATTCATACTAACGAGCCTACACAAGCCAGTATAAATGATAACAATACCAATAATTCTTCTACTGAAACTGAAGAATTTCATATCAATCAGATTAAAGATAAATTTGAGCCATTAAATAAAAGGGCAGAAAATAAACATCAAGATGTTTCAAAGACTAAATTAAATAATACAGATATATTACCAGAAGAATGTCTAGGATCAGGTGAATCTAAGAACAGAGAGGACAAGTACATAGATAATAATAATTTTAAGAGAAATTATGATGATAAAAATGATTATTTAGAGATTGTGAATCATGTTAAAACCAAAGTATCAAAAGCTAAGCTTTCAAGTTTAAAGAAAAAGAAAGGGAGCAGTGATAAAATAAACCAAGTTAAACATAATATAGGTAAAATAGTAGCTTCTTTAATTGATAATAAACTGAAATCAAAAGCTAAGAAACATCACAATCACGAATCTGTCAATAATGTAGATACAGAATGTGTAAAAGTTGCAAATAATATTGCCACAGCCAAAGAAAGTTCAACAGAATATAAATACTCTTGTACCATTTGTAATTTCAGAACCGATAGTAAAAAATTTATGCAAACTCACTCAAACTTACATTTTGATATTAAAAACATGTTTGTTTGTGACCACTGTGCTTATGTGACCAAAGTCAAACATTGTTTGATTAAACATATAGAGAGACACATGGGAAAGTTACGTTATACATGCAAAATATGTTCTTACAAGTGTAAATACAATTACAGATTAAAATCCCATATGATGACGCACTCAGAGAAAACATTGTCATGTGACATTTGTGAATACAAGTGTGGGCATGTAAAACTATTAAATAACCATGCGAAAACTCACACAGAAAAGACTTCATTTGAATGCAATTTTTGCCAATACCAATGTACTGTTAAATCATATTTAGTGAAACATATAAGGAAACATACGGGTGAGAAACCTTTTTCGTGTAAAATATGCAAAGCCAATTTTGCCTGGAGCGGTGACCTAGCGAAACATGTGCGAATTCATTCCCAAGTTAAACCATACTCGTGTAACGTTTGTACGTACAAAACTGTAGATAAACAAACGTTAACCAAACACCTGAGAATTCATACAGGTGTAAAGCCATACAAGTGTGAATACTGCCCATATGCATCTACCATAGCTTGTAGTTTACGTCAACACCTAAACATACACACTGGTGAAAGACCTTATACGTGCAACCGCTGCAATTATGCATCCAAACAGCAAAGTGCTTTAGTCTCACACATGAGAACACATACAAAAGAAAAACCGTATCACTGCAACGTTTGCGATTACAAAGCTGTACAAAAAACTCACTTAGACAGACATATGATGAGGCACACGGGAAAAAAGCCTTTTAGTTGTGACATTTGTATGTACAAATGTTCCCGTAAATGTGTTTTAAATGATCACATGAAAACTCACAACTCCGATCGACCTCATTCGTGTAAAACTTGTAATTACACATGTAAAAGAAAGTCTTCATTAGTTCTACACGAGCGAACTCACACAGGTGAAAAACCTTTTGCCTGTATATTGTGCGATTACAAATGTACGCGTAGTGGCAGTTTAAAGTCTCACATGATGCGACGTCATTCTGATAATGCAGCATTGTGCTGAGGCACACACTTAAGGAAATATCAGAATAAATTTATAAACACATATCAAAAATTCCGAGGCCAGCGGGATTCGAACCCACGTCTCTTGGGAATCGCGCCCGGGTGTGTTACCGCTACACCATGGCCGCACACACGTCAGCATCGAAATTAGTGATATGTGTAGTTTTTTTTTCAGTTTAAGCAACTGTTGGCGACATTAAATTTATTCTGATATAATATACATAGTTACTTTTTGTAATATAAGAACAATATTCAATATTTAGCAGCAGCGTAGCAGTGATAGCCTAGTGGTTAGGACTGTGGTCCCCTATTTGGGGGGTCGCAGGTTCGATCCCGGGTCCAGGCACCTCTGACTTTTCGGAGTCAAGTGCGTTTAGAATATAATAGAATAGAAATGTTTTTTATTCAAATAAAGTTTTTTACAAGTGCTTTTGAATTGTCGATGAGTCTGCCACTTACATCTTTAAGCAATTAAATATCACATGCTTCAACGGTGAAGGAAAACATCGTGAGGAAACCTGCACACCTGAGAGTTCTTCATAATGTTCTTGAAGGTGTGTGAAGTCTGCCAATTCTCATTGGGCCAGCGTGGTGGACTATGGCCTATAACCCTTCTCTGAGAGGAGACCCTGCGCTCAGTGGTGAGCCGTTGATGGGTTGCTAATGATGATGATGATTCATTATTCTCTCTTTATTATGTTAGATTTAGGATTGGTAACTTAGTCGCTGTTAGATATTATTTATTTAAATACAACATGCATACCTAACAATAATTATTATGACATAACTTTAAGCTTACTTATAAAAAGATGTGTAAAAAAAATCTATTAAAATGTTTTTACTTCAAAAAATCTAGTCTCTTAAATAATTAGATTGAAATAATTGTACTCGTGCATAGTTTAATACTTAATGTGATTTGTGATATATTTAATTGTAATAAATCAAAATATACAACTTCGGATGTAGATAACTTGTATTTTTATTTTTTTACTAGCTGATGCCCGCGACTTCGTCCGCATGGATTTAGTTTTTAAAAATCCCGCGGGAACTCTTTCATTATCCGAGATAAAAAGTAGCTCTCCCGGTCTGAGGAACCACTACTACATCCATTACTATACCCATGCAAAAAATCGCATCAATCCGCTGTTCTGTTGCGACGTGATTGAAGGACAAACCAATAAACAAACACACTTTCGCATTTATAATATCAGTAATGCTTTATTATAACACTTTTTATAATTGTAAATTTTTTTACCATACTTATCCAAAGACAAAATTACGTTTAGCTGTCATTTACGTTTTGTTATTCCACTGTCATTTGCGTTTTGTTATTCCATGTCAGATGCGTTTTTGTTATACCACGTTTTATAGTGACTTGACGGAAACGCGGTCGAACGGGATAAAAAGTATCCTATGTCCGTCTCCTGGTTCTAAGCTACCTCTCCACCAATTTTCAGCCAAATCGGTTCATCCGTTCTTGAGTTTATGTAACTAACACCACTTTCTTTTATATATATAGATTTAGATGAAGCTCATTGAAGACGTAAAACGAATAAGACTAAAATCGCAAACATTCGCTTTTGCTAGATAATGGAGGTACTCTGAAAGGATTTTTTACGTGTAGTACAATATTATTTTATGCCTAAACAAAAGACTTAGGGCCTGCTTCACCACTATCCGTTACAGTGTCTGATATATATCTAACAGATAAAATAGCAGTCAGACAAATCTGTTTGACGTTTTTAAAGAGTTTATCTACGAATATCATAAATGCGAAAGTGTGTTTGTTGGTTTGTCCTTCAATCACGTCGCAACAGAGGTACGGATCGACGTGATTTTTTGCATGGGTATAGTTGAGGTCTTGGAGAGTGACATAGGTTACTTTTTACCCCGGAAAATCTCAGAGTTCCCGAGGGACTTAAAAACTAAATCCACGCGGACGAAGTCGCGGGCATCAGCTAGGTTATAACTTATAATATTAGTATGATGAGTCATCAACATAAAGTAGGTCTGCCTAACCATCAAACTAGGTATACCTAAGCATTCTTCATTACAGGTTGATGTGGGTGACAGGTCAATAGATATAACTTATTTTTTACCGTTGCTTGCTTAAGGCGCTGTATCATGTGTAATTTTAATATTTTCCAATATAATTTAACAGTCGCAACTCGCAATAAATAAAATCTAAAACAGCCATTTGTTGTAGTAAGATATGAAAAACAATTGTACTTAATTTTACCAAAATAAATGTATGCATAACAGAGAACGATGGGAGTTTATGTATTTACAGAGTCAACTTTGCAATTTTTTTCCATCGAGAAAAGTTTGCATCATCGTTTTTAAGAAAAAGCCATCAGGCCAGAAATACGATCAATTATAACTACTTTTTTTTTTCATAATATTATGATCCATAGATTTTACACTAGCGGCACGCTATGATGGCCGGTTTGACACATTACAATAGTGATGTGGAATGTCAATTTATTCTCGAACAAAAAACAATTAAGTTTTGTTTTTGTACCTGATTAAATAGGTTTAATAAAACAAAAATGTATATGTTTATTTAATTTATTTGAACGAACTGAATATTTGAATGAAAATGAATATACATACTTTATATGCACACAAGAACGAAATATGAATACAAAAGATACCAAAAAAGGTGCCACAAAAGGCCATAATTAATCAGATTCGTCCATACTACTATTTTCACTGTCGTCACTGCTATCATCACCTACATTAATAATTATATGTTCGTTTTCTATAATATTATCTATTTTCACATCTCTTTCATAATCTTCCCTTATTAATTTAACAGTTCTATTCACAACCTTTTCCCAGTCTCCTTTAGTCACATGTTCACAAGCTTCTTCTAATAATTTTAGCATTTTTTTTGTGGTAAATGGGGGTTCTGTATTGTGTCTTGCAGCATATCCCTTAATTTGAGCCCACACCAACTCAATCGCATTATACTCACAATGGTAAGGCGGTAACCGTATAACTCTGTGCCCATGTTCTAATGCTATTTCGTCAATGACGTATCGGATCTTGGTTGGTTTGTTTTCTTTTAAAAGACGTACTAATTCCGCTTTTAACATATTCATGTTTGCATCTACGCCATTTTTACGAAGCCATGCGACGATATCAGCTTTCTTTTGGGATTGGGCAGGTGGCTTGTCAATTTGCATCGAGTGGTATGGGGCGTTGTCCATAATTATAATAGATGGTTCAGGGAGGCTACACAACATTGAGGTAAACCATTCAGTAAACTTTTCTCCATTCATGTCTTCATGATAGTCTCCAGTGGTTTTTGACGCAAAAGCCATGAGAGAACCTTCGACAAACCCGTTGATGGTTCCGGCGTGACAAATTATAAGTCGCGATCCTTTTCCTACAGGAACTTTGGAAGTAGATGCTGCTGTGTCATCGTTCCAAGAACGGCCTACAGTATGGTTAGCATTAAGCCATGTTTCATCCAAGAACACAACATTTTGCCAATTTTTGATTTCTTTCACTTGCCGTAAAAAAGTATACCTTGCCATCGCTATATCAAATCTTTCCATCAATATTTTGCGTTTGTTACATTTTTTGTATCGAAATCCAATGGTCTTCAAAATCTTCGTTAAAGAACTTTCCCCACCGAAGAATAATCCAGCTTCCTTCAGTGAATGCACCAACTTTTTTCTTGTTGGATACTCCTTCTGTAAATAGTAGCCGTAAACATGTCTTCGGATAGCATCGGCATCAAAGCTATCGATGCCTACGACTGGTTTTGCTCGTTTTCTCTTTTTTGGTGTGTGAAGTTTATTTTCTTCTGTGCCAGTCTCGCTATATTTTTTTTTAGTTATCCGTCTAACAGTTCGTTGTCCAATATTAAGCGCATCAGCTACGCGTTCAACCACTGACGTTATAGGTAAAATTGGCCCTCCATTTTGAGCTTCACGATCGAAATAGTTACGAAGGCGTATTACGAACTCACGTGTCTGACTATTTAGAACAGTTCTCTGCGTACGTTCGGTCATATCGACGAAATCCACAACAAAGGGCTTGAACAGAGTCCAAATTAACGAGCAAGGGTCAACAGTAATGCAGTATCAATATTTGAAATCCAAAGCCAGGTCAAAACTATATCACAATCGCATTGCACTGACAGTTTATACTTTTCGAAGCAACGTCAATTCGAAACTGCTTTGTTTTGCATTGAGCATTGACGCGAGTTTGCCGGAGGTAGTAGTTGTGCTAGCCAGCGATCCTATGTGACGATCGTATTAGATTCCATTTTTAAAAATTTTCAATTTAGAAAACCAAATGCCGAGTTGTGGTATATATCATATAAAAATAAAAATTTTACCTTTTGTATGAAACAGCTGATATTTTTTTGCGATTTCAGAGGTTTGTCCACATAGTGAAAATTGTTCATATTCACAAGTACATTCACCCCTTAAATGGTGCAAACTGATTTTTCTACACTTGTATACATTTTAGAAATCAATTTAATAAATAAATTTTGAGTCCTAAACCTAAAACTACATTCGATAAAATTTATGAATCTCTGCACATCACTATCGTCAATAAAGTAATACAATTATTTCCTTCAAAGTCGTTATCAATTAATACGGAACTTCATGAGCGGACAAACGTCAAACCGGCCATCATAGCGTGCCGCTAGTTTAAATAAGACGATCTTCATTCGGCTCGTGATTCGGCTCGCGAATGAAGATCGTGACTGAACACAGCGCCTTAAGGTTCAAAATTCAAATTCACACCATTAAAACCCATTGACACTGTACTTTTTCAGAAAATCTGTCGTCGTAATTTGAACCTAAGGAACCTATAATCTATCTATCTATCTATCTATAATATAATAAAACTGTAACAGGTTCAATTCTGTACATTGAAGATATTTTGAAAATTTTTGTTTGAGGGCACTCTATAATCGATACTGAAGCCAAAACAATTTTTTTTTAATTTTTTGTCTGTCTGTCTGTCTGTCTGTCTGTCTGTCTGTCTGTATCTTGGCCGCGCATCACGCCGAAACTACTGGACGGATTTAAATGAAACTTGGCACGATTTAAGTTAATACTACGAGGTATAACATAGGATACTTTTTATCCCGAAATTCAGCATGGTTCCCTTGGGAGAGGGGATGAAAGTCAAAATGTGTATTTCGCTGTAATTCATTAAGGTGTATTCCGATTTAATCCATTCTTTTTTTGTTAGAAAGCAGGTTCTTTAGAGATTATCCTGTAATTATTTCAAGATCGTCAATTTCGTAGTTCAGAAATTATAGACATCACGATCTTCAGCATAAGGTCCAAATAACTTGAACCCCGGAATCTACAAGATACTTTGAATGAACGGGTCATCTTAAGCTGGAAAGCGTACTTTATCGTATATAGCCATCGTGGATAGCCCTATTTTGTCAGTCAAACTACTCCAAAGGCGTCAGATTTTGCCAAACGATCATTATACCTACATAGTACATACTACATAGTAGGTATGGATGTAATACATCGTATGGACTTAATGCTACAGTGTTTTCCTATGCAATTTAATATTCTAATCATACTAATATTATAAATGCGAAAGTGTGTTTGTTTGTTGGTTTGTTCTTCAATCACGCCACAACAGAGCCACGGATCGACGTGATTTTTTGCATGGGTAATATAGTTGAGGACATAGGCTACTTTTTATCCCGGAAAATCAGTGTTCACGAGGGATTTTAGAAACTAAATCCACGCGGACGAAGTCGCGGGCATCAGCTAGTAACTTATATATATAATAAAACAGAAACGAAACCAATTCTGTACATGAAATAGATTCAAAAAAGGGTTTTTGCTTCTAATTGTCTTCAAGATACAGATATCAAAACAGAAACTAAATTTTTTTTGTCTGTTTGTCTGTCTGTTTGTTTGTCCTTCTTTCACGTAAAAACTACCGCACATATTTCTACAAAATTTTATACCGTGGTAGCTTATTACTCAGGTCAACATCTAGGCTACTTTTTATTTCGGAAAATCAAGGAGTTCCCGAGGGACTTTAAAAACTAAATTCACGCGGACAAAGTCGCGGGCATCAGCTAGTTAATATAATAAAACTGTAACAGGTCCAATTCTGTACATTGAAGATATTTTGAAAATTTTTGTTTGAGGGCACTCTATAATCGATACTGAAGCCAAAACAATTTTTTTTAATTTTTTGTCTGTCTGTCTGTCTGTCTGTCTGTATCTTGGCCGCGCATCACGCCGAAACTACTGGACGGATTTAAATGAAACTTGGCACGATTTAAGTTAATACTACAAGGTATAATATAGGATACTTTTTATCCCGAAATTCAGCACGGTTCCCTTGGGAGAGGGGATGAAATTCAAAATGTGTATTTCGCTGTAATTCATTAAGGCGTATTCCGATTTAATCCATTCTTTTTTTGTTAGAAAGCAGGTTCTTTAGAGATTGTCCTGTAATTATTTCAAGGTCGTCAATTTCGTAGTTCAGAAATTATAGACATCAAAATCTTCAGCATAGGTCCAAATAACTTGAACCCCGGAATCTACAGGATACTTTGAATGAACGGCTCATCTTAAGCTGGCATGCGTAATTTATTGTATAAGTTTTATAGCCATCGTGGATACTATTTTGTTAAAGTCAAACTACTCCAAAGGCGTCAGATTTTGCCAAACGATCATTATACTTACATACTACATAGTAGGTATGGATGTAATACATCGTATGGACGTAATATTACAGTGTTTTCCTATGTAATTTATTATTCTAATCATACCTACTTACTAATATTATAAATGCGAAAGTGTTTGTTAGTTTGTCCTTCAATCACGCCGCAACAGAGCCACGGATCTACGTGATTTTTTTGCATGGGTATAATTGAGGACCTGGAGAGTGACATAGGCTACTTTTATCCCGGAAAATCAAAGTGTTCTCGAGGGATTTTAAAAACTAAATCCACGCGGACGAAGTCGCGGGCATCAGCTAGTAATATAATAAAACTGTAACAGGTCCAATTCTGTACATTGAAGATATTTTGAAAATTTTAATTGGAGGACGCTTTATTATCGATACTGAGCCTAAAACAATTTTTTTTAATTTTTTTGTCTGTCTGTCTGTATCTTGGCCGCGCATCACGCCGAAACTACTGGACGGATTTAAATGAAACTTGGCACGATTTAAGTTAATACTACGAGGTATAATATAGGATACTTTTTATCCCGAAATTCAGCACGGTTCCCTTGGGAGAGGGGCTGAAAGTCTAAATGGGTATTTCGCTGTAATTCATTAAGGCGATTTAATCCATTCTTTTTTTGTTAGAAAGCAGGTTCTTTAGAGATTGTCCTGTAATTATTTCAAGGTCGTCAATTTCGTAGTTCAGAAATTATAGACATCACGATCTTCAGTATAATGTCCAAATAACTTGAACCCCGGAATCTACAAGATACTTTGAATGAACGGCTCACCTTAAGCTGGCAAGCGTACTTTATCGTATATAGCCATCGTGGATAGCCCTATTTTGTCAAAGTCAAACTACTCCAAGTCCAAAGGCGTCCAGATTTTGCCAAACGATCATTATACCTATACATACTACATAGTAAGTATGGATGTAATACATCGCATGGACTTAATGCTACAGTGTTTTCCTATGCAATTTAATATTCTAATCATACTAGTATTATAAATGCGAAAAAATGTTGAGGACTAGGATACTTTTTATCTCGGAAAATCAAAGTGTTCACGAGGGATTTAAAAAACTAAATCCACGCGGACGAAGTCGCGGGCATCAGCTAGTCATTGGAATAAAAATAAAATCCTTACTAATATATTAATGCGAGTGTGTTTGTTTGTAGGTTTGTTGGTTTGTCCTTCATCACGCCGCAACGGGGCTATCCGTAGCCCCGTTGCGGCGTGATTTTTTGCATGGGTATTTAGGTTCTGGAGAGGCTACTTTTTATCCCGGAAAATTAAAAAGAGTTCCCCGAGGGATTTAAAAAACTAAATCCACGCGGACGAAGTCGCGGGCATCAGCTAGTATGGTATAAAATAATTTATATCTATTGACCTGTCACCCGCACTATGCTCCAGCAAAATCCCTGTAATATAAAGTATTAGGTACAGCAATTGAAAGAAATAAAGCCTATATTTTGTAGTGTTTACATTGTTTTAACGACCGGATCCTTATTATTTTTTTTTGAAAAATTGAGATAAAAAAGGGACAAAACAGTGTTGCCGCAAACGAGCGAATTTTCGTGTATATTCGGTTGTGCATTCTCTAAAAAAAATTCAACTAAAATAAGTCTAATAAAACATTGATGTCGTTTCCGCAGGACCTCGGGTCCAAAATACTGCCATCTGTTTCAATATGTTCGCTACAGAAAGGGATAGCACTAGATCTGCTGGGTTTAGTTTACAGACTTACAACAGAATTAGCACCACAATGTACCTATCGACTACCAAATCCTATACATGCGAAAGTGTGTTTGTTTATTGGTTTGTCCTTGAATCATGCATCAACGATTCGAGGAGGTTTTTGCATGGGTATAGTCGAGGACTTGGAGAGTGACGTAGGCTACCTTTTATCGAAAACTAGAGGAAAAACTAGAGGGAAGTCCACGCGGACGGAGTCGCGTGAAAAAGCTATGGTGTTCCAACTTCAGTTTCTATCGACTTAACATAAAAGTTTGTTGTTATAATTAAATGTGGAAACGGAACGTAAGTTGAATGAGAAGGAAGATGTATGCAAGCAGGTGTGCGAGTGAGAGATATGACGTGCGTGATATGAGAGATGACGTATGACAGAAGTCTCTGAAAGAGTTCTCGGAAAAAGAATCCACCATAAGAAAATGGCGTTGGGATGTGTGCGTTGTCTTTTAAATAAAACTAAGTTTGAGTATTCAAGCGTTTAATTTCTTGCCTTTAAATCTCGCTTATATGTTTCAAACAATGCATAACAAACCAAAACATGTCAATAGGGAATTCATTTGAGACAAAAAGTAATAAATATAGCAAACAATATTATAAAGAACAGCCATTTTGGAAATCATTCTCACCGGTGTGTGTTGTGTGGCGTCGCACGTCTGTGAGCATTATGTAGCTTCAATGCTGTGTCTCACCGGAGTGTCGCGCTCGCATGTGTCGGTTTAATTGATAGCGAAATGTAGATTTGTAATCACAAACCTTGCATGCAAAGGGTTTTTCACCAGTGTGAGTTTTCATGTGATTCTTCAAATTTCCGCTTTGTGCACATTTGTAATCACAAACCTTGCATGCAAAGGGTTTTTCACCAGTGTGAGTTTTCATGTGATTCTTAAAATTTCCGCTTTGTGCACATTTGTAATCACAAACCTTGCATGCAAAGGGTTTTTCACCAGTGTGAATTCTCAAGTGATCCTTCAAATCTCCGCTTCGTGCACATTTGTAATCACAAACCTTGCATGCAAAGGGTTTTTCACCAGTGTGAGTTTTCATGTGATTCTTCAAATTTCCGCTTTGTGCACATTTGTAATCACAAACCTTGCATGCAAAGGGTTTTTCACCAGTGTGAATTCTCAAGTGATCCTTCAAATCTCCGCTTCGTGCACATTTGTAATCACAAACCTTGCATGCAAAGGGTTTTTCACCAGTGTGAGTTCTCATGTGATCCTTCATATGTCCACTTTCAATACATTTGTAATCACAAACCTTGCATGCAAATGGCTTATCACCAGTGTGGGTTTTCATGTGACGAATCAAATTAAATTTATTCTTACTCATATATCCGCAATCGCTACACTTCAATATATTTTTGTCTTGTGTGTGTAAGATCAAGTGTTTTTCCAAAGATTTTTTCGACTTTATTTCATAACTACATATTTCGCAAAGCAGATCGCTTTGAAGCAAATTTTCACCAACTTGTACATTGATATGTTCTGTATTTGGTTCTAATTTATTAGCATCTATATATTTTGGAGTAATGGTTGTAATGGGTTGTGCATATTCAGCTTTTTTTGCTACTGGTGCTGACATAACATTGTTAGTTTGTGCATCATTAGAACTTTTTAAAACTTCGATTTTTTTATTATTGTTAGGTTCATTTAAAATTTCGTTAGGTTTTTTTAATGGCGGTATAAACTTTTTGTTAGTCGACTTTTTAGGTTTTTTTGCTTTTGGTTCTTCAGTTTTCTCTTCACGCTTCTGTTGGTTTTCCTTGTTCGTATTGCAGTCTGCTGTTTCAGTTTGATTCAGTTTAGGTGCAATTTGTTTGGAAGTCGCTTCTGTATGCACATTCTTGTCTGTAGCCTTCGCAGATTTTTTGGCAGGAGCTCCTGTAAAGAAATATTAACTTTAAGGAGAACTACTGAACCTATACTTGGTCTTTACTTCTAAGACTCTAATAAATTCAGAAAATTTTACCAAGTTGGATTACTAAGTTCGTCATATTTTATAGTATGGAGAATTGTATGAATAGCGAAAAAAAATTGGGGCTCACTTCGCTCGGGCTTATGGTGGACAATTTGGCTGATTCTATTGTACTGAGCTTGTGAAGTAAACTACATTGACAGATTTAAAACCATGCTATACATTTACATTTTGTGTACCTACAACAGAGTAATAACCTAGGGTAATAACGCTAATTAATTAACTTCAAATAGGTACTAATTTACACAAGCTTTCCGCTTATTCTGAGGGCAGAGGAGAACATTAGTCAAGTTCAGCTTGGCTGAAATTCTTAAAGAAAATTGCTTTTGTAAGTTGGTAAATGCCTATTGGCAGTGATAGCCCAGTGGTTAGGACTGTGGTCTCCTATTCGGAGGGTCGCAGGTTCGATCCCGGTTTCGAACCACTGACTTTTTTGAGTCAAGTGCGTTTAAGCAATTAAATATCACTTGCTTCAACGGTGAAGGAAAACATCGTGAGGAAACCTGCACGCATGAGAGTTCTGATGTTCTCGAAGATGTGTGAAGTCCGCCAATTCGCATTGGGCCAGCGTGGTGGACTATGGCCTATAGCCCTTCTCTGGAAGGAGACCTGCGCTCAGTAGTGAGCCGTTGATGGGTTGTTAATGATGATGACGAAATGCCTATTTCGTCAAACTATCCAAAGTTGAACCTTTAGGAGCCTCTGCATACTGATTTAATGAGTATGAAGATTGAAGGACCATACAATAATAACACGACATTTACCGTATTTCCGCGCGTATTCCGGCGGCGAGTTGTACGCGCGTATGTCGACGCCCAGCCGATGCGCGAACTCCGCGCCATAGAACACCATCAGCTCCGTGAAGCGCGGGATTATTTTGATCGTCCTAAAATGCGTATATTTTTAAACTAGAAGAAGATTTATTAATAGGCTGAATCTATTAATACGGGTACTGTACGAACAATTTATAATTATTAATACGGTTACCGTACGAACAATTTATAATTATTCGTACAGAAGTCGGACGAATAATTTTGGTCAAATATTTGAATCGTGCTACCTGAATTTGAGGGAGGGGAGGGGGGGGAGGGAGGAAGGGCCCCCCCTTTAGTCTTGCCAAAATTCGTTTAGTGATGGAGTGAAGGTAAAAAAATAGTGAGAGAGGGGAAAAGGAGTAGAGGAAGCTTAGAAACCCCTCCAAATTAATTTTTCATTTCAAACCAATAGAACCTAGGCCGGGCACCGGAATCTTTTATGTTCTAACCTAACCTAACCTAACTTTAGTTTTTGCATAGTCTGGTGGTTCTCCCAACGTGTTACATAGTAACTAATTTAAAAAAAAATGACAAATTAAAAAAAATTATCCAATTCATTCTTAATTTAAAAAAAAATTCTACATGTAGAATTAAAAAAATAAAAATGAAAATAGAAAATTCAGTCTGTCGAACTGGGATTCGAACCATCGACTGTAACTATTAAACGACTGCATAAGCCACTAGGCTACCGAGACCTGGTATGGTACCGCGAAAATAACGAACAGTATGCCTTCAAAAAAATTGAAGAACTGTACGAATAAATATAATTTATTCGTCCAGTACCCGTACAACTAGTCACTCCGTTATTAATATTCTCTTTTTACCCTACTCTTTTGCACACCTACAAGTGCTGTCTCACATCTCAAGGTTGATTGGTAGAAAATGCTTTAGCATTAAGTCCGCGTTAATTTAAAAAAAAATAATTGAAAATTCTTTGAAAATCACTGAGCTGTATAATTAATCTATTATTAACACTGAGATGCTGCTGACATTGCATAGATTTAGAGAATGCAATACCGGGATCCCGAAATACCGGGAAAATATTTCTATTCACTTTTAATCTATGATAGATTAAAAGTGAATAGAAATATTTTTAGTACTGTGTATGTGTGTACGCAGCCCACCGACCTGTAGTACAGCTGTCCCCGGTACTGTGTCTGTGTGTGTACGCAGCGCACCGACCTGTAGTACAGCTTTCCCCGGTACTGTGTGTGTGTGTACGCAGCGCACCGACCTGTAGTACAGCTGCCCCCGGTACTGTTTATTTGTGTGTACGTAGCGCACCGACCTGTAGTACAGCTGACCCCGGTACTGTTTATGTGTGTGTACGCAGCGCACCGACCTGTAGTACAGCTGTCCCCGGAACTGTGTGTCTGTGTGTGTACGCAGCGCACCGACCTGTAGTACAGCTGCCCCCGGTACTGGAAGGCGACCAGGTTCTGCTCGCACCAGTGCCGCGAGCAGTTCACGTAGCGCATCCAGTTGGAGCAGCGCGCGTCGGCCGCGTCGATGACGTGCGCGCGCCGGCCGTGGCGGTCGTACATCTGCGATACAGGACATTATATAGGTACACATAGTTGCACATTATGTAAACAACCCTGCGGCACATTATGAGTGTATCGTCGCCTGCTGGCTGCTCACCTGCCAGCAGTACGAGGAGCTGACGTCGTCGGCGCGCTGTCCGCGGTACGGGCCGAACCGCACGCCGCTCGGCAGCGTCAGCGTCGCGAATACGCCCAGACCGGCCCCTGCGATGTGTTGCAGAACAACATTAAGGTGGAAGACACGGGTCTGCCCGCGAAATTCAAATCTAATTTGGTTTTTAGCAATTTTTAAACTAATACGACAAAGTAGGCTTATGTCCTTCTAATTGCGCCAGTGGAATTATCATCTTCACAGGTTTACATAAAAATCTTTACTTGAAAGTGACCAGTTTAAGAAATTAATCAAAATACTCAGTTGGACGTGAGTTACTCACAAATTAGTCGATATTTTGATTAATTTCTTAAACTGGACACTTTCAAGTAAAGATTTTTATGTATAAACCTGTGAAGATGATACTGCCATTGTCGCAATTAGAATGCCATAAGCCTACTTTGTTGTATTAGTTTACAAATTGCGAATAACCAAATTAAATTTGAATTTCGCGGGCAGAACCATGTCGTCCACCTTCGTCCTAAACAGACACAAATATAAATAAGAAAAAATAATTAAATAATCGTCGTTGACCTACGATTAAACTAAATTACATTTTTATTCCCACTACCTACTTAGTAAATAGTAATATTCTAGAGATCTGTAGAGCAAAGAAACTACTTTTTGCCGATTTCAATTGTTTGAATATATAACTAGCATAAGCATATTTAACTAATTTAGGAGACGATATTTGGTGACGCTTTGGAGTGTCGTCGTGGACGTGGTTGCGACAGCATTGTCTCTTGAGTACTTTTGTCCAATTTAAATTTTAATATCTTGTATTACGCCTTAAAGTGGTTGTTTGAGTACATTCGGTAGTGCAACAAAATACTGACAAGTGTTTTTGTGTACGGATTCTGCCTATAAGGGTGCAAAAATCGGCAATTTATTCTTGGCGAGCTGGTGGTAAGCGAGGGTATTTATCATTCTTCAATAATATCATTGCCGAATATACCCACAGCCCGCTGTGCTAGTATTACGAGCCGATAGCGCAGTCTTCTGGCGGCGCCGTGAACTGCATCGATTGGATCTCGCTGAAAGCCACATCGGGCTAACGGATACTTCGTAAGGCAGCGTGCGCGCCATCTAGTGGTACTCGCGCAAATCGCGCAGTCTCACACACTTGAGTCACAGGGCCGGCTCCAAATCACGACTCCACAACGCAGTCTACTGGCGGCGCCGTGAACTACATCGTGCTACATCGAATGCTTCGCGCTTGAGAGCCACATCGTCCCAAAGGCGAGTTTGCAAGGTAGTGTGCGCAACATCTGGTGGTACTCGCACAAACATTACCTTCTTCAAACAACAACATGGCTAAGTGTAGAGCCTGTGGGAAGTTTTTATCCACCTCGCTAGCGGCGGCGTGCGGGCGCTGTAGCGCAATCTATCATAAGGCATGTATTGCATTGCCTGAAGAAAGCCAATTAAATCCAGGCTGGGTCTGTCCGCAATGCAAGAGTAAACTACCAAAGGGTAACAATTCAGCGACTCCGGTTAAGAGCTTACATAGTAGCAATGACTCCCTCTCAGTGTCAAACATAGAGGATGGCACGACCAGCTGCTGTATTTCTCCCAGTGGAGAAATCGCGGCTATTTCAAACCCTGGTGCACAAAACTTGCTCACGGAGTACAATCCATCGGATGCATAATTCCTCCCAGATAAGTAACGTAGATCTGGGGCTCGAGTTACGCTTGTTCCGTGACGAAATGCGCAAAGTTAGAGAAGAAGTGAGGGAGTTCCGTCAGGAGATTTCAGGTCTGCGTACTATGAAATCTAACTGTAACAGTCGTATAGACCAGTTTGAAAATAGGCTGTCAGCATTGGAGGCCAGATCAGAGAAAGACAATACAGACAAAGTGAGCACGCTTGAGCAGACTATAAGTCAACTCAAACATGAGTTAAATGACCGTGACCAGGATCTTCTTCAAGCCGATATAGAAATTTCCAATCTGCATGAGAATAAAGGCGAGAATGCCACACACACCGTGACAGTCTTGGCGGCGAAGCTCGGCCTTACTCTTAAACAGGAGGACATTGTTTTTGCAGAGAGGGTTGGTAAGGTAAGTGAGAATAGCGATGGCCACTCGGAAAAGAAAAATAGGCGGCTTGTGGTTCGCTTATCCCGGCGTGACTTGCGAGACGAAATTCTTCGATCCGCCCGAGTCCGTCGTAATGTTACTTCTTCTGATCTTGGAATAGAATCACCTGCTAAACGGTTATATTTCAACGAAAGACTCACTGCGACAAATAGAAGACTATTTTACTTGGTAAGAGAAAGTGCACGGCATCTACAGTGGAAGTAAGTACACGTGGACCAGGCGCGGCCGGATATACGCAAGGCAGGGGGATGGCAAACGCGCTTATTGGATTCGCACTGAAGAAGACCGCATACGTGTTTTTGGCAACGTTGACGTTAGTGAGTCAAAGGTCTAGGCGTTCACTGCACCAATACTGCTGTCCGTCTATTTGTTCTGAATTTTACAGTTTATTATTTTACTCTAGGTCGCGTTTTATTACTGATCTATGTAAGTATTTTTTGTTGGTTTATCAGCTACTAAACTTTGTAAGTGTACTAATTTTAAGCCTCTGCCGATTGCAATCTAATAATTATTTATTATGTTATGTACTTTTAGTAAATTGTGTTAAAATATGTAAAAGGATGTTATACCCATTTTGTACTCTGTCTGTAAACCATTTTATAGTTATCAACTTATTTACGGGAATATCATTATTCAATGTTTGCCGTTGGATTTTCGAATACAGTAGATTTTCACCGTCTCATTGTAGCTTCTTGTATACTAATATTATGTATTTTTTGTATTGCGTAATTTTAGACCATCAAGATGGTACATATTACTTTATAATGGGGAAATTTTCAAAAATAAATATTACACAGTTTTAAAATGACTAACGAGAAATTTCTTATTGTTGGACTTTTTAACGCAGGGTCGTTAGGGACGCGGCATGACGAATTTATTGCAACATTAGGCAATTTCTCTCTGGATTTTCTCGCAATAAACGAAACTTGGTTACGGATAAATCAGGATGGACGTGCACCAAATGTGCCCGGGTATACTCTAAAACATATACCACGGCCTACAAATGTTCGCGGAGGGCGTGGTGGGGGTGTAGGTTTCTACATTAGGAAAGGCATCAACGTACGAATTCGCCGGCATCCACAGCCAGAGTCGTCCTCTATCGAACAAATGTGGTTGAGCGCCACTATTAATAAAAACCACCTCATCCTTGGTACGGCCTATCGTCCACCTTGGCTAAACCCACAAGATTTCTTTGATGCGATGACACAGTCGGTCACTTCTTTTTCAAATGCGGATTACATAATGCTACTTGGAGATTTTAACATTAATTTACTAAAGCGCGATGAAATAAAGGTAAAAATGTTTAATGAATTACTCAAACTTAAAGCAATTAGTCACCAAACCGACGCATTTTACAGATAATAGTGAAACGCTTATAGATGTTATATGCACTAATGCGAACATACGAAATATCTCAGTTAACCATATACCGGAGTTAGGTCACCATGCATTTGTAACATCCGTTTTGAACTTAAAGAAAGATAAAATACCCCCACATTATATGACAATTAGGCCTTTAAAAAGCATCAATTTGTCAAATTTCAATACGGAACTAGATAACACAGACTGGACTAAACTAAATAATAGTATTGACGTGAACGAATTTGTTGGAGAGCTTAATAGTTCAATTATTAACTTATTTGACAAACATGCGCCGTTAAAAAGAATACATATAAAAGAACAACACCCATGGATAACTCCCACAGTTAAATTAATGATTAAATTAAGAAATAAAAGCCATGTGAGATCAAAGTTAACCGGAAAAGAATCACATAGGCTTTTCTATAAGGATATGAAACTCGTGGTTCTGAATGCTATCGAAGCAGAAAAGAAAGCCTATTACACATCTTACATTAACGCTTACATAAAATATCCTAAAGTACTTTGGAATAACTTAAAAAAATCCGGTTTGGTATCAGATAAAAAGAAAGTAAGAGACGTACCGTTTTCGCTCAGACAACCTGATTTAATAAATAAACATTTTCTAGAAGTTCCCGGTGCAAACAATGTATCTCTGTCAGTTCTTATCAACTTCGAGTATCATAGGCATTTACCGCAATGTTTGCACACTATCACCCATCTGGTTAATAACTCAATTTTAACATCGATTTTTCCCGACTCATGGAAGATAGCTAGAGTGCAACCTCTGCCAAAATGTAACAATCCAACCTCATACAAGGAACTAAGACCAATTAGTATCTTACCATGTTTGTCTAAGGTCATAGAAAAGGTAGTATCTCACCAAATGACGGAGTATATAGAAAAAAATAAGATTCTTCCCACTTGCCAGTCAGGTTTCAGAAGATCTCATAGCACGACAATAGCTCTTACTAATGTTGTAGACGATATTTTAACGGCTCAGGATAAAGGAATATGTACTATTCTCGTTCTACTCGACTTCTCCAGAGCTTTCGATTCGATAAATATTAATCTTCTTCTTTCCAAATTAGCGTTTTATGGGTTTGATACTGCTACAGTGAAATGGTTTGCTAGCTACCTCACTGGTAGATCACAGTTTGTAGAAATAGTTAATGGGGATAATACTAAGATGGTATCAGGTTTATCGCCAGTTGATAGAGGAGTCCCTCAAGGTTCAATTTTGGGGCCGATGCTCTTTACTTTGTATTCGTCCGACATCACAAGCTGCATTCAGCACTGCGAATATCATTTGTATGCGGACAATGTGCAGTTATATTTACCATTTTGTCCCAAAGACCGTGATGAAGCTGTATCTAAAATAAACAGTGATTTGGATAGAATAAATCAATGGGCAATGAAGAACTGTTTAGTGTTAAACCCTACCAAATCCCAATTTATGGTTCTAGGATCCAAACACAATATTAACAGTCTAAACAGTTACGACTTTAAAATCAATATAGAAAATAATAACATAGTAAAGGTTAACGAGGCTCGTAATTTGGGTGTTATCATGGATTCTACACTGCGCTTTGAAACGCATGTCCTTAATGCCGTTCGAAGCTGCTTCTACAGACTCAAGTTATTGTATAGAATAAGACCATACATCGGCGTGGACCTTAGAAGTAAACTGTGTGAGGCCCTAGTTCTATCTAAACTTAATCATGCGGATGCCGTATACGGCGCCAGGTTGCTAGAAAGAACGAAGAAGCTTATACAGCGCGTTCAGAACGTTTGTGCTCGTTATTGTTATAACATTCCGCCAAGGAGTCATGTAACACCCTATATTAACAACGCCAACTTATTAAAGATGGAATCACGTCGTAAGCTGCATTTAGCTACCATGCTCTTTGGCGTAATGAAGCACGGGGTCCCTGAGTATCTTAGGCAAAAATTAAGGTGGGCAGAAGAAGCTCACTCAGAACGCACAAGAAACTCCAAGGCTCTCCGTATTAGACATACATTGCCCATGCATAAAACAGCCACCTTCCGTGGAAGTTTTAAGTTTGCCGCCACTAAGTGCTGGAACGATCTACCACCTCCAATACGTGCAATTCAAGCAATTAGTTTATTTAAAGTCAAACTTAAAATTTATTTACTCGCGCAACAAAAAGAACACTGAACACCGGATTGATATTGATTTGAAAAAAAGAAAAATGTAATTTAACCTAATTAAGAAAAAAGATAATATTGTAACGTTAGCGCAGCGTTCCACACTAAAGCGTGGCGGCAAATGGCACAGGCACGGCTTTCTTTCTTTTGTTTTATGTATTTGTTGGACGATGTTTGGTACGCTCGTGGTAAGAAGTCACATTTATTGTATTATTGAATTAGGTGTAATATATGTGTTATATTGTTTGTTATATTTTATATACTAATATTATGTTTTAGTTATAAGAGGCTAGTTTGTCGAAAACACGTCTGTGGACACATTAAGGTTCCTCCTGAAAACCAGCGTTGCAGCCTGCTGCAGCTTTGTGCTGAGTGAGGAGCCTTATTTGTTCACGAACTACGTTATGAAATAGCCTAAATCGTTTTTAAGCGAATACTGTAAAATTGAATTGTGTTCGTGATCAAATAAAACTTTTTATCTATCTATCTATCTATCTATCTATTTACATTAATAATAGAGTATGCCTACAGGAAGCGGAAAGGAAATAGACAATTGGGATAGGAAATGTAGTATTACTTAATTACTTACCTGTTTATTTGTCAAAATTACTTAACTTGTATCAACAAACTAAACTACTGTCTAATATACCTACCTATCACTCTACTGTTCGCATGAGAAAGTGAATGCCACCTGGACCCCATTTGTTGATAGTACTTTCTAAACACATAAGAGGCAAGATCTATCAACGTTGAAGCAGAGTCTAAGGCCGAGATCGTACTCTGGCTCTGCTCAAGTCTCAAGATAGAGTTAAAATGAGACACAAATATGTCCCGACATGAATCTGTCTCGTTTCAACTCAGTCTTGAGTCTGAGCTGAGTGAGAGTGTCATCTTTAGATCTTACCCTCAGGGTCAGTTTGGACAGGACGTAAAAATGCCAATTTACATAAAAATTTACTCTCGAGTGCGCGCACTTCCTCGCGCCCGCTCGAAAGTAAATTTTCTACTTTAGCTTATGGTAATACGGTCCTATTTTCAATGGAGCGAGTAAATTGCTCGGGCATTTTTCCATTCTGTCTGAACTGACCCTTAGTCTGTGTTAGAGCTGATTTGGGCGTGGGGTTGGGTGTTCAGCGCTCGGCGGTCACCTGGTATGACGGAGGGGGCGAGGTGCAGGAACACGTGCGGGATGGTGAGCGCCGCGCGCGGCACGATGGGGGGGAAGGGCGACTTGGACGGCACCTGCGCGCGAGCGAAGCGAGCTTAGCGAACTTGGTAAATTGGTAACGCTACTGACGCCGGGCGTTTGCAGTGCGCGCGGCGAGTGTGAATCATGCTTTAGCTACAGTTCAATGTGCAGTGTGATGATCACAAATCACATCAGAATTGCTGGTACTCTCTCGCTATGGCTTGAAATGCATTAAGCAAGAACTCGCGTATGGCGCTGTGTGTGTGTGTGTGTGTATGCGTGTGTGTGTGTGTGTGTGTGTGTGTGTGTGTGTGTGTGTCGTCGTGGTTACCTCGTCGTCGGGCACGACCAGCAGCGCGCCGTGTGGCGAAGAGTGTGTGTGCGCGCGCGCGCGCGCGAGAGTGTGTGTGTGTGTGTGTGTGTGTGTGAGTGTGTGTGTGTGTGTGTCGTCATGGCTACCTTGTCGTCGGGCACGACCAGCAGCGCGCCGTGTATGGTGATGTGTGTGTGTGTGTGTGTGTGTGTGTGTGTGTGTGTGTGTGTGTGTCGTCGCCGATACCTCGTCGTCGGGCACGACCAGCAGCGCGCCGTGTGGCGAAGAGTGTGTGTGCGCGCGCGCGCGCGCGATAGTGTGTGTGTGTGTGTGTGTGTGTGTGTGTGTGTGTGTCGTCATGGCTACCTTGTCGTCGGGCACGACCAGCAGCGCACCGTGTATAGAATAGAATAGAAATATTTTTTATTCAAATAAACTTTTTTACAAGTGCTTTCGAATCGTCGATGAGTCTACCACTGGTTCGGAATGCCGTTCCTGCCGAGAAGAACCAGCAAGAAACTCGGCAGTTGCACTTTTCAAAATAAGTTTACATTCAATAGAATAGTTAAACAGTTCAATTACCACCTGCTGTCTCATGAATCGCTGGAAAGAATTATGTCCACGCTTTTTTATCATCTAAAATCTAAATAGTATTCAATTGCATAATATGCTTTTTTTATGAGATTAGTTTTAACTGATTTCTTAAACTTGTGTAAAGGCAAGTCTAAGATCGACTGTGGAATTTTATTATAAAACGTCACGCCCATTCCCACAAATGTCTTGAGGCGACATCGAGGAATCACGAGCCTGTTCGGATTTCTAACTTGCCTATCGTGTAAATAACCCTTTTTTTGTAATTCACGATGTTTTGTCTGACAAATATTATATTGTTGTAAATATACTGTAAGAATGCCTATTTCTTTAAATTTTTCTTGAAGGGAATCGCGCGGTTTTAAATTATATATTGCGCGAATTGTGTATGGTGATGTGTGTGTGTGTGTGTGTGTGTGTGTGTGTGTGTGTGTGTGTGTGTGTGTGTGTGTGTCGTCGCCGATACCTCGTCGTCGGGCACGACCAGCAGCGCGCCGTGTATGGCGCTGTGTGTGTGTGTGTGTGTGTATGTGTGTGTGTGTGTGTGTCGTCATGGCTACCTTGTCGTCGGGCACGACCAGCAGCGCGCCGTGTATGGCGCTGTGTGTATGTGTGTGTGTGTGTGTGTGTGTGTCGTCGCGGCTACCTTGTCGTCGGGCACGACCAGCAGCGCGCCGTGTATGGCGCTGTGTGTATGTGTGTGTGTGTGTGTGTGTGTCGTCGCGGCTACCTTGTCGTCGGGCACGACCAGCAGCGCGCCGTGTATGGCGCTGTGTGTGTGTGTGTGTGTCGTCGCAGCTAGCTTGTCGTCGGGCACGACCAGCAGCGTGCCGTGTATGGCGTTTGGGTGTGTGTGTGTGTGCGTGTGTGTGTGTGTGTGTGTGTGTGTGTGTGTGTGTCGTCGCAGCTAGCTTTGTCGTCGGGCACGACCAGCAGCGCGCCGTGTATGGCGGTGTGTGTGTGTGTGTGTGTGTGTGTGTGTGTGTGTATCGTCGCACCCACCTTGTCGTCGGGAATGACCAGCAGCGCCCCGTGTATGGCGCAGTACTCGTACACGTAGTCGCCGCACTCCGCGCAGACTGCAACAAAGCGATTATTATACAATACAGGCTGAACTGATGACCGGACTTACTTTGTATTTATAATTCTCTGATTCATGTAAAATGCCTGTTTTCATACCTAAATCATACCTTAAGTAAGAGTCTCTTTACGTAAGTAGCCCCTAAATACAAGCCTTTGCCCAATGTTATTTTATCTTTTAGGTGTTCCCTCAAAGGTTCGTGAAACAAAATTTAACAGAAAGCGTCATCTAACTTAGGGACCTACAAATAAATAGTAATTACTAAGGCTACTTTTCTTGAAATATATAATATAAGGTTCTTTTAATTCCCGCGGGAACTCGACTTTAATTTTCTGGGATGAAATCTAGTAGTCCATTGATGGGTATGAGCTATCTCCCAATATTACTTTCTGCCAAATCGGTTCATTTGAAGCCTCAATAACTGAAAACTAAAAGGCCTCAGGTCGATCCCCCCTCGTCGCGCTAAAGTCGTACCCACTACTAGCACAAGCTTTAGAGGGGAGGGGAGAATATTAGTCAACTTCCGCTTGACATAAGAAAATGAAATGAATAAATCGATATCTGTCGATCATCATCATCGACTCACTACTGTGCGCAGGTCTCCTCTCAGAGAAGGGTTATAGGCCATAGTCCACCACGCTGGCCTAAAGCGAATTGGCAGACTTCAGGCACCTTTGAGAACATTATGGAGAACTCTCAGGTGTGCAGGTTTCCTCACGATGTTTTCCTTCACCGTTGAAGTTGAATTGCTTAAACGCACCAAACTAATGAAAACGGTTAAGAAAGGGGTATGAAAAATAGATGTTGGCCGATTCTCAGACCAACCCGATATGCACACAAAATTTCATAAAAATCGGTCCAGCAGTTTCGGAGGAGTTTGGTAACAAACACCGCGATATGAGAATTTTTAAGCTATTGCATAGCTTTTATCGCGGGCTTTGAACTAGGACAAACAGTTTGAGCGCGGCGACCGAATCAAGAAATTCCGTAACGAAAATAAACCTAACACCGTCGTTCAGTAAGCGTTCAACATTTTAGAGGTTCGCAAGTAGCTCTATAAGTAGTGACAGTTCGCTTTTCTTGTTTATTTGTGTTTTATATATATATTATAATTGCATAAGTTGATAAAAATGCTATGCAATAGCTTTACCGCGGCAGTCCCCGAGTGCCACTTAAGTTTTTTTTTTATTTTTAGATATGATTCTGTACACTTGACGACGATTGACGACTTCCCTGGCTCAGTGGTGAGCGCTGTTGTCTTATAGCTGGAAGGTCTCGGGTTCGATTCCCGGCGGGGTCAATTTGGGAATTTATAATTTCTGAATTGTCTCTGGTCTGGTCTGGTGGGAGGCTTTGGCCGTGGCTAGTTACCACCCTACTGTCAAAGACGTGCCGCCAAGCGATTTAACGTTCCGGCACGATGACGTGTAGAAACCGATTAGGCGTATGGGTTGAATGTTCACTGCCATACCCCTTCCAAGTTAGCCCGCTACCATCTTAGACTGTATCGTCACTTACCATCAGGTGAGATCGCAGTCAAGGACTAGCTTGTCTTCGAATAAAAAAAAAGTCCCCGAGTGCCACTTAAGTTTTTAGATATGATTCTGTACACTTACACACATACTCGTCCGGGCTCGGCTCCTCAAACTCGGCGTAGCTGATGCGAGGCTTCTTGCGCAGGTCGCGGGACATGGTCTGACCGACAACAACAAAGAGCTCTATGTGAGATTTAAACATCTAGATTCTAGATTCTAATAATAAAAAAAACTTGAGAGGTGTCAAGGGACACCCGGATGGAACGTAGTTCCTTTCGATTACATTGTGTTCGGTATTTTCGCGGTACAACATTGAGTCTCAGTAGCCTATTGGCTCCGGCAGTCGCCTAACAGTTCAAAGTCGATGGTTCGAATCCCAGCTCGACAGACCGAATTTTCCATTTTCAATTTTATTTTAAATAATTTCTACATTTCACCTTTCCCTAATTTTTTATAACTTAAAGCGAAAATACCGAACACAATGCAAAATTCACATTCAACAAAAAAGTGTCTGTTTCAAAAATGTGTCGAGTGTCGGTTCCTTAATTTTTTCCGTCTAGCCCCCTTCCGTACCGCGCGATAAGGAACTTACGTTCCAATAATAATAATGTCCTCCCGACCGAATCCGATCACGGCGGCCAACCTGCTCAGAGATTAGCCATCAGCGCGGGAGATATTATAGTGCACAAGTGTGTGCGCAGACACAGGTGCACTCTCTATTCCCTCACTCTCATAGTCCGATGGGACGGAAATCCGACACGACCGGAGAGAGATCAGGCGCAGGACCGACGGCTTTACGTGCTCTCCGAGGCACGGGGGTGACTCACCGCCAACTTTCCTAACTCCGGGCTAGTAATGAGAATTTCTTGACAGAAAAACCCAATACCTTTTTTTTTTGGCCCGACCCGGGAATCGAACCCGGGACCTCGTCATCCGTAGTCGAACGTGCTCGCCACTAGACCAACGAGGCAGTAAATTCTAGATTCTAGTGTTACGAGCGCGAACACCTCTGATTGGCCGATACTCTCTCGCTAGCGGGTAAAATGCATTTAAGGTTGATTATACGGGTCTGCCCGCGAAATTCAAATTTAATTTGGTTTTTCGCATTTGTAAACTAATTCGATAAAGTAGGCTTATGGTATTCTAATTGCGACAGTATCATCTCCACAGGTTTATATAAAAATCTTTACTTGAAAGTGTCCAGTTTAAGAAATTAGTCAGAATATCGACTAATTTGTGAGTAACTCACGTCCAACTCGTTATTCTGAATAATTTCTTAAGCTGGACACTTTCAAGTGAAGATGTTTATATATAAACCTGTGAAGATACAGCATTGTAGAAATTAGAATGCCATAAGCCTTCTTTGTCGTATTAGTTTACAAATTGCGAAAAACCAAATTAAATTTGAATTTCGTGGGCAGACCCGTATAATCAACCTTAAGCAACAATAACTTATAGGCATAAATGCATAAGCATTACGAAGTAATGACTTTATTTCTAATGCATACCTAATTTTGATGAACTTGTTGTTATGTAGGCAAGTAGATAATGTACACTATTCATTTTACAACGGAGCGGAGTAGCTAGCGGCTAGACCTATGATCGACAAAACCTCGACTTTCATTAAATATTAAGTATATTTTGTGATTTCTACACAGGCGGCGCACAAGTCACTTTAAAATAATGCAAATCTTACCTTCGACGTCTGTATTGTTGCCAGATTATTTGTTTTATACAATTTTTTCGTTTCACACTTCAAGTTAATTTCCCGCTGAATAGTGAATTTCAATTCCAACCACAAAGACTAGGATGACAATAGTGCCAACATCAAAAAAAGTTCCCTCAGCTTTTCCCGCCTAGCTTAGAAAAAAACCACAAAAAAAACACCGCCTGCCAATTTATAGCAAAATAATTCTTATATTTTCTTGCTAATCCCGCGTATTTATTATAATATCCCGCCTAGATGTAATAGAATCACAGGGATCGACCATCAACACGATGCCAATGGTGCCAACATCAAAAAGGGTTCTCTCAGCTTTTCCCGCCAATTTGCAAAACCAAGGAAAAAACACTTTCCCCCACCATTAAGTACAATCATAGACACCTCGACGTCTTTTTTTTATAAACTAGTTTTACGGCTCTGGGTAAGCCTCTCGAAGTCTTAGGACACGGGACACCTCAGAAAAAATACATAGGTACAAAGAGTACTTATTCATAAAAAAAATGAAAGACGGCGTAAAGGAGATGCAGCATACTAAAATTGCATGTGTTAAAGCGAGACACATCACCAAATTGGCTAAATAATTATGAGCGTTCTATATCGTATTAATTTTGACATAATACCTTATTCCTTGTCAATTATTTTTTTAAATTTTTAAGTTGATACGGTCATAAATCCAAATAAATAATCATTTGGGCTGGCAATATAGTCCTAACTCTAAGCGGTTGTAAGAAAACGCTTTTAAAATCGAAGATAAATGGCCTATGTAAAAGCCAAGAATTTCAGAGAATTTCACTACGCATAAAGAATATTATTGTAGCAACATACTGGATATTATAATCATTAGATTACTAATGTCTCAGAATTAGGAATTGCGATTTTTTCAAAGTTTCAAAACGCGTTATAAATCTCAGAACAGCGTTTTTGATGGTTTTTTGTTAAAGTACCGTATTGAAAATCATGTGCGATGTGTTAGTAGTCAGTTTTAATCTGTGGTCAGTTTTTGTTGTTTGTGTCTAGTGTTCGTGGTTCGTTTCTATGGTTTCTTGTTGTTCCTGGTCTGTGGTTCGTTTCCTAGTTTGAGTTTCGTAATGATCATCAAAGAGTATACCTAATCTGTGGTATACTATAATAATATATACGGAGAGATCATAGTGATCTGTGGTTTCTTTTGTTTGTTGTTCTCGAACATCAAGACATAATAAAATAGTTTTCTCCGTGAGAAATGCAATACAGGCAGAAAAATGGATTTGCCAAACACTGATATTCCCGACGTAAAAGCGGACAACAAGGTGATAGTCCTTTTCTTTTGTAATATCGCATTAACTTCCAATTATTGTATTATAGTTTGACCAATATGACTCGTGTGTCTGCTTTTTAGCAAAAAAAGATCGGTCTTCGATATTACCATACCGGTTGGGTTTAATTTAAATTTTTAAACCGCGCGTAATAGGACTTTCAAAAATCCCGTGGGAGCTCTGTTGTTCTGGAATAAAAAATAATTTATGACTATCTCGCGATCGTAAGCTCTCGTGCCAAATTTCGCCAAGATCAGTTTAATGTTCAGACCATATTGTCCCCAAAATCAAGTTTTTTTCACCTTAAACGCCTAGGTGTTTCCTTGATAAAATGTGGCAGCTAGGTACTCCTTGCTTGGTAAATAAAAAATAAATAAGTAATACTTTCTTTACCTATCTGTGAAAATCTGGCAGCTATTTAGAAAAAATTTGAATTGCTTCAAAAATTTACAGAATAATAATAATTGAAAATTTCAGCGCCCAATGATAGCTGCAGAATGAATTCAATAGAATAGAAATATTCTTTATTCAAATAAACTTTTTTACAAGTGCTTTTGAATCGTCGATGAGTCTACCACTGGTTTGGAATGCCCTTCCTGCCGAGAAGAACCAGCAAGAAACTCGGCAGTTGCTCTTTTCAAAACAAGTTTACAATATAATAGATATTATGCTATGTATGCAGTGATTCCACAATGAGGGGAATAGTATGAGCCTATGAATTGTGCCTTTGCTATAATCCTACTAATCCTACTTCCTACTTAATATTATAAATGCGCAAGTTTGTTAGGATGGATGGACTGATTGATATTTATTACTCCTTAAAACCACAAGGAATCTATAGATGTGGCTGAAGTTTGGAATGGAGATTGCTTATATTAGCACCAGGATTAGCACATAGGCTACATTTTATTCCGGTAAATTAAAGAGTGCAGGAATTAAAATACCTTAAACCACATGGACAAAATAGTGGGCTTCATCTAGTTTGTCAAATGGAAGGCCCGTTCAAAATTTATCTTTGATTCTTATTTTGATTTTGTAACAAAAAAGTTGATGAGCCCCTTTTGTAGTGTACCCTTCATTTGTTTTTGTAATTTTTCAGTCGACACCACCAAATGCTATGTTGAAAGGTGCTTACAACCAACTAAAGGTCATCAGTGTTACTTCCAAACTATCTCATTGGGATTTAAGGGTAAAATGCGAACAAGACCATTATTTGCAACAATACCCTAAAATAGAAGAAGATAATATGCTAGAATACCATGAAGAAGATCACCAATTCCAAGAATACTGTGAAGAATACAACCAACAAGATTGCACCGAAACCATTAAACAAGAATATACTAATTTAGGCACACCAAATGAGAATATCGAAATGCAAAATGAAAGTATTGAGGAATCAGATACATCTGATAATTTTGTTCATGCCATTAAACAAGAATATGCTAATTTAGACACACTGAATGATAATATCGAAGTGAAAAATGAAATTATTGAGGAATCAGATGCATACGATAATTTTGTTCACGCCATTAAACAAGAATATACTAATTTAGACACACCAAATGAGAATATTGAAGTGAGAAATGAAATTATTGAGGAATCAGATACATCCGATAATCTTGTTCATGTTAAAGAAGAAATTACAAGTGACAATGAAATTGGTGATGACAAAAAAGACATAAATGATGTTCTACATAGTGAAACAGAACAGAACAGAAAAGATAATTTTGAAGTTAACATAAAAGTTAGAGAAGAATTTAGACAGAGTGAAAATACTGAAACTGAATCAATTAATAATTTTAATGGTAGCAATAAAGTTCTAAACCACTTTGAAAACGTTGATAAAGTTCTGAAGCATTTCAAAAAAGTTGATTGGATTTCAAAGAACAATGAAGAAGTTGCTATGAATAATGTGACATTAGTTGAGGAACTTCCAACATTGAAATGTAAATTGTGTTTCAAAGTATTCTTAGGTGATGATGCATACAATGAACATATGAAAAAACACACCACTGTGAGTTTAATTTTGTTAAAGTTTATCTTCATTTTAAAATTTACATGACCATGTAAAAAAGTCGTCTCCACCCACCAACAGATTTCAAACATATCTCAGTTAATACATCATGACAGCCTGATGATTTTTTACTATGATGACATCCGCCGTAGGATTCGGGTTTTCATGCAAATCGATTTAGAATAGGGTATTTGACTATATTAAAAGTATCGTTTCATTTGGTGTCATCCTAAAAGATTATTATCTAAAAACATTATTCCATACGACAAAACTAAAAAATAAAGTTTTATTTAAATAGAAAACATTAAATAAAATTGCTATAATTCCGGCCATGGTCACGTGATCGAAAACGTTCCGTGATCTCGAATGACGTCACAGTCCACACCACCTATGGGCTGTGGAGCCTGTGGAATTCTCATTGTTTGAAATGTGAACTGTGACGTCATGAGAGCAAATGGAACGTTTCGGCGGCAATTTATTTTGAATTAATTTCTCGATTTTTATGAAAAATACTGAAAATTATGCCGAAATATACGTTTTGTTAGCTTCAGCATAGCATTATTAACAATTTAAGATGATTTTCTAAAAGTAGTCAAATACCCTATTATCCACCTTTGTCCAGCTGTGGACGTCTATCGGTTGATGAAGAAGAAGAAGAAGAATATTAAAAAAAAATAGATTTTTAATATGTTTTCCCTTGATAAAGTTAAGCATAGTTTAGTTTAGTTAAGCATTTTAACCGACTTTAGACTGACTTTAATTTGTTTTTAACCAATTTAAAAAAAGGAGGAGGTTCTCAATTCGCCGGAATCTTTTTTTTTAAGTATGTTCACCGATTACTTGAAGACGCCTGAACCGATTTAGAAAATTCTTTTTTTGTTATAAAGGATATACTTTGCAGGTGGTGGCATTTAAATTTTTACGAAATTGATAGAACGGTTTTTAAAATATCAACAATAAATTATATACTTTGTAGTGGCGTTTGAAGTTGGTTTTTTAAAAATAATTTTTTATATTAAATTATAATAATTATGTATGTGCACATTATGAAGACACACTGTATTATTATAGAATGAATATATATCTATTTTTCAGAACAATAACAGTCCTGATGAAATTAAACCATCTGGTGTTGTTCTAAAAGTTGGTAGGTACCTTTTTTAAAAAAAATACATCGGTGTCTATTTGATTGTACACATTTCTAACCTATTAATAAAAATAAGACTAGGAATTTCAACTATCATTTTCAATTTTTATCGTTTTCATTTTATGCAAAGATATAGTCAGAAGAAATAGATTGCTCTCAAAACTCTTTTCAGGGTTCCGTACCCAAAGGGTTCCAATGGGACCCTATTACTAAGCCTTTGCTGTCCGTCTTTCCGTCCATCCGTCCGTATGTATGTCAGCGGGCTGTATCTCGTAAACCGTAATAGGTAGACAATTGAAATTTTCACAGAGTGTGTATTTCTATTGCCGTTATAACAAAAAATAATAATAAAAAATAGGGGCTCCCATACATAGTAAAGGGGTCGAAATAAAATTTTATTTTTTACCCTGGCATGTGGGGTGTCATTGTCTAGAACTCATTAAGTACAGTTCAAATATATTTTTTAGCTACAAAGAAGAAATGAGGGGCCGTCAAAGTTTTCTGTTTTAGACCACTTTTATCCGTCACAAATCTATCTCAAAAACTAAACTACTTAGGAATTTGAAATTTCTGTATATTTTGTGCTATATAGTGTATTTAAACAACAAATACTGAAAACACCGACTTATGATGCGGTTTATAAGTAACTCTAATAAAGTAAATAGAAAAAGGAGTTGAATTAAAATTTTATTTTTTACCCTGGAATGTGGGGTGTCATTGACTAGATCTCTTCTTAAGTGGAGTTCAAATATATATATTTTTATTTTTTAGCTACGAAAATGAAGAAATGGGGGCCATTAAAGTTGTCGGTTTTAGACCAATTTTGTTATGGGGTCTATCTCAAAAACTAAACTAGTTAGGAATTTGAAATTTTGGTATATTATGTACTATATAGTGTATTTAAACAACAAATACTGAAAACACCGATTTATAATGCGGTTTCTAAGTTGTGACCAAAACAAACGAGCATTTTTTCCCCATATGCTAATTTATTTAGTACTTTCTAAGAACAAAGATATCTAAATATGTATCTACTTAGTTTAAAAAAAAATATTTGGTCATATGTACGGAACCCTAAAACCATGAGGCTCGACTTGCACTTGGCCGATTTTTTTACACACGTTCCATTATAGCTTTGATGGCGTAGCGAATAAACGAAGGAGTGAAACTATCGGTTCGGGGGTTCGAATCCTAACTTCAGATTGTTATTTTTATTTTATTTATTTTTATTATTAAAAGGCACTTTGTTCCAACTGAGTGTTCTACGCCACTAACAAGTTATTTTCCGTTGCAGGCGATCCCGTAACAGATAAATGTACGCTAGTCAAAGTGAAAAAAATCCGCGTAAAACGGCTAGTGACTGACAACTCAAATGAGGATAATGCAAGTAAAACAAAAACTATTAGAATTTACAGTGAGAGTGCGAAAAATAATAGCGATAGTGTTCAAAATAATAGTGATAGTTCTCCAAACAATAATACTGATACTAATATTAATAAAATTGACGTTGGTAATGATAATAGAGCTGTTAAAGGTGAAAGTAGCACTGCTATTGAAGAAGAGAACGAAAATTTACTCATAGAAATACCGGGAAAGGCAAAAACTATAAAACTAGGCGAAAAGAAAAAGAGAGGAAGATATATAAAACATTTAAATATTGTATACAAAAAGTGCGATGAAAATTGTATCGACGACAAACACTGCACACAATCTAAGGAGTGCAGAAAAAGACGAAGAAGCAGAAGTGAAATTAACACGTTTGGATGCGAAATATGCGATTACAGTTGCAAATACAAAAGTGGTCTAGACGCACATATGTTGACGCACAACAGAGTAAAAAGTTTCAAATGCCAAGTGTGTGGATACGGATGTATTCAACAGTGTCACTTGGATCAACACATGAGAATACACTCCCGAACCAAACCTTATTCTTGTAAGTACTGCGATTACAACTGCGTACAAAGAAGTCAGTTGGATCAACATGTACGAACGCACACACATGTGAAACCATTCTCATGCAACATATGTGGCTATTCATGCTCTCAGAGAAGCCATTTGGATCAACACATGAGACGGCATACAGGGGTCAAGCCATACTCGTGTATATTCTGCGAGTACACATGCGTTCAACACACTCATCTGGATCAACATATTATGAAAGTACATACAAATGTGCATGTGTTCAAATGTAACCAGTGCAAGTATAGATGCTTACAACAGAATCAGCTTGCTAAACATACGCTTGCTTGCCATAGTTTGGACTCAGCTGAGCTTAGTAGCTGAGTTAAGTTAAAAAAAAAAAATTACGCAGGCCATTGGCCAACCTGTGGCCCTTATGACAAGTCATGACTCTACCACACACACTCACACACACACTCATACATACACACAATCTAGGAGTGCAGAAAAAGACGAAGAAGCAAAAGTGAAATTAACACGTATGCATGCGAAATATGCGATTACAGTTGTAAATACAAAAGTGGTCTAGACGCACATATGTTGACGCACAACAGAGTAAAAAGTTTCAAATGCCAAGTGTGTGGATACGGATGTATTCAACAGTGTCACTTGGATCAACACATGAGAATACACTCCCGAACCAAACCTTATTCTTGTAAGTACTGCGACTACAACTGCGTACAAAGAAGTCAGTTGGATCAATATGTACGAACGCACACACATGCGAAACCATTCTCGTGCAACATATGTGGCTATTCGTGCTCTCAGAGAAGCCATTTGGATCAACACATGAGACGGCATACAGGGGTCAAGCCATACTCGTGTATATTCTGCGAGTACACATGCGTTCAACACACTCATCTGGATCAACATATTATGAAAGTACATACAAATGTGCATGTGTTCAAATGTAACCAGTGCAAGTATAGATGCTTACAACAGAATCAGCTTGCTAAACATAGGCTTGCTTGCCATAGTTTGGACTCAGCTGAGCTTAGTAGCTGAGTTAAGTTAAAAAAAAAAAATTACGCAGGCTATTGGCCAACCTGTGGCCCTTATGACAAGTCATGACTCTACCACACACACTCACACACACACTCATACATACACACAATCTAGGAGTGCAGAAAAAGACGAAGAAGCAAAAGTGAAATTAACACGTATGCATGCGAAATATGCGATTACAGTTGTAAATACAAAAGTGGTCTAGACGCACATATGTTGACGCACAACAGAGTAAAAAGTTTCAAATGCCAAGTGTGTGGATACGGATGTATTCAACAGTGTCACTTGGATCAACACATGAGAATACACTCCCGAACCAAACCTTATTCTTGTAAGTACTGCGACTACAACTGCGTACAAAGAAGTCAGTTGGATCAATATGTACGAACGCACACACATGCGAAACCATTCTCGTGCAACATATGTGGCTATTCATGCTCTCAGAGAAGCCATTTGGATCAACACATGAGACGGCATACAGGGGTCAAGCCATACTCGTGTATATTCTGCGAGTACACATGCGTTCAACACACTCATCTGGATCAACATATTATGAAAGTACATACAAATGTGCATGTGTTCAAATGTAACCAGTGCAAGTATAGATGCTTACAACAGAATCAGCTTACTAAACATACGCTTGCTTGCCATAGTTTGGACTCAGCTGAGCTTAGTAGCTGAGTTAAGTTAAAAAAAAAAATTACGCAGGCCATTGGCCAACCTGTGGCCCTTATGACAAGTCATGACTCTACCACACACACTCACACACACACACTCATACATACACACAATCTAGGAGTGCAGAAAAAGACGAAGAAGCAAAAGTGAAATTAACACGTATGCATGCGAAATATGCGATTACAGTTGTAAATACAAAAGTGGTCTAGACGCACATATGTTGACGCACAACAGAGTAAAAAGTTTCAAATGCCAAGTGTGTGGATACGGATGTATTCAACAGTGTCACTTGGATCAACACATGAGAATACACTCCCGAACCAAACCTTATTCTTGTAAGTACTGCGACTACAACTGCGTACAAAGAAGTCAGTTGGATCAATATGTACGAACGCACACACATGCGAAACCATTCTCGTGCAACATATGTGGCTATTCGTGCTCTCAGAGAAGTCATTTGGATCAACACATGAGACGGCAAACAGGGGTCAAGCCGTACTCGTGTATATTCTGCGAGTACACATGCGTTCAACACACTCATCTGGATCAACATATTATGAAAGTACATACAAATGTGCATGTGTTCAAATGTAACCAGTGCAAGTATAGATGCTTACAACAGAATCAGCTTGCTAAACATACGCTTGCTTGCCATAGTTTGGACTCAGCTGAGCTTAGTAGCTGAGTTAAGTTAAAAAAAAAAATTACGCAGGCCATTGGCCAACCTGTGGCCCTTATGACAAGTCATGACTCTACCACACACACTCACACACACACTCATACATACACACAATCTAGGAGTGCAGAAAAAGACGAAGAAGCAAAAGTGAAATTAACACGTATGCATGCGAAATATGCGATTACAGTTGTAAATACAAAAGTGGTCTAGACGCACATATGTTGACGCACAACAGAGTAAAAAGTTTCAAATGCCAAGTGTGTGGATACGGATGTATTCAACAGTGTCACTTGGATCAACACATGAGAATACACTCCCGAACCAAACCTTATTCTTGTAAGTACTGCGACTACAACTGCGTACAAAGAAGTCAGTTGGATCAATATGTACGAACGCACACACATGCGAAACCATTCTCGTGCAACATATGTGGCTATTCGTGCTCTCAGAGAAGTCATTTGGATCAACACATGAGACGGCATACAGGGGTCAAGCCATACTCGTGTATATTCTGCGAGTACACATGCGTTCAACACACTCATCTGGATCAACATATTATGAAAGTACATACAAATGTGCATGTGTTCAAATGTAACCAGTGCAAGTATAGATGCTTACAACAGAATCAGCTTGCTAAACATACGCTTGCTTGCCATAGTTTGGACTCAGCTGAGCTTAGTAGCTGAGTTAAGTTAAAAAAAAAAATTACGCAGGCCATTGGCCAACCTGTGGCCCTTATGACAAGTCATGACTCTACCACACACACTCACACACACACTCATACATACACACAATCTAGGAGTGCAGAAAAAGACGAAGAAGCAAAAGTGAAATTAACACGTATGCATGCGAAATATGCGATTACAGTTGTAAATACAAAAGTGGTCTAGACGCACATATGTTGACGCACAACAGAGTAAAAAGTTTCAAATGCCAAGTGTGTGGATACGGATGTATTCAACAGTGTCACTTGGATCAACACATGAGAATACACTCCCGAACCAAACCTTATTCTTGTAAGTACTGCGACTACAACTGCGTACAAAGAAGTCAGTTGGATCAATATGTACGAACGCACACACATGCGAAACCATTCTCGTGCAACATATGTGGCTATTCGTGCTCTCAGAGAAGTCATTTGGATGGACACATGAGACGGCAAACAGGGGTCAAGCCGTACTCGTGTATATTCTGCGAGTACACATGCGTTCAACGCACTCATCTGGATCAACATATGAAGATACACACAAATGTGCATGTGTTCAAATGTAACTAGTGCAAGTATAGATGCTTACAACAGAATCAGCTTGCTAAACATACGCTTGCTTGCCATAGTTTGGACTCAGCTGAGCTTAGTAGCTGAGTTAAGTTAAAAAAAAAAAATTACGCAGGCCATTGGCCAACCTGTGGCCCTTATGACAAGTCATGACTCTACCACACACACTCACACACACACTCATACATACACACAATCTAGGAGTGCAGAAAAAGACGAAGAAGCAAAAGTGAAATTAACACGTATGCATGCGAAATATGCGATTACAGTTGTAAATACAAAAGTGGTCTAGACGCACATATGTTGACGCACAACAGAGTAAAAAGTTTCAAATGCCAAGTGTGTGGATACGGATGTATTCAACAGTGTCACTTGGATCAACACATGAGAATACACTCCCGAACCAAACCTTATTCTTGTAAGTACTGCGATTACAACTGCGTACAAAGAAGTCAGTTGGATCAACATGTACGAACGCACACACATGCGAAACCATTCTCGTGCAACATATGTGGCTATTCGTGCTCTCAGAGAAGTCATTTGGATGGACACATGAGACGGCATACAGGGGTCAAGCCGTACTCGTGTATATTCTGCGAGTACACATGCGTTCAACGCACTCATCTGGATCAACATATGAAGATACACACAAATGTGCATGTGTTCAAATGTAACCAGTGCAAGTATAGATGCTTAGAACAGTCGCAATTTACTAGTAGGTACGCCGACGGTATCTAGTACGTACGAATGCGAAGCGACTACCAATCCTAAATCTGTGGTTGTATATAATGTACCTATTATGAACTTTTGAATACATAGTTATAATTTGAATATTACTTTGTTTTACTTATTCACTTATGTGAAGGAGGGACACCTAAGGATACGTTTATGCACACGCGGCGCCCGCCGCGTTCAACGCAAACGCTCTCATACTTGGCAATATGTTTGATTTTACCGCGCGACGCGACGCACCACGCGCCGCGCAACGCCCCGCGTGTGCATAGACGTACCCTGAGGGCTCCCGCCATCTATTAAAAGTAATCCGAAATGGTGATTCCCATACAAAATTGTGCCGTGTGGTGACGGCAGATCAGAATACAGTTGTCACCACCCCTCCTATTCCCGCGGGTGTCGTACGAGGCGACTGAGGGAGTATAGCGGAGAACGGGCAGCAGCGTCCTCTGTGCTACTACTACCATAGTACATAATAATTCAATGACTACTACCACCTACTGCGATCACCAACCCGTATGCCCCGCGTGGTGATTATGGACAAACTAGTTAAGATCCGAACCTAAGTCGACCTTCACCGAGCTGATAATAGAATAAACTTATTTTATAATAAATTTAGTATATTAGAAAATATATTAAAAATGGGTTTTCTAAAAAAATCCTGGACAGAATATTTTTTATTATTTAAAAAAAATTATTTGATGATATTATAAAATAAGTTTTATTCTATTATCAGCTCGGTGAAGGTCGAATTAGGTTCGGATCTTCTACTCAACCCTCCCCTTGGGAGAGGCCTTTAGTCCAGCAGTGGACTGTTATAGGCTATTGATGATGATGATGATACAAAATTACCCAACAATTTGTTTTTTTCAGTTTTTCAGCTATTATTTTTTTAAAGCCTGTATAAGAGCGAACAAAACCACTTTTTTGAGTTTTAGCTAGACTTGAACGAACAATTGATTTTTATATTACCTATACCTACTAGCTTTTGACTTCGCTCACGTTATTTTTCAAACCCCTATTTTACCCCCTTGGGGTTTGAATTTTCAAAAATCCTTATTCCTGTCTTAGCGTATTATGCTTACGTGATAATAGCTATCTGTACGCGAAACAGTCTGATCCATCCCGTGGTTTGAGCTGTGCGTTGATAGATCCTCAATAGCCCAATGGTTAAAGGTACGGACTGAAAACTTAAAGGTCGCAGGTTCGAATCCCACCCGTTGCACTATTGTCGTACCCACTCCTGGCAAAAGCTTTCCGCTTATTTGGAGGGGAGAGGAGAATATTATTAGTCAAGTTCAATTATTCTTTTTTAAAAAAAATCTGCCAAGTGCGAGTCGGGCCTCGCTCTTTTAGGGTTCCGTTAAAAAAATTAAATTAAAATATTTTCATGTACCCATGGAAATATTTTAATTTGATTTTTTTAATTTAATTTAATTTTTATTATTTGAGCGGCAATAGAAATACATATGTGAAAATTTCATCTGTTTATCTATTACGGTTTACGAGATACAGCCCGCTGACAGACGGACGGACGCACGGACAGCGTAGGCTTAGTAATAGGGTCCCGTTGGTACCCTTTGGGTACGGAACCCTAAAAAAGATCAGTCAGTCAGTCACCTTTTTCTTTCATATGCGTCCACTTCTGGACAAGTCTCTTGCATGCATTTCCACAGGCTCCGTCTTGCAAAGTTACAGCCATCACACACAGCAAGTCCTGTCGAAACTAAATTGGAAATGGGCGGAGCACATACTCGTAGTTCGAAAAGCTGATGGTCGTTGGGGTCGAAGGTGCTAGAGTGGTGACCCCGCACCGGGAATCGCAGTGTTGGCAGACCCCTCACCAGGTGGACCGACATCAAACGAGTCGCAGGGAGCCGCTGGCAAAGTTAATTAAAAGACCAATTAAATGGAACATTTTAATCATCAATTGAATATTAATTATGCTTAAACAAAATTAGATCACAATAATTATTCATTAATTACGGAGCTGGTATAATAATTGAACATTTTAATCATCAGTTGAATATTAATTATGCTTAAACAAAATTAGATCACAATAATTATTCATTAATTACGGAGCTGGTATAATAATGGAACATTTTAATCATCAGTTGAATATTAATTATGTTTAAACAAAATTAGATCACAATAATTATTCATTAATTACGGAGCTGGTATAATAATTGAACATTTTAATCATCAGTTGAATATTAATTATGCTTAAACAAAATTAGATCACAATAATTATTCATTAATTACGGAGCTGGTATAATAATGGAACATTTTAATCATCAGTTGAATATTAATTATGCTTAAACAAAATTAGATCACAATAATTATTCATTAATTACGGAGCTGGTATAATAATGGAACATTTTAATCATCAGTTGAATATTAATTATGCTTAAACAAAATTAGATCACAATAATTATTCATTAATTACGGAGCTGGTATAATAAATAACATAAAACTAAATCTTGACTGATTTTGTCGAAAAACTTAAAAAAAACCTTTTAATATAACTAATAATATACCCTAATAGTAATAACCTTATGCTAGCTCTACATGTTGGCCCATCAAAAGGTCGGTGAGATGGCTATGCGATGGTTGCAACGCATCTACAGGTGGCGACGTTTAGTTTTAGTTTGTAGTTAAAACTAGCTGGTATAATAAATAAGATGAAACTAAATTTTGACTGATTTTGTCGAAAAACTTAAAAAAAACCTTCTAATATAACTAATAATATACCCTAATAACCTTATGCTAGCTCTACATGTTGGCCCATCAAAAGGTCGGTGAGATGGCTATGCGATGGTTGCAACGCATCTACAGGATGGCGACGTTTAGTTTTAGTTTGTAGTTAAAACTAGCTGGTATAATAAATAAGATGAAACTAAATTTTGACTGATTTTGTCGAAAAACTTAAAAAAAACCTTCTAATATAACTAATATACCCTAATAACCTTATGCTAGCTCTACATGTTGGCCCATCAAAAGGTCGGTGAGATGGCTATGCGATGGTTGAAACGCATCTACAGGATGGCGACGTTTAGTTTGTAGTTAAAACTAGCTGGTATAATAAATAAGATGAAACTAAATTTTGACTGATTTTGTCGAAAAACTTAAAAAAAACCTTCTAATATAACTAATAATATACCCTAATAACCTTATGCTAGCTCTACATGTTGGCCCATCAAAAGGTCGGTGAGATGGCTATGCGATGGTTGCAACGCATCTACAGGATGGCGACGTTTAGTTTTAGTTTGTAGTTAAAACTAGCTGGTATAATAAATAAGATGAAACTAAATTTTGACTGATTTTGTCGAAAAACTTAAAAAAAACCTTCTAATATAACTAATATACCCTAATAACCTTATGCTAGCTCTACATGTTGGCCCATCAAAAGGTCGGTGAGATGGCTATGCGATGGTTGAAACGCATCTACAGGATGGCGACGTTTAGTTTGTAGTTAAAACTAGCTGGTATAATAAATAAGATGAAACTAAATTTTGACTGATTTTGTCGAAAAACTTAAAAAAAACCTTCTAATATAACTAATAATATACCCTAATAACCTTATGCTAGCTCTACATGTTGGCCCATCAAAAGGTCGGTGAGATGGCTATGCGATGGTTGCAACGCATCTACAGGATGGCGACGTTTAGTTTTAGTTTGTAGTTAAAACTAGCTGGTATAATAAATAAGATGAAACTAAATTTTGACTGATTTTGTCGAAAAACTTAAAAAAAACCTTCTAATATAACTAATATACCCTAATAACCTTATGCTAGCTCTACATGTTGGCCCATCAAAAGGTCGGTGAGATGGCTATGCGATGGTTGAAACGCATCTACAGGATGGCGACGTTTAGTTTGTAGTTAAAACTAGCTGGTATAATAAATAAGATGAAACTAAATTTTGACTGATTTTGTCGAAAAACTTAAAAAAAACCTTCTAATATAACTAATAATATACCCTAATAACCTTATGCTAGCTCTACATGTTGGCCCATCAAAAGGTCGGTGAGATGGCTATGCGATGGTTGCAACGCATCTACAGGATGGCGACGTTTAGTTTTAGTTTGTAGTTAAAACTAGCTGGTATAATAAATAAGATGAAACTAAATTTTGACTGATTTTGTCGAAAAACTTAAAAAAAACCTTCTAATATAACTAATATACCCTAATAACCTTATGCTAGCTCTACATGTTGGCCCATCAAAAGGTCGGTGAGATGGCTATGCGATGGTTGAAACGCATCTACAGGATGGCGACGTTTAGTTTGTAGTTAAAACTAGCTGGTATAATAAATAAGATGAAACTAAATTTTGACTGATTTTGTCGAAAAACTTAAAAAAAACCTTCTAATATAACTAATAATATACCCTAATAACCTTATGCTAGCTCTACATGTTGGCCCATCAAAAGGTCGGTGAGATGGCTATGCGATGGTTGCAACGCATCTACAGGATGGCGACGTTTAGTTTTAGTTTGTAGTTAAAACTAGCTGGTATAATAAATAAGATGAAACTAAATTTTGACTGATTTTGTCGAAAAACTTAAAAAAAACCTTCTAATATAACTAATAATATACCCTAATAACCTTATGCTAGCTCTACATGTTGGCCCATCAAAAGGTCGGTGAGATGGCTATGCGATGGTTGCAACGCATCTACAGGATGGCGACGTTGTTTTAGTTTGTAGGTAAAACTAGATGGACGGGGAAGCTATCGCCGCTGCGACAATAATTTACCTATTTATTTAGCGCGTACTATTTTTAACCGACTACTAAAAAGGAGGAGGTTCTTAATTCGGCCGTTATCTTTTTTTCTATATTAGCCTACCAGCTTTCTCAACAGGTTCGCGTGATTTTTTTTCTTCATCAAGAGTACGAGAAAGACATTTTACAAAACACAAAATTAAATAGTAAAGAAAAACAAACGCAAAGTAAACCGTAAAGAAAGTATTGTAACGTCGCGTCAGCACTCAATCACGTTCGAGCAAACACTGCACAGAACACTATTGCTCCTAAACACTGTGTACTGTGTAGTGACCCACGTGTAGATGCGTACCGCCAACGCTGGTCCACTATCTTTTGATGTGCTGCCGAAAACCGACACCGACGCCATTCCAAGACCATCGCACGCGCCAGTAGCCATCAGACGCCACTACTCCCTCTACACGATAGCCCGTCATAGTGGGCCGTAGCGATGGGCCAACATGTAGAGCTAGTATTACAACTATTAAAACTGTTGTACCTTTACTTAACATAAAAATGTAACACAATACATTTTAGCCAACAGTGAGAGAGCAAGGGCAATCAGAAGTGAATTATTGCGATCGTCACAGTTTTGCGACTCTAAAAATGATTGCGACAGTGCTACAGTGGAATCGCCTAAGAGGTGCAATTGTCTAAAGTTATTCCATTGATCGTAATCGTATTCGATGACATTAGCGTCAAAAGTAAAATAAACCATAACTGCATTGAATTAGAGCTCAATTTCGTGTATGCATTCTCATACGTTTACGTATGTACGATACGCTCATGTTAGAATCGGCTGTACTGAATTTGTGACTTTAAATCAATACAGTCAAGGAATATTTTACTTTGACGCTAATGCCAGGAAATGAATAAGATTTTGATCGGCAATTTTCTGACAATCGCACCTCTGATTGGCCGATACTCACTCGCTATTGCCTAAAATGCACTGTTGCAGAAAGAACGCGAAGCACAAGCAAAGCTAAGTCTCGCCCCTAAGGCTGAGATCTATAGATCGTACACTGGCTCTGCTCAAGACTCAACATAGAGTTAAAATGAGACACAAATATGTCCTGACATAAATCTGTCTCGTTTTAACTCAGTCTTGAGTCTGAGCTGAGTGAGAGTGTCATCTGTACTGTAGATCTCACCCTAAGAAATATATTGCCAAACTCTTAGTAATAAATCTTACGCTAAAAATTATCCTTTTTTAATTCGATGACAAGATGATCCGTGACTGCGATCTCACCTGATGGTAAGTGACGATGTAACTTGGAAGGGGTATGGCAGTGAACATTCAACCCATACCCCTAATCTGTTTCTACACGCCATCGTGCCGGAACGCTAAATCGCTTGGCGGCAATATTTCACGGTTGGGTAACAAGCCACGGTCAAAGCCTCCCACCAGACTAGCCTCCGATAGTGTAAGAATTGCTGATCAAATCGTCAAAGTTCGGCGTCAAAGTAAAATTAACCATAATTACATTGAATTAGAGCTCAACTTCGTGTATCCATTCTCATAAGTTTAGGTATGTACGATACCCTAAACGGTTTTGACGATTTGATCGGCAATTCTTACACAATCGGGGGGCAGATCAGAGACAATTCGGAGATTATAACTTCTCAAATTGCCCCCGCCGGGAATCGAACCCGAGACCTCCCAGTTATAAGACTACAGCGCTCACCACTGCACCTAGGAGGTTGTCTAAAATAGGAGCAGGATAAATTACGATTCCAGTATCGTCATTGAGATGATAGATCGATTTAATGATAGATCATTTTTAGCGTTATTTTTTTTTTTATACAAAGTTAGAAATGTACCTTTTCTTAGTACAAGTTTTTGCAATTCACGAAGGCAAGTGAGCTTTACTCCTGGTTACTTCGTGTACATGCTCATTGCAGGGAGCGGGCAGGCGCGAGCATTGCGCTCGCTCACACTTATACAGATACGACACACACACAACCATAAGTCAGTCGCCCTCGTGAATTGCAAGAACTTATAATCTTTGAAGAAACTAAGACATACATTTGGCAATATTTTCATTTAGGTGTAATTCTTGCTTTTTCATAACTTTATTTATTTTTTGCTTTTATTATTTGCTTCTTATTAGTCTCACTAAATGTATCACTAGCAGTATTGCTTTTTACCACCTAATAAGTCAGTACTAGAATGAGAAGCATACTCAAACAAATCATCGTCTCTTGAGTAAATGAGACTTAATGTGCTTCACCAGATCTTTCATCCGAGAGTATTTACAATCACACAGCTTACAGAAGTAAGGTTTCTCATCGTTATGATCCTTCATCATATGTTCGTTTAGACTGGCTTCAGACAAACTCTTATATTTGCAATGTAGGCATGAATACTTTTTGGCAGTTTTTTTAAGTTGCTTCATAGCAACATACGGTTGCTTTGAGTGTAGCTTCATATGTTCTTTCAAAGAAATTGGTTGTGAACATTTAAAAGAGCATTCAATACATCTGTACCCTGGCTCTCGTACCCACATTTGATGTACTGAAGACTTCTCTGTATTCTTAACTCGATACATGTCGAAGTCGAAATCTGCATCGTTAGCTGTGAACTCAGTGGTCTGAGCAAGTTCGCAAAAGCCTGCTTTTAAATGTATGATTATTTGGGATTTCGTTTTAAAACTCAAACCACAAGTGTTGCAAATGAACTCGATCCTTGAACCATGCCTGTTCCTGGCGTGGTTTGTCAAGCAGCTCACCGAGCAACATTTATGCGAACAGAGATTGCAGGCTAACATGGTTTTGTGCGATATGCTCATTTGCAACCATCTGTGGGTACATCTCGAGCTGTGATCGTGGCTCGCCATCATTCTCGTGCAGTGTTCCTCGATATGCTCATCCCTTTTAGCCTTCGTAGTGAACTTTGCATCACAAAAATAGCATGTATGTTTCAACTTTCCTGGGCGTCTCTTTTTCCTTACCAACTTTGACTGCATACGCCGCTCACCAATCGGGATTAAATGTGATTCTTCTTTGGTCTGGTATTCGCAATGATCGTATGCGACATGAACCTTATTCACATCTCTAACTTTGTTAACTGTTTCAATTGCGATCGACATTTTGTGACTGCATTCGTTTGTGTGCTTCAGCAACTTTGGTAAATCTTTAGTTTTAAAGTCGCAGTAATTACATCTCAAGTCTCTTGTGAGTAGCACGTAGCATGGTTTAGATTCATTTTCATTTTTAATAGTATCAATATCAATACTTTCTGTTATTGGTTCAAAATTTTCAATTTCCACCTTAACGGTTTTCATTTCAATAGGAAATTCATTTTCAATGAGATCTGGCACAAGAGAATTCCCGTCATCACCATTAGTTGCTATTGTATAATGTTTTGTAACTTTAGCTGTTGCCGGTGCGAACGTTTGCAGGACTTTTGCCTGGATGTCAACAGCATTAGCTTTAATTGGAAACTGTGAATCGTTATTTCTGTTTTGTGTCGCTTCATTTTGTTCTGATTTAACAGATTTTATAATGGGATATGGATGGAGTTCTTCATCTATAGATGGTTCTCGTTTGATGAACACATTGTGTTCTTCAAATATGATACGCGGTTTGGATGATTTGTTATATTTGTTTTGGCCATTCATTTTTAGTACACCTTTGTAACTTCACTTGTGACTTCTTTCGTGATTATTTTGAATTTGTTTTGTGGTGTTTTATATTTATCTTTTTTTTGTATTAATTTACTGGTTAGAGCACTCTAAACATTTGGAAATGACTGTATTAGCCTGGTAAAAATTAATTAAGTATAAATAATGAACATACTCTAGCTGGAACTAGAATTAAGTCAGGTCTAAGGCTCTCTTAATAGTAGGTATTTTGTACTGGTAAAAGGCACTTTGTTTTGCACAACCATGGATATCTTTGACAGCAGCATTCATTGAATTATCTGAAAAGAACATAATATTCAGAACCATAATACAATTACATATTAATTAGTTGCTAATAAGATTTAATTTTATTATTTGATAAGTTTCTCTAAAAGTATCATACTTACTAATATTATAAATGCGATAGTGTGTTTGTTTGTCCTTCAATAATGCTGCAGTAGAGCTACAAATTGTTGTGATTTTTTGCATGGGCATAGTTGAGGACCTGGAGTGACATAGGCTACTTTTATCCCAGAAAAATCAAAGAGTTCCAGCTGGATTTAAAAAGTAACTATTTTAAAAATTCATGTGGACGAAGTCGCGGGCATCAGCTAGTATGTACTATGTATAATAAAAAATATTTGTAGCTTCTGTCATATAATTATACATATAATTAATATAATCACTACATATTATAGAACAAAGTCCCCCTCCGCATCTGTCTGTCTGTTCGCGATAAACTCAAAAACTCATGCGGTTTTCACCAATAGATAGGGTGATTCATGAGGAAGGTTTTAGTTTATAATTTGTTAAGGTTTTGTGTAAATTGGTTGAAATATGACGATAATTGTTGACAATGTCGGAAAAATTCAAGCCGCTTGGGAGCTTTCATCGAAAACGCTGCCTAATCCCTTTGAGATATAACAAAACAATTTATGGTGGTGGTATGGTGGAATAAGTCTTTACAGAAAAGTCCGCGATGGCATATTATATCTATCTTTTAAGGATACCTCACTATACGCATTTTAACTTCTAAAAAAATGGTCGCATACTATGCGGTAATTGGAAATCTATTTAGACGGATACAGTATTAATCCTTATCAACCTAAATACGTTAGTTATCATAAGCATTTCATGCACATTATGATAATCCTTTACAGTTTACACCATACAATTTAAATATCTTAGGAGTTATCGCAAAATAAAAACGAACGCGCGCCAATATGAATACGCTGATTTCAACCCGACGATGGCGATGCAATGACGGAACTCGCTCATGCGATCAGTGACCACCCCCCCCACGCGCGCCGCGTTGTTGCTATATTATAAGCCGAGCGATACTTCTTTTATAAGCCAACGTACTGTTCAATATAACTTATGGAACGTTTCAAGGAATTTTCAAACCATAGGCGTAATATTATGTTCTACTACCCGTGCGAAGCCGGGGCGGGTCGCTAGTATTAAATAATTTAATAAATAAACCGTTTACAAAAATAACCTTAAAATATATGAGCTGGTTTTGTTTTCAAAGATTTGTGACTAAATACCTCCAAAAGAACTAACATAAATTGAATTATTTCCAACTTCAATATATACATTTCACTGCAAGTGCAATAATTAATATTTAATTTATAAACAAATAATAACTTACATTTTACAAATGAAATTACAATTAGGGACACGAAAAAAGTATCGATACCTTATGGTATCGGGTAGATTTCTTTTCGATACCGATACTTTTGTACTCAATACTTTGTATTCGATACCTTTACTTAACAAGTACTTTTGAACTGCAGGGCGACCGGCTAAGAAATATATCAATCATTAAAGGACAGCATCAATGTCAAAACATGGTTTTGGCTCCACGTATCATTGATACAGTCCTTAAAGGATCGTTGAGGACAAAAAAATGTTTTGACATTGATGCAGTACACTATCGATACAATTTTTGTATGAACATTGCTGAAAATTGGTTCCACGTAAGACTTTTGAAGTAAGATGTCGTTAAGGACTACGACAAAAGTTACGTCAAACTAGGCTTTCATTGATACAAGCCGTGAGGTGTTCTTATCGGTGACATAAGGTGTCCACTAATCGTTTTACTACTCATATTTCCTGTTAAAGTGTTTTAAAAAGCTTTATTAAATAATTTGTCAAATTAGCAAAGCAATTAGTAGTATTTTAAGAAGTATGTTTAATGTTAAAATCATTGAAGAATAATTTCTAGATTTAAAGGTTACTTTTTGACACTTTCTTAAGTTTACGGTTAGTTTAAAGAGCATGGAACTAGGAATTACGACTACGTCTAAGTAAAGAGTATAATATATAAGTAAGAGTATATCTGGTTTGCCGTCTGAAAGTTTGATACGAAGTATAAAGTTTAAAAATCTGAAATCATAAAAATAGTTTGGTGTTTGGGTGGCATCAAACCAACTAACGTTAAACTAGCGGCACGCTATGATGGCCGGTTTGACGTTTGTCCGCTCATGAAGTTCCGTATTAATTGATAACGACTTTGAAGGAAATAATTGTATTACTTTATTGACGATAGTGATGTGCAGAGATTCATAAATTTTATCGAATGTAGTTTTAGGTTTAGGACTCAAAATTTATTTATTAAATTGATTTCTAAAATGTATACAAGTGTAGAAAAATCAGTTTGCACCATTTAAGGGGTGAATGTACTTGTGAATATGAACAATTTTCACTATGTGGACAAACCTCTGAAATCGCAAAAAAATATCAGCTGTTTCATACAAAAGGTAAAATTTTTATTTTTATATGATATATACCACAACTCGGCATTTGGTTTTCTAAATTGAAAATTTTTAAAAATGGAATCTAATACGATCGTCACATAGGATCGCTGGCTAGCACAACTACTACCTCCGGCAAACTCGCGTCAATGCTCAATGCAAAACAAAGCAGTTTCGAATTGACGTTGCTTCGAAAAGTATAAACTGTCAGTGCAATGCGATTGTGATATAGTTTTGACCTGGCTTTGGATTTCAAATATTGATACTGCATTACTGTTGACCCTTGCTCGTTAATTTGGACTCTGTTCAAGCCCTTTGTTGTGGATTTCGTCGATATGACCGAACGTACGCAGAGAACTGTTCTAAATAGTCAGACACGTGAGTTCGTAATACGCCTTCGTAACTATTTCGATCGTGAAGCTCAAAATGGAGGGCCAATTTTACCTATAACGTCAGTGGTTGAACGCGTAGCTGATGCGCTTAATATTGGACAACGAACTGTTAGACGGATAACTAAAAAAAAATATGGCGAGACTGGCACAGAAGAAAATAAACTTCACACACCAAAAAAGAGAAAACGAGCAAAACCAGTCGTAGGCATCGATAGCTTTGATGCCGATGCTATCCGAAGACATGTTTACGGCTACTATTTACAGAAGGAGTATCCAACAAGAAAAAAGTTGGTGCATTCACTGAAGGAAGCTGGATTATTCTTCGGTGGGGAAAGTTCTTTAACGAAGATTTTGAAGACCATTGGATTTCGATACAAAAAATGTAACAAACGCAAAATATTGATGGAAAGATTTGATATAGCGATGGCAAGGTATACTTTTTTACGGCAAGTGAAAGAAATCAAAAATTGGCAAAATGTTGTGTTCTTGGATGAAACATGGCTTAATGCTAACCATACTGTAGGCCGTTCTTGGAACGATGACACAGCAGCATCTACTTCCAAAGTTCCTGTAGGAAAAGGATCGCGACTTATAATTTGTCACGCCGGAACCATCAACGGGTTTGTCGAAGGTTCTCTCATGGCTTTTGCGTCAAAAACCACTGGAGACTATCATGAAGACATGAATGGAGAAAAGTTTACTGAATGGTTTACCTCAATGTTGTGTAGCCTCCCTGAACCATCTATTATAATTATGGACAACGCCCCATACCACTCGATGCAAATTGACAAGCCACCTGCCCAATCCCAAAAGAAAGCTGATATCGTCGCATGGCTTCGTAAAAATGGCGTAGATGCAAACATGAATATGTTAAAAGCGGAATTAGTACGTCTTTTAAAAGAAAACAAACCAACCAAGATCCGATACGTCATTGACGAAATAGCATTAGAACATGGGCACAGAGTTATACGGTTACCGCCTTACCATTGTGAGTATAATGCGATTGAGTTGGTGTGGGCTCAAATTAAGGGATATGCTGCAAGACACAATACAGAACCCCCCATTTACCACAAAAAAAATGCTAAAATTATTAGAAGAAGCTTGTGAACATGTGACTAAAGGAGACTGGGAAAAGGTTGTGAATAGAACTGTTAAATTAATAAGGGAAGATTATGAAAGAGATGTGAAAATAGATAATATTATAGAAAACGAACATATAATTATTAATGTAGGTGATGATAGCAGTGACGACAGTGAAAATAGTAGTATGGACGAATCTGATTAATTATGGCCTTTTGTGGCACCTTTTTTGGTATCTTTTGTATTCATATGTTTCTTGTGTGCATATAAAGTATGTATATTCATTTTCATTCAAATATTCAGTTCGTTCAAATAAATTAAATAAACATATACATTTTTGTTTTATTAAAGCTATTTAATCAGGTACAAAAACAAAACTTAATTGTTTTTTGTTCGAGAATAAATTGACATTCCACATCACTATTGTAATGTGTCAAACCGGCCATCATAGCGTGCCGCTAGTGTAGTAAGTGTAAGGTCTTTGCATCAAACTCGCAGTTGCTATATTATGGTCGTTATCATTGTTGGATTAATTAACGTAGTCGTAATTCCTAGTTCCATGAATTAGCCGCATAGGGTATGTACCGACATAATTATTATGGTATATACGCTAGATGTTATGTATACGTTTTTTATAGGTATTACGTACGACTTATGGCACTTATGTATTATTCAATAATAATTTGCGCCTGGGTAAATTCTGTCTGTGATGCGGGAATAAGTTTTATAGGTGTTTGTGTTTAAGAAGTACCATCCTACTTAAATAAATATTGCGTATATTATTTGCAGATATTAAATATTTCATTCAAGAACAATTATTATTAGCTATGGCAATTATTAATTATTTCAATTGGTATAACGCAGTCAAATAAGGAAGACTGCTATAGCCGTATAGATTGCTAGATTATCATAGATGTTCAAATTAGTCGGATTATACGTATGACCCACCACTATAGTATCGATAGTCACGTGATAGTCACCTGATTGCGACCTATTGCTACACTCCTGAAAAAGCTTACGCGGTACCGGTTATAAGGACTGTAACGATAACGATCCTTAAGGATATTTTTGGATGTGAGATGTGAGACAATAGTTACGTGGTCGGGCTGCAGGTATCGTATCGAATAAGTTACTTTTTTTCTTTTTGTAATTTATGGCAACATTAGCAACGCGGAACGCCATCTGTGCTCCGTTGTCGGTTCTGTTAGTTCAGTACTCTGTGGGAGAAGGACCTCTTTATCCCGGAAAATGAAAGAGTTCCCGAGGGATTTTAAAAACTAAATCCACGCGGACGAAGTCGCGGCCATCAGTTAATTAATTATAAATAAAATTAAAAACCCATAACATAGATACTAACGTCACGAACTCTCGTTCGTTCATATGTGAATCCAGTACTCCTATGTTTGTAAAAATTCTTGTGCACTTTAATATCTCCTGCATAGTATTCTAGTCAATACAGCCTAATGAATATATATACGAAGTGCTAGTGTTTGTTACTAAAATATGCCTCATTAATCATTATTATCGGGATTTTAATAGCTTAAATGTATCTGTTATGGCAGTACTATTATATATTCTGTGGTTATGGTTGAAGTAGACATGAAAGTTGTCTTCCCAAAATTATATAAATTAGCACGAGAATTTTTATCGATACCTGCAACTTCAGTGCCCTCAGAAAGGTTGTTTTCAAAAGCTGGTAATACCATTACAAAAACACGTAACCGCCTATCACCAAAGAGGCTCGACAAACTTCTTTTCCTCAGCGATTGCACCGAGGAGGAGTGGGATGTATAAGTTTAATATTTTTTATTAGTTAATAAAAAATTGTGGCTTTAGTTGCAAGTTGTTTTTATTTATCTTATATTTATGTAACATTTGTTATTTGTCTCATTTCTCTTACTGAATAAAGGTACAGTACAGGCGATACTTACTGACTAAAATTGACAACTAACATATAGCGTAGGCCCTGCCTGAGAAAAGGACTCGATACTTTGAGGTATCGATACTTTTGTGTCGATTCTTCTACGAGTACGATACTTTTTTATCGATACTACTCATGAGTACAGTATCGATACTTTCTATTCGATACCGTGTCCCTAATTACAATCCACTTCCACCTTAGACTTCCACAAACCACGAATGCCACCACAGAATGCCACCCACAGAGTACTATTTATATAGACGGGAATAGAGGACAATCTCGCTAGCCAAAAGTGGCTTCTTGAAATATTGCTGTTTTTATACACTGAATAATTAATCTCGGAATTAATTTTATTGCCATTTCTATCATAACATTCATAACTTTTACAATAATTTTAAAAGTTATGATAGTAGCAACAAAATTAAATGAATGTATGAAAACAGTAATATTACATAGGTACCTAATGTAATCGTATATATAAAAGTACGTAATTTAGCAGTTTATTATTATTATAAGCTCTATTTTGTTTAATATTATTTATCTATACTAATATTTTATAGAGGTAAGATTATTTTGTTTATTTGTACCGAATAATTATATGTAATGAGTGATTAAAATTGGATTAATGTGAAAATAAAGAAAAAATCAACTTTCTTTTATTTAATTATATTCAGATTAATTGATAGTTTTTCTTTATGTTAAATTGTGAAGCAATAATTAAGAAAATAATATCAATTAATCTGAACGCCTAATCCTACCTTCCTAGAGCTACATAAAGACAAATAGCAGTGATACTATAGAAACGTAGGTTATAGGTTATATAGTAGCAATATAGGCATCTACGGTAGGCATGTATTACGAGTATTAGTTCCGTACGCCGAATACAGAGGCGCCACTGAGCTGTAATCTGTTGCCACTTTTGGCTAGCGAGATTGTCCTCTATTCCCGTATATATAAATAGTACTCTGTGGGCTCAACTCAACAAACTTAGCGTGAAAAGCACCAAAAACAGACCAAAAAGTAATGAAAAAACACAACCAGAAAAGTAACACGACCAGCAGCGCATCGGTTATTTTTTGGAGTATTTATAAATGTTGCCAGAGTTATATGGTCATTTCAACCATTTACTTCTAAAGCATAAAAATAAAGTCCGTATTATTTACATTTTGAAGCATAGAATGCATTTCTGAGGTACTTTGTTAGAAAAACAAATATATTTTATAGAGTTAGAATATTTTTTACAATTAAAAAAAATTTACTGAAGAATCTTCGTGAAACTTAACTACTAATTTGGTAGAAAATTTAAACATGGGCTGCCTTGACCACAAAATAATCCGCCTAATTAATAGTGTCTTATTAATCATTGCACGTCGAGTATTTTCACTTGCTTTCTAATTTCTTAGCGTAATAGCTAAAGTAGCGCCATCTTTATCTCTCGTTCAGTACTTTTATATATAAATTACTAACAAATTCAAAATACGTTCTAAGTATGGCATCTATAGACGTTCTGAATACTTATCAATTTTGTCGGATTATGACTGCCTTGTATACCAGACAATTTGTTCGAAGATTGATGACCCTGATGCCACCAAAATGGCAAAAGGCCACGAACCAAGGAACATAAACATATCCACTACCACGAACAATATGATATTGCAATCACGTAGTGTTTCTATACTCTTTGTTGCAATCCATGACTACAGTCTACAGTTGGACTAGTCTCCCACACTGTGTATTATCTACCTAAGTCAGGCTGGCGCAACTTCGAAGGGATTTTTTTTGTATGAAACGTGCGCTAATTTTATTCAGGCGGCTCCTGTTTATCTTACTCTAAAGTGTTTGTCTCTGTCGCACCTACCGAGGTCTCCAGTTTTTGAGATAAAAGAAAATTAGTTTTTTTATGTTGGTGCTGTTCGCTAGCGCATGTTCATTTCTTTTTTTATGGGAGTCGACTCGTACGTACGCGTACACTATTAAATAAATAATAAATAATTAAAAATACATTTCTTGTAAATGTTAAGAATTGTTAAAAATATCAACGGAATATCATTACTAATGATATAAAGCTACGTAAAATTTATAAATGGCATTTTTAGACGCCCCCAATATAATCCCAAATTAATGGTGACGCCACTACAATGTTATATGGTGACATTAGCTATCAGTGTCATAGGGATCAACTTTCGCCGCGCCTGAAACTTACTGATTACCATGTGATTACTTTCTCTTTGATCTATATACCACAGACCTTTGAGTAATAAACCAGCAATGGAGAGGAATTGACGCCTAATTTATTTGCAAAAAAGTCTTTCAATTACGGTGGGGGGCGAGGTAGCACACATGAAAACTTGCTTACTACAGGCGCATTTTTCCATCACGTCGCTATGCACGCACACAATATAATTAGCAAACACTACCTTAAATTATATGCACACAATCACATTCAGACACAGGGACGCTCTATCATTACATGAAACAATCGCATCATATGTGTAAGCATTTTAGGGATTTGACACTATCGATTATCGACTTTCGATAAGTTCTTCTAATAATTATTTACAACAGAGTTACTTTATTCGAGAGTAAATTTTTTTGTTCGAGATCTTTAACATGGTAGGTACCTATATAGAAGCGCTAGGTAACGAGGCTCTTGCCGTTATTTTAGTCATAATATGCCTTTGCTATTAGATTGACTCTTTGTAGGCTTTTAGTACTTGCGTAAAGATACAGCTAGAAACTTTGACCTATATTGACGATGGAAAGCGATCTAGCTTATTTCGAAAAATAACAAAATTGCTTTTTTATATATTTGGAAGAAAAAGATACTGCGTCGGATTGTTGGATTTTCGTTTTCCTACGACATTATTTTTCTAAGATACTATGTTGACCTTCTCTGCATGTTTATAGTATATATTTTTTGTTATTCATATTTTTAAACGTTCTCAAAAATGCTGTAAATACTAAGACACAATCTATTTTTCAATATTATACAGATACTTCAAAAAAGTAATCAATACTTTTTAGCAGTGCAGTGCACTTAGGTTTACTGTAAGGACTTAGGATTATCTGATTATTAACAGATTTTGTAGATACCAAGATATTTACTCCGTCACTATACTCTCAATCTCATGCTGAGAGCATGCTGTAGGTACCATAGTATATCACCTTAGAGAAGCTGTTTAGTTATGATTTAAGATTATAAGCCACCAGGGAGTGCTGTACTTTGTCATAGGTTTTTATAATTTTTAATAATATTGTTTATTAAGTTGAGAGACATTTAATTTTTATTTGAATACGTAGTGGGTATTAATATTGAACACATTGATTTTTTAAGTAATCTTGTTTAAATAAACATACAGCATTTTTAATGAAACATCATTTGTTTTATTTATGTTTAAAGCGAAATTTACGATGTATCTATTACTAAAAAGTATATTAAGTACAAACTGTTAGGACTACATCATGTTTCCTTAAAAATAGATACATCATAATCAGCATTTCAGAGTTTAGAGTTATTTCGTGGTTTCATATCTTTCAAATACCAAGTTACAGCAACATTGCTTCTTGAAATCGAAAAACTACTACTTTAGAATTATATAATTAGTATCATCTGATGTGTTACATTAAAAAATATGATTTTTGAAAAAAATCTGCTCCTGATAGCTTATTATGAGCTGTTATGATTTTTTAAAACGTTATTGGCTCTGGTTTAAAGTTCACTTTTTCGATTTACAAGATCGTTTTCCAGCGTTGAATAATATTCTCTCAGTGCAGCATGGAGGAAACATAAAAAGTAAAAACTGAACCCTAAAAAAAATTTTATTTAAAGTTAAGATTGGTAAGTTAAAAGTTGTACCTACACACTTTACTTGGAAAGCTTATTGTTTTCATCTACTTCATCTGAACGAAGTGTATATTTGTTTGTAATGCTAGGCTGCCGCCATGGCTATAGTGGCCACCCCATCTGTTATAAAACACCGCCAAGCTATTTAGCTTTCCGGTAAACCTAGCGCGATGAATAAGAAGTATGGGTGCTTTAATTTAATTGCCAAGTTTTAATGAACCAAATAATATGTATAGAATTTAAATTATTTTTTTTCGTCAATGAACCATTATTAAGACGATAAAAATATCTCGGTATAAATAATTTATACAACCCCCCCACCAATATCGACATATGAAATCTTGCTGTCCAGCCCTAATTTTATTGCGGTGTGGCCGACTTCATAAAATTAAAGTCCTAATTTTCGACTAAGAAAGACTTACGTGGAACTAATCATTATTATTAAACAATTTTTTAGTCTCGTTTTCATTATTTTTTTGTATTATATTTGTAAAAATCCTTTCTTAGCGGATGCCTACGTCATAGTAGATGTGCGTTGATAGATCAGTCAGTCAGTCACCTTTTCATTTTATATATTTAGAAAATTATACCACACTGGCTATATGGAAATATGTACCTATAAATTTTGAAATAATTGAGTAAAAAAACTAATTTTATGAATTCGCTGAGTTTATGGAGCTCTAGCTGCATCAATGCATTTTAAACAATAGTGGGAGAGTACCAGCCAATCAGACACCATTGCGATCGTTATAATAATGCAATCATTTTAACCGACTTCAAAAAAGGAGGAGGTTCTCAATTCGAATTTTTTGGTATATTTGTTACGCAATTATTCCGCCAAATAATAAATGGAATTTGATATTTTTTTTTGTTTAGTAGGGCATACTTCAGAGGTGGTTCCCATATAAATTGTTGTTGATATAATGTTAGATGTTACTCCATAACTACGTCAAATCTGAACCGATTTCAATTTTTTTTTGAAAGAACGCATAATAAGGTTGGGCCTATTTAAAAGGTGAAGAGAAGGTGATTCATATCTTCGGTAATGGAGGAAGGAACTCAACGATTAAGAGCAAATTGCTCGCGATCAGAGATATACACTAAAAAGCTTAAAATAATAATGTAAAAAAAATATCTTTAAAAAAGCGACTTCATACGCCGATCGGGCAAAGTTGGGCTAGCGTCGCGCATTGGTTTCATCATTTATATTTAGGCCCACCCGACTTCAACATACATGTACAAATTAAAATTGTTTTATACTTTGTAGTGGCGTTTAAAGTTGGTTTTATAGAAAGAATTTTTATCATTATTTGATAATCCCACAGACGATCAAAGTTCGTATTTATATATCTAGTCATATTTTACTTAAAGCTTATAAATTAGTCGTTCACCCCTTCCTATTCTATCGTGATTTTAATTCTATGGGATCAATTTATAATGCAGTTCATGAAAAAGGTCTCTAAACGAATAGTAAGTAGGAAGATTAATTTTCAATATTTTCCCCAAATTATTTCATGTACGATTAAGTAGCAACATTTTCAGATCGACAGTTTTCTTAAGTTTTCTGCATAAGTATTGCATTATTTGGATAAAATAATACATGAGAAGTAAATAAATGTTATCCTTTAGTAAACTGGATTTTTTAAATATTTTTTCAGAATAAAATACTCTCATATTCGGCATTTATAGCGGAGCTCATTCCCCGCTAACCATACGTAGTTGACAGGCGCGTGACTCGAGTCAAACAGTTTTATATAACGAGTATGACCACTGCTCATACCCAACTTACAGAGGGGTACGCGCGTCAATTCTTCTCCTGTGTTGGTTAATTACTCAAAGCCACAGACACTGTAGCACGGAGAAACAAAGGCAAAGGCACTGTACAATAGTCACTAGTGGGTGCTAGTGGACTATATGTGGTATCTATTAGTTAGAATAGTAGGCATAGGTAGGTAGGCATGGTAGTATGGTAGTAGCTTCTTGGCTACTCTACTGGTCTGTGGATCACACTTTGGATTAGACGTAGTCGTAACTCCTAGTTCCATGGTAGGTGGGTGCCATTTAGTGTTACTGGTCTGTGGGTGCCATTATGTATACCTAATAAATAATATTACTGTGCTCTGTGGTGGTCGCTCTCTTCCATTCCTTTCTTGCTTTTAACCGACGTCAAAAAAAGGAGGAGGTTATCAACACCATCAACACTAAATAATGACTTAGAACACCACTGAGTACACTAAGGGTGGAACCACATTTGTGAGGATCGTTTCGGATTTCGCCCATACAAAACTGTCAAATTCCATAGAACGTGTACGGATCAAATCGGCTTTTCGATGCGTACACGAATGTATGGAAAATGACAGTTTTGTATAGGCAAAATCCGAATCGATCCTCACAAATGTGGTTCCACCCTAATCTAGAATTATTATTCTAGGAAGATTAAAGACCACGAACACAGTAATTTAACATTGAAAAACTACTTCAAACTCCCCCTTTATTATACATTACTGTGTGTAATGTATATTATACAAAATACACTATACAAAATAATATATAATTTATTGTTGATATTTTATAAACTGCTCGACCGATTTCGACGAAATTTATATAGGACCACCTGTTCTGGGAAGTATGCCCTTTCAAACAAAAATAATTTTTCTTATCGTAGGTACTTAAAAAAAAAGATTCCGACGAATTGATAACCTCCTCCTTTTTTTGAAGTCGGTTAAAAGCAAGAAAGGAATGGAAGAGAGCGACCACCACAGAGCACAGTAATATTATTTATTATTGTAGTCTTTCCTAGTTCCATGGCACTTTTAATAAGTGTTGCCTGGGAGCGCACCTCCATCAGCCATCTAGCGCTCCAAGCTCCAACATAACTGCCAAAGAGTATAATAATATATACGGAGATAACTGCCTTGTAGATGGCTATAATATTACTGTGTAATGTATAATATTAATTAATATTAGCAGTACTATACCGGTAAATTATTTCTAATTCCATGGTTAAAAATCCAAAAATGTTTTTTGAAATTGGAACATCTCAAGCATCATTTTGACATTATTCTGGCTTAACTAAATTAACAAGAGCATGTTTCTCTCAGAAAGGTAATTTAAAGTGCTGTTAAACATACTTTATCACAAAAATTCAATTTTAAAAAACTTCCGTTGAATACAGCGCAACCGGCATTTCAGCCGCGCGAAGTTAGTTTTGTTATTGAAATCGTGTTCCATGCGGGCGATGTTCATTACGGTCGCCATTATAGCCACGACGTCGTGTAAAAATCTTGTGCGAAATGGTGTATAGGTTATTTAGTTTAAAATTAATATACCGTGCAACGAAAACGCAATAAAAACTGTGTGGTTACGTTAATCTTCTTTACAGTGATAGACAGCGCGTCGTAACCGCTTATTCTGGGTGAGTACAGCGTTTTTACGATGAAAACACGTGTTACTGATCGAAACGAATGTATTACAGTCTCTAAAGTATTAAAGTTGACCACGTCGACTGCATTTCCGAGTCTAGATCCACATACCTGCAAACAAAAGTCGGTCACATATATTTTTGTTCTACTTCCTATAGGTGAGTTATTTTAGGATCTAGTACATGCCTGTCACTGCAATTGCATATGATCGACACAGGTACCTCTATTCTTACGAAATTATAGTTCAGATAACTTCACTGCCCCTTTACTATACTATAACTACTTTCTTTTATTCCAATTAGCCATAATTACCTATTTACATCACAAATTTTCACTTTTTATTGCGATGAAGATGTATGTTTTGAAACACTTTCATTTATGTATGTGTTACAAAACTAGTTTATTACATTGCGTTTTGTGAACCTAGGGTTTTAGTAGCAATATTGTTATACTATTATGATTATTTAGTACCCTACTGGTACTAATCTATTCATAGTATTCATCTAACTAATACTACTTTTTAGTTAGATGAATAGTCTATACCAGCGTTTCTTAAACTTTTCCAGTCCACAGACCCCTAGAAAATTGAGCACAATTTCAAGGACCCCCCTTGATAAAAAAAACACAGGAATATATTTCGGACAATTTATTTTAGTACTAAAAAAATCATAAAAATTAAAACTACTCATATGTATCTATATGAAGGTTAGTGCTGCTTTTTTGCAACTAAATTTATTAATTTATAAATGTGCATAGATAAGACGACGGACCCCCATACACATACTCGTGGACCCCCAGGGGTCCGCGGACCACAGTTTAAGAAACACTGGTCTATACTATTGTAATGCAGCTTGTAACCTATTAAGTAAACAATGTGGCAAGGTCAGGTATCAGTGATTTAAAAAAATATTTGCAAAGCAAAAGCTTTATATTACTGATTTGGCTAGTATTTTGTTCTTATACTTTTTTGAGTATATCTACTCAACAATACAAATCTGTGCCTCCTGTGATGAGTGGTCAAAGTCAAAAATCGTGCCCAATGCGAATTGGTGGACTTCACACACTTTCGAGAACATTATGAAGAACTCTCAGATGTGCAGGTTTCCTCACGATGTTTTCCTTCACCGTTGAAGCAAGTGATAGTTAATTGCTTAAACGCACTTGACTCCGAGAAGTCAGAGGTGCGTACCTGGGATCGAACCTGCGACCCCCCGAATAGGAGACCACAGTCCTAACCACTAGGCTATCACTGCTTCAAGATAAAGATATACTTATTTCCAGAATTACTTCAAACTATAGTTTGAAGTAATTCTGGAAATAAGTGTGAGTTGTAGGCACCTTTTCTTTTTCTAATACATTCTAAAATTATGTGTTAAATGATACAAGTACAGTTTTTATTTATTTATTTATTGAAAAGGTACACAAAACAGGTTGCAACCAAATATAAACGTAATACAATAACATCAGATTTGGGTTCCAGGTAGCAACCCTTAATATGTGTACACAGTGGTTATAAAATTTATGCATAGAATCTATATAAATTATAGTTAGAATTACACAGTTTACTCAGTTACACAGTTGGTAAAGTTAACATAAATATTTAAAACTAAATAAAAACAAAGTGCTTTTTTGAATATAAATAATGCCTGTCTAAAACTAAAGTTGCAAAGTTGCTTGATTATGAGGTCTGAAAAAGTTTATGAATTTGGTTTTTAAATAGGTTTGCGTTATTTTTGAAAATGTCAGTATTATTGTGGTTAGTTATGTTAAGATCATTAAATGACAAATTATGTTGCACCTATAAGTTGTCTTTGTGTAAATAATAAACATAAAGTACATAAACATAATATACTTACATAAAGTAAATATATCTCATTAGTTTGGTTAATCAAGTCTACAGTAGTCTAATTCAACTGCCTCGTTGGTCTAGTGGTGAGCACGTTCGACTACAGATGACGAGGTCCCGGGTTCGATTCCCGGGTCGGGCCGAAAAAAAAAAAAAAGGTATTACTACTACTAGCCCGGAGTTAGGAAAGTTGGCGGTGAGTCACCCCCGTGCCTCGGAGAGCACGTAAAGCCGTCGGTCCTGCGCCTGATCTCTCTCCGGTCGTGTCGGATTTTCCGTCCCATCGGACTATGAGAGTGAGGGAATAGAGAGTGCACCTGTGTCTGCGCACACACTTGTGCACTATAATATCTCCCGCGCAGATGGCTAATCTCTGAGCAGGTTGGCCGCCGTGATCGGATTCGGTCGGGAGGACATTATTATTATTAGTCTAATTGAAACAGGAACAGAAATATTTCTATTCTATTCTAACAATAATTTCTATTAGCCAACTGCAAAGCTAAAAGGAATGGTTATCATTTTAGCAGTCTATGTATGTGACTATTTATGAATGTTCTACCATAGAGAATTATCTACTGCCACCCTATTCTGTAACTCAGTGCCTATCAAAAATGATAGCCAGTGACATATATTTTTTATCCCTTGAAGGTTTTTTTATGTATGTTCACCAATTATGCGAAGACGTCTGAACTGATTTGGAAATTCTTTTTTGTTTCAAAGGGTTGTTCAAAAATCGGTTGAGCGGTTTTAAAATATAATCAACAATAAATTATATACTTTGTAGTGGCGCTGGCTTTGATTTTTTTTAATTATAAATTCTATTCATGGTCTAGTTCCAGGTTTTAGATTTTTATTCCTTGTTTCCAGTTGGCGATCACACCAGTATGTTTGGAACACACTCGCCGAAAAGTGATAACCTTATGATAGTAGTGCCTCAAATTAGAAGTTATAAGATTTAACTCTCAACCTATTCATATAGAAGTTTAATTATTAATTTTAACTCTGTATTATTTGAAGCCAGTAGATTTTTTGTTTTAAATCAACTTATAAGCAAGTTTCAAGTGTTTGGAGGGTAGCTCATAGTTTATGGTCAATCTGTGGGTAGTAGTGTAAATTATAAGTGTTGCAAGCATGAAAATTCCAGAAACGTCCGCAAACGTCGGCGCTTATTATGGCAATGAGGAAAATGGACAGTGGCAGGTGAGAACAGACATATTGTTTTTGACTAAGCAAGGAAAAGCATACTTACTCTGTAGGATAAGCAAGGACTCAACCAAATCAAACCAGACCAATTTGGTTGGTATTGGTGGTTCAATTGCATATTGTCAAAATGTCATTAATTATAATAAAAAATGTAACATGTAACAGAAATTTCCGTTTTAGAAAGAGGCAGATAAAACAGCTTATAACTTATTTGTTTTAAATTGTACATATTAAATAATAATTATGTAATATGTACAATTTAAAACAAATAAGTTATGAGCTGTTTTACTGCAGATATTTCTGTCTTTTTCTAAAACGAAATTTTCAATGAAGATTGTATGGAGCTGCTGTTTTGTGAGATCTCTCCCCTCTTCTAGTAGGTATTTAACTCAATTTTTTTTTTCAAAGTTACACTTTATTCTATGGAATCGCTTAAAATGGTACTGATAAAAGAATAGCCTGTCTCTGTTTGCATACATAGGCAGTTTTTTTGACACCAGCTAGATGTATGCCTGTTACCAACTATACCTTAAATCATCCCCTTAGTAGGAGTCTCTTTACGTATATAGCCCCTTAAATACATCTTCCTTAGATGTTCCCTAAAGGTTTGTGAAAACACAATTGACAGAAAGCATCACCTAACTTAGCTTAGGTAGTCGGTAAAAGTTAGGGCATGTTGGTGAAAACAGGCATTTGTCTGTGTGGAGTTAGTTAGATTGTTTTAAAATTCGAGATAAAAAATGACTCTCCAGGCACTCAGTCTCAACCTATACCTATGCAATCAATCATTAGTTCTGTTGCTCTGTTGCTGCGTGATTGAAGGACAAACCATTGGGCTTTTGCAGCCAAACGGCGTGATAATCGACAGCGGCGTGGGTGGCGGTGTAGTGGGCAGCGGTGACGCGGGCGTACACCGGCCGCCGGTCTACCCAGTGCATATACCCAGGGGACATATACCAGGTACTAAATAATTTAATATAAAAAATTCTTTTAAGCTATTGCATAGCTTTTATCGCGGGCTTTGAACAAGGACAAACAGTTTGAGCGCGGCGACCGAATCAAGAAATTCCGTAACGAAAATAAACCTAACACCGTCGTTCAGTAAGCGTTCATTTTAGAGGTTCACAAGTAGCTCTGTTTGGCGCTGTGGGCGAGCGGCCGCTTTCTTTACCGTATGGTGTATGATGTCGCAGGTTCGAATCTCACTCGCGAAGTAGTGACAGTGCGCTTTTCTTGTTTGTTTGTTTTTTAATTATTTTTTTGCATAATTTTTATTAAGCAAAAAAAAATATTGCATAAATATTATAACTGCATAAGTTGATAAAAAATGATATGCAATAGCTTTACCGGCAGCAGTCCCCGAGTGCCACTTAATTTTTTAAACAACCGACTTCAAACTCCCACTTTACTACATTACACACACGCTCGACCGATTTCTATAAAATTTATATGGGACCACCTGGGGAGTATACCCTTTCAAACAAAAAAAAGAATTTTCCAAATCGGTTCATGCGTCTTTGAGTAATTGGTGAACATACATTAAAAAAAAATTATTCCGATGAATTGATAACCTCCTCCTATTAGAAGTCAGTTAAAAATAGGGTTTTCTGTCAATAAATTGTCAGTACTAGTCCTGAGTGAGAAGTTAGTGTCACCCCTGTGCCTTGAAGAACGCGTAATAACTTCAGTCCTGTGTTAATCTCTCTCTGGTTGTGTTGAATTTTCGTCTGCAAGGACTATGGGAGTGAAGGAATAGAGAGTGCACCTGTTTTTTGTGCACTATCCTGTTCCCCAAAAGTTCCAAGGGTTGTTGGGACTCCAGCAACCATTATTTATTTGAACTTGTATTGAAATATAGATTAATTTTGTATAACTTACTCAGCAGGATACGTGATGGCGGGCGCGTACTACCCCCCCGCGTACCCGCCCGCACCCCCCGCGCAGCCGGACGACTTCGAGGACTACATGTGGATGGAGAATGAGGAGGAGTTCGATAAGCAAGTGAGTTGCTCACACTTACTCTATGGGATAAGCAAGGAAAAGCACACTTACTCTTCAGGATAAGCAAGGAAACGCACACTTACTCTGCAGGATATGCAAGGAAAAGCATACTTACTCTGTAGGATAAGCAAGGACTCAAACAAATCAAACCAGACCAATTTGGTTGGTATAATTTGGTTGGTATTGGTGGTTCAATTGCGTATCTGACTATTGTCAAAATGTTGATATATGAATGATAATTAGTATCAAAAAAATTTAACAGAATGTAAGAGACAGATATATTCACAGTGTAACAGCTCATAACTTATTTGTTTTAAATTGTACAATTACATAATGGAATTCTAAAATGGAATTTTCTATGAAGATTCTATGGACCTACTGTTTTGTGTGATCATATTTCAGTAATTCTCTCTGTCTAACAGGAAACTTTAAGGTGGAAGACAAGGGTCTGCCCGCGAAATTCAAATTTAATTTGGTTTTTCGCAATTTGTAAACTAATACGACAAAGTAGGCTTATGGCCTTCTAATTGCGCCAGTGGAATTATCATCTTCACAGGCTTACATAAAAATCTTTACTTGAAAGTGACCAGGTTAAGAAATTAATCAAAATACTGAGTTGGACGTGAGTTACTCATGAATTAGTCGATATTTTGATTAATTTCTTAAACTGGACACTTTCAAGTTAAGATTTTTATATAAACCTGTGAAGATGATACTGCCACTGTCGCAATTAGAATGCAATAAGCCTACTTTGTCGTATTAGTTTACAAATTGCGAAAAACCAAATTAAATTTGAATTTCGCGGGCAGAACCGTGGCTTCCACCTTAAAGCTTTATATTTCCGAGACTAGTTAAGATATTTAAAAAGGAAAATTGGCATTGTGTTGCTTATAATATTTAAAAAATTTCACACACAAGTAAATGAGTGGACAAATTTTTTTTGTGGTGTGCTTGTCAGCCCTACTGTAGATTGACACAGGCTACTTTTTATCCTGGGAAATCGAAAAGTTTCTTCAGGATTTAGAACTAAATCCACACGGGCAAAGTCGCAGGCATCAGCTAGTTAAAAATAACGATCAAAATAAATCATGGATATGTATGTCATTTGCAGGTGATGCAGCAGTTGGAGGAGGAAGCGCTGATGGAGCAGTGCATAGAGGCGATGTTGGAGGACGAGCAGCGCGAACAGAGGCACAGGCCCATCTCCAACGGACACAACCATCCCACGTGAGTACACTCTCATTTGCAGGTGATGCAGCAGTTGGAGGAGGAAGCGCTGATGGAGCGTGCGCATGCTTGTGTGCGCGTGTATGGACGTTTGTGTGTCCTATGCATGCAAGCGTGTGTGTGAGTGTGTCGCTTTGTCGCGATAAAATTATCGTGTTGAGCGAAGCAATGGCTGGGTCATGCGTCATGCTCGTGAACGGGTGCCTCCGGTGGGAATGGGGCTACTTTCTGTCTGCCCATCTTAACATGTATTGAATTGTAAGTAGGTATGCATTTTTGGATATTTTTCCCCTCATAGTGGAAACACTGCATACATAGCATAGTACCTAAACTACCTATTTTAAACTTGTTTTGAAAAGAGCGACCGCCGAATTTCTTGCTGGTTCTTCTCGGCAGGAAGGGCATTCCGAGCCAGTGGTAGATTCATCCACTATTCGAAAGCACTTTTAAAAGTTTATTTGAATAAAAAATATTTCTATTCTATTCTGTTCTATTCTACTTGTACAATACATTTTATGTTATATTTCAGTACAAGCAACGGCTCAGGGTCCCTGTCACTAGAAGAGGCGGTGTCCAGGTCTACGCTGAATCCTCTGGCTGCAGAGTTCGTCCCCAGCAGAGCGCGGCAGCCGCCTGGTGAGAGAGCAGCTTATACACAGAACTACATCTCTCTCCTTTTGCATCATATTCCTCACTAGCTGATGCCCGCGACTTCGCGTGGATTTAGTTTCAAAAACCGCTCGGGAACTCCTTGATTTTCCGGGATGAAAAGTAGCCTACATCACTCCAGCCCGCCTAGCATGCACGTTGAAGTGATATCTCGCGCGAAGAGAGATTGTCGATGTGGACTAATTTCTCGTTCGACGAATCCATGTGTGCAACCATGTTAGTGTCGATAGAGATATAGAGATAATACGGGAAAAGGCGTAGACAAAATTTTCTCGCACGTGCATGCAGGTCCTCAACTATACCGATGCAAAAAATCACGTCGATCCGTAGCTCTGTCGCGGCGTGATTGCAGGACAAACCAACAGACAAACGCACTTTCGCATTTATTATATTATTAGTATTTTTAAAAAATAATGTACTGTGCTGTAAAATGGTGTATTACAGCAAGATTGAAGGACACACCAACAAAGAAACTTTTGCATTTATTTTTGCACTAGCTGATGCCCGCGACTTCGTCCGCGTCCTCCGGAACTCTTTGATTTTCCGGAATAAAAAGTAGCCTATGTCAGTTCAGGTCGTCAACTATACCTGTGCAAAAAAACCCCGTCGTCGTAGCTCTGTTGCGGCGTGATTGAAGGACAAACCAACAAACAAACGCACTTTCGCATCTTACTTAATAGTTATAAATGCGAAACTGTGTATGTTTGTTGGTTTGTTTTAATTTATGTTTATTTTTGTTCTAGAAGAAAAACAGCAGGCGAGTTCAAACACAGAAGTAAAGACAGAAGTCAAAACAGAAGTTGATAGTGTGAAAGAAGTTGTTCCAGAAGTTACACAGAAGGACACAGTGGATGGCAAAGAAGAACAGGCTACAGAACAGAGTAAAACAGAAGGTATGCATCAAATTGAAACCTCATTAGCCCAAGGGTTATAGAAGCAGACTAAAATGAAAGGGAGTGTGGCAGAGTTGGGCAAAATTTATTCGAATGACGAATAACGAATAAATAAATTGATTTTATTTATTATTCGAATAATAAATAACTTCATTTATTCAAAGAACATAACATAACATAAGCAGTGATAGCCTAGTGGTTAGGACTGTGGTCTTCTATTTGGGAGGTCGCAGGTTCGATCCCGGGTACGCACCTCTGACTTCGGAGTCGAGTACGTTTAAGCAATTGAATATCACTTGCTTCAACAGTGAAGGAAAACATCGTGAGGAAACCTGCACACCTGAGAGTTCTCTATAATGTTCTCAAAGGTGTGTGGAGTCCGTCAATTCGCATTGGGCCAGCGTGGTGGACTACGGCCTATAACCCTTCTCCGAGAGGAGACCTGCGGTCAGTAGTGGGTTGCTAATGATGATGATATTATAAATGCGAAAGCGTTTTTTTGTTGGTTTGTCCTTCAATCACGCCGCAACAGGGCTACGGATCGACGTGATTTTTTGCATGGGTATAGTTGAGGACCTGGCGAGTGATGTAGGCTACTTATGCAGCTTTTGCTGATGCGCCTATATCACTTGTGTGCTTTGTTCTCTATAGTCTAGTATAGCTAGTCATATGACTAGCCTTTGCCCGCGGCTTCGCTCACGTTAAGCTCGATTTTCAAACCCCTATTTTACCCCCTTAAGGGTTCAATTTTCAAAAACTTCGTGCCTATGTCATAATAGCTATCTATATGACAACAGCCTGACCTGTCCAGTCATTCCTATATACCAGTAGTGAGTAGATCATTCTCTAGTAGTCAGTCAGTCTCTTTTTCCTTATATATTATTTAGATTGTGTAATCTATTCATCGCGAGCGAAGCAGCGAGTCGCGAAACTGAAGTGAAAATGAGCTGGGACACATAGTTCGAAGAGCTGATGGTCGCTGGGGTCCCAAGGTGCTGGAGTGGCGACCCCGCACCGCCAAGCGCAGTATTGGCAGACCCCACAATAGGTGCACCAACGACATCAAACGAGTCGCAGGAAACCGCTGGATTCAGGCGGCGTAAGACCGAGACCTGTGGAAGTCCATGCAAGAAACCTTTGTCCAGCAGTGGACGTCTATCGGTTGACAAAGCAGAAGAACTCCCAAAGAGGTGAGTGCTCAGGGTCGAACCTCCAACCCCACCGAATAGGAGACTGCAGTCCTAACCCTAGATTATCATTACTTATTATATTATTATTTTTTTTGTGAAGCAGTGATAGCCTATAGTCCAGATTTCCTTACTTGAGTACTCGAGTAAACAATAATGGCCGAATGTTAACCAAAGACAATTTATAGGGTTGGGAAGTTATCGCATGAGCGATTGAACGAATGTGAAAGCATTATACAACTGAATGATTTTCATCCCAACTGCGATGGTCATAGACGTGTACCATTACTACAAATTTGACGTAAAAAGTAACTAAACAATATCTTTTTCGTAATTATATTAAAAAGAGGAATTTACAAGAAAAAATTAACGAAGATTTATTAATTATTACTAATCAGATTTTTGTTCTATTCTAAAGTATACCCCATTTGTGGGTAACATTGTGATACAATTTTCTTAAAAAAACAGTAGTGTATTTTTATTTACCTGTTTTCTTTAGTAAAATGTTCTTTAGTTTGGTAATAATAAAGATTAAGATTATCTATATTTTATTTTATAATAATATCTAATTTTATTTAAGATAACCATTACAATCATTTTCTGCTAGTGATTTATTTTTTATCAATATCCATTGTATTTTATGTTCTAAAGTTACTCACCTCTACTGTAATGATGATTCAATCATTGAAGTAGGAAGACTAGTCGTAATTCCTAGTTCCATGGATTCAATCCATTCATAAGGTCACTCATTCGCCTGTCCCCACCTCAACGATTCATAGACAATCTAGGGTTACGAAATGTCACTTTCTTCTAATCTGTGCAAATGAGTTCTGCTATTATTTCGTTTTTGAGAAAATAAATATCTTATAATGGTAAACTCGAAGCAATTTTTGGTGTAAATTGTAACGAATGTGTTTGATGAATAGATCCAGACAGTTATACATAGTTAAAAATGTGTGATTTGTGTGTAAATAAGTGATATTCATATCAAGAGGTGTTTGTTTACTCGAATACTCAAGTAAGGAAATCTGGACTATAGTGGTTAGCACTGTGGTCTCCTATTCGGGGGGTCGCAGGTTTGATCCTGGGTACGCACCTCTGACTTTTCAGAGTCATGAGCGTTTGAGCAATTAAATATCACTTGCTTCAACTGTGAAGGAAAACATCGTCAGGAAACCTGCACACCTGAGAGTTCTTCATAATGCTCTCGAAGGTGTGTGAAGTCAGCCAATTCGCATTGGGCCAGCGTGGTGGACTATGACCTAGAGGCCTGAGAGGAGACCTGCGCTCAGTAGTGAGCCGTTGATGGATTGCTTATGATGATGATGATTATTTTTGTACATTTCCTTTTCTAGAATCAATACCTACACCCACCGAGCCTCCAGAGGTAAGCGCGGCGGACGTTCTACCCATAGACGCGGACAAAGACAAGAAGTCACCACGAGACGTCAAAAAAGACACAAAACCCAAGACAGACGTCAAGAAGACACCAAAAGTGGACATCAAGGCTAAGCCTAAGCCGGTTGCGGTGAAGTCTGAGACCAAAGTGCAGGCGAGGAAGAAGGAGACAAGCGTGCGCGTGGTGAAAAGTGAGGAAAGAGTCGAGCAGAGGGAAGACGCGCCGGTCGCTGAGGTCGTTAAAGTGAGTTTTTAAATTCCCAAATTGACCCCCCCGGGAATCGAACCCGAGACCTCCCAGTTATAAGACAACAGCGCTCATCACTGAGCCAGAGGGAGGTCGTCAAAAACTGAAAACATATATATTAAGCTATTGCATAGCTTTTATCGTTGGCTTTGAACTAGGACAAACAGTTTGAGCGCAGCGACCGAATCAAGAAATTCCGTAACGAAAGTAAACCTAACACCATCGTTCAGTAAGCATTCAACATTTTAGAGGTTCACAAGTAGCTCTGTTTGGCGCTGTGGGCGAGCGGCCGCTTTCTTTACCGTATGGTGTAAGATGTCGCAAGTTCGAATCTCACTCGCGAAGTAGTGACAGTGCGCTTTTCTTGTTTGTTTGTTTTTTAATTATATTTTTGCATAATTTTTATTATGCAAAAAAAATATTGCATAAATATTATAATTGCATAAGTTGATAAAAAGTGCTATGCAATAGCTTTACCACGGCAGTCCCCGAGTGCCACTAAATTTTTTTACAAGCTTTTATTTAGCTTGACCAGTTTATTTATTTATTTATTTGTTTGTTTGTGTCAAATCTTGCAAGATGAATTAGACCCCACTTCCCTGTTTCTGATCGAGCTGAAATTTTGCATTTATGTGTAAATCGGATGACAATGCAATATTAGTGTGACATGGAGCTGATCTGATGATGGAGACGGAAGATGGCTATCGGAACTCTGCAATAAAACGACGTAACCCCATCGAGTTTGGGCTCGTTTGATTCGTCATAACAAGTACTCTGATCCTAGATGATATCCAGAGTCTAATGATGTAGCTACTAAAAGCTTGTATTTAAAATTTTTTTTTAATTTACACTTGTTTTATTCATGACAAGCTAGTCTTTGACTGCGATCTCACCTGATGGTAAGTGATGATGCAGTCTAAGATGGTAGCGGACTAACTTGGAAGGGGTATGGCAGTGAAAATTCAACCCATACCCCCCAATAGGTTTCTACACGCCATCGTGCCGGAACGCTAAATCGCTTGGCGGCACGTCTTTGAAGGTAGGGTGGTAACTAACCACGGCCAACGAAAGCCTCCCACCAGACCAGACCAGAGACAATTCAGAAATCATAAATTCCCAAATTGCCCCAACCGGGAATCGAACCCGAGCCCTCCCAGTTATAAGACCACAGCGCTCACCACTGCGCCAGGGAGGTCGTCAAAAAAGTTTTTCTATACCCTGTGCGGTGTAGCATTTTGTACCATAATGTGTGTGTGCAGGCGTAAGGTTCAAATTCGCACCTTCTTTTTCAAAAAATCAGTTTTCGTAATTTAAATTCCCTCGGAAACTCTTTGATTTTCCGGGATGAAAAGTAGCCTATGTCACTCTCCTGGTCCTCAACCATGCAGAAAATCACGTCGACCCTTAGCTCTGTTGCGGCGTGATTGAAGGACAAACCAACAAACAAACACACTTTCGGATTTATAATAGTAGAATTTATTATATTAATTGTCCCACATGCCTCTTGCGCCGCCTGAATCCAGCGGCTGCCTGCGACTTGTTTGATGTCAGTCCAACTAGTATGGGGTCCGCTAACACTGCGCTTCCCGGTGCGGGGTCGCCACTCCAGCACCTTGGGAGTTGGGACCCCAACGACCATCAGTTCTTCGAACTGTGCCCCGCCCATTTCCACTTCAGTTTCGCGACTCGATTAGCTATGTCGGTGACTTTGGTTCTCCTACGGATCTCCTCATTTCTGATTTGATCTCGCAGGGATACTCCGAGCATAACTCTCACCATCGCCCGCTAAAGTGCTTAAACTGTATTTTCCCTTCCAGCAATCAACCCCTCCGGCGACAGAAGACTCGACGCAACCGGGACTCAAACCCATCAACTACGCCGCAGCAGCGAAAGCGAACAAGCCCAAAAAACCCACCACGCCGCCTGTCTCAGAGAAACCCGCCCCACAACCCGCGAGAACCGAGAAAATACAAAAACAACCAATAGTAAAGGACAGTAGAGTGAAAAACGACAAAAATACCCCCAAAATGGAAAAAACCAGTGTACAAAGAAAGAACTCTATGAAATAAATGTAAAATCTTTTTTCGGAGGCAAAATTTAATGTACAAAAAAATCTTAAATATTATGTAATTACTGATAAATATTTGCCCCGTTTTTAAGAACTACCAATTTTCGGGGTGATGTGGCAACATTGCTACTAAAAACTACCAGTTTGGCCTATTTTTTAACATGGAAATTCGAAGGGACGTAAAAATTATCGTTTACCTTGCTTGTCCTGTTAAAAAATAGGTTTTTTTTGAAATACATATTAAAAAAAATACAAAGGTTGTAGCAATGATGAAAAGCTACTAAATATGTTGCCCTGACATTATTGTGGCAACACTGACGAAAATAGCTACTAAAAAAACGACTACAATGTCATTTTCACGCTGTCCTCCCTAGAAGCAAACTTTAAATAAATTATCCCACTATGAATTTGATATACTGAATTTACTACGACACTGTTTCTTAGAAAAGGAACGCCCATTATTTATTGCCCATTACAAAATTTGCCCCTTTTTCTGTATAATTGTACCACAAGGGGCTACTTAAATTAAAAGCCTGATTAAAAAAGAATACAAGCTGTCTTTTCTTTTTTATGTGCGTTTATTTTCATATCTAGAACATATTTCGCCACCAGCAAGGACATAGTTTGCATATGGCAGTGATATACATCTTATTTTTAAATAAAAACTTTATCCAACAGACAGGGGCAACTAGTATTTTTCAATTTGAGTTTGGGGCAAGACAAGCTCAATTTTGTGATAATTTTGGTTCAACCTACATATTTTTTTGTGTTAAATAACTATTCCCTTCCATATGTAGGTTAACATTTTAATAAAAATAAAAATAGCTATTCTCTGTTTGTACAGGGTCTTTATGACACCAAATGCAATGCCCATTGAAAATAGTATGGAAGTTTATTTTTATCGAACATTTTTCTTTTTGCAAGCAAGAAATTGGCATTATTATGTTGGTGTTTCTCGATAATTTTAGCCCCTGACCTAAAACTATTTCAGCTAATATAACAACATTGATTTCAATTCAATGCAATTCATTTATTTGCAAAGATTGAGTAATTATTATAATATGGTTTATACAATAATAGAATAGTTCTCTCATTGCTTCTAGGGTAGTATAAGCGATGGTTGTATGTATGTATAGGTAATATTTTTTTCAGATTTTTGCGTAATTTTAGTGTGTATAGGCGTTAATTGTGATATCTCCCCGATTTTTTCTTATGCGAGGAAAATTATGATAAAAAAATCTAAAAAAAAAATTGTAAAAATCCTAATTATAAAATTATTATTAATTATAATATTATAACTAAATAAGATTTATTATAGACAAAAACTAATTAGTTTATTATACTATCGTTCGTTGGTGGTGTTTAGTGCGAACATTTGTAATTTTAAAAGATGTGGGTAAGTAAATTAAAATCCCCACGAGCGGCGTAGCCTATGGTGACCTTTATTTAGAACTTGTCCAAAGTGACACCTTTGTAATGCTAAAAACAGCATCAAAAACAGTAGTTCTCTTAGCGTTGTGCACATTGAAATGCGGCTATGTTTTGAGCATTCAAAAAGATTTGCGTGAATTGTACCAGTGAGCCCCTCTGTAGGCTAGGACCCCTTTCCAAATGAACTTGTATAAATCATATTGTATATTACTAAAATTCGCACTAAATATTATATTATTAATAATAAAATAAAATAAATTAGCCTACGGATATAAGGCTGTCCATATTATTAATCAAATAGTTAATAAAATTCGAAAAAAACTATGTACATTTTTGTGAAAGTTGCTAGTGTAAATGTATAAATAATGAAAATAATGCACACATTTTTATTTCTTTTGAGGGTATTTCAATAAATAATTATTTTAGCATGTTACGGTAATAATAAATAAATATAGATTTTAGAATACATATATATTCGGGATTTTAGTATTTTAAATCTTATTTTTTTCGGATTAGGCTGTGTGGTGTAAGATTAGTTTTTGTCTTTTCAAATAGAAAAACAGTAGCCCGAATTATTGAAATTTTTCCAGTTTGCCTTGAAATGTTACAAGATAAAAAATCTATGTAGTGGTGAAAACATTATGAAATGGCCTAATTTAAATAGTCAAACCTTTTTGTACTAGAAATTAGTAAAAATTTTCGTTACTTACTTGGTTTGAAAAATTAGAACTTCATGTATCACACAGACTAGATCGAATAAAATCGAAGTTGCTAGAAGTAAAAATAAATACCGTTCTGGTAGAAAATTCGTTCTGGTAGGTTTTTGTTGAGTTAATAGATGTATTAGATTTTTATTATTAGTAATTATTATTATCATTATTGCTGCATACTGGTAAAGTTAATATTGTTTAGTTAAGGGAATATAATAATTTGAAGTGCAAGCCTGTCAAATATGAAAAGATAAAGCGGGGATTCTTTTTAATGTTTTTTTTCTTTTAAATAGGTTCACAGCTTTGGCTTCTAGTTTTTTAAAGCAAGGCTGCCAATATTGATGTTTATGACTGTTTTTACCGCATCGAAAATATTTATAAAACTATTTTATTCAATAATAATAAAAACATTAATATAAAATTATTGGTCTCGTAATTTTTGATAATATTTTTAATGAAACTATTAAATTGGTATTTTATTGAAGACATACTGTTTGATGATTGCATTTCATATTTGACTAAATTTTAAAAAAGATGCGTTTTTTAGACAACCAGGTAGATCGTCAAGTCTTAATATTAATTCGATAATATAATAATTTAATTTGTCAAAAAAATTAATAATTTTGCAATGTTTTTTATTTTTATTTCACTTTTTTTCTCTGTAAAAGTGTTCAATATGCAAAATAATAACTGGTTTTCTAAAAGCTGTGGTCTCTTAATATTAAACCTATATTACCTTTTAATGAATACGGTATGTTGTTTGCTACATTATAATGTTTTGACATCGCGTGCGTGGTATTTCGCATTTCGCATGATTTATGAATATTTAAAAAAACGCGTATTTTCGCGAATAATAAAAAAAAGTTGAATGCACTTGAAACTGTAAATAATTATTGCAATGTAATTTTTTTTTTTCAAATACGCATAAAATTTTGAAATAGTAGGCATTGTAAATGCTCTATAACTGTATTTTTTTTCTAATAATGTTTTAGGCATATGAAAATATGCATGCACGTTTCACACTTTTTTTTTTACTGTTTTAAAACTAATGCTTTTCACACAAACCACCGGGCGTAATTCTTGCCATGCGATGTCTATGCTCATAATAAAATAGATTATTGTTTATGTTGTATTTTTCCTTTTAATTTTATAAGATAAAAAAATCAAATTCTATGTAAAATACTGTCACAACATAGCGTTGTTTAAATAGACGAATTCTGTCAATATATGTACAATAATATAAACAAGAAACTGTATTTTTACTATTCCCTCCCCCAAAATCCTTCCATTTCTGTAAGACGAACACTACGCCTCATGGCATGGCACGTTGCAGTCTAGGCTGAGATATAAGGAGCGCACTTAGTCTTACGCTGAGATCTACAGAGCGAACTCTGGATGCAAAATAGAATGAGATAAATATGTTAGTCTAGGCAATGAAGCTAGTGGACCCCAACATCAATTCCTCAGGCGACGAAACTTTACAGAATGATAAAGTATCAGTAGTTAAACGTATTTTATAAATATCCAAAAAAAAATTAGAACGGAAGTTAGGTATTTTTACCTAAACTCTTTTATGCTTAATATCTCAGTTCGGCAAAATGCTCGGTCAAAACTTTCTTCAACTGAAACATTCATGTAAAGTCTAGAAACAAAATATAAAATATCCAAAATATACTCCTAGTCGAAACCACCAAATTTTGAAAAATACGTTTTTTCAATGTAACTTGCAGCGAAAAATTGCTCTGTGAACTTTTTTCACTGGAATGTCCTTTTATAGCCGTTTTGTACTACAACTTGAAAATCCAAACAATATACCAAGAGACTATATTTTTTTCAAAAACTACCCTTTTACTCACAGTGCAAAATTTCTCCATCCATTTTTTTTATTGATATGATTACAATTATTTTTTTTTGTATCAAGTATCAAAATATCCAAAAAAATAATCAAGCGCATTAAAAACTATAAACATTTTAGAAAGAAATATTTTATATTTAATCCATCAAGGGAAGCAGGAGCGTGGTGACGTCACGAGAGGTTGATAAAGAAGAAATAGATATGAATATTTTTTACTTTTTAAAATTAAAAAATAATAATTTTGATGATATTATGTTTAAGCTCAAGCTTTACGACCATTAGAATAGAATAGAATAGAAATGTTTTTTTATTCAAATAAACTTTTACAAGTTTTTTTACAATCGTCAATGAGTCTACCACTGGTTCGGAATGCCGTTCCTGCCGAGAAGAACCAGCAAGAAACTCGGCAGTTGCTCTTTTCAAAATACTTTTACAATATACTTAATAGATATTATGCTATGTATGCATTACATAGTGTAGTACCATTAGTAGTGACCTATTTATTCGAAAATTCATGTTTAAGAACACCAAAAATCTAGATCGTAACGACATTTTTAGCGAATATTGAGACGTAAATAAGACAGATCGAAAGAGCGTTAAAAACTGAGTATGATACCATTAAAAAGTTCAAGTTTTGGCCAAAATGTCCTTTACGCCCTTTGTAATCCGAGGTCCGTGTGTAATCCGATACATCGATGCTGGATATTTCAAATTTTGTAAGCGACAATCCCCTAATTTTCAGGAGGACCAAACAAAATTTTACCTTTTAAACTGTCATAACTCGCATTTTTAGGGTTCCGTACTCCGTACTAAAAACGGAACCCTTCTAGAATCACTTCGTTGTCCGTCTGTCTGTCCGTCTGTCAATACCCTTTTTCTCAGGAACACATGGAGGGTATCAAGTTGAAAATAGTATCAAATACTCAGGTCTGCAATCCCTTGTAGCTGTGACAAAGTCTAAGTCGACGCAATCAAAAGATACGGCCTTTTATGGTCCATCTATGCCGCATATTTTAACACTCGCAAGACCTAGAGGGTACTTCCTGTTGACCTAGAATCATGAAATTTGGCATGAAGCAATGTCATGTAGCACAAGTAAAGGAAAAAATCCGAAAATCGTAAATTTGTAGTTGCATCACAAAAATTTTTTTTTGTGATGCAGTATATCCTACTATCCTAGTTCCTACTATGCGATGCGATGACTATGCAAAAGTTTGTGAGGATGTATGGATGGATGTTTGGATGGATGTTTATTACTTTTTCACGCTACAACGAATGAATCGATTTGGCGGAAATTTGGAATGGAGATAGCTTATAAACAGGATTAACACATAGGCTACTTATTATCCCGGAAAATTAAAGAGTTCCCGTGGGAATCAAAAAACCTTAAATCACGCGGACGAAGTCGCGGGCATCATCTTGTATAGTATAACAAAAAAATATGAATAATCAATCAAATATGAATAATCAATCAATTTAATATAATAATATCGAAAAATTTTGGAATAAAATAAAAAAAATTGGTTGTCTGTAAAGTCGGTTTACGGACCATAGTTTTACGTGATAGCGTCATAAAGAAACATCGATGAATAAATGTGTCACAAGCCAACGCTTGGGCCGATCATGCCTCTCTATCGCTTGTTCCGCGCTCTCACTTTCACCCTCAGGCTCAGGTGGAACGTGACACTTTGTCGTGCGTGCAGCTGGTGTTCATTGATTTATAAGACGTTATCACGTCAAAAGAATCTTACACCTTAAGCCTAATAGTATAATAGAAGTAATTTTGTCGTAACTGCCTGAAAAGTCTTGCTCACTCAGCTATTAATTCATGATATAAATCTTATAAAATTATCAGATTAATGACGTGAGTCGCTTGTCAAAATTGGTTCGATGACAATAAATAGAAAATAGTAGTACTCTTAAATAGAAGACAACTCATTGCTTGATAATTTTAGTTTTTTTAGAACATTTGAAGTATAAAACCGTATGGATATTGTTCTATATTTGCATTAAACTTTTCAGATCATTGCATTTTGCCACAGATATTTCAGGTTCCAATTCAATTCTTACATCTTTAAAAGATTTTTGGTGCATTTGAAATGTTGGACTCTTCTTCCATTGATTTTTAACAATCATTAATTTTCATTGAGACACTTCTTTAATGCTTTTTTTGTAAATTGACTTAGTTTATTAACAAAGAGCTTTTGCTATTTGTAAATAAACTAAGCTAATGCCTTTTGCTGTTTGTGTCGTTTAGGCTAAGGTCGATTCTTAAATATTTAAAACTTATTATTTCAAGACATTACCAAGTATGTTAAAAACAATATACTTTGTAATGTCTTTGGATGTTATCTAGCACATTCGATTGGAATCAGACCATTGCATAGGCAGGGTCGTCTTAACCACACTGGACGCCGGGGTGCGAAAATCCGCCTGCGCCCCCTTGCCAACAAAAAAAAAATTAATTAATTTTCCATTTTTAGGGTTCCGTACCCAAAGGGTACCAACGGGACCCTATTACTAAGCCTACGCTGTCCGTCCGTCCGTCTGTCAGCGGGCTGTATCTCGTAAACCGTAATAGATAGACAGATGAAATTTTCACATATTATGTATTTCTATTGCCGCTTTATCAACAAATAATAAAAATTAAATTAAATTAAAAAAATTAAATAAAAATATTTCCATGGGTACATGAAAATATTTTTATTTAATTTTTTTTAACGGAACCCTAAAAGAGCGAGGCCCGTCTCGCACTTGGCCGATTTTTGTATTTCATTTACTCTAAAATAGAGTTACATACTTTATAATTGACATCAAAAAAAGGAAGTTTTTATCGGCGCGCAATCGGCTCATATTTTTTTCCATGCAGGTGTATGTACACCAATTTCTACGAGATTTCAGACCGTATCGCATTTTTTTTATTTGAAAGAGAATGTTTGCTATTAACTATGAAGATTTAGAAAATATCGATTGTGTATTAATAATGTAATTAATAGGTATCAAGCATAGACTCCTCAATTCTGATGCTGCAGGGTGCTGCACTCTTAAGCTGTGGAATTTAGGAATTTTTGATTATGAATTCATATTGTAAAGACCAATTACCTTTAGTTAGACTACACCACGAACTCCAGATTCTATCACCTGACCTGAAAATCAGACCTGATGCTGCAGAATATTGCACTCCTAGGCCACTAAAAATAATAACGATTTTCAAAAAACTAACTTCAAACATTACAACACAGATTTACACATTTGCCACCAGTAGGCTATTCAAATTTTGCCGCCCCTACAAATCTCTACAATATTGTGTCAGTTCCTAGATTATTTTAACGACCCAATGATTTAATTAAGGCTAGCTGAGTCTGGTAGGCCGAAGCCCAGCAGCATCAAGATTGAGGAGTTGGTACCTTGAGCTCAATGATATAGGTCAGTGATTAACGGCCGTACTACGCAGCTATGTATTCCATACTTGATACCTAAAATATCAATCTGTAATGGAAATTTTCGCGAGCGAAGCGATCGTGAAAATATTTACTAAGTCAGAATCTAAAATTTGATATATACGATCTAAAATTTTACTTTTTTTATTACTTACTACAAATATTACATCTCGTATCTCCAGTCCTTATTTATAAGAGATATCAAAATTTGAAATATACAGATCGATAGAGATAAAAATTTCAAGTTCAATGGTGTATCAAGTGTACTTAGGACAAAATGTCCCTTACGACATTTGAAATTTCCAGCGTCGATATCAATTCGTCGCTACTTACGTCAATGTTAATTCAAAACTTTTTAAATACCAAAATAGATTTTAGATCGTAAAGAATTTTTAATTTTTATAGACGCGTTACAGCATAGAAACCAGACAGTTTGAAATGAATTACGACATTACAAAAAGCTACAGTACCCGGCCATAAGGCCGATGTGCAATATATATCGCCGGGTACTGTATGTACTACTACTATATACTACTACTATATAGTATATAATATACTATACTACTATATATATGTAATACTACTACTATATACTATCTATACTATATGATCTATACTAACTAAAATTTTACTTTTTTGTTACTTACTACAAAGTATTACATTTCGTATCTCCAGTCCTTATTTATAATTATAAGAGATATCAAAATTTTAAATAAATATACAGATCGATAGAAAAAAAAATTTCAAGTTCGATGGTGAATCAAGTGTACTTACGACAGAATGTCCCTTACGACATTTGAAATTTCCAGCGTCGATATCAGTTGCATAAACAAATACGTACTTAAACAAAATATATTTAATACATTTCCTCCTTTATTTCCTCAAATCCAAGTAATGATAAAAAATTAGGTAAATTTTAAGCTATTGCATAGCTTTTATCGCGGGCTTTGAACTAGGACAAACAGTTTGAGCGCGGCTACCGAATCAAGAAATTCCGTAACGAAAATAAACCTAACACCGTCGTTCAGTAAGCGTTCAACATTTTAGAGGTTCACAAGTAGCTCTGTTCGGCGCAGTGGGCGAGCAGCCGCTTTCTTTACCGTATGGTGTATGATGTCGCAGGTTCGAATCTCACACGCGAAGAAGTGACAGTGCGCTTTTCTTGTTTGTTTGTTTATTAATTATTTTTTTTGCATAATTTTTATTTTGTTTTTTAATTATTTTTTTGCATAATTTTTATTATGCAAAAAAATATATTGCATAAATATTATAATTGCATAAGTTGATAAAAAATGCTATGCAATAGCTTTACTGCGGCAGTCCCCGAGTGCCACTTAATTTTTTATTTTAATTTACTTACCTAGACATAAGCTTACAAAAAAAATAATTTATGAGCCCTTATTTAAGCTCATTTATCTTGTACAAATAAATTAATGTTCAGTTACACGTTTATGTTCAATATTTAGCATTGTAGAAGGCATGTAGTAACATGTATATTATTTTGTGAAGTCGCTTCGCTCGCGCACGCTAAACTATACCCAATATTTCAAGAATTAAGGTGCATTATCGCGAAAACGCAGTTTAGATTTCAAAAAATCTGTTTCAATATCAATGTTGTTCGTGATATTTTTTTTGGATATTTAGGATAAGAGTGTAAATGTGACTACCTACTATGATAAAAAAAAGAAATTGGATTGAGAAATTTTTCATACCGAGTTATAAACAATTTTCAGTTGAAGTAAGATAAATAGATTTTGGTATGGATTTATTTTTGGATTTTCTTACACGTTATGCTAAATTACATTTTAAGGACATTTAAAAATGAAAAATTGACTGAGCAATTTTGTGGTCGAAATTACGGACAAAAAAAGGAAACCTCTTTAAAAAGTGACAGTTCCGTTTGAAAAAAGTTTTGGATTTTTATCAAGTACCTCTTATTAAGTCTAATAATTAGTTTGCTAAAAAAAATTGGACGGAGAAATTATTTATTTCAAAATATTGAGCTATTTGTACTTTTAGGTATAAATACCTAACTTCCGCATGGATTTTTTTTTGGATATTTTTGTGTAAATTTTGGGTCATCCCATACTACAACCCTGCCAAATTTCATCGACTGAGGATTTGATGTGGGGGTCTCCATACAACAGACCGCCCCATTGCCTAGGCTATGTTCCGACATAAAGGAGGAAACAAACTATCGAATGCGTCTATAAGCCGCGACTGTTGTGTGCACAGCAGTTTGGGACGCGGCTTAAAGAAATTAGAATATCGAGTTGGACGTGAGTTACTCACAAATTATTCGATATTCTGATTAATTTACCCATATAATCAACCTTAAAAAAATATTTTAGCCACCAGAACAACTGATAGATTATTATCTCAGAAACTTGCTGCGTCAATCATTTCTACGTAGGCCTCTATCGTGGTGATTGGTTGATTTTATGGCGTTCTCTCTGCAACAATGCATTTTAGCCAATAGCAAGCGAGTATCGGCCAATCAGAGGCGATTGTAATCATCACACCGGATAGTATTGATAAGCCCTATATTCAATGTACTCTGTGGTATTGATGCCATCCCTACTTACAGGGGTTAGGTATAATTGGCCATAATTTGAAAATAATCAAAATGACGGGCAGAAATCAGATTTTGCTAAGAGCTGGCAAAAAAACTTAGCAGGTCAATTCATCAGTGTGCCCTAGGTACCAATTGTCTAAAAGTTATTCCATTGATCGTATTCGTATTCGATGATTTGACTGTATTGATTTAAAGTCACAAATTAACAGTCACAATCGATTTTAATATGGAGCGTATAGTACAAACGTGAACGTATAAGAATGCATGCACGAAATTGAGCTGTTATGGTTTATTTTACTTTGACGCTAATGTCATCGAATACGATTACGATCAATGGAATAACTGTAGGTGTAGACAATCGCACCGCTGATAATAATAATAATAGGGTTACAAAAATAAAATCCAACGATCAACAATCAATATTTTATTGTTTACATCTACACATTGAACATACAGTATAACGAATAAAGCGGCTGGTACAGACGGACACTTTTAATTACAATTTTGCGTAATGGTTTCAGTATTCATGTATTGTATGTACCTACCTATGTGAGTATCTTTATTCCACCACAAACTTTATACCGAACGGATTTTCATGCAGTTTTCATCATAGATAGGGTGATTCATGAGGAAGGTTTTAGTGTATAATTTGTTAAGGTTTAAATTAGTTGAAATATATGACGATAATTTTATTGTTGACAATGTCGGAAAAATTCGAACCGCTTGGGAGCTTTCATCGAAAACGCTGCCTAATCCCTTAACGCAACAACTTAATATAACGAAACAATTTATGGTGGTGGTATGGTGGGATAAGTCTTTACAGAAAAGTCCGCGATGGCATATATCTATCTTTTAAGGATAGCTTACTTATATCCATAATTGGAAATCTATTTAGACGGCTACAGTATTAATCCTTATTAACTTAAATAGGTACGTTAGTTACCATAAGCATTTCATGCACATTATGATAATGCCTTACACCATACAAAACGAACGCGCGCGATGACGGGACTCGCTCACGTGATGCGACCAGTCACCACCCCCGCGCGCGCCGCGTTTACATTGCTAAATTATAAGCCGAGCGATACTTCTTTTTTAAGCCTACCTACTGTTTAATATGCTGTTCAATATAAATATAAATATATTGTAAAAGTATTTTGAAAAGAGCAACTGCCGAGTTTCTTGCTGGTTCTTCTCGGCAGGAACGGCATTCCGAACCAGTGGTAGACTCATTGACGATTCAAAAGTACTTGTAAAAGTTTATTTGAATAAAAAACATTTCTATTCTATTCTATTCTATTCTATTATAACTTAGGGAACATTTCAAGGAGTTTGCAAAACATAGGCGTAATATGCTCTACTACCCGTGCGAAGCCGGGGCGGGTCGCTAGTAGGTTACTTATAAATTTTTGAAAAAGAAAATCAATTTGGTGAAAAGAAAGAAATCAATCATATTTCAATGTGAATTTTTTTTCTTCAATTAATTCCATATAAACCTACTTTAAAAGTGTCCTTCTGTACAAAAAAGACTAAAAACTATAATAGAAATCGTAGTGTATATAACATTAAAATACATTTAATAAAGCACTATAATAATTCATAATAAAAACTTCTCATCATAAACATGGAAAGTCAGTTTCTTCATAGAAAACGATGCATATTAATATGCGGGTATATTCAGTACCATATATGCTACTTTTATATCCTGGAAAAAGTTAGGGTTTCCGTGGGCTAAAACTAGTTGGAAAATAAATTCAGGTAACCCTGATACAATTTGATAGTAGTATAAATCGCAGCAAACTTGTATTTGCATCAATTTCTATGAAAAATAAAACACATTACGAGTTTATGGATCGGCAATGCGTTCATTATTTAGGATACCTTAGTGCACATGTGATCCAAATGAAGTTTTGGCCAAAATCATGTTTTGGTCAAAATCAAGTTTTGGTCAAAATCAAGTTTTGGTCAAAATCAAGTGTTGTGCATTTTCGCTTTCTTGGGGTTGATAGGTTTTTGTAGAACATCCAATCATTCTAACTGCATTGCTACCCAGTGACAACTTCAATGCTCTAGGTTATGGCATTCTAATTGCGCCAGTAGAATTATCATCTTCACAGGTTTACTTAAAAATCTTTACTTGAAAGTGACCAACCAGTTTAAGAAATTAATCAAAATACCGAGTTGGACGTGAGTTACCTACTCACAAATTAGTCAGTATTTTGATTAATTTCTTCAATCGACAAAGCGACAATCCCCTAATTTTCAGGAGGACCAAACAAAATTTTACCTTTTAAACTGTCATAACTCGCATTTTTAGGGTTCCGTACTCCGTACTAAAAACGGAACCCTTCTAGAATCACTTCGTTGTCCGTCTGTCTGTCCGTCTGTCAATACCCTTTTTCTCAGGAACACATGGAGGGTATCAAGTTGAAAATAGTATCAAATACTCAGGTCTGCAATCCCTTGTAGCTGTGACAAAGTCTAAGTCGACGCAATCAAAAGATACGGCCTTTTATGGTCCATCTATGCCGCATATTTTAACACTCGCAAGACCTAGAGGGTACTTCCTGTTGACCTAGAATCATGAAATTTGGCATGAAGCAATGTCATGTAGCACAAGTAAAGGAAAAAATCCGAAAATCGTAAATTTGTAGTTGCATCACAAAAATTTTTTTTTGTGATGCAGTATATCCTACTATCCTAGTTCCTACTATGCGATGCGATGACTATGCAAAAGTTTGTGAGGATGTATGGATGGATGTTTGGATGGATGTTTATTACTTTTTCACGCTACAACGAATGAATCGATTTGGCGGAAATTTGGAATGGAGATAGCTTATAAACAGGATTAACACATAGGCTACTTATTATCCCGGAAAATTAAAGAGTTCCCGTGGGAATCAAAAAACCTTAAATCACGCGGACGAAGTCGCGGGCATCATCTTGTATAGTATAACAAAAAAATATGAATAATCAATCAAATATGAATAATCAATCAATTTAATATAATAATATCGAAAAATTTTGGAATAAAATAAAAAAAATTGGTTGTCTGTAAAGTCGGTTTACGGACCATAGTTTTACGTGATAGCGTCATAAAGAAACATCGATGAATAAATGTGTCACAAGCCAACGCTTGGGCCGATCATGCCTCTCTATCGCTTGTTCCGCGCTCTCACTTTCACCCTCAGGCTCAGGTGGAACGTGACACTTTGTCGTGCGTGCAGCTGGTGTTCATTGATTTATAAGACGTTATCACGTCAAAAGAATCTTACACCTTAAGCCTAATAGTATAATAGAAGTAATTTTGTCGTAACTGCCTGAAAAGTCTTGCTCACTCAGCTATTAATTCATGATATAAATCTTATAAAATTATCAGATTAATGACGTGAGTCGCTTGTCAAAATTGGTTCGATGACAATAAATAGAAAATAGTAGTACTCTTAAATAGAAGACAACTCATTGCTTGATAATTTTAGTTTTTTTAGAACATTTGAAGTATAAAACCGTATGGATATTGTTCTATATTTGCATTAAACTTTTCAGATCATTGCATTTTGCCACAGATATTTCAGGTTCCAATTCAATTCTTACATCTTTAAAAGATTTTTGGTGCATTTGAAATGTTGGACTCTTCTTCCATTGATTTTTAACAATCATTAATTTTCATTGAGACACTTCTTTAATGCTTTTTTTGTAAATTGACTTAGTTTATTAACAAAGAGCTTTTGCTATTTGTAAATAAACTAAGCTAATGCCTTTTGCTGTTTGTGTCGTTTAGGCTAAGGTCGATTCTTAAATATTTAAAACTTATTATTTCAAGACATTACCAAGTATGTTAAAAACAATATACTTTGTAATGTCTTTGGATGTTATCTAGCACATTCGATTGGAATCAGACCATTGCATAGGCAGGGTCGTCTTAACCACACTGGACGCCGGGGTGCGAAAATCCGCCTGCGCCCCCTTGCCAACAAAAAAAAAATTAATTAATTTTCCATTTTTAGGGTTCCGTACCCAAAGGGTACCAACGGGACCCTATTACTAAGCCTACGCTGTCCGTCCGTCCGTCTGTCAGCGGGCTGTATCTCGTAAACCGTAATAGATAGACAGATGAAATTTTCACATATTATGTATTTCTATTGCCGCTTTATCAACAAATAATAAAAATTAAATTAAATTAAAAAAATTAAATAAAAATATTTCCATGGGTACATGAAAATATTTTTATTTAATTTTTTTTAACGGAACCCTAAAAGAGCGAGGCCCGTCTCGCACTTGGCCGATTTTTGTATTTCATTTACTCTAAAATAGAGTTACATACTTTATAATTGACATCAAAAAAAGGAAGTTTTTATCGGCGCGCAATCGGCTCATATTTTTTTCCATGCAGGTGTATGTACACCAATTTCTACGAGATTTCAGACCGTATCGCATTTTTTTTATTTGAAAGAGAATGTTTGCTATTAACTATGAAGATTTAGAAAATATCGATTGTGTATTAATAATGTAATTAATAGGTATCAAGCATAGACTCCTCAATTCTGATGCTGCAGGGTGCTGCACTCTTAAGCTGTGGAATTTAGGAATTTTTGATTATGAATTCATATTGTAAAGACCAATTACCTTTAGTTAGACTACACCACGAACTCCAGATTCTATCACCTGACCTGAAAATCAGACCTGATGCTGCAGAATATTGCACTCCTAGGCCACTAAAAATAATAACGATTTTCAAAAAACTAACTTCAAACATTACAACACAGATTTACACATTTGCCACCAGTAGGCTATTCAAATTTTGCCGCCCCTACAAATCTCTACAATATTGTGTCAGTTCCTAGATTATTTTAACGACCCAATGATTTAATTAAGGCTAGCTGAGTCTGGTAGGCCGAAGCCCAGCAGCATCAAGATTGAGGAGTTGGTACCTTGAGCTCAATGATATAGGTCAGTGATTAACGGCCGTACTACGCAGCTATGTATTCCATACTTGATACCTAAAATATCAATCTGTAATGGAAATTTTCGCGAGCGAAGCGATCGTGAAAATATTTACTAAGTCAGAATCTAAAATTTGATATATACGATCTAAAATTTTACTTTTTTTATTACTTACTACAAATATTACATCTCGTATCTCCAGTCCTTATTTATAAGAGATATCAAAATTTGAAATATACAGATCGATAGAGATAAAAATTTCAAGTTCAATGGTGTATCAAGTGTACTTAGGACAAAATGTCCCTTACGACATTTGAAATTTCCAGCGTCGATATCAATTCGTCGCTACTTACGTCAATGTTAATTCAAAACTTTTTAAATACCAAAATAGATTTTAGATCGTAAAGAATTTTTAATTTTTATAGACGCGTTACAGCATAGAAACCAGACAGTTTGAAATGAATTACGACATTACAAAAAGCTACAGTACCCGGCCATAAGGCCGATGTGCAATATATATCGCCGGGTACTGTATGTACTACTACTATATACTACTACTATATAGTATATAATATACTATACTACTATATATATGTAATACTACTACTATATACTATCTATACTATATGATCTATACTAACTAAAATTTTACTTTTTTGTTACTTACTACAAAGTATTACATTTCGTATCTCCAGTCCTTATTTATAATTATAAGAGATATCAAAATTTTAAATAAATATACAGATCGATAGAAAAAAAAATTTCAAGTTCGATGGTGAATCAAGTGTACTTACGACAGAATGTCCCTTAAGACATTTGAAATTTCCAGCGTCGATATCAGTTGCATAAACAAATACGTACTTAAACAAAATATATTTAATACATTTCCTCCTTTATTTCCTCAAATCCAAGTAATGATAAAAAATTAGGTAAATTTTAAGCTATTGCATAGCTTTTATCGCGGGCTTTGAACTAGGACAAACAGTTTGAGCGCGGCTACCGAATCAAGAAATTCCGTAACGAAAATAAACCTAACACCGTCGTTCAGTAAGCGTTCAACATTTTAGAGGTTCACAAGTAGCTCTGTTCGGCGCAGTGGGCGAGCAGCCGCTTTCTTTACCGTATGGTGTATGATGTCGCAGGTTCGAATCTCACACGCGAAGAAGTGACAGTGCGCTTTTCTTGTTTGTTTGTTTATTAATTATTTTTTTTGCATAATTTTTATTTTGTTTTTTAATTATTTTTTTGCATAATTTTTATTATGCAAAAAAATATATTGCATAAATATTATAATTGCATAAGTTGATAAAAAATGCTATGCAATAGCTTTACTGCGGCAGTCCCCGAGTGCCACTTAATTTTTTATTTTAATTTACTTACCTAGACATAAGCTTACAAAAAAAATAATTTATGAGCCCTTATTTAAGCTCATTTATCTTGTACAAATAAATTAATGTTCAGTTACACGTTTATGTTCAATATTTAGCATTGTAGAAGGCATGTAGTAACATGTATATTATTTTGTGAAGTCGCTTCGCTCGCGCACGCTAAACTATACCCAATATTTCAAGAATTAAGGTGCATTATCGCGAAAACGCAGTTTAGATTTCAAAAAATCTGTTTCAATATCAATGTTGTTCGTGATATTTTTTTTGGATATTTAGGATAAGAGTGTAAATGTGACTACCTACTATGATAAAAAAAAGAAATTGGATTGAGAAATTTTTCATACCGAGTTATAAACAATTTTCAGTTGAAGTAAGATAAATAGATTTTGGTATGGATTTATTTTTGGATTTTCTTACACGTTATGCTAAATTACATTTTAAGGACATTTAAAAATGAAAAATTGACTGAGCAATTTTGTGGTCGAAATTACGGACAAAAAAAGGAAACCTCTTTAAAAAGTGACAGTTCCGTTTGAAAAAAGTTTTGGATTTTTATCAAGTACCTCTTATTAAGTCTAATAATTAGTTTGCTAAAAAAAATTGGACGGAGAAATTATTTATTTCAAAATATTGAGCTATTTGTACTTTTAGGTATAAATACCTAACTTCCGCATGGATTTTTTTTTGGATATTTTTGTGTAAATTTTGGGTCATCCCATACTACAACCCTGCCAAATTTCATCGACTGAGGATTTGATGTGGGGGTCTCCATACAACAGACCGCCCCATTGCCTAGGCTATGTTCCGACATAAAGGAGGAAACAAACTATCGAATGCGTCTATAAGCCGCGACTGTTGTGTGCACAGCAGTTTGGGACGCGGCTTAAAGAAATTAGAATATCGAGTTGGACGTGAGTTACTCACAAATTATTCGATATTCTGATTAATTTACCCATATAATCAACCTTAAAAAAATATTTTAGCCACCAGAACAACTGATAGATTATTATCTCGGAAACTTGCTGCGTCAATCATTTCTACGTAGGCCTCTATCGTGGTGATTGGTTGATTTTATGGCGTTCTCTCTGCAACAATGCATTTTAGCCAATAGCAAGCGAGTATCGGCCAATCAGAGGCGATTGTAATCATCACACCGGATAGTATTGATAAGCCCTATATTCAATGTACTCTGTGGTATTGATGCCATCCCTACTTACAGGGGTTAGGTATAATTGGCCATAATTTGAAAATAATCAAAATGACGGGCAGAAATCAGATTTTGCTAAGAGCTGGCAAAAAAACTTAGCAGGTCAATTCATCAGTGTGCCCTAGGTACCAATTGTCTAAAAGTTATTCCATTGATCGTATTCGTATTCGATGATTTGACTGTATTGATTTAAAGTCACAAATTAACAGTCACAATCGATTTTAATATGGAGCGTATAGTACAAACGTGAACGTATAAGAATGCATGCACGAAATTGAGCTGTTATGGTTTATTTTACTTTGACGCTAATGTCATCGAATACGATTACGATCAATGGAATAACTGTAGGTGTAGACAATCGCACCGCTGATAATAATAATAATAGGGTTACAAAAATAAAATCCAACGATCAACAATCAATATTTTATTGTTTACATCTACACATTGAACATACAGTATAACGAATAAAGCGGCTGGTACAGACGGACACTTTTAATTACAATTTTGCGTAATGGTTTCAGTATTCATGTATTGTATGTACCTACCTATGTGAGTATCTTTATTCCACCACAAACTTTATACCGAACGGATTTTCATGCAGTTTTCATCATAGATAGGGTGATTCATGAGGAAGGTTTTAGTGTATAATTTGTTAAGGTTTTGTGTAAATTAGTTGAAATATATGACGATAATTTTATTGTTGACAATGTCGGAAAAATTCGAACCGCTTGGGAGCTTTCATCGAAAACGCTGCCTAATCCCTTAACGCAACAACTTAATATAACGAAACAATTTATGGTGGTGGTATGGTGGGATAAGTCTTTACAGAAAAGTCCGCGATGGCATATATCTATCTTTTAAGGATAGCTTACTTATATCCATAATTGGAAATCTATTTAGACGGCTACAGTATTAATCCTTATTAACTTAAATAGGTACGTTAGTTACCATAAGCATTTCATGCACATTATGATAATGCCTTACACCATACAAAACGAACGCGCGCGATGACGGGACTCGCTCACGTGATGCGACCAGTCACCACCCCCGCGCGCGCCGCGTTTACATTGCTAAATTATAAGCCGAGCGATACTTCTTTTTTAAGCCTACCTACTGTTTAATATGCTGTTCAATATAAATATAAATATATTGTAAAAGTATTTTGAAAAGAGCAACTGCCGAGTTTCTTGCTGGTTCTTCTCGGCAGGAACGGCATTCCGAACCAGTGGTAGACTCATTGACGATTCAAAAGTACTTGTAAAAGTTTATTTGAATAAAAAACATTTCTATTCTATTCTATTCTATTCTATTATAACTTAGGGAACATTTCAAGGAGTTTGCAAAACATAGGCGTAATATGCTCTACTACCCGTGCGAAGCCGGGGCGGGTCGCTAGTAGGTTACTTATAAATTTTTGAAAAAGAAAATCAATTTGGTGAAAAGAAAGAAATCAATCATATTTCAATGTGAATTTTTTTTCTTCAATTAATTCCATATAAACCTACTTTAAAAGTGTCCTTCTGTACAAAAAAGACTAAAAACTATAATAGAAATCGTAGTGTATATAACATTAAAATACATTTAATAAAGCACTATAATAATTCATAATAAAAACTTCTCATCATAAACATGGAAAGTCAGTTTCTTCATAGAAAACGATGCATATTAATATGCGGGTATATTCAGTACCATATATGCTACTTTTATATCCTGGAAAAAGTTAGGGTTTCCGTGGGCTAAAACTAGTTGGAAAATAAATTCAGGTAACCCTGATACAATTTGATAGTAGTATAAATCGCAGCAAACTTGTATTTGCATCAATTTCTATGAAAAATAAAACACATTACGAGTTTATGGATCGGCAATGCGTTCATTATTTAGGATACCTTAGTGCACATGTGATCCAAATGAAGTTTTGGCCAAAATCATGTTTTGGTCAAAATCAAGTTTTGGTCAAAATCAAGTTTTGGTCAAAATCAAGTGTTGTGCATTTTCGCTTTCTTGGGGTTGATAGGTTTTTGTAGAACATCCAATCATTCTAACTGCATTGCTACCCAGTGACAACTTCAATGCTCTAGGTTAAGGCATTCTAATTGCGCCAGTAGAATTATCATCTTCACAGGTTTACTTAAAAATCTTTACTTGAAAGTGACCAACCAGTTTAAGAAATTAATCAAAATACCGAGTTGGACGTGAGTTACCTACTCACAAATTAGTCAGTATTTTGATTAATTTCTTAAACTGGTTGGTCACTTTCAAGTAAAGATTTTTATGTAAACCTGTGAAGATGATAATTCCACTGGCGCAATTAGAATGCCATTAGCCTAGTTTGTCGAATTAGTTTACAAATTGCGAAAAACCAAATTAAATTTGAATTTCGCGGGCAGACCCGTATAATCAACCTTAAGACAATGCCACTTGGATTATCTGTACACCAAGGTACGTATCCAATTATAGCTTCATTATTTAATTAATAAAATTATAATTCATAAGCCAAAAGCTTTGATTGCATTAGCAATAGAGTAAGAAAAGGAGTATTTAAGGGAGAGGGCAGACTGGCTACTTTGAGCGGCACTGCGGCAGCGATCAGTGCTTTTATGGTTTTGAGTTGCTGTTCGGAAGCCTGATTCCGCGCCCGAACGCTAACGTGGGTACAGTTTTTGCAATTCACGAAGGCGAGTGAGCTTTACTTGTGGTAACTTCGTGTACATGCACATTGCATAAGTGTGCGTGCCTGTCAAAGCATAGGTGGGAGCGGGCAGGCGCGAGCATTGCGCTCGCTCACACTTATTCAGATACGACGCACACACAACCATAAGTCAGTCGCCCTCGTGAATTGCAAGAACTATACACAACAACGGTCAGTCGCAGCGATCAAGTTGCGTTTTAGGGTGCCAAAGGGACCCTATTACTAAGCCTCCGCTGTCGGTCCGTCCGTCTGTCAGCGGGCTGTATCTCGTAAACCGTAACAGGTAGACAGTTGAAATTTTCACAGAGTGTGTATGTATTTCTATAGCCGCTATTACAACAAATAATAAAAATAAAATTAAATCAAAAAATAAAGGGGGGAGATTTGTATGAAAAAGTGGAGTTAAGTGGAGTTCAAATATATTCTTTATTATTTTTTAGCTTCAAAAATGAAGAAATGGGTGGCCTTCAAAGTTGTGACCAAACCAAACGTGCATTTTTCCCCCCTATGCTAATTTAGTACTGTCTAAGAACTAAGATATCTAAAGTATCTAATTTTAAAAAAGTAATTTGGTCGTATGTACGGAACCCTAAAAGAGCGAGGCCCGACTCGCACTTGGTCGATTTTTTAGATACTTTTAGCATCGTATCGAACGCTTTTGAGTATCCGCCAATCGCTGCCGCTCAAAGTAGCCAGTTTGCCCGCTCCCTAAAGGTAATTACGCACTAATTAGGTTTAATTTGGCTCAAGAAAGTCCGAAAGACATTTGTGGGAATGGGCGTGACGTTCTATATTAAAATTCCACAGTCGATCTTACACTTGCCTTTACACAAGTTTAAGAAATCTATTAAAGTACGTTAATGATGTGTTAGATCAATGAAAAAAAAGTCGGTTTTCGGACGATAGTTTTACGTGATAACAGTGAAACAGAACTACCTCGCGATACATCATCTAACCACAGCGCGCATGCGTTGACTAGTGGGCGGCGGCGGGCGCACAAACCAACGCTTGGGCCGATCGTGCCTCTCTATCGCTTGCACGCAGGCTCAGGCGGAACGTGACACTTTTTCGTGCGTGCAGCCGGTGTTCATCGATTCATAAGAAAGTATGGGAATGTCAAATCATGACATCGCTATCTTCTGCAAAAAAATCTAATTAGTGCTGAATTACCCGGGTAATATAACGAGTATTAAAGATTTAATTTATATTACCCTCAGTTACCCTAACGGCTGATACAGATTCTGTTATACTGTGTGAAGTGCTCTTTAAGATGTTTTATAGACACCCTTCACAAGTCACAGAATGTGTATCAGCCTTAACATTAAAAAAATATATATAAAAATAAATTTTATGCTAAAAATAAAAATATAACTTCAAATAGTGCACATTTCATAAGATATAGAATATTAGAGAGTGGCAATAAAATGCAATCTGGGGCGTATTTTAGTAAGCTACAATTACAATGGAGGCGAGTAAGGTTGGTATAGCAGCGGGGATTTTAAGTCAGTGTTTGTAAGCCCCGCCCGCACATGCCCACACTCGCACTTGTTCACGATACTGCGCCAATGTGGCACTGACATTGATGGACACGATGTGTCCGCATTTGCTTACACGAATCGTACATCATTCGACGCCTCAGTAGCATTCGTCGACGGGAATCAAGCAAGATGGACGCGATAGATTTAAGTTCAGAATCCGACAGTGATAACGAGTTTTTATATAGATTATTGCTAATAAGGAAAGCATCCGGAAAAAAAAATTGGAAGAGCTCCTTCATGTCCAAAAGGCAAACAACACATGCAGAATTCAAATTAACTTCTGAGTTTTCAGACGAAAAATTCAAAAACTATTTTAGAAAGACTAGGAACGATTCAAGGAATTACATGTGAATTATATACGTCGTATAAAAATTTTTCGCTTCGAACAGCTTCAATTACCTAGTTCCTCCATCTTGCAAACACTCGCGCCACTGCCACTCGAAATTAGTGTCTCGATCACCTAGCCGGCACGCGCGTACACGCGCGTACACGCTCATGTACGTGCCTGCATCGACACGTGCGAGCAAATGCGGAGTTCGGTACTGTGCCATAGGTTATAAATATTGCCACTCGCACGCGGCTCGTGAAGACCAATGCGAGTGGGTGCATGTGCGGCGGGGCAAAGTTGAAGACAAGGGTCTGCCCGCGAAATTCAAATTTGATTTGGTTTTTCGCAATTTGTAAACTAATACGACAAAGTAGGCTTATGGCATTCTAATTGCGACAATGGCAGTATCATCTTCACAGGTTTTATATAAAAAAAATTACTTGAAAGTGTCCAGTTTAAGAAATATATCAAAATATCGACTAATTTGTGAGTAACTCACATCCAACTCAGTATTTTGATTAATTTCTTAAACTGGTCACTTTCAAGTAAAGATTTTTATGTAAACCTGTGAAGATGATAATTCCACTGGCGCAATTAGAAGGCCACAAGCCTACTTTGTCGTATTAGTTTACAAATTGCGAAAAACCAAATTGAATTTGAATTTCGCGGGCAGACCCTAGTCTTCAACCTTAAAAAGGTTTGCATACAGTTCCCAAAAATTGTGGGCCAAATTGGAATATAAGGCCGCTATTTTAAAATATTTTTCTGCTGAAATCCGCTGTCCAAGTGTTCATGGTATTTGCTGCGGTCAGTTTTTTTCTCTAGTGCGAGTGCCGTGCAATTTTATGATATTGAAGTATCGATTTCCCTGTGTTTTTCTTAGTAGCAATACTTAAATCTCTGCTAGCGATCCAGTCCAGCCCCCCAATTGTCTAAAAGTTGCCGATCAAATCGTCAAAGTTAGCGTCAAAGTAAAACTATACTGAACTAGAGCTCAATTTCGTGTATCCATTCTCATACGTTTAGGTATGTACGATACCCTAAACGGTTGACAATGGATACACGAAGTTGAGCTCTAATTCAATGCTGTTAAGGTTTAGTTTACTTTGACGCCGAACATTGACGATTTGATCGGCAATTCTTACACACACCTCTGATCAAATGTCGTAAATGGTGCAATCAGAGGGGCTATTCTCGATCTCATTGTCTATGGAAAACAATGGAAAGTTGCTGACTAAGAACTGTCACAAATCTTACGTCTGAATAGGCTGTATGCTCATGGATCATTGCCTGTCCAGCAGGCCTAGCATGCACGCGCGAGAAAATTATGTCTACCCCTTTTCTCGTATTATCTCTATATCTCTATCGAAACTAACATGGTTGCACACCATGATTTGTCTCGTTACGTCAAAAGTAGAGATAAAATTATTTTCCATATTTTTCTCTACGAACTCTAACATGGCGACTGGCGACGTTATTTTCTCGAATTTTGAAGTTCAAAAGACTAAACGAGAAATCAGTCCACATTGACAATATCTCTCTCTTCGCGAGATATCACTTGGACGTGCATGCTAGGTCTGCTGAAGAGAGAAGAATGAAGAACAATAACAACTGTCAAACCTGATTTACTTAAAATCCCCTAGTAAATATATTTTCGGATACAATTTTGTCTACTAGAGTTAGATGTTCTTTACAAACTGTAAGATAATAAAATAATATGGCCGTTGGAAAAATAATATCCATTTTGATGTACAATATTTGACACGTTTCTAAGTTACCCACATCCATTGCAATTTTTTCACTTAATTTCAAAAATAGGTATTTGTGAGTAATTCTAAAATTGACTTAAATTACCACAAAAGCTTGATTTTTTTACAGTTAAGGCCACATGTATCACAAAAGAAATTTCTTTTGATTCAAAAATGTAAATTTTTCAAAAATTTGTTTTCCGCGAAAGATAATATTTTTTTTTTATATTTTGCTTTTTTTCATTTTAAAAGAATAGTACACTTAAATCGGGCTAACTTTACTTTTGCAATGAAACTTTTACAGTTAAGAATGAAAAATACGCGTGAAAAAGGTCAAATCAGTTAAAAAGGCATTTTTTTAACAAAGTTGCCCTGAATATTTTTTTCTAAATTGTCTTAAATCTTAGATACAGCTATTAAAATACTAAATATAAAAAAAATATTGCTTAAAAAATAAAAAAAATAGTGACCAATAACAAAATCGAAGACTGGTAAGTATCTGACAGCGTTTGTTTAAAACTATGGCACCTATGTATAATCTACATGGTTAAAAATTACATTTAGTTCACAAAAATCATTAAATTAAAAAATCATCTTCAAAATTACGTCGATTACGTCAAAGTTTAAAAAAAAAAAAAGATCTGATGACTTTTGTAAAACAATAATATCTTTGATCATATTTTTGTTTATGGCACTAATTTTTAATATAATGTAAAATATATATTATATATATTTATGTATAATAACGTGCGAATTACGCTTAAAAATATAATTGACTCGAAACACAAACAAACTTATACTACTGGTAATTCTCGTCATATTTTCTCCTGAAAAAATAGAAAATACAATAAATATAAAAACAATGTTTTTTTCCAAATAAATGAGTATTAAAAATAATTCTCTTCACTAAAAATTAAAAGGTATCTGAAGTGAAGAAATATTGCCTCACCAAGTTTTCCTTCATATTTTTTTTTTATGTAGGCAAATAAAAAGACCATATTATAATATCGTCAAGTCTACGGCAAACCTACAATAACAAATAAACAACACTACAAAATGTAACTTTTCACTTTTTAGAAAGTTAGGTAAGGCGCATACATACAACTTTTACATCGACTAAACTGTTTAGTCGAGTTGTGTACTTTTCGTGAATTCCACACAAATAAACTATAATCAAAAGCAAATCGTACGGCTTTTTGATTTTTTTGTCGAGCAACTATCGTGTTGATAGTTTGCGCACATTCTATGATCGCAGTACATTCCTATAAACTTATGAAACACAACAAAATAGTTGTTCAACTTAAAGTTGTATGTATGCGCTAGGCCTAAGAAAAGACACCAGATTATTATAATATCGTCACATCTACTGCAAACCATGGAATTATTATGTACTTACGTACAACTGGAAGGTTCACTCAGATTCTAGACGCGAGCCGAAAGAGAGGTTTCAAAACTTCACCTGTCCTTGTCACACTTACAATAACGAACAAGACGCCATTAATTTACATCAGCTGACATGACAACCATATTAACCGGTATTTCAATCGTGCGAAAGAGACACAACGAAGCTTAAATTGTTCTCTCTCGAGCCCGTTTTTTACCGTGTATTTGGATATTCTAAAAACAACGATATCGTCTTACAAATAGAGTTCAATTTTATTTAACAGGATTTTACCAGTAAGCCTTCCAGTTGTACGTAAGTACTTATTAATTCCATGCTGCAAACTTACACCTGACAATACTAAAAAATGTAACTTTTTAAAGATTATAAAAACCTAATATGAAACCTAATATGCCAATACCTAATTCTATTACGATTTATATTATTATTTTAATCATGACTTACTAATTAGTAATTTATAATAATAATTGCCTAAGAATTTCTTAGTTGAATTTCATATTATAATAGGGTATTTGACTATAATAAAAATATCGTTTCAACTGGTGTCATCCTAAAAGATTATTATCTAAAAACATTATTCCATACGACAAAACTAAAAAATAAAGCTTTATTTAATTAGAAAACATTAAATAAAATTGCTATAATTCTGGCCATGGTCACGTGATCGAAAACGTTCCGTGATCTCGAATGACGTCACAGTCCACACCACCCATGGAATTCTCATTTTGTCAATACATTTCGACGTGTTTGTGCGGCGTAATAGGCTAATTTCGTCTGTTTTTCATCGTTACTATTTTATTAAATACCAAATAGTATGCGACACGCGGCCTAAACACATATTATAAAATTGTCATTGTTTGAAATGTGAACTGTTACGTTATGAGAGCAAATGGAACGTTTCGGCGGCAATTTATTTTTTTGAATTTATTTCTCGATTTTTATGAAAAATAATGAAAATTATGCCGAAATATATGTTTTGTTAGCTTCAGCATAGCATTATTAACAATTTAAGATGATTTTCTAAAAGTAGTCAAATAGCCTATTATTTTTTGTACATACCTATTATATTTGCATACCATTAATTTAGTTGAATGTTATGGTCTCTTACTGACAATATATTTTGTTTCATACCAACCCATTGTCAAAAATTCTGGCTAATAAATATAATTATTATTTAAGTATAATCATCATCATTATCAACCCATCATCGGCTCACTATTGAGCGTGGTCTCCTCTCAGAGAAGGGTTGAAGGCCATAGTCCACCACGCTGGCCCAATGCGAATTGGCGGACTTCACACACCTTCGAGAACATTAAAGAGAACTCTCCGGTGTGCAGGTTTCCTCACGATGTTTTCCTACACCGTTGAAGCATTGTGATATTTAATTTTTAAGTATAATATTTACAAAAAAAAAAAATTTTTTTTGCAGATTCTTAGATGTGGCGATATTTTTTACTAAATAATAAGTGATCAAACGAACTTACCTGAAGTGAAGTTCGATCATTATTATATGAGTTGCTTCATCCGAAGATATAATTTTTATTTACAAAGGTAGTTACTATTTCCAGTTACCAGATAACGCGCACGTTTTAAAGGTATACCCTATTTTTAAAATAAATCACCTTCGCGGTACCGTCCTAACTTTGCTCATTCTTTTTAGAGATGTATACGGTTCAAAACTTTTTATTTGGGCAGAGTCAGGGAGGGTGGGTAATTATATCTTCGTATGAAGCAACTCATATAATAATGATCGAACTTCACTTCAGGTAAGTTCGTTTGATCACTTATTATATTTCTTTGCTTCATCCTTCGATATAATTTTTATTTACAAAGGTAGTTGTTTAGAGTAAAAAGTTTTGATAAACATGTACGCAATACAGATTTTGTAAATCGTGTATTTTTAATCACTTTCTTAATATAAATAATAATGAATTTGCTTATACAAGCAAATTCATCTTTAACAATTAATATTTATTTATTATTTAATACTACAAATTAGAATTAAAATATTTATTTTTATGATTAAGTATAATATAAATTGATTCAATATCAGATGTGTCAGTCCAGCCTGCCGTTTTCGTAATTGCCTCAACGCTGTCGGCTGAGCTGAGATGCTATGCGCGGGGAACACGCTTATGTCAACGCTGCTCCCTGATAGCGTTTATTTGATTCACCTGCTGATCGATTGAGGTGCGGCCTTTTTGTAAGTAAATAGCAGGTTATTTGTCCCCTCAAATCTTATATGTTTAGTTCTAGAAGTATAATATGTAGAGGACTGTAGCGGGGCAGATGCTGAGATTTCCTTGAAAGTAAGGTAAGAGAGTAGGCTTCGTATCTGCCCCCAGGGGGTGTTCATTTTTTTTTTTTTAATATTACAAATTAAATCTCCGATATTCTTATTTTAACCCCAAATTAAATTTCGAAAGTATTAATATTTTCCAGTTTAATTGATGGAAGAGTTGTAGTCTATGAGCAGTGCAAATTGCTAGTATATTGAAGAGTTTCTTAGTTTTTTTTTTTTTTTTTTTTTTAATTAAGTGACTATAATAACCAATTTTTTATTTTGTTTAAAACAAATCGAGGGGCCCAAGTACGGAAGTAGACGTTTTACGCTCACTCCGGAAACAATGTTGTTTCTTAGCGTAAATGATATTGCAGATCGATGAGTGTTCAAACCCCCATAAAAATCACCATTATTAAAATGCGCTGTAAGAAAATATACCTAATACTGGCCTTTGATGGTTCAAATACATTTATATTCTTTGATTTACATTAACTGCCACCGAAGCTTGAGTGTGGTATTATATTGTTTTAAAATACTGTCAGAGAACGATGCTAACATGAGTGACGCCGAATATGGGTCAGCGCCTTGTTTTAAGGGAGAAGAGAAAAACAGAGTTTGGAGAGTCTCGCGACACCCAGGGTAAGTTTCTTGTCCAGGGAATGATGAGATGAGATTGCAATAATTTTATTTATGAGCATTAAAATAAAGTGTATTCAAAACTACCGAGCTTTATTATAGGAGATAGCCGCATGTGATAGCCAATTTGAAAAAGAGAAATTCCGTTTGACTCGTTATCAATGATTTTCCTCAGACACTTTAAAAATAAAAGAAACAAGAGGAAAATACATAGAAGGGCGTGAAAGCCCAACATAGCGTAAATGCTTCGTCCACTAAAGCGTCCAGATCTTGTTGCCAAGTCACGGATTTTTTACATTTAATGTTGTCATTCAAATAAAACACGGACTTAAATCCCCGGTATCTCAATGTTATAACTTCTTATATGACCTTGTTTAAAACACCAGGAGTCACAGATGAACGGCGTAAAATTAGGTTTCGGCATCAAGAAAATTAAACTCGGAACTAGTAGCTTTTATTTGTAATAAAATATTATTAACACACATATTATTAGCACACATATTAAGTTGGTAAGCTCTTGTCCTGTGGTGCAGTGTTTCCGCGCCCCCCCCCCCCCCCAGTTCATGACGAGTACCGATGAGGCGCTGGCCAGTTTTCCTGGTTGCCGGCTGGTCGAGTACAGTAAGGTAACGTATCAACGTTAGTATTGTCTCGCAGACAATAATTTGTAGTTAATGTACGAGTACATATCTATTCTTGATTACACATTTTCTATATAATTGGCATAAGGATATGGCTCATAACTAGCTCGCAGCTAGTTAGGTTATCACAATTTTTTTTTTTTGTGGAGACAGCTTTAGGATGTGACTTATGAGTAGCTCGCAGCTAGTAATGCTATCGCAATTGACTCGCAGTCAATTCAGATTTGTTTGTGGAGTTACGGCTTTAGGATATAATATAAAAATAATAAAATAATTCGTTTATTTCAGGCGATAAAATTACACATAATATTACCCATAACCTGATATAAATCATAAGTAGCTCGCAGCTAGTTATGTTATCGCAATTGACTCGCAGTGAATCCCGATTTGTTTGTGAAGGCACAGCTTTAGGATGTGAACCATAAGTAGCTCGCAGGTAGTTATGTTATCGTAATTGATTCGCAGTCAATCCCGATTTGTTTGTGAAGTTACAGCTTTAGGATATGAACCATAAGTAGCTCGCAGCTAATTATGCTATCGCAATTGACTCGCAGTCAATCCCGATTTGTTTGTGAAGTCACAGCTTTAGGATGTGAACCATAAGTAGCTCGCAGCTAATTATGCTATCGCAATTGACTCGCAGTCAATCCCGATTTGTTTGTGAAGTCACAGCTTTAGGATGTCAACCATGAGTAGCTCGCAGCTAATTATGCTATCGCAATTGACTCGCAGTCAATCCCGATTTGTTTGTGAAGTCACAGCTTTAGGATATGAACCATAAGTAGCTCGCAGCTAGTTATGCTATCGCAATTGACTCGCAGTCAATCCCGATTTGTTTGTGGATAGACAGCTTTAGTATATGACTCATGATGAGCTCGCAGTTCGTTATGCTATGTTTTAGTTTCTCCGATAAGGCCAATCCAAATAAAGTTTTGTCTCTTTCCGAATCTTATAGTATGGAAGCACGTCTTGTTGATCTGAGGCGTTAATAGATTAAATGCTGCTTTGAATGTTTCTGAAATGCGAGTCACATAGGATCCTGCAGCCATTGCTGAGGTGTTTCTTGGCTTGCACCCTGTTTTCAATCCCTTTTAATAGTAGGTCCGTTCTGTTATTGACGGCCGTGATACGGCGGTCGAGTTGTTGTCATCTTTGGGTATCCCCTTTTTGGTATGGGGAGCCATATGGTTGGCATGGATATTTTCACCATACTCCGGGGAGTCATGCGTCGATTTTCCAAGCATCGAGTGTAATTCTGGGTCAATTTCAGGTTGACCGACATTTTATACAATAATTCGTTAGAAAATGACCATGCAGTATCTGGATTAACTATTCTAGACTCGGCGTCTGCTGATTTCTTTGGTGTTTACGTATGACGCAAAAAAAAAGAAACAAAGCTCGCATTGATAACACCAATGGCAAATGGTTTTAGTTAACATATTTAAGTGAGGGTATTGAATGCCTCCCATTCGATTAATGTAACTTATTGCCGTCGTATTGTCGACACGAAACATTGCACAGTTATTTAAATTACGAACAAGACTTTAAAACCGAGAAAAGCGGCCATTACTTGAAAATAATTAATAATATGGAAGCTACTTTGTCTGCCTGTCAGCGGTATGTAAAAATTATAACCACTGGTAGATGGTTTTAATTTTTACATACCGCTCCTCCTCGAATAAACTAATCGAATAACCTCGAAGTTTATAATTCGAGTGTTTCATAAAATTTATTGATGCATTAATGTTGGATAGCCAACAGTTTCGGTTTTCTAGTATTATCGTGGGTAATTTTATTTTTGTTTCATAACAATTAATGTTTTCAGACAAAGCAAATAAAAGGTGGTACGTACCCTTACGCTTCGCTTGGCCCGTCGTGGCGAGGACACCACACCGTCCCCCCAGACAAATATGTTTTTGCTATACAAGTACTCGAATATAATCAACGGCTGGGCTAGCCGCTAAAACTCCGTTGAGCGAATTCGTAAATAGTATTTTTCATTGAACAACGTTTCGGTAACTTCGCCATTTTATTACATTTCTCGAATGCATAATATGATATGTAGAAATAATAATGACAAATTTGTCCCAACATAAATAAATCCGAGACACTTGGAAGTTTGTCGGGTAGGCACTAAGTTAGTTTAATCGTAACTGATGACATGTTGTAACAACCTTAGGCTTCAATAGCGCTACCATAATAATCGTTATAGTTGTGTTTTACTTTCCATTAACTTTCATAGTAAAAAACACTTCCGCAAATATAGGGCAACGTAATATCTAATTCAGAATATTTACGTTTTCACTGACGGTAGACCTCGATACGAAAAGTGTACGGTCCTTACGTTAATGCAAAAACAATATAGTATACCATATGGCGGCGCGTAAGCGCAAAAAAGCGATCGTAATATTCAAAAAAATAAGACCTCGTACCTTCTTCCTTGGACGATAATGATTTCAGCCGACGAACAATCTTACGATCACACAATCCTACAAAAACACTCAATCTTCATCACTTCTGGTTAAACTAATAAGCGCGTCGCGCCGAGCGCGTGCGTTCGTTATCTCGCACGAAAAAGTAATGAGCAAAGTTAGGACGGTACCGCGAAGGTGATTTATTTTAAAAATAGGGTATACCTTTAAAACGTGCGCGTTATCTGGTAACTGGAAATAGTAACTACCTTTGTAAATAAAAATTATATCGAAGGATGAAGCAAAGAAATATAATATAATTACCTTACTTCATAGCAACGTTGCCACCGAAATAATCGAAGTCGTCAAAGCCGTCAGGTTCGAACGCCCGTATCTGCTCGAAGAGGTCGCTGTCCATAAAACTGCTTTCGGTTTGCGCCGGTGTAGACGCGCTGAAGTAACTGTTTTTTTTTTGTGTAGAACATTTTTTCGATGGGAAATGATTTTTTTTTTCATTTATTTAAGTATAATAAATCCCATTTCAAGTGATATTTGAGTCAAGCATATTAAATATTTTAGTGCATTGTTTTTTGTAATCAATGACAGGGACAGACATTTTTTTTGTAAAACATTTTTTCGTTTTGAAATAAAGCATATTAATTATTTTCAGTGCGTTGTTTTTTATCAATGACAGGGTATCAGATTTTTCACGTAAAACATTTTTTCATGATTTTTGTGCAGCAATACAAGTTTTTTTTTTTTTTAAGTTTTCGTCGTCAGCAGTCGCCACCGAGAAAGGAAAGAGAAAATGCAACACGTTAATATCTTTCGAAGACGGTCGTTGGTCATAGAACAAAAAATAATAAAAACAAACTAAACCTGTCGCATAAATGTCAGCACAGACTATAAAATGGCAAACATTATAGGATAGTTACAAAAAAAATCTATATTTTACAGTCAAAATTGAAAAAAAAATAAGTAATAAAACGTAATTTTAAAATTTACAAAAACAAAAACGACCGTCTGTGTTGCATTTTCGCGAAGGTAGAATAAAAATGTCTCTGGTTCTTTTTATCTCAGATAAAAAAAAACTCTGAAATAGAATTATAATTTATCTACAGCCTTTAAAGAAAGTCCTTGAAAGTACTTTCAAATACTCAAAATTTACCAATTTATGTCGATTGAATGTAAAACACGAATTTTGAGTTACCTTCATTGGCTGTGAAGTAAAATAAAAAAACCAAAGACAATTTTATATAAAAAAGAAAACATTCAATTTCTCACGTATAATAATTGTATTTATAAACACATCAAAACATACAGCAAACATTCAACATTGTCATGTATAGTTGTATAATTCAAAATTGCCGGTTACATGTATTTTTGGAGTATATTAATTCATACTTTGTAGCAATGAAAGTGACTCAAGTCTTATATGGGCTACAAAAATGGCGACTCTCTTTTGACGTCTCGCGGCCTTTGTCTTGCGTCTCAAGTCTAAAATTAAAGGTCAATTTGAGTCAAAAATCTTTTAATCGCAAGTCTCAAAACCCAAGTCATTAAAAGACTTAAAAGTAACTCATTCGCGCCCTATACTATAGGATGCTACCATAGATCTATAAGTATAACAACTAAAATAGCGCCATCTCTTATAAACCCTATGTAAAATGGGGGCGTATCTTTATACTACTCTATCTATCTACGCATGGAACTAGGAATTACGACTACGTCTAAAATAAACGACTAAAGGACTTAAGTCAGTTTCATCAATACATCAATAATTTTGGTTAGGGTGGTCTTCTGATACGACAAAGTGGCATAACTCAAAATTTTTATCACAGAAAATAAAAAATGTGCTTATTTTGCACAGAACTCGGTTTCAAGCAAGTTCTAATAATAATTCTTAAGTCTAACGGCCTATTTCCATCGCCAAATAAATTGACGAATATTTTTTCCCTTAATTAACTTGTTGATAGTTAAAAAAAAAGGTTCCGACGTATTGAGAACCTTTTTTTAAAGTCGGTTAAAAATCAGCTCAAAACCTTAGCCAAAAGACAATTGACGATATTTTATCATCAAAACAGATCTAAATCTAAGTAATTAATTATTTTTAATGACTTTGTTTTTTTTTTATTGTACTTTTAAGTAATGGTGGAAAATTAACGTTGGTACTATGCGATTAAATTATTAAGATCATCATACTTGACATGAAAATCTTTTTTAAATTCGAGACATTGTAATAATGCTCTTTTATGTAGGTTTCTAAGGCATAATTGATTTACATTTCATCTGTCAAATAAAACGGATAGCTTCTAAATATTCGATATTGTACCAAAAAATTTTTTTTTCAAATTATAATAATTAATCATCTAAAGACCTAATTTTTATAAATATTTTTATATTACCTATGCCACTATGTCGTTCGAAACACAAAACCGTTTCGCTTCTTTGAGCATAGATAATAATTATTTCTCTTTTTTTTTAATTTTTTTGTTGACATCAATTAATATCTTACTCTTACTTAATTAAATCGTTTAATAGTCACATCCAGTTGTTTAAAGTCGTTGTTCTTATATAACATTGATATGAAGACGATATAACCTTTATTAGATAATAATAATACATATTAAATAACATACATAAGTAATATATCCTATTCTATGAACGTTTATATCGTTGGTCCAAGGGTGGAGATTAAGTCTGATACAGTTTTTGCAATTCACGAAGGCGAGTGAGCTTTACTCGTGGTTACTTCGTGTACATGCACATTGCATAAGTGTGCGTGCCTGTCAAAGCCTAGGTGGGAGCGGGCAGGCGCGAGCATTGCGCTCGCTCACACTTATACAGATAGGACACACACACAACCATAAGTCAGTCGCCCTCGTGAATTGCAAGAACTATACACATTCAAAATCGAATCAAAATCAAAAATTATTTATTTCATATATGCCAACCTGTGGCTCTTATGGCAAGTCAAGGTTCTATCTCCGGAAAAATCGGTCTGCCATTCAGATGCGCACTAAGTGCCGATTTCACCAACGTCGAATGACGTTTATCCGAGGAATAAATTGGGCGTTCTGACAGTTTTTGTATTGAAAATACTGTCAAAATATGATATTTACGCTCGGGTAAGTCTTATTTAAGGGCCTCATAAGTAGGCTCAGGACCGCTCAGCGGGCGATGGATGAGAGCTATGCTCGGAGTGTCCCTGCGGGATCGAATCAGAACTGAGGAGATCCGTAGGAGAACCAGTCACCGACATAGCTCAGCGAGTCGCGAAACTGAAGTGGAAATGGGCGGGGCACATAGTTCGAAGAGCTGATGGTCGTTGGGGTCCCTAGGTGTTGGAGTGGCGAACCCGCACCGGGAAGCGCAGTGTTGGCAGCCCCCTCACCAGGTGGACTAACGACATCAAACGAGTCGCAGGGAGCCGCTGGATACAGGCGGCGCAAGACCGATCCTGTGGAAGTCCATGCAAGAGACCTTTGTCCAGCAGTGGACGTCTATCGGTTGATAAAGAAGAAGAAGTCTTATTTTACGTTGGTAAAATCGGTCCTTTAAAGTTTACTCATTACATTGTAGAATAATAATAATAATATTGTAACATTTTGTTTTGAAAAGAGAAACTGCTGAGTTTTTTGCCGGCTTTTTTCAGCGGAATCTGCTTTTTGAACCGGTGGTAGAGTCTCGACTCGTCATAAGAGCCACAGGTTGGCCAACATGAAAAAAATAATTTTGAATTTGATCAGTACAGTAATCATTTCGCGGAATGTGTGTAGGCCTTTAGAATAATATTAATCAATATTATAGAATTATATAAAAGTCATTATTAAAGAATTTATATTTTTAATTTCTGCGGTCTACATCTTTTTTTTGTGTATCTAATATTATAAAATAATAATTATTATTAGAAAAACGGGCGTATATCGTCCGGGCGGCCCATAGAAAAAATACTTATTGTATATACTTCATGTATATTCATATTTCAAACAAATGGTACTAGCTCTTCACTCTTGAGTTGGCCGTTACCTCAAGCCACTTAGTACAGACAGCAACGTACCGCTCGCGATAATGCCGTCCTAACGAAGAGTGCAATAACTAGGTTTCGACTACTTTCGGGATTTAATTTTTGTTTTGTGTGTATCTTCGTAACTATAAAAGCTATTAATATTATATATTTATTATTAACTAGCTGATGCCCGCGACTTCGTTCGCGTGGATTTAGTTTTTAAAATCCCTCGGGAACACTTTGATTTTCCGGGATAAAAGTAGCCTATGTCACTGTCCAGGTCCTCAATTATACCATTTATACCCATGTAAAAAAATCACGTAGATCCGTGGCTCTGTTGCGGCGTGATTGAAGGACAAACCAACAAACAAACACACTTTCGCATTTATTAGTAAGTATGATTAGGATATCAAATTACATAGGAAAACACTGTAATATTACGTCCATACGATGTATTACATCCATACCTACTATGTAGTATGTAGGTATAATGATCGTTTGGCAAAATCTGACGCCTTTGGAGTAGTTTGACTTTGACAAAATAGTATCCACGATGGCTATATACGATAAATTACGCTTGCCAGCTTAAGATGAGCCGTTCTTTCAAAGTATCCTGTAGATTCCGGGGTTCAAGTTATTTGGACCTATACTGAAGATTGTGATGTCTATAATTTCTGAACTACGAAATTGACGACCTTGAAATAATTACAGGACAATCTCTAAAGAACCTGCTTTCTAACAAAAAAAGAATGAATTAAATCGGAATACGCCTTAATGAATTACAGCGAAATACACATTTTGACTTTCATCCCCTCTCCCAAGGGAACCGTGCTGAATTTCGGGATAAAAAGTATCCTATATTATACCTCGTAGTATTAACTTAAATCGTGCCAAGTTTCATTTAAATCCGTCCAGTAGTTTCGGCGTGATGCGCGGCCAAGATACAGACAGACAGACAGACAAAAAATTTAAAAAAATTGTTTTGGCTTCAGTATCGATTATAGAGTGCCCTCAAACAAAAATTTTCAAAATATCTTCAATGTACAGAATTGGACCTGTTACAGTTTTATTATATTATAGATACTATTATATAGAGCTCATTTTCCTGATTATGGATATGGTCTTAAGTCAATTTGCCCAAAAACTCGACTTATTGCACTCTTCGTTAGGACGGCAACTCATTGTCCATTGTTTTGTTGTTTTAATTTACTATTTTTTATTGTTGTTTTATTACTTTTTTACTGTTTTATTGTTGTTCGCACACCAATGGCACAAGAGGCGAAGCGGATCGGAGCGAACAGGGACCAGGCAAGGAGCCACAGAGCGACGACGCGAGTCAAGCCTGTGCAGTGACGTCTAGCCCCAGAAGGGGGAGAATGACAAAAGGGACAAAGGATTGGAGAAAAAAGAAGTTGTAGGAAGTCAAGAAGGCGCACCGGGAAACACGCCAAGAGCAAGTACCGGGCGCCCTCCCAGTGTTTCGGCCCATAACCGCGAGGTTGGGGGGGCCGGGGAGGTTTTTTTTTTTTTAAATATATAGACCAGCGCTTGACTGCAATCTCACCTGATGGTAAGTGAAGATGCAGCCTAAGATGGAGCGCGCTTGCCTAGAAGATGCCTATTCACTCTTGATTTAAAGGTACCCAAGGTGGCGGGTTTGTTGTTTTGTTACTATTGTTCGCGTGTTGTTTTCTAGGATGAGTAAAAAAGGAAAAGTTTTGCATAGCGCAGACTATATTTTATTACTTTAATCAATGAATTTCTATGAAGAGGAGAAAAATAAGAAATTAACGGTCACTTCGTTCGATATTTATGACGTCATTGACATGAAAGGCATTTTTTTAGAAAAGAAATCTTCCGTTATAGTATTGGTTACAGTAAAAAAAAAATTAAGTGGCACTCGGGGACTGCCGCGGTAAAGCTATTGCATAGCATTTTTTATCTTATATACTTATGCGATTATAATATTTATGCAATATTATTTTTTGCATATTAAAAATTATGCAAAAAAAATAATTAAAAAACAAACAAACAAGAAAAGCGCACTGTCACTACTTCGCGAGTGAGATTCGAACCTACACCATATGGTTAATAAAAGCGGGCACTCGCCCACTGCGCCAAACAGAGCTACTTCTGAGCCTTTAAAATGTTGGACGCTTACTGAACGACGGTGTTAGGTTTATTTTCGTTACCGAATTTCTTGATTCGGTCGCCGCGCTCAAACTGTTAGTCCTAGTTCAAAGCCCGTGATAAAAGCCATGCAATAGCTTAAATACACTGATTATTTTTTTGTCTACGGTACCAGTATGAACTCATTTTGTAACGGTCGACAACGGCTAACTCTAAGTGAACGGCTAGAAAAAACAACCGCCTTTTGCAAAATGTATTTTGTTTGTAGCTTCTGTAAAAAAAAGCGGTATAAAATTGATACTTATTTAAAAAAAATAATAATATAGTAAATCTGACGATTTTTAATACTTAACATGTAAACCTTTTATTTGTGCAGTCGGCCGTTCAGAGAATGCGTTCCTGACACGTCGCTATTGAACTGACGACGTAACTTTGTAATGGCGTTGCAGTTACGATAAAAATATTATTGCTGGTTGTTTACCGTTTTAACAATTGATGAGCATTAAAACAACATTATTATATCAATAATCAATTAATGTTATAATTTTGTGACAGTTGTCGTGACTAACTGACAGGTGTCAGGAACGCATTCTCTGAACGGCCGAACATTAGCTTAAATTTTAATCACAAAACATCAATAATAATTAATAACTCACCTAATCTTATCAATATGATTTTAAAGATAAATATTATTAACTCGTAATTCATACATTTTTATAAAACACTGCCATAACATCAAAAAAAAATCGCAAAAAAAAAATTGCAACAGACAAGTTGTTGTTTTTCACCGTCCCTCTTCAGGACAGACAAAGATCCATGATCATTCAACCTATTCAGACAAAACACAACAGACAAGAATCGAAAAAAAATATTTTTTTAATAAAATTCTAGGCAACACTGAAGTTAATTGACAGATTTATCAATTCCTAACATTTTGGTAGATACTATGTTGATAAACTACATAAATATATTTATTTTATAAAAAATACGATATGAATGATTTCGTAAAGATAAAATGCATTGAACATAAAGGCTTCCAAGCTGATGTTAGCTTAACAGTAAATAGAGGTAAACTCGAATTTACAAATAAATGTAGTTTTGCCTAATTTAGAAACCACATGACCGTCATTGTTATCACAAACTTTGCAAAAATACAAAATTTTGATACCAATCCACCATGTTTCTAAATTAAAGCAAAACTACCTTTGTATGACAAGTACAGCTTAAATGTATCTCTAAGCGAATATAATATACAATATGTAACAAAAACCATGTTGTTCCTTTTAGCTACGTATACTTTAACATGTAGGTGTACCATTAATGAAAATCTTATTTAAAAAAAAATCAAGAACTGAACATTTACTGTTCATAGTCAAGACAGTTAATAAAATAGACACGTAAAAAAATGTTAGTAACATTTGAAAGTGCCGCCAAATCGGCTCATCAGCTGCTGTGAGCGGGCGCGCGCGGCTCCTACGATACGACTTGCTATCTCTCTCGCACTCGCACTCGCTCTCGCTCGCAACGCCTCGCGGAATTGCAGGGGTGAGAAATCATTTTCATTTAACAAATAATAACGATTTAATATTTAATTTGAATATTTCAGAGTTTTTCCAAATAAGTTGATTTTCTATGTTTGAAAACAGATTCTCATAATGCAGCTCACAGGAACAACAGGGGTTTTGTTACACAGTGTATGTACCTACTTATTTAAGTATTTAAGTGAACAACAGTGTTGGGATAGCATACATATTCAATATACATATAATATATAAATGGCGGCCATACAAATTTCGGCGGCGTCTATCTCGGAGAGTATAAAAGATGGAAGAGTGGGTTCCTGGCAAAAGATGATCAAGACCCGAAGGTCTACTTGATGAACAGAAAAAAAATCAAGATGGCGGATTTTTTTTTCTCCATACAAAATATATGGCGAATATTGAAGAGACTAGAAAGTGGGAACTATGCAAGACTTTGATACGGTTTCATGTCGAAATAGGTTTTTATAGAAGAATTTTCATTGTGACAAATGATGAGAGAAGATGATCGAGGGTTTGGAAGGTGGGTGAGGAGCACGGCCAGGGTATTGAAGATAGGTGGGAGGTGCTCAAACAAAAAATACTCGAAACCTCATCCAATTGGCAGTGAGCTGAAAAAATTTCAAAATGGCGGATTCAAGATGGCGGCCATACCAATTTCATCGGCATCTATCTCGGAGAGTATAAAAGATGGAAGAGTGGTTATTTGATAGAAAATGATCAGGACCTGGAAGTCCACTTGACGATAGAAAAACCGCGGTCCGCTTGCGGGCCGCGCACCCACGCGCCCTACTAGTATAATATATAGATACTATATTATGTAACAAACATCACAACACTTAACACGCAATATATTTTTATTTAGCTAGCAATGAAAATAGATCAAGTGTATATTGGGCGGCGTAGTGTCATTATAATTCTGTCATCCAATTGTGATTCGATTACTAAAAGGCCAAAAACCTAATTTTGAGTTTAGAAAAACGTGGTAATCTATGTCTTTACAAATCTTAAGTTTTATTGGATTAACGAAACCGTTTTAATGTTTGTATAACGTGTAAAATGCAAGGTTACACAGCTGTTAGCGTTTAATCGTTCTTAAGGTGGATTATACGGGTGTGCCCGCGAAATTCAAATTTAATTTGGTTTTTCGCAATTTGTAAACTAATACGACAAAGTACGCTTAATGGCATTCTAATTGCGACAACGGCAGTATCATCTTCACAGGTTTATATAAAAAACTTTACTTGAAAATGTCCAGTTTAAGAAATTAGTCAGAATATCGAGTTGGACGTGAGTTACTCACAAATTAGTCGATATTCTGACTAATTTCTTAAACTGGACACTTTCAAGTAAAGATTTTTATATAAACCTGTGAAGATGATACTGCCATCGGCGCAATTAGAATGCCATAAGCGTACTTTGTCGCATTAGTTTACAAATTGCGAAAAACCAAATTAAATTTGAATTTCTCGGGCAGACCCGTATAATCAACCTTAAGCTAACCATAATACTCAAGAGTTGGAATATTAAGAAAATCATGTAGCTAACCGCGTTTATAGTATATGTATCTCGGTAACTATAATCATAGAATAACATGACCTATACAGATCGATAGAGAGAAATATCACCTTTCACCATATCAATAAGAAAGATATATAGAAATCGGACACCATTGGATGACGTCTGTATTGTAAAAATAAATTTCTTTTCTTATTTAAAAATAAAAAATGCTTTCGCATGGACCCACGGGCAATTTTTATTTTGTAAAACCTAAGAAATAAATTACAGAGCCGACATGATTCAGAAAATAACTATTTAAAAATAAATGCGCTAATTTTAGTTTTTTTTTAATAAATAAAAATTAGTTCTCCATCTTAGTTTAGACAAATTTAGTTTTAATTAAAAATAGCAACAAAATGACAATGTTAAAAATAGTCAAATGCATCATTTATCAGTCAACATCTTACTGATTATCTCGCAAATTGTAAAAGGTTAATTGAAAGTTTAGTTTTGGTCTGCAAGTTATCCAAAACAAAAATTCATTTTGTAATTCAATTAAGTATTCTACTCGTGAAAAAGCCTTGCTATACATAATTTTATGTAAACATAAATGGAATAGTCTTAATTTTAATAATTTCAATAATTATTTATTAATAATAATTTAATTCATTTTATTTATCACTAATATTATGTTTCTCAACATCCAATTTCAGTTCCTATCTAATCTAATTAAAATAACTCAATACATTTTAAAACGCAGTATTTTTCAAAACTTACTATTGGTCAATAGCTTCGAAAATTTCAACAAACTATAGTTTTAGGCTAATTTTAAAATAGTCAATTGCCAATTTTAGTGTAAATATATATTTAATTTAAGTTACTTAAAGGGAGTTTATACCTACTACAAAGTATTTATGTTATATTTTGAGAACAATAATCACAATCAATAAGTCAGAAGTATTTCAAATATTAATTTTATATCTCATTTTGTATTTTAAATCTTTGTAAACATACACAATGGCGCTAATTCTGTGGTACACAATTTCTAAACTGAATTGAATGGTCTTGAAATAGTGCACAACCTTACCTACAGATCAGGATAGTAATATATAAATATAATACTCTAAAGAGATTGTGTACAATAGATTTAACAATATTCTCTAAACGAAACTAAATTGACAAGTAGAATGGAATCATTATTTTTCATTTTAGTTTAGAGATATAAATTGTTTTTGGAAGTTTAGTTCTGAAATTTTTCAAAAACTAAAATTCAACTTTTTTAAAACTAAAGTAGTGTCACAGAATGACCAAGTACCCTTTCAATGAATTATTTAAATTCGCTGCAAACCCTGAAATATCAGTATTTCTTAAACTATGATATACCTTAAGATATGTAGAGAAATTATGAATTGACAGTTATTGTCGCTAATTCGTTTCTACACAATCTCTAAACTAAACTAAATTGAGCGGTGGTCTAGTGCTATCCTTTTCCGCAGGGAGCCTTATGAAAGGGATAGCATTAGATTTAGAGCTCTCAATTTACTTTGGTTAAGAGATAGTGTAGAACAAAGTTAGCCATAGTATGGCTAAATATCTTAGTGATACCCGTTTTCATCAACCTACCTAAATCATCCCCTAACTAGGAGTCTCTTTACATAGGTAGGTCCTAAATACAATTCTCTACCCAATGTCATTTCTACTTTCAGGTGCTACCTTAAGGTTCGCACTTCGCGATAGCGAAATCGACAGAAAGCGTCACCTAAATTAGCTTAGGTAGCCCGTAAAAGTTGGGGAACGTTGATGAAAACGGACACGAGTATATGTAGGCTTTTATGATTAATTTTTAATTAATTTTTAATTCAAATATCACACCAGCCCCCATATTATATTAGATGTTATAGAAGCCATTTCTAATTTAAAATAGTTTTTTTTTGTATATTCAAGTTAGCATAATACTGATGATAGTAAAAACATTTCTACCAAATGTTTTCATAATTTGTGTAAATGTCACCTAGATGACTTTCCATCACGCATTATGGACCACGCCTTTAGTGTCAAATTCATTGTGGCTAAAGGTTGTCCCCCACTTATCAACTCGACACCCGAACAACCCACTCGCCTTTTCACTCGGCGTCCACTTTCGCGGTGGTTTCACGCGACCGACGAGTGGACACGAGTGCACATCGCGTGTCACCGATTTAGAGATCAGATAATAACATGGCGCGTCCCTCCACACTAATAATAATGAGCTATTAATTCCGCTAGTCGAGCAACAATACCTCTGATTTATTTTTGTGTAACGGCCGTCTGAGCACGCACACGCGTCGAGAGTTTTGGCGGCGCTTTGTAAATACTTTCAAACGTTTTGACTTTTGGTGGGACGCGCCATGTTATCGAAGTTAATCTCTACCGAGTTAGAGAGTAGTACCACGGTAATATTATGTATACAGTATTGTAACTCGGCCGTATCTTTTGACATAAATGCCTACAGCCGCGCGGTACGTAAACATGCGATAGGGCTGCCCGCCTCCAGCATTTTAATTACATTTGCCTACTTTGTGTTTCCATTTAGTTTTGTGATTGTAAATATACTTTTTTTATATAAACAAATAAAATACTTTGTGAATTAAATAGGAAGTGTTCAATAAAAATGCGTGTTGTTTTTTGATTGGTAGATTTAATTAAAAAAAACCGGCCAAGTGCGAGTCGGACTCGCACACCGAGGGTTCCGTACTCTAGAAGTAAAAGTAAAACGATAATATTATATAAATTTGCTTATTAATCGTTAACTTTGTTTTTGGAGGTTTATTGTTAATATAAAAAAACTATGCTAGTTAGAGCGTTGGTTTTATTTTTCCTTTAAAATATACATAAACCTCTATTGACCATAATTATTTCTGATTTTTCGATTGGTAAACTTCGGAGATAAGGGGGGGGGGGGGGAACGGTATTTCACACATTTTGTACCTACCTACTAGTAAGTAAAATTATTTTAGAGTCTTACCTTTCAGAGTTTCCAGGTAATTTAAAAAAAGTTATCTCTGGATGCGTTATTGACGAATTCATGCAACCAAAAACAGCACAATATATCCTCCTCGTCATATTAAATATGTACTTGAACTTATTTTTAGTTAAAAAATTGCGCAGTTATTGTTAAAAAACATAACACCGTCCGTTCGTCACTGCGGCACAGTCGCGACTGTCTGCGTACCGAGCGCTTACCGAGATCGAGGCGCGTAGGCATAGCTCGCGCTTCGTCCGTTTGTATGAAGTTGGAATACTGTATACATAATATTACCGTGGTAGTACCGTGTACCGAGCGGGCAGTACGCGTTCTTCTTGGAACTGCGAGTGGGCAACGCACGGCAAGCGGGCGAGCAGCGGGTGGTCACCGAGTTATGCAATAGGGTATTTGAATATATTAAAAATATCGTTTCATCTGGTGTCATCCTAAAAGATTATTATCTAAAAATATTATTCCATACGACAAAACTAAAAAATATAGTTTTATTTAATTAGAAAACATCAATTAAAATTGCTATAATTCTGGCCATGTTCACGAGATCGAAAACGTTCCGTGATTGTTTGAATCTCGAATGACGTCACAGTTCACACCACCTGTGGAATTCTCATTTTGTCAATACATTTCGACGTGTTTGTGTGGCGTAATAGGCTAATTTCGTCTGTTTTTCGTCGTTACTATTTTATTAAATACCAAATAGTATGCGACACTCAGCCTAAACACATATAAAATTATCATTTGATTGAAATGTGAACTGTGACGTCATGTAAGCAAATGGAACGTTTCCGCAGCAATTTATTTTTTTGAATTTATTACTCGATTTTTATGAAAAATAATGAAAATTATGCCGAAATATACGTTTTGTTAGCTTCAGTATAGCAATATTAACAAATTAAGATGATTTTCTAAAAGTAGTCAAATACCCTATTGCCGTCCGCGTATTGATAACTTGCGAGCGAGGCGAGCCCGTGAATTAGTGAGTGCATAATATGGAAGTCCATATAAGACAACTCAACCGCACGAGGCGAGGCACTGCTGGTCGGGTAACGGGTTGATAAGTGAGCGATGATCTTAATTCGTTTGTACACAATCTCTTAACTTTGACAGATCGAAATCTAGCGCGTAATCCCTTGCTTCACGATGCTTCCCGCGGAAAAGGATAGCACTAGTGCTATCCTTTTCCGCGGGAAGCATCTAAAATCAAAGCATTTAAGAGTGGGTGTGCGCTCGTTAACAGTAAACAGATTTGATTTTTACAGTAGTAGATCAAGTTTCAATTATCCGAAAAAAAAAACACGCAAAAATTACATCATACTGCCAAGGGACGTGCTTGGGCAAAAACATAAAATGATGAAATTTGTTCGATAATAAAAAATCGCAAAGTTAGGTCTAATTTTTAACCAATATTCATTTATTTTCAATGTGTTGCATATTACAGAGCCAAAAATTTTACATTAAATTCCGATTGATATTATCAAGAGAGTAGCCTAATGAAATGAAAAAAAATGAATATTTTACGAGTTACAAAGTATTTGGAGCTTACTACACTCCTATTCCGCGCAAAACGCTTTCTTTTGTCGCGCCTCACATGAGGTTGCGGCTATGTTTTATCTCATCGCGAAATCTGATTTTTTTTGGTGTTATACGCGTTCTTAAATCTAGATTTAGACATGTCAAGTGTCAATTTCGAGTTTAGAGATTGTGTACAACAGAATTTGTCACATGGGCAAAAGTTTGTACGCTTTCAATAAATTACGATACATTACTTTTTTTTTTCGAAATTCCTAACACATAAGCCTCATAGACATCGAATGGAATTTCCTAAATAATTTTCTCTAAATAATAATAATATAGTATGTGTAGACGAAATCGGGGCCATTTTCTTTTTTTTACAGTTGTAGAATAGTCGTGCCGCAGCTACAACAAGAATAATAATACTTTTTTAAGTCTTTTCCAATTGTTTATAAGCCTCAATAGTTCAACAGTTAAAGTTCGGACTGGCAACTGAAAGATCGCCGGTTCGATCCCCACCCGTTGCACTAATGTGTACCCACTCTTAAAAACGAGCTTTTCGCTTATTTAGAGGGTTAAGTTTGGAAAAGCGAATTTCTTTTTAAGAAATATTCTTTAAAACTAACACGCCAAAGAAATCGTTTCTCAGATAAATCAACATTATTAGTCATAAAAAGAAAAGCTTTTCCTAAAATTTAGACGCAGCTTTGTTCAAAAAACTTTCATTATACATAGTTCAAACTTATAGATTTACTATAAAAGTACTATCAAAAAAATAAACTACTAAAAAAAAATACCATCAAAAAACTAAAACTAATATTGCTAAGTAATTACCAATCAATCTTAATAATATTAATAAAAGTAGACGATTTTTAAATATAAAAAAAAGTATTTTTTTTCATATTTTTCTCAACAAAAATTAAGATTATGTGCACCTGTTTTATTAAATCACAAAAAACAAAATAATCTTATTTTGCTATAATCCGCCAAAATGGAGAATTTGATAGAAATGTTAAAAAGTTTTTAAGGCACACATTCGGTTAAATTTAGTAATACTTTAAGAAAATCAATCACTTATATAAAAATTAAAACTAAATTGAGATTTTAATTTCAACTTAATAGACATTCGAAACGAAAAAAAAATTCTATAATCATCTAAGTAAATTATAAAAACCTTTCTAAAAAAGCAAAAGTACACGGATGTGACTATTAAAATAAAACTAAATTAAGAAAAAAATACAACTAGGTCGCAATATAAAAAAAAAATATTGAAACTCTCGAAATCTCTGTTGCGTTCATTTTTAAAACTCTATCATGTACCTATGAAAGAAAAAAATGGAATAAATCAAATTATAATAAAATTAACAAGAAATAATTCATGATTACAGATGTGTTTACAAAAGCAAAAGTAAAAAAAATACATGCATACACCTTATTTTTTATAAGCGATGGGCGATATTTACAAAAATAATCGAACGAATCGAACAATAATTGAAGTATCGATTGTCGATTTATTCGTCTTCATAAAAAATTATCGAACAAAAATCGTCAATCGAAAAAATCTAAATTAGAAAAACTATCGAAAAAAAATTTAACACCGAATGAATATCGGAAATGTGACGTCACAATTAAATAGCCGTGGTGACTGATTTTGAAAAACTGTTGGATGATAAAATTGCCATTTCACTTTTTCACACTCTTTGTAAACTATCACTATCAGACATGGTTTATGTTAAAATTATTTCTTTTAAGAAAGACACAGGTTACGTGTACCGTAGTAAACAACACTGTTTCGTACTACATACATACATACTACTACATACACACTACATACATACTGTTGGCGACGCGTCGCCACGCCAACAATCGGTCTGACCCGCCGCTATAGCGTGGCGTTATTTTGTACAGGTAATATCGAGCTTAGTACACACATAAACGCACACTCATTCTAAACTATCACTATCAGACATATTTTATTGTTAAAATTATTTCTTTTAAGTAAGACACAGGTTACGTGTGCCGTAGTAAACAACACTGTTTCGTACTACATGCATACATACTACTACCTATGTACATGCCGCCCCACTGACCTGCTGCACACTACATACATACTGTGGCGACGCGTCGCCACGTCAACAGTCGGCCTGACCCGCCGCAATAGTGTAGCGTGGCCGCAGTAGTGCATTTTGTACAGGTAATATCGAGCTTAGTACACACATAAACGCACACTCATTCTAAACTATCACTATCAGACATATTTTATGTTAAAATGATTTCTTTTAAGTAAGACAAAAGTCACGTGTGCCGTAGTGAACAACACTGTTTCGTACAACATGCATACATACTACTACATACACACTACATACATACATACTACTACATACACACTACATACATACTGTTGGCGACGTGTCGCCACGCCAACATACATACATCATACATACATACAAACAAACTATCAGACATATTTTATTGTTAAAATGATTTCTTTTAAGTAAGACAAGTCACGTGTGCCGTAGTGAGCAACACTGTTGCGTACAACATGCATACACACTACTACCTGTGTACATGCCGCCCCACTGACCTGCTGCACACTACATACATACTGTGGCGACGCATGGCCACGCCAACAGTCGGTCTGACCCGCCGCTATCTTCTTCTTCTTCTTCTTTATCAACCGATAGACGTCCACTGCTGGATAAAGGTCTCTTGCATGGACTTCCACAGGCCGCGGTCTTGCGCCGCCTGAATCCAGCGGCTCCCTGCGACTCGCTTGATGTCGTCGGTCCACCTGGTGGGGGGGTCTGCCAACACTGCGCTTCCCGGTGCGGGGTCGCCACTCTAGCACCTTGGGACCCCAACGACCATCAGCTCTTCGAACTATGTGCCCCGCCCATTTCCACTTAAGTATCGCGACTCGCTGAGCTATGTCGATGACTCTGGTTCTCCTACGGATCTCCTCATTGCTGATTCGATCCCGCAGGGACACTCCGAGCTTAGCTCTCTCCATCGCCCGCTGAGCCGCCGCTATAGCGTGGCGTTATTTTGTTCAGGTAATATCGAGCTTAGTAAGTTAAGTGCCGTACACTGTTTCGTACTACACACATACATCCTACATACAAACAAACTATCAGACATATTTTATTGTTAAAATGATTTCTTTTAAGTAAGACAGTATGTCGTAGTGAGCAACACTGTTGCGTACAACATGCATACACACTACTACCTGTGCGCATGCCGCCCCAGTGACCCACTGACCTGCTGTGCACGCTCGGCGTGTTCCGGTGCGAGTCGGGCGAGTGCGCGTACGCCGGCGACCCCGACATGTACGGCGGCAGCGTCGTCACCAGCACCGGCTTCACGTACCCGTTCTTTAGCATTTCGTTCTCTGCGGACCGGGTGAACGAGCGGGTGAACGAGTGAGTGAATGAGTGAGTAAATAGAATAGAAATAATTTTTAGGGTTCCGTACCCAAAGGGTACCAACGGGACCCTATTACTAAGCCTACGCTGTCCGTCCGTCCGTCCGTCTGTCAGCGGGCTGTATCTCGTAAACCGTAATAGATAGACAGATGAAATTTTCACATATTATGTGTTTCTATTGCCGCTATAACAACAAATAATAAAAATTAAATTAAATTTAAAAAATTAAATTAAAATATTTCCATGGGTACATGGAAATATTTTTATTTAATTTTTTTTTAACGGAACCCTAAAAGAGCGAGGCCCGACTCGCACTTGGCCGATTTTTTATTCAAATTAACTTTTTTACAAGTGCATTTGAATCGTCAATTAGTCTACCACTGGTGTGGAATACCCTTCCTGCCGAGAAGAACCAGCAAGAAACTCGGCGGTTGCTCTTTTAAAAACAAGTTTACAATTCAATAGATAATATGCTGTGTATGCAGTGTTTCCACAATGAGGGGAAGTTCCACAAAAGCATACCTAATTACAATTCAATACATGTTAAGCAGTGATAACCTAGTGGTCAGGACTGTGGTCACCAATTCGGGATCCCGGGCACCTCTGACTCTTCGAAGTTAAGTGCGTTTAAGAAATTAAATATCACATGCTTCAACGGTGAAGGAAAACATCGCGAGGAAACCTGCACACCGGAGAGTTCTCCTTAATGTTCTCGAAGGTGTGTGAAGTCCGCCAATTCGCATTGGGCCAGCCAGCGTGGTAGACTATGGCCTATAACCCTTCTCTGAGAGGAGACCTCGCTCAGTAGCGAGCCGATGATGGGTTGATAATGATGATGATGACTTGTTAAGACGGCCAGACAGACAGTAGCCCCATTCCCGCCGGTGGCACCCGTTCACGAGCATGACCATTGCTTCGCTCAACCATATTTGAGGGAACGTAGCCCATTCAGCTTACCTGGCTTCGTGTAGTACTTGGAGAACACGTCGTCCTTGGCCACGTTGGGGTACAGGAACTGCAGCTGCGTCAGGTCCAGGATCCGGTCCGCCAGCGAGCGCAGCATCAGGTCCCTGGAGGTGAACGGCTGCAGGCTGAACACCTCGTTGCCCTCTGGAAGTCACACACAAGAAAAAAAAATTAAGTGGCACTCGGGGACTGCCGCGGCAAAGCTATTACATAGCATTTTTTATCAACTTATGCAATTATAATATTTATGCAATATTTTTTTTTGCATATGCAATGCATATGCGCCTTACCTTAAGTCTCGCTAAAACTCGAGAACGGCTGGGCCGATTTAGCTGATTTTTTTAGGGTTCCGTACCCAAAGGGTACCAACGGGACCCTATTACTAAGCCTACGCTGTCCGTCCGTCCGTCTGTCAGCGGGCTTTATCTCGTAAACCGTAATAGATAGGCAGATGAAATTTTCACATATTATGTATTTCTATTGCCGCTATAACAACAAATAATAAAAATTAAATTAAATTAAAAAAATTAAATAAAAATATTTCCATGGGTACATGGAAATATTTTTATTTAATTTTTTTTTATCGGAACCCTAAAAGAGCGAGGTCCGACTCGCACTTGGCCGATTTTTTTGAAATGTTTGTCGTAGTCCAGGGAAGGTTTAAAACTTTAAACGGTGAGAAAATATGGAAAAATTGCGAGGAAGATAGTAAAAACAACAATTTCATTTTCCCATATTATAAAGTGTTCTACCTACTTTCCTGTCAAACATTTGACGTTCGTCTCTTAGCTTCGGTACGGTAGACTCGGGTCCACTCGACATTACTTGGATTATCGCGTGTTTAAACTTTAATATTTTGATGGTTGTCATTGTTTGTTCATTCAGAAATATATTGTCATTTAATAAAATAAAATCAGTAATCATACTATCATACTAATATTATAAATGCGAAAGTGGTTTGTTGGTTTGTCCTTTAAAACAGATACGGATCGACTTGATTTTTTGCATGGGTGGGTGGTGGTGGTGGTGGTGGACCTGGAGGGTGACATAGGCTACTTTTTATCCCAGAAAACCAAAGAGTTCCCAAGGGAGTTCAAAAACTAAATCATCGCGGACGAAGTCGCGGGCATCAGCTAGTTACAATATAAATAAGATAATAAATAATGTATTTTTCATCTCCCCATCTCGGAAAGAGTATTTTTGCTCTTCGATATCTGAGTGCAAAAGCCGTTTTTATCCGCTAGAGTCTAGAGGATCATTTATTTCATTTCAACTTGTGGCTCTTATGACAAGTCAGGAATCTACCACCGGTTCGGAAAGCTGATTCTGCTGAGCCGGCAAGAAACTCAGCAGTTGCTCGTTTCAAAACAAAAATGTTACAAAATTATCTCATCTTGTGGACAGCTGAAGCAAATCCGATTAGAATATAACAGAAATATTTTCCATTCAAATAAACTTTTACAAGTGCTTTCGCGTCTATGAATAATATTAATGAATCTACCACTGGTTCGCAATAGTACTTATAATTCAATACATGTTACAGTTTTTGCAATTCACGAAGGCGAGTGAGCTTTACTCGTGGTTACTTCGTGTACATGCACATTGCATAAGTGTGCGTGCCTGTCAAAGCCTAGGTGGGAGCGGGCAGGCGCGAGCATTGCGCTCGCTCACACTTATACAGATACGACACACACACAACCATAAGTCAGTCGCCCTCATGAATTGCAAGAACTATACGATGGGCAGACAGAAAGTAGCCCCATTCCCGCCGGTGGAAAAATTTTATTTACCGCCCGTCCAGGCGATGGTGATACCGCCAAGTTCGGAGTCAGAAAACCTCAGCAAGAAGGTCCCGGGCGGACACTTGGCCAGCATCTCTTCAGCCTGCTTCTTCTGGATGAAACCCATGATGAGGCTGAGGACAATGCACGTTGTCAATTATTTCATTTACTAAGCTGAACTAGCTGATGCCCGCGACTTTGTTCGCATGAATTTAGTTTTTAAAATCCCTCGGGAATTCTTTGATTTTCCAGGATAAAAAGCATATGTCACTCTCCAGGTCCTGAACTATAACCGTGCAAAAAATCACGTCAATCCGTAGCTCTGTTGCAGCGTGATTGAAGGACAAACCAACAAACACACTTTCGCATTTATAATATCAGTATAGTATGATTACCCGCCATAGTTTAGTCATTTACTACTCTATTGATATGGCTTCATATATTAGTAGGCATGCTTTTTCTGGATAAAACTTTTTATAAGACTGAGAACAATGCAGACTCTTCAACATTTTCATCCAAATAACAGTTTTTTTTGAAATACACTTTTACAAAATGCTTTTGAGTCGTCAAGTGAATCTACCAATGCCAAACCAACCGTGAAAAAACAGCAAGAAACTGAACGGTTGCTCTTTAAAAAACAGCAATATTTTGATAAGTACAGTTTAAAGTTTTGGAAGAGGTCGTATTCACGAAAAAGAGAAACAGAGAAAGATAGAAGGAGTTAGAGAAGGAGTTGGGGAAGAGAGAGGGAGGGGAGAAAGAGACGGAGAGAGTGTCAGGAGTGCTGAGACAGTACGGCGCATAACTCACCGGTCGCACCACAACGTCCGCAGGTAGTTGTAGGCAGAGGAAGAGAGGGAGGAGAGAGGGAGAAAAGAGAGGGAGGGGAGAGAAATAGAAAGAGATGGGGAGAGGGAGAGAGGGAGAAGGGGAGAGGTTGAGAGAGGGAGGGGAAGATTGAGACGGAGACAGTGTGAGGAGTGCTGAGACAGTACGGCACGTCACTCACCGGTCGCACCACAGCGTCCGCAGGTAGTTGTAGGCAGAGGAAGAGAGGGAGGAGAGGGAGGGGAGAGAAATAGAGAGAGATGGGGAGAGGAAGAGAGGGAGAAGGGGTGAGGGTGAGAGAAGGAGGGGGAAGAAAGAGACGGAGACAGTGTGAGGAGTGCTGAGACAGTACGGCGCGTCACTCACCGGTCGCACCACAGCGTCCGCAGGTAGTCCCTGGTGACCTTCACCACCATGTAGAACCACTCCCAGAAGGTGAAGTTGCGCTCGGGCAGCGCGTCCTTGCAGAACTGCGTCCAGCTCACCGTCATGCCGTTCAGCTCCATCGTGTTGATGGGAGTGAGTGAGAGAGACAGCGGGAGTGTGAGGAGTGCTGAGACAGTACGGCGCGTCACTCACCGGTCGCACCACAGCGTCCGCAGGTAGTCCCTGGTGACCTTCACCACCATGTAGAACCACTCCCAGAAGGTGAAGTTGCGCTCGGGCAGCGCGTCCTTGCAGAACTGCGTCCAGCTCACCGTCATGCCGTTCAGCTCCATCGTGTTGATGGGAGTGAGTGAGAGAGACAGCGGGAGTGTGAGGAGTGCTGAGACAGTACGGCGCGTCACTCACCGGTCGCACCACAGCGTCCGCAGGTAGTCCCTGGTGACCTTCACCACCATGTAGAACCACTCCCAGAAGGTGAAGTTGCGCTCGGGCAGCGCGTCCTTGCAGAACTGCGTCCAGCTCACCGTCATGCCGTTCAGCTCCATCGTGTTGATGGGAGTGAGTGAGAGAGACAGCGGGAGTGTGAGGAGTGCTGAGACAGTACGGCGCGTCACTCACCGGTCGCACCACAGCGTCCGCAGGTAGTCCCTGGTGACCTTCACCACCATGTAGAACCACTCCCAGAAGGTGAAGTTGCGCTCGGGCAGCGCGTCCTTGCAGAACTGCGTCCAGCTCACCGTCATGCCGTTCAGCTCCATCGTGTTGATGGGAGTGAGTGAGAGAGACAGCGGGAGTGTGAGGAGTGCTGAGACAGTACGGCGCGTCACTCACCGGTCGCACCACAGCGTCCGCAGGTAGTCCCTGGTGACCTTCACCACCATGTAGAACCACTCCCAGAAGGTGAAGTTGCGCTCGGGCAGCGCGTCCTTGCAGAACTGCGTCCAGCTCACCGTCATGCCGTTCAGCTCCATCGTGTTGATGGGAGTGAGTGAGAGAGACAGCGGGAGTGTGAGGAGTGCTGAGACAGTACGGCGCGTCACTCACCGGTCGCACCACAGCGTCCGCAGGTAGTCCCTGGTGACCTTCACCACCATGTAGAACCACTCCCAGAAGGTGAAGTTGCGCTCGGGCAGCGCGTCCTTGCAGAACTGCGTCCAGCTCACCGTCATGCCGTTCAGCTCCATCGTGTTGATGGGAGTGAGTGAGAGAGACAGCGGGAGTGTGAGGAGTGCTGAGACAGTACGGCGCGTCACTCACCGGTCGCACCACAGCGTCCGCAGGTAGTCCCTGGTGACCTTCACCACCATGTAGAACCACTCCCAGAAGGTGAAGTTGCGCTCGGGCAGCGCGTCCTTGCAGAACTGCGTCCAGCTCACCGTCATGCCGTTCAGCTCCATCGTGTTGATGGGAGTGAGTGAGAGAGACAGCGGGAGTGTGAGGAGTGCTGAGACAGTACGGCGCGTCACTCACCGGTCGCACCACAGCGTCCGCAGGTAGTCCCTGGTGACCTTCACCACCATGTAGAACCACTCCCAGAAGGTGAAGTTGCGCTCGGGCAGCGCGTCCTTGCAGAACTGCGTCCAGCTCACCGTCATGCCGTTCAGCTCCATCGTGTTGATGGGAGTGAGTGAGAGAGACAGCGGGAGTGTGAGGAGTGCTGAGACAGTACGGCGCGTCACTCACCGGTCGCACCACAGCGTCCGCAGGTAGTCCCTGGTGACCTTCACCACCATGTAGAACCACTCCCAGAAGGTGAAGTTGCGCTCGGGCAGCGCGTCCTTGCAGAACTGCGTCCAGCTCACCGTCATGCCGTTCAGCTCCATCGTGTTGATGGGAGTGAGTGAGAGAGACAGCGGGAGTGTGAGGAGTGCTGAGACAGTACGGCGCGTCACTCACCGGTCGCACCACAGCGTCCGCAGGTAGTCCCTGGTGACCTTCACCACCATGTAGAACCACTCCCAGAAGGTGAAGTTGCGCTCGGGCAGCGCGTCCTTGCAGAACTGCGTCCAGCTCACCGTCATGCCGTTCAGCTCCATCGTGTTGATGGGAGTGAGTGAGAGAGACAGCGGGAGTGTGAGGAGTGCTGAGACAGTACGGCGCGTCACTCACCGGTCGCACCACAGCGTCCGCAGGTAGTCCCTGGTGACCTTCACCACCATGTAGAACCACTCCCAGAAGGTGAAGTTGCGCTCGGGCAGCGCGTCCTTGCAGAACTGCGTCCAGCTCACCGTCATGCCGTTCAGCTCCATCGTGTTGATGGGAGTGAGTGAGAGAGACAGCGGGAGTGTGAGGAGTGCTGAGACAGTACGGCGCGTCACTCACCGGTCGCACCACAGCGTCCGCAGGTAGTCCCTGGTGACCTTCACCACCATGTAGAACCACTCCCAGAAGGTGAAGTTGCGCTCGGGCAGCGCGTCCTTGCAGAACTGCGTCCAGCTCACCGTCATGCCGTTCAGCTCCATCGTGTTGATGGGCAGGTTGGTCCTTGAACACAGACTTTAGTTCATTATTGGCTATTTCTCTATCAGACACACCATGGGAAATATTTATTAATGTTAAACATCAATATCGGCGGGTAAGACCGACTGTTGGCAGTATGTATGTAGTAGTATGTATGTAGTAGTATGTATGTAGTAGTATGTATGTATGTAGTACGAAACAGTGTTGTTTACTACCTGCACCTACGTAGTTGATCTCTAGCAGTAAATATTTACCTAAAGATCTTTTCGGCCAAGAATCGTAGATTATCTTCGGACAGATCCCCTCCAGTGGCCGAACAGAATTTAATCCTCAAAGTTTCTGCCAACTGACCCCAGGTCACCTGCAAAAATAAGAGGTTTAAAAAAACGGAGTGACTAGTTGTACGGGTACTGGACGAATAAATTATATTTATTCGTACAGTTATTCAATTTTTTCTGAAGGCATTGTGTTCGTTATTTTCGCGGTACAATATCAGGTCTCCGTAGCCTAGTGGCTTCTGCAGTCGCCTAATAGTTAACAGTCGATGGTTCGAATCCCAGCTCGACAGACTGAATTTTCTATTTTCATTTTTTTTTTTTATTTTTCTATTTTCATTTTTATTTTTTAAATTAAGAATGAATTGGATGATTAGCTTGTTTTTTATTTGTCAATTTATTTTTTTTAAATTAGTTACACTAACACGTTGGGAGAACCACCAGACTGTGGAAAATCTAAAGTTAGGTTAGGTTAGGTTAGAACATAAAATAGTCCGGTGCCCGGCCACAGGCCGGGCACTTAGGTTCTACTGGTTTGAAATGAAAAATTAATTTGGAGGGGTTTCTAAGCTTCCTCTACTCCTTTTTTACCTCCCACTATTTTTTTACCTTCACTCCTTCACTAAGCGAATTTTGGCAAGACTACAGGCCCCCCCCCCACCCCTCCCCCAAATTCAGGTAGCAGGATTCAAATATTTGACAAAAATTATTCGTCCGACTTCTGTACGAATAATTATAAATTGTTCGTACGGTAACCGTATTAATAATTATAAATTGTTCGTACAGTACCCGTATTAATAGATTCAGCCTTAAAAAAATCCCGATTATGGAGATATAACATCCGACATATTGATTATTATTTTTTATATTAAATGTCTGTCACCGTTTTCGTTTATATATATTCGTTTTATAGTCCAGAATCGACTGACCTCATTCATCAAATAGTAGTTTAGGCGCTGAGGCGGAACATACGTAAATAGACACATATAAACATAGGCGCATTTAATCCGACTTTAGTCCGATGTTGAAAATTTGTTAAAACACTAGCTTTTGCTCGCGGCTTCGCTCACGTTAAGTTCGATTTTTGAAGCCCCGATTTCACCCCCTTAGGGGTTGAATTTTCAAAAACCCTTTCTTTAGCGGGTGCCTACGTCGTAACAGCTATCTGTACGCCAAATTTCAGCCCGATCCGTCCAGTGGTTTGAGCTGTGCGTTGATAGATCAATCAGTCAGTCAGTCAATCGGTATCAAATCTTAGCCTTTTATATATTTAGATATATTATTCAAATTCAAAATTTAAATTCATTTAATTTACATGATTGGGTCGTTACAAGATCTTTAACAATATTCTATTTTCCAACCTGTCACAGAGTAGCATGCAAAATTTCTATAAAACTTGGTAGTAAATAAAAGTAAATATTAAACTAAACTATTGTCTTATTAATTTAAATAATCGAAAACTATGTTACTAATACAACCATTACAATAGATATGTCCAAATATAAATCAAATTAAGGCGAACTCAACGGGTTTGCCCGCGAAATTCAAATTTAATTTGGTTTTCCGCAATTTGTAAACTAATACGACAAAGTAGGCTGATGGCATTCAAATTGCGCCGATGGAAGTATCTTCTTTACAGGCTTATATAAAAATCTTTACGTGAAAGTGTCCAGTTTAAGAAATTAGTCAGAATATCGACTTATGAGTAACTCACGTTAAACTCGATACTCGGACTAATTTCTTAAACTGTACACTTTCAAGTAAAGCTCTTTATATAAACCTGTGAAGATGATACTGCCATTGGCGCAATTAGAATGTCAAAAGCCTACTTTGTCGTATTAGTTAACAAAATGGGGAAAACCACATTAAATTGGATTTTCGCGGGCAGACTCGTATAATCCACCTTAATTAGCATTTTCCTTCTTCCTCAACTCATAGACGTCCACTGCTGGGCTACTCTATGTCTACTGCATGGATTTCCACAGGCTTCGGTCTTGCGCTGTATTTATTTTTTAATGTATTGGCTCCAATTGCAACGTGTACCGTGAGTTACTCACAAATTAGTCGATATTTTGATTAATTTCTTAAACTGGACACTTTCAAGTAAAGATTTTTATATAAACCTGTGAAGATGATACTGCTATTGTCGCAATTAGAATGCCATAAGCCTACTTTGTCGTATTAGTTTACAAATTGCGAAAAACCAAATTAAATTTGAATTTCGCGGGCTGACCCTTGTCTTCCACCTTAAATGCTTAGAAGGGAAATAAATCACCTTGTCGGGCACGGCGAATGGCACCCTCCCCGGGGGGCTGAAAGCGTTGTCCCACGTCACGGTTGCCCAGCCGTGGGGCTCCTGGTTGCCGTGGACTATCACCACCACTGGGAGGGACAGGGTCCACACCTGCCGGAAAATAACACTATTAAAGCCTACTTTTCACTATGGGATATAAAATAATCGCAAGATATACATTAATATCAGTCGCCTTTCTTTGAAATGGAACCCTTTACACTCGAGTATAATGTATCATCATCAACGGCTCACTACTGAGCGCAGGTCTCCTCTCAGAGAAGGGTTATAGGCCATAGTCCACCATGCTGGCCCAATGCGAACTCCACACACCTCCCAGAACATTATGGAGAACTTTCAGACGTGCAGGTTTCCTCGCGATGATTTCCTTCACCGTTGAAGCAAGTGGTATTAAACTGCTTCGCACTTGACTCCGAACGTCAAAGGTGCGTACGCGAGATCGAACCTGCGACCCCCCGAATAGGAGACCGCAGTCCTAACCACTAGGCTATCACTGCTTCCTATTTTTGGCCTTTTATAACCCTTCTCTAAGAGACCTGCGCTCAGTAGTGAGCCGTTGATGGGTTGCTGATGATGATGATGACTGCTAATTTATTGACAGATTAATTTATTGACAGAAAATCTCAACACGGTTATCGGAAATCGATAATTTAATTTTTGCAACGAACTTTTGACCTTGATCAGTAATCAACATACCTGGAACACCAATTCACCGCCACCAACGTTGAACTCAGATTGGAACAGAAGGGTGAGCTTCTCATCCATAACGCTCTCAGTCCCTTTCTTTTCGGCGCGCTTGATTTTACGGAGTTGCATGTTCCTGTGGACAATGCATTTCAAATTAACTATTTAATAGTACCAACGAAAGTTTATAATATTTTTCTCTTAACAGGACTATTACATTTCGCAGCCCTCTCTCTCGCACATTATAATACTTTCAATGATTGTAAAAATCTTGGATACTTTTGACTAAATGTGGTCGATTATTGTCCTTGACAGTAAAATTACGGATATTTTAGATATAGTTTCAATTATGATATACCAGATACCTAGATGTTGATAGAGAAAAATGGCGAAATCTGCTATTATCTTTTATCGCTCTTATTTTCTATCAAAAACTAGGTGATACATGATATGATCATAAAAATATGTCTAAAATATCTGTTATTTAATTGTCGAAGAAAATAAGTGACCATATTTTGTGAAAAATGTATCTGAGATTTTTACAATCATTGAAAATATTAAAATCTGCGAGATGTTGAGGATTTCTCCATACTCTTGGGAGTCTTCGGGGAACTCCTGTTACCTCATTCCATCCCCTTTCTTCTCACCCTTATCCCTTCTCATCATAAGCTGAAGCTGACGCTGTTCTGTTGTTTAGAATGTCTCCACACTTCAGAGAACTTCTTACTTGATGCTTTTCATTTTATTCTTACTTCGTGCTATCCCTTCCCTTTTCACCATAAGCTGACCCTGAGCTGCTTTTCTTCTCCCCTTCACCCCTTCTCACATACCTAATGCTATCCCTTTTCTTCTCCTCTTCACCCCTTCTCACATACCTAATGCTATCCCTTTTCTTCTCCCCTTCACCCCTTCTCACATACCTAATGCTATCCCTTTTCTTCTCCCCTTCACCCCTTCTCACATACCTAATGCTATCCCTTTTCTTCTCCCCTTCACCCCTTCTCACATACCTAATGCTATCCCTTTTCTCTCCTTCACCCCTTCTCACATACCCAATGCTATCCTTTTTCTTCTCCTCTTCACCCCTTCTCACAAACCTAATGCTATCCCTTTTCTTCTCCCCTTCACCCCTTCTCACATACCTAATGCTATCCCTTTTCTTCTCCCCTTCACCCCTTCTCACATACCTAATGCTATCCCTTTTCTCTCCTTCACCCCTTCTCACATACCCAATGCTATCCTTTTTCTTCTCCTCTTCACCCCTTCTCACAAACCTAATGCTATCCCTTTTCTTGTCCCCTTCACCCCTTCTCACATACCTAATGCTATCCCTTTTCTTTTCCCCTTCACCCCTTCTCACATACCTAATGCTATCCCTTTTCTCTCCTTCACCCCTTCTCACATACCCAATGCTATCCTTTTTCTTCTCCTCTTCACCCCTTCTCACAAACCTAATGCTATCCCTTTTCTTCTCCCCTTCACCCCTTCTCACATACTTAATGCTATCCCTTTTCTTCTCCCCTTCACCCCTTCTCACACACCTAATGCTATCCCTTTTCTTCTCCCCTTCACCCCTTCTCACATACCTAATGCTATCCCTTTTCTCTCCTTCACCCCTTCTCACATACCCAATGCTATCCTTTTTCTTCTCCTCTTCACCCCTTCTCACAAACCTAATGCTATCCCTTTTCTTCTCCCCTTCACGCCTTCTCACATACCTAATGCTATCCCTATTCTTCTCCCCTTCACCCCTTCTCACATACCTAATGCTATCCCTTTTCTTCTCCCCTTCAGCCCTTTTCACATCCTTCACCCATTCTTACTTACCTACTATCCCTTTTCTTCTCCCCTTCACCCATTTTTACTTACCTAATACTATCCCTTTTCTTCTCCCCTTCAGCCCTTTTCACATACCTAATGCTATCCCTTTACTTCTCCCCTTCACCCCTTCTCACTTACCTAATGATATCTCCATCCTTCTCCCCTCACCCCTCCTCACCTGAAGCTGACACTGAGCTGCCTGTTGGTGGGCTGGTACTCCATACACCCGCTGTTGTTGAGGATGTCGCCACACTCCACCGGCTGCTTGCCCCGCCCACTCTGGGTGTCGCTCTTGAGCAGCAACTGCGCCTGCTGCTCCGATATTATTACCACCTGGTTGAAAATATACCAGATGAGTTGGTTCAGTTATCACGTACCGCCTCTCCATACAAACATAGTTAAGGCCTACTCCACGACCACCAATTAAAGTTTAATCAACGAATCAAGAGGATTGCCTATTGTCCATAAAACGTTGGGCCCATCGCAGACAGGCAAAATGTATCTATTAAGGCACTATTTTTATAATTATTTACAGTTTATTAAGATTACTATATCATAATAATAGTATATAAGTTTGTTTATCATTATCGATATAAAGCGACTTTGGTTTATATTTCTCAAGTTGAAAAACTTTAACAACAATTATTTTTTTCAGGGCAAAGATGAAAAACTCAAAAATAAAAAAGTAATCAACCGACTGAAGAAATACATACTTCTGTTAATTATAAAAAATCGGCCAAGTGCGAGTCGGGCCTCGCTCTTTTAGGGTTCCGTTAAAAAAATTAAATAAAAATATTTCCATGTACCCATGAAATATTTTAATTTAATTTTTTTAATTTAATTTAATTTTTATTATTTGTTGTTATAGCGGCAATAGAAATACATAATATGTGAAAATTTCATCTTTCTATCTATTACGGTTTACGGGATACAGCCAGCTGACAGACGGACGGACGGACGGACGGACGGACGGACGGACGGACAGCGTAGGCTTAGTAATAGGGTCCCGTTGGTACCCTTTGGGTACGGAACCCTAAAAAGTGTTTAATTTATAACACCAACGAAATATGCTCTGATTAACGCCAAACCTGAATCCAAAAATACAGAAAAAATTGCAGATTTCAAACATGTATATATAACTCAATTTTTCAAAACTTATTGATTGAGTCAATTCGCTTTGTACCTTTGACGTCGATATGATTTAGATAAGTTCTATCGCGCGGGTGGTCCCCTTTGACGTTTTGACAATTTTTTTTAAAATAACTAGATCTAATACTAAAACTAAAACTAGATAACTAGATAGAATAAGTTAGATCCCCTTACCGTAACTCTGGGTGGAGTCATGTGCACGTTGAGTTGACCACCCACCAGCAAGCGGACCGTAGCCGTGAAACTACAAATAATACATTATAGTCAAAACCTTATTTTTTTTTTATTAAAGTGTTGACACTTAGGTTAAGACTGTTAACCCAAGAATAAATTTTTAAAGTTAGTTAACCCAAGAATAATTTTTTTATTTTGACAGAAGCTGTATACGCAATCTGTCAAATGTCCTTTTAACCCGGAGTTAGCTGCTAACTCTGGGTTAAGACGTTTCTGCAAGCGCGCCTTAAGGAAATATCTGAACAAATTTTTAAATAAGTACATATCAAAAATACCGAGGCCGGCGGGTTTCAAACCCACATCTCTTGGAAATCGCGCCCAATTGGGAATTGGCAATGTAATGTGTTGCTACTAGATGTTGCTAGCAGTTGCTCAAACTGATTGAAAAAGTAGACACATATCACTAATTTCGATGCTGACGTGTAGTTCGTTCGTGGCTGTGGTGTAAAGTCAACACACTCGGGCGCGATTCCCAAGAGACATGGCTTCGAACCCCGCCGGCCTCGGAATTTTTGATATGTATTTAAAAATTTGTTCGAAATCAACACCTTGTAAGGCGGAAAGTTCATGCGATCTCAAATGGTAAGTGATGACGAAAAGTCTTTATGAATCTTTTGCTAGATTTATGAAATAACATTTTGTCGTCTAGGGCACAGAGACCTTCGAGTTGTCTCACTTTCAATCTAGGTGTGCGATTTATTAAGTCGTTAGGTATGGTTAATTTCATATTTATATATAAACTAGCTGACCCGGCGAACTTCGTACCGCCAACTTACCTATATAAATAAAACGAATAAATTATCTTAATAAAAAAAAAACTATCCTATCTTTCAAGTTGGTCCAAATTACAGATAGTTACGAAGTTTGATCAAAATTGGTTCAGTAATTTAGGAGTCCATCGCGGACAAACAACGTGACACGTAATTTATATATATTAAGATTAAATTAAAAATTATTTTGAAAATTTACAGCTCTAGGTTGGGATAATTGAATTTATAATTTTTTTATTTACAGCTCTTATTGTAGGTTCAGTAAGCTGTGATAGCTTAGTGATTAGGACTGTGGTCTCCTCTTCGAGGGGTCGTAGTTTCAATCCCGGGTACGCACGTCTGACTTTTCGGAGTCATGTGCGTTTAAGCAATTAAATATCACTTGCTTCAACGGTGAAGGAAAACATCGTGAGGAAACCTGGACATCTGAGAGTTCTTCATAATGTTCTCGAAGGTGTGTGAAGTCCGCCAATTCGCATTGGGCCAGCGCGGTGGACTATGGCCTATAACCCTTCTCTGAGAGGAGACCTGCGCTCAGTAGTGAGCCGTTGATGGATTGCTAATGATGATGATTATAGGTTGGGGTATACGAATTAAATAATATTGAATTTATTTACACTCACCGTGTGTTAGTCTTCATGACCTGGGGCGGTTGCTTTTCGATCACGAATGTTGACGTCACCAACGTTGACAGGAGACTGGTCACCTGAAAATATTTTTTTAAATATTGGCTGTACTGAACTTTACTATTATAGTACCTATGTCCTATATTGTTTTAGTAATGGTGGAGTAGCGCCCCCTAGTTTATTTTTCCGGGTTAAGTAGTCCATGTCACTCTCCAGCAGGTCTAGCGTGCACGTCAATGTGATATCTCGCGAAGAGAATGATATTGTCGATGTAGACTGATTTCTCGTTTACTCTTTTAAACTTCAAAATTCGAGAAAATGACGTCGCCACGCCATGTTCGAGTTCGTAGAGAAAAATAGAGAAAATAATTTGATCTCTACTTTTGACGTAACGAGACAAATCATGGTGTGCAACCATGTTAGTTTCGATAGAGATAATACGAGAAAAGCGGTAGAAAAATTTTTTTCGCGCGTGCATGCAAGGCCTGCAGGTCCTCAACTATAACCATGCAAAAAATCACGTCGATCCGTAGCTCCGTTGCTGCATGATTGAAGAACAAATCAAAATCTTCGCTCTATGGGGGTAGACCGCCCGATCAAACAAAGAACAAACATGGATGCCAACCACTGACCTCTGTAATTAGCGTATGATTAACACTGCACTGGCTGTCTCTATACAAATGACAGCTTAAATTACGGATCAATTTGAAGCGCCACATTTGACGTACGAGTGTCTCTGGAACTAATAATATAGGGATACAGGAAGTGCCATAGAGTATCAGCTATCAGTTGTCAACTGTTTTATTTTAGTTCCTTGGACACTCGAAACTGTTTACAGCGCCAAAATGGCGTCGACCAAGTAGGTCTAAAAATGTGACAATAGCCTTTTCTGTGTTAATTATAAATGTCAGTGACTATTTCTCTCTCCCTTTCTTCTCAGCTAGCAGTGCGTGCGTGTGTGTGTCTGTGTGTGCGTGTGTGTGCGTGCGTGTGTGTCTGCGTGCGTGCGTGTGCGTGTGTGTGTGTGTTTGCGTGCGTGCGTGCGCGCGCGTGTGAGTGCATGCGTGCGCGCGCGCGTGTGTGCGTGCGTGCGTGCGTGCGCGCGCGTCCGTCACCTGCTTGCTCATGTCGTCCAGCATCTCGACGAGGTGCGGCTGCCGCAGCTCCACGATGGTCTTGCTGTTGATGCGCGCCAGGTTGTTGACCTGCTGCCGCGTGCTCCAGATCAGGTCGGCGAGCAGTTCGCACCACTCCTGGATGGTGTTCAGGTTGGACTGCATCGGGACACCGTTGCCTGACAGCTGCTGCTCGCGTTTCCATCTGTTGTAGAAAGTACAGAGTTTTTACAGAATTCATCATCAATAGCCTATAACGGACCACTGCTGGACTAAAGGCCTCTCGCAAGGGGAGGGTTTGCCCATAATCACCACGCGGGGCAGACGGGTTGGTGATCGCAGTAGATGGTAGTAGTAGCACAGAGGACGCTGCTGCCCGTTCTCCGTTATATTCCCTTAGTCGCCTCGTACGACACCCGCGGGAAGAGGAGGGGTGGTGACAACTGTATACAGAGTATTAGACAACTTAAAAAAAAAAAAGATGAATGAAATCGGTGAGTTCGTCCTTAAGTTATGGGCTGACGTATGTAACTTACCATTCTAATCTTTTCAGGTTTACGAGATACAGCCCGCTGACAGACGGACGGTCAGACGGGCAGCGGAGGCTCAGTAATAGGGTCCCGTTTGCACCCTTTGGGTACATCATCATCACTAACAACACATCAACGGCTCACTACTGAGCGCAAGTCTCGATTCAGAGAAGGGTTATAGGCCATAGTCCACCACGCTGGCCCAATGCGAATTGGCGGACTTCACACATCTTCGAGAACATTACGAAGAACTCTCAGATGTGCAGGTTTCAACATGATGTTTTTCTTCACCGTTGAAGCAAGTGATATTTAATTGCTTAAACGCACTTGACTCGGAAAAGTCAGAGGCTCGTACCCGGGATCGAACCTGCGAGCCTGCGACCCCCCGAATAGGAAACCACAGTCCTAATCACTAGGATTTACTTACTTTTGCTACTACTTACTACTTTTGCTTACCCTTTGGGTATCTTCTTCTTATTCTTTATCAACCGATAGACGTCCACTGCTGGGCAAAGGTCTCTTGCATGGACTTCCACAGGCCTCGGTCTTGCGCCGCCTGAATTCAGCGGCTCCCTGCGACTCGCTTGATGACGTCGGTCCACCTGGTGGGGGGTCTGCCAACACTGCGCTTCCCGGTGCGGGGTCGCCACTCCAGCACCTTGGGACTCCAACGACCATCAGCTCTTCGAACTATGTGCCCTGCCCGTTTCCACTTCAGCTGATACCCTTTTGGGTATGGTACCCTAAAAATATACCAGTCACATACCCAATTCACACTTGGCTAGCGTGTTGGCCTGTGGCCCTTTTCATTGGAAGAGAGAGAAGATAACTCAACTATCTGATATCCTTAAACGAGCAATTCTTGTGTATATATATAATAATCTGAATCTCGGAAACGGCTCCAACGATTTTCATGAAATTTGGTATGCAGGGGTTTCGGGGGCGATAAATCGATCTAGCTAGGTTTTATTTTTAGAAAAGGTCGTTTTATTCGTGTTTTCAGGCAGTGACAACCCCCTTACAATATCATTAGAATACGAAGGTTTTCGCAGTCATCTATAAATTCCCGGTAGCTCGACGGTAAAACGGGCGGCCCCGAAACCAGATGACCCCGGTTCGAGTCCAAGATGATTATATTTTTCCCTATTTTCTTTTTCATATATAATTACCAAAAAACACGATTTACAAAAAAAGAAAACAAATAACCGAGCGAAGCTCACCGGCGGGCTGATTACGTAAAACTTTGCAGTAGCGACAGCAGTAGCAACGCGACAGCAATAGCAAAGCGACCGGTCGCAAAATGTCAAATAGTATGTAAAAATATTTACGTAATACAAAAGTGACGTTTTAATTGACGTTTGACAGCAGCGATCGCGAGATTTACGCCTGTCGCACGCCTGTCGCGAGATACGTAATCACCCCGCCGGTCACCCAGATATTAATGTATTATACTAGTACGTACCACGATAATTGTTTTATATAATGTCGATATTTCGATCCAGTTGCATGGACCGTGGTCACGACGGGACTGAGTCCCACGGTCCATGCAACTGGATCGAAATATCGACATTATACAAAAACAATTATCGTGGTACGTACTCGTATAAGACATTATAATTATGTCATTAAGCCACGTAATAAGTCTAAAACCTTTAGAAGATAACTCACTTGATGAGCTCCTCATCCAGCACCTGGCTTTGCAGCTGCCGCAGCGTGGTGATGTTCTCCTTCATGTGGTCCACCAGCTCCATTTGCGACTGGTTGATTTGGGCCACCTGGGACAATTATAAAGTTGCCTGTTAAAATAGCTATTTATGCAACTACATCGTAATGACGACGACCTCCCTGACGCAGTGGTGAGCGCTGTGACCTTATATCTGGGAGGTATCGGGTTCGATTCCCGGTAGGATCAATTTGAATTTATAATTTCCGAATTGTCTCTGCCATACCCCTTACAAGTTAGCCCGTTACCATCTTAGACTGCATCGTCACTTACCATCAGGTGAGATCGCAGACAAAGGACTATCTTGTCATCAAATAAAAAAAAAAAAAACACCAGCTATTATAAAGATTATTAGAAGCAGTGATAGCCTAGTGGTTAGGACTGTGGTCTCCTATTCGGGGGGTCGCAGGTTCGATCCCGGGTACGCACCTCTGAGTCAAGTGCGTTTAAGCAATTAAATATCACTTGCTTCAACGGTGAAGGAAAACATCGTGAGGAAACCTGCATGCCTGAGAGTTCTCCATAATGTTCTTGAAGGTGTGTGGAGTCCGCCAATTCGCACTGGGCCAGCGTGGTGGACTGTGGCCTATAACCCTTCTCTGAGAGGAGACCTGCGCTCAGTAGTGAGCCGGTGATGGGTTGCTGATGACGATCCCTTAAGGGGGTAAATGAAAATGTCTGAAGTCTGATCAGCAGGTCACTCACCAGAGCGTTCAACTTCCTCTCCATCTCCTCAATCTGTACGCGCAGACATGCCTCCAGCTCGCGACGGTCGTTCGTCATAGGCCCCGACTGCTGCAAGTAGTTGATGTGACCTGCAACCAACGCCAACTCCTTCTATCACCAACTCCTTCCTTTATAGTCGTGTGATGCAGGTTGTTACGTCCCCTCAAATATGGTTGAGCGAAGCAACCGCTGGGTCACGCGTCATGCTTGTGAACGGGTTCCACCGGCGGCAATGGGGCTACTTTTTGTCTGCCCGTCTTAACATGTATTGAATTGTATGTATTAAAGGGGTAATGCTGCCAGCATCTTGGGTACTATGCCACACTGCAGTGGCTTGGATGGGGTTTTAGATTTTAATTAGTTTATATTTTAGTTTTAACTAGCTGATGCTCGCGACTTCGTCCGCATGGATTTAGTTTTTAAAAATTCCGCGGGAACTTTCATTAACCGAGATAAAAAGTAGCTCTCCCGGTCTGAGGAACCACTACTACATCCATTACTATACCCATGCAAAAAACCGCATCAATCCGCTGTTCTGTTGCGACGTGATTGAAGGACAAACCAACAAACAAACACACTTTCGCATTTATATGTAATATCAGTAATGCTTTATTATAACAATTTTTATAATTGGCAAATTTTTTACCATACCTACTTAACCAAAGACAAAGTTACGTTTAGCTGTCATTTACGTTTTGTTATTCCACTGTCATTTGCGTTTTGTTATTCCATGTCAGATGCGTTTTTGTTATACCACGTTTTATAGTGACTTGACGGAAACGCGGTCGAACGGGATAAAAAGTATCCTATGTCCGTCTCCTGGTTCTAAGCTACCTCTCCACCAATTTTCAGCCAAATCGGTTCATCCGTTCTTGAGTTATAAATAGTGTAACTAACACTACTTTCTTTTATATATATAGATTTTAGAGTAAATTTAGGTTTAATATAGTATTGTATATTTTAATAAATTTATCTCTATTGTATGTAGTATGCATTTTTGGAACTTCCCCTCATTGTGGAAACACTGCATACATGGCATGGTATCTATTATATTGTAAACTTGTTTTGAAAAAGAGCAACCGCCCAGTTTCTCACTGATTCTTCTCGGCAGGAAGGGCATTCCGAACCGGTGGTAGACTCATCGATGATTCAAAAGCACTTGTAAAAAGGTTTATTTGAATAAAAAAATATTTCTATTCCATTCTATTCTATTCTATCAATTCCATCCACCATCAACTCCGTCTATTACCAACACTATTCGATACCTAATCTTTCCATTACAAACTCCTTCCATTACTATAACTTCAATATTACCGCCTTTATTTATATTTATAATCCATATCAACTTTAATATGTTACCATATTATGCATTTCATGCTTCTTCTTCTTCTTTATCAACCTATAGACGTCCACGGCTGGACAAAGGTCTCCTGCATGGACTTCCACAGGCTTCGGTCTTGCGCCGCTTGAATCCAGCGGCTCCCTGCGACTCGTTTGATGTCGTCGGTCCACCTGGTGGGGGGCCTGCCAACACTGCGTTTCCCGGTGCGGGGTCGCCACTCCAACACCTTGGGACCCCAACGAACATCAGCTCTTCGAACTATGTGTACATAATTTGCATTTCATGCAAATTGTAATAAATAATCCTTTACACACATTAAATAAATATCTTAGAAGTTATCGCAAAAAAATAAAAATTTCAAGTTCTAACGAGGTATAAAGAAATTAATCCAGGGAACCAGGGAAGGGAAGATTAACCCAGGGAAGCCTAAATATCGATTTTATAAAATATTAAAATTAAAATAATCTCATAAAAAAAAAATGAAAATAAAATTGCGCGCCCCCTGGTGGGCTCGAATCACCAACCTTTCGATTAACAGCCCCACGCGAGCCGATTGCGCCACGGGAGCGATGCACACCTCGTTGAAATTATTATATAAGATTTTTTGGCCATCAAAAAATATATAAAATGTTACGATTTTTTATTTAACGTTACGGACGCTTTTTGCCGGCCAGGGTGCCCTCTGCAACGCGCCATAAGGAACTTCGTTCCAAAAATACGCGTCGAATTGAGAACCTCCTCCTTTTTTTGTGAAGTCGGTTAAAAACATACCCTTGTTCTTCAAGCACTCGTGATACTGTAACGAGAAGGACTCGATATTGGCTTGGAGGCTGCGTATCTCTTCGCTCGCCATGTTCACCTTTTGGCGTACAGTTTGCAAGCCGGTTATCAGCTGAAACAGATATAAATGTACATTATTACTTTAAAAAAAGTCGTGTGGTGTCGTGGGACACCAGATAGGAACGAAGTTTTTAAGTTCTATTCGAGGTATAAAGAAAATAATTATTCGGGTATACATTTTTTATCATGATTTTTTTTATCGATAAAAATCAAAATGACCCCAGGGCAGCCTAAATACCGATTTTATAAAATACTAGCTGCCCGGACGGACTTCGTTCTGTCAAAAGTTAAAAGTAAAAATTAAATTTTTTTTGTTTGTTTTTTTTTTATTAAAACCTTCCGTGGACCTTAAGGAACATACAAAAAATTAAATTAACCGAATTAGTCCATCCATTCTTGAGTTATGCGCTTACCAACATTCATTTTTATTTATATTGATTAAAATAACTTCGTTCGCTCTGAACGAGCGGAAACAAGCAGGTAACCATAGACAATTATAGTACATCGTTCATATAGAACTTCGTTCCTTGTGGACCTATTTAGTCTGTGATTCTATTGTTTGGCTGCGAATTAAATTCAAAATTATTTATTTCACGTAGGCCAACCTGTGGCTCTTATGACACGTTATGACTCTACCACTGGTTAGGAAAGCGGATTCTGCTGAGAAGAGCCGGCAAGAAACACAGCAGTTGCTCTTTTCAAAATAATCATTTTACAATGTTATTATGTAGCTATTACATTGTTTTTTATAATACCTTGTGGGCAGCCAGATTCCAAGCTGATTTAACCTTTGCAACTTTGTTAGAATAGAATAGAATAGAATAGAATATAATATAATATTTCCACAATGAGGGGAAGTTCCAAAAAAGCGTAGGTACTACAATTCAATTCATGTTAAGACGGGCAGATAGAAAGCAGCCCCATTCCCGCCGGTGGCACCCCTTCACGAGCATGACGCATGATCCAGCCGTTGCTTCGCTATTACTTCAACTTCTTCAAGTACTTCAAGTACTATTAATACTACTGTACTAATAGTACTTGAAGTCCAAACTAGTTCATTCTTTGGAATGTACTAGTACAGAGCGCTTCTTTTAGTGACCGAGCAAGAGAATCTATAGATTAGACATTAGATCTATAGATCTTAGAGTGGACTCACCTCACTGTATTTCCTCTCAGTCTGCGGCTGAGCGATGTAGGGCGTACCCATCGCGTTCTGTATCACGTCCATCTCGAGCGCCAGGCAACGCCGCATGTACGTGTATAGCTCGTGCGGGGCGTGGCTGCGGACAAAAAGAAATAAAAAAAAATTACATTCATACACGCTGAGCTCTATTATCTATGATTATGATTATTCTTTCGGACAAGAAATTCAAATATGGTTGAGCGAAGCAACGGCTGGATCATGCGTCATGTTCGTGAACGGGTGCCACCTGCGTGAATGGGGCTACTTTCTGTCTGCCCATCTTAATATGTATTGAATTGCAAGTAGGCATGTTTGGAACTTACCCTCATTGTGGAAACACTGCATACATAGCATAGTACCTATTGTGAACTGTATTGAAAAAGAGCAACCGCCGAGTTTCTTGCTGGTTCTTCTCGGCAGGAACGGCATTCCGAACCAGTAGTAGACTCATTGACGATTCAAAAGTAGTTGTAAGGCGTAAAAAGGCGTAGTTCATGAGTCTATTAATTGCCTATCCCACCCCAATTTTGGACTATAGAATAGAACAGAATAGAATATAATAGAAATGTTTTTTATTCAAATAAACTTTTTTACAAGTGCTTTTGAATCGTTGACGAGTCTACCACTGGTTCGGAATGCCCTTCCTGCCGAGAAGAACCAGCAAGAAACTCGGCGGTTGCTCTTTTCAAAACAAGTTTACAATACAATAGATACTATTATGCAGTATTTCCACAATGAGGGGAAGGTCCACAAAAGCATACCTAATTATAATTCAACACATGTTAAGACGGGCAGACAGAAAGTAGCCCCATTCCCGCCGGTGGCACCTGTTCACGAGCATGACGCATGACCCAGCCAAAATGTTAAGGCCATAGTCCACCACGCTGACTACATGAGGATTGGCAGACGTCCGGCTCCTGGGTTCTGGAAGTAGGCAGACAGCATCATCTGGATCTCTTGGACCAACTCCTCCACGAAGAAGCACTGCTGTTCTTCCAGCCTCTGACTCCTGAGGGAGGCAACTCACCTGTACTGCATGCGGAACAGCTTGGAGGCTTCGATGAGCTTCATCTTGGTTACGAAGAGTTCAGCAGACAGCATCAGCTCCGCGTGAGTCTGGATCTCTTGGACCAACTCCTCCACAAAGAAGCGCTGCTGCTCTTCAGGCTCCTGGGTCCTGTGGGGGAGGAGACAAATTTTACTTTATCCTGATGGATTCCATCTGTATTTGTATTAAGAATTTTCAGGTAAACCCTGGACAGTGCCGAGGATGAATGTTGGAAAAGCGAGAAGAGAGAGGGGGGAAAGGGAGAGAGAAGAGAGAGAGAGAGGGAGAAAGGGAGAGAGGAGAGAGAGAATAGAGAGAAAGAAAATAAAATAAGAAGAGAGAATAGACATGATAGAGAAAATAAAAGACGGAAAAGAAAAGAGAAGAGAGTGAAGAGAAGAACGCGAAAAGAAGAGAGGGAAGAGAAGAAAAGAGAAAAACCAATAGCACAGTGGTTGACAACACCATCGTCGATGATAGATCTTCATCAAAAATCTTCGTTGTATCGTTTCTTTTTCTACAATCCTTGTCACTTTAAGTTTTGGCTAGGGATAGACTAGATGGCGCTGCAGCTGATCAAAGACAGAAGTGTATTGATAATATTTCGCGGCATTTTCTATTGTTTTTTTTTAGTATTTAAAACATTTATAATACAAAATACCGCGAAATACATATTATCAATACACTTCTGTCTTTGATCAGCTGCATCGCAATCTAGTAGCCAAAAATTCAAGTGACAACAATCGTAGAAAGAGAAACGTTACAATAAACTTTTACAAGTGTTTTTGAATAGTCAGATGAATCTACCACTGGTCCGGAATGCCCTTCCTGCCGAGAAGAACCAGCTAGAAACTCGGCGGTTGCTCTTTTCAAAACAAGTTTACAATAGGTACTATTCTATGTATGCAGTGTTTCCACAATTAGGGTCAGTTCCAAAAAATTCAAATTTACAATTCAATACATGTTAAGACGGGCAGGCAGAAAGTAGCCCCATTCCCGTCAGAGGCACCCGTTCACGAGCAGTCATGCTCGCATGATCCAGCCGTTGCTTCGCTCAACCATATTTGAGGGAACGTAAGAACCCGCATCACATGACGATAAGACGAGTTGGTAATAGAAGGAGTGAGCGATTTTGACGACCTCTCTGGCTCAGTGGTGAGCGCTATTGACTTTTGGGAGGTCTCGGGTTCGATTCCCGGCGGTGTTAATTTGGGAATTTATAATTTCTGAATTGTCTCTGGTCTGGTCTGGTGGGAGGCTTTGGCCGAGGCTAGTTACCACTTACCACCCTACTGTCAAAGACGTGCCGCCTAGCGATTTAGCGTTCCGGCACGATGGCGTGTAGAAACCAATTAGGGGTATGGGTTGAATGTTCACTGCCATACCCCTTCCAAGTTAGCCCGCTACCATCTTAGACTGCATCGTCACTTACCATCAGGTGAGATCGCATTCAAGGACTAGCTTGTCATCGAATTAAAAAATAAATAAAAAAAAACATATAAAAAGTAATGTCGCTTACCATATCCTACTTTCTATCCATGTGGCAAGGCAATGCCTCACTTCAATGGGGAAATGCTCCCCATAGATTGCTCGCACCTAGAGAACAATACAAAATAAGTTAATATCCGTTCACTTCAAGTTGGCCGCTACCTCGCGTCGCCCTTCCCCGCACCGCGCCTCAAGTCAGACCCGCTTAGTACAGATAGCAACGCACCGCTCACGATTGTCACTACCGTGTTTTTTTTCACACTTTTGTTATTGTTACGTTTAACCTTTTCATTAAGTGGTTATAAGACCTTAGGGTGCAGAAGGCGCGGGAATAATTTTTCTTTTGTTAAGTTTTAATCAATTTATTGTTGTTTGGTTGTTCGCTGGTCGTTTTCTACGATGCGTAAAAAAGGAAAAGTTTTGCATAGCGTAGACTACTTACTACTATGATAAAAAATTAACGAATTAATACATAATTATTTCTTTGCTATAATATGCTATAATCTTAAATAAATATAAATCCTAAAAAATAATATAATAATTACAAATACTTTGCAATAGTGCATTGTGGAGTCAACATCTCCTGATGATGCGGTATCGAAGCGAAACGTACGTTTAGTGTAGTGTTAAAAAGATCTATCTTTTTGGCAGATTATAGCAAAGGAATATTCATCATCATCATCATCATTAGCCCATCATCGGCTCACTACTGAGCGCAGGTCTCCTCTCAGAGAAGGGTTATGGGCCATAGTCCACCACGCTGGCCCAATGCGAATTGGCGGACTTCACACACCTTCAAGAACATTATGAGAACTCTCAGGTGTGCAGGTTTCCTCACGATGTTTTCCTTCACCGTTGAAGCAAGTGATATTTAATTGCTTAAACGCACTTGACTCCGAAAAGTCAGAGGTGTGTACCCGGGATCGAACCTGCAACCCCCGAATAGGAGACCACAGTCCTAACCACTAAGTTATCACTGCTTCGCATTAAGGAATATTAATTTTTCTTAATTGTGGAATTCTGCAAAGTAACACCTGATCCAATTACAGACTATTTACTATAGTTATTGCAATTCACGAGGGCGACTGACTTATGGTTGTGTGTGTGTCGTATCTGTATAAGTGTGAGCGAGCGCAATGCTCGCGCCTGCCCGCTCCCACCTAGGCTTTGACAGGCACGCACACTTATGCAATGTGCATGTACACGAAGTAACCACAAGTAAAGCTCATTCGCCTTCGTGAATTGCAAAAACTGTACTATACTAATTAATTAATGACTTTCTATATAAATATGAAATTAACGATCACGCCCATCAAAATTCAAGACGTCGTTGCCATGAAAAACATCGTCAGAAAAAAGAGAGCGTCCAGTTGCGGTTAGAGTAATAGTACAATTATAATTTTTTTTTGTCAACTATACTAGTGGTTTTGCCTATGACGTCACTTTGTAACGGTCGACGATGGCCAACTTTAAGTGAACCTTGGTTGTAACAAACAAATTATTAACAAGAGTGTAAATTGAAAATTTAAAACACCCCCGACATGAGAATCTATGGCTGTCGAAGTTATCAATTAATTGTCATTTAACGATTATACTGGCACGCGTGAAGCACTTTATCGAGTAATCATACGCCAAAAATGCCTTACATAATTTTGGAAAACAGCTGATACTCTTACACTGCTGGTTCGATATTAACCAAACATAGCTTAGAACCACCACAAGGAAACTGGCTTTCATATGAAAAAAACCGCATCGAAATCAGTCCATCCGTTTGAGAGCTACGATGCCACAGACAGACACACACAGACAGACATCGACGTCAAACTTATAACACCTTAAAAAAGAAAACATTAACTGCATATTTAGATGTTAAGAATAAAAATATTTGTTTTTTTGTCCGGACAAGCTCTTCTATAGCTATTTAAGAGACTTCAAAAAAAGAGGAGGTTCACAATTCATCAGAATGTTTTTTTTTAATGTTCACCGATTACTCGGAGACACTTGAACCAATTTTTTAAAAAATTCTTTTCTTGTTTCAAAGGGTGGTCTCATATACAATTTTTGAAATCGGTCGAACGGTTTTTAAAATATCAACAATAAATTATATACTTTGTATAGTGGCGCGGGAGTATAAAGTCGGTTTTTTTAAAAATGATTACTTCAATGGTTTCGTCTCACCTTTTGTAAACTCTCTGGTGGTAGCTGCTGCGCCCTAGCCCAGAGTGCCATCTTGATTCTAAAAAAAAAATTACATATTAATTATAAAGAGGACTATTACATTTCGCATCCCTATCCCTCTCCCTCACACATTCTAATATTCATGATCATCAATGATTTTTTTAAGCTATTGCATAGCTTTTATCGCGGGCTTTGAACTAGGACAAACAGTTTGAGCGCGGCGACCGAATCAAGAAATTCCGTAATGAAAAAATAATCGGCCAAGTGCGAGTCGGGCCTCGCTCTTTTAGGGTTCCGTTAAAAAAAATTAAATTAAAAGATTTCCATCTACCCACCTACCCATTTTAATTTAATTTTTTTAATTTAATTTAATTTTTATTATTTGTTGTTATAGCGGCAATAGAAATACATAATATGTGAAAATTTCATCTGTTTATCTATTACGGTTTACGAGATACAGCCCGCTGACAGACGGACGGACGGACGGATGGACGGACAGCGTAGGCTTAGTAATAGGGTCCCGTTAGTACCCTTTGGGTACGGAACCCTAAAAACCTAACACCCTCGTTCAGTAAGCGTTCAACATTTTAGAGGTTCTCAAGTAGCTCTAGTTGGCGCAGTGGGCGAGCGGCCGCTTTCTTTACCGTATGGTGTATGATGTCGCAGGTTCGAATCTCACTCGCGAAGTAGTGATAGTTCGCTTTTCTTGTTTGTTTGTTTTTATTGTTTTTTTTTTGCATAATTTTTATAATGCAAAAAAATGTGTAAATATTATAATTACATAAGTTGATAAAAAATGCTATGCAATAGCTTTACCGCGGCAGTCCCCGAGTGCCACTTAAGTTTTTTTTATTAAAAGAATATCGGCCAAGTTGAAGTTGACTAATATTCTCCTCTCCCCTCCAAATAAGCGGAAAGCTTGTGTTAGGAGTGGGTACGACAATAGTGCAACGGATGGGATTTGAACGACCTTTCAGTTTTCAGCCTGCACCTTTAACCGTTGGGCTATTGAGGCTTATTATTTTATTTATTTATTATTAGGATTGTAAAAATCTCAGATACTTTATACTTTTGACTTTTGTGGTCAATTATATTATCCTCAACAGTTAAATTATGGATATTTTAGACATAGTTTTATTATGATATACCTTGACTTTGACAGAGAAAAATGGTGTAAACTATTATTAACTTTTATTGCTCTTACTTTAAATACATACTTTATTTTATTACAATAAAAATTCACAGACAAAGTCACTGGCATCAGCTAGTTTTAAAATTAAATAAGAAATACAAATAAAAAAGTTACTTACTTTTAACTTATTCACTAGTCGAATTATATTGAATGCTTTCTTATCTGTAACAAATCAAAAATTTAAATTACTTTACTTGTCTGCAATCTCAACTGGTGGTAAGTGACAATGCAGTCTAAGATGGTAGCAGGTTAACTTGGAAGGGCTGGTACTCTCTATTAGTTAAAATGCATTGAGGCAGAAAGAATGCATAGAATAGAATAGAATAGAATAGAAATGTTTTTTATTCAAATAAACTTTTACAAGTACTTTTAAATCGTCAATGAGTCTACCACTGGTTCGGAATGCCGTTCCTGCCGAGAAGAACCAGCAAGAAACTCGGCAGTTGCTCTTTTCAAAATACTTTTACAATATACTTAACAGATATTCTATGTATGCAGAGTTTCCACAATGAGGGAAAGGTCCACAAAAGCATACGTAATTATTTCTAATTATAATTCAACACATGTCAAGACGGGCAGACAGAAAGTAGCCCCATTGCCGCTGGTGGCACCCGTTCACGAGCATGACGCATGACCCAGCCATTGCTTCGCTCAACCATATTTTAGGGAACGCAACAACCCGCATCACACGACACCACCGCAGAAATGTTAAAGAGAGTGTGACATACTTAGGCTACCCATCCTAAGGCATCGAATTGAAACTAATATTCAAATCAAATACTCATTTTAAAATATGACTTGTACACAAATAAAGTGGAAACTCTGAATAGAATTATTTTGATATACAATTATACAGGTTAATCATTACCTACTGTCTCATGAATCGCTGGAACGAATTACATCCACGCTTTTTTGTCATTTATATAGTCTTCAATCGTATAATATGCTTTTTTCATGAGCGTAGTTTTAATCGATTTCTTAAACTTGTGTAAAGGCAAGTCCAAGATCGACTGTGGAATTTTATTATAGAACGTCACACCCATTCCCACAAATGTCTTTTGGACCCTCTTGAGGCGCAGTCGAGGGATCACGAGCCTATTTGGATCTCTAACCTGCCTATCTCGTAATTCACCCTTTTTTTTGTAATTCACAATGTTTTGTCTGACAAATATTATATTGTTATAAATATATTGTGAAGCTACTGTAAGAATGCCTATTTCTTTAAATTTTTCTCGAAGCGAATCCCGCGGCTTTAAATTATAGATTGCGCGAATCGCCCTCTTCTGCAATACAAAAATTTTTCCAATATCGGCCGCTTTACCCCATACTAAGATTCCGTATGACATAATACTATGGAAATATGCAAAATAAACAATTTTTGCAGTTTCTATGTCAGTTATCTGTCGAATCTTCCTAACAGCGTAAGCAGCAGAGCTGAGCTTGCCAGCAAGTACTGCTATATGGGTGCCCCATTGCAGCTTTGAGTCCAGGGTTAATCCCAAGAACACTGTGGAGTCCTCTGTTTTCAAGGATTCATTACTTATCTTTAAATTTTTACTGACAGTTCTGGTGTTAGGCAATAAAAACTCAACACACTTTGTTTTTTTAGCATTTAAAAGTAGATTATTTGCCGTAAACCATTCAGAAACTTGAGATAATGCATTATTTACATCGTCAAAATTGTCTTTTTTCCTATCGACTTTGAAAATCAAAGACGTATCATCAGCAAATAGTACAATATCGCAAGTATTTTGGACAAAATATGGTAAATCGTTTATGTAAATCAAAAACATGAATGGACCTAGAATAGAACCCTGGGGTACACCCATTACTGAGGCTGATCCGGATGATTTTACATCATTGACACACACTCTTTGAACACGATCCCTTAGATAAGACGCAACGAGGCTAAGTGCAATATCTTTAATACCATAGTGGCTCAGTTTAAGTAAGAGGGTCTTGTGATCAACGCAGTCGAAGGCTTTTGATAAATCACAAAAAATACCAATGGCATTCTGTGAGTTATTCCATGCATCGAAAATGTGTTGTAACAGCGTTGCTGCTGCATCGGTTGTTGATCGACCCTTAGTAAAACCGTACTGCTCAGGGTGAAGAAGTTTATTTAAGTTAAAGTGTAGAAGCAGTTGGTTGAACATTATTTTTTCGAAAATCTTGCTGAGAGTTGGCAAAATTGAAATTGGTCTGTAGTTATTCGGGTCAAATTTGCTTCCCGATTTATAAAGAGGTATTAATTTGCTACATTTCATTAGGTCTGGAAAAGATCCAGTATCTACAGATTTATTAAAAATTAAAGCAAGATAAGGCGCAATAATATCAATGATATTGTGAATTAATTTAACTGATATTCCCCATAGATCTCCTGTTTTTTTATTTTGCAATGATTTAAATGTTTTTATAATATCATATGGGGTAACGTGTTCAAACCTAAATAGTTTATTGCATAGTCCTACTAATATTATAAATGCGAAAGTTTGTGAGGATAGATGTATGGATGTTAGTTACTCTTTCACACCACAACGAATGAACCAATTTGGCTGAAATTTAGAATAGCGATAGCTCATACCCAGGATTAATACATAGGCTACATTCTATCCAGGAAAATTAAGGAGTTCCAGAGGGAAATTTCCAGAAGTCACAGGCATCATCTAGTCAAAATATATAAAAGGAAAAGGTGACTGACTGACTCAACGCACAGCTCAAACCACTGGACCGATCGGGCTGAAATGTGGCATACAGATAGCTATTATGATGTAGGCATCAACTAAGAAAGAATTTTTTGAAAATTCCCCAAGAGGGTTAAATGGAGAGTGAAAGTTTGCATGAAATTTTCCATTTTTCAAGTTATTTTGTATAGGAAATGACATGATTTTTTTGCATGGGTATTGTTTAGGACCTTGAGAGTGTCATAAATTCAAAAATTCAAATTCAAAATTATTTATTTCACGTAGGCCAACCTGTGGATCTTATGACAAGTCATGACTCTACCACCGGTTCGGAAAGTGGATTCTGCTGAGAAGAGCCGGCAAGAAACTCAGCAGTTGCTCTTTTCAAAATAATCATTTTACAATATAATTATGAAGCTATTACATTGAAATATGGAAATTGGAATGATGTTTTTAGATAATAATCTTTTAGGATGACACCAGATGAAACAATATTTTTAATATACTCAAATACCCTATTGTTGTAAGCATATATTTTCATTTAAAAGTGAGTATTGTGTCTATTCTATGGAGATATTATTTTTGTTTTAAGAATTTGTAGGTATGTTGCTGAATTACAGATCTTATTCTCTAAATTTACAGCAAGCCTTTTAAGGTTAAGTCCTGAAGTGTGAAGATACTGAGAAAACCTTTGTGATACCCTTTTATATTAATTCTTCTACACTTCTGTTAATTAATAATGATAAAGCGGCAATAAACAGAAATCATCAATTAACAACAGCATGGTTATCTATCTCTAGTACTTATCTAATAAGTTATAACATAAAATGTCAATGCAATGTTAAATTATTTATGAATTCTAACTGCAGTAGGTATGTTAAACACTGCAAATGCAACATTCCATATTCAAAAACCTTAAGATTAAAAAATTATGAAACTATTTGAACCTTACGAAAACCGAATAGCTCACCTTTTTTTACTTCAATACAACATTATAGACGAAATATAAAAATGCTGATATTAAAAATCTAACTACGTATTATTAAAACCCAAGTGTACAAGAAAAAGAACTTACTGTGAAACTTTTTTTTTACTAATAAGGTGAAGGTCTAGCGCCGTTCAGCCTGGGAATCGAGTTGCGTCCAGACAAAAGATTTTAAAGAGCTGTTTTAAATGTATTGAGCGATGTTCAACAAAATTCATTCCAGCTAGCGGCTGGTTCCGAGAATTTTGACGTTTACACAAACACGCGTACACGGATACAACACAGGCACAATTTATTTATAGATGTGTCAACAACATACCTGTTGTTACGGATCGATGTAGAAAGATTAAAGGAAGTTTATACAAATCACATTATTTGAGTCTGACGAGCTATATATCAATCACAACTTCTATAGAATTAAACACGGTGAGATGATAACGTATTAAATGAAATTGGATTTGTAGGAAAAATAAAAAGTAATCATAACCTGATATCAACAATTCCGTATCCGGTTTTGTTGACAGTTGTGAGTCTTGTTCCTGGTCTGTGGTTGTGAGACTTGTGGGCACCATGGACATAGGAACAAACAGTACCGAGTACTCGCAGCTGAAAAGCGAGCCGAGCGAGATAGTTAGTACAGAGGCCGTGTGTCCCTTTCTAACAGGGTGACAATAAGATTTTCGATATGTGAGACAAATTCAATCTTGCAATCTTCCTTCTAATTATAACTTTATTATAAACACAATTATTGAAGTTTTTCATTAGCAATGGAAAATTTCTTAGGGATTAGGGATTGATTACGAAATAAATAATACAAATAGTACAATGTATCGATTTGTCCAGTCATAGTGAGTACATTGCTAGATATTATAATGACTGGTCATGTGTAGATAATGTGATAAATTAATCATTTTCTCTAGATATTAATCATAATAGCTGGTCAAAGGCACCCAAAGTAATAAATACAGCCCCACTTCCCCTCCCGCGCCTTATTCCGTTGCCGCACGATCGGTATATTTACCAAAATCTTAGGTTAGTTCAGGGCTGTACAGAAATTCTGTTCTATTGGTTTGAAATGAAACATTAAAATAATGAAAATTGTAATAATAATAATAATAGTACAAAAGTAAGGAGTAAGAGACTATCGTAATCGGAATCGGCATCGTACGTATTCGACCCATCACACAATACAAGAATTTAAAAAATCATGGTCAACATAGTTGTAGATTTAGCGTTCACGTTTTAACGGGTTGCCGCTCGAAAAAAAGAGACTAGATAAAAATATTTTCTTTTTTGTTAAGAAATATATCCATCGAAATGAATGCAATTAAATACGGTGACTTAAAAATGTTAAAATAAAATTAAAACATGTGTCTCAACCTTTGAGTAATAAACCAGCAATGGAGAGGACTTGACCCCTAATTTATTCGCAAAAAAGTCTGTCAATTACGGTGGGGGGCGAGGTAGCACACATGAAAACTTGCTTACTACAGTTGCATTTTTCCATCACGTCGCTATGCACGCACACAATATAATTAGCAAACACTACCTTAAAGTATATGCACACTATCACATTCACACACAGGGACGCTCTATCATTACATGAAACAATCGCATCATTTGTGTAAACATTTTAGGGATTTGACACTATCGATTATCGACTTTCGATAAGTTTTTCTAATAATTATTTACAACAGAGTTACTTTATTCGAGAGTAAATTTTTTTGTTCGAGATCTTTAACATGGTAGGTATATAGAAGCGCTAGGAAACGAGACTCTTGCCGTTATTTTAGTCATAATATGCCTTTGCTATTAGATTGACTCTTTGTAGGCTTTTAGTACTTGCGTAAAGATACAGCTAGAAACTTTGGACTATATTGACGCTGGAAAGCGATCTAGCTTATTTCGAAAAATAACAAAATGACTTTTTATATATTTGGAAGAAAAAGATACTGCGTCGGATTGTCGGATTTTCGTTTTCCTATGACATTATTTTTCTAAGATACTATGTTGACCTTCTCTGCATGTTTATATTATATATTTTTTGTTATTCCACACCACACCACACCATCTATTTTTCAATATTATACAGATACTTCAAAAAAGTTATCAATACTTTTTAGCAGTGCAGTGCACTTAGGCGAACCTACTGTAAGGACTTAGGATTATCTGATTATTAACAGATTTTGTAGATACCAAGGTATTTACTCCGTCACTATACTCTCAATCTCATGCTGAAAGCATGCTGTAGGTGCAAGCATGCAGTATATCACCTTAGAGCAGCTGTTTAGTTATGATTTAAGGTTATAAGCCACCAGGGAGTGCTGTACTTTGTCATAGGTTTTTAATAATATTGTTTATTAAGTTGAGAGACATTTAATTTTTATTTGAATACGTAGTGGGTATTAATATTGAACACATTGATTTTTTAAGTAATCTTGTTTAAATAAACATACAGCATTTTTAATGAAACATCATTTGTTTTATTTATGTTTAAAGCGAAATTTACGATGTATCTATTTCTAAAAAGTATATTAAGTACAAACTGTTAGGACTACATCATGTTTCCTTAAAAATAAATACAGCATAATTAGCATTTCAGAGTTTAGAGTTATTTCGTGGTTTCATATGTTTCAAATACCAAGTTACAGCAACATTGCTTCTTAAAATTGAAAAACTATTAGTCGAAATTGATATAAAACTAATGTATAAAACTAAAGTAATTCTACTTTAGAATTATATAATTAGTATCATCTGATGTGTTACTTTAAAAAATATGCTTTTTGAAAAAAATCTGCTCCTGATAGCTTATTATGAGCTGTTATGATTTTTTAAAACGTTATTGGCTCTGGTTTAAAGTTCACTTTTTCGATTTACAAGATCGTTTTCCAGCGTTGAATAATATTCTCTCAGTCCAGTATGGAGGAAACATAAAAAGTAAAAACTAAACCCTAAAAAAAAATGTATTTAAAGTTATGATTGGTAAGTTAAAACTTGTACCTACATACTTTACTTGGAAGGCTTATTTTTTTCATCTACTTCATCTGAATGAAGTGTATATTTGTTTGTAATGCTAGGCTGCCGCCATCGCTATAGTGGCCACCCCATCTGTAATAAAACACCGCCAAGCTATTTAGCTTTCCGGTAAACCTAGCGGGATGAATAAGAAGTATGGGTACTTTAATTCAATTGCCAAGTTTTAATGAACCAAATATGTATAGAATTTAAATATTTTTTTTCGTCAATGAACCATTAGTAAGACGATAAAAATATCTCGGTATAAATAATTTATACAATCCCCCCACCAATATCGACATATGAAATCTTGCTGTCCAGCCCTAATTTTATTGCGGTGTGGCCGACTTCATAAAATTAAAGTCCTAATTTTCGAGTAAGAAAGACTTACGTAGAACTTATCATTATTATTAAACAATTTTTTAGTCTCGTTTTCATTATTTTTTTGTATTATATTTGTAAAAATCCTTTCTTAGCGGATGCCTACGTCATAGTAGATGTGCGTTGATAGATCAGTCAGTCAGTCACCTTTTCATTTTATATATTTAGAAAATTATATCACACTGGTTATATGGAAATATATACCTATAACTTTTGAAATAATTGAGTAAAAAAACTTATGAATTCGCTGAGTTTATGGAGCTCTAGCTGCATCAATGCATTTTAAACAATAGTGGGAGAGTACCAGCCAATCAGACACCATTGCGATCGTTATAATAATGCAATCATTTTAACCGAAAAAGGGAGGAGGTTCTCAATTTGAATTTTTTGTATATTTGTTACCCAATTATTCCGCCAAATAATGAATGGAAATTTGATAATTTTTTTTTGTTTAGTAGGGCATACTTCAGAGGTGGTTCCCATATAAATTTTTGTTGATATAATGTTAGATGTTACTCCATAACTACGTCAAATCTGAACCGATTTCAATTGTTTTTGAAAGAACGCATAATAAGGTTGCCTATTTAAAAGGTGAAGAGAAGATGATTCATATCTTCGGTGATGGAGGAAGGAACTCAATGATTAAGAGCAAATTGCTCGCGATCAGAGATATACACAAAATAGCTTAAAATAATAATGTAAAAAAAATATCTTTAAAAAATCGGCCAAGTGCGAGTCGGGCCTCGCTCTTTTAGGGTTCCGTTAAAAAAATTAAATAAAAATATTTCCATGTACCCATGGAAATATTTTAATTTAATTTTTTTAATTTAATTTAATTTTTATTATTTGTTGTTATAGCGGCAATAGAAATACATAATATGTGAAAATTTCATCTGTCTATCTATTACGGTTTACGAGATACAGCCCGCTGACAGACGGACGGACGGACGGATGGAAGGACGGACGGACGGACGGACAGCGTAGGCTTAGTAATAGGGTCCCGTTGGTACCCTTTGGGTACGGAACCCTAAAAACCGACTTCATACGCCGATCGGGCAAAGTTGGGCTACCGTCGCGCATTAGTTTCATCATTTATATTTAGGCCCGCCCGACTTCAACATACATGTACAAATTAAAATTGTTTTATACTTTGTAGTGGCGTTTAAAGTCGGTTTTATAGAAAGAATTTTTTATCATTATTTGATAATCCCACAGACGATCAAAGTTCGTATTTATATATCTAGTCATATTTTACTTAAAGCTTATAAATTAGTCGTTCACCCCTTCCTATTCTATCGTGATTTTAATTCTATGGGATCAATTTATAATGCAGTTCATGAAAAAGTTCTCTAAACGAATAGTAAGTAGGAAGATTAATTTTCAATATTTTCCCCAAATTATTTCATGTACGATTAAGTAGCAACATTTTCAGATCGATAGTTTTCTTAAGTTTTCTGCATAAGTATTGCATTATTTGGATAAAATAATACATCAGAAGTAAATAAATGTTATCCTTTAGTAAACTGGATGTTTTAAATATTTTTTTTAGAAGAAAATACTCTCATATTCGGCATTTATAGCGGAGCTTGTTACGTAGGCATACCCGCGGGACAACTGTAGTATGCCTGCTAACCATCAAGACGCCGTATCGCAGCAGTTTCGAGTTACGCTGGCGCAGCACATTCCAACGTGTAGCTAGTAGCTGTGAATCGTGATGCGATACCTTTTTTTCCACGCTTTAAATAAGACAATTAATTATAAGACCTAGGTTAGGAAGCTCGTGCCAAAAATCGGCCGAGCATAGTTAATAAGTTTTATTTTAATATTATATTGTAAGTTTTAGTTAATTAAAGTTATATTAGAGTTTAATCTTTTCATTCTGCACCCTGCTGCGACCCCAAATGTAAGTGGCGCAGTCTTGGCAGAATAGAAGAAATATATTCAAGAAAGATACATCGAGCATCTTCTAGAATTTCCTATTCTGGAACCTACATTCAGCGGCCGCAGCAGAAGATTCCAACTTCGAATCAGCAGAGAAAAGAATGTAAGTACTTGAATCGTTCAAGTTCCTTACCCCTAATATAAGAACCCATCCTTATTTATCCGACTTTAAAAAAAAAGACAGTATTGTGTTTAAAATAATTTTTATATCGATTTTGGAGTACATACGAACGTACTTAATATACTATTCATGAACTTCTTATATAAAAAATTACCTTTTGAATTTTTTTATTACTTGACAATTTTTTTTGAAACTTTTTAATTTTTTTGTTTGTTAGTTTAGTTATTTTTGTCAGATCCTTAACTCAAGGTCAGATGATTCTTAGATGCTACTAGTAGATACCGCCTACAAGCGAACTTTTCGAGCTTATCCATTTAGTTTTACTAAGTGTTCAAAGCGATAAATTCCTGAATGTTGTCGTTGACTTCTTCAAATATGCCCAAGCATATTACAACTGAGGAGATAGCACGTTACTTTTGTAACTACAATATAACATTAACTCTGTATTATGTTATGTAGGTATATTATGTTCTAGTACAAATTTGAGTCCGAGTTAAAATTATAAAATGATGAAACTATTTGAACCTCATTTGAGCTATATAAAGGACAAACTAGGACTTAACTAAATATACTTGAAAAGTTGCAGTATTTGGAGGTTAATCGAGTGAAATGGAGTTTCATAGATGGTCTTGGTTCTATCACAATATTACCAGTTATCTCGATTACACTGAATCTATGACATAGCTTTTAGGAAAAACTTAGATATTTACCTAGGTCCTAGATAATAGGGAGTTTTATGTAGCTTTTTCAATTATGTTCTAATAATACGTAACATATTAAAAGATTAAATTATCCCAAGTTACCCAAATTAATTATTATCAATTACTTCCAATAAATAGCATGAAATCCTTATTTCCTACTATCCATTCCTGGAAATCAGCTTGAACGACTTCAGGTATATAGAGGCAGAATGCCCGAAGACGAGTAATCTATGTGCCGAGACAAATCACATCATGAAGTTTGAATTCACCGCCTGATTACCATCCAAAGTTCAAGTACATCCTTTATTTCTGCTAACTTCACTACAAAGAAACCAGCATTCCAAGAGATTGATGAGTAAACGATATGACTTACCACATCAAGTAAAAGCCTAAGGAAAATACCAGTGCTCTAACGGTCTACCATCATCTCCGTTTCATCATCATAATGCATTGAAGTCTGTAAATCTAATGACTAAATCCAAATTCAAGATATTTTACAGTCACCGGTATACTGTTCGGTACCTGCGGACTAAGAGTAATCTGAACTTATCGCAGAGGCGTGAGAAAGGAGTGAAAAAAAAACCGCGGAACCCCGACAACGAAAGACCATCGGCGAAGATCTTCCAGCGCAATCTATCACTACCGTTTTCGATAAGCGCTGATCTACGGGTGGAGGTGTTACGTAGGCATACCCGCGGGACAACTGTAGTATGCCTGCTAACCATCAAGACGCCGTATCGCAGCAGTTTCGAGTTACGCTGGCGCAGCACATTCCAACGTGTAGCTAGTAGCTGTGAATCGTGATGCGATACCTTTTTTTCCACGCTTTAAATAAGACAATTAATTATAAGACCTAGGTTAGGAAGCTCGTGCCAAAAATCGGCCGAGCATAGTTAATAAGTTTTATTTTAATATTATATTGTAAGTTTTAGTTAATTAAAGTTATATTAGAGTTTAATCTTTTCATTCTGCACCCTGCTGCGACCCCAAATGTAAGTAGCTCATTCCCCGCTAACCATACGTAGTTGACAGGCGCGTGACTCGAGTCAAACAGTTTTATATAACGAGTAGGACCACTGCTCATACCCAACTTACAGAGGGGTACGCGCGTCAAGTCTTCTCCTGTGTTGGTTTATTACTCAAAGGTCTCAACTGATTTTATTAGCCAAAATCTTTGATCAAAATCATTTTTTTAGGCTGGCAAGATGAAAAGAACGAGACAAACGGCCTCCGTTGTTACTATCTCTCTCGGCTCGGGTTAGCCTCTGTGTAATGCGCAACAGGAAATATACTTTATCTACTTGTTATAAGGTTCATTTTCGTAAATACAAATTTTCTGAGTGATCAGTTCTGTTTGTATATTAAGTTCATGGTGGGCACAGAGTACATCTTGTATCTGACATACGTAGTATGTAAGGTCTTTGCGTAGTATCCATTAATCTGTGTATCTGACGTTGTGGGATACCAGAGCTCGACGTTAAATTACCTTTCCAGGTGGCATAGATTTGAGCCAAGATTACTTAATTTGCAAAATACCGTTACGAAAATGCCGTCGTGTCGTGATATTATTTTCAGGTAATATTTGTACTTTAATTACAGTAGCACGTGACTACGATTTTAAATATCTTAAAAATATAGTAATTGTGACGATAGAATAGAATAGAATAGAAATGTTTTTAATTCAAATAAACTTTTTTACAAGTGCTTATGAATCGTCGATGAGTCTACCACTGGTTCGGAATGCCGTTCCTGCCGAGAAGAACCAGCAAGAAACTCAGCAGTTGCTCTTTTCAAAACAAGTTTACAATTCAATAGAATAGATAAACAGTTTAATTACCACCTACTGTCTCATGAATTGCTGGAACGAATTATATCCACGCTTTTTTGTCATTTATATAGTCTTCAATTGTATAATATGCTTTTTTCATGAGATTAGTTTTAACTGATTTCTTAGGTGTGAGAGGAAACGTATTGGACCTTCTAAATTCATACTTAACAAATAGAAAACAAATAACACAGATTACTAAAGTCAACTGGAAATATAAAAAGCTTGTTAATTACCATTCACACTCGAGAGTAATTCAACGCGGCGTTCCTCAAGGAAGTATCTTAGGCCCACTATTATTTATTATATATATCAATGATCTACCAAAATACGTAACTCACCATGATATGGTCTTGTTTGCTGATGATAGTACTATTATATTTGAAAATAAAACCATAAATGACCTCATTATTAATGTTAAAAATACACTGGATATAATAATAAACTGGCTTAATCGTAATAAACTAACAATCAACTTAGATAAAACAAACTTAATGATTTTTAAGCTCAGAGAAAATATGCCCTATGCTTTGAATGTAAATTATGAAGGTAAAACTATCAACGAAGTCAATGTAACAAAATTCTTAGGTCTGAATATTAATTCTACTTTAAATTGGAAGGAACATTTAAATCATATTTGTACTAAGTTAAGGCAATTCTCCTTTGCACTTCATATGTTGCGGAAAACAGTAAACGTGTCGGCGCTACTGACGGTTTACCATGGCTATGTGGCTTCGCTATTGAGATATTGTATTTTATTTTGGGGTAATTCTACTGAAAAAGAAGCTGTATTTAAGGCACAAAAGAAATGCTTAAGGGCCATATTTAAATTAAAAACGACAGATAGTTGTAAGCCCTATTTTAAAAAGTATAAAATTCTTACAATGCCATGTCTGTATATTTATGAAACTATTGTATTTGTTAAAAGTAATTTAAATTTATTTCAAAATCGCAATAGCAAAAGACATGCCATTGAGCTGCGACAGCCACCCAGTAGATGTGCCCATTTTACAAAAAGCTTCTTCTGCACTGGGCCTCGTTTATATAATAACTTAACCAGAGACATTATTGAAACGCAGGAGATCCCTATGTTTAAAAAAAAGTTAAAAAATTTTTTGATAGATAAGACATATTATACAATTTGTGATTACCTTATGGAAAAATTTTAACTGTTGTATATTATTTTGTGACATTTAATTTAATTTTTTTTTTTTTTGACATATAATAACATTCCTATATTTGTACACCACACTTTGGTAGGATATGCGCATTTTAAATTGTATAATTATAACATCTTGACTGTACCATATTCACAAATTAATAAATGAATTTGAATTTGAATTTGAATTTGAAACTTGTGTAAAGGCAAGTCTAAGATCGACTGTGGAATTTTATTATAAAACGTAACGCCCATTCCCACAAATGTCTTCCGGACCCTCTTGAGGCGCAATCGAGGAATCACGAGCCTGTTTGGATCTCTAACCTGCCTATCGTGTAAATCACCCTTTTTTTGTAATTCACAATGTTTTGTCTGACAAAGACAAAACATGTAATACTTACGATGTACTTTTTTAGGGTTCCGTACCCAAAGGGTACCAACGGGACCCTATTACTAAGCCTACGCTGTCCGTCCGTCCGTCCGTCCGTCCGTCCGTCTGTCAGCGGGCTGTATCTCGTAAACCGTAATCTATTATCTATAGACAGATGAAATTTTCACATATTATGTATTTCTATTGCCGCTATAACAACAAATAATAAAAATTAAATTAAATTAAAAAAATTAAATTAAAATATTTCCATGGGTACATGTAAATATTTTAATTTTTTTTAACGGAACCCTAAAAGAGCGAGGCTTGACTCGCACTTGGCCGATTTTTTCAAATGTAAACGTTCACAACCACATGCGTTGTAATTTCTCGCCTATATGGTATTCTGTTTATTCTATGTCTATTAGTGATATTTGCATATTATAGATAGATAGAAGGATAATAATTTTTATATCTTAAAGTAACAATAAATAATAATTTTCAATAAAAATAAATTATCAAGATTGAAATAGGGGATATTTTTGTTAGACTGGTAGCATTGGTAATTCTATGATTTCCGCTAGATGTCGCTCAAATGGTCGATTGCGTAGAAGCGAATAGCGTTAGGTGCTGATTGCTACAATCCATAGGAATCCTAGGCACACATCTGACTTTTCGGAGATATTGTGCGTTTTCAGATAATATGGCTGGAACCACATCTGTGCGCATCGATTCGTATTGTATGGACAAAATGCGAATCGATGCGCACAGATGTGGTTCCAGCCTATACGGGTCTACGTCTACGTTCTACGTCTGCCCGCAAAATTCAAATTTAATTTGGTTTTTCACAAATTGTAAACTAAGACAAAGTAGGCTTATCGCATTCTATTTGCGCCAATGGCAATATCATCTTCCGTTAGGTACCGTTTTTAGGCAATGGCCCCCTGCATTCCTAAGCAACGTTTCGTTGTACGCTATTGTACTTGTCGTTTGCAAAAAAAAACGAGTAACAATATTACATATATGAAACACTTCAGATAATAAAGAAGAACCTTATAAAAAAAAAAAGAAAAATTGAAACGCTATCAAAAACAATTATTAATTTGTCAAAATGAAAACCCACATGAAATGTTAACAAAAAATAAATAAAAATAATATTTTCTAAATTTCAGTAAAAACTATAAAAAATGCAGAATAATAAATACAGGAAGCTTAGAACTATGTTAGTAACTACATAATTTTAGATATACATAATGTATTTTTGTCATTTTCGTAGGTAGCAAAATGTTCTAAATTACAGCTTTGTCCAGGTCATCTATTATTATTAAATAAATCTATTATATAAAAATAAAAATGAATTTCATCAGAATGCTTAACCTAATTTTTAATTTTTCCTACTTAAGATGTCTTAAAAATTAAAATGTACCTAAACAAATCTCAGAAAACGTAGTACCTACCTACTGTACGTACTGTGCGTTCTGCCTATCATGTCTAACGTCTTCTAACGTTTGTCTCACCTCTGGCTGATTCAGAGGCACCTAGCCTGTAGGCTGTATCACTCTCGGCCGTAACTATACTATCGACCACGTCACGTCATCTCGATAAAAGTCACGTCGATTCGTTGAACTCCGTTGCTCCATAATTGAAAGACAAATCAACAAACAAACACACTTTATATTAGTAAAGATATTTTTTTAATTCGAAGCCAAATGAACTACCCAGCACCGTACTCGCAATCGTGGGCGGAACCACAGGCTGTACCAATGAGCGTCGATAAAATGAAAAAGAGTGCATCGTTTCAAGCTAATAAGTATGGTCATTATATTCTTCTTCTTCTTCTTTATCAACCTAAAGAATCTTGCGCCGCCTGGATCCAGCGGCTCCCTGCGACTCGTTTGATGTCGTCGGTCCACCTGGTGGGGGGTCTGCCAACACTGCGTTTCCTGGTGCGGGGTCGCCACTCCAACACCTTGGGACCCCAACGACCATCAGCTCTTCGAACTATGTGCCCCGCCCATTTCCACTTCAGTTTCGCGACACGCTGAGCTATGTTGACTTTGGTTCTCCTACAAATCTCCTCATTTCTGATTTGATCTCGCAGGGTCATTATAGTCATAAATAATATATTACGATAGTACAATTAATACTAGTTTGACGTGCGTGACTCACTAGTTAGTCGATACTCGGACTAAGTTTCTTAAACTGGACACTTTCAAGTAAAGATTTTTATATAAACCTGTGAAGATGATACTGCCATTTGCGCAATTAGAATGCCATAAGTCTACTTTGTCGTATTAGTGTACAAATTGCGAAAAACCAAATTTTTTAATTTCGCGGGCAGACCCGTTTAATTTGCCATAAATTAGTTTATATTAAATTTATTCTACAACTTAAACGGCGAAGGAAAACATCGCGTTGTGAGGAAACCTGCACACCTGAGAGTTCTTCATAATGTTCTCAAAGGTGTGTGAAGTCCGACAATTCGCATTGGGCCAGCGTGGTGAACTATGGCCTGTAACCCTTCTCTGAGAGGAGACCTGCGCTCAGTAGTGAGCCGTCGATGGGTTGCAAGTGATGATGATGACTGTTTATTTCACAGGAATAAATCAAATGATCCAACGTGTAACCGATGCTGGCAGCGACCGAAGCCACTTACCCACGGCTCAAACCCCTACGCGCCTCATCTTAAATACGGGCTGTTTCCCAGAAAAATCAATCCTAGGTAACAAGAAATAAACAATAACAATAACAAGTGTACTTAAATTGAAAATTTAATACCCCCCGTTATGTGAATCTATGGCCGGACTATGTACGACATACCTGACATCCTGTTACCCAGTTTTCTGCTCCATCATCAGATCCTACTCCTCGATCCTCGATCATCATCTATTTAACACCTACTCATTGAGACCATTCTAATGAGCCCAAACACTATATCTGCTGTAAGTCGCTGAGGAGTTGGGTATCCCGCAGACTACTTGATGCTACAGCATCAGCTCAAGGTTACTACACCTTGAAAATAACCCAAATAACAGTTACACCAAACAAATCAGTCACGCCAGTGAAAGCGCTTTAGTCAAATAGGAAATGAGCTGATGATCTTCAAATGCATGATCAGATCTTCATAATTTACCTACCTATAGCTAAGAATTAAGATCCACCTCGATTACATTAGCTTTCAAACTGAAAATAATGAAGTGGCACTTGGGGACCGCCGCGGTAAAGCTATTGCATAGCATTTTTTATCAACTTATGCAATTATAATATTTATGCAATATTTTTAAATAATATTTATGCAATATTTTTAAATAAATAAAAAACAAACAAACAAGAAAAGCTCACTGTCACTACTTCGCGAGTGAGATTCGAACCTGCGACATCTAAAGAAAGCGGCCGCTCGCCCACTGCGCCAAACAGAGCTAAATGTGAACCTCTAAAATGTTGAACGCTTACTGAACGACGGTGTTAGGTTTTTTTCGTTACGGAATTTCTTGATTCGGTCGCCCTGCTCAAACTGTTTGTCCTAGTTCAAAGCCCGCGATAAAAGCTATGCAATAGCTTAAAAACCGCATCAAAATCCGGGGATGCTGCTACGACGGAAAAGACAGATACGCATCTGTGTATCTACACACGTCGAACCCACAACACCCTTCTTTTTGTCAGGGGCGTCCCGCGCCGGGGGGGGGGGGGGGGTTAAATCCCGACAGTATGGAAAATTGGATTTTTCAGCGTTTGTGAATACTAGCGGTATCCATCGGCAGGTTTTATCACCGCCTCACCTTGTTACAATAGCAGTGATAGCCTAGTGGTTACGACTGTGGTCTCCTATTCGGGGAGTCGCAGGTTCGATCCCGGGTACCTCCAACTTTTCGAAGTTAAGTGCGTTAAAGAAATCAAATATCACATGCTTTAACGGTGAAGGAAACATCGTGAGGAAACCTGCACACATGAGAGTTCTCCATAATGTTCTTGAAGGTGTGTGAAGTCCACCAAGTCGCATTGTGCCAGCGTGGTGGACTATGGCCTATAACCCTTTTCTGAGAGGAGACCTCGCTCAGTAGTGAGCCGATGATGGGTTGATAATGACATAAAATAATAGATCAATTAATAAACGAACAAAATCATTATGACTGATTTTAAATCCAATTTTCTGTAGTCGGAAGTTTATTAGGATTTATTTTATAAATAATGTGGTGTTTCATGTAAAATAAAGTGTAAATTATTTCATTTTTATTTTTTAACGCCGATTTCTTTTTCAACCGATGAAAAAAACGGAGGGATTCTCAATTCGTCGCGGTATTTACCTACCATCATTGATGGGTCGACCCACTGGGAAAACGGATAAACGCCCCAAACAAATATCGTTCAACTTAGGCTGGAACCACATCTGTGCGTCTCGATTCGCTTTTTGTCCATACAAAACTGTCGTTTTTCATAGAGTCGTACACGCACCAATTCGGCTTTTCGATGCGTATACGACTCTATGAAAAATCGGCCAAGTGCGAGTCGGGCCTCGCTCTTTTAGGGTTCCGTTAAAAAAATATATTTCCATGTACCCATGGAAATATTTTTATTTAATTTTTTTTATTTTATTTAATTTTTATTATTTGTTGTTATAGCGGCAATAGAAATACATAATACTAGTAGGGCGCGTGGGTGCGCGGCCCGCAAGCGGACCGCGGTTTTTCTATCGTCAAGTGGACTTTCAGGTCTTGATCATTTTTTACCCAAACACCACTCTTTCATCTTTTATACTCTCCGAGATAGACACCGTTGAAGTTTGTATGGCCGCCATCTTGAATCCGCCATTTTGGATTTTTTTCAGCTCACTGCCAATTGGATGAGGTTTCGAGTGACTTTTGTTCGAGCACCCCCACCTATCTTCATTACCATGGCCGTGCTCCTCACCCACCTTCCAAACCCTCGATCATCATATCTCATCATTTGTCAAAATGGGAATTCTTCTATAAAAATAAATTTTGAAAAGGAACCGTATCAAAGTCTTGCATAGTTCCCAACTTCTAGTCTTCTCAATATTCGCCATATATTTTGTATGGAAAAAAAATTCCGCCATCTTGATTTTTTTTTCTATTCATCAAATAGACCTTTGGGTCCTGATCATCTTTTGCCAAGAAACCACTCTTCCATCTTTTATACTCCCCGAGATAGACACCAACGAAATTTGTATGGCGGCCATCTTTTTTCCGCCATTTTGAATTTTTTTTCACCTCACTGCGAATTGGATGAGGTTTCGAGTGACATTTGTTCGAGTACCCCCCACCTATCTTTGATACCCTGGCGGTGCTCCTCACCCGTCTCCGAAATCCTCAATCATCAGCTCTCTCCATATTTTTCCTCTGAATGAATTTTTGTCCTCTATACGAAACAATCGGTGAAAAAAAAATTTTTCATACAAAATTTTTCAGGAGAGGTGATCAATGAGTCAGTGAATCAGCACGAGCAGCTATATATATATTAATGTGAAAATTTCATCTGTCTATCTATTACGGTTTACGAGATACAGCCCGCTGACAGACGGACGGACGGACGGACGGACGGACGGACGGACGGACGGACAGCGTAGGCTTAGTAATAGGGTCCCGTTGGTACCCTTTGGGTACGGAACCCTAAAAATGACAAATTATTTTATGGACAAAATGCGAATCGATGCGCACAGATAAGGTTCCAGCTTTAATCGGATTCGGCCAAAACTTCGGCCCATTTTGGCCGAAGCCGAAGGTGGTATAGTTCTTGCAATTCACGAGGGCGACTGACTTATGGTTGTGTGTGTGTCGTATCTGTATAAGTGTGAGCGAGCGCAATGCTCGCGCCTGCCCGCTCCCACCTAGGCTTTGACAGGCACGCACACTTATGCAATGTGCATGTACACGAAGTAACCACGAGTAAAGCTCACTCGCCTTCGTGAATTGCAAAAACTGTATCTTTGGCGGAAGCCGAAGGTTCAGGCGGACACTAATAATTGAGTTTATTGTATCGCAGAGAGCCGTTACACAAATTACACAAACTGCCGATGGGTAAGAAGAAATCTCCGACGGACGAAATACACATTATGATGGACAAATGTAAAGATCGAGACAATCCTTACGACTCTATGAAAGGTGGGCACTATTCTTCTTTGTGGTTAGTCCGAGTTTTAATTCGTTTGATCCTAACACGACACCACTACTTTTGACGACCTCCCTGGCTCAGTGGTGAGCGCTGTTGTCTTATAACTGGGAGGTCTCGGGTTCGATTCCCGGCGGGTTCAATTTGGGAATTTATAATTTCTGAATTGTCTCTGGTCTGGTCTGGTGGGAGGCTTTGGCCGTGGCTAGTTACCACCCCACCGTCAAAGACGTGCCGCCAAGCGATTTAGAGTTCCGGCACGATGGCGTGTAGAATCCAATTAGGGGTATGGGTTGAATGTTCACTGCCATACCCCTTCCAAGTTAGCCCGCTACCATCTTAGACTGCATCGTCACTTACCATCAGGTGAGATCGCCAGTCAAGGACTAGCTTGTCATTGAATAAAAAAAAAGTAACAGTTAACTACGACAGCATTAAAGTAAGATGAACTTTAATGCTGTCGTAGTTACAGTAAAAAGTAAAATTATCGATTTAAAGTCACAAATTCAATACACACGATTTCAATTTGGATTGTTTTCGTTACGTTGCGTTACGTAAACGCATAAGAATACATACACGAAATTGAGCTCTAACTCAATACTGATGGTTTATTTTACTTTGATGGTAATGTCATAGTTTACTATTCATAGTTAACTATCCAATCTTGTACTAACCCTACTTGTCCCACTACTTGATTGACGCCATTTTGGCGCTGCAAGCAGATACGAGTGCCTCTGGAACTAATAATACTACAAATGGCACACCAACTATTATTATTTTATAAAATATTATAAATCATTAAACTAACTGACTTTTGCCCGCGGCTTCGCTCACATTAAGTTCGATTTTTCTAACCCCTATTTTACCCCCTTAGGGGTAGAATTTTCAAAAATTATTTCTTAATGGATGCCTTTCAGCCCGATCCGCCCAGTAGTTTGAGTTTGACTTTTTCCTTTATTTAGATGACTGAAAACTGAATCTCACCCGTTGCATTATCATCGTATCCACTTAGCCGAGTTTCTTGCTGGTTCTTCTCGGCAGGAAAGGCATTCCGAACCAGTGGTAGATTCATCGACTATTCAAAAGCACTTGTAAAAGTTTATTTGAATAAAAAATATTTCTATTCTATTCTATTCTATTCCTTACATAAGCATTCCGCTTATTTGGAGGGGATAGAAAGACAGTAGTCAACCACAGCTTGGTTGACATTCTTAAAAAAAAATACGTGTGGCACTCGGGGACTGCCGCGGTAAAGCTATTGCATAGCATTTCCTAGTCGCACGCACACAAACACCGTGCCGAAGTCTGCCGAACTGAAACGACTGTGTTAGGTTTATTTTCGTTACGGAATTTCTTGATTCGGTCGCCGCGCTCAAAGCCCGCGATAAAAGCTATGCAATAGCATAGAAAGTCGGGTAAAAATAACGTATATAATATATTATTAGTAATCGTGTTAATTTGATTTTTTCAGAAAGGCATCACTCGGACCATAGAAACGTTAATCTCTACGACTCGAACGCACCACTCTTCGTCATCCGTCCCATAGACAAGCGGTACACTCGGCAACTGTCACTGTCAGAAGTGACGCATGTCGACATTAAGCCTCAGAGAAGCGCTCCGCTACCACTCATAACGTCGCCTCGGTCGCCTCTGGGTGAAAGGATGCATCGCAAGATCCGTGGGAATACAAGATATTGACCGTTGTTGATATATAACACTAATAAAATAGTAATATAATAAATAATTTACATTCATGAACATTGAAGGAATTGTTTTATTTTTTAACAGAAATTGTTCCACAATTTCTACCGTTTTGGTAGCATTTTGCTACTATGGTAACATATGTACAACTATGAGATAAGGGATAAAGACTACCGACAGAGTTTCATGTATTGTAATTTTTGCATAACATATACTCTGAGTGAGAGGGAATAATTAGTGCATCTGTTTGCGCACACATTTGTGCACTATAATATCGCCCGAGTAGATGGCTAACCTCTGTGGAGATTGACCGCCGTGGTCTGATTCGGAAGGCCCAAGAAAAAGAGGGAAAATAATACATTCGTTAGCAATTAAAATTCATTTATAATATTTTAAATACATCAGCTATGACATCAATAATATTTACATTGTACAGTTGTACATAAAATTACTAAAATATATGCATTAATGAGGGTATGTACATAAAATAAAGATGTTATGAAATATAATTAATACTGCTAGTATCACCGCAACATCATATAATTGTGGCTAATTGAATTACACAATCTGTAAACCATAGATTTAGGATTGGTGGTCGCTTCGCACCTACTAGATACCGTCGGCGTACTATAGTTTGAACGCAAGAGCTAGGCACCGCCTGAGGTATGTGGGCGGTGAGACGGGGGAGGGCGCGATTGACAAGACGTTGTAGACGCACATGAGATATTTTAGGGCAGATAAATATCAGGATAACATGTCGGAAAATGTCTTAATAAATGTAATGGGTAATTATAACAAAAAAAAATTATTTCCTGGTTAAACAAGAATAAACGCATATCTAAAATGAGTACATTTTATTATTTACGATACAGTAGCCTCTGCCACTAATTTATTAATGTTCATATCATATTTGTGTTCTATACTTTCCTTGTCACCCTTTCGTTTGAGAAAAAACTGTGCACAGTGTAAATAACATTTTTCACATTACGTGGAATTGGCGGACCCATCTCAGGATATTTTATCTCGTGTGTGTTTGGGACAAAGGGGCGCAAACAACTAAGACGTGTGACCGTCGCCGTGGTCGACGGCAGACTGAGTTAGCTACAAGATTGTTTACCTCCTCCGTCTCATCGCCCACATACCTCAGGCGCTGCCTAGCTCTCCCGCTCAAACTATAGTAAATTACGGCAATTCAGTACGCCTGATCTGGCGTACCCACATAGTCTCGTAGCAACCAATGTTTGAAGTTATCGAAAAAACTATGATATGATTCGGCCGCATTTAAGGATCTATTGTTTGTAGGAATTGCGGTATCTAGCAACAACTAAGCTACCAATCCTAAATCTATGCTCTAAGCTCAACAATTGAAAGGTCTAAGTCTAGTGCTATTTACGATTATTTAAGCAGTCAATGTATGTATGTATGTATGTATGTATGTATGTATGTATGTGACCATTTACGAATGTTCCGATGTAGCGAATTAACTACTGAGCCAATTTTAATGGATAAAAGTTTCAATTGATTCGTGTGTGGTGTACAACCTCTTTTAATGAGGTTTGAAATAGCCAGTCATCTGTCAGCGAGAACGTTTTGATTATGGAACATGTGAAAAACAATAAACTATTATCGTCCAGGCCGGCCAGATTCTAAAGGACTATGGGCGGAATCGTCCCCCCCTATCAACAAGAATTAAATGTAGCGCAATTGATAGACCTTGGCAAGATGATATTTTTTTACTATGGCGACGATGCCCAAATGCATGGGGTTCTCATTGTATCTTACGTTCAAAAAAATATTTCGTTGACGTATTATTGATGACTAATTCCAAAATACCTACTCATTTATCTATTTATCTACTCCCATGCTATAAATCCTCTTTAATAGATTCTGAAACAGTTAGCTTATTGCCAACATTAAAACACCCAATGTCATAATAACCATTATATCATTCAAAAGTATGATATAATGTTGTACTGAATTTCATTATAACACACCTTTGTTTTTTTTCGATCCCTTCTGCAAAAAGGTTTCTCAACAGACAGCCACATTCTTACTGCTCGATGCGTGATAACTGTATGAATTTCAAAAAAAGAACGTCTGACTGAATTTCAAAAATAGTACATTTAAAACACCTAATAGAGGAAAGTGTACCTTTTTAAAAACCTCGTAAAAAAAACCTGGGTTATTCTAACAGAGTAGAAGTAGTTATTTTTACTGTTATATGATTTTTATACGATAAAATATAGAAAAAATAACAAAAATAAATCAATTTCAAACAAAAAGTTTTTTTTTTTTAGAAGAACCCCAGCGATTTTGAAGCTGAAACCAACTATTTACGTCTATTTGGATCCAAATGAACATATTAACATAAATCCGGTGACTGTTGGAGGGTGGGGACGGGGTCCATACAAAATTGCCCATGGTCCTTTGTTGTATATTTATTTTCATCTGTGTTATTGCTTATTTAATGTTATTATTCTGTCCGTCATTCCATTACTTCATCAAGATTCCTGTGTTTGTTCCTATGTAATTGTTAAGAATAAAATGTCACCACACCATAATGGTGACCTCCGACGCACGCAAGAAGAAGAAGAACCTATACGTGATTATGGTCTGAGTGAGTAGTGTACTATATGTCGTAGTTCATACCACAACAAAGCTTGATGTTTCAACACAACCCTGTTAGGATTATTTTGAATCCAAAAACTAATTTTTCCAACACCTTCGCTACACTAAATTCACTGTTCACAAATAACTCCTTCGCACCAAACACCGTCTTCCATAAAATAGACAGTCTCACCTTCAACTTCCTCATTAATGTCACTTTGCTGACACTCTGATTGGTCGACTTCTAAATGTATCGTCTCTGATTGGTCAACTTCTTCATGTATCGTCTCTGATTGGTCAATTTCTTCTTGTATCGTCTCTGATTGGTCGACTTCTTCTTGTGTAGTTTCCGATTGGTTGGAATCCTGCTGTGATTGGTCAATTTCCTGGCTAATCTCTGGCTGCGACGACACCGATTGGTCGATTTCAATGTCAACGTACTCAGAGTTTAACCGCATTTGACTGATCAGATCTGTGTACTTTTGTTTCTGTTCCGCAGTCATTTTGCACATAGCGTGGTATTTCAGATGATAGTTCAAATGGCTGCAAACAAAAGTAACATTTTGTTATTAATTTTATTTTAACTTAGTTTGAGTGCTGTGGTAAAATATAATGGTAAATGTTTACGGCTTCTGAACATATTAGTGAGGACGTACCCGCTCTGCTTGAAGCGCCTCTGGCATATGCCGCACTGGAAGGGCGCGACGTTGGTGTGCGTCCGCATGTGCTGCTGCAGGTGCACGGACTGGCAGAACGCCTTGCTGCATATCACGCATCTGTACGGCTTCTGAACATATTAGTGAGGACGTACCCGCTCTGCTTGAAGCGCCTCTGGCATATGCCGCACTGGAAGGGCGCGACGTTGGTGTGCGTCCGCATGTGCTGCTGCAGGTGCACGGACTGGCAGAACGCCTTGCTGCATATGACGCATCTGTACGGCTTCTGAACATATTAGTGAGGACGTACCCGCTCTGCTTGAAGCGCCTCTGGCATATGCCGCACTGGAAGGGCGCGACGTTGGTGTGCGTCCGCATGTGCTGCTGCAGGTGCACGGACTGGCAGAACGCCTTGCTGCATATCACGCATCTGTACGGCTTCTGAACATATTAGTGAGGACGTACCCGCTCTGCTTGAAGCGCCTCTGGCATATGCCGCACTGGAAGGGCGCGACGTTGGTGTGCGTCCGCATGTGCTGCTGCAGGTGCACGGACTGGCAGAACGCCTTGCTGCATATGACGCATCTGTACGGCTTCTGAACATATTAGTGAGGACGTACCCGCTCTGCTTGAAGCGCCTCTGGCATATGCCGCACTGGAAGGGCGCGACGTTGGTGTGCGTCCGCATGTGCTGCTGCAGGTGCACGGACTGGCAGAACGCCTTGCTGCATATCACGCATCTGTACGGCTTCTGAACATATTAGTGAGGACGTACCCGCTCTGCTTGAAGCGCCTCTGGCATATGCCGCACTGGAAGGGCGCGACGTTGGTGTGCGTCCGCATGTGCTGCTGCAGGTGCACGGACTGGCAGAACGCCTTGCTGCATATGACGCATCTGTACGGCTTCTGAACATATTAGTGAGGACGTACCCGCTCTGCTTGAAGCGCCTCTGGCATATGCCGCACTGGAAGGGCGCGACGTTGGTGTGCGTCCGCATGTGCTGCTGCAGGTGCACGGACTGGCAGAACGCCTTGCTGCATATGACGCATCTGTACGGCTTCTGAACATATTAGTGAGGACGTACCCGCTCTGCTTGAAGCGCCTCTGGCATATGCCGCACTGGAAGGGCGCGACGTTGGTGTGCGTCCGCATGTGCTGCTGCAGGTGCACGGACTGGCAGAACGCCTTGCTGCATATGACGCATCTGTACGGCTTCTGAACATATTAGTGAGGACGTACCCGCTCTGCTTGAAGCGCCTCTGGCATATGCCGCACTGGAAGGGCGCGACGTTGGTGTGCGTCCGCATGTGCTGCTGCAGGTGCACGGACTGGCAGAACGCCTTGCTGCATATCACGCATCTGTACGGCTTCTGAACATATTAGTGAGGACGTACCCGCTCTGCTTGAAGCGCCTCTGGCATATGCCGCACTGGAAGGGCGCGACGTTGGTGTGCGTCCGCATGTGCTGCTGCAGGTGCACGGACTGGCAGAACGCCTTGCTGCATATCACGCATCTGTACGGCTTCTGAACATATTAGTGAGGACGTACCCGCTCTGCTTGAAGCGCCTCTGGCATATGCCGCACTGGAAGGGCGCGACGTTGGTGTGCGTCCGCATGTGCTGCTGCAGGTGCACGGACTGGCAGAACGCCTTGCTGCATATCACGCATCTGTACGGCTTCTGAACATATTAGTGAGGACGTACCCGCTCTGCTTGAAGCGCCTCTGGCATATGCCGCACTGGAAGGGCGCGACGTTGGTGTGCGTCCGCATGTGCTGCTGCAGCTGCACGGACTGGCAGAACGCCTTGCTGCATATCACGCATCTGTACGGCTTCTGAACATATCAGTGAGGACGTACCCGCTCTGCTTGAAGCGCCTCTGGCATATGCCGCACTGGAAGGGCGCGACGTTGGTGTGCGTCCGCATGTGCTGCTGCAGGTGCACGGACTGGCAGAACGCCTTGCTGCATATCACGCATCTGTACGGCTTCTGAACATATTAGTGAGGACGTACCCGCTCTGCTTGAAGCGCCTCTGGCATATGCCGCACTGGAAGGGCGCGACGTTGGTGTGCGTCCGCATGTGCTGCTGCAGGTGCACGGACTGGCAGAACGCCTTGCTGCATATCACGCATCTGTACGGCTTCTGAACATATTAGTGAGGACGTACCCGCTCTGCTTGAAGCGCCTCTGGCATATGCCGCACTGGAAGGGCGCGACGTTGGTGTGCGTCCGCATGTGCTGCTGCAGGTGCACGGACTGGCAGAACGCCTTGCTGCATATCACGCATCTGTACGGCTTCTGAACATATTAGTGAGGACGTACCCGCTCTGCTTGAAGCGCCTCTGGCATATGCCGCACTGGAAGGGCGCGACGTTGGTGTGCGTCCGCATGTGCTGCTGCAGGTGCACGGACTGGCAGAACGCCTTGCTGCATATCACGCATCTGTACGGCTTCTGAACATATTAGTGAGGACGTACCCGCTCTGCTTGAAGCGCCTCTGGCATATGTCGCACTGGAAGGGCGCGACGTTGGTGTGCGTCCGCATGTGCTGCTGCAGGTGCACGGACTGGCAGAACGCCTTGCTGCATATCACGCATCTGTACGGCTTCTGAACATATTAGTGAGGACGTACCCGCTCTGCTTGAAGCGCCTCTGGCATATGCCGCACTGGAAGGGCGCGACGTTGGTGTGCGTCCGCATGTGCTGCTGCAGGTGCACGGACTGGCAGAACGCCTTGCTGCATATCACGCATCTGTACGGCTTCTGAACATATTAGTGAGGACGTACCCGCTCTGCTTGAAGCGCCTCTGGCATATGCCGCACTGGAAGGGCGCGACGTTGGTGTGCGTCCGCATGTGCTGCTGCAGGTGCACGGACTGGCAGAACGCCTTGCTGCATATCACGCATCTGTACGGCTTCTGAACATATCAGTGAGGACGTACCCGCTCTGCTTGAAGCGCCTCTGGCATATGCCGCACTGGAAGGGCGCGACGTTGGTGTGCGTCCGCATGTGCTGCTGCAGGTGCACGGACTGGCAGAACGCCTTGCTGCATATCACGCATCTGTACGGCTTCTGAACATATCAGTGAGGACGTACCCGCTCTGCTTGAAGCGCCTCTGGCATATGCCGCACTGGAAGGGCGCGACGTTGGTGTGCGTCCGCATGTGCTGCTGCAGGTGCACGGACTGGCAGAACGCCTTGCTGCATATCACGCATCTGTACGGCTTCTGAACATATTAGTGAGGACGTACCCGCTCTGCTTGAAGCGCCTCTGGCATATGCCGCACTGGAAGGGCGCGACGTTGGTGTGCGTCCGCATGTGCTGCTGCAGGTGCACGGACTGGCAGAACGCCTTGCTGCATATCACGCATCTGTACGGCTTCTGAACATATCAGTGAGGACGTACCCGCTCTGCTTGAAGCGCCTCTGGCATATGCCGCACTGGAAGGGCGCGACGTTGGTGTGCGTCCGCATGTGCTGCTGCAGGTGCACGGACTGGCAGAACGCCTTGCTGCATATCACGCATCTGTACGGCTTCTGAACATATTAGTGAGGACGTACCCGCTCTGCTTGAAGCGCCTCTGGCATATGCCGCACTGGTAGGGCGCGACGTTGGTGTGCGTCCGCATGTGCTGCTGCAGGTGCACGGACTGGCAGAACGCCTTGCTGCATATCACGCATCTGTACGGCTTCTGAACATATTAGTGAGGACGTACCCGCTCTGCTTGAAGCGCCTCTGGCATATGCCGCACTGGAAGGGCGCGACGTTGGTGTGCGTCCGCATGTGCTGCTGCAGGTGCACGGACTGGCAGAACGCCTTGCTGCATATCACGCATCTGTACGGCTTCTGAACATATTAGTGAGGACGTACCCGCTCTGCTTGAAGCGCCTCTGGCATATGCCGCACTGGAAGGGCGCGACGTTGGTGTGCGTCAGCATGTGCTGCTGCAGGTGCACGGACTGGCAGAACGCCTTGCTGCATATCACGCATCTGTACGGCTTCTGAACATATTAGTGAGGACGTACCCGCTCTGCTTGAAGCGCCTCTGGCATATGCCGCACTGGAAGGGCGCGACGTTGGTGTGCGTCCGCATGTGCTGCTGCAGGTGCACGGACTGGCAGAACGCCTTGCTGCATATCACGCATCTGTACGGCTTCTGAACATATCAGTGAGGACGTACCCGCTCTGCTTGAAGCGCCTCTGGCATATGCCGCACTGGAAGGGCGCGACGTTGGTGTGCGTCCGCATGTGCTGCTGCAGGTGCACGGACTGGCAGAACGCCTTGCTGCATATCACGCATCTGTACGGCTTCTGAACATATCAGTGAGGACGTACCCGCTCTGCTTGAAGCGCCTCTGGCATATGCCGCACTGGAAGGGCGCGACGTTGGTGTGCGTCCGCATGTGCTGCTGCAGGTGCACGGACTGGCAGAACGCCTTGCTGCATATCACGCATCTGTACGGCTTCTGAACATATTAGTGAGGACGTACCCGCTCTGCTTGAAGCGCCTCTGGCATATGCCGCACTGGAAGGGCGCGACGTTGGTGTGCGTCCGCATGTGCTGCTGCAGGTGCACGGACTGGCAGAACGCCTTGCTGCATATCACGCATCTGTACGGCTTCTGAACATATTAGTGAGGACGTACCCGCTCTGCTTGAAGCGCCTCTGGCATATGCCGCACTGGAAGGGCGCGACGTTGGTGTGCGTCCGCATGTGCTGCTGCAGGTGCACGGACTGGCAGACCGCCTTGCTGCATATCACGCATCTGTACGGCTTCTGAACATATCAGTGAGGACGTACCCGCTCTGCTTGAAGCGCCTCTGGCATATGCCGCACTGGAAGGGCGCGACGTTGGTGTGCGTCCGCATGTGCTGCTGCAGGTGCACGGACTGGCAGAACGCCTTGCTGCATATCACGCATCTGTACGGCTTCTGAACATATCAGTGAGGACGTACCCGCTCTGCTTGAAGCGCCTCTGGCATATGCCGCACTGGAAGGGCGCGACGTTGGTGTGCGTCCGCATGTGCTGCTGCAGGTGCACGGACTGGCAGAACGCCTTGCTGCATATCACGCATCTGTACGGCTTCTGAACATATTAGTGAGGACGTACCCGCTCTGCTTGAAGCGCCTCTGGCATATGCCGCACTGGAAGGGCGCGACGTTGGTGTGCGTCCGCATGTGCTGCTGCAGGTGCACGGACTGGCAGAACGCCTTGCTGCATATCACGCATCTGTACGGCTTCTGAACATATTAGTGAGGACGTACCCGCTCTGCTTGAAGCGCCTCTGGCATATGCCGCACTGGAAGGGCGCGACGTTGGTGTGCGTCCGCATGTGCTGCTGCAGGTGCACGGACTGGCAGAACGCCTTGCTGCATATTACGCATCTGTACGGCTTCTGAACATATCAGTGAGGACGTACCCGCTCTGCTTGAAGCGCTTCTGGCATATGCCGCACTGGAAGGGCGCGACGTTGGTGTGCGTCCGCATGTGCTGCTGCAGGTGCACGGACTGGCAGAACGCCTTGCTGCATATCACGCATCTGTACGGCTTCTGAACATATTAGTGAGGACGTACCCGCTCTGCTTGAAGCGCCTCTGGCATATGCCGCACTGGAAGGGCGCGACGTTGGTGTGCGTCCGCATGTGCTGCTGCAGGTGCACGGACTGGCAGAACGCCTTGCTGCATATCACGCATCTGTACGGCTTCTGAACATATTAGTGAGGACGTACCCGCTCTGCTTGAAGCGCCTCTGGCATATGCCGCACTGGAAGGGCGCGACGTTGGTGTGCGTCCGCATGTGCTGCTGCAGGTGCATGGACTGGCAGAACGCCTTGCTGCATATCACGCATCTGTACGGCTTCTGAACATATTAGTGAGGACGTACCCGCTCTGCTTGAAGCGCCTCTGGCATATGCCGCACTGGAAGGGCGCGACGTTGGTGTGCGTCCGCATGTGCTGCTGCAGGTGCACGGACTGGCAGAACGCCTTGCTGCATATCACGCATCTGTACGGCTTCTGAACATATTAGTGAGGACGTACCCGCTCTGCTTGAAGCGCCTCTGGCATATGCCGCACTGGAAGGGCGCGACGTTGGTGTGCGTCCGCATGTGCTGCTGCAGGTGCACGGACTGGCAGAACGCCTTGCTGCATATCACGCATCTGTACGGCTTCTGAACATATTAGTGAGGACGTACCCGCTCTGCTTGAAGCGCCTCTGGCATATGCCGCACTGGAAGGGCGCGACGTTGGTGTGCGTCCGCATGTGCTGCTGCAGGTGCACGGACTGGCAGAACGCCTTGCTGCATATCACGCATCTGTACGGCTTCTGAACATATTAGTGAGGACGTACCCGCTCTGCTTGAAGCGCCTCTGGCATATGCCGCACTGGAAGGGCGCGACGTTGGTGTGCGTCCGCATGTGCTGCTGCAGGTGCACGGACTGGCAGAACGCCTTGCTGCATATCACGCATCTGTACGGCTTCTGAACATATTAGTGAGGACGTACCCGCTCTGCTTGAAGCGCCTCTGGCATATGCCGCACTGGAAGGGCGCGACGTTGGTGTGCGTCCGCATGTGCTGCTGCAGGTGCACGGACTGGCAGAACGCCTTGCTGCATATCACGCATCTGTACGGCTTCTGAACATATCAGTGAGGACGTACCCGCTCTGCTTGAAGCGCCTCTGGCATATGCCGCACTGGAAGGGCGCGACGTTGGTGTGCGTCCGCATGTGCTGCTGCAGGTGCACGGACTGGCAGAACGCCTTGCTGCATATCACGCATCTGTACGGCTTCTGAACATATTAGTGAGGACGTACCCGCTCTGCTTGAAGCGCCTCTGGCATATGCCGCACTGGAAGGGCGCGACGTTGGTGTGCGTCCGCATGTGCTGCTGCAGGTGCACGGACTGGCAGAACGCCTTGCTGCATATCACGCATCTGTACGGCTTCTGAACATATTAGTGAGGACGTACCCGCTCTGCTTGAAGCGCCTCTGGCATATGCCGCACTGGAAGGGCGCGACGTTGGTGTGCGTCCGCATGTGCTGCTGCAGGTGCACGGACTGGCAGAACGCCTTGCTGCATATCACGCATCTGTACGGCTTCTGAACATATCAGTGAGGACGTACCCGCTCTGCTTGAAGCGCCTCTGGCATATGCCGCACTGGAAGGGCGCGACGTTGGTGTGCGTCCGCATGTGCTGCTGCAGGTGCACGGACTGGCAGAACGCCTTGCTGCATATCACGCATCTGTACGGCTTCTGAACATATTAGTGAGGACGTACCCGCTCTGCTTGAAGCGCCTCTGGCATATGCCGCACTGGAAGGGCGCGACGTTGGTGTGCGTCCGCATGTGCTGCTGCAGGTGCACGGACTGGCAGAACGCCTTGCTGCATATCACGCATCTGTACGGCTTCTGAACATATTAGTGAGGACGTACCCGCTCTGCTTGAAGCGCCTCTGGCATATGCCGCACTGGAAGGGCGCGACGTTGGTGTGCGTCCGCATGTGCTGCTGCAGGTGCACGGACTGGCAGAACGCCTTGCTGCATATCACGCATCTGTACGGCTTCTGAACATATTAGTGAGGACGTACCCGCTCTGCTTGAAGCGCCTCTGGCATATGCCGCACTGGAAGGGCGCGACGTTGGTGTGCGTCCGCATGTGCTGCTGCAGGTGCACGGACTGGCAGAACGCCTTGCTGCATATCACGCATCTGTACGGCTTCTGAACATATCAGTGAGGACGTACCCGCTCTGCTTGAAGCGCCTCTGGCATATGCCGCACTGGAAGGGCGCGACGTTGGTGTGCGTCCGCATGTGCTGCTGCAGGTGCACGGACTGGCAGAACGCCTTGCTGCATATCACGCATCTGTACGGCTTCTGAACATATTAGTGAGGACGTACCCGCTCTGCTTGAAGCGCCTCTGGCATATGCCGCACTGGAAGGGCGCGACGTTGGTGTGCGTCCGCATGTGCTGCTGCAGGTGCACGGACTGGCAGAACGCCTTGCTGCATATCACGCATCTGTACGGCTTCTGAACATATCAGTGAGGACGTACCCGCTCTGCTTGAAGCGCCTCTGGCATATGCCGCACTGGAAGGGCGCGACGTTGGTGTGCGTCCGCATGTGCTGCTGCAGGTGCACGGACTGGCAGAACGCCTTGCTGCATATCACGCATCTGTACGGCTTCTGAACATATCAGTGAGGACGTACCCGCTCTGCTTGAAGCGCCTCTGGCATATGCCGCACTGGAAGGGCGCGACGTTGGTGTGCGTCCGCATGTGCTGCTGCAGGTGCACGGACTGGCAGAACGCCTTGCTGCATATCACGCATCTGTACGGCTTCTGAACATATTAGTGAGGACGTACCCGCTCTGCTTGAAGCGCCTCTGGCATATGCCGCACTGGAAGGGCGCGACGTTGGTGTGCGTCCGCATGTGCTGCTGCAGGTGCACGGACTGGCAGAACGCCTTGCTGCATATCACGCATCTGTACGGCTTCTGAACATATTAGTGAGGACGTACCCGCTCTGCTTGAAGCGCCTCTGGCATATGTCGCACTGGAAGGGCGCGACGTTGGTGTGCGTCCGCATGTGCTGCTGCAGGTGCACGGACTGGCAGAACGCCTTGCTGCATATCACGCATCTGTACGGCTTCTGAACATATTAGTGAGGACGTACCCGCTCTGCTTGAAGCGCCTCTGGCATATGTCGCACTGGAAGGGCGCGACGTTGGTGTGCGTCCGCATGTGCTGCTGCAGGTGCACGGACTGGCAGAACGCCTTGCTGCATATGACGCATCTGTACGGCTTCTGAACATATTAGTGAGGACGTACCCGCTCTGCTTGAAGCGCCTCTGGCATATGTCGCACTGGAAGGGCGCGACGTTGGTGTGCGTCCGCATGTGCTGCTGCAGGTGCACGGACTGGCAGAACGCCTTGCTGCATATCACGCATCTGTACGGCTTCTGAACATATTAGTGAGGACGTACCCGCTCTGCTTGAAGCGCCTCTGGCATATGCCGCACTGGAAGGGCGCGACGTTGGTGTGCGTCCGCATGTGCTGCTGCAGGTGCACGGACTGGCAGAACGCCTTGCTGCATATCACGCATCTGTACGGCTTCTCCTGAAACATTCAATACCACTGACCTCTATAATTTATGGTTAACACTGCTGTCATATTTTTTTTGGACCAACTTGATTGACGCCATTTTGGCGTGAGCAATTAAAAGAGTGTCTCTGGAGCTAATAATATTACAAATGGCGCACCAACCTCTATAATTAATCTATGATTTCATAACCCACCTTTATAATTTAATCTATGTTTCATATAAAATCAAAGATTATGATAGAGGTTGTTGCGCCATTTGCAATATTATTAGTTCCGGAGACACTCGTATGTCAAATGTGGCGCTTCAAATCGATCATTTAAGCCGTTATATGTACAGGGACAGCCAGGCTAGTGTCAAAGATATCTTAACAGTGTTAAATACTTTTTACACCATATTCATGAACGGCTTCAGCTTGATGTGCGCCGTCTCGCTGTGCTATACCTTAGTGTGGATCCTGAGATGCTGGTCCAGGCCGGACTTCTGCGTGAACGCCTTGGGGCAGTAGGTGCACGCGAAGGGCCGGTCGCCCGTGTGCCGCCGCGTGTGCTGCTGCAGCCCGCCCTGCTGCGTGAACCGCTTGAGGCACACCGCGCACTGGAACGGCTTCAGCTTGATGTGCGCCGTCTCGCTGTGCTGCTTCAGGTCGTCGCTGTTGTCGAAGCCCGTGCCGCACACCTGGAAGTTAATAAAATAAATAAAAAAAATTGGCAGTGGCAATAGGGACTGCCGATAGAAGTGAAAACTAGATTTCCTAATAATTAAAAAAGTGTGTGTGTCAGCTCCGACGCACGACTGGAGTTTACTCCTTACAACGTCGTAATGCATTCGCGGCTTTCGCTGCGTCTCGGCGCCGCTCGGACCCGATCGGTACGCGCTCGGCTTCCCTCGGAAAGCTTTTTCGCACGAAAACCAACCTTATTTACTCAACGTTAGGGTAGAAATTTGCATCGTTGTGAAAAACGTAACGAGGAAAGCTCTTTCGCACGAAAACCAACCTTATTTACTCAACGTTAGGGTAGAAATTTGCATCGTTGTGAAAAACGTAACGAGGTCATTCATAAGTAGATTTTACTCCTCGAATTTTTCTCATACCGGGCGCCTTATATATGAAAATCGATTCTTAAGGAGTACACTCTAAAAAAAAAAGTGTGTGTGTCAGCTCCGACGCACGCCTGGAGTTTACTCCTTACAACGTCGTAATGCATTCGCGGCGCTCGCTGCGTCTCGGCGCCGCTCGGACCCGATCGGTACGCGCTCGGCTTCCCTCGGAAAGCTCTTTCACACGAAAACCAACCTTATTTACTCAAAGTTAGGGTAGAAATTTGCATCGTTGTGAAAAACGTAACGAGGAAAGCTCTTTCGCACGAAAACCAACCTTATTTACTCAACGTTAGGGTAGAAATTTGCATCGTTGTGAAAAACGTAACGAGGTCATTCATAAGTAGATTTTACTCCTCGAATTTTTCTCATACCGGGCGCCTTATATATGAAAATCGATTCTTAAGGAGTAAACTCCAAAAAAAAAATGTGTGTGTCAGCTCCGACGCACGACTGGAGTTTACTCCTTACAACGTCGTAATGCATTCGCGGCGCTCGCTGCGTCTCGGCGCCGCTCGGACCCGATCGGTACGCGCTCGGCTTCCCTCGGAAAGCTCTTTCGCACGAAAACCAACCTTATTTACTCAACGTTAGGGTAGAAAGGAGTTTGGCGAATCCCCATAGTGTTTCTGACCCAGACTTGCGGCCCACGTTCACGAATCAAACTTCTGATACTTGTTCTAGTAAACCAGACTAACAAAAAAGTTAATCAAAGTCAATCAAATAAAGTTGGGAGAAAAAAGATATTCAGTAGTAAATTGTTAAAAATGAGGTTATGTTTCCATTTAATATATTTAAGGCAAATTACCACTATAGCTTTGAATCAATCATTAAACTGTGCTTTGAATAATCTAATAGGCACAGAATATTATTGCAGAATATTATTGTCTGAATATACATATGAGAACACGCTTCCTACCAACCTTACCTAAAAAGTGAAATTCGTCGCAATTCCTAGATCCATGTTAATTCGACTATATAGTACTGTCATGTAATGCGGCCAATGGTATTAGCATGGAACTAGGAAAACGACTAAGTGTTGGTGGTTGTCACGCTATTTTATTTTTTGGAAAAAAATTATCGACCGAGCGAAGCGAAGGTCTTTGAGGCTACTTGAGTGAATTTGCACTTGTCCGTCCGTCCGTCCGTCTGTCAGAGCCTTATAACTTCTGAATTACTGAACGTAATTACTTCAATTTTAGATATAATATGTAAACCGATGGCCTCCAGCCGAAAATGGCTTAAAAAGTTATAAAAATCTTTATTTCAGGGGGGCTCTCATAGAAGCGAATGCGAAGAAAAAAAATTTTTTTTGCGTTTCATAGGGTTACAGCATCTCATTTTAAAGATAATTTGGAACAGAGTACAAAAGTATTTTTTTTTTAATTTTTTTCCTAAAATTGACGAAATGGGGGGCTTTCAAAGTGGAGATTATATTTGACCTCACAACGGAATAACCATTGAAAGCTGGGGCTTGAAAGTTTTATAATTTTAGCGTAATATCATGTACTTGAACAACAAATACTAAAATTAGATAAATGTAATAAGGAAACTAAATTATTTAACTTTTAATGAGCAGCAACAACAGAACTTCACAATGATGTCAATAGATGGCGCTCTCATCTCATATAGCAAATGCAGCTATATGTAACATATTATTCAATTAAAATTATTATTTAGTCATTTAGCAAACATCAATAAAACTTCACGTTGCAGTTTGTTTTTACATGTTTTCTGATCGTGTCGATAGTTGACGCTGTGTACAAGTATTTTAATTTGAATGTTCCAAAAAACTATATCTAAGTTTGATTGAGGCCTTGAGGATTTCACTATAACAGTTCCCTAACCTTTACGGGCTACCTATGTTAAGTTAGTTGACACTTTCTGTCAACTTTGTTATTACGAACCTCTACGGGACAACTAAAGGTGAAAATGACTTAGGGATGTTAGGATTGTATTTAGGGGCTACCTACGTAAAGAGACTTCTAGAAAGGGGATGATTTAGGTATGGTTGGTGAAAACGGGCATAATAATAATGTCAATTTTGATCGTCATGTATCTATTGAATGAATTAGTAATTATGGGAAACCGTTACCGCGAGGTCTCAGTTCGGGGCGAACCACTAGTTACAATGTAATAGCTACTTATTAATATTGTAAAATGATTATTTTGAAAAGAGCAACTGCTGAGTTTCTTGCCGGCTCTTCTCAGCAGAATCCGCTTTCCGAACCAGTGGTAGAATCTTGACGTGTCATAAGAGCCACAGGTTGGCCTACATAAAATAAATAATTTTGAATTTTGAATTTTGAATAATGCTAATAGATGGCGCAGTCATTAACTATTCCATTGAACTAGGAGTTACGACTATGATTTATCCCAAAAACAGTTTTGCGTCGACCATTATTATTTATGTACATAATATAATAACATATTATTCAATTAAAATTATTCTTTCGTTAAATATCATTTTGTATATTTTCTATTCGCGTCGATAGATGACGATTTGTACAGATGCCCCTAACCCGTTTTCACTCGTTAGTACCTACATAATAATTCAATGTTTTCACTGACGTTCCCTAACCTTTACGGGCTACCTATGATAAGTTAGGTGATGATTACTGTCAACTTCTTTATCACGATCCTGTACGGGACACCTAAAAGGACATTGGGACGGATGTTAGGACTTAGGATTGTGTTTTGGAGCTACCTACGTAAAGAGACTCCTACATAGGGGATGATTTAGGTATGTTTGGTGAAAACGGGCATAATAATAATAATGTCAGTTTTGGTCGTCATGTATCGATTGAATGAATAATCATGGGATACCGTTACCGCGAGGTCTCAGTTCGGGGCGAACCACTAGTTATAGAGATCCATTACTTCCACCACTTTCGTCTGATGTCATCTTATCGAGCGATATGTAAGGAACTTTGCTTTGGAACCAATTTGCTTGTAATTACTTTAAGTTCAGAAAGAAATGCTGTGTCTTGTCCAAAATCACGCCAAATCGTTAGTATTAATACACTACAATGCATAACAAACACAAAACGAACAAAAAAATAAAATAAACGCGCAAATGCCAAATGCATTACAAACAATTAACCAATGAAATGACTACGGACAATGAACATGGAGCTAGGAATTACGACCTTCCTATTTCTATGACCACGAATGACATTTGCATGGAACTAGGAATTAGAAGCAGTGATAGCCTAGTGGTTAGGACTGTGGTCTCCTATTCGGGGGGGTCGCAGGTTCGATCCCGGGTACGAACCTCTGACTTTTCGGAGTCAAGTGCGTTTAAGCAATTAAATATCACTTGCTTCAACGGTGAAGGAAGACATCGTAAGGAAACCCGCACACCTGAGAGTTCTTCATAATGTTCTCGAAGGTGTGTGAAGTCCGCCAATTCGCATTGGGCCAACGTGGTGGACAATGGCCTATAACCCTTCTCTGAGAGGAGACCTGCGCTCAGTAATGAGCCGTTAATGGGTTGTTAATGATGATGATGATGATGAGGAATTACAACTCATCTTTCTAGTTCCATGGACATTTGAGTGAGTTGACCATGGAACTAGGAATTGCGACTATAGTCTTCCTATTTATAGGGAGTTGACAATTGACATTGACATAAATAAGTTGACAAGTTTTTACTCTTTACTCCGTAAAATGTTAAGTCTTGCCATTAGAACGGTTAATTATATTGTTTAATTGTGAATAATTATATTTTTGATCCCCATCTTCTAAAAATATGGGGTTTACACAGAAAAATACTTTGAAAAATATTAATTAAAATGAAATGATTTCTTAATCTGAACGGTTTTTAAAAGTCCTGGGTCCAAATCCGCCATTCTTCTTTGCATCGTTGTGAAAAACGTAACGAGGAAAGCTCTTTCGCACGAAAACCAACCTTATTTACTCAACGTTAGGGTAGAAATTTGCATCGTTGTGAAAAACGTAACGAGGTCATTCATAAGTAGATTTTACTCCTCGAATTTTTCTCATACCGGGCGCCTTATATATGAAAATCGATTCTTAAGGAGTAAACTCCAACAAATATAAGATAAAATAAAATAAAAATAATCAAAAAAAAAAGCGCACTGTCACGATTACGAGAGTGAGATTCGAACTTGCGACATCATACTTTAAACGGTAAGGAAGGCGGCTGCTTGCCCGCTGCGTTGTACAAGGTAGATTGGGAAATTCTAAAATGTTGAACGCTTACTTAAATCTCCAGGTGACGATTGTGAAGGTGACGATGACGCAAAATCCATATTTTTTACTCACCCAAAAAAAGACATTAAAGCAAGTTCAAGCATGTTCACGCTGCCCACAATAGATGGCATTACTAATTTCGCCGCAAATATTTTGTTCGGAATTTCTATTCTAAAAAACTTCGTTCCAAAAATTAAAAAAAAGAACAATGTCGTCATGATCTGAAGTCAGGATTCGAATTTCGAAGATTCGATATTTTCACTTCTTCGTTTAGCTGCTACGCCACCAAAGCTATGACGAAATGTGTGTAATAAACGAAGGCAACAAGGGCCGTGACGGAAAATTCTTAAACTTTTTTTCACTTAGCCTTTATCTTCGCGATAGCCTTTAGCTTCTTCAGAGCTTCGGATCGACATGATTTTTTGCATGGGTATAGTTGAGTTGAGGACCTGGAGAGTGACATATGCTACTTTTTGTACCGGAAAATCAGAGTTCCTGAGGGATTTTAGAAACTAAATCCACGCGGACGAAGTCGCGGGCATCAGCTAGTAATTAATAAAAATTGATTAATTAATCATAAATTTTTTTTTGAATTAGTCACCTGGCAGATGTAAGGCTCCACCTGCTCACTGCTCGATATATGCTTCTCGCACACTTGGCAGCGGTTGCCCTTCCGTCTGCGAGTGTGCTCGTCTCTATAATGCGCGGAGTACTCGCAGCACGACAGGAAGATCTGGTGGCACAGCGTCCCCGGACTGCTGGACAGGGGTTTAAGGCATTCGAAGGGGCCGCTGCAAAGATACAGAGAGAAATCAATAATCAATTCATCATCAGCAACCCATCAACGGCTACTGAGCGCAGGTCTCCTCTCAGAGAAGGGTTATAGGCCATAGTCCACCACGCTGGCCCAATGCGAATTGGCGGACTTCACACACCTTCGAGAACATTATGAAGAACTCTCAGGTGTGCGGGTTTCCTCACGATGTTTTCCTTCACCGTTGAAGCAAGTGATATTTAATTGCTTAAGAATAGAATAGAAAAGGTTTTTTATTCAAATAAACTTTTTTACAAGTGCTTTTGAATCATCGATGAGCCTATCACTGGTTCGGAATGCCCTTCCTGCTGAGAAGAACCAGCAAGAAACTCGGCGGTTGCTCTTTTCAAAACAAGTTTGCAATAGGTACTATGCTATGTATGCAGTGTTTCCACAATGAGTGGAAGTTCCACAAAGGCATACCTAATTATAATTCAACACATGTTAAGACGGGCAGACAGAAAGTAGCCCCATTCCCGCCGGTGGCACCCGTTCACGAGCATTGAAACACTTTATTAGCACTGGATTGGCTGTCCCTATACAAATTCAAATACAGTTGAGCGAAGCAACGGCTGGATCATGCGTCATGCTCGTGAACGGGTGCCGCCGGCGGGAATGGCGTGTCTGCGCGCCAAGTTAAATCTGCCGCCAAACGGGCTGATAGTTTCTTGGTATGATAGATAGGAGCAGCGAGCGCGCCTTACAACGGGGTTCTCATCATAATGGACTTCGAAAGTGTGTGTAATAAACGAAAGCAACAAGATTCGTGACGGAAAATTTGTAATAAACGAAAGCAACAAGCGTCGTAACGGAAAATTTGTAATAAACGAAAGCAACAAGTGTCGTGACGGAAAATCTATATAAATAAAAATGAATGTTGGTAAGCGCATAACTCAAGAATGGATGGACCAATTCGGTTAATTTCTTTTTTTGTATGTTCCTTAAGTTCCACGGAAGGTTTTAATCGATGGTTTTAATACAAAAAAAAAAACTAAATTCACGCGGACGAAGTCGCGGGCATCAGCTAGTTTGTAATAAACGAAAGCAACGAGTGTCGTGACGGAAAATTTGTAATAAACGAAAGCAACGAGTGTCGTGACGGAAAATTTGTAATAAAAGAAAGCAACAAGTGTCGTGACGGAAAATGTGTAATAAACGAAAGCAACAAGTGTCGTGACGGAAAATTTGTAATAAACGAAAGCAACAAGTGTCGTAACGGAAAATTTGTAATAAACGAAAGCAACAAGTGTCGTGACGGAAAATTTGTAATAAACGAAAGCAACGAGTATCGTGACGGAAAATTTGTAATAAACGAAAGCAACGAGTGTCGTGACGGAAAATTTGTAATAAACGAAAGCAACAAGTGTCGTAACGGAAAATTTGTAATAAACGAAAGCAACAAGTGTCGTGACGGAAAATTTGTAATAAACGAAAGCAACGAGTGTCGTGACGGAAAATTCTTACACTTTTTTTGCTAGCCTCCATTCGCCAAATCGACCGGAAAGGAACTTTTTTTTTTATTCGACGACAAGCTAGTCCTTGACTGCGATCTCACCTGATGGTAAGTGACGATGCAGTCTGAGATGGTAGCGGGCTAACTTGGAAGGGGTATGGCAGTGAACATTCAACCTATACCCCTAATTGGTTTCTACACGCCATCGTGCCGGAACGCTAAATCGCTTGGCGTGCGTCTTCGTTCCAAAAAGTTTCAACTCACCTTATAGTCTTCTCCTCTTTTTTAGCGGGTTTTTTATCTGGCTTTGGCTGTTTGATTAGGTTCACGATCTGCGAACAATAATAATCACACTATTTTTATACGCTTTTAATTAGTTTCACTTGTATGTTTGTAACAAAGTTTGTATTGTAACAATGTTTGTAACCGACTTCTTTGGGCGCGATTTTGACCCACTTTAAACGGCCAGATTTCGTTCAAACTTTGTAGATTTATCGAGGACCGATGACAATACACTAATTTGAAAAAAAAAAAAAAAAAACGAGCTATTAAAAATAAACCAAACTAAAAAGTAGAAAATAAATAATAGTTTAAAAAAACTAAAAATACGCTTTTTATAGAAAACCAAACTAAAAAATAGAAAATAAATTTTAATAAATTTAAATTAAGAATAGGGTCCAAAAATTTCAATAAATATAAATTAATAATAGTGTTAATAAAAAAAATTTATTTTATTTTAAAAAAAGCGTGGGGTGCTTTTTAAGATATTATCAAAATGATAATCACTCTACTCATATCTGTCAATAAAATATTTATAACTATTGACACCATGCACCCCACGCTTTTTTAAAATAAAATACAATTTTTTTTTATTTACACTATTATTAATTTATATTTATTGAAATTTTTGGACCCTATTCTTAATTTAAATTTATTAAAATTTATTTTCTATTTTTAGGGTTCCGTACCCAAAGGGTACCAACGGGAACCCTATTACTAAGCCTACGCTGTCCGTCCGTCCGTCTGTCAGCGGGCTGTATCTCGTAAACCGTAATAGATAGACAGATGAAATTTTCATATATTATGTATTTCAATTGCCGCTATAACAACAAATAATAAAAATTAAATTAAATTAAAAAAATTAAATTAAAATATTTGCATGGGTACATGGAAATATTTTTTTTTTTTTTTTTTAACGGAACCCTAAAAGAGCGAGGCCCGACTCGCACTTGGCCGATTTTTTAGTTTGGTTTTCTATAAAAAGCGTATTTTTAGCTTTTTTAAACTATTATTTTTATTATATAAAGGCGGAAGTTTGTATGTGTGTATGTTTGTTACTCTTTCAAGCACAACTTTCTTAACATTAACTGAATTGAAGTACTTTTTTTTTTCTTTTTTTAGAACTTCCCCTCATTGTGGAAATATCATTCTAACAAAGTTGCATAGGTTAAATCGGCTTTGCATCTAGCTGCCCACAAGATAGTATAAAAAACTTATTACAATGTAATAGCGTCATAATAATATTGTAAAATGATTATTTTGAAAACAGCAACTGCTGAGTTTCTTGCCGGCTCTTCTCAGCAGAATCCGCTTTCCGAACCGGTGGTAGAGTCATGACTTGTCATAAGAGCCACAGGTTGGCTTACGTGAAATAAATAATTTTGAATTTTGAAGCAAAAACTACTGGACAGATTTGGCTGTAATTTGGAATGGAGATAGCCCATTAGGGTTGTTCTTGCTTGTTCACTAAAAGAAGCACTCCATGCTAGTACATTCCAAAGACTGTACTAGTTCGAACTTCTAGTACTGTTTACTAACAGTACACAGTACTAGAAAATAAACCCTTAAGGTTGATTATTACTTATTATTATATTATACTTATTATACCCGCGAAATTCAAATTTAATTTGGTTTTTCGCAATATGTAAACTAATACGACAAAGTAGGCTTATAACATTCTAATCGCGACGATGGCAGTATCATCTTCACAGGTTTATATAAAAATCTTTACTTGAAAGCGTTCAGTTTAAGAAATTAGTCAGAATATCGAGTTGGACGTGAGTTACTCACAAATTGCGAAAAACCAAATTAAATTTGAATTTCGCGGGCAGACCCGTATAATCATCCTTAACAGCATTCAATTAATTTCGTGTATGCATTCTTATATATTTATGTATGTACGACACGCTCCATAACGCTCTATATTAAAATCGTTGTACTGATACAACAATACAGTTAAGAATTATTTTACTTTGACGCTAATGTCATTGAATACGAATACGATCAATGGAATAAGTTTTAGACAGTTGGTACCCTGAAGTGGGATCAGCCCCCTAATTGCGTAAGAATTGCTGATCATCGTCAAAGTTCGGCGTCAAAAATAAACCATAATACCATTGAATTAGAGCTCAATTTCGTGTATCCATTCTCATACGTTTAGGTATGTACGATACCCTAAACGTTTGAGAATTGATACACGAAATTGAGCTCTACTTCAATCCTATTATGGTTTGGATAGAAGCAGGCGTTACTTTGCGGAAGTTCATGATTAGCAAGAAAAGGTTAGAATTATTTTGAGACAGTGAGAGAGAGATGTCGACTTTACAATGCTGTATTGTCTAGACAGTGAGAGAGAGATGTCGACTTTACAATGCTGTATTGTCTAGACAATGAGAGAGAGATGTCGACTTTTAAAGTCGACATCTCCTGAGGATGCTCCGGTGTCGGGGCGAAACGTGCGTCGAGAGTAGGTAGTGTAAAAGTCTTGTGTGGTGGTTCATGCGAGTGGTGGTGGCATTGCTTGCTTGGGAACTTGGCTTTCTTGCTTGGCTGGGTAGGTGAGTGGTGCTTAGCTTTTGAGCGCATGTTTGACCATACAGAATTTTTCTATTTTTCGGATTATAGCAAAATAATTCTAACCTTTTCTTGCTATTGTGGTTTATTTTACTTTGACGCCGAACTTTGACGATTTGATCGGCAATTCTTACACAGTCGCACCGCAGGTTACCTTCTTCATCTTCTTTGCCGACGCAGCACCCTTGTCCTCAATGATGATGTAGCTGACGTCCTGCGAGGCCAAGCTGGTGATGGCCGTGGGCTGCATTGAGGAGACCAGCTCCGACTTCTTTTGCAGGGCTTCCGTATATTTCCTTTTCTGTGTACAAGTCATATCTTAAAATGAGTATTTGATTTGAATATTAGTTTCAATTCGTTGCCTTAAGATGGGTAGCCTTAGTACGTCACTCTCTCTTTAACATTTCTGCGGTGGTGTCGTGTGATGCGGGTTGCTACGTTCCCTAAAATATGGTTGAGCGAAGCAATGGCTGGGTCATACGTCATGCTCGTGAACGGGTGCCACCAGCGGCAATGGGGCTACTTTCTGTCTGCCCGTCTTAACATGTGTTGAATTATAATTAGAAATAATTACGTATGCTTTTGTGGAACTTCCCCTCATTGTGGAAACTGCATACATAGAATAATATCTATTAAGAATATTGTAAAAGTATTTTAAAAGAGCAACTGCCGAGTTTCTTGCTGGTTCTTCTCGGCAGGAACGGCATTCCGAACCAGTGGTAGACTCATTGACAATTCAAAAGTACTTGTATAAGTTTATTTCAATAAAAAACATTTCTATTCTATTCTATTCTATCAACATTGAGATGAAGTTCACACTTCACAGGCTGGTGGTGCTACTCCCACATACAGCAAAAGTTTCACAGTGATGACAGTAGATGGCGCTATGCAAACCAGAAGAGCTTTACTATAAAGCTGGCGACTGACTTGAAGAGCTCTACTATAAAGCTGGAGACTGACTTGAAGAGCTCTACTATAAAGCTGGCGACTGACTTGAAGAGCTTTACTATAAAGCTGGCGACTGACTTGAAGAGCTCTACTATAAAGCTGGAGACTGACTTGAAGAGCTCTACTATAAAGCTGGAGACTGACTTGAAGAGCTTTACTATAAAGCTGGCGACTGACTTGAAGAGCTCTACTATAAAGCTGGAGACTGACTTGAAGAGCTCTACTATAAAGCTGGAGACTGACTTGTAACATTTTGGTGTAATGTATCCAGTTTTTGTAAGTCAAACCAAAGACTGACTCAACATAACGTTCGTTTGTAATGTATAGTTCTTATGTATCGTGCCTATGTTACTCCTTATAACATCAGCTATCCGTCAGTGAAAGTCCCGTCAAAATTGGTCCAGCCAGTGTCCAAGGGAAATAGGAATTAATTTTTATATATATACTAGCTGATGCCCGCGACTTCGTCCGCGTGGATTTAGTTTTGATTTCCCTCGGGAACTCTGATTTTCCGGGATAAAAGTAGCCTATGTCACTTTCCATCCTCAACTATACCCATGCAAAAAATCACGTCGATCCGTAGCCCTGTTGGGGCGTGATTGAAGGACAAACCAACAAACAAACACACTTTCGCATTTATAATATTAGTAAAGATATATATAGACTAGTAGGGCGCGTGGGTGCGCGGCGCGCAAGCGGACCGCGTATTTTCTAGTCGTCAAGTAGACTTTCAGGTCTTGATCATTTTCTATCAAAAAACCACTCTCCCTTCTTTTAAACCCTGAGATGACACATGAAATTCTTATAGCTGCCATCTTGAATCCACCATTTTGAATTTTTTTCAGCTCGCTGCCAATTGGATGATGTTTCGAGTATTTTTTGTTTGAGCAGCCCCACCTATCTTCAATACCCTGGCCATGCTCCTCACCCATCTTCCAAATCCTCAATCAGCATTACTTTCCATATTTTTTCTCCGAATCATATGTCAGGATGACAATTCTTCCATAAAAACAAATTTTGGAAAGGAACCTTCGTCTTGCATAGTTTGTATGGAAGAATAAATTCCACCATCTTGAATTTTTTTTTCTATTCACCAAGACCTAGGTTACTACCTTCAGGTTCTGATCATCTTTTGACAAGAAACTACTCTTCCATCTTTTATACTCCCCGAGATAGACGCCGAAGAAATTTGTATGGCCGCCATCTTGAATTTGCCATTTTGGATTTTTTTTTCAGCTCGCGGGCAATTGGATGAGGTTTTGAGTGGCATTTGTTCGAGCACCCCCCACCTATCTTTGATACCCTGGCCGTGCTCCTCACCCGTCTCCGAAATACTCAATCATCAGCTCTCTCGATCATTTTCCTCCGAATAAATTTTTGTCCTCTATACGAAACCATCGGTGAAAAAAATTTTTTTGTGGTGATCAATGAGTCAGTGAGTCAGTCAGTCAGTCAGTCAGTCAGTCAGTGAATCAGCCCCAGCAGCTATATATATAGTAATAATTAGTCAGGATAACTTACTAGTTCCAGTTGCGGTCTGTAATAGAGGTCATCCCCACGCATGAATTCATCGATATGCTCCATCCTTGCGTGGTTCCTCACAGCCATCTCCGATACAAAGGACTTTGAACAAATCTTGCACAGTACTGTGTCTTCCGACACTTCGTCATCGTCTAATACTTCTACTTCTACCTGCAATGGTGAATTAAGAGCCTGTATTGCCGCCTTCTGATAAGTGTCGGATACCCTAACCGTAAATTTCATCACTTTCTTACTTTATGTCAAGTGACAAAGACAAAATATGCGAATAAGCTATCCGACACTCGTCAGAAGGTGGTGAAAATGGCCCTAAGGGCCTGTATTGCCGCCTTCTGATAAGTGTCGGATACCCTAACCGTAAATTTTATCACTTTCTTACTTTATGTCAAGTGACAAAGACAAAATATGCGAATAAGCTATCTGACACTCGTCAGAAGGTGCTGAAAATGGTCCTAAGGGCCTGTATTGCTGCCTTCTGATCAGTGTCGGATACCCTAACCGTAAATTTTGTCACTTTCTTACTTTACGTCAAGTGACAAAGATAAAATATATGAATAAGCTATCTGACACTTATCAGACGGTGGTGAAAATGGCCCTAAGGGCCTGTTTCACCACGTGTTGATAAAGGTCTGATAGCCTATCCACAACTTATCTGATGGGTAGTGTTTAAATTTCTGTTTCATATGTATCTGATAAGTCAATCTGACAGTTAAACTCAAAAAGATATCACACATATTTATTTACCCACCAGATATTTTGTCTGTTAGATATTTATCAGGCACTTTATCAGCAAGTGGTGAAACAGACCATAAAACTATTATTATTAATTAACTAGCATTTGCCCCAGCAACTTCGTCTACATGGAATTAGGTTTGGGGTGAAATTTTCAAAACATGTGAAGCACGTATTTCTTTTCTTTATTTTTAATTGAAAGCCAAAATACCAAGTTTCATAGATATAACTTGAAAAGTGACGCACTTTTATACAAATATTCATCCCCTATTTATCCCCTTTGGGGGTAGAATTTTTAAAAACTGTGAAATTCATAATATTTCTTCATTTTTAATTGAAAGCACAAATACCTACCAAGTTTCACAGATATAACTTTAAATTTGAAAAATCCTTTCTTAGTGCTCTCTTATGTTTAAAGTTTCTATCTTCAGTGGTTTAGGCTGTGCGTTGATAGATCAGTCAGTCATTAAGGATGAGTCTTTTTATAAGTATAGATTATAAAAAGACTTCTGATATATTTATTGCAGTAGACACAGTGATAGCCTAGTGGTTACTTCTGTGGTCGTCAAGTTTAATCCTGGGCACACACCTCTGGTTTTTCTAAGTTATGAGCGTTTAAGAAATTGAATATCACAAGCTTCTACGGTGAAGGAAAACATCGTGAGGAAACCTGCACATCTGAGAGTTCTCTATAATGGTCTCAAAGTTGTATGAAGTCCGTAGATTCGCAGTGGGCCAGCGTGGTGGACTATGGCCTTTAACCCTTCTCTGAGAGGAGACCTGTGCTCAGTAGTGAGCTATTGATGAGTTGATGATGATGATGATTAATGTCCGGATTATAATTAAAAACCAACTGGACAGAACATTTTATAAGACATAAGAGGAACTTAGGAAATTATGAAATAGTACCCAATGACCTAAGCTATTCTGTAAATAAAGCTTCATCTTTGTAACCTAACACTAAATCACACCTTTGTATGGCTCTTTTCAATATGGGAAGGCCATAATACATCACACTGGTCAAGGGTTGATTAGCAGATTCACACACCTTTGTGAACACTTGGACATGCAGGTTTCCTAGCAATTTTGTTTTCTGTCACCATTTAGGAGATAAAAAAGTAGTATTATATCCATGTCTCGAATGCAAGCTACCTTTTTGCTAAATTTCCTCAAGACCGGTTGAGCAAATATTACAGTGGAAAAGGTACACAATTACAGAGAAACATCTTGTAAAATTTAACTTTACTAACCTTTATCTTAGGAATAGGCACCACATTCACTTCTCGTACAGGAATTGTAGACATTTTCGCTGCACAAACAAAACAAAGGTCTTCAACTTATTTGCTAAAAATGTACAGTTCACTCCGAAATTAAATGTTTTTAAGAAAAAGCGGGAATCCAATCCATAGGAAACAGTTTTTTTTTTTTAACATAAGACCCCAACTAAGGTTGAAATATTAAAGTAGAAAATTATTGATTTTATCACAAAATGTTTAATTAACCTTAATGGCTTGAATTTATTAAAATAGGTATATACACAAGCATTTTAATTATTACCCTGAAATAAACTTCAAATCAAAGCTTTATTTATTTGGGAAGGTTGGCGTTTGTTTTTTTTTTTTAATTTAAAAAAGTATTTGAAAAAGAAAAAAAAGAATGGTGTTTCGAAAAAATTAAAAAGTCAATTTGATTTTGACATGTACAGTCATGTACAAAAACTACAAACGTTGAAATAATCACTTGATTTAGTCAAAATTACAAATCTAGAAAGACTTGACGCTATGATATACCCAGCAATCCGCCTGAATCCGCCATTTCGTGAACTACAAAAAAGGATTGCTCATTGATTGGTGCATAGGGGTGCAAACGATACATCGATGTTTCAGTAAAAAAACATCGATGTTTGCCATCGATGTTCACTAATGCAAAACATCGATGTATCGATGTTATCTTATACGATGTTTTTACATCGATGTTTTGCCTGCCATCTAGTTGAAATGTTTGGTACTTTTAGCAGAGCTTGTCCAACAAGCGATAGAGAGGCACGATCGGCCCAAGCGTTGGCAGAGCGCCCACCGCCGGGCCCGCTAGTCATCGCGTGCGCGTTGTGGTTAGCGGTCATCAATGTTTCTTTATGACGTTATCACGTAAAACTATCGTCCGTAAACCGACTTTACAGAAAACCAATTTTTCATGCATGCAGCCGGCGATACAAAATATTAAAGCCAGTGATAAAAAAATGCCGTTCAAACGGCAAAAGCGACTTAACTCGCCAATTACGCAAGTTAACTCGCTACTGTACTTATTGAAATGTAAATCGGGCATTACGGATATATATAATTAATTTTTTTTTTATTTAACTGGCTTTACGGCTCTGGGTTCCAGCCCTTCTGAGCCTTATATCATTAAAATGAAAGAAATATCAGGGATCTGTGGTAAACGGTATCTATGGATTATAGCACGTTCACATGGAACTAGTAGTAGTAGTACTTCCATGATAGCAGCTTTGGTTTGGTTGTAGTCCTACTGGATTGCAAGCATAAAAATAAGCGTTCATGTAATTATGGTAAAGTTAAAATAAATAAAATAAACGTTATAAAAAATCAGAAAGAAAATATTTCAAAATAATTTTTAAATTTAATTAATTGCTAAAGTTTCAATGATAATTCAATTTGCATGATTATACTCATGCCTTGTCCTCTAGATTAGCTGAAATAAAATGTTATTTTATTATAAATATTGTAGTAACACTTGTCAGTTACTACCACGAACACTGTTTTTAGGGTAGATTTCTTTTTTTTTTTTTTTTGTGGGTAGTTATTACCTACATTTCTTCGTGGGTACCACAGAGTACTATTTATATGTGGGACTCAGTTGTTTAGCCTCATTCGCTTTTTAGTGCTCTGCCACGCAACACTGTATCATTCAAATATTTAAATATTCAGATAGTTCTTAATTAATATTCAAGTTTTTATAAATAATATTCAAGTATAATAAGAAATTAAATTACAGCGGGCACGTAGAAGTGAAGAGTCTACGAGCTCATTTTCATCATCTACTGGACTTGAAATGTACATCGAATTACTCAACGGAGTCTTTCACGTACCTTACATTAACAAAGTACGATCAATTCACAGGAATTGCATCATAAAAAACTTTGTATGTAAATTCCACTCAATGGAATTATTATATTATGTACATCGAATTACTCAACGGAGTCTTTCACGTACCTTACATTAACAAAGTACGATCAATTCACAGGAATTGCATAATAAAAACTTTGTATGTAAATTCCATTCAATGGAATTATTATATTATGTACATCGAATTACTCAACGGAGTCTTTCACGTACCTTACATTAACAAAGTACAATCAATTCACAGGAATTGCATCATAAAAATTTTGTATGTAAATTCGATTCAATGGAATTATTATATTATGTACATCGAATTACTCAACGGAGTCTTTCACGTACCTTACATTAACAAAGTACAATCAATTCACAGGAAATGCATCATATAAACTTTGTATGTAAATTCCATTCAATGGAATTATTATATTGTGTGCATCGAATTACTCAACGGAGTCTTTCACGTACCTTACATTAACGACCAATTCACAGGAATTATGTAAATTCCACTCAATGGAATTATAATCAAACTACCCACCTTTGGGCGAGGTATTCATGATATACACCAGAGATACCTACGGAGGTTCCCACTGGAGATAAAGAAAAAACACCCGCTTCACAATTCGGGCTGGAAATTTACAAGGAGTTGGCCGATCGATTAAATCATATTGCTACTAAACTTTATATGTTTGTGATACCTATTAAATGGCCTTGACAAAGAGGTCCGAAAAGATTTGTTCCAGAACAAAAAATATATGGTTCCTGCTTACAGCGAACGCGTTAATGCTCCTTTATTAAAAATGGAACTAAAGTCTTGCCCAAGTTTGTATTAAAACGAAAGAAGGGCATGGAAGCCAGACAGAAACAGATATCTTCTGTAATTTCTGGCCTAGATAGTGGTTATATTCTCTTGGTCGCAGACACTCAACTATAGAATGCAGACAGCAAAATGACAAAGGAAATAATGGAAGGCATTCGTATGCTCTGTAATATACAATACTCGGATTCTATATGAGGGAAATATTTCATTTCATCGTACCTATGGTCTGTATAATGTACTTTGTGCTCAAAACAGAGGTGAATGACCACCTTATTCAAATAAAGATTGATAAATACCTACATTTTTGGTGAAAACGTAGCAGATACCATAAAAACAGCAAAAGCTGACTCAAGATCAAAATTTGATATAATAAAGGGTCAGGACAAGAGTAACAGATCAGTAGTAAGAAAAACGATACAACCTCAACCATCGACTTCAAAAGTTTTAAACTACAAAGCTCCACCGCCGGCGCGCAGGCAGCCGGACCAAACGAGGAGCCACCCGCCTGCTCCAGCGCGGAAGCCCGACTACTCATCGAGAAGGTCGCGGCAACAGCAGCAGCAGTACAGAAATCCACGTCGCGACAAGATAAGGCAAAATATGCCGGTCGACTTTCATTATTTGCCCAAAAAATGGGCCTTAATCACAAATGATCAAACGATTATTTCTTGGTTTCGGGATTATTAGTTAACATTTTCACGTAAAGTTATTCCGCAAATTCCTCCCATCGTTTTTCTGAATATACCGCTGAAGAAATGGGCAGTTTATCACATGGCAATTAAGTAACTCCTTACGATTGGCGTGCTACTACTCGTGCGCTGATCAATACTTATCGAGCATAAATTCCTAATAGCAGTCTAACGATAAAAATCGTTTTATATTAAATTTAAAAAATCTCAATAAACATATACTTACACATATCACATACAACATTTAAATTGAAAGATATACGCACACCTATAAAATTAATAACTAAAATTCATTTATGGCTACACTTGATGCCTATTTTTTATTAAAATTCATCCGGATTCTTGAAAATGCCTAAGTTTTTCATGCAATGGAAAAATATATGAATTTAATGTCCTACCTTTCGGATTAAATACAGTGCCATACATATTTACATAAATAATGAAACCTGTCATTAAATTAAACTGTTGAGTCAAGCTGGTTTCATGCATGGAACTAGGAATTGCGACTAGGTCTAGGTTTCATGTCTAATAATATATTAGCTTGATGATATGTTATCTATCGGTAGATCTTCTATTGAATGTAATGAAAATATCAATATGACTATTAAACTTCTGACAGCATTAGGCTTTATAGTGAATTTCGATAAAAGTAATCTTTCACCATCCCTCTCTTGCAAATTCCTTGTTTATAATCGATTCTCATGATTTAAAAGTTTATTTACCTAATGATAAGAGACCCAAGATTCGGGAAAAAATTAGTATAGATTAAGAATCAAACTAATACAAAATAGTCTTAATCAAACATTGCAAAATTGATAGGTTTATTAATTCCTGCCTGTAATGCCATAGAGTATGGCTGGCCATACGCGAAAGCTTTTGAACGATGCAAATATCTTAATTTACTAAGTCACAGGGATTATAATCGTACAATGTATATCCCAGATTCGCTAAACGAAGATTTTGCTTGGTGGCTGAATAACATTAATAGTTCTATGCGCAAAATTAGAAGTGACTATTATAAAACAGAGATAGGTACATATATTCTGACGCCTCAACATCGGGATGGGGTACAGCGTGTGGGTCAGAATCCACAGGCGGACAGTGGTTCGAGTGGGAAGCGACCCAACATATTTAAATAACTAGAACTACTTGCAGTTTTTTCCTGCTAAACGTCATCACTGTCAGATTCTTCTATGAATCGATAATACCACCGCCAGCAGTTATATTAACCGTATGGGTGGTGTCCAATACCCTCACTTAACAGAGGTGTCTAGGAATATTTGGCAATGGTGTGAATCCCGAAGTATTTTTATATACGCATATTATATTCGCTCCTCTGAAAATACCGTTGCTGACGCTGAATCAAGACGTACTCACGCAGACATTGAATGGGAACTCAGCGATCCAGCATTCACTTGAATTGCCAATCTTTTTGGCCAACTTCAAATCGATCTTTTTACAACTCACGTCAATAAAAAATGCGAAAGATTTGTTTCCCGATGCTTTCGCAATAAATGCTTTTACAATCAGATGGTCTAACTTCTATTTTTATGTGTTTCCTCCATTTTAAATCACATTTAAAACACTTCAAAAAATTATTTTTGACAGAAACAAGAATTAAAGTAGTACCTACCTAGGTGGCCGACGAAACCTTGGTACCCCCTTTTTCAATCACTTTTAATTTCGGACATGATAATTCTAAACCCACATGAAAATATTAAAATTTCTCTTTTTAAGAAAACGCGATATACAATTGCAACTTACCTTGCCGAGATATTATACGGCGGTTATTAGGAAGAGACTTCTCACCAGCATCGTTAGACATAATGCTGGCATCCCTGGCAGAAGTTCCAATAGTACGACATTTGCTTGAAAAAAGGGGTTTACACATTGTTCCCCTATTCGATAGACGTATTAGACCACCAGTACCAGATATCTTAAATTTGCTAACATTGCTTTTCAAGAGTGGAGCTCAGTATGGAACTTTAAATACTCATAGAGCCACATTATCTTTAGTACTGGGCTCAAATATTTCTAAAGACGAGAGTTTTAAGATTCTTTAAGGGAATCTTTGGACTAAAACCCCCTCTTCCGAGATATGAACTTACATGGGATACAGCTTGTGTTCTAGATCATTTGACCAATTATCATCATTAATGAGGGTTTATCGTTGGACCAACTTTCAATGAAATGTATTACATTGTTAGCTCTAACAACACTCAAAAATCAAACATTTTCGAAAATTAACGTAAAAAATATAGAAAAAGCCTTCTAGCCTCTTTAGAAATAATCATCAAAATTCCTGATTTGATCAAAAACTCTAGACCAGGCTCAAATCAACTCGTCCTCATCATACCTTTCTTAACTGAAAAACCAGCTATGTACCCAGAACAGACACTTAAAGCTTATTTAAGTGAAACTTGTGTACGGCGTAGCCAAGACTATTTATTTATCAGTTACAAGAAACCTTTTAAACCAGTTTCAACACAAACATTAAGTTGCTGGGTTAAAAACACGCTAAAAGGTAGCGGCATAGATGTCTCCATATTTTCTGGTCACAGTACCAGACATGCTGTAACTTCAAAAGCCAAGTTCAGGTTTCAATATAGATCCTATTGGCAATACTGCTGGCTAGAGTCATGACTCGAATACTTTTTGGAAATGTTATAGTAAAAATATTTTTAATCAGGACAATACTTCTATGGCCAGAACAATAGAATAATTAAAATATTATGCAATAAAATAAATGTGATGATTATATAAAAATTTAATCTGAAACTTTAATGATTAATTTTTCAGTTTTGTATTATTATTAATGATAAGTAAGGGTTCATCGAAAGGAAAAAATAGCTATAAATTAATAATAATATTATATTTACGTTTTACTGTAACATAATATTATATATCATTGAGATTACGAATGTTATGTAAACATAAATTGTAACTCTGGTAAACAAGTCATTACCTCAGTATTTTCGGAACATGCTCTAAAAGTCTACAATATTTATAATAAAATAACATTTTATTTCAGCTAATCTAGAGGACAAGGCATGAGTATAATTAATGATTAAATGAGCTTACCTGTAAGTGAAATTCAATCATAATTATACGAGATGCCTTGTCCGAAGAGATTAGCTCCCTCCCCCCCCTGGAAATCCCTAATGTTGTTCCGAAAATACGATTAACTCTAAAATAAATGAGGCTAAACAACTGAGTCCCACATATAAATAGTACTCTGTGGTACCCACGAAGAAATGTAGGTAATAACTACCCACAAAAAAAAAAAAAAAAAGAAATCTACCCTAAAAACAGTGTTCGTGGTAGTAACTGACAAGTGTTACTACAATATTTATAATAAAATAACATTTTATTTCAGCTAATCTCTTCGGACAAGGCATCTCGTATAATTATGATTGAATTTCACTTACAGGTAAGCTCATTTAATCATTAATTATATAGTTATGCACTTTTAAATGACAAAACTTTGTCATGAGTTTCGTTTTATCAATACCGTTACTAACGTTACATAATATTACGATAGAAAAATATAAAGTATTTTACGATAACCACTAAATCTAAATTAATCTGTGTATTTTACGTTATCAACATTCTGATTCTCAAGTTACTTTAAAAATGGCTGCCAAAGCCACTACAATTAAAGAGGCGATAAAACGTTGGGAAGAGAAAACGGGTCAGCAAGCCGTCACTGCTACAGAAGTCAGTTTGGTATTTCAGTGGCCACCGATTGAGAAGATGGATAATTCTTTGTCTTGCCTTGTTAACTGCGAGTAAGAAAGGCGGAATATTTTATTTATTCGAATATATTTAATTAGGTTAGTCCATGACTGCGTTCTCACCTGATAGTCAGTGATAATGCAGTTTAAGATGCTAGTGGGCTAACTCGTAAGCGGTATAGCCATAGATTTAAATAAAAGAGAAGAGAGTGTACCTATTTAAGCTCATGCCTCACGGTTTCTAAACTTACCGCCCGCCATAGCAGGCTTAATTAAATATAAATCAATGAAAATTTATATTATGTTGCTTCTCATTTTTAATGCTGAACACTGTTTTGTACGTAAAAATAAGTAAGTACAATTTTTACAAAACAATTTTTTTTACTTTTAGTTGTTGAGTGACGTAACTTTTCATGTCAATCAATCTATGTAGTCAACTACCCTAATTTATTACATGCATGTTTCTCTCTACTTATTTCATCTTTATATCTTAAACTAGTTAAGTGTCAATTAGATGTTACTTATATTTAAGTGTAAGTAACGTTTCAGAAAACTGAGCTTATCTACAAACATGATTGAAAAAGTAACAGCCTTGAACAGTTTGAAGAAGTTACGTATTCTGTCACTTGGGAGAAATTATATTAAATCTTTTGCTGGCATGGTAAGCGAGCTCATAGATTACACAAAAGTTGACATAATCCCCTTCCTATTCCATGCAAGTTTAGACGGGAAGATAGCTTCCCGTCTAAACTTCCCAATTCACGGATTTACTACTAAACCAATCCTGATGAAATTAAGCGTGCCTAGAGATAGGCACGCTTAATTTCATCAGGATTGGTTTAGTAGTAAATCCGTGAATATATAATAGACAGACACACACTTTCAAATTCATAATATTAGTATGGTTTGTTCACAGCCTCCTTTACTCGTTTGTTTTAATATCACTCATAATATCTTAGTGGTTAGGAAGCCGCGAAAGCTTAGTGACGTGGGGTTGATCGCTGGCACGCACATCTGAGACTGAGTTCACACCCGCGCCCGCAGCGGTTGCAGTACCATTGTTACCACGCCCGCCGCGGGCGCAAACCGCGCCGTGGAAATTGCTACTTCATTTTCCATACCAATCTGCATTCTACGGAAGCCGCGGGCCCGAAACCGCTGCGGGTGCGGGCGCGAACCGCGCCGTCGAAACTCAGTCTAACTGTTCGGTGTTATGTGCGCTTAAACAATTAAATATCACACGCTTCAACGGCGAAGGAAAACATCGTGAGGAAAAATGTATACCTGAGAGTTCTACATAATACTCTTGAAGGTGTGTGAAGTCTGCCAAATCGCGTAGGGCCAGCATGGTGTAGTTTGGCCTATAAGGGTTAATATCTGGGTGACCGAGCTTTGCTCGGTTATATATTTTTTTTTTGGTAAATCGTGTTTTTTGGAAATTATATATTAAAAAAAAAAAAAAAGAGACGTGTCAAGGGACACCCGGATGGAACGTAGTACCTTAGTAGTAGGTAGTATTTTAGTGAAGGAATTGTAATAAACTAGTCGTGTCATCTAGTATTAAATTGATTAACTACGATGAATTATTTTTAGTTTATTTCTATTGCACTGATACAACACCAAAGAGTTACTCTGGTGGAGTTACTGTTTTTTCACAGATGGCGTTATCCAATTTATACAATAAAAAATTAGGGAAAAATTCCACATTTAGAAATTATTTAAAATAAAATTGAAAATAGAAAATTCAGTCTGTCGAGCTGGGATTCGAACCATCGACGTTGAATTTATAGGCGACTCTCCTAACCACTAGGCCATGCAGACGCCGAGTTCTAAGGCGAAAATACCGAATACAATGCAAAATTCACATTCAGCAAAAAATGACGTTTCAAAAATGTGTCGTGTCGGTTTCCTTAATTTTTTCCGTCTAGCCCCCTTCCGTACCGCGCGATAAGGAACTACGTTCCAATAATTACAAAGTAATAATAAAATTCATAGGATAAAATATAATCGTCTTGGAATCGAACCGGGGTCCTGGTTTCGGGATCGCCCGACTTACCTTCGAGCTATCGGGAATTTATAGATGATGGCGAAATTTACCTTCATATTCTAATGATATTGTAAGGGGTTTTTCATTGCCTGAAAACACGGATTAAACGACCTTTTCTAAAAATGAAACCTAGCTAGATCGATTTATCGCCCCCGAAACGAAACCCCCTGCGTACCAAATTTCATGAAAATCGTTGGAGCCGTTATATACATATATATATATATATATATATATATATATATATATATATATATATACATATATATATATATATATATATATATATATATATATATACATATATATATATATACATATATATATATATATATATACAAGAATTGCTCGTTTAAAGATATTAGATTTATTATTCCTAAGACAGGAGACCTGCGCTCATTAGTGAGCCGTTCATGGGTTGAATGATGATGATGATGTTCTAGGAGTGTTTAGCGGACACATTGGAGGAGCTTTGGATATCCTACAATCTGGTAGAAAAGTTAAAGGGTATAAATGTGCTGCGTAACTTGAAAGTTCTGTACATGAGCAACAATTTGGTCAAGGAGTGGAGCGAATTCAATAAACTTCAGGTAAAGGTGACGTTAATAGTAATGTATAGTGTATAGCTAATAGCTATATGTATGGAATATGTATAACCTTGAATAGTCTAAGCGATTAACTTGTAATAGAGTAGAATTGTTTTCAATTTAATTATAAATAATCTAATCTAAATCTCATCACTAATAATAAAAATGTGAAAATGTGTTTGTTTGTTAAACTTCAATTGGCAAGCAGTGGTAGCCTAGTAAGAGCAGTTAGGACTGTGTCTCTACTGTCTGTTTCCTATTCGGAGGGTCGCAAGTTCTCAAGCGACTTTTCGGAGTGACGTGCGCTTAAGCAATTAAATATCACATGCTTCAACAGTGAAGAAAAACATCGTGAGGAAGCCTGCACGCCTGAGTGTTCTCCATAATGTTCTCGAAGGTGTGTGAAGGTGGTAGTCTGCTAATTCGCATTGGGCCAGCGTGGTGGACTATGGCTTATAACCCTTCTCTGAGAGGAGACCTGCGCTCAGTAGTGAGCCGTTGATGGGTTGCTGATGATGATGATGATGACTTCAAATGTGCTGCTGTGGAGCAACGGATCGACATGTTTGCATGCTTAGAGTTGAGGGCCTGCACAGTGACATAAGCTATCCCTTAATAACAAATTAAGGCAAAAGCCAGTCATAAAAAATGTGAGCCGTCGTGGGTCGCCTGGCAGATGTGAAACATCGACATTATTTTGTAAAAGTAATATGCAGAAAAGAACAGATTGTGATAGGAACTAAATATGTCACTAAGTATACATATAATAATACTACCACTACCCCTACCCCTACCCCTACCCCGACCCCTACACCGACCCCTACCCCTACCCCTACCCCTACCAATACCCCTACCCCTACCACTACCACTACTACTACTAAACAGATTGTGATAGGAACTAAATATGTCACTAAGTATACATATAACATCGCATGCCGTGGCGAGGCGTCGCCACGCGAGAAATCTGTTTACGTGCCGCTATAGATGTTTCACATCAATATGTGCCTCTATGCTTCATTGCTATACTTCAGGAGCTACCAAACCTAGATGATCTGTTATTCGTTGGGAACCCACTGTATGACGCATGCGAGTTGGAAGTATGGAGATCAGAAGCGGCAAGAAGGCTTCCAGGATTGAAGAAATTAGATGGAGAAACTGTTCTAAGGGAAGACGAACCACCGTTGACCGTTGCTGACATTGAGGTGATCTGGTCTTTTCATTCATTTAAGCCATATCTTATGGAACCAAAATATAAGTTGTGTATCATGAAGTGGACCAACCACTTGTAGGTACCTATAGTTCTTGCAATTAACAATCGCACGTGATAAATAAAACCTCCACGAGTTTGAAAAAGTTGTTGGTACTTATTTATTATAGTATTCGTAGGCACTAAGCTTCACGTTTTGCAGTCACATAATAAACTTAAAACTAATTCACGTGGACAGGGGTACATAAGTCGAAGAACCGATGGATTTGAGGACGTTATGGATGATTATACGGGTCTGCCCGCAAAATTCAAATTTAATTTGGTTTTTCGCAATTTGTAAACTAATACGACAAACTAAATAAATGGCATTCTAATTGCGCCAGTAGAATTATCATCTTCACAGGTTTACATAAAAATCTTACTTGAAAGTGAACAGTTTAAGAAATTAATCAAAATAACTAATTTGTGAGTAACTCACGTCCAACTCGGTATTTTGATTAATTTCTTAAACTGGTCACGTTCAAATAAAGATTTTTATGTAAACCTGTGAAGATGATAATTCTACTGGCGCAATTAGAATGCCATAAGCCTACTTTGTCGTATAAGGGTGGAACCACATTTGTGAGGATCCTTTCGGATTTCGCCCATACAAAACTGTCAAATTCCATAGAAACGTGTACGGATCAAATCGGCTTTTCGATGCGTACACGAATGTATGGAAAATGACAGTTTTGTATAGGCAAAATCCGAATCGATCCTCACAAATGTGGTTCCACCCTTAGTTTACAAAATGGGAAAAACCAAATTAAATTTGAATTTCGCGGGCAGACTCATATAATCCACCTTATAGTGTTTGCACCACGATGGTATCATCTAAAAATGATTGCATCAGTGACATGATCGCAATGACCTCTAATCGGCTGAATTTATGCCACAATGCATTTTAACCAATAGCGGGAGAGTACCAGCCAATCAGAGGTGCGATTGTCTAAACTTATTCCATTGATCGTAATCGAATTGGATGACAATAGATTCAAAGTAAAATAAACCATATCAGCATTGAATTAGAGCTCAATTTTGTGTATGCATTCTTATATGTTTAAGTTCTATAACGCTCCATATTAAAATAGTTTGTACTGAATTTGTGACTTTAAATCAATACAATCAAGGATTATTTTACTTTGACGCTAATGTCATCGAATACGAATGCGATCAATGGAATAACTTTTAGACAATTGGTAGCCTGAGGTCATTGCGATCGTTACACTGTTGCAATCAATTTTAGAGAATACCGCCACAGGAAACTCAATGATGAAGTTCAAGATGATCTTCAAGCGAGTCACTGGTAGCCATTGGATATAACCAGCTAAAGTTCGTGTACCTACTATAATCTTTTTAAGAGATGTGCTAATGATGATATTGTGATGAAAATTACAGCAGCGGATGTTCATTGGTTGAGATGAAGTTAACTTTTATCGACGACTGGTTTGCATTTACTGGACTACCTTAATCGAAAACTTTTACCGAAAACATATTAATCCATATGAAGCTTAATTTAGCTTAGCTTTGTCACTAATACAATAATTATGTTTATTTCAGCCTGATGGTGGCGACGGTGTAGAAACTCTAGTCAGCGCTGAACCTAAAGATTAATTAATAAAGAGCTATGAGCATAAAATACATAATAAAAATTATTAGAAAATTGTCATCGTCTTTAATTCACCCATTATTACCTTTTTATTAAGTTTTTTCTTACAATAATGTTAGGGCATTGCTAAGATACAGGCTCACCATTCGTCTCGGTATACGTTATTTGCAAATAAACTCTTTAAGTCTCAGAACAGTAGGTACTTTTAGAAGTTCAAAGTTTCCATCCGATACGTTTAAAATTCCTTTTTAGAACCTTTGCAATGAAAATAAAATGAATGTGCCTAAAGCATAACAGTCATAGTTTATGAAAAATGACGAAGTTTTGTAGCGATTTCCGAATCGATTCGATGCGATGCGCACAGATGTGATTCTAGCCTGTGATTCTAGCCATAGAAAAATCATAGAGTAATAGAAGATTGACAATGACAAATTGATGTCAAAGTCATCAAATGACAAATCAAATCGAATGTCATTTGTCAACAAACGACCGGAGGAAGGACACAATTTTTTCAAAATGAAAAGGTCGTAACTCCTATAATGCTTTATTTATTATTGTTTCCTTAGTAATTAGTGTAAATTTTAAACAAATTAATTACTTCGGTGTAAACAAGAAGAATTCCTACGGTACAGTAGAACTTCTATTAACAGTGTTAAATAGTCAAATAATATTTTAATCGAGCTAAAGTCGTGATGTTTATAGATTTATAACAACAACAACATTTGAAATGCTCCCAATAGTGATGTACAACATGGAAGGGAGTTCGAATAGTGTTCCAAATTCGAATTTCAGCTTGTATGACGAGAATGTTATATTGAATTGTGTCCGTAATAGGAAAAAGGTGTCTGAATTACCGAATTGCCCTGTATGTAGTTGTACTGTAAGGCAAGGCGAGTTAGAAAGCCACCTAGCCTTAGAGGTTGAAAGATTAAATAAACTTTCTTCTGGCGGTTCGAAGAGAAAGCTTAGTGCGAACAGCCCTGGAGGATCGAACCCTGTTCCTGGTTCTAGTTCTGGTACAGAAGTAGAGGAACCACAAGAAGTTGATGTAACTGGCTGCTTGGGTAGTGATGTTTACCAGGTAAGTTGAAAAAATAATTGTAAACACACTTTTTTGTTACTGTTTTTTTTTTATAGTTATTTCAAGATAGTTCTTTACAGGGGTTGGGTATAGATATACTGGTACTCGCGTACGAGGTTGAGGGTGGGGGAGGGAGGGCGGGGGGAGGGGGGAAGCCCCCCCCCACCTTTCCCCTTTGGCGGAAATGTATAGTTTTTGAGTAATGATTTTTTTTATAAATCATAACCTCACTTCTTTTACACAGGAATATTGACCTATATATTAATTATCCTGTGTTAAATATACTGTTAAAACATAATATCCCTTAGCACGAGGGGGGCTGGAGGTGGAGGGAGGGGAGGGGGTGATAGAACTCAATGCTCAAGTTTTTCTAGGCGGTAGAAAATAATAAACACGAAGGCTGTGGCGTGAGTTGCGTTTTGTTCAAGCTACAAATCAAATGGGCTACGCCAGAAGACTCGCTCCGTCGCCCCTTCATTCAGCTTCGTTAGGTTGGGTTAGAACATAAGGAGGGGAAAAGGAGTAGAGTAGATGGGAGCTCATGTTTATAAAATATAAAGAATGACAGACATGGACTGATATAGGTAGTCTGATATGGTCGTAGCGAAACGAAGGTCGAGTAGGTGAAGCTGAATGAAGGGGCGACGGAGCGAGTCTTCTGGCGTAGCCCATTTGATTTGTAGCTTGAACAAAACGCAACTCACGCCACAGCCTTCGTTTTGTTATAAAATATAAAGAATGACAGACATGGACTGATATAGGTCGAACAGTGTGACAGAACCGAATTGGCCAACCCCGACTCCACGTAGTCTTGTCTGTCCTACCCCTAGAGTGTTTTTATGAAGCGCGAAGCCAGAAGCTCGCGAAGGAGGTCCTGAATGAAGCGAGCCTACGAGGCCGAGTGGAGCGAAGGGGGGAGGTGGCGAGCGAAGCGAGCCGGCGACCTCCGTAGCGAAACGAAGGTCGAGTAGGTGAAGCTGAATGAAGGGGCGACGGAGCGAGTCTTCTGGCGTAGCCCATTTGATTTGTAGCTTGAACAAAACGCAACTCACGCCACAGCCTTCGTGTTTATTATTTTCTACCGCCTAGAAAAACTTGAGCATTGAGTTCTATCACCCCCTCCCCTCCCTCCACCTCCATCCCCCCTCGTGCTAAGGGATATTATGTTTTAACAGTATATTTAACACAGGATAATTAATATATAGGTCAATATTCCTGTGTAAAAGAAGTGAGGTTATGATTTATAAAAAAAATCATTACTCAAAAACTATACATTTCCGCCAAAGGGGAAAGGTGGGGGGAGCTTCCCCCCTCCCCCCACCCCCCCTGCCCCACCCCCAACCTCGTACACGAGTACCAGTATATCTATACCCAACCCGTTGTCGGTCCACCTAGTGAGGGGTTTGCCAACACTGCGCTTACCAGTGCGGGGTCGCCACTCCAACACCTTGGGACCCCAACGACCAATAAGTCGATCTGGCATCTCTGTAGCAACCTCAATAGAGCTCAAGTTTCCACCGAATCAAAGGCTTTCTCATAGTCCACAAATGCTAAGCAAAGTGGCCGGTTATACTCTTCCCTCTTTTGTATAACCTGCCGCAGCATATTAATGTGATCTATGGTACCAAAGCCTTTTCGGAATCCGGTTTGTTCGGGAGGCTGGAAGTAGGTGAAATGATTCGTGATGACTCTCGAGAACAATTTGTAAACATGACAACAGCGAGATGGGTCTACAATTCTTCAACAAGGTATTATCGCCCTTTTTAAAGAACAGAACCACTACGCTCATGTGCCATGCCTCCGGCGTTATACCCTCGTGAATGACGGAATTGAGCAATCGCTGAAAGGTCTTAAATACCGGTTTTCCACCTACTTTCAAGAGTTCCGCAGTGATTCCGTCATCACCAGGCGCCTTGTTGTTCTTGAGCTGTTTGAGAGCCATACTAATCTCGTATAGGCTGACGTCCGGGATATCTTCGGTAAAGTAATTAATGCACACAACTCCGAAAAATCAAAGATAGATCACTAGGTGACTAGGCTATCATCATCATCGTGTGCCTTCCTCGTGTTGAAGTTTGGCGGTCATCATGCGAAAAGCTTCTCTATTTAAAGCCGCATCTTTTAATTTTGGATAAGTCAGCCCAGTTCACCCCTTATATTGTCCAACAACGCGTCTTTGGCGACCTGGAGCTCTCTTGCCTGCAATCCTCCCTTCCAGCACTAGTTTTGGGAATGAGAATTGGGCTCCTCTTTGTAGGTGTCCAAAGAAAGCTACTTTTCTTCGTATGATGGACATGAGTTCTCTCCTTTTGTGGACTTGGCTTTCACTGGTCTTTAAAGTCTCTGAATAGTTATTGTATTTCAGAGGGTACACACAAATCGCCTCAAGCGTCTGCGCGCGCCGCGTCGCAGCTCGCCGCCCCCGCAGATGCAACAAGGGGAGTGTCCCGTGTGCAACGCCTCGCTGCCGGTGTCGCGGCTCCAGAGACACGCCCTGCGGTGTCTCAAGAGAACCGGCGCCGAAATGGACGACGATGTGCCCGACACCAGCTCAGAAGAGGGCAGTATAGATGTTGAGGTACGAGTAACTACTGCTTGCTAGTTGCTAGTTCACCCAAAGGCTCCAGAGACACGCCCTGCGGTGTCTCAAGAGAACCGGCGCCGAAACGGACGACGATGTGTCAGACACCAGCTCGGAAAAGGGCAGTATAGATGTTGAGGTACGAGTAACTACTGCTTGCTAGTTGCTAGTTCACCCAAAGGCTCCAGAGACACGCCCTGCGTTGTCTCAAGAGAACCGGCGCCGAGATGGACGACGATGTGCCAGATACCAGCTCAGAAGAGGGCAGTATAGATGTTGAGGTACCAGTAACTACTGCTTGCTAGTTGCTAGTTCACCCAAAGGCTCCAGAGACACGCCCTGCGGTGTCTCAAGAGAACCGGCGCCGAGATGGACGACGATGTGCCAGACACCAGCTCGGAAGAGGGCAGTATAGATGTTGAGGTACGAGTAACTACTGCTTGCTAGTTGCTAGTTCACCCAAAGGCTCCAGAGACACGCCCTGCGGTGTCTCAAGAGAACCGGCGCCGAGATGGACGACGATGTGCCAGACACCAGCTCGGAAGAGGGCAGTATAGATGTTGAGGTACGAGTAACTACTGCTTGCTAGTTGCTAGTTCACCCAAAGGCTCCAGAGACACGCCCTGCGGTGTCTCAAGAGAACCGGCGCCGAGATGGACGACGATGTGCCCGACACTAGCTCAGAAGAGGGCAGTATAGATGTTGAGGTACGCGAGTAACTCTTTTATGGGGCTACTTTATGTCTGCCCATCTTAAGATAGAAGTTAGTCGCTATGCATTTTTGGAACTTCCCTCATTGTGGAAACACTGCATATATAGCATAGTATTTACTGTATTGTAAATTTGTTTTGAAAAGAGCAACCACCGAGTTTCTTGCTGGTTCTTCTCGGCAGGAAGAGCATTCTGAACCAGTGGTAGAGCCAGACGATTCAAAAGCACTTGTAAAAAGTTTATTTGAATAAAAAATATTTCTATTCTATTCTATTCTACTGCTTGCTAGTTGCTAGTTCCCTTAGAAGCTCCAGAGACACGCGCTGCGGTGTCTCAACAGAACCGGCGCCGATGATGTGCCCGACACCAGCTCCAAAGAGGGCAGTTGGCATTGATCAGCCCCTATAGATGTTTCACATCAAAATCTCTATTATATTCTTATCTATTGTAGAACGACGAGCCGCGCGGTTTCGGCGCGGAGTACCAGTGGTGCGGCGAGTGGCGGGTGCGCGCGACGGCCCTGCAGGCCGGGGACTGCAGGCCGGGCACGTGCGTGAGGCGAGCCTCTACCGACCACGCGCTTGTGAGTTAGCTACTGGATGTGTCGCCCCAAGGTGCTGGAGTGGCGACCCCGCACCGGGAAGCGCAGTGTTGGCAAACCCCCCACTAGGTGGACCGACGACATCAAGCGAGTCGCAGGGAGCCGCTGGATTCAGGCTGTGCAAAACCAAAACCTGTGGAGGTCCATGCAGGAGACCTATGTCCAGCACTGGACTTCTTCTTCTTCTTCTTTATCAACCTATAGACGTATCCTAGTATCTTCACAGAGTATATTAGAACTGGGCATATCCTAGTATCTTCACAGAGTATAATATTAGAACTGGGCATATCCTAGTATCCTCACAGAGTATATTAGAACTGGGCATATCCTAGTATCTTCACAGAGTATATTAGAACTGGCCATATCTTAGTATCTTCACAGAGTATATTAGAACTGGCCATATCCTAGTATCTTCACAGAGTATATTAGAACTGGCCATATCCTAGTATCTTCACAGAGTATATTAGAACTGGCCATATCCTAGCATCTTCACAGAGTATATTAGAACTGGCCATATCCTAGTATCTTCACAGAGTATATTAGAACTGGCCATATCCTAGTATCTTCACAGACTATATTAGAACTGGCCATATCCTAGTATCTTCACAGAGTATATTAGAACTGGCCATATGCTAGTATCTTCCCAGAGTATATTAGAACTGGCCACATCCTAGTATCTTCACAGAGTATATTAGAACTGGCCATATCCTAGTATCTTCACAGAGTATATTAGAACTGGCCATATCCTAGTATCTTCACAGACTATATTAGAACTGGCCATATCCTAGTATCTTCACAGAGTATATTAGAACTGGCCATATGCTAGTATCTTCCCAGAGTATATTAGAACTGGCCACATCCTAGTATCTTCACAGAGTATATTAGAACTGGCCATATCCCAGTATCTTCACAGAGAATATTAGAACTGGCCATATCCTAATATCTTCACAGAGTATATTAGAACTGGCCATATCCTAGTATATTCACAGAGTATATTAGAACTGGCCATATCCTAGTATCTTCACAGAGTATATTAGAACTGGCCATATCCTAGTATCTTCACAGAGTATATTAGAACTGGCCATATCCTAGTATCTTCACAGAGTATATTAGAACTGGCCATATCCTAGTATCTTCACTGAGTATATTATAACTGGCCATATCCTAGTATCTTCACAGAGTATATTATAACTGGCCATATCCTAGTATCCTCACAGAGTATATTATAACTATTGACAGGTGGTTGATGGCGATGAAGATACCGAGTTGTACGGCCCGCCACAGTATTCCCCCTCCAGGATAGCACCTGATGTAAGTATTCATCATCTAAGGGCCGATTTCACCAACGTAAAATAAGTCTTATCCGAGAGTAAATATCATATTTTGACAGTATTTTCAATACAAAAACTGTCAGAACGCCCAATTTATTCCTCGGATAAACGTCATTCGACGTTGGTGAAATCGGGGCTAAGTCATGTCTTAAAATGGGAACGTATCTGTGGTGTCGTGTGAGCGGGTTGTTACGTTCCCTCAAATAGCGGCTCGGTCATGCGTCATGTTCGTGAATGGGTGCCTCGGGCGGAAATGGGGCTACTTCCTGTCTGCCCATCTTAATATGTATTGAATAATTGTAAGTAGTATGCATTTTTGGAACTTCCTGATGTAAGTATTCATCATCTAAGTCATGTCTTAAAATGAGAACATTTCTGTGGTGTCGTGTGAGCGGGTTGTTACGTTCCCTCAAACATGGTTGAGCGAAGCAGCGGCTGGGTCATGTCTCATGCTCGTGAACGGGTGCCGCCGGCGGGAATGGGGCTACTTTCTGTCAGCCCATCTTAATATGTATTGAATAATTGTAAGTAGTATGCATTTTTGGAACTTCCTCTCATTGTGGAAACACTGAACACATAGCATAGTAGGTATCTATTTTATTGTAAACTTGTTTTGAAAAGAGCAACCGTCGAGTTTCTTGCTGGTTTTTCTCGGCAGGAAGGGCATTCCGAACCAGTGGTAGACTCATCGACGATTCAATAGCACTTTGTACAAGTTTTTTTGAATAATAAAAAAAACTATTATATTTTATTCTATTATTCCAGGTAGAGATACCAGCAGACATTCAAACTGATGAGAGTGAAAGGGTGTGTGACACTGACCATCAGGTGAACCACTGTGACGCCAAGCCCAACGGATTGGTGGAGGCCAGTGCGGAGGTACATGACTTATTTATGAATGTAACTATATTCCCATAACGATACCGATACGAATGACGAATGCATTGTATTAGCTATTACGATAACGAATGCGATAACAAAGTCGTTTATGTATAGCTATTGCATAGCTTTTATCGCGGGCTTTGAACTAGGACAAACAGTTTGAGCGCGGCGACCGAATCAAGAAATTCCGTAACGAAAATAAACCTAACACCGTCGTTCAGTAAGTGTTCAACATTTTAGAAGTTCTCAAGTAGCTCTGTTTGGCACAGTGGGCGAGCGGCCGCTTTCTTTACCGTATGGTGTATGATGTCGCAGGTTCGATTCTCACTCGCGAAGTACTTTTCTTGTTTGATTGTTTTTTAATTATTTTTTTGCATAATTTTTTATTATGCAAAAAGAAATATTGCATAAATATTATAATTGCATAAGTTGATAAAAAATGCTATGCTAAGCTTTACCGCGGCAGTCCCCGAGTGCCACTTAATTTTTTGTAATAAAACTAGCTGATGCCGGCGACTTCGCCCGCGTGGATTTAGTTTTTAACATCCCGCGGGAACTCTGTCACCCTCCAGGTTCTCAACTATGCCTATCCAAAAAATCACGTCAATCCGTAAATTTGTTGCAGCGTGATTGACGAACAAATCAACAAACAAACACGCTTTCGCATTTATAATATGTATTAGTAGGGAAGAATTAATCTAATTTTTAAGAACACAAAAGCTACTATTGTGACTTAAATAATATGATAGTTAGATATATTCCCTCGGGGGACTTTTTTGTAGAAAATAATAAGTACTTTAATTACGTAGTGCATAATTTTTATGTATAATTAATAGTTTTCTCAGCACACGCCAAATAATTTATTTTATAGGCAAAATTTTGCTACTTTGGGTTACATTATTGCAATTTTCTTAAGGATCTCTAATTTTTTTGATAATAAATTATGGCCTATGTTACTTCCTGATAACTTAGCTTTCAATTGGTGAAAAAATGGTTAAATCGGTCCTGTAGTTACCGAGCCTATTCGATACAAACAAACAAACAAACAAAAAAATCTTTCCTCTTTACAATATTAGTATAGATAAAAATATCTTATTTTATTTACATGGAATAAAATAAGATAATTTACAATCTTAAAATATTAAGTATTAATTAATAATAATTGTAATTGTTAATTAAAGAACAATGGGATTTTGTATGGATCACATCCCCAGTGGTGTAGCATCATGGGCCATGTGTAAAAAAATAGATATTACTTTCTTATTAAATTTTTTTTTATTTTATTAAAATGTTACAAAAAACTTATAGCTAAACTAATCTATTTATTAAATTCCACAGTCGATCTTAGAATTGCCTTTACACAAGTTTAAGAAAGCAATTAAAACTTCTCTCTTTACAAAAATTACAATAATTGACATGACTATATAAAAGCGTGGATATAATTCGCCCCAGCGAGTCATGAGACAGTAATGATTAACCTGTACTGTATTGTAAATTTTTTTTGAAAAGGACCAGTGGTAGAGCCAGACGATTCAAAAGCACTTGTAAAAAGTTTATTTGAATAAAAAATATTTCTATTCTATTCTATTAGTCTGAATAACAAATAATTGTATGAAAGAATGAGAAAATGAATGTGTGAATGTGTGTTTTTATGCCCTTTCATTTGACATATCCTTTTCATGTTTTAAAGCAATCACAAAAAGCTTAATTCAATATGTTTGAAAAATGCTTCCATCTTACTATAATCGTGCATTTTTGGCATGGTTTTTTTATTTTATAATACTTTCCAGTAGGAAAAACAATATCACGATTTTTAGGGTTCCATACCAAAATGGTATGGAACCCTAAAATGGAAACTGGTAAAAATGGAACCCTTATGGTGAGACTTTCTCCGTCCGTCTGTCCGTCTGTCTGTCCGTCCGTCTGTCACAGTCGATTATTTCTGTAACTATTAAAGCTATCAACATGAAATTTGGCATAGTTGTGTATAATAATGGCCCAAAATCATTGGAATAAAGAAAAATCGAAAATTATTTTTAGTTTTAATAAAAAAAGGGGGAAAATCGGGGGGTTGAAATTTCAAAGTAAAATAACTATATCGAGTGGGGTATCATATGAAAGGCCTTTACTTGTGCATTCTAAAACAGTTTTTTATTTATTTCTATATATAATAGTTTTTGAGTAATCGGCCAAAATGTCGAAAAAAATACCGTTCCCCCCCCCCCTATCTCCGAAGTTTACCAATCGAAAAATCTGAAATAATTTATGATCAAACGAACTTACCTGTAAGTGAAGTTCGATCCTAATTATGTGAGCAAGCTTCATTCGACGCGATTTGGGGTTTTACATATTGTAACAACACTTTCTAGCTACCGGCCTTCACGTTATTTGTAGTAGGGAAAAAAAAAAATTACGTATGGTATCACCATTCGGTAGACATCCCTACCATTACTCATTAGTTTAAAGCAAAATAGGTACCTGAAATAATAAAATGTTAGCTTGTGGTAATACCTATGCTAATACCTATTTATGAATGTGATTATTTTTACATGTTTATTTATACTTAAAGTATACGGTACATTGGGAGGGTTAACTTTAAATACGAACACTTATTAACACATAAAATAGATACTAGATTAGGGTGGGTTCTCCCAAATCGCGTCGAATGAAGCTTGCTCACATAATTAGGATCGAACTTCACTTACAGGTAAGTTCGTTTGATCATAAATTATGCTTCGCAAGCTTCATTCTAGCGATTTGGGGTTTTACATATTGTAGATGTTTATAGCTGTATATAGTAAAAATAATTCAGACTAGAATAGGTAGGATAGGTATTTTTATTAATTTCTTTTATAGAAAAATAATTAACTTACCATAATTTAATTACTTAATTACATTAATCATAAATCATTGATCAATTATTATTATAATCATATGTATTCATTGTTATACTATTCTAAGTATTACATGACAACATTACTGATTTTTGATATGGGTGATGGTCTGGACATTATAAGCTATTACTAAAGCATTAAGTGTGACGGTTTTCTTTGATAAGTCTTGTAGACTTAACGCATGGTTGGGCCAGAACTGGCTCAAATAATTTAAAACGATATTAGCTTCCCAAACTATATCATATTTAGGCGTATGAGGTCGTAACCTATATACCTACTCCCTTCATGAATCTCTTTATCCTATTATTATCTATGGGATTTCCCATTAACAAACTTATTGCTGCTTATGAGAGTTAATGGTGCCATACCGTACTCCCTGATCAAAAAATCGGCTAAGGTAATATATTATTTCTAGAATAGGCATAGAATCATAGCATAATATGACGTTATTTATCTCAAAGTACTTAATGCATAATCTAATACAGCCAACATATTGCTTATAATATGTATTTTCAGTCAAAGAGAATAATATGATATCCACAGATTTTGAGGAAAGTTGTCTGTCTTAATATTGTTTTCCTGACAATTTTACGGCAATCAGTTCTAGCGAACTGTGTAGATTGTGATGAATTCTGAAAGGAGATACAAGCAATTCTTTACTTGGTCGAAAATATATTTCTCTAGAAATTTTAATTTTTTGATACAATGGATACCAAGGTTGTGTTTTCCAATTCGGTATTACAACAATACCTTCAGCTTTATCATCTATAATTTTTCGTATCACTTTTAATACCATGGAGAAAGGAGGAAAAACATAAAAATTAAGATGAGTCCATGACAATGTGAACGCGTCAATTGCCCAAGCTTCAGGATCTGGCTTCCAAGATACGTAAGTGGGACATTTCTTATTATTTCTAGATGCAAACAAATCAATAGTAGGTTGTTTAAATGACAGAATAATTTCTTGAAACGCATAATCTGCAAGTTCCCATTCTGTCTCTTAGAATTTCATTCTAGACATTGCATCCGCTTCCACATTGTCTTTGGAATTGATATATGATAATAATAATAATAATAATAATTTTATTTCTTTAAAAAATGTACACATCAGGTTTTTAGGGGCCGAGACCACCTTTTAAGTATATTGAAATACCTGTATCAGGTGGTCTCGCTCTTCTATAACAATGTTTACTTATTGGTACTTATCATAAAATATACATTGAAATTTCTAAATTATAAATAAAATTCGTAAAATTAAACAAGCATGTAATGGTGAGTGCATATGTGTATACAAATGTGCACGTATATGCGTGAGTGTGTGTGTGTGTGTGTGTGTGGGTGGGTGAGTGTGTGTGTGTGTGTGTGTGTGTGTGTGTGTGTGTGTGTGTGTGTGTGTGTATTCTTTTTTTTTTATATATATACGATAATAACCTTAAAATATTTTTGATAATATTTCTAAAAGCGTTTCAGTTTCTTCATAGTTTTTCGTTTTTAACCATTCAGTCAGCCTTTTTTTGACTTCGCATAGTTTGTTGGGGTAAATATTGAGAATTTTGTTAATTTTATTATACAAGTGTGCAGATTTTTTGGTGTACTGGTTGCGAGAAAATGACGTTTTTGATGGAGACACGTTGATGATATTAATTAGTTTCCGTCTTCTGCGTATGATAGTAGGTTCAAATTTAGGTTCGAATTTAGTAGATTTGTGTACTTTTAAAATAGTTTGTAAAATATATAACTGTCTAACAGTTAAAATCTGGCTAGTTGAGTAAAGCAAGTGTGTAGGGAATCTGTAAGGTTTTTGATACATAACCTTTAGCAAAGATCTTTGAGCTCTCTCTACATCAATGAACTTTGTTTTAGCCGCACCGCCCCAAACTGGAATGCAGTAGCTTAGTATGGATTGTGCTAGAGCAAGGTAAATTTTATTTAATAGGGTTTTGGGAGCTATGTATCTGAGAGTTTTGAAAATCCAAATGAGTTTACGTATCCTACCACTTAATGCTTCTATTTGACCCTGCCATGAAAGTCTCTGATCTATAATAACGCCTAAATATTTAATCGAATTTACTCTGTTGATGCTGGAGCAATTATCACAAGTACCATTACAGTCTGTAGCATGCAATGTAATGCAATAGTTACTTTTCGGCTGAGAGCTATTGTAAATAGAAAAATCGGCCAAGTGCGAGTCGGGCATCGCTCTTTTAGGGTTCCGTTAAAAAAAAATTAAATAAAAATATTTCCATGTACCCATGGAAATATTTTAATTTAATTTTTTTAATTTAATTTAATTTTTATTATTTGTTGTTATAGCGGCAATAGAAATACATAATATGTGAAAATTTCATCTGTCTATCTATTACGGTTTACGAGATACAGCCCGCTGACAGACGGACGGACGGACGGACGGACGGACGGACGGACGGACGGACGGACAGCGTAGGCTTAGTAATAGGGTCCCGTTGGTACCCTTTGGGTACGGAACCCTAAAAACAAATATAATTTGTTTTTTCCGTGTTAAGAGTTAGTAAATTAGTCCTCAGCCAAAGAGCGACCCTTGCAAGTCCTAGTTCAGCTGCTTTTTTAACTTTATCCCACGTAGAATCCGAAAAGACGATGGCAGTATCATCTGCATAAGAAAAGATTTTGGCATTTTTTATTTCAAAATTACAGAGCTCATTTATGTAAATTAAAAACAACGTAGGTCCTAAAACGCTACCTTGTGGTACACCATAAGAGATATTGAGGTCCTGGCTAGTGTAGTTCCCAATTTTCACTCTCTGCGTGCGACCACAGAGGTAGTCCTTAAACAGAGCCAAAGGGACATCTCTTATGCCAAGATTTTCTAACTTTTTCACAAGAATGGGGACAGAGACGGTATCAAATGCCTTTTTAAGGTCGAGAAATAAAGCTACACATTACTACGGTAATTATTTACATCTTCTCTGTCTCCACTCTTATGAACAGGAGTTTATTTATTTATTTATTTTATTTATACAACTTTATTGCATACAAGATCAAAAAATATACAATAAGTAAAGAAACAATTTAATACAAAAGGCGGCCTTATCACTAAGAGTGATCTCTTCCAGGCAACCTGTACTAGAGAACATTATGCACTGAGAGACGGGGTATCGCAATAAGTGCATAGGACTACAAAACAATAATAATTATTAAACATACTTACATACACTCTAATAGATACAAACTATACCAAAATACATTAAAATAAGAATATAATCATATATACAACACATACATAATAATATATAAAGAGATATATATATATATATATATATATATATATATATATATACATATATATAAAATATACATACACTATGAATATACTTATCATAAGTATGACACACAAACATGTTATTAGTACCTACTCAATTTTAAAGCTTGGAAAGATAGTGTTGCTTGAGACGGCTTTTAAAAACGGTCAAAGATTGAGCTCGTCTAATTTCAGCTGGGAGTTCATTCCACATCACAGCTGCTTTTTTGGTGAAAGACTCCGAAAAACAACACGTGTTACCTTTGAATATTATCGGAAAGGGAACGCAGGGTGTAGTTATAAAGAAAAGAGTTAAGGAATTTAAAGCGCTCTTTGAGATAGGGTGGTGACCAGGGATGATAGAGAGTAGCATAAAGGAGAGAGAGGACATGAAGATTTCGCCGGTACCTTATAGGAAGCCACTTCAACTTTTTACGATACTCGGAGACGTGATCGTACTTTCTGAGGCCAAATATAAATCGGATGCACAAGTTTTGCAATCGCTCCAATTTATTTAGCAGTTCTTCGGTCAGGTCTAGATAGCAGGTATCAGCGTAATCTATGATGGGAAGAAGGAGGGAATTAGCTAGCATAGTCTTTGTTTTGACCGGTAAGAGATTTTTCCACCTTTTTAGACATCCATAAGCTCCAAAGACTTTTTTGCTAATAGCTGCTACCTGCGGTTTCCAAGATAGATTGCTGTCAATAATTACCCCAAGATTTTTCACAGTTTGACTGTATGGCAGTGCAGAACCATCAAAGATCACTGGTGGCAAAGAGGCATAATCAAGTTTTGAAATTTGCCTGGAGTTACCTATAATTATAACCTGAGATTTGCTTGCGTTGACCAGTAGCCCATGAGATTTACTCCAGTCGCGGACTACATTTAGTTCGCAGTTTATGGTTTTAATAGCGTCACTGATATGTTCAACCGAAGTAGACACGTACAGTTGGAAATCATCGGCATAAAGGTGAAAAGGCAAGGAAAGAAGATCAGTGACAGTGTTTATGAAAATGGAAAAAAGTAAAGGAGATAGAACGCCACCCTGCGGAACACCAGCACTGAGACGACAGTACGATGACAGTTTTTCTTTGACTCGAATGCATTGCGAGCGATCATACAAGTAGGACTGGAACCAACTAACAGCATCCGAGGAAATATTAATGGATTTGAGGATTGCTAAGAGGATTTCGAAGTCAACAGTGTTAAACGCATTTGAAAAATCCAGCAGTGACAGAATTGTCACCTGCTTACTATCAATCGCGATCCTAAAGTCATCACAAACCTTCGTCAAAGCCGTAACAGTGCTGTGCCCTCTACGAAAACCAGACTGAAAAGAGCTCAGTATATTGTTTTTAGAGAGAAACAATGAGAGTTGGGAATGAACAATGCGCTCAAGTACTTTAGATAAGAAGGGAAGAATGGAAATAGGACGATAGTGAGAGAATAGAGTTGGATTGGAGATTTTGGGAATAGGTATAACTTGAGCAACACGCCAGACACTTGGAAAGCTGTGTGACGAGAGGGAGAAGTTCAAAAGGTGGGAGAGTATGTGCAAAATGTTGTCTAGACTTAAAAGTATCATCATGCGGCTAATACCATCACTACCCATGGTATCTGATTTGACTGCAAAGATGTGTTTTTTTATTTCATCAGGGCTTACCTCACTAAAATGAAACTCAGAAAAGCTTGGTCTAGGTCGTGAATTAATGGAGGAGAGGGTCTGGGACTTATTATGAATATTAGTTGCAACATTAGTGAAGTGACAGTTAAGAGCGTTGACATCAACATTATGTCCAATACCCCTATGTTGTTTACCAATGCCCAACGTTTCTAAGAATCTCCACACCTTTAATGTACTTTTACCATCCACTGAGGCATGTATGAAATTGCGCTGAGCATCTCTGCACATCTTATTGCAGCGGTTGCGCAGACGTTTATACTCAAGCAAATTTGCGTCTGTTGGTTTAATTTTATATTTTGATTTTGCATTGTTGCGCTTTGTCATGACCTGCTTAATGTCCTGGGTGAGCCATGGTGCGGGCAGATGTTTTAGTTTTATAGGCCGGAAAGGAGCATGAATGTCGAACAGTTCAGTTAGAAGGGAATTAAAAACGGAAATTTTGTCATCTAACGTGGCTGCGTTAAAAACCGAATCCCAGGCTATACTATTTAGATCCCGCAAAAAATTCTCATTATTGAATTTTTTAAAGGTGCGTCTCAGAACTATTGTTGGCTTTATCTTAGGTGGGCGCACTTTGTAAGATAAATACACTAGGTCATGGTACGAGAATGCCTCAGCAGGCGACTGACCATGCGTACTAACATTCGATGGGTCGGAGACAATCATGAGATCCAGCAGTGAAGGAGTACAATTAGGAAAGTAATGAGTGGGGTTTGTTTGGAGCAAGGACAAGTTTGAACTATCGATAATATTTTTTAGTTTTACAGCACGAGAATCATCTTTAACTAGACACGTATTGAAATCACCCATGATAATGGTGTGATCTGCATTGGGCACATAATTTTCAAGTAGGGTTTCAAAATCTCGAAAATAGTCAATACGAAGAGACGGACTGTAAAACACCCCTAGCAATGTTTTGCGATTTCCAAACAGTAGCTCCAATAAAAGGTGCTCTGAGGATTCCGAGTAGGCCGATGCAGATTTATCTAAGATGGAGAAGGGAATGTGGCTACGAAGGTAGATCGCCACACCACCACCGCCCTTCCCGACCCGGTCATTACGGATTAAGTGAAAGCCTGATAGAGAGTAGGATGAGGACGGAAGGCAAGGTTTCAGGAATGTCTCCGATACCAGGATGGCATGAATGTTCGTGACATCAAAAGATGCTAAGAAGTCAGGGAAGTGTGCAGGAATACTTTGCGCATTTAAATGGACTACATTGAAATTTTTTTGGTACGCTGCAAACTTGGTTTCAAGGAAGGAGTTTAAGGGTATAGAAGTGCTGTGGAAACTCTCATCAGAAGAACAAGCAGGAGAATAAAATAAGTCATCGTCAGAGTTGCTGTTGTCAATACTATCTGTGGTACTATCAGTAAATAGATTGATATTCATAATGTTATAAAAATATATTTATATATATGACGGAGGCCGCATGCGTGGGTGGTTGGCTCCTCATTATCGTGGGCATGTTCTTCTTCTTGATCTGATTGCATAGTTGTGGGTACTCGGGCAATTTAAACGCGAGAAGCATTACATAATTTATTGCACTGCACGCAATATTAAGTTTGTAGAATTAACATACAGTAGTTCACAACACAAATACTTTAAATACTTTGTAAATAATTAATACCACCATACAGCGAACGATGGGTTTGGCGCGACGGTGTGACTGGGAGACCATGCTCCACCAAGATCTCATGAACAACTGAGACTGCTACTGACTATCTCATAACTATCTGATGACTAAATAATAATGACTTGTCGTGGACTTGTCGAATAATAATGATGACTTCTCAAATAATAATGAACGTCTGGCGGGCACCAGCCCTACTTATAGACGAATCGTCAACCCCCGCCACGCCAACTCCATCCAGGTTTGAATGTCAATGGAGTCAATTGAGTGATTGAATAAACTAGTACATCCAATACCTGAGTTCGCTTATAGAGGGCGCTTTCGAGTCACTTGAGTGACTTAATAAACTTGTACAAACAATACCCGAATTCAATACAGATGTCGCTTTCGAGTCAATTGAGTAATTTAATAAACTAGTACAAACAATTCGAGTCAATTGAGTGACTTAATAAACTTACCAACAATTCAAGTCAATTGAGTGACTTAATAAACTAGTACAAACAATTCGAGTCAATTGAATGACTGAATAAACTAGTACAACTATTTCATAACAGATGGCGCTTTAAATAATGGCCATTTTAATTTTAATTTCCGACACGGCCAGAACTGACAATCACACGTCCCCGTGTGGTGGTGTATCTATTGACAAGAAAAAGAAACATTTGAGGCACCTTAGTTACAAGGTTCGGCCTACCTGACATGCTACTCAAAATGAAGCAATGTTCAATGTAAAACATCTGTACACAATTAATTGTAATCAAAATCATTTGACCAAATGAAAAGTTCCCATTAATCAAAATTAATCAAAATCGATCCAAGTAACAGTTGCATATCAGTACGCCATAGTACTACACCATCCATTAAAGGAATCAAAAATTGCTTAATCGTACATCTTGGCCCCACTGCCACATGCAGCAGCGCATAAGTAGCGACCATTGGTCACCCAGGTTAACACCACAATGTGTGATTTAACCAAAAACTGTAGTCTCATCAGAGACCCCGGCCACCCTAGGCCAACACAGTAGTCTCATCAGAGACCCCGGCCACAAAGGCCCCCACCGTAGTCTCCACGAGACCCAAGCAACACCAAGTTGCCAAAAGTAGTCTCCACTGAGACCCAAGCAACACCAATCATAAAAGGGATCACTTTGAACACAAATTGCCAGTCCGTCGGCAGTAGCCAGTCCATCGGCTATAAGTTTTGCCAGTCCATTGGCAGTAGCCAGTCCATCGGCTATAAGTTTTGCCAGTCCATCGGCAGTAGCCAGTCCATCGGCTATAAGTTTTGCCAGTCCATCGGCAGTAGCCAGTCCATCGGCTATAAGTTTTGCCAGTCCATCGGCAGTAGCCAGTCCATCGGCTATAAGTTTTGCCAGTCCATCGGCAGTGTGACTCGTACGCAGAAGCTATCCATCTCAGCCGCGTAAGTGCTCTCCTTCCAAGGATAGAGAAACACCTATTACATGCTCCGGTGCAACTGGTACTGTCACAAACATACAACGCCCAATCCTTCGGGCATTCAATCAGTGTGAAAAGTGAAACCAAAAAAAAAAAAAAAGAAATTTATTGACTATTATTCTCGTCACCGTCAAGAACTTCAATGACCTTAAAAGGTCCCTTAAACTTAGGATAACAAAACATAATCATCAACATTAAATCTTACAATTTTAGCTTTAGTTGCATCAAACCTAACTATATCATAATTGAATTTTTTTTTTTAGTTATATTCTGGACCACCTGCTCTCTTACGTCAGAAAGATCTATTTCAACTTCGTTATCATCAGGACTCAATAATGACAACGGTCTCGCTACACGCCCTGTTAGAAGTTCTAAAGGACTCGACTTTGTCACACGACTGATACAATTGATAGCAAGTTGTACTTCACCAAGTGCATCTTGCCACGAACGCTCGCTTGTCTCTACCGCAGTAAGCTCAACGCTATCTAGATGGACTTTAAATTTTGTTAAAACCACTGGCAATATTTAGCCCCACATAAACTTACAATTTGATCCGAGATAATAGGTAAAGGAAAGTGATCAGAAAGCGTGTTGCTGTTTTAGTTCTCGATAATCCACACAACAGATCTGTACCGTCTCGTTTTTAACTAATATTATGGGACTCGAAAAAGGTGAACAACTAGGTTGGATAATACCCGCATCCAACATTTAATTAAATTTTATCACGAACTAACTGCCGCTCATCAGGCGAAAGACGGTAAGGACGACGTTGAACCGTTTTACTAGGATCTACTAAACGAATCTTTAGTTCTCCGGTTGTAACTCTTGAACGTTTTAATCCGTTAATAAAAGCATCTGAATATTCGTTAAGCAATGACAATAGTCGCGGTCTATCCTCAGCTGGTATATCCGTATCAATATTCGTAAAATCAATATCCGAATTAGAAATACTACATTCATCAACAATCTTACACTTTGAAATAGAAAAAGTACTATCCGCAGTCATCGTACTTAATTGAAAAACCAAGCTTTAAAATATCACGACCTATCATAATATCGAAATGTAAAAACTCATCTGATATCACGTGAAACAAAATTTCTAAACTATATCCATCAATCGTAACCTTACTTAAAATTTGCAATTTACTATCAACACTTGAATTTCCACGGTAATGTTTAAGACTTTATTATGACGCACACACGATAACCTATTTGCAACACTTTCTTTGACGAGAGAGCATTCGGCACCAGAATCATAACAAAATGAAAACGACCGACCTGATTGATTTAATCGACCGGTGACCGGGCGAATCCCGCATGTATCCATGCGTCGCCGCTCAGAGGCACCAGGACCGCTGCCGCCGCCCGCTGCGCCACGTGTGCTGCCGCCGACTCTGCCGGCGCCACTGCCGATAAGTGCACCGCGAAGCACCGCGCTGGTATCCATTTGCACGAAGTATTCACATGAAAATAAAAAAAACATTGTTAAGGTACATTCAAACTTCCCAAAGTACTTAACTGAAAACGAAGTACCCACATTTAAATAATAATCATTGTTTAAGTAGGTACCTGCAAACTTTTGCATTAATCAGTGGGTGAACGGGTACGTTCAAGTTTCATTGAACCTAACTAACAACTTGTAATTGTAATTTTAATGTCTAAGCTGAATATCGTAAAAAGGGAATTTAAAATAACCTAAAATTCTTAAATATTCAGAGATGGGAATCGAATGTTAAAAATAATACACACAACTAAGCGTACCGCCGTACGTATGGGCTAAGACAACGAAATAATAAAGAGACTACAAAATAGTATCACTAAACATTGGAACGATACAATGAACTCACCGTACAATCCAGTAGTACTTTATAGTGATAAGGTGGTAGCCATACACCAGAATTCCTTAGTGTTAAGATTTTGCCACACAGTCATAATCGTTGACGTCAAACGATTTCCATACGCAGCTAGACACTTATTTTCTTTCGGACAACTATTACTCAAATTAATTAAATTAAGGCTGCAGCTGTAGTTTCATTACTGTCGCATCTCGCTAGGAAAATGTCCTTAAACTGGTTCCAAGTAATACCATACGCCGGTAAACGGAAACTTGCGGAAGCCACGTAGATGCAGTTCCTTTCATCGCTTTACTCAAAGCATTCATAAGCGCACAACCCTGGAGAGGCTTCTCAGACAAACACAGGTCTATAACAGTGGAGCACCATGCCCGTGGATCCGTATCTTGGTGTTCAGGATTGAAATCAGGCAGCGATATTTTCGGCACGGAGGGTAGTTTAATCACCTCGATTAACTGCTTCATATTTTGGTTTTGTAAGTCCATTACAACACTCAATTAACCATCAGTCTTCTCGGTAGCCCGAGGCGATCCCACTTCTGATGACGGAGGCCGCATGCGTGGGTGGTTGGCTCCTCATTATCGTGGGCATGTTCTTCTTCTTGATCTGATTGCATAGTTGTGGGTACTCGGGCAATTTAAACGCGAGAAGCATTACATAATTTATTGCACTGCACGCAATATTAAGTTTGTAGAATTAACATACAGTAGTTCACAACACAAATACTTTAAATACTTTGTAAATAATTAATACCACCATACAGCGAACGATGGGTTTGGCGCGACGGTGTGACTGGGAGACCATGCTCCACCAAGATCTCATGAACAACTGAGACTGCTACTGACTATCTCATAACTATCTGATGACTAAATAATAATGACTTGTCGTGGACTTGTCGAATAATAATGATGACTTCTCAAATAATAATGAACGTCTGGCGGGCACCAGCCCTACTTATAGACGAATCGTCAACCCCCGCCACGCCAACTCCATCCAGGTTTGAATGTCAATGGAGTCAATTGAGTGATTGAATAAACTAGTACATCCAATACCTGAGTTCGCTTATAGAGGGCGCTTTCGAGTCACTTGAGTGACTTAATAAACTTGTACAAACAATACCCGAATTCAATACAGATGTCGCTTTCGAGTCAATTGAGTAATTTAATAAACTAGTACAAACAATTCGAGTCAATTGAGTGACTTAATAAACTTACCAACAATTCAAGTCAATTGAGTGACTTAATAAACTAGTACAAACAATTCGAGTCAATTGAATGACTGAATAAACTAGTACAACTATTTCATAACAGATGGCGCTTTAAATAATGGCCATTTTAATTTTAATTTCCGACATATAAATAATAAGTATAGTATAAAATAATATAATATAAATATAGCCAATAAAAAAAATAATAATTAAATTCTCTTCAAGTGTTAATAATTACCTGCCAGCGGCATAATATGTAAGAGATCACTTTACAACCCATTGAGGTGGCAAACAAAACAAAGCAACTAAAAGAAAGACAATTAAATTAGATAAACAAAGCTTCAAAATCAATTCTATAGACTGCCGCAATATATAGCACTAAGCAATATTGATAGGTACTTAGTTGCTACAGTAAATCACCTTATATGTTTGTGTAGTACATCAACCAAGTACCTACCTATCAATGTAATCACAAAATAAAAGAAATCATGCAACTAAGGTGCAACTACACTAGGAGTTATGTTGGATCTTTTAAGCGGAGAGGGAAAAATACCTTTATTAAAACAAAGGTTAATTAAATGACAGATAATAGGAACCACCTGCATCTTAGCTAGCTTAAGGAACTCAGAAGGAATACTATCCCAACCAGGGGCACTATTGGTCTTAAGATTCATAATCACATTATTCACTTCACTATAGTCAGTATCCAGCAAGCCAAAGGAGTTTAACTGGGTCTTATGTATCACATCAGTATCCAACGAATTTCCCCTTTTAATGGTTTCTGCTAACGTTTTACCAATATTGACAAAATAATTGTTTATGTAGTTGGCTGACTCAGTAGGAGAAGATTTTATATTTAGTAATTGTGTATTATCGGATTTTTTATTACTCATGTTAATGAATGATTTTATATTATGCCATAGAATTTTTGAATTTTTAAGTGACGCTTCCAGCTGCTTTTTTTCATAGTTGCGTTTTAATTTTTTAATTGAATTATTACAAAAATTTCTATATCTTTTATAGCTTATTTTCAAAATTTCATTATGCGGATCTAATCGGACTTTTTTTTGCATTTTATTTCTGTTTCTTATACACCTCAAAATACCGTCAGTAATCCATGGTTTTATCACACGTTTACTTTTAGGAACTTTCAAAATATTGGTCGATTCAGTTATACTGTTTATTAATTTATCTGTTACAAGGTGTGGGTCATAACAGAGTAATAATTGTGATAAATTTTTATGTGACAAGCTCTCAAGTGCTGCGTCAAAGTTTGTAATAGTTTTTACTTTATGATTTACTTTATATTTAGTTGGTGAAGTCAAACTAAGGAATACCATAAAGTGATCTGTAATAGTTGTATTTAGAACAGCTATTTGTGTAGTTAATTTATTTTTATCAAGTTTTATCATAAAATGGTCTAGACAATTACTTTCTCTAGTTGGTAGGATATGACCTGGCATTAGACCATGTACCGATAACATATTAAGATAGTTTAGTCTATTGTTACGCTCATAAGCTTGTTCCATTTCCTTTGCTATTAGGTTTATATTAATATCCCCAGTTAATATGATAGTTTTACAGGTCTTTATAGTTTCTAGATGTAAATTCAGCGAATTAATAAATTGCTCAGCGTTAGTATTGGAAGGGGAACGATATACCCCTAGAATTACGCAGTCACATAAGTCTATTTGTATACATGATGCAAGTTGTAGATTAATTTCTTTAACAGACATAACAGCAATACCATGTTTTACGTACACTACAACGCCATCATTTTGGTTTATATGTTTGGTTGTTGCATGTGTAGTGTAATTCACAATATTTGGAATAACTTTACAAGGATTAAGTCTACATTCAGTTAGGATGATAATATCTGCATCAAATTTTAATAAATTAAGGTTTAAATATAAGTCTTGCATGTTACAATATATACTTCTTATATTTTGTGAGATAATAGTTAAGTCTTTATTTTTAACAGGTATGTGTTGCATTAAGTCCTCAATATTACAATTAATTGCCCGACCAACTTGTATATCATCTAATTCATTCATAGTAATAAGAGAGCTATCCATAATGATATATATTCGAAGAACTGCAAATATATCAAATAGTAAATATTCGATAAAATGAAAAAGTTTATTAGTTGGAAGTACGTGATCAACTTGTAAAAATAAGCTACGCTTAGAGTATTTTTACTTTTCAGGTTATTATCAAAACTTGTGTTAAATATTGTGTGTATGTGTCTGTATGAATGACGTATTAATGTAATATTGGTGAGTATCGGAAATATGACCAGGTTGCACGTAAAAAATGATGTTGATGATAATATAATGTAGCTTTTTATGTATGAAGTCATGTCAGTGTAATTCATGTAAAATATACATAATGTGTTTATTGAATAAGACTTGATATTATTACTATAATGTGTGTGTGTATTTGAGAGGTAAAAACATATTATTATATCCCAAGTGTAGGTATTTGTAGAATCAGAAATTAACATTAAAATTACAGTTAAGGTAAGTAAAATTAGCAGAGTCGCGTTAAGTTGACTAAAGAAAGTATGTTTCATATAAAATTCCACCAGACATAGTCACGTTCCTTTCAGCAGATGGGTGATTTGAGCCTCGCTATTGATTGCGACGATGGGGGAGTTTTCGTCCTTCCTTACCAAAACTTTACCATAAGCTGTCCAACAGAATTTGTATGCTTTCGTTTTTACCAGCTCACGTGCCAGAAAATAGAGGCGGGATCCTTTGGGAGTAAGCTGATCAGAGATGAATATGGGCGTGTCTTCTGAAGTACGGAACCCAAGATTTTTTGCACACAGTTTTGATTTATGTTTGATATTGTAGTTTTTACACATCCTTAGCAAATCTGTCTTCAGTAAAGTAGACGAAGTCTCTACAACAATAGGTGTATTTAATATTCCCTCTCTTTTACTGCGCACTCTATAGATATCTTTTATATCAGTTGTTGTGATATTGCTACCAACACATTTAGATAAACAGTTGACCATTTCAATTAAGTCCTCTTTTGTTTCGTTTAAGTTTTTTGGGACATTTTTAATTTCAAAATTTGTTTTCCTACTTCCTCTTTGTAAGTCTTCAATTTTTTCCTCCAAAAGAATAATATAATTCCTGTCTTTATTAGCCTGCAATTCCAATTTCTCAATTTTGGCTTTAAATTCTTCGTTCTGAGCAGTCAGAAATGCCACCGAATTCTCAATATTGGTATTAGTTCGCTGTATTTCTTTGAGGGTAGATGCATTTTTCTTAAATTCACTATCTTGACTTGTCATTAGAGTTAAAATCATTTTTCTCACTTCCTCCTTGAAATTGATAAGCTCCTGGGCAATATCTTCGTCTCTTTTTCTTTTGTTCCGCAGAGATTGAAAATTAGGTGGCGTTATGACCGATTGTGTACCTGTCACGTGAATATCCGAGTCCGAAAATGATCTATCCATTCCGGTATCCATTTCTAATGTAGCACTAATAATTGAGTGTTAACACGACGTGTATTAAATAGTGTCGTCGTGCAAACGAGCCTTCGACAATTTGTTGTTACGATTGGCGCCTTGTAGGTACGATTGGCGGTCAATTCCAAAATATGTAGTTGATTTAGGTACCGTCAAACGGGGTCAAGAGGAACAATATCGGATTTCAAACTTGATTTGTATTAAAATACCTGTAAGTATTTCGAAATCCTTTCACTTTGTGATCTTTTTTCACTGCACTGTATAAGTAATATAATTGTTGGTAAAAATATTTATAAATTTTGTACTATTTCACAATTTGAAGTCAGCTATCTGTACGACACGTCCACACCGGTTGAAAGTCGGGGGGGAAGAGGCGATGCGGATATGATGCGAATAAGAAATTTTTTTTTTTTTTGTTCACACCACTGCCAAATTTGACGAGTGATTTTTTCCAGATGTGCATACTGTACGCTACCCATTTTATTAATACATGCTATAGCTGTAGTATTATCAATTCGTAAAAGAATCTCCGTATTAGTAAGATGTTTAGCATAAACTTTTAAAGCAAAGAAAGCTGCTTTAAGTTCTAATAAGTTTATATGTTGCAATCTTTCCTCTTCGGTCCAAAAACCATAGACTTTATTCTTATTACAGTACGCTCCCCATCCCGTAAGAGAAGCGTCTGAAAATATTTCACACTCATAGTTATGGGTTCGTACTTTAGCATAATCGTTCATAATATGTCTTAACCACCATAACATATCCTCATGTAACGTAGCTGGGATTTTTACGATCTGATCGTATGAAGAATTTTCCTTTAAACACAAAAATTTAAATCTTTCGTAAATCTTGGTATATAACCAAGAGTAATCAATAGCAGGGCAGGCTGATATCAAAATACCAACAAATCTAGCATAATTACGTAAACTACATTTTTCTGTATTTATGAATTTCAAAATTAATTTTTGAATCTTAGCCTTCTTTTCCTCGGGTAATTTTAGTATCAATTTTTTGAAAGTTAAATATGAAACCTAAATATTTACACTCTCTTGAAGGTATTAAGCAACTCTTTTCATAATTTATTATAAATCCCAGATTTTCGAGAGCGTTTTTAATGAATGAAATATTTCTATTGCACTCCAAATATGACCTACCAAAAATCATTATGTCATCTAGATAAATAACTGTTAATATATTGTTTGACCTAAAGTATTCCATTACTGGTTTTAATAATTTTGTAAAAACATAAGGTGCTGTCGCCAGCCCGAACGGTAAGCAATTATATGCATAAAGAGTATCATTAAATTTGAACTTCAAATATTTCCTATGAAACTCATAGATCGGCAATAAGTAATAAGCATCCTTTAGATCAATGGAAGCCATAAAACAATCTGGGAACATCATCTTGGTTGCAGTACGATAATCTTCTAATTTGAAATGTTCTGTTTTGAAAAACTTATTTAAACATTTTAAATTCAAAATAAACCGATTCTCTCCACTAGGTTTAGGCACTAAAAAAACACTAGAGACAAATTCCTCTTCCTCATGATTACATTCTGAAATGGTGTTTATATATAATAATTTTTGTATACATTTATTAAATTCAAGTAATTCCTGGTCTGAATGTGAAATTGTATAAGGCCTATCGCTGCGACTAGGTGTAGAAATAAATGGAATTTCATAACCGTCTAGCCAGCCTAATATAAGCGGGTCGCTAGTTATATTTTCCCATTGTTGAGAGAAGCAAGACAATCGCCCTGCATATCGTTCCTCGTTATTACTGTTCAGTAGCGCTGCTGTCTCTGCCGTCGAGGGGCCGCGGCCGGCGGGGGGCTGCGGCGGTAGTGTCGCTGGCGGCTGTTTGCTGGTGCCGGTGCTGGTGCTGCATGATCCTGCACTCGTTGCTTCCCCATATAAGAACGCGCAGCTGTTTTCCGATATGGGGTCTTTTGGTTTAAAGACTTAACATTGCTAGGTGCAGCTGTCATAGTATTCTTATTAGAATTATTAGAGAATGGTATGACTTTTAAAATTTGTCCCGATCTATTAATGCCCTGGGCCGTTTTAAGCTTTTCAGACATATTGTCACCGAAAAGAAATTTCCCTGGCACTGTGTCCATAACGATGTCTTTCATCTTATTATTTATTGAATTTATTATGTGGATTCTCCTTCTTTTCGTTTCAAGCTGATATAAATCGCATAAAATGCGACAGGCATCGCTTAGCGGTTTTAATACAGTCGACTTTGTTTCATTTTGTAAACTTTTATTTGGGTCATTTATTATCGAGTCCACTGATTTGCTTAAAGCGGATAATGCAATCCCGGTCTGTTTTTGTCTATGAAAAATAGCGAAATCCCGCTTTACTAAGGGCTCTGTTAATGCCGCTTTAACTTCGGGATTTAGGATTGGCGGTACAAGATTTTCCAAATTACTAGGTATAGGATACAATTTTATTAAGTCTTTTTTAATATCATCTTTAAGACCTTTCTGTAAAATGTCCTGCCATCTAGTGGCAATATCCCTATGGATAGGGGGACCTGATTCAATATTATTTTCAGGAGCGTCACCTAGTAATGAAAGTATTGATCCATCCAGCACAAGCTCAGTATTTTCCTCAATTCCGGCGACTGCAGAATCGGCACCACCGTTCTGCGAAACTGGTAGCGTCTCGATAGCTGTCCCAGGTGATGGCGAGGCGTCCTTCAACGATAACGGGATGTCTGGACGTTGTTCATCATCGTGTATGGTAGTGGAATCGAAAAACACCGGTACAGGGTCACATAATGCACCATTTACCACCTGATTGACATCTGTAAACGTACGAAACGTCTTACTTAACAAAGGAGGAATTCCTTTGTTACAACGAAAAAAGGAAGGTACCCACATCAAAGGAAAAATATTTTATTTTTATTTTTACCCTGGTTATAACTATTACAATAGAATAGTTTTGTTAAAGCTAAAATCTAGCTCGTAAAGCGTAATTATGAAGGAGTAAACCCAAAAAACGGAGTCTCGCATCATAGTATTCATCAATGGCGTAAAAACAAAATGAAGGAGTAAACCCAAAGCGGAGTCTCGCATCATAGTATTGTCTAATGACGTAATTATGAAGGAGTAAACCCAAAAGCGGAGTCTCGCATCATTGTATTGTCTAATGACGTAATTATGAAGGAGTAAACCCAAAAACGGAGTCTCGCATCATAGTATTCATCAATGGCGTAAAAACAAAATGAAGGAGTAAACCCAAAGCGGAGTCTCGCATCATAGTATTGTCTAATGACGTAATTATGAAGGAGTAAACCCAAAAGCGGAGTCTCGCATCATAGTATTGTCTAATGACGTAATTATGAAGGAGTAAACCCAAAAGCGGAGTCTCGCATCATAGTGTATTGTCTAATGACGTAATTATGAAGGAGTAAACCCAAAAGCGGAGTCTCGCATCATAGTATTGTCTAATGACGTAATTATGAAGGAGTAAACCCAAAAGCGGAGTCTCGCATCATTGTATTGTCTAATGACGTAATTATGAAGGAGTAAACCCAAAAGCGGAGTCTCGCATCATAGTATTGTCTAATGACGTAATTATGAAGGAGTAAACCCAAAAGCGGAGTCTCGCATCATTGTATTGTCTAATGACGTAATTATGAAGGAGTAAACCCAAAAGCGGAGTCTCGCATCATTGTATTGTCTAATGACGTAATTATGAAGGAGTAAACCCAAAAGCGGAGTCTCGCATCATAGTATTGTCTAATGACGTAATTATGAAGGAGTAAACCCAAAAGCGGAGTCTCGCATCATAGTATTGTCTAATGACGTAATTATGAAGGAGTAAACCCAAAAGCGGAGTCTCGCATCATTGTATTGTCTAATGACGTAATTATGAAGGAGTAAACCCAAAAGCGGAGTCTCGCATCATTGTATTGTCTAATGACGTAATTATGAAGGAGTAAACCCAAAAGCGGAGTCTCGCATCATTGTATTGTCTAATGACGTAATTATGAAGGAGTAAACCCAAAAGCGGAGTCTCGCATCATTGTATTGTCTAATGACGTAATTATGAAGGAGTAAACCCAAAAGCGGAGTCTCGCATCATAGTATTGTCTAATGACGTAATTATGAAGGAGTAAACCCAAAAGCGGAGTCTCGCATCATAGTATTGTCTAATGACGTAATTATGAAGGAGTAAACCCAAAAGCGGAGTCTCGCATCATTGTATTGTCTAATGACGTAATTATGAAGGAGTAAACCCAAAAGCGGAGTCTCGCATCATTGTATTGTCTAATGACGTAATTATGAAGGAGTAAACCCAAAAGCGGAGTCTCGCATCATAGTATTGTCTAATGACGTAATTATGAAGGAGTAAACCCAAAAGCGGAGTCTCGCATCATAGTATTGTCTAATGACGTAATTATGAAGGAGTAAACCCAAAAGCGGAGTCTCGCATCATTGTATTGTCTAATGACGTAATTATGAAGGAGTAAACCCAAAAGCGGAGTCTCGCATCATTGTATTGTCTAATGACGTAATTATGAAGGAGTAAACCCAAAAGCGGAGTCTCGCATCATTGTATTGTCTAATGACGTAATTATGAAGGAGTAAACCCAAAAGCGGAGTCTCGCATCATTGTATTGTCTAATGACGTAATTATGAAGGAGTAAACCCAAAAGCGGAGTCTCGCATCATAGTATTGTCTAATGACGTAATTATGAAGGAGTAAACCCAAAAGCGGAGTCTCGCATCATAGTATTGTCTAATGACGTAATTATGAAGGAGTAAACCCAAAAGCGGAGTCTCGCATCATTGTATTGTCTAATGACGTAATTATGAAGGAGGAAACCCAAAAGCGGAGTCTCGCATCATAGTATTGTCTAATGACGTAATTATGAAGGAGTAAACCCAAAAACGGAGTCTCGCATCATAGTATTCATCAATCCAAACAAAACAAAGAAACTTTGAATCATGCGCCTGTATTAATATTAAATTCTCGTATTAACACTTACCCTCGTTTTCGTCACATGAACTGGAAGGTAGACGCATTAAACGTTTCCGTGCCAATTTCTCCTCCAACTTCCTTATTTTTCTTCTAATCTTCGCCACCTTTTCCTCTGCTTTCCGTTTTCCCATGATTTTCACTACCTAACTAACTCCTTTACTTAAAATAAAATATTCGAAACTAATTATAATAGTGTGCGTCCGAAGGCCTCGAGCACGAAAATGTTAATGAGTAGGGATGTCTACCGAATGGTGATACCATACGTAAATTTTTTTTTCCCTACTACAAATAACGTGAAGGCCGGTAGCTAGAAAGTGTTGCTACAATATGTAAAACCCCAAATCGCTAGAATGAAGCTTGCGAAGCATAATTATTGTCAATAGAGGTTTATGTATATTTTACAGGAAAAATAAAACCAACGCTCTAACTAGCATAGTTTTTTTTATATTAACATTAAACCTCTACAAACAAAGTTAATGATAAATAAGCAAATTAATATAATATTATCGTTTTACTTTTACTTTTGGAGTATGGAACCCTCGGTGCGCGAGTCCGACTCGCACTTGGCCGGCTTTTTTTTTTATTCTAATTGCTTTTTTCACTTATTTTCAGACAAGAATTCAGGCGTTGAAATCCAAAATCAAAGATTTGGAAAGAAAACAGAACTCTTCAGAGGTAAGATTTCTTTTTAACCAACTTCAAAAACGAGGAGGTTCTCAATTTTTTTATGTATGTTCACCGATTACTCGAAGAAGCCGGAACAATTTGGAAAACTCTTTTTTTTATTTGAAAGGGCATACCAGACACTTCCCAGGTAGTCCCATTTAAATTTTATCGAAATCGGTCAAGCGGTTTTTAAAATATCAACAATAAATTATGTACTTTGTAGTGCCGCCTGCATTTGAAGTCGGTTTTTTAAAAATAATTTTTTATGTTAAATGTATGTCTTTATGTCTATTTTTTACCAAACAATTTATACGTAATGTACATGGAAATACTTATCTCAAAACTAAGTTCGATTTTTCGAACCCTTATTTTGTCCCCCTTAGGGGTTGAATTTTCAAAAGTCCTTTCTTAATGGATGCCTACCTCATAATAACTATCTATATGAAAAATTTCAGCCCGATCGGTCCAGTTGTTTGAGCTGTGCGTTGATAGATCAGTCAGTCAGTCACCTTTTCCTTTTATATATTTAGATTTCCATACATTATTGAACAATTTTATTGAAAAATTAATCCCATTTATACAGAATCAAGACAAGAGTGAATAGGCATCTTCTAATCAAGCACGCTCCAATCTAGACTTCGTCAGTGCCTTCCATCATTGATTGTCGTCAAACGCCTGTCTCGCAAAAAAAAGTCTAAGCCGATTTTGATAAAACTTTTGTTTGCAGGCAAAGTGTCTAATATGCCTCGGTCCATACACTTCCCCAGCAGTTTCCATACAGTGTTGGCATGTCTATTGTGAGGTAAGTGATCATCATCAGCAACCCATCAACGGCTCACTACTGAGCGCAGGTCTCCTCTCAGAAAATTGTTATAGGCCATAATCCACCACGTTGGCCCAACGCGAATCGGAACATTATGAATACAGCCTGTTTATTGCATGTAGACCAACCTGTGGCTCTTATGACACGTCATGACTCTACCACCGGTTCGGAAAGTGGATTCTGCTGAGAAGAGCTGGCAAGAAACTCTGCAGTTGTTCTTTTCAAAATAAAATCTTTATTTATTCTTCAGAATCAATTTTGTTGCCGTCAAAGTAATCCCCATTAGTGTCAGGTATACAATGCTATTATTGACCGAGCGAAGCGAGGTCTCTGAGTCTACTAGGTGCATTTGCTCTTGTCCGTCCGTCCGTCCGTCCGTCTGTCAGAGCCTTATAACTTTTGAATTACTGAACGTAATTTCTTCAAATTTAGATATAATATGTAAACTGATGGCCTTCAGCCGAATATTGCATAAAAAATTATAAAAACCTTTATTTCAGGGGGGCTCTCATAGAAGTGAATGCGAAGTAAAAAAAAAAATTATCGCGTTATTGACCGAGCGAAGCGAGGTCTCTGAGTTTACTAGAGCGATTTGCACTTGTCCGTCCGTCCGTCCGTCCGTCTGTCAGAGCCTTATAACTTTTGAATTACTGAACGTAATTACTTCAAATTTAGATATAATATGTAAACCACTGGCCTCCAGCCGAAAATGGCTTAAAAAATTATAAAAATCTTTATTTCAGGGGGGCTCTCATAGAAGCGAATGCGAAGAAATTTTTTTTATTTGCGATTCATAGGTTTTCTGTGTATCATTTTAAAGACAATTTGGAACAGAGTACAACCGTATTTTTTTTTTAATTTTTTTCCTAAAATTGAAGAAATGGGGGGCTTCCAAAGTGGCGATTTAATACGCTCGCTTGAAGACGCTCTCTGGGAAAATTTTCTATATATTTTCAAGTTGTACTTATTTTCTTACTTCACTTGTATCCTGTACTTGAACAACAAATACTAAAATTATATGAATATTATAAAGAAACGAGATTATTTAATTTTTAATGAGCATCAGTAAATTTCACATAGCTTCACAATAATGCTAATAGATGGCGCAGTCATTATTCCATTGAACTAGGAGTTACGACTACGATTTATCCCAAAAACAGTTTTGCGTCGACCATTATTATTTAGGTACATAATATAATAACATATTATTCAATTAAAATTATTCTTTAGTTAAATATCATTTTGTATATTTTCTATTCGCGTCGATAGATGACGATTTGTACAGATGCCCCTAACCCGTTTTCACTCGTTAGTACCTAAATAATAATTCAATGTTTTCACTGACGTTCACTAACCTTTACGGGCTACCTATGATAAGTTATGTGATGATTACTGTCAACTTCTTTATCACGATCCTGTACGGGACACCTAAAAGGACATTGGGACGGATGTTAGGACTTAGGATTGTGTTTTGGAGCTACCTACGTAAAGAGACTCCTACATAGGGGATGATTTAGGTATGTTTGGTGAAAACGGGCATAATAATAATAATGTCAGTTTTGGTCGTCATGTATCGATTGAATGAATAATCATGGGATACCGTTAGCGCGAGGTCTCAGTTTGGGGCGAACCACTAGTATAAAATTGTAACATATCATCATTAAATATAATTTCGAACCGAGTACAAAAATATTTTTTTTTAATTTTTCCCTTAAAATTGACGAAATGGGGGGCTTTCAAAGTGGAGATTTAATACGCTCTCTTGAAGACGCCTCTCTACGAGAATTGACTATGTATTTTCAAGCTGATTTTAGTTTTTTGTTTCACTTGTATCCTGTACTTGAACAACATACTAGAATTATATGAATATTATAAAGAAATGAGATTATTTAATTTTTAATGGGCATCAGTAATTCATATAGCATCAACATAGCTTCACAATAATGCTAGTAGATGGCGCAGTCATTAACTATTCCATGGAACTAGGGAGTTACGGCTATCCCAAAAACAGTTTTGCGTCGAACATTATTATTTAGTTACATAAAATAATAACTTATTATTCAACTAAAATTATTGTTTAGTTAAATATCAAACTTCAATAAACTATTAATTACTGCATTTTGTATATTTTCTATTCGCGTCGATAGATAACGATTTGTACAGATGCCCGTAACCCGTTTTCACTCGTTAGTACTTATTAATTCAATGTTTTCATTCTTCTTCTTCTTCTTTATCAACCGATAGACGCCCACTGCTGGACAAAGGTCTCTTGCATGGACTTCCACAGGGCTCGGTCTTGCGCCGCCTGAATCCAGCGGCTCCCTGCGACTCGTTTGATGTCGTCGGTCCACCTGGTGGGGGGTCTGCCAACACTGCGCTTCCCGGTGCGGGGTCGCCACTCCAGCACCTTGGGACCCCAACGACCATCAGCTCTTCGAACTATGTGCCCCGCCCATTTCCACTTCAGTATCGCGACTCGCTTAGCTATGTCGGTGACTCTGGTTCTCCTCCGGATCTCCTCATTTCTGATTCGATCCCGCAGGGACACTCCGAGCATAGCTCTCTCCATCGCCCGCTGAGCTTTAGCCCGATGTTTTCATTAACGTTGCCTAACCTTACGGGCTATGATAAGTTAGGTGATGATTTCTGTCAACTTCTTTATCACGATCCTGTACGGGACACCTAAAAGGACATTGGGACGGATGTTAGGACTTAGGATTGTATTTAGGAGCTACCTACGTAAAGAGACTCCTACTTAGGGGATGATTTAGGTATGTTTGGTGAAAACGGGCATAATAATAATGTCATGTTTGGTCGTCATGTATCGATTGAATGAATAATCATGGGATACCGTTACCGCGAGGTCTCAGTTCGGGGCGAACCACTAGTTACAATGTTATGTTACAGCCGTTATGTTACATATTATGTTATCTTGCAGTGTTACGTTACAACTGTTTGTTGCATTACAACTGTTTGTTGCATTTGCAACAAACAGTTGTAAACAATTTGCGACATAACATTACAACATAGCATTGCATTTGCAATGCTATGTTGTAATGTTATGTCGCAAATTGCAATGTTTATGTTCCAATATTACGTTGCAATGTCAAGTTGTAATGTTATGTTGCAATAGTATATTACAATGCTACGCTGCAATGTTATGCTCCAAAGTTATGTTGTATGTACCAATTTTATGTGCGGCTGTTATGTTGCATTGTTATGTTCTAAGTTTTGTGTTATAGCTGTTATATTACAGTTGTTGTTACGATGTTATATTGCAATGTTACGTTACAGCTGTTATGTTACAACTGTTGTTACAGCTGTTATTTAGCGAGGTTGCGTTACAGCTGTTATGTAACAGATCTTATTTGGCAATGTCACGTTACAGCTGTTTAGTTGCGATGTTATGTTACAGTTGTTATGTCGCGATGTTATATTGCAATGTTATGTTACAGCTGTTATTTTTCAATGTTACGTTACAGCTGTTATGTTACAGATGTTATTTAGCAATGTTACGTTACAGCTGTTATGTTGCAGCGTTATGTAACGGCTGTTATGTTATGTTGCAGGTGTGTTGGCTACAGTCCCTCCGAGCCAAGAAGATCTGTCCGCAGTGCAACGCGATCACCACGGCAGAGCACCTGCGGCGAATATACATGTAAACCTTACACGTACACTGGCTGTAAGAGAACTATTACATTTAGCATTCCTCTCTCTCGCACATTCTAATATTTTCAGTGATTGTAAAAATCTCAGCTACTTTTGACAACATGTGGTCTATTATTATCTTCGACAGTTATATTACGGACATTTTTGATATAGTTTTATAATAATACTAGCTGATGCCCGCGACTTCGTTCGTGTGGATTTTGTTTTTAAAATCTCTCGGGAACTCTTTGATTTTCCGGGATAAAGAGTAGCCTATGTCAACTCTCCAGGTCCTCAACTATACCCATGCAAAAAATCACGTCGATCCATAGCTTTATTGCGGCGTGATTGAAGGACAAACCAACAAACACACTTTCGCATTTATAATATTAATAATAGCGAAAACTACTATTAACTTTTATCGCTCTTATTCTCTATTAAAAACTATATAGGTAGGTATATGAAAATAAAAATATGTCTACAATATCCGTAATTCAACTGTCGAAGATAATATAATAATTGACCACATTTAGTCAAAAGTATTTGACATTTTACAATCATTGAAAATATTAGAATGTGCGAGAGAGAGAGGGATGCGAAATGTAATAGTCCAGAGTTAGGGTTATTATTTACTATACTTTGTCCATTTTATTAATAGTTTTTTGACAGCTCAGTCTCACTCACTCTCACTTAGTGTGAGTAAGTGAGACAGTATTATATTCACTCAATCACTCTGACTGTGCGAGGGAGTGAGACTGAGGTGTCAAAAAATTATTAATAAAATGGACAAAGTATACACAGTCTTTGTCGGCGTGGTGTTAGGTTTTTAGAAATAGGCGTGATGACCGATTTTGAAAAACTGTTGGATGATATTCGGAAGTATCTACTATTTCGGAAAAATATCTTCTTATTTCAGCCAAAAAAGGTCTGGTATATAAAATTGCCATTTAAATGTTTTAAGTTTTAAAATTCACACAAAATGGCGTCGTTCGTGACGTCATTTATGTTTTGTCAAAGTTTGAATGTAGATGTGACGTATCGCTCTGATTGGTGTTCAATCCAATATGGCGGATTGCTGTATTTTATAGTTTTATTTTATGAAAATAAATGTCAATCTCGCTCAAAATAGAAAATAGAAGAATAAATACGTTTTTATACATAATCCATGAATCCTATTTTATTAGATAAACTAGCTGATGCCCGCGACTTCGTCCGCGTGGATTTAGTTTTTAAAATCGCTCGGGAACTCTTTGATTTTCCGAGATAAAAAGTAGCCTATGTCACTCTTCAGGTCCTCAACTATACCCATGCAAAAATCACGTCGATCCGTAGCCTTGTTGCGGCGTGATTGAAGGACAAACCAACAAACAAACACACTTTCGCATTTATAATATTAGTAAGGATTCATTCATTGATTCTAGGTTGCTGGTCATCATACCTATTTGTATATGTGTAGAGAAATATGCTCAAATGTTATTGTGTTATTTGACTGAAGCAGTGGTTATTATATTTTAAGGGGGAATAGATTGCTAACTCTTTGTATTAATCCAGTTACGCTAAAAATTTATTCTAGATGGCGGTACTAGCACCGCAAGTTATATTTTATTGGTGAAATCGACGAAATATCGTATTTTATCGCTCAGTTTCGTCATATTTATTTAATTCAAAGATCAAAATACAAAGTTTTCATGTAATCATATAGAAATAGCGCAATTTATTGCCGATTTCACGGATTTCACCAACGTCAAGTGAAGTTTTTCAGAGGAATAAATTAGGTGTTCTGACAGTTTTTGTATTGAAAATACTGTCAAAATATCAAATTTACGCTCGGATAAGAATTATTTTACGTTGGTGAAAACGGTCCTTAGAGTGTTTTTTTTATTCGAAGACAAGATAGTCCTTGCTGCGATCTCACCTGATGGTAAGTGACGATGCAGTCAAAGATGGTAGCGGACTAACTTGGAAGGGGTATAGCAGTGTACATTCAACCCATACCTATAATCAGTTTCTATACGCCATCGCACAGGTGGGTCGAAACTGCTATATGAGGGACATAGGATTTTTTGTTACAAATTCCATTTAAAAAAATACCTATCGAAAGACCTTGTCATACTGATGAATAATTGTTATTAGACGTTTTTCTCTAAAACTGATAGTTTGCCCGGAAAAAAATATTTTCACCCACTGCAATATTTTTGTGTCCACTCCTAATGCAAGCTTTATACTTAATTCGGAGGGGAAAGGGGAATATAGGTCGTGTATATTAGGTATTTATGAAATGATAAAATTAGCGCGTTCGTACAATAGGGTATTTGACTGATATTTTTTTATACATATTTAAAATTGAGTTGTTTCATATTATGTTATAATATGTTATGCCATTTTTCTTTTTTAAACTAGTCTCAGAAGAATGGAGCCTTAAAATTTCCTGTTAGAAAGAGCACTACTGGCATGTGACGTCACAAGGCAGTAGCTCCATACAATCTTCATAGAAAATTTCGTTTTAGAAAGAGACAGATATAGTCGCAGTGAAGAAGCTTATTTGTTTTTTGACCAATTTATTTTCTGTTTTTACAAATGTCATTATTACATGTTACATTTTCGATTATAAAGTAATAAGTAATGAATATCAACATTTTGACATCAGTCAAGTACCCAATCATAGTTAATTTTAAGAATACATGTATGTACTGTTTTATGTTAGTGAAAAGACTGAAATTTTGAAATCAGTTGTAGCGTGGTGCGGGTAATAGGTCAGTAAAACGTAATTCATTTTGTACCATTTTGTTGTGATCATAAGGTTCAAATTCACACCGTTAAAATCTGTAGTTAGTTCTTTTTTCGGTAAACCCTTTGCATGGGTTTAGGACCATAGATTTATTATTAGAAGTCACTTCGCACACTACCTAAGCTACCAATCCTCAATCTATGGTTAGAACCGCGCGAGAGTGGCATAGCGATGGCGAAGTGTCTGCACCTCCTAACTAGCGAAAACAACATTTACTTTTAAAAAAAAATTAATTTCTCCACAGATAAATAATCGTTAAGAGTGGGTGTGCGCTCGTTAACAGTAAACAGATTTGATTTTTACAGTAGATCAAGTTTCAACTATCCGAAAAAAACACGCAAGAATTACATCATACTGCCAAGGGACGTGTTTGGGCAAAAACATAAAATGATTAAATTTGTTCGATAGTAAAAAATCGCGAAGTTAGGTCTAATTTTTAACCAATATTCATTTATTTTCAATGTGTTGCATATTACAGAGCCAAAATTTTTACATTAAATTCCGATTGATATTATCAAGAGAGTGAATTGAAAAGAAAATGAATATTTTACGAGTTACAAAGTATTTGGCGCTTACTACACTCCTATTCCGCGCAAAACGCTTTTGTCGCGCCTCACATGAGGTTGTGGCTATGTTTTATGTCATCGCGAAATCTGATTTTTTTTTTTGGGTTACACGCGCTCTTAAATGTTGAAATTGTTTCAATTTGATAAATGTTGCTATGATTGAAATGTACTTCGGAGGTACAGGTGCCACAAGTATAAGTTGGCGGTGGCGTGTTGAGGAACTAATTCGGTCATCCAATTTTTATACTCCATGGCCATCTTGAAAATTCACTATTGGAACTCGTTGTGTGCTGTTGCGTTTATTGTGTAAATTAAAAATGTTTTTTTTTTTTCCCAATTTAGCCTCATTTTATATACAATAGCAATAGTAATGTTGAGCAGTGGCGCACAGCCGCGCCAAGTTATACTTGTCGCACGTCACTTGGATCCACCGAGCTCTTCATTTAATCTATGATTAGACACTGCTGTCCTACTATATACTTAGTCTATGCTGCTGTCATATTTTTTGGACCTAAGTTGATTGACGCCATTTTGTCGCAGTTAGCAGTTAAATGAGTATGAGAGATTTCATTTGAAATCATAGATTAATTATTATAGAGGATGGTCCGCCATTTGCAATAGTATTAGTTCGAGAGACACTCGTACGTCAAATTTGGCGCTTCAAATTGAACCTTTATTTTAAGGTATCCATTTGTAACTACGTAATAAAAGTACCTACACTATGTACCATTTTTTTTAAATCGTGACTGCCTTGAAAGAAAGAGTGTAATTGTACAATAATTACTATTATAGTTCTAAATATAATTTGTTCTAAGTTACAATTACTTATTAGCGGTAGTTATTTACTGTGTAAATAATAAAAGTATTTTTGCTATGTAGTTTTGTTTTATTTCTTTCATCCTTTAATGGCGATGTTATATAGTATATATAGCTATTATTAGCTATATTATGTTATATATAGCTCCACCACATGTTGGGTTGCCATGGTTGCAACCATAAACTTAGTATATTTACTACAGAAGAGGACATACAAAGGAGGGAGGAGCGAAAAAAATCTCTTACAGCAAATGCCTAAAGATGGAAAAGGAAAGCGAATCTGATATCGCTGTGACCAGATTTCAAAGAAAAATTGGTCACGCCAAAATAAATGCTATGGGCTTGTATTTTAAGAAATATATATTTCTTTATACATCACTTGAAGTAATTGGTCATGCCCAAAAAATGCTATCGGTCTTATCATAAGTACTATATTTTTTGAAGTTTGATAAATATCAATAACAGTTATCGGTAAAATCGGTACGTATTTTGCGGCTGTCAAGTGATCTACGTATGGTAGTAAATATTGTCTATGGTTGTAACTCATCTACACGATGGCGGCGTTATCTGCTTTTTAAATACCAAGCTTATTTTTAAAGCGGGTTGCAGACTGAAAATTAAGCTAACTTAGTTTAGCTGACGTAGTTTTTCTTGTACGCAGACTGCAAACTAACCTATGTGAGCTAAGCTAAGTTAGTTGTGTATGCCAATGCGCCGCTACACGAGCTAAACTGACAAGTAACAACCCCTTCCGTCTACCCTGGCCCTTCGCACTTCCTTTGCCAGTGCTGTCTAGTGTTTTTACGGTGTACGTCGTTTAAGTCGGTGTAGTGTATGAACACTTATTTCTTGGTGTGCACGGGTATATTTCTAGTTTCGCTAAGCTTGAGGTGGATTTATACGGGTCTGCCCGCGAAATTCAAATTTTATTTGGTTTTCTGCAATTTGTAAACTAATACGACAAAGTAAGCGTATGGCATTCTAATTGCGCCAGTGGCAGTATCATCTTCACAGGTTTATATAACAATCTTTACTTGAAAGTGTCCAGTTTAAGAAATTAGTCTGAATATCGAGTTGGACGTGAGTTACTCACAAATTAGTCGATACTCGGACTAATTAAACTGGACACTTTCAAGTACTTAAAGATTTTTATATAAACCTGTGAAGATGATACTTCCATTGGCGCAATTAGAATGCCATAAGCGTACTTTGTCGTATTAGTTTACAAATTGCGAAAAAAAACCTTAACTGGCTTAGTTTAGCTTTGGCATAGCTTAGTTTTCGGTCTGCAACCCGCTTAACTGTCAATTATTCACATGAATATTGTTAAGATTGGTCCAACCTAATTCCATGTGAACTTTGTTGTTTCTAGTTCCATGTTTATTTTCCCTTTACAATATGATAGGTCATGCATAGTTGTCTTTGGTATCGTGTTCTGTGGTGTGTAGACTTTGTAAAATGAAAAAAAAAAATAAAAATCAAACAATTCTTTCATTAAACTATACAAATATGAACAAGTATTTTCATCATGCATAACGGGCCTTTCAGTGTTACCAGCTCCAGTAAGTAAAGGGTGAATTTAAAAATTAAACCACTAGGGTGTTTTGGCTGACTTCGGCCAGTTTTATTATAAAGCTTGTAAAGTAGTTTTTTCCGCGTCCTGACCGCCATTTTTCTTCCTATTGGGCGGCTGCCGTAAATGAACTCGCTGTATATGCTTCTTCATAGATGCGGACTGCGTGAACGATTTGTTGCACAGGTGGCATTCGTAGGGCTTCGCCCCCGTGTGGACCTGGAACAAGTATAGACATGTCATAACAAGTGAAAATTACGTCACAGGGTGAAAGTAGCGAAATGTCAAAAGTGAAATTGAAATGAATGGTGATTTTGATGTGAAACATCTATAGCCGCACGCAAAGCAGATTTCTGGCGTGGCGACGCGTCGCCACGGCATTCGATGTTATATTATTATATGTATACTTAGTGACATATTTAGTTCCTATCACAATCTGTTCTTTTCTGCATATTACTTTTACAAAATAATGTCGATGTTTCACATCTGCCAGGCGGGGCACGCCGGCTCACAATTTTTTTTATTAATGTCATATATGATGCTTCAAAAATAATTAAAAATATTGCAGTTATGTCAAAAGAACAAAAGTAAAATTAAATTGGAAAACATTATATAGATAGACAAGACATAATATGAACTTCTGAAGCATGAAATTTCAACTTTCGTAATGGGGTTTTGACTTATTTTTTGTTATTTATTTTAAGACTTTTATATTAAAAGGAAGTCTTAAAATCATAGTAATTTTAGTTTCACTTTTAACGTTTGGTTACTTTCACTCTATGATGTAACTTTCACTCTGAAACGTAGCTTTCACTATGAATGACGTAATTTTCACTTTATAATTGGAGTTTACTCCTTAAGAATCGATTTTAGGCGCCCGGTATGAGAAAATTCGTGGTGTAAAATCTACTTATGAATGACCTTGTTACGTTTTTATGACAGCGTAAACTGTTTCGAATAGCAACTCTGTTGTACGCCCTAAAACCCTGCGATAATATGTTAGCACTGCTAACATAATAGTTCGAGCTATTTACAATAGATGGCCGTATTTGATATTAACTAGCACAAATACTATAAAGTAAACTCCAGTCGTGCGTCGGAGCTGAAACACACACTTTTTTTTTTAATTAGAGGGTAGACAGCCCTTGTCAGTGATCTCAACCGATAGTAAGTGAAAATAAAGACTCAGATGGTAGCGGGCTAACTTGGGGTTTTATTATTATTTTTATTTTATGTATGTCATGGGGGGGGGGGGAGGGCGCAAGTGGCTACGCACGATGTAGTGCCTGTTGAGCGCGGGTTTCTGCGCGAAGCGGTGTCCGCAGAGCGCGCACGCGTAGGGCCGCTCGCCGGAGTGCACGCGCTGGTGCAGCCGCCAGTGCTCGGCTCGAGGTGACGGTGACAGAAACGGGGGGGCTAGCCGTTAGTGGTGGTGGCTACGCACGATGTAGTGCCTGTTGAGCGCGGGTTTCTGCGCGAAGCGGTGTCCGCAGAGCGCGCACGCGTAGGGCCGCTCGCCGGAGTGCACGCGCTGGTGCAGCCGCCAGTGCTCGGCTCGAGGTGACGGTGACGGTGACGGGGGGGCTAGCCGCTAGTGGTGGTGGCTACGCACGATGTAGTGCCTGTTGAGCGCGGGTTTCTGCACGAAGCGGTGTCCGCAGAGCGCGCACGCGTAGGGCCGCTCGCCGGAGTGCACGCGCTGGTGCAGCCGCCAGTGCTCGGCTCGAGGTGACGGTGACGGTGACGGGGGTGCTAGCCGCTAGTGGTGGTGGCTACGCACGATGTAGTGCCTGTTGAGCGCGGGTTTCTGCGCGAAGCGGTGTCCGCAGAGCGCGAACGCGTAGGGCCGCTCGCCGGAGTGCACGCGCTGGTGCAGCCGCCAGTGCTCGGCTCGAGGTGACGGAGACGGTGACGGTGACGGAGGGGCTAGCCGCTAGTGGTGGTGGCTACGCACGATGTAGTGCCTGTTGAGCGCGGGTTTCTGCGCGAAGCGGTGTCCGCAGAGCGCGCACGCGTAGGGCCGCTCGCCGGAGTGCACGCGCTGGTGCAGCCGCCAGTGCTCGGCTCGAGGTGACGGTGACGGTGACGGAGACGGAGGGGCTAGCCGCTAGTGGTGGTGGCTACGCACGATGTAGTGCCTGTTGAGCGCGGGTTTCTGCGCGAAGCGGTGTCCGCAGAGCGCGCACGCGTAGGGCCGCTCGCCGGAGTGCACGCGCTGGTGCAGCCGCCAGTGCTCGGCTCGAGGTGACGGCGACGGTACCGGGGGGGCTAGCCGCTAGTGGTGGTGGCTACGCACGATGTAGTGCCTGTTGAGCGCGGGTTTCTGCGCGAAGCGGTGTCCGCAGAGCGCGCACGCGTAGGGCCGCTCGCCGGAGTGCACGCGCTGGTGCAGCCGCCAGTGCTCGGCTCGAGGTGACGGTGACGGAAACGGGGGGGCTAGCCGTTAGTGGTGGTGGCTACGCACGATGTAGTGCCTGTTGAGCGCGGGTTTCTGCGCGAAGCGGTGTCCGCAGAGCGCGCACGCGTAGGGCCGCTCGCCGGAGTGCACGCGCTGGTGCAGCCGCCAGTGCTCGGCTCGAGGTGACGGTGACGGTGACGGGGGGGCTAGCCGCTAGTGGTGGTGGCTACGCACGATGTAGTGCCTGTTGAGCGCGGGTTTCTGCGCGAAGCGGTGTCCGCAGAGCGCGCACGCGTAGGGCCGCTCGCCGGAGTGCACGCGCTGGTGCAGCCGCCAGTGCTCGGCTCGAGGTGACGGTGACGGTGACGGGGGTGCTAGCCGCTAGTGGTGGTGGCTACGCACGATGTAGTGCCTGTTGAGCGCGGGTTTCTGCGCGAAGCGGTGTCCGCAGAGCGCGCACGCGTAGGGCCGCTCGCCGGAGTGCACGCGCTGGTGCAGCCGCCAGTGCTCGGCTCGAGGTGACGGTGACGGTGATGGGGGGGCTAGCCGCTAGTGGTGGTGGCTACGCACGATGTAGTGCCTGTTGAGCGCGGGTTTCTGCGCGAATTGGTGTCCGCAGAGCGCGCACGCGTAGGGCCGCTCGCCGGAGTGCACGCGCTGGTGCAGCCGCCAGTGCTCGGCTCGAGGTGACGGTGACGGTGACGGTGACGGGGGGGCTAGCCGCTAGTGGTGGTGGCTACGCACGATGTAGTGCCTGTTGAGCGCGGGTTTCTGCGCGAAGCGGTGTCCGCAGAGCGCGCACGCGTAGGGCCGCTCGCCGGAGTGCACGCGCTGGTGCAGCCGCCAGTGCTCGGCTCGAGGTGACGGTGTCGGTGACGGGGGGGCTAGCCGCTAGTGGTGGTGGCTACGCACGATGTAGTGCCTGTTGAGCGCGGGTTTCTGCGCGAAGCGGTGTCCGCAGAGCGCGCACGCGTAGGGCCGCTCGCCGGAGTGCACGCGCTGGTGCAGCCGCCAGTGCTCGGCTCGAGGTGACGGAGACGGTGACGTGGGGGGCTAGCCGCTAGTGGTGGTGGCTACGCACGATGTAGTGCCTGTTGAGCGCGGGTTTCTGCGCGAAGCGGTGTCCGCAGAGCGCGCACGCGTAGGGCCGCTCGCCGGAGTGCACGCGCTGGTGCAGCCGCCAGTGCTCGGCTCGAGGTGACGGTGACGGTGACGGGGGGGCTAGCCGTTAGTGGTGGTGGCTACGCACGATGTAGTGCCTGTTGAGCGCGGGTTTCTGCGCGAAGCGGTGTCCGCAGAGCGCGCAGGCGTAGGGCCGCTCGCCGGAGTGCACGCGCTGGTGCAGCCGCCAGTGCTCGGCTCGAGGTGACGGTGACGGTGATGGGGGGGCTAGCCGCTAGTGGTGGTGGCTACGCACGATGTAGTGCCTGTTGAGCGCGGGTTTCTGCGCGAAGCGGTGTCCGCAGAGCGCGCACGCGTAGGGCCGCTCGCCGGAGTGCACGCGCTGGTGCAGCCGCCAGTGCTCGGCTCGAGGTGACGGTGACGGTGACGGGGGGGCTAGCCGCTAGTGGTGGTGGCTACGCACGATGTAGTGCCTGTTGAGCGCGGGTTTCTGCGCGAAGCGGTGTCCGCAGAGCGCGCACGCGTAGGGCCGCTCGCTGGAGTGCACGCGCTGGTGCAGCCGCCAGTGCTCGGCTCGAGGTAACGGTGACGGTGGCGGTGACGGGGGGGCTAGCCGCTAGTGGTGGTGGCTACGCACGATGTAGTGCCTGTTGAGCGCGGGTTTCTGCGCGAAGCGGTGTCCGCAGAGCGCGCACGCGTAGGGCCGCTCGCCGGAGTGCACGCGCTGGTGCAGCCGCCAGTGCTCGGCTCGAGGTGACGGTGACGGTGATGGGGGGGCTAGCCGCTAGTGGTGGTGGCTACGCACGATGTAGTGCCTGTTGAGCGCGGGTTTCTGCGCGAAGCGGTGTCCGCAGAGCGCGCACGCGTAGGGCCGCTCGCCGGAGTGCACGCGCTGGTGCAGCCGCCAGTGCTCGGCTCGAGGTGACGGTGACGGTGACGGGGGGGCTAGCCGCTAGTGGTGGTGGCTACGCACGATGTAGTGCCTGTTGAGCGCGGGTTTCTGCGCGAAGCGGTGTCCGCAGAGCGCGCACGCGTAGGGCCGCTCGCCGGAGTGCACGCGCTGGTGCAGCCGCCAGTGCTCGGCTCGAGGTGACGGTGACGGTGACGGTTACGGGGGGGCTAGCCGCTAGTGGTGGTGGCTACGCACGATGTAGTGCCTGTTGAGCGCGGGTTTCTGCGCGAAGCGGTGTCCGCAGAGCGCGCACGCGTAGGGCCGCTCGCCGGAGTGCACGCGCTGGTGCAGCCGCCAGTGCTCGGCTCGAGGTGACGGTGACGGTGACGGGGGGGCTAGCCGCTAGTGGTGGTGGCTACGCACGATGTAGTGCCTGTTGAGCGCGGGTTTCTGCGCGAAGCGGTGTCCGCAAAGCGCGCACGCGTAGGGCCGCTCGCCGGAGTGCACGCGCTGGTGCAGCCGCCAGTGCTCGGCTCGAGGTGACGGTGACGGTGACGGTGACGGGGGGGCTAGCCGCTAGTGGTGGTGGCTACGCACGATGTAGTGCCTGTTGAGCGCGGGTTTCTGCGCGAAGCGGTGTCCGCAGAGCGCGCAGGCGTAGGGCCGCTCGCTGGAGTGCACGCGCTGGTGCAGCCGCCAGTGCTCGGCTCGAGGTGACGGTGACGGTGACGGAGACGGGGGTGCTAGCCGCTAGTGGTGGTGGCTACGCACGATGTAGTGCCTGTTGAGCGCGGGTTTCTGCGCGAAGCGGTGTCCGCAGAGCGCGCACGCGTAGGGCCGCTCGCCGGAGTGCACGCGCTAGTGCAGCCGCCAGTGCTCGGCTCGAGGTGACGGTGACGGTAATGGTGACGGGGGGAGTAGCCGCTAGTGGTGGTGGCTACGCACGATGTAGTGCCTGTTGAGCGCGGGTTTCTGCGCGAAGCGGTGTCCGCAGAGCGCGCACGCGTAGGGCCGCTCGCCGGAGTGCACGCGCTGGTGCAGCCGCCAGTGCTCGGCTCGAGGTGACGGAGACGGTGACGTGGGGGGCTAGCCGCTAGTGGTGGTGGCTACGCACGATGTAGTGCCTGTTGAGCGCGGGTTTCTGCGCGAAGCGGTGTCCGCAGAGCGCGCACGCGTAGGGCCGCTCGCCGGAGTGCACGCGCTGGTGCAGCCGCCAGTGCTCGGCTCGAGGTGACGGTGACGGTGACGGGGGGACTAGCCGTTAGTGGTGGTGGCTACGCACGATGTAGTGCCTGTTGAGCGCGGGTTTCTGCGCGAAGCGGTGTCCGCAGAGCGCGCAGGCGTAGGACCGCTCGCCGGAGTGCACGCGCTGGTGCAGCCGCCAGTGCTCGGCTCGAGGTGACGGTGACGGTGATGGGGGGGCTAGCCGCTAGTGGTGGTGGCTACGCACGATGTAATGCCTGTTGAGCGCGGGTTTCTGCGCGAAGCGGTGTCCGCAGAGCGCGCACGCGTAGGGCCGCTCGCCGGAGTGCACGCGCTGGTGCAGCCGCCAGTGCTCGGCTCGAGGTGACGGTGACGGTGACGGGGGGGCTAGCCGCTAGTGGTGGTGGCTACGCACGATGTAGTGCCTGTTGAGCGCGGGTTTCTGCGCGAAGCGGTGTCCGCAGAGCGCGCAGGCGTAGGGCCGCTCGCTGGAGTGCACGCGCTGGAGTGCACGCGCTGGTGCAGCCGCCAGTGCTCGGCTCGAGGTGACGGTGACGGTGACGGAGACGGGGGTGCTAGCCGCTAGTGGTGGTGGCTACGCACGATGTAGTGCCTGTTGAGCGCGGGTTTCTGCGCGAAGCGGTGTCCGCAGAGCGCGCACGCGTAGGGCCGCTCGCCGGAGTGCACGCGCTAGTGCAGCCGCCAGTGCTCGGCTCGAGGTGACGGTGACGGTAATGGTGACGGGGGGAGTAGCCGCTAGTGGTGGTGGCTACGCACGATGTAGTGCCTGTTGAGCGCGGGTTTCTGCGCGAAGCGGTGTCCGCAGAGCGCGCACGCGTAGGGCCGCTCGCCGGAGTGCACGCGCTGGTGCAGCCGCCAGTGCTCGGCTCGAGGTGACGGAGACGGTGACGTGGGGGGCTAGCCGCTAGTGGTGGTGGCTACGCACGATGTAGTGCCTGTTGAGCGCGGGTTTCTGCGCGAAGCGGTGTCCGCAGAGCGCGCACGCGTAGGGCCGCTCGCCGGAGTGCACGCGCTGGTGCAGCCGCCAGTGCTCGGCTCGAGGTGACGGTGACGGTGACGGGGGGGCTAGCCGTTAGTGGTGGTGGCTACGCACGATGTAGTGCCTGTTGAGCGCGGGTTTCTGCGCGAAGCGGTGTCCGCAGAGCGCGCAGGCGTAGGACCGCTCGCCGGAGTGCACGCGCTGGTGCAGCCGCCAGTGCTCGGCTCGAGGTGACGGTGACGGTGATGGGGGGGCTAGCCGCTAGTGGTGGTGGCTACGCACGATGTAATGCCTGTTGAGCGCGGGTTTCTGCGCGAAGCGGTGTCCGCAGAGCGCGCACGCGTAGGGCCGCTCGCCGGAGTGCACGCGCTGGTGCAGCCGCCAGTGCTCGGCTCGAGGTGACGGTGACGGTGACGGGGGGGCTAGCCGCTAGTGGTGGTGGCTACGCACGATGTAGTGCCTGTTGAGCGCGGGTTTCTGCGCGAAGCGGTGTCCGCAGAGCGCGCACGCGTAGGGCCGCTCGCCGGAGTGCACGCGCTGGTGCAGCCGCCAGTGCTCGGCTCGAGGTGACGGTGACGGTGACGGGGGGGCTAGCCGCTAGTGGTGGTGGCTACGCACGATGTAGTGCCTGTTGAGCGCGGGTTTCTGCGCGAAGCGGTGTCCGCAGAGAGCGCACGCGTAGGGCCGCTCGCCGGAGTGCACGCGCTGGTGCAGCCGCCAGTGCTCGGCTCGAGGTGACGGTGACGGTGACGGGGGGCTAGCCGCTAGTGGTGGTGGCTACGCACGATGTAGTGCCTGTTGAGCGCGGGTTTCTGCGCGAAGCGGTGTCCGCAGAGCGCGCACGCGTAGGGCCGCTCGCCGGAGTGCACGCGCTGGTGCAGCCGCCAGTGCTCGGATCGAGGTGACGGTGACGGTGACGGTGTTGGGGGGGCTAGCCGCTAGTGGTGGTGGCTACGCACGATGTAGTGCCTGTTGAGCGCGGGTTTCTGCGCGAAGCGGTGTCCGCAGAGCGCGCAGGCGTAGGGCCGCTCGCCGGAGTGCACGCGCTGGTGCAGCCGCCAGTGCTCGGCTCGAGGTGACGGTGACGGTGACGGTGTTGGGGGGGCTAGCCGCTAGTGGTGGTGGCTACGCACGATGTAGTGCCTGTTGAGCGCGGGTTTCTGCGCGAAGCGGTGTCCGCAGAGCGCGCAGGCGTAGGGCCGCTCGCCGGAGTGCACGCGCTGGTGCAGCCGCCAGTGCTCGCGGCTCGCGAAGCGCGCGCCGCACTGCGCGCACGCGTACGGCTTCTCGCCCGTGTGCAGCCGCTGGTGGTAGCGCAGCGTCGCGTTCGACTGCCGATACACAAAGGTTTTGATGTGACCGATGTAGTATGCATGTATGTAGTACGAAACAGTGTTGTTCACTACGGTACACGTAACCCGTGTCACTTAAAATAAATAATTTTAACAATAAAATATGTCTGATAGTGACAGTTTAGAAAGAGAAAGTGGACACTTGCCAACTAAATAGATTGTTGTCAATTGTCATTAAAGAAAACAGTTCGACTTCTACACAAACCGAGAGAAAATGAACGAAACACTATAATTTCGCTAATAATGAAGGGTCATTGTACAGTCGGCTGCAAAAGTCCATATAGAAAAGGCAAACAAGTTGCCTTGCATGCAGTCTGTCACTCACACACTTACTACGCGTTCGTTTCAAGTTGAGCCTTGCACCATAGAGTAAAGAAATCTTCACCCCTCGCGCTTCCCCGCACCGCACCTCAAGTCAGACCCACAGTACCTAAAGACACAGTATAAGAAGATGCAGTATAATAGTTTATCTATTGTTTTATTTATTAAGAATTAGCTGACCTGTCTTAACTATGAATATTGAATTTGAATTGGTATAAATAATAAAAAAATATATAAAAAAAAATTATGTGAGCCGTCACGGGACACCTGGCAGATGTGAAACATCGACATTATTTTGTAAAAGTAATATGCAGAAAAGAACAGATTGTGATAGGAACTAAATATGTCACTAAGTATACAATTATGTATAACATCGCATGCCGTGGCGACGCGTCGCCACGGCATGCGTCGCCACGCCAGAAATCTGTTTTACGCGCGGCTATAGATGTTTCACATCAAAAAGTGTTTATTATTCTAATGCTTTACGATATACAACATTCTTAGTTTTTTTTAACCAAACCTACCAAAACTCCTTTATATCCAAAGTTCAATTTAATAAATTGAACTTTTAATACGTAAACTTAGAATAAGAATTATTATTAAATATTATTTTTGCATGCCTATCCGGCAGATTGTAAGGACTTTTATTATAATGCAACACCATTGTACTACTCAATCTGTGCAAATAAATAATTTCAATTTGAATTTGAAATTTATTTTTAATAAGCGGTGCTTCGCGAGTTGTTTACTAAGTGGGTCTGACTTGAGGTGCGGTGCGGGGAAGCGCGAGAGAGCTAGGGGAAATTTGTAACGCGTAGTACCACTAGATCAAAGGTGTCAAACTACTGCATATATCCTATACTGTGTCCGTACTGTCGGCATGGAACTAGGAATTACGACTACGTCGATTACTTTACTCTATGGTGCAGGGCTCAACTTCAAACGAACGCGTAGTACTGTAGTATTGAACTGAAATAGTTTGAAACTTATGTTGTTGACTTAAGGTTGATTATTGATAGATAATATTTAATTGTGTGAGTGAGCATGCGAGTTTTACACAGCATTGCTGCGCACGGTTTTAGCCTTTAAGCTATGTATGGACTTTTGACGTCGACTATACATACACGCGATCATCATCAAAGAGTGAAAGTGTAACTCACGGTGCAATGTTTCCCGCACACTTCGCAGACCACGTTCCTGTTGTAGCGCTGACCTAAATGCATGCGTTTGACGTGCATGTGCAGCTTGCAGCGACTTGTGAACGTCTTGTTACACTGAAAATAATGAACAAATCAATATTATATTCAACATCATCACTAGCACCTCATCAACGGCTCACTACTGAGCGCAGGTCTCCTCTCAGAGAAGAGTTGTAGGCCATAGTCCACCACGCTGGCCCAATGCGAATTGGCGGACTTCACACACCTTCGAGAACATTATGAAGAACTCTCAGGTGTGCAGGTTTCCTCACGATGTTTTCCTTCACCGTTGAAGCAAGTGATATTTAATTGCTTAAACGCACTTGACTCCGAAAAGTCAGAGGTGCGTACCCGGGATCGAACCTGCGACCTCCCGAATAGGAGACCACAGTCCTAACCACTAGGTTATTCAAATTCAATATTATTTATTTCACGCAGGCCAACCTGTGGCTCTTATGACAAGTCATGACTACCACCGGTTCGGAAAGCGGATTCTGCTGAGAAGAGCCGGTAAGAAACTCAGCAGTTGCTCTTTTCAAAATAATCATTTCACAATATTATTATGAAGCTATTACATTGAAATAAGTTTTTTATACTATCTTGTGGGCAGCTAGATGCCAAGCCGATTTAACCTATGCAACTTTGTTAGAATAAAATATAATATTTCCAAAATGAGGGGAAGTTCCAAAAAAAAAAAAAAGAGAAAAGAGAAAAAAGAAAAAGAAAGAAGAAAGAAAGAAAAAGAAAGAGAAAAAAGAAAAAAAAAGAAAAGAAGAAAAAGAGAGACTATCACTGCTTATAATATAATATATAATATTAATAAGAGGAAATTAAAAATTTTCAATGTCAGCGCCATCTATAAAAAATCTATCTGGACAAAGGTCTCCTGCATGGACTTCCACAGGCTTCGGTCTTGCGCCGCTTGAATCCAGCGGCTCCCTGCGACTCCCTGATTATACTAACTACCTATTATTCTAACCTGAGCGCACGGTATCTGCACGGAGGGAGGGGGGGGGGGGGGGGGGAGAAGTGGGATGAATGCACCCTATTATACTAATCTGAGCGCAAGGTATCGTCACGGAGAGGGGGGAACATCAGAAGTGGGATGAATGAACTAACCTGAGCGCACGGTTTCTGCACGGGGAGGGGGACATCAGAAGTTGCACCCTATTATACTAATCTGAGCGCAAGGTATCGGCACGGAGAGGGGGGAACATCAGAATTGGGATGAATGAACTAACCTGAGCGCACGGTTTCTGCACGGGGAGGGGGACATCTGAAGTTGCACCCTATTATACTAACCTGAGCGCAAGGTATCGGCACGGAGAGGGGGGAACATCAGAATTGGGATGAATGAACTAACCTGAGCGCACGGTTTCTGCACTGGGAGGGGGACATCTGAAGTTGCACCCTATTATACTAACCTGAGCGCACGATATCTGCACGGAGGGGGGGGAGCATCACAATTGGGATGAATGAACTAACCTGAGAGCAAGGTTCCTGCACGGGGAGGGGGACATCAGAAGTTGCCCCTATTATACTAACCTGAGCGCACGGTATCTGCACGGAGGGGGGGGGGGGGGGGGCATCACAATTGGGATGAAAGAACTAACCTGAGAGCAAGGTTTCTGCACGGGGAGGGGGACATCAGAAATTGCCCCCTACTATACTAACCTGAGCGCACGGTATCTGCACGGAGGGGGGGAGCATCACAATTGGGATGAATAAACTAACCTGAGAGCAAGGTTTCTGCACGGGGAGGGGGACATCAGAAGTTGCCCCCTATTATAATAACCTGAGCGCATGGTATCTGCACGGAGGGGGGGAGCATCACAATTGGGATGAATGAACTAACCTGAGAGCAAGGTTTCTGCACGGGGAGGGGGACATCAGAAGTTGCCCCTATTATACTAACCTGAGCGCACGGTATCTGCACGGAGGGGGGGAGCATCACAATTGGGATGAATGAACTAACCTGAGAGCAAGGTTTCTGCACGGGGAGGGGGACATCAGAAGTTGCCCCCTATTATACTAACCTGAGCGCACGGGATCTGCACGGAGGGGGGGAGCATCACAATTGGGATGAATGAACTAACCTGAGAGCAAGGTTTCTGCACGGGGAGGGGGACATCAGAAGTTGTCCCCTATTATACTAACCTGAGCGCACGGTATCTGCACGGAGGGGGGGAGCATCACAATTGGGATGAATGAACTAACCTGAGAGCAAGGTTTCTGCACGGGGAGGGGGACATCAGAAGTTGCCCCCTATTATACTAACCTGAGCGCACGGTATCTGCACGGGGGGGAGACATCAGAAGTTGCCCCCTATTATACTAACCTGAGCGCACGGTATCTGCACGGGGGGGAGACATCAGAAGTTGCCCCCTATTATACTAACCTGAGCGCACGGTATCTGCACGGGGGGGAGACATCAGAAGTTGCCCCCTATTATACTAACCTGAGCGCACGGTATCTGCACGGAGGGGAGACATCAGAAGTTGCCCCCTATTATACTAACCTGAGCGCACGGTATCTGCACGGGGGGGAGACATCAGAAGTTGCCCCCTATTATACTAACCTGAGCGCACGGTATCTGCACGGGGGGGAGACATCAGAAGTTGCCCCCTATTATACTAACCTGAGCGCAAGGTATCGGCACGGAGAGGGGGGAACATCAGAATTGGGATGAATGAACTAACCTGAGCGCACGGTTTCTGCACTGGGAGGGGGACATCAGAAGTTGCACCCTATTATACTAACTTGAGCGCACGGTTTCTGCACTGGGAGGGGGACATCAGAAGTTGCACCCTATTATACTAACCTGAGCGCACGGTATCTGCACGGGGGGGAGACATCAGAAGTTGCCCCCTATTATACTAACCTGAGCGCACGGTATCTGCACGGAGGGGCGGAGCATCACAATTGGGATGAATGAACTAACCTGAGAGCAAGGTTTCTGCACGGGGAGGGGGACATCAGAAGTTGCCCTCTATTATACTAACCTGAGCACACGGTATCTGCACGGAGGGGGGAGCATCACAATTGGGATGAATGAACTAACCTGAGAGCAAGGTTTCTGCACGGGGAGGGGGACATCAGAAGTTTTTTTTTTTTTTTTATTTATTTATTTATTTGGCAATCATAACAAATTACAATTAGCTTATAATTAAATCTTATCTTACTTACATGTTCTATATCTAATTGTAACTCTAAGTGACTGCACAGCATGACAAAAGTTTATAAGAAACAACGTACAGAAAGAAAAGAAAAAAAGAAGTAGTTAGGTGTAATATCTATATGGATTATGTATTTTACTTTATTAATTTTATTACCTTTACATAAAATTTATTAAAGCGACCGTTAAAAATATCAATGTTAATGTCAGAGTCTCCACTGGTAATCTCATTATATAGGCGACACATTCTTACAAGGGGATTATAGTAGGATGTATTGTTTTTGCAAATTTCGAGAATAAATGTTTTCGGCTTGCGGCATATATATCTGGTATTGATATTTATTTGAGATAGTAAAGTGGGGGAGTCTAGGTTAGAATGCAGTATTTTATGCAGGGTAATCAAGTCCTGCCGTTTACGGCGTACATGGAGCGGAGCCATATTAAACTTTGTAAGACGATCAGCATAAGATTGCAATTGTCTAGAGAGTCCGCACCGGTATGATATAATCTTGAGGCATTTTTTTTGAACGCTTTCAATCCTATTCGAGTGTACAGCATAGCAAGGAGACCATATGATCGAACAGTACTCCAGCACAGTGCGAACTAACATGTTAAATAAGAGAATGAAACTGTGCGGATTTCTAAACGATTTTGTAGTTCTTGCTATGAAGCCCAAATTCTTAAATGCTTTCTTTGTAATGCTGTTATAATGATTGCGAAAACTAAGCTGATCGTCAAAAAGTACACCGAGATCTTTAATAACAAATTTTCTTTCAAGAGTTTGGTTATGAATTTTATAATCGAAAATAATTTTTGAGTGTTTTTTAGTGAAAGAAATTACAGAACATTTATTTACATTGAGATACATATAGTTACGTTCGCACCAATCTAATAAGGTTCGTAAATCATTTTGTAGATATAAACAATCACTGGTGTCGTTTATTTGTTTAAATATTTTAAGATCGTCAGCATAAAGGAGACATGGTGAAGATAGTTTTTCGACAAGATCGTTTATAAAAACTGCAAAGAAAAGAGGTCCTAAATGTGAACCTTGAGGCACACCAGAACTTATAGTCATTGGCGCTGACGTTTCACCTTTCAGTCTCACTAGTTGACTCCTATTTAACAAATACGATTCTACCCATCTAAGGAGATTTCCATGCATTCCATAACTGTCTAACTTTTTTAATAATATTTTATGACTAACTTTATCAAAAGCTTTACTGAAATCTGTATAAATGGAGTCCACTTGACCTCTCTTAGCAAATACTTTACATAAGAAATTCTTATACTCCAAGAGGTTACTAACAGTAGATTTTCGTTTCAGAAAGCCGTGTTGTTGTGGAGCCAAGAATATATTAAAATGATTATATAAATGTTTGTAGACTGAGGCTTCAAATAATTTAGCCATACCAGACAGTATGCTTATTGGCCTGTAATTCTTACAATCCGATTTATTACCAGACTTGTGTACTGGCACTATATGGGCTATTTTCCAGACCGAAGGAAATTTCCCAGTGTCCAGAGACTTGTTAAATAATAAAAATAATGGCAATGAAAGTTCAAGGGCGCATTTTTTTAAAAAGAGAGAGGGAATGCCATCTGGACCTGGACCTTTATTGGGATCCAACTTTTTTAATATTCCAAATATTTCTTCTTGCTTGACAAAGATAGAACTAAATGAGGAGTGAAAGGGCTGTTCTGCCTCAGGACATGAATAAACATTCCCCCTGCCCCCCTATTATACTAACCTGAGCGCAAGGTATCGGCACGGAGAGGGGGGAACATCAGAATTGGGATGAATGAACTAACCTGAGCGCACGGTTTTTGCACTGGGAGGGGGACATCAGAAGTTGCACCCTATTATACTAACCTGAGCGCACGGTATCTGCACGGGGGGGAGACATCAGAAGTTGCCCCCTATTATACTAACCTGAGCGCACGGTATCTGCACGGGGGGGAGACATCAGAAGTTGCCCCCTATTATACTAACCTGAGCGCACGGTATCTGCACGGAGGGGGGGAGCATCACAATTGGGATGAATGAACTAACCTGAGCGCACGGTATCTGCACGGGGGGGAGACATCAGAAGTTGCCCCCTATTATACTAACCTGAGCGCACGGTATCTGCACGGAGGGGGGGACGGCCGCCACATCGTCCGCGGCTTTCGGCTTCAACTTCTTGAGGTGCGCGCGCTCGTGCTTCACGCGGTCGAATGACGAAACTACGCTGTCGCATATCTTACATTTCGACCTGTGGTATACAATATTAGTATTTGTCAGACAAAACATCAAAAAAAAAGGGTGATTTACACGATAGGCAGGTTAGAGATCCAAACAGGCTCGTGATTCCTCGATTGCGCCTCAAGAGGGTCCGAAAGACATTTGTGGGAATGGGCGTGACGTTTTATAATAAAATTCCACAGTCGATCTTAGACTTGCCTTTACACAAGTTTAAGAAATCAGTTAAAACTAATCTCATGAAAAAAGCATGACATTTGAAGACCATATAAATGACAAAAAAGCGTGGATATAATTCGTTCCAGCGATTCATGAGACAGTAGGTAATGATTAACCTGTAAATTCTCTTTTTCCTCATTGTGGAAACACTGTATGTATGCATAGCATAATATCTACTATATTGTAAACTTGTTTTGAAAAGAGCAACTGCCCAGTTTCTTGCTGGTTCTTCTCGGCAGGAACGGCATTCCGAACCAGTGGTAGACTCATCAACGATTCAAAAGCACTTGTAAAAAAGTTTATCTGAATAAAAAACATTTCTATTCTATTCCATTATAAGACAAAATCAGCGGGCGATGGAGAGAGCTATGCTCGGAGTGTCCCTGCGGGATCGAATCAGAAATGAGGAGATCCGTAGGAGAACCAGAGTCACCGACATAGCTCAGCGAGTCGCGAAACTGAAGTGGAAATGGGCGGAGCATATAGTTCTAAGAGCTGATGGTCGTTGAGGTCCCAAGGTGCTGGAGTGGCGATCCCGCACCGGGAAGCGCAGTGTTGGTAGACCCCCCACCAGGTGGACCGACGACATCAAGCGAGTCGCAAGTAGCCGCTGGATTCAGGCGATGCAAGACCGAGGCCTGTGGAAGTCCATGCAAGAGACCTTTGTCCAGCAGTGGACGGCTATCGGTTGATAAAGAAGAAGATAAGACAAAGTTTTCTCGCGCGTGCATGCTAGACCTGCTGGCATAGTTTAGAATCCCGTCTCGTCACTCACCCGTCTTCCTTCCACACGGCGTGTTTATGTTTCTGAGACGACAGCAGATGTAGATTGTAGGCGTCCAACGTCAGAAACTGAATGCCGCACTCTTTGCAGAAACTTTCAGAAGTGGGATCGCACGCTGTTTCTGTTTCCTACATCGAAATGAAGTAAAACATCATCATCATCAACAGCAACTCATCACCGGCTCGCTACTGAGCGCAGGTCTCCTCTCAGAGAAGGGTTATAGGCCATGGTTACTGATCTCTAAAGTTAATCTATTATTAACACTGGATTGGTTGTTCCTATATAAATGAGAGAAGCAGTGATGATAGCCTAGTGGTTACGCCTGTGGTCTCCTATTCGGGGGGTCGCAGGTTCGATCCCGGGACCTCTGACTTTTCGGAGTCTTGTGCGTTTAAGCAATTAAATATCACATGCTTCACAGGGAAACATCGTGAGGAAACCTGCACACCTGAGAGTTCTCCATAATAATCCCAAAAGGCGTGTGAAGTCCGCCAATTCGCATTGTGCCAGCGTGGTGGACTATGGCCTATAACCCTTCTCTGAGAGGAGACCTGCGCTCAGTAGTGAGCCGTTGATGGGCTAATGATGATGACGTTGTTGATGATGAGGTTATTAATTTTTTACACTATCTTACTTTAAAAAATCAACTCTTCCCATTTGATTATTAGAAACATCTATCAAAAAGAGCGAGATTTTATCTGATGCTCTCTCCGCACTTGTGGCACACGTGCTCACTGGGGGTTAGTGGTTTGAGCGCACGTGCTCACTGGGGTAAGTGGTTTGCGCACACGTGCTCACCGGGGTAAGTGCTTTGCGCAGTACGCACACGTGCTCGTTGGGGATGTTCTTTGCGCATACGTGTTCACTCGGGTAAGTGTGCTTTGCGCACGTGCGAGGCGGCTTGTGTAAGACTCACCGCGTCGTCGCGTTTGTGTGACTTGCTCATGTGCATGAGCAGGCCGTGCCTCCCCGCGAAGCTCTCTCCACACTTGTGGCATACGTGCTCGCTGAGGTTAGTGTGTGCTTTGCGCACGTGCGGAGCGGCTTGTGTAAGACTCACCGCGTCGTCGCGTTTGTGTGACTTGCTCATGTGCATGAGCAGGCCGTGCCTCCCCGCGAAGCTCTCTCCACACTTGTGGCATACGTGCTCGCTGAGGTTAGTGTGTGCTTTGCGCACGTGCGAGGCGGCTTGTGTAAGACTCACCGCGTCGTCGCGTTTGTGTGACTTGCTCATGTGCATGAGCAGGCCGTGCCTCCCCGCGAAGCTCTCTCCACACTTGTGGCATACGTGCTCGCTGAGGTTAGTGTGTGCTTTGCGCACGTGCGGGGCGGCTTGTGTAAGACTCACCGCGTCGTCGCGTTTGTGTGACTTGCTCATGTGCATGAGCAGGCCGTGCCTCCCCGCGAAGCTCTCTCCACACTTGTGGCATACGTGCTCGCTGAGGTTAGTGTGTGCTTTGCGCACGTGCGGGGCGGCTTGTGTAAGACTCACCGCGTCGTCGCGTTTGTGTGACTTGCTCATGTGCATGAGCAGGCCGTGCCTCCCCGCGAAGCTCTCTCCACACTTGTGGCATACGTGCTCGCTGAGGTTAGTGTGTGCTTTGCGCACGTGCGAGGCGGCTTGTGTAAGACTCACCGCGTCGTCGCGTTTGTGTGACTTGCTCATGTGCATGAGCAGGCCGTGCCTCCCCGCGAAGCTCTCTCCACACTTGTGGCATACGTGCTCGCTGAGGTTAGTGTGTGCTTTGCGCACGTGCGGGGCGGCTTGTGTAAGACTCACCGCGTCGTCGCGTTTGTGTGACTTGCTCATGTGCATGAGCAGGCCGTGCCTCCCCGCGAAGCTCTCTCCACACTTGTGGCATACGTGCTCGCTGAGGTTAGTGTGTGCTTTGCGCACGTGCGAGGCGGCTTGTGTAAGACTCACCGCGTCGTTGCGTTTGTGTGACTTGCTCATGTGCATGAGCAGGCCGTGCCTCCCCGCGAAGCTCTCTCCACACTTGTGGCATACGTGCTCGCTGAGGTTAGTGTGTGCTTTGCGCACGTGCGGGGCGGCTTGTGTAAGACTCACCGCGTCGTCGCGTTTGTGTGACTTGCTCATGTGCATGAGCAGGCCGTGCCTCCCCGCGAAGCTCTCTCCACACTTGTGGCATACGTGCTCGCTGAGGTTAGTGTGTGCTTTGCGCACGTGCGAGGCGGCTTGTGTAAGACTCACCGCGTCGTCGCGTTTGTGTGACTTGCTCATGTGCATGAGCAGGCCGTGCCTCCCCGCGAAGCTCTCTCCACACTTATGGCATACGTGCTCGCTGAGGTTAGTGTGTGCTTTGCGCACGTGCGACAAGTAGCTCGTAGGTTTACTGAAAGAGAAAGAATAGAATAGAATATCGTTTATTCATTGACATCAAAAGAAACAAAAACCGATCAAGTGCGAGTCGAACTTGTGCGCCGAGGGTTCCGTACCTACCCATTATACCGCCATTATATTATTATTATCTAATAAATAAAATCCTCATGTCGCGGTGTTTGTTACCAAACTCCTCCGAAACTGCTGGACCGATTTTTATGAAATTTTGTGTGCATACCGGGTAGGTCTGAGAATCGGCCAACATCTATTTTTCATACCTCTAAATGATAAGGGTAGCCAAGTGCTATTAACTCAATTTTGTCAGACTGGTGGGTTGGAACGTTTTTGCATAACTACGTCCAAATATAGTGATACTAGCTGATGCCCGCGAATTCGTCCGCGTGAATTCAATTTTTAAAATCCCCCGGGAACTCTTGATTTTCCGGGATAAAAAGTAGCCTATGTCACCCTCCAGATCCTCAACTATAACCCTTGCAAAAAATCACGTCGATCCGTAGCCCTGTTGCGGCGTGATTGAAGGACAAACCAACTATCCAACATTATTATTTTTTATTAAAGTGTTAACCTACACTTAAGGAAATATCAGAATAAATTTATAAACACATATCAAAAATTCCGAGGCCAGCGGGATTCGAACCCACGTCTCTTGGGAATCGCGCCCGAGTGTGTTACCGCTACACCATGGCCACACACACATCAGAATCGAAATTAGTGATGTATCTACTTTTTTCAGTTTAAGCAACTGTTAGCGACATCTAGTAGCAACACGTTACAGTTGTTGAACTACGTTTTTCTAAGACTCCATATTACCCGCTATACATATATCCCGCTGGCCTCGGAATTTTTGATATGTGTTTATAAATCTAATATCTTTTAACGAGCAATTCTTGTATATATATATAATCTGAATCTCGGAAACGGCTCCAACGATTTTCATGAAATTTGGTATGCAGGGGGTTTCGGGGTCGATAAATCGATCTAGCTAGGTTTCATTTTTAGAAAAGGTCGTTTTATCCGTGTTTTCAGGCAATGAAAAACCCCTTACAATATCATTAGAATACGAAGGTAAATTTCGCCATCATTTATAAATTCCCGATAGCTCGACGGTAAGTCGGGCGGTCACAAAACCAGAAGACCCCGGTTCGAGTCCAAGACGAATTATATTTTCCCGAATTTTATTATTATATTATTATTATTTTTTTTTAAATATATAATTTCCAAAAAACATGATTTACCAAAAAAAATCGGCCAAGTGCGAGTCGGGCCTCGCTCTTTTAGGGTTCCGTTAAAAAAATTAAATTAAAATATTTCCATGTACCCATGGAAATATTTTTATTTAATTTTTTTAATTTAATTTAATTTTTATTATTTGTTGTTATAGCGGCAATAGAAATACATAATATGTGAAAATTTCATCTGTCTATCTATTACGGTTTACGAGATACAGCCCGCTGACAGACGGACGGACGGACGGACGGACGGACAGCGTATGCTTAGTAATAGGGTCCCGTTGGTACCCTTTGGGTACGGAACCCTAAAAAAATATCACCCAGATATTTTATTTTAACTATCCAACAAACCAACAAACACACTTTCGCATTTATAATATTGGTATGATAGTTACAGGAACCGTCTGTCGCAGAGCTTGCACGGGTACTGGTGACCGTTGTGCCATCTCTCGTGCACCACCGCTTGATTCCTGCCAACAACAACGACCAGAGTTAATGTAAGGAGAGTAAGTATGTCACGCTCTCTTTAACATTTCTGCGGTGGTGTCGTGTGATGCGGGTTGTTACGTTCCCTCAAATATGGTTGAGCGAAGCAATGTCATACGTCATGCTCGTGAACGGGTTCCACCGGCGGGAATGGGGCTACTTTCTGTCTGCCCGTCTTGACATGTGCTGAATTATACTTAGAAATAATTACGTATGAACAACAACATCAAAACATTTCTATTCTATTCTATTCTACTTACTTAGTCAGACTGATGTGAGAGCATGTAGTACAAACGAATCTTCGGGAGTGCGCAGCCGCGGTGTGAGAGTTCAACGACTGCTTGCTGGTGTATCTTAGGTGACAGATTTTACACTCGAGATGTCCGCTTTTCTGCAAAACATACGATATCATTGAACTAACCTCTAGAAGACTAAGGTCTTCTACTTCTACTTCGAAATACTCATTCATCACGTGGGGATCACTCGCGCCCGCAAGGGCGCGGGTGAGGCATGATCAGGGCATGGCCCCCTGCATGCGGTTTCTATCGCCTGCCGTCAATACGGCAGGGACTTTGGGTCGGTCTTATGTGACCTTTGGAGTAAATTGGTGGACTCACTGCTGTCGCGGACTAGCCCTACCGGGTGAGACCCGAAGGAAGCCCAGCAGATGCCTACCGCGGTCGAGCAGGAGTCCACCAATTGAAGTTGGTTGTTCGTCATGTGTTGGGAATTTGGTATTAGTTAAGGTCTTCTATTATTATGGCGTGATCAGGTCGCGCGGATATCCTCTCTTATCTGGGGGGCGCCTATGATATGGCGCTATCCCTCTGATATGGTCAAAGGTGGAGGCGTCCGCTCTGGTGAACATCATGTTCGTGAGGCGGATGATGAAATTGTCCAGGCTCTCCACCTTTAAATCACGCATTATGGTGCTGTTTCTGACGTATCTGGGAGCTTTTGTGATACGCCTCAAGGCGATAGACTGCTGTGTGCGGAGATTCTCTTTGCTGGACTCACTGGTCAACGAGTACCATGCCGGCGCTGCGTACGTAAGCCTGGATCTGATGTAAGTTTTGTAAATTCCAAGCTTAGTACGCAGCGGGAGTCTAGAGTGCAGGACTGGGCGGAGCAGCATCATTGCCGCGCGTGTCTTGTTGACGGCTTTCCTCGCTTGCGCTTTCATATTAAGGCGTCTATCAATCGTGACTCCCAGATACGTCACCTCCGTAGACCAAGGGATTGGTTGGTCCAGCAGGGTGAGCCGGGAGGGCAGCTTTTTGGCTCCTCCGAACATGATGGCTTGCGTCTTCCCCACGTTGACCGCAAGCCTCCATTTATTGAGCCATTCGGGGAGCAGATTCAGAACCCGCTGCAGTCTATCTACTGCGTGTTGTGGCCGGGTTGGTAATGAGGTTGCTATGTAGGCCGTGTCGTCGGCGTATAAAGCAAGAGTAGTGTCTGCCGTTGATGGTATGTCGTCCGTGTATTTAGCGTACAGGACGGGAGACAGACAGCTACCCTGCGGAACTCCAGCAGCGATTTGGCCTTCATTGGAAATCTGGTCTTCTAATTTGACGCGGAAGCGTCTCTCCGCAAGAAATGATGCTATCACGCGTAATAGGCGGCGAGGGGCAGTCGTTTGGGCTAGCTTGTACAGCAGACCGTCGTGTCAGACCCTGTCGAAAGCCTTCTCCATGTCGAGAAATACTGCTGTGGCGCTTTCCTTCTTATTAAGTGCCGCCGTAATCTGGTGCAGTACTCTCGACAGTTGGAGCGTGGTGCTGTGCTCTGACCTGAACCCAAATTGCTCAGATCTAGAGGGTATATGGGGCTTCAGATGACGCAGCAGGAGTTTCTCGAACACCTTGGAGAGTGATGAGAGGAGAGTTATTGGTCTATAGTTCTCCGGTTTCATAGTATTTTTCCCCGGCTTGGGAAGCATTATGATTAAGCCTTCTTTCCAGCTATCAGGGAATTTCCCCGTACGCAGAATGGCATTGAAAAGGTGCGTAATCGCTGCCAGCGTCTTACGGGGGAAATACTCATTCATGTTAAGACATGAATGTTTCGATCGCATTTGAAAACTTCTCCAGCGGGATGTAACTGTATACAGCGCCATCTAGTGTGAGTGAATGGATAGTATTATCAATAGTTTCTAAATATTATAGCACCTCTATCGTGATAGCAAAAAAAGAACAATACAGACTTAAGTAATACTTAAGCGAGAGCGAGTTGATAGAATTACATGTCTACTTTATAAATAACTGTGGTGTAGACAGTTGCTGCTAGTTTGGCGCAAATATTGAATAGAAACAGGCATTGTTTTTCGGAATTCCATGATATTTTAAGAAAAATTAGTATTCCTTTGCTATAATCTGTATGCAGAATTTTAATTTTTCTTTAAATATCATGGCAGAAATGTCAAGTGTTAACTTTTTACTAATATTAAAAATTTTTATGTCGGTTTAGGTAGCACTGAAAACCCTACTACTATTTTACTAATATTAAAAATTTTAATGTCGGTTTAGGTAGCACTAAAAACCCTACTACTATTAACTATTCACTCCTATTTGTTAGAAGACCCACAAAGAAACTGCATTATTCGGATCGCACTTGAAACCTTCTCTAGCGGGATGTGACTCCATACAGCGCCATCTATTGTGGTTTTATCACACTGCAACTAGCTACATACCTACCGAGTCATGTTTGTCCTTGTGATTGCTGTACGCAGTGGGATCTCTGAAACCCTTGTAGCATAGATCACATTTGTAAGGAGAGTTCAGGTAGTTGAGCGATTTCGAACGTTCTAGAAGATCTGCCATTTGCTGCTTCTCGTCTAGAAGTAACTCTTTGGCTTCAAACTTTTCTGAAACAAGTGTAAATTAAAAATTTTATTTTTAAATGCAAGCTTTTAGTAGCTACATCATTAGACTCTGGATATCATCTAGGATCAGAGTACTTGTTATGGCGAATCAAACGAACCCAAACTCGAAGGGTTACGTCGTTTTATTACAGAGTTCCGATAGCCATCTTCCGTCTCCATAATCAGATCACCTCCATGTCACACTAATATTGCACTGTCACCTGATTTACACATAAATGCAAAATTTCAGCTCGATCAGAAACCGGGAAGTGGGTCTAATTCATCTTGCAAGATTTGACACAAACAAATAAATAAATAAACTGGTCAAGCTAAATAAAAGCTCGTAAAATGAAAAGACCTTTTTAACCCCAGATGCAAAAAGAGGGGTGTTACAAGTTCAATGTATTTGTGTATCCGTCTGTAATTCCCTGACAAAGGAGTGATTTTGATGCGGTTTTTGTGTTTGAAACCTTTTTTTTATTCGATGACAAGCTAGTCCTTGACTGCGATCTCACCTGATGGTAAGTAACGATGCAGTCTAAGATGGTTGCGGGCTAACTTGGAAGGGGTATGGCAGTGAACATTCAACCCATACCCCTAATTGGATTCTACACGCCATCGTGCCGGAACGCTAAATCACTTGGCGGCACGTCTTTGACGGTAGTGTGGTAACTATACAAAGCCTCCCACTTTGGCCAAAGCCAAAGCGGCCAAAGCCTATAAGACAACAGCGCTCACCACTGAGCCAGGGAGGTCGTCAAATAACCTGAAGTGATCGAGATGGAGCTTAGCTATAATTTGTAAGGTCTGCTCAGGCGTTTGAAGATCATCAGCTCATTTACTAGTTGATTAAAGGGTCTTACAAACTTTCACTGGTGTGATTCATTAGAATTTTAACGACCTCCCTGGCGTAGTGGTGAGCGCTGTTGTCTTATATCTGGGAGGGCTCGGGTTCGATTCCCGGCGGGGTCAATTTGGGAATTTATAATTTCTGAATAGTCTTTGGCCGTGGCTAGTTACCACTCTGCCGTCAAAGACGTGCCGCCAAGCGATTTAGTGTTCCGGCACGATGGCGTGTAGAAACCGATTGGGGGTATGGGTTGAATGTTCTCTGCCATACCCCTTCCAAGTTAGCCCGCTACCATCTTAGACTGCATCGTCACTTACCATCAGGTGAGAGCGCAGTCAAGGACTAGCCTGTCATCGAAAAAAAAAAAGGTGTTACTACTGTGGTATTTCCAAGGCGTGGTAACCTCGAGCTGACGCTGCAGCATCAAGTAGTCTGCGGGATACCCAACTCCTCAGCAACTTACAGCAGATACAGTGTGTTTGGGCTCATTAGAATAGGCTATTTGACTACTTTTAGAAAATCATCTTAAATTGTTAATAATGCTATGCTGAAGCTAACAAAACATATATTTCGGCATAATTTTCATTATTTTTTCATAAAAATCGAGAAATAAATTCAAAAAAATAAATTGCCGCCGAAACGTTCCATTTGCTCTCATGACGTAACAGTTCCCATTTCAAACAATGACAATTTTATAATATGTGTTTAGGCCGCGTGTCGCATATTATTTGGTATTTAATAAAATAGTAACGATGAAAAACAGACGAAATTAGCCTATTACGCCGCACAAACACGTCGAAATGTATTGACAAAATGAGAATTCCATAGGTGGTGTGGACTGTGACGTCATTCGAGATCACGGAACGTTTTCGATCACGTGACCATGGCCAGAATTATAGCAATTTTATTTAATGTTTTCTAATGAAATAAAGCTTTATTTTTTAGTTTTGTCGTATGGAATAGTGTTTTTAGATAATAATCTTTTAGGATGACACCAGTTGAAACGATATTTTTATTATAGTCAAATACCCTATTGTCCGAATGAGTATGTATTTGATAGATGATGATCGAGGATAAAGTTTCGCTTACCATGTTTGGTGTTTTTGTTTCCATCCTTGTCCTTTTTGATCTTCTTATTCACTCTTAACCTTACACTGCGAAGGGGCAAATCGTCCTCCGAATCAGATTGAGTTTTATCATTTTGAGTTTCCAATTCGGATTTATATACTTCTGGATCCGAATCCTGAGCTATGTCTGCTATGTCTGAAAAAATCCTTATAATGTATTAATATTGTACAGTTTTTGCAATTCACGAAGGCGAGTGAGCTTTACTCGTGGCTACTTCGTGTACATGCACATTGCATAAGTGTGCGTGCCTGTCAAAGCCTAGGTGGGAGCGGGCAGGCGCGAGCAATGCGCTCGCTCACACTTATACAGATACGACACACACACAACCATAACACAGTCGCCCTCATGAATTGCAAGAACTATAACTGCAAAGTGTGTTTGTACGTTGGTTTGTCCTTCAGTCACGCCGCAACGGAGCTATGGATCGACGTGATTTTTTTTACATGGTTATTGTTGAAGATATTCTCTATGATGATTTTTTGCATGGTTACTGTTGTAGAAATGAGGAGATCCGTAGGAGAACCAAAGTCACCGACATAGCTCAGAGAGTCGCGAAACTGAAGTGGAAATGGGCGGAGCATATAGTTCTAAGAGCTGATGGTCGTTGGGGTCCCAAGGTGCTGGAGTGGCGACCCCGCACCGGGAAGCGCAGTGTTGGCAGACCCCTCACTAGGTGGACCGACGACATCAAGCGAGTCGCAGGGAGCCGCTGGATCCAGGCGGCGCAAATCCGAAGCCTGTGGAAGTCCATGCTAGAGACCTTTGTCCAGCAGTGGACGTCTATCGATTGACAGAAAAGATTGTTGAGGGTATTCTCTATAAATGATTGCATCAGTGTACCAATGGCAATGACCTTTTTTTTTTTTAAAGAATATCAGTCAAGTTAAACTTGACTAATATCCTCCTCTCCCCTCCAAATAAGCGGAAAGCTTGTGTTAGGAGTGGGTACGACAATAGTGCAACGGGTGGGATTCGAACCTGCGACCTTTCAGTTTTCAGTCCGCACCTTTAACCGTTGAGCTATTGAGGCTCAAATTTAATTGGATTGGCTGAATTTAAGGCGTTCCTGCTGCGTCAATGCATTTTAACCAATAATAGTGTGAGAATAGAAAAGAATAGAAATATTTTTTATTCAAATAAACTTTTTTACAAGTGCTTTTGAATCGTCGTTGAGTCTACCACTGGTTCGGTATAGTTCGGTATAGGCCTAAGTATGTCACACTCTCTTTAACATTTCTGCGGTGGTGTCGTGTGATGCGGGTTGTTACGTTCCCTCAAATATGGTTGAGCGAAGCAATGGCTGGGTCATGCGTCATGCTCGTGAACGGGTGCCACCAGCTGCAATGGGGCTTCTTTCTGTCTGCCCGTCTTAACATGTGTTGAATTATAATTAGAAATAATTACGTATGCTTTTGTGGAACTTCCCCTCATTGTGGAGATGGGTATACATAAAGCAGCCCCATTCCCGCCGGTGGCACCCGTTCACAAGCATGCGCATGACCCAGCCATTGCTTCGCTCAACCATATTTGAGGGAACGTAACAACCCGCATCACACGAGAGTACCGGCCAATCAGAGGTCATTGCAATTGTTATACAAATGCAATCAATTTTAGAGAATACCAACGCTGGAGAGTGACAAAGGCTACTTTTATCCCGAAAAACCAAAAATTCCCACGGGATTTTTAAAACTAATCCACGTGGACGAAATCGCGGGCATCAGCTAGTAGTATCATAAGTGCAAAAGTGTGTCTGTTTGTTAGTTTATTGGTTTGTCTTTCAATCACGCTGCAAAAGAGCTAGGGATCGACGTGATTTTTTTGCATGGGTATAGTTGAGGACCTGGAGGGTGACATTCAGATTTGACGGAGTCATGAAGTCACATCGACAAAAAAATATTGACATCGGTTCAGATTTCACGGATATAATATGGAGTAGCATCGACAAAAAAAAACTATTGGCATCGGTTCAGTATAGTTGAGGACCTGGAGAGTGACATAGAATACTTTCATCCTGGAAAATCAATAAACCAATAAGGACTTATCGCCATAAAAAAATACTCACCATGTTCCATATCAGGGTCTAGCTCATTCTTTATTTCTTCAGCTTTGAGACAGTTCCCTCTTTCCTCGTGTTTTATTTCCGCCACCGGACTCGGCTCCAGGCTTATACTGATAACGGACGAAGTGTGAAGCCGGCATGGTTTAGTCTTAACTAGGTCCTTCAGCTGTAAATAGTAATAGAAGAAACAAGCTGTAAAATAGAATAGAATAGAAATATTTTCTATTCAAATAAACTGTTACAAGTGCTTTTGAATAGTCAGATAGGTTTACCACTGGTTCGGAATGCCGTTCCTGCCGAGAAGAACCAGCAAGAAACTCGGCGGTTGCTCTTTTTCAATACAGTTCACAATGGGTACCTACTATGCAATGTATCATATCATATGCAGTGTATGCAGTGTTTCCACAATGAGGGGAAAGTTCCAAAAAATGCATGCTTACAATTATTCAATACATGTTAAGATGGGCAGACAGAAAGTAGCCCCATTCCCGCCGGTGAAACCCGTTCACGAGCATGACGCATAATCCAGCCGTTGCTTCGCTCAACCATATTTGAGGGAACATAACAACCAGCACCAACCAAAAGAAATCTAATATATAAAATTCTCGTGTCACAATGTTCGTTCCCGTACTCCTCCGAAACGGCTTGACCGATTCTCATGAAATTTTGTGAGCATATCGAGTAGGTCTGAGAATCGGCCAACATCTATTTTTCATAGCCCTAAATGATAAGGGTGACCAACCACTAAATATTTTTGCTGGCGGTACGAAGTTCGCTGGGTCAGCTAGTAATATATAATACTGTAAATTATAGCAGTGTGATAGCCTAGTGGTTAGGACTGTGGTCTCCTATTCGGGGGGTCGCAGGTTTGATCCCGCACCTGACTTTTCAGAGTTATGTGTGTTAAAACAATTAAATATCACATGCTTCAACAGTTAAGGAAAACATCGTTAGGAAACCTGCACATCTGAGAGTTTTCCATAATGTTCTCGAAGCTGTGTGAAGTCCGCCAATTCGCATTGGGCCAGCGTGGTGGACTATGGTCTATAACCCTTCTCAGAGAGGAGATCTGCGCTCGTTAGTGAGCCGTTAATGGGTTGATCATGATGATATGAACAAAAAACAGGTGAAACACACTACATATTTAATATGGAATGTTAATGTAGCTCGATTCAGGCGGCGCAAGACCGAGGCCTGTGGAAGTCCATGCAAGAGACCTTTGTCCAGCAGTGGACGTCTATCGGTTGATAAAGAAGAAGAAGAAGAAGAATGTAGCTCAGTCACCGACATAGCTCAGTGAATCGCGAAACTGGAGTGGAAATGGGCGGGGCACATAGATCGAAGAGCTGATGGTCGTTGGGGTCCCAAGGTGCTGGAGTGGCGACCCCGCACCGGGAAGCGCAGTGTTGGCAGACCCCCACTAGGTGGACTGACGACATCAAACGAGTCCCAGGGAGCCGCTGGATTCAGGCGGCGCAAGGCCGAAGCCTGTGGAAGTCCATGAAATAGACCTATGTCTTATGACGACCTCCCTGGCTCAGTGGTGAGCGCTGTTGTCTTATACCTGGGAGGTCTCGGGTTCGATTCCCGGCGGGGTCAATTTGGGAATTTATAATTTCTGAATTGTCTCTGGTCTGGTCTGGTGGAAGGCTTTGGCCGTGGCTAGTTACCACCCGTCCGTCCACCGTCAAAGACGTGCCGCCAAGCGATTTAGCGTTCCGGCACGATGGCGTGTAGAAACCGATTAGGGGTATGGGTTGAATGTTCACTGCCAAACCCTTTCCATGTTAGCCCGCTACCATCTTAGACCGCATCGTCACTTACCATCAGGTGAGATCGCAGTCAAGGACTAGCTTGTCATCGAATAAAAAAAAATGTCCAGTAGTGGATGTCTAAAGGTTGATAAAGAAGGAGATAATGTTTGCAGCCGTTTAGTTCAATTACCTGAATCCCATTTGTCACAGCCTCTTTCAAGAGCTTCTCAGTGGATGCAGCTTGCCGCATCAAACTGTAGCATTGCCTCAGCCTGGCACAGCATATGTAGCACACAAATTGAAGTTCGGGGACAGAGTTGAGCTGAAACAAGACTTAAGTAATTAATTTAATATTAAAAAAGAATATAATAAAAAAAATACTTGAGAGGTGTCAAGGGACACCCGGATGGAACGAAGTTCCTTTCGATTAATTAATTTGGCATTTTGTTCAATATTTTCACAGTACAATATTAGATCTCCGTAGCCTTGTGGTTTCTACAGTCGCTAAACAGTTAAAGGTCGATGGTTCGAATCCCAGCTCGACAGACTGAAGTTTCTAAACAAATTAGGGAAAAATTCCACATGTATAAATTATTTAAAATAAAATAGAAAATAGAAAATTCAGTCTGTCGAGCTGGGATGCGAACCATCGACCCTTATCGACCTTTATACGACTGCAGAAACCACAAGCCTACGGAGATCTAATATTGTACTGTGAAAATATTGAACACAATGCCAAATTCACATTCAAAAAAGTGTTGGTTTCAAAAAGTTCAATTTTGTCTTAATTTTTTCCGTCTAGCCCCCTTCCGCACCGCGCGATAAGGAACTACGTTCCAAAAGCTGACTGCTGTAAAAAGTATCAATGAAAATATATATCATCAAAATGAGAAAAAAACTGGCCAAGTGCGAGTCGGACTCGCGCACCGAGGCTTCCGTAGTCCAGAAGTAAAAGTTGAACGATAAAATTATGATATTAATCTGCTTATTAATCGTTAACTTTGTTTGTAGAGGTTTATTTTTAATATCAAAAAAACGTTTGATCGACAATTTAACAATAATATCAAAAAATTTGACGTTTAAAAGAGTAAACGAGTAATAAGTCTACATCGACAATATCTCTCTCTCTTTTCGCGAGATATCACTTCAACGTGCATGCTAGGCCTTCTGCGCTCAGTAGTGAGCCATTGATGAATTGCCGATGATGATATAATTGCCGATGATGATATAATATAATGATGATGATGAAAATAATTTCTGTAGATTCTATGCATAAATTTTATAACTACTGTGTACACATATTAAGGGCCTGTATTACCTACCACCTTCTGATAAGTCTCGGATAGCCTAACCGTATATTTTGTCACTTTCTTACTTTACGTCAAGTGACAAAGACAAAATATGCGAATAAGCTATGCTATCAGACACTTATCAGAAGGTGGTGAAAATGGCCCTAGGGTTGTTACCTGGAACCCAAATCTGATGTAATTGTATTACATTTATATTTTGGTTGCAACCTGTTTTGTGTACCTTTTCAATAAATAAATAAATAGATGACGATGTAAGGAGGTAACTTACTTTAACATCGGCAATTTTCTCGTAAACATCTTGCAGCACCGTGTCAATGATATTAAGCCTGTGTGTGTCACTGGTCAAACACAATCTGCACAATTCTCCACTCATTTTTTTTGCAACTCTTCCTCTTCTTTCACCTTTGCACAACACGTGGTAGGCAAATGAGGAATGGGTTCTCGATTCATTGACTACGCCTCAAGGAAGTACGAAAGTCGTTTGTGTGAATGGGCGTGACGTTCTATAATAAAATGCCAGTCAGTTTTAGAATTGCCTCTATACAATTTTAAGAAATCTTTTTTTTTTTATTTGGATCATGTAACTGGTATATAATTTTAAATTAACACCTTAAAAACTAACATAAAAAAGCCGGCCAAGTGCGAGTCGGACTCGCGCACCGAGGGTTCCGTACTCTAAAAGTAAAATTAAAACGATAATATTATATTAATTTGCTTATTTATCGTTAACTTTGTTTGTAGAGGTTTATTGTTAATATAAAAAAAACTATGCTAGTTAGAGCGTTAATTTTATTTTTCCTGTAAAATATACATAAACCTCTATTGACCATAATTATTTCAGATTTTTCGATTGGTAAACTTCGGAGATAAGGGGGGGGGGGGGAACGGTATTTTTTTCGACATTTTGGCCGATTAATCAAAAACTATTATATATAGAAATAAATAAAAAACTGTTTTAGAATGCACAAGTAAAGGCCTTTCATATGATACCCCACTCGGTATAGTTATCTTACTTTGAAATTTCAAACCCCCGATTTTCCCCCTTTTTTAATCAAACTAAAATAATTTTCGCGTTGCTTTTATTTTTCCTGTAAAATATACATAAACCTCTATTGACCATAATTATTTCAGATTTTTCGATTGGTAAACTTCGGAGATAAGGGGGGGGGGGGGGGGGGGGGGGGGGGAGGGAACAGTATTTTTTCAACAATTTGGCCGATTAATCAAAAACTATTATATATAGAAATAAATAAAAAACTGTTTTAGAATGCACAAGTAAAGGCCTTTCATATGATACCCCACTCGGTATAGTTATCTTACTTTGAAATTTCAAACCCCCGATTTTCCCCCCTTTTTAATCAAACTAAAATAATTTTCGCGTTGCTTTTATTTTTCCTGTAAAATATAAATAAACCTCTATTGACCATAATTATTTCAGATTTTTCGATTGGTAAACTTCTGAGATAAGGGGGGGGGAACGGTATTTTTTTCGACATTTTGGCCGATTAATCAAAAACTATTATATATAGAAATAAATAAAAAACTGTTTTAGAATGCACAAGTAAAGGCCTTTCATATGATACCCCACTCAGTATAGTTATTTTACTTTTATTTTACTTTACATTAGACGGGCGGACGGAGAAAGTCTCACCATAAGGGTTCCATTTTTACCATTTTGGTACGGAACCCTAAAAACATACAATAATTGTAACCTACTGGACATGATCACGGTATACAAGAAAAGAAAACTAAAGCTAATTACAAACTGAAAATACCTACAAAATTGACTTGAAATGAAATAACACACCACTATTAAGATATTATATAGGAGAAAAAAAAATATAACTATTAAGATATTATAGAAAAAAGAAATTATTTAATAGTGGTAGTGGTGGGTGGTAAATCTATTTGAAATATCACGAAAACTTAAGCTATTATACGGTTGAAGATTATATAAATGATAAAAAAGTGTGGATGTAATAGTAACTGTTATCTGTATACAAAATGTATACAAATAAATTGAAGTGTGTTACGCAGGCATAGTCGGGGCGAAATGGCAAGTGTGCCTGCGAAACCCGTTCTCACTGTAATACTGCTGACATGGGTTGATTCCTTGAAAATGCAATGCGATCGGCCCGGGCTCGCTGGGTGGATACCGTGAGACACCGAGATAGTGTTAAGCTTTAGAATAAAGCGTAGTAAAATATAATAAGTTTTTTATAATTTTTTGGGTAGAAATAAAATAGTAATTTTTTTTTTTTTTAAACACTTTATTGCACAAAAAAGTACAAAAGGCGGACTTAATGCTAAAGCATTTTCTACCAGTCAACCTTGAGATGTGAGACAACACTTGTAGGTGTGCAAAAGAGTAGGGTAAAAAGAGTATAATATCTATATATATAAAAGAAAGTGGTGTTAGTTACACTATTTATAACTCAAGAACGGATGAACCGATTTGGCTCAAAATTGGTGGACAGGTAGCTTAGAACCAGGAGACGGACATAGGATACTTTTTATCCCGTTCGACCGCGTTTCCGTCAAGTCAATATAAAACCTGGTATAACAAAAATGCATCTGACATGGAATAAAAAAACGAAAATGACAGTGGAAGAACAAAACGTAAATGACAGCTAAACGTAATTTTGTCTTTGGTTAAGTATGGTAAAAAAATTGACAATTATAAAAAGTGTTATAATAAAGCATTACTGATATTATAAATGCGAAAGTGTGTTTGTTTGTTGGTTTGTCCTTCAATCCCGTCGCAACAGAACAGCGGATTGATGTGATTTTTTGCATGGGTATAGTAATGGATGTAGTAGTGGTTCCTCAGACCGGGAGAGCTACTATTTATCTCGGATAATGAAAGAGTTCCCGCGGGATTTTTAAAAACTAAATCCATGCGGACGAAGTCGCGGGCATCATCTAGTATAAATATATAATACATACATATTTTGAATATAATAATAATATACATATAATATACATAATTATATACAAATAGATACCTAAATATATTACATGATACAAAATACATTACGTAACAATTGAAAATTCTTTTTAATTTTGCACCCCCTGCTGTCACCCCTATATAATTAGTGTTTGTATTATCAAATAACACTTTTTGCTAAATGAGTATATTCGATACTTATAACAAAACATACATTTTAAAAATTCTTGTCTTTTTGTCCGCCTGTAGAAGAAGAACCTTGGCTACTTTTAAACCGATTTCAAAAAAATGGGTTGTGTTTTCTTACCTATGGGCTATGTATATCGATATCTCTGTGATTTCTAAAACGATTTACTTTTTTTAATAGATACAGAAATTTTGTGAGATGGTCCCATAAAATCTTCGGGTTCTAACTGTTCAACCCTGATGCTGCAGGAGTACAACCCACCTAAACTGTGGTGATTTTTTAACTGTTGATTAAAAATAGTTGTAGGTATCACGAAGACTAGTACATAGTTAAATTTCAGGATCACACTCCTCAATCCTGATGCTGCAGAGGTTCTCCTCAGGCAGATGAAGTCACGGGCATCAGCTAGTGAAACATATTTTAAAAAGATCAACCACCGAGCTTCTTGCTGGTTCTTCTCAGTTGGAACAGCGTTCCAAACCAGTGGTAGGTTCACATGACAATTTGAAAGCACTTTGAAAAAGTTTAATAGAATAAATAAAAGTTATTTTATATTCTATTCTATTCAGTAACAGTGAAGGAAAACATTGTGAGGAAACCTGCACACTTGAGAGTTCTTCATAATAGAATAGAATATTTTACTTGCAAGAATGTGGTACAATCAGGTCTTAGAATTAATTTGCGCTTACACATTCAACTAATTCATTAGTGTGCAAATTTGTAATGTTGTAAATAATGTTCTCAAAGGTGTGTGAAGTCCGCCAATTCGCATTGGGCCAGCGTGGTGGACTGTGGCCTAGGTCAAACGTCATTTGAGAGGAGACTGTTATGAATGTTAAATATACCTATATACCTATAGTATAACACCATCTCTTGTTTGCTAGCTTGCATACATCTATCATTGGCTTGTTTTACATATATTAAAGGCTAGCATAGCATAAATCCTATACTCATCATTTTTCATCATTATCAACCCATCAATGGCTCACTATTGAGCACAGGTCTCCTCTCAGAGAAGGGTTATAGGCCATAGTCCACCACGCTGGCCCAATGCGAATTGGTGGACTTCACACACCTTTGAGAACATTATGAAGAACTCTCAGGTGTGCAGGTTTCCTCACGACGTTTTCCTTTACCATTGAAGCAAGTGATATTGAATTGCTTAAACGCACTTGACTCCAAAAAGTCAGAGGTGCGTACCCGGGATCGAACCTGGGACCCCCCGAATAGGAGATCACAGTCCTAACCACTAGGCTATCACTGCTTCATCAATCAATCAAATTCAATCCTATCCTATCTTACTAATATTATAAATGCAAAAGTTTGTGAGGATGGATGTATGGATGGATGTTTGTCACTCTTTCACACCACAACAAATGAACCGATTCAGCTGAAATTTAGAATGGAGATAGCTCATACCCAGGATGTTAATCCTGGGTACATATGCTACATTTTATCCCAGAAAATTAAAGAGTTCCCATGGGAATTAAAAAACCTTAATCCACATGGACAAAGTCACGGGCATCATCTAGTTATTTACCTATATTTTACAGTTTTGCAGTCTGCAAGAGAACTAATGCATTACTTTATTGAAAAACTAGCCGATGCCCGCGACGTCGTCCGCCTGTATTTAGTTTTAAAAAAGCCCTCGGTAACTCTTTGACTGTCCGGGCTAAAAAGTAGCCTATGTCACTGTCTCTGTCAACTATACCCCATGCAAAAAAGCCGGCCAAGTGCGAGTCGGACTCGCGCACCGAGGGTTCCGTACTCCAAAAGTAAAAGTAAAACAATAATATTATATTAATTTGCTTATTTATCGTTAACTTTGTTTGTAGAGGTTTATTGTTAATATCAAAAAATATGTTTGATCGACAATTTGAACAATAATATCAAAAAATTGGTTTTATTTTTCCTGTAAAATATACATAAACCTCTATTGACCATAATTATTTACGATTACTCAAAAACTATTATATATATAAATAAATAAAAAACTGTTTTAGAATGCACAAGTAAAGGCCTTTCATGTGATACCCCACTCGGTATAGTTATCTTACTTTGAAATTCCAAACCCCCGATTTTCCCCCTTTTTTAATCAAACTAAAATAATTTTCGCGTTGCTTTTATTTTTCCTGCAAAATATACATAAACCTCTATTGACCATAATTATTTCAGATTTTTCGATTGGTAAGATAAGAAGTATATAGAAATAAATAAAAAACTGTTTTAGAATGCACAAGTAAAGGCCTTTCATATGATACCCCACTCGGTATAGTTATTTTATTTTGAAATTTCAAACCCCCGATTTTCCCCCTTTTTTAATAAAACTAAAAATAATTTTCAATTTTTCTTTATTCCAATGATGTTGGGCCACTATGCAAACTATGCCAAATTTCATGTCGATAGCTTTAATAGTTACTGAAATAATTGACTGTGACAGACGGACGGACGGACGGACGGAGAAAGTCTCACAAGGGTTCAATTTTTACCATTTTGGTACGGAACCCTAAAATCACGTCGATCCATTGCTCTGTTGCGGCGTGATTGAAGGACAAACCAACAAACACACTTTCACATTAACAATATTAGTAAGGATTGTTCCTAAGCAGATATTTAAATTGTTGTACCTACCTAAACTAATTGCCGACATTGCATGAGGGCAATAACACAAAATAATTTCCATGTAGAAAGTCTTTGTGGGATTTCTATTTTCTATAAAATCTTCATGTCATAGATCTTGTTTTTGTACACGTTTTTTTATTTTTGTACTAAGTACGTACACTGAGTAATATAACTCCGTTTAAATATCTTCACAGATTAGGTATTAGTTACTATGTATTTTTTCTACCCAGTTTCCAATTGTTCCGTTTTGGCGCTGCTGTAGCGTTGCAGCTAGGGCTTACCCAAGTCGATAACTCGTTATCGATACTTTAGTGATGTACTTCTATCGACAACCAAATAATGTAGGGATTTCCTAAATACTTAAAATTAAAAATAAAAAACAAAAAAGATAAATTTAAAACTTATTTATTTAAAACTTTTTCCTTAATTTAAAACACTTATATTTTACACAAGCTATTTCTTGAATATCAGCCATTTCTGATACGTATTTTTCTTCCATGTCACCTTTTAATATTTTATTTAACATATTGCACCAATTGTGCACATGTAATCTTATAACATGTTTTAAAAATATATTTTTTTAATAATTCTGTATGTGTGGAACAACACCCCAACCAGAAAAACCTCAAAGAATGTTTAATGCAACCTATTTTATATTTCTACCAATATTTTTTATGCCCATTCTCATTTAAATAATTATGTATACAATATACATTTATATGTACTCGCATCCCTGTACAGAATTACAAAATGTTCATTAGCATATGCTAAATTATCAATTTTTAACAATTTATATTCTCTGTTCTTTAAGAGTCTTTAAACAATTTTGATAGTAAAGTAAGATTACAATTTACAGAAAATAATTTAAAACGTAAACTAAAATCAAATTTTTTGGATAAGTTGGTTTGTTAATGTTATTAATTATTATAGGTATTTGTGTTTAACAGAATCGGCTTATAGCTCACAATTTAAACCTAAGTCGTTTTTCGTGTGCTAATAAGAACATTTTTGTATATTCCTCTTATTTGATAATAAAAAAAAAGTATGAATAGATATTTTCATCCGTAGAGCTGCTTCTGTAAGTTTATAAGCAACCCTGAGCTGAGCATTTAACTTTAATTTTCTCTAATATAATTTGATCACTCAATATAGACTCACTTGGACAATCTCGTTCTTTTTCCTGTGAAGTGGATGGGATTTGATTACAATCATTAACATTTTTTTCATTTTCATCTAATTCATCTTGAAATAAAAAAAAATTCCATCCAATAATGTATCACCATTATCCACTTCACAGTTTGCGAATTTTGAATGAGGGCACAAAAAATTTGATAAAATTAATGACTTAAATGAATAAAGAAATGTGTTGATATGTGAATTAATATTCAATAATTTAGAGCCCTTCCAAAAAAATTTACTAATCGGTCTTGATTAATAAATCTTGGATAAAAATACTCTATGCTGTACTTTTTGAATAATAATTTGGATATCCTTATGAATCTCTAAGGTTATCCAACCTTCTAGGGATGAAAAATGCACAAGTTGAGGTTTTCCTGATTGTATAGCAAGTTTGCTAGTACTGTCTTCAAATTTTAAATCTTTAATTTTTTTATAGCTTCTGTCCAAAATGTTTTATGGGGGGAATTAATTTTAACTGCTTTATGCAGTTTTCCTTTGGCTGCACCACCATGTCAAATAGTTTATCGAAAAATTCGACAACTTCTGCCGTAGTCTCCATAGTACTTGTCTTTCGAATGTGAAAGTTATCTGAAAATATTAAAAATATACATAGGTAAGTAAAGTATGTAGGTTGATGGTACATGTAAATTTTTATTATTAGAACACTAACTTTAAAACATGGTTGATTTGTGACTAATATTCTTGTAAATTATTGTCTACATAGAAATAGATACAGTTAATTTATTAATAAGAATAATTTTTATGGGCATTGGCACTCTTAATAATTCTATGCTAGTTAAGTCATACTAATATTATAAATGCGAAATTGTGTTTGTTTGTTGGTTTTTCCTTCGATCACGCCAAGACATGAGAGCTATGGTACGACGTGATTTTTGCATGGGTATAGTTGGACCTGGAGAGTGACATAGGCTACTTTTTATCCTGTAAAATCAAAGAGTTCCAGAAGGATTTTAAAAACTAAATCCACGCGGATGAAGTCGCGGGCATCAGCTATTAATTCATTTGTATACTTACTGAGTGCATTGGTGTATTTTAGCATTGCAGCAGATCGAGCACTAAACAAGCAGCAACGCTGACTTTCATTTTCTTTTCTTTATCATTTAATTGATCCCATGACGATCGAGTCGCGTATCGCATCACAATCCTAAAAGCTGCACGCTATTAAAGATTATCGCATCAAACAACGGAGGAGAATTTGGAAATTAACTCAGCAAATGCGAGGAAAACTCGGCAGTCGGATATCAACAAAATCAAAACGAAAATGGCGACATATTATGTTAACGACAAGTTAACTAGTCCAATCACAGAGTACATTCCAATCTCCCTTTATACACTGTAGCACACACTGTAGTCTTTGGAGTCCAAGCTAGGAGGCTAGGTGTGTATTCTGTGGCCCAAGCTAACGATTGCAGCGCCAAAACGGCTCATTTGGAACTAAGCTGTCATAGCCCTGAATATCTTTTTTCTGAAAAATGAAAATTGAAAATACATCTACAATATAATATTGTCTCACTCACTCTCGCTATGTAAGAGTGAGTGAGTGAGACTGAGCTGTCAAAAAGAAGGTACAGTCCATTCACAGATATTTTACCTCTGACAACCTCCATCAAGCCATAGTACCTTACTATGGCTTGACGGAGGTTGTCAGAGGTAAACGAAACGGTTGGACAGGTTTTTTTTTTAAATTTATTTTACGGCCCTGGATACCAGGTCCTTTAAGGCCTGTTGGACAGGGTCTGTGATCTAAACCACAGACCATGAACTACAAGTAGTTTACAAAGAGTATATAAACACTACGTACCTGTTCTCTAAGTGCAAAGCATAGACCACGAACCACATAAGCAAAGAGAATAGGCTATTTGACTACTTTTAGAAAATCATCTTAAATTGTTAATAATGCTATGCTGAAGCTAACAAAACATTATATTTCGGCATAATTTTCATTATTTTTCATAAAAATCGAGAAATAAATTCAAAAAAATAAATTGCCGCCGAAACGTTCCATTTGCTCTCATGACGTAACAGTTCACATTTCAAACAATGACAATTTTATAATATGTGTTTAGGCCGCGTGTCGCATACTATTTGGTATTTAATAAAATAGTAACGATGAAAAACAGACGAAATTAGCCTATTACGCCGCACAAACACGTCGAAATGTATTGACAAAATGAGAATTCCATAGGTGGTGTGGACTGTGACGTCATTCGAGATCACGGAACGTTTTCGATCACGTGACCATGGCCAGAATTATAGCAATTTTATTTAATGTTTTCTAATTAAATAAAACTTTATTTTATAGTTTTGTCGTATGGAATAATGTTTTTAGATAATAATCTTTTAGGATGACACCAGTTGAAACGATATTTTTATTATAGTCAAATACCCTATTGTAACATTCCTTTATCTTTGACAGGTGCAAATGTCAAACTTCAAGCTTGTAATTTTGGAGGGCTTCTTGGGTTGCTATGGTGATGTGCCGTTTTCGTTTAGAATTCCGATTTTCTTAGTAGGTACATAGAATACGTTACGTTACGTTCCCTCAAATAAGGTTGAGCGAAGCAGCGGCTGGGTCATGAGACTCATGCGCTTCTCATGCGTCATGCTCGTGAACGGATACCGCCGGCGGGAATGGGGCTACTTTCTGTCTGACCATCTTAATATGTATTGAATAATTGTAAATAGTTTATATTTTTGGAACTTTCCCTCATTGTTGAAACACTGGATACATAGCATAATATCAGTCTATTGTATTTTAAACTTGTTTTAAAAAGAGCAATAGGGTATTTGACTGTAGTAAAAATTTCGTTTCATATGGTGTCATCCTAAAAGATTATTATCTAAAAATACTATTCCATGCGACAAAACTAAAAAATAAAGCTTTATATAAATAGAAAACATGAATTAAAATTGCTAGAATTCTGGCCGTGTTCACGAGATCGAAAACGTTCTTGAACCTCGAATGACGTCACAGTTCACACCACCTCTGGAATTGTCATCTTGTCAATACATTTCGACGTGTTTGTGTGGCGTTTATTATGCTAATTTCCTCTGTTTTTCGTCGTTAATAGTTTATTAAAGAATACCTAGAAAAATAGAAACCAATTTTGTAAAAGTAAATCTTCTAAAAGTTGATGAAATTACGATTGAAATGTGGACTGTGACGTCATTAAAGCAAATGGAACATTTCCGCGGCAATTTATTTTTTTGAATTTATTTCTCGATTTTTATGAAAAATACTAAAAATTATGCCGAAATGTACGTTTTGTTAGCTTCAGCATAGCATTATTAATAATTTAAGATGATTTCCCAAAAGTAGTCAAATACCCTTTTGCCGAGTTTCTTGCAGGTTCTTCTCGGCAGGTATTCCGATCCGAACCAGTGGTAGACTCATCGACGATGCAAAAGCACTTGTAAAAAAGTTCATTTGAATAAAAAAAATATCTATTCTATTATTCTATTCTACATAAAGGAACTTTTAATAATCTTACTCGTATTCAATGTAATGCGCTCCTGTCGCAAAATTTTCTTGAATCTAGCAACCTGAACTAGCCGAAATAGTACGACAAATTAGTTTTGATACTTAGCTATTTTACTGAAATCGAAGTAGTAGATTTCCTAATTGTTATTTGTTTATGTAAATACTAAGGGCCAATATAACCAATGTAAAATAAGTCTTAAGGTGGAAGACACGGTTCTGCCCGCGAAATTCAAATTTAATTTGGTTTTTCGCAATTTGTAAAATAATACGACAAACTAGGCTAATGGCATTCTAATTGCGCCAGTAGAATTATCATCTTCACAGGTTTACATAGAAATCTTTACTTGAAAGTGACCAGTTTAAGAAATTAATCAAAATACTGAGTTGGACGTGAGTTACCTACTCACAAATTAGTCGATATTTTGATTAATTTCTTAAACTGGACACTTTCAAGTAAAGATTTTTTTATAAGCCTGTGAAGATGATACTGCCATTGTCGCAATTAGAATGCCATAAGCCTACTTTGTCGCATTAGTTTACAAATTGCGAAAAACCAAATTAAATTTGAATTTCGCAGGCAGACCCATGTCTTCAACCTTAAGGTGGTTAATTATATATATGGTGAATACTCTGTATAGGGTGAATACTTTTTCTCCTCGGCCCTGCCGCAGCTTTTGCCGCAGTGTCGTGAGTAGCCGCCCAAAATGCTAGCAACATTCAAATTTTGAATTTCAAAAATAGAGTTTGACTTTTGTATCTGTCTATTTTCATTTTTCGTGTTCGTGTGTTCGTGTTTTTCAGGAATAAGATAAGAAAAGAAAAGAAGTGATTTTACTCAATGTACTTAGAAAATATTGTATACAAACTACAAAAACAAGAACAGAATAGTCAACAGTCTAACTATAATCAGACGTAGTCGTAATCACGTCGTAATTCCTAGTTCCATGCTATACCTAACTTGTGTTTAGAGATTTCATTGAAATGATGAAATCCCACTAAAGAGTTTAGCTATGTACTGTTTAAACTGCTTGTTACTGTTAAAAAATGAATGGAGAATTGTGCAGATTGTGTTTGACCAGTGACACACACAGGCTTAATATCATTAACACGGTGCTGCAAGATGTTTACGAGAAAATTGCCGATGTTAAAGTAAGTTACCTCATTATATCGTCATCATCAGCAACCCATCAACGCAGGGGTCGCAGGTTCAATCCCGGGTACCTACGTACGTACCTCTGACTTTTCGGAGTCATGTGCGTTTAAGCAATCAAATCATCATTCCCCTGGCGCTTGATACTTGATCGCCACTTGTTGTAATCTTGCGTTTAAGCAGATAAATAAAAATATTTTATTTCTACCAACTGGGATGTTAGTAACAATAAACTTAAACCTACATGTTAGTAAGACTAAAACCTAAAAGTTAACCTAAGACTGCATCAATTTGCCATACCATGCAACAGTGGTTCAAGTACTGACAATCGGTCCTGTCAGCAAATGCCCTCAGGACGCTATTAGAGCTACGCAACAGGGATGTGCACCGCTTTCGCATAGTGGTGTAGAAGCAGTCTACACGAGCGTCGGCGAACATCCCTGATGCGCTGCAGATTTGGGGCAGTCCCAACAGCATCCTGAACGCATTATTGTACTGTACACGCAGGGTGTTATACTGCTTGTGCATATAACTGATCCACAGGCTGTTTGTGTAAAAGGAGGTGAAGTATGCTCTAAAGTGTACATTCCGTACACAATTACCAAAGGAGTGATAGAGGGAATCGTAGAAAGAGAATCGAACTCGAGATGGAACAACTCGATTCAATATAGACAATCGAAATTGTTCCTGAAATTATTCGATAAAAAGAAGACAAGACAAATTATGTCACAAAGTAGGAACAATATTGCATTGGTAATAGGAATAGCAACAGGACACTGTCTGCTAAATAGACATCTCACAATAATGAGAATTCAAGAAGACCCATCCTGTCCAGAGTGTGGTGAGGAAGAGACCAGCTTCCACTTTATAGCTGAGTGCCCTATGTACTCATTGGTAAGATGGGAACTACAAGGTAAGGATAGATTAAGTGAAGAAGACCTAACAAACCTTTCAATAGGAGACATCGTTAGGTTCACGAAAGCTACAGGTAGGTTTGAGGGGGGTAGGCTGCCTGGGCACCAGTAGCCTGTGTCCAAACACGGGGAATTGGGTGGAATAGTTCCGACACAGGACTGAATACTGATCACCCGCCTGGCGTTAGCAGGCGTCCCCTCCACAAATACAATACAATGCTCTAAAGTGGGTGACTTTGACTGGCACAGAACAACGAGCAAACCTGGGGACAATCATGTTTGCCATGACAGACCACACCCTGTGCTCTCTCTATATCTATTAAACTAGTAGGGCGCGTGGGTGCGCGGCCCGCAAGCGGACCGCGGTTTTTCTATCGTCAATTGGACTTTCAGGTCCTGATAATTTTCTATCAAATAACCACTCTTCCATCTTTTATACTCCCCGAGATAGACACCAAAGAAATTTGTATGGCCGCCATCTTGAATCCGCCATTTTGGAATTTTTCTTAGCTCACTGGCAATTGAATGAGGTTTTGAGTATATTTTGTTTGAGCACCTCCCACCTATCTTCAATACCCTGGCCGTGCTCCTCACCCACCTTCCAAACCCTCGATCATCATATTTCATCATTTGTCAGTATACGGGTTCTTCTATAAAAACAAATTTCGAAATGAAACCGTATCAAAGTTGAATAGTTCCCAACTTCTTGTCTCTTCAATATTCGCCATATATTTTGTATGGAGAAAAAACATTCCGCCATCTTGGATTTTTTTCTGTTCATCAAATAGACCTTTGGGTCCTGATCATCTTTTGCCAAGAAACCACTCTTCCATCTTTTATACTCCTCGAGATAGACACCGACGAAATTTGTATGGCGGCCATCTTTTTTCCGCCATTTTGAATTTATTTTCAGCTCACTGCGAATTGGATGAGGTTTCGAGTGACATTTGTTCTAGCACTCCCCACCTATCTTCGATACCCTGGCCATGCTCTTCACCCGTCTCCGAAATCCTCAATCATCAGCTCTCTCCATATTTTTCCTCCGAATGAATTTTTTTCCTCTATACGAAACCATCGGTGAAAAAAAATTTTTTCATACAAAATTTTACAGGAGAGGTGATCAATGAGTGAGTGAGTGAGTGAATCAGTGAATCAGCCCCAGCAGCTATATATATATTAACTAGCGTTTGCTCGGTGCGCGAGCTGCTAAAGCAGCTCGCGGGAAGTGTTTTACTAAAAGTAAGGCGCGTGGGTGCGCGGCCCGCTAAAGCGGACCGCGATTGTTCGGCTTTATTTATTTCGCTCGGTGCGCGAGCTGCTAAAGCAGCTCGCGGGAAGTGTTATTGCTACGAGTAGGGCGCGTGGGTGCGCGGCCCGCTATAGCGGACCGCGATTGTTCGGCTTTATTTATTTCGCTCGGTGCGCGAGCTGCTAAAGCAGCTCGCGGGAAGTGTTATTACTACAAGTAGGGCGCGTGGGTGCGCGGCCCGCTAAAGCGGACCGCGATTTTTTTACTCGTCAAGTAAACCTTCGGATTCTGGTCATCTTTTGCCAAAAAATTTGTTCGAGCACACCCCACCTATCTGCAATAACCTGGCCGTGCTCCTCATTCACAAAAGAAAAAGAAAAAAAAAGAAAAAAAAAAGAAAAAAAAAGAAAAAAAAGCAAATGTAAAATGAAAAAAAAGAAAAAGAAAAAAAGCCCTATGAACCTATCAAAATCAATGTCTTGCATAATTCCCAACTTCTAGTCCCTTCAATATTCCCCATACATTTTGAATGAAAAAAAAAAAATCCGCCATCTTGAATTTTTTTCCTACTCACCAGGTAGACCTCCGGGTTTTGATCATCTTTTGTCGAGAAACCGCTCCTCCATCTTTTATAGTCTCCGAGAGAGAGACGGACAAAATTTGCCACCATTTTTTTTCCGCCATTTTGGAATTTTTTTTCAACTCACTGGCAACTGCTCGAGGTTTCGAATGACATTTGGTCGAGCACCCTCCACCTATCTTCTATACCCTGGCCGTGCCCCTCGCTCGTCTCCGAACTCCTCACTCATCAGCTCTCTCCACCTTTCTCCGAGTCACATTCTTTGAGCTCTATAGGACACCATGGGTGAAAAAAATTATATTCATACAAAATTTTACAGGAGAGGGTCGGAAATTTGAGACGTCACAGCTCGGCCGCCATCTTGTTTTTTTAATTTTTTTCACTTTTTCTGTTAATCGTTTACTAATTTCTACAATAATCCAAAATTTCAAAGAAATCAGTTGGAAAACAAAAGAGTTGCAAGATTCACGTCGGCCGCCATCTTGTTTTTCCGAAATGTCATAATTTTTCCCCACTCGAATCCCCCACCCAAACATATCTCCCCTACATCATTGTATCGTTTTTTGTCTCTTTCTAGGAGAACAATTATGTCAATGAGTCAGTGAGTCAGTGGTAATCGAGCTATATATATTATAACTAGCGTTTGCTCGGTGCGCGAGCTGCTAAAGCAGCTCGCGGGAAGTGTTATTGCTACAAGTAGGGCGCGTGGGTGCGCGGCCCGCTAAAGCGGACCGCGATTGTTCGGCTTTATTTATTTCGCTCGGTGCGCGAGCTGCTAAAGCAGCTCGCGGGAAGTGTTATTACTACAAGTAGGGCGCGTGGGTGCGCGGCCCGCTAAAGCGGACCGCGATTTTTTTACTCATCAAGTAGACCTTCGGATTCTGGTCATCTTTTGCCAAAAAATTTGTTCGAGCACACCCCACCTATCTGCAATAACCTGGCCGTGCTCCTCATTCACAAAACAAAAAGAAAAAAAGAAAAAAAAAAAAGAAAAAAAAGAAAAAAAGCAAATGTAAAATGAAAAAAAAGAAAAAGAAAAAAAGCCCTATGAACCTATCAAAATCAATGTCTTGCATAGTTCCCAACTTCTAGTCCGTTCAATATTCCCCATACATTTTGTTTGGGGAAAAAAAAAATCCGCCATCTTGAATTTTTTTCCTACTCACCAGGTAGACCTCCGGGTTGTGATCATCTTTTGTCGAGAAACCGCTCCTCCATCTTTTATAGTCTCCGAGAGAGAGACGGACAAAATTTGCCGCCATTTTTTTTCCGCCATTTTGGAATTTTTTTTCAACTCACTGGCAACTGCTCAAGGTTTCGAATGACATTTGGTCGAGCACCCTCCACCTATCTTCTATACCCTGGCCGTGCCCCTCGCCCGTCTCCGAACTCCTAACTCATCAGCTCTCTCCACCTTTCTCCGAGTCACATTCTTTGAGCTCTATACGACACCATGGGTGAAAAAAATTTTTTTCATACAAAATTTTACAGGAGAGGGGTGGAAATTTGAGACGTCACAGCTCGGCCGCCATCTTGTTTTTTTAATTTTTTTCACTTTTTCTGTTAATCGTTTACTAATTTCTACAATAATCCAAAATTTCAAAGAAATCGGTTGGAAAACAAAAGAGTTGCAAGATTCACGTCGGCCGCCATCTTGTTTTTCCGAAATGTCATAATTTTTCCCCACTCGAATCCCCCACCCGAACATATCTCCCGTACATTATTCTATCGTTTTTTGTCTCTTTCTAGGAGAACAATTATGTCAATGAGTGAGTGGTAATCGAGCTATATATATTATAATAACTAGCGTTTGCTCGGTGCGCGAGCTGCTAAAGCAGCTCGCGGGAAATGTTATTACTAAAAGTAAGGCGCGTGGGTGCGCAGCCCGCTAAAGCGGACCGCGATTGTTCGGCTTTATTTATTTCGCTCGGTGCGCGAGCTGCTAAAGCAGCTCGCGGGAAGTGTTATTGCTACAAGTAGGGCGCGTGGGTGCACGGCCCGCTAAAGCGGACCGCGATTGTTCGGCTTTATTTATTTCGCTCGGTGCGCGAGCTGCTAAAGCAGTTCGCGGGAAGTGTTATTACTACAAGTAGGGCGCGTGGGTGCGCGGCCCGCTAAAGCGGACCGCGATTTTTTTACTCATCAAGTAGACCTTCGGATTCTGGTCATCTTTTGCCAAAAAATTTGTTCGAGCACACCCCACCTATCTGCAATAACCTGGCCGTGCTCCTCATTCACAAAAGAAAAAGAAAAAAAAAGAAAAAAAAAAGAAAAAAAAGAAAAAAAAAAAGAAAAAAAAGAAAAAAAAAACAAATGTAAAATGAAAAAAAAGAAAAAAAACAAATGTAAAATGAAAAAAAGAAAAAGAAAAAAAGCCCTATGAACCTATCAAAATCAATGTCTTGCATAGTTCCCAACTTCTAGTCCCTTCAATATTCCCCATACATTTTGTATGGGAAAAAAAAATCCGCCATCTTGAATTTTTTTCCTACTCACCAGGTAGACCTCCGGGTTTTGATCATCTTTTGTCGAGAAACCGCTCCTCCATCTTTTATAGTTTCCGAGAGAGAGACGGACAAAATTTGCCGCCATTTTTTTTCCGCCATTTTGGAATTTTTTTTCAACTCACTGGCAATTGCTCGAGGTTTCGAATGACATTTGGTCGAGCACCCTCCACCTATCTTCTATACCCTGGCCGTGCCCCTCGCCCGTCTCCGAACTCCTCACTCATCAGCTCTCTCCACCTTTCTCCGAGTCACATTCTTTGAGCTCTATACGACACCATGGGTGAAAAAAATTTTTTTCATACAAAATTTTACAGGAGAGGGGTCGGAAATTTGAGACGTCACAGCTCGGCCGCCATCTTGTTTTTTTAATTTTTTTCACTTTTTCTGTTAATCGTTTACTAATTTCTACAATAATCCAAAATTTCAAAGAAATCGGTTGGAAAACAAAAGAGTTGCAAGAATCACGTCGGCCGCCATCTTGTTTTTCCGAAATGTCATAATTTTCCCCAACTCGAATCCCCCACCCGGACATATCTCCGCTACATCATTATATCGATTTCTGTCTCCTTCTAGGAGAACAACCCTGTCAATGAGTGAGTGAGTGTGTCAGTGAGTGAGTGGTAATCGAGCTATATATATTATAATAATAACTAGCGTTTGCTCGGTGCGCGAGCTGCTAAAGCAGCTCGCGGGAAGTGTTATTGCTACAAGTAGGGCGCGTGGGTGCGCGGCCCGCTAAAGCGGACCGCGATTGTTCGGCTTTATTTATTTCGCTCGGTGCGCGAGCTGCTAAAGCAGCTCGCGGGAAGTGTTATTACTACAAGTAGGGCGCGTGGGTGCGCGGCCCGCTAAAGCGGACCGCGATTTTTTTGCTCATCAAGTAGACCTTCGGATTCTGGTCATCTTTTGCCAAAAAATTTGTTCGAGCACACCCCACCTATCTGCAATAACCTGGCCGTGCTCCTCATTCACAAAAGAAAAAGAAAAAAAAGAAAAAAAAAATGAAAAAAAAAACAAAAAAAACAAATGTAAAATGAAAAAAAGAAAAAGAAAAAAAGCCCTATGAACCTATCAAAATCAATGTCTTGCATAGTTCCATACTTCTAGTCCCTTCAATATTCCCCATACATTTTGTATGGGGGGAAAAAAAATCCGCCATCTTGAATTTTTTTCCTACTCACCAGGTAGACCTCCGGGTTGTGGTCATCTTTTGTCGAGAAACCGCTCCTCCATCTTTTATAGTCTCCGAGAGAGAGTCGGACAAAATTTGCCGCCATTTTTTTTCCGCCATTTTGGAATTTTTTTTCAACTCACTGGCAACTGCTCGAGGTTTCGAATGACATTTGGTCGAGCACCCTCCACCTATCTTCTATACCCTGGCCGTGCCCCTCGCCCGTCCCCGAACTCCTCACTCATCAGCTCTCTCCACCTTTCTCCGAGTCACATTCTTTGAGCTCTATACGACACCATGGGTGAAAAAAATTTTTTTCATACAAAATTTTACAGGAGAGGGGTGGAAATTTGAGACGTCACAGCTCGGCCGCCATCTTGTTTTTTTAATTTTTTTCACTTTTTCTGTTAATCGTTTACTAATTTCTACAATAATCCAAAATATCAAAGAAATCGGTTGGAAAACAAAAGAGTTGCAAGAATCACGTCGGCCGCCATCTTGTTTTTGCGAAATGTCATAATTTTTCCCCACTCGAATCCCCCACCCGGACATATCTCCCCTACATCATTGTATCGTTTTCTGTCTCTTTCTAGGAGAACAATCGTGTCAATCAGTGAGTGAGTGAGTCAGTGGTAATCGAGCTATATATATTATAATAACTAGTATTTCGCTCGGTGCGCGAGCTGCTAAAGCAGCTCGCGGGAAGTGTTTTACTAAAAGTAAGGCGCGTGGGTGCGCGGCCCGCTAAAGCGGACCGCGATTGTTCGGCTTTATTTATTTCGCTCGGTGCGCGAGCTGCTAAAGCAGCTCGCGGGAAGTGTTATTACTACAAGTAGGGCGCGTGGGTGCGCGGCCCGCTAAAGCGGACCGCGATTTTTTTACTCATCAAGTAGCCCTTCGGATTCTGGTCATCTTTTGCCAAAAAATTTGTTCGAGCACACCCCACCTATCTGCAATAACCTGGCCGTGCTCCTCATTCACAAAAGAAAAAGAAAAAAAAAGAAAAAAAAATGAAAAAAAACAAAAAAAAAACAAATGTAAAATGAAAAAAAAGAAAAAAAAAGCCCTATGAACCTATCAAAATCAATGTCTTGCATAGTTCCCAACTTCTAGTCCCTTCAATATTCCCCATACATTTAGTATGGAAAAAAAAAATCCGCCATCTTGAATTTTTTTCCTACTCACCAGGTAGACCTCCGGGTTTTGATCATCTTTTGTCGAGAAACCGCTCCTCCATCTTTTATAGTCTCCGAGAGAGAGACGGACAAAATTTGCCGCCATTTTTTTTCCGCCATTTTGGAATTTTTTTTCAACTCACTGGCAACTGCTCGAGGTTTCGAATGACATTTGGTCGAGCACCCTCCACCTATCTACTATACCCTGGCCGTGCCCTTCGCCCGTCTCCGAACTCCTCACTCATCAGCTCTCGCCACCTTTCTCCGAGTCACATTCTTTGAGCTCTATACGACACCATGGGTGAAAAAAATTTTTTTCATACAAAATTTTACAGGAGAGGGGTCGGAAATTTGAGACGTCACAGCTCGGCCGCCATCTTGTTTTTTTAATTTTTTTCACTTTTTCTGTTAATCGTTTACTAATTTCTACAATAATCCAAAATTTCAAAGAAATCGGTTGGAAAACAAAAGAGTTGCAAGATTCACGTCGGCCGCCATCTTGTTTTTCCGAAATGTCATAATTTTCCCCAACTCGAATCCCCCACCTGGACATATCTCCCCTACATCATTATATCGATTTCCGTCTCCTTCTAGGAGAACAACCCTGTCAATGAGTGAGTGAGTGAATCAGTCAGTGGTAATCGAGCTATATATATTATAACTAGCGTTTGCTTGGTGCGCGAGCTGCTAAAGCAGCTCGCGGGAAGTGTTATTGCTAAAAGTAGGGCGCGTGGGTGCGCGGCCCGCTAAAGCGGACCGCGATGTTTTTACTCATCAAGTAGACCTTCGGATTGTGGTCATCTTTTGCCAAAAAATTTGTTCGAGCACACCCCACCTATCTGCAATAACCTGGCCGTGCTCCTCATTCACAAAAGAAAAAGAAAAAAAAGAAAAAAAGAAAAGAAAAAAAGAAAATGAAAAATGAAAAAAAAGATAAGTAAATAATAAAAAAAAAGGAAAAAAGAAAGAAAAAAAGAAAAAAGAAAAAGGAAAAAAAGCAAATAAATGAAAAATGAAAAAAAAAGAAAAAAGAAAAAAAAAGAAAATGAAAAAAAATAAAAAAAAAGGAAAAAAGAAAAGAAAATAGAAAAAAAAGAAAATGAAAAATGAAAAAAAAGGAAAAACGAAATAGAAAAGAAAAAAGTAAAAGCAAAAGAAAAAAGAAAAGAGAAAAAAAAGAAAAAAAAAAGAAAAATGAAGAAAAAGAAAAAGAAAGAAAAAAGAAACAAAAAGACGAAAAAAAAAAAGAAAAATCAATATTCGCCATATATTTCGCATGGAAAAAAATCCGCCATCTTGTTTTTTTTTCCTGATCATCAAGTAGACCTTTGGGTCGTGATCATCTGTTGCCGAGAAACTACTCTTCCATCTTTTATACTCTCCGAGATAGACACCAGAGAAAGTTTCTATGGCCGCCATCTTGAATCCGCCATTTTGGAGTTTTTTTTTTCAACTCCCTGCTAATTGGATGTGGTTTCGAGTAATTTTTGTTGGAGCACACCCCACCTAGTTGGTCGCGTGGATAGTTGGCAAAAAAACCACTCTCACCTTTTTTAACCCATTTCCAAAAAGGAGGAGGTTCTCAATTCGGCCAGTATATTTTTCTTTTTTAATTCTCCGAGATCTAAGACACCTATGAACCTATCAAAATCAATGTCTTGCATAGTTCCCAACTTCTAGTCCCTTCAATATTCCCCATACATTTTGTATGGGGGGAAAAAAAAATCCGCCATCTTGAATTTTTTTCCTACTCACCAGGTAGACCTCCGGGTTGTGATCATCTTTTGTCGAGAAACCGCTCCTCCATCTTTTATAGTCTCCGAGAGAGAGACGGACAAAATTTGCCGCCATTTTTTTCCGCCATTTTGGAATTTTTTTTTAACTCACTGGCAACTGCTCGAGGTTTCGAATGACATTTGGTCGAGCACCCTCTACCTATCTTCTATACCCTGGCCGTGCCCCTCGCCCGTCTCCGAACTCCTCACTCATCAGCTCTCTCCACCTTTCTCCGAGTCACATTGTTTGAGCTCTATACGACAACATGGGTGAAAAAAATTTTTTTCATACAAAATTTTACAGGAGAGGGGTCGGAAATTTGAGACGTCACAGCTCGGCCGCCATCTTGTTTTTTTAATTTTTTTCACTTTTTCTGTTAATCGTTTACTAATTTCTACAATAATCCAAAATTTCAAAGAAATCGGTTGGAAAACAAAAGAGTTGCAAGATTCACGTCGGCCGCCATCTTGTTTTTCCGAAATGTCATAATTTTCCCCAACTCGAATCCCCCCCCCAAACACATCTCCCGAACATCATTATATCGATTTCCGTCTCCTTCTAGGAGAACAACCCTGTCAATGAGTGTGTCAGTCAGTCAGTCAGTGGTAATCGAGCTATCGAGCTATATATATTATAACTAGCGTTTGCTCGGTGCGCGAGCTGCTGAAGCAGCTCGCGGGAAGTGTTTTACTAAAAGTAAGGCGCGTGGGTGCGCGGCCCGCTAAAGCGGACCGCGATTGTTCGGCTTTATTTATTTCGCTCGGTGCGCGAGCTGCTAAAGCAGCTCGCGCACCGAGCTGGAATACCCACCTTCCAAACCCTCAATCATCATATCTCATCATTTGTCAGAATGAGAAGTCTTTCTATATCAGTCTTTTATAAAAACAAATTTTGAAAAGGAACCGTATCAAAGTCTTGCATAGTTCTCAGCTTCTAGTCTATTCAATATTCGCCATATATTTTGTATGGAGAAAAAAATTCCGCCATCTTGATTTTTTTTTCTATTCATCAAGTAGACCTTCGGGCCCTGATCATCTTTTGCCAAAGAAGCACTCTTGCATCTTTTATACTCTCCGAGATAGACACCGACGAAATTTGTATGGCCGCCATCTTGAATCCGCCATTTTGGAATTTTTTTTCAACTCTCTGCGAATTGGATGAAGTTCCGAGTGACTTTTGTTCGAGCACACCCCACCTATCTTCAATACCCTGGCCGTGCTCCTCACCCGTCTCCGAAATCTTCAATCATCAGCTCTCTCCATATTTTTCCTCCGAATGAATTTTTGTCCTCTATACGAAACCATCGGTGAAAAAAAAATTTTTCATATAAAATTTTACAGGAGAGGTGATCAATGAGTGAGTGAATCAGTGAATCAGTGAATCAGTCAGTGAATCAGCCCCAGCAGCTATATATATATTAATAACTAGCATTTGCTCGGTGCGCGAGCTGCTAAAGCAGCTCGCGGGAAGTGTTATTGCTACAAGTAGGGCGCGATTGTTCGGCTTTATTCATTTCGCACGGTGCGCGAGCTGCTAAAGCAGCTCGCGGGAAGTGTTATTACTACAAGTAGGGCGCGTGGGTGCGCGGCCCGCTAAAGCGGACCGCGATTTTTTTGCTCATCAAGTAGACCTTCGGATTCTGGTCATCTTTTGCCAAAAAATTTGTTCGAGCACACCCCACCTATCTGCAATAACCTGGCCGTGCTCCTCATTCACAAAAGAAAAAGAAAAAAAAAGAAAAAGAGAAAAAAAAGAAAAGAAAAAAAGAAGAAAGAATAAAAGAAAATGAAAAATGAAAAAAATAGAAAAAAAAATGAAAAAAAGAAAAAAAGCAAATGTAAAATGAAAAAAAGAGAAAGAAAAAAGCCCTATGAACCTATCAAAATCAATGTCTTGCATAGTTCCCAACTTCTAGTCCCTTCAATATTCCCCATACATTTTGTATGGAAAAAAAAAATCCGCCATCTTGAATTTTTTTCCTACTTACCAGGTAGACCTCCGGGTTTTGATCATCTTTTGTCGAGAAACCGCTCCTCCATCTTTTATAGTCTCCGAGGGAGAGACGGACAAAATTTGCCGCCATTTTTTTTCCGCCATTTTGGAATTTTTTTTCAACTCACTGGCAACTGCTCGAGGTTTCAAATGACATTTGGTCGAGCACCCTCCACCTATCTTCTATACCCTGGCCGTGCCCCTCGCCCGTCTCCGAACTCCTCACTCATCAGCTCTCTCCACCTTTCTCCGAGTCACATTCTTTGAGCTCTATACGACACCATGGGTGAAAAAAATTTTTTTCATACAAAATTTTACAGGAGAGGGGTCGGAAATTTGAGACGTCACAGCTCGGCCGCCATCTTGTTTTTTTAATTTTTTTCACTTTTTCTCTTAATCGTTTACTAATTTCTACAATAATCCAAAATTTCAAAGAAATCGGTTGGAAAACAAAAGAGTTGCAAGATTCACGTCGGCCGCCATCTTGTTTTTCCGAAATGTCATAATTTTCCCCAACTCGAATCCCCCCCCCAAACACATCTCCCGAATATCATTATATCGATTTCCGTCTCCTTCTAGGAGAACAACCCTGTCAATGAGTGTGTCAGTCAGTCAGTCAGTGGTAATCGAGCTATATATATTATAACTAGCGTTTGCTCGGTGCGCGAGCTGCTAAAGCAGCTCGCGGGAAGTGTTTTACTAAAAGTAAGGCGCGTTGGTGCGCGGCCCGCTAAAGCGGACCGCGATTGTTCGGCTTTATTTATTTCGCTCGGTGCGCGAGCTGCTAAAGCAGCTCGCGGGAAGTGTTATTACTACAAGTAGGGCGCGTGGGTGCGCGGCCCGCTAAAGCGGACCGCGATTGTTCGGCTTTTTTTATTTCGCTCGGTGCGCGAGCTGCTAAAGCAGCTCGCGGGAAGTGTTATTACTACAAGTAGGGCGCGTGGGTGCGCGGCCCGCTAAAGCGGACCGCGATTTTTTTACTCATCAAGTAGACCTTCGGATTCTGGTCATCTTTTGCCAAAAAATTTGTTCGAGCACACCCCACCTATCTGCAATAACCTGGCCGTGCTCCTCATTCACAAAAGAAAAAGAAAAAAAAAAGAAAAAAAAAAACAAAAAAAAAACAAAAAAAAACAAATGTAAAATGAAAAAAAAAGAAAAAGAAAAAAAGCCCTATGAACCTATCAAAATCAATGTCTTGCTTAGTTCCCAACTTCTAGTCCCTTCAATATTCCCCATACATTTAGTATGGAAAAAAAAAATCCGCCATCTTGAATTTTTTCCTACTCACCAGGTAGACCTCCGGGTTTTGATCATCTTTTGTCGAGAAACCGCTCCTCCATCTTTTATAGTCTCCGAGAGAGAGACGGACAAAATTTGCCGCCATTTTTTTTCCGCCATTTTGGAATTTTTTTTCAACTCACTGGCAACTGCTCGAGGTTTCGAATGACATTTGGTCGAGCACCCTCCACCTATCTACTATACCCTGGCCGTGCCCCTCGCCCGTCTCCGAACTCCTCACTCATCAGCTCTCGCCACCTTTCTCCGAGTCACATTCTTTGAGCTCTATACGACACCATGGGTGAAAAAAAATTTTTTCATACAAAATTTTACAGGAGAGGGGTCGGAAATTTGAGACGTCACAGCTCGGCCGCCATCTTGTTTTTTTAATTTTTTTCACTTCTTCTGTTAATCGTTTACTAATTTCTACAATAATCCAAAATTTCAAAGAAATCGGTTGGAAAACAAAAGAGTTGCAAGATTCACGTCGACCGCCATCTTGTTTTTCCGAAATGTCATAATTTTCCCCAACTCGAATCCCCCACCTGGACATATCTCCCCTACATCATTATATCGATATCCGTCTCCTTCTAGGAGAACAACCCTGTCAATGAGTGAATCAGTCAGTGAGTGAATCAGTGGTAATCGAGCTATATATATTACTAGTAGGGCGCGTGGGTGCGCGGCCCGCAAGCGGACCGCGGTTTTTCTATCGTCAAGTGGACTTTCAGGTCTTGATCATTTTTTACCCAAACACCACTCTTTCATCTTTTATACTCTCCGAGATAGACGCCTTTGAAATTTGTATGGCAGCCATCTTGAATCCGCCATTTTGAAGTTTTTTTCAGCTCACTGCCAATTGCATGACGTTTGGAGTGACTTTTGTTCTAGCACCCCCAACCTATCTTCAATACCCTGGCCGTGCTCCTCACCCACCTTCCAAACCCTCGATCATCATATCTCATCATTTGTCAGATTGAGAATTCTTTTATAAAAACAAATTTTGAAAAGGAACCGTATCAAAGTCTTGCATAGTTCTCAGCTTCTAGCCTCTTCAATATTCGCCATATATTTTGTATGGAAAAAAAAATCCGCCATCTTGAATTTTTTTCTATTCATCGAGTAGACCTTTAGGTCCTGATCATATTTTGCCCAGAAACGACTCTTCCATCTTTTATCCTCTTCGAGATAGACACCGACGAAGTTTGTATGGCCGCCATCTTTTTTCCGCCATTTTGATTTTTTTTCAGCTCACGGCCAATTGGATGAGGTTTCGAGTGACTTTTTTTCGAGCACCCCCACCTATCTTCATTACCATGGCCGTGCTCCTCACCCACCTTCCTAACCCTCGATCATCATATATCATCATTTGTCATAATGAAAATTCTTCAATAAAAACAAATCTTGAAAAGGAACCGTATCAAAGTCTTGCATGATTCCCGGCTTATAGTCTCTTCAATATTCGCCATATATTTTGTATGAAGAAAAAAAAATTCCGCCATCTTGGATTTTTTTTCTATTCATCAAATAGACCTTTAGGCCCTGATCATCTTTTGCCAAGAAACCCCTCTTCCATCTTTTATACTCCCCGAGATAGACACCGAAGAAATTTGTATGGCGGCCATCTTTTTTCCGCCATTTTGAATTTTTTTTCAGCTCGCTGCGAATTGGATGAGGTTTCGAGTGATATTTGTTCGAGCACCCCCCACCTATCTTCGATACCCTGGCCGTGCTCTTCACCCGTCTCCGAAATCCTCAATCATCAGCTCTCTCCATAATTTTCCTCCGAATGAATTTTTGTCTTCTGTACGAAACAATCAGTGAAAAAAAATTTTTTCATACAAAATTTTACAGGAGAGGTGATCAATCAGTCAGTGAATCAGTGAATCAGCACGAACAGCTATATATATATTATATATTATAACTAGCGTTTGCTCGGTGCGCGAGCTGCTAAAGCAGCTCGCGGGAAGTGTTTTACTAAAAGTAAGGCGCGTGGGTGCGCGGCCCGCTAAAGCGGACCGCGATTGTTCGGCTGTATTTATTTCGCTCGGTGCGCGAGCTGCTAAAGCAGCTCGCGGGAAGTGTTATTGCTACAAGTAGGGCGCGTGGGTGCGCGGCCCGCTAAAGCGGACCGCGATTGTTCGGCTTTATTTATTTCGCTCGGTGCGCGAGCTGCTAAAGCAGCTCGCGGGAAGTGTTATTACTACAAGTAGGGCGCGTGGGTGCGCGGCCCGCTAAAGCGGACCGCGATTTTTTTACTCATCAAGTAGACCTTCGGATTCTGGTCATCTTTTGCCAAAAAATTTGTTCGAGCACACCCCACCTATCTGCAATAACCTGGCCGTGCTCCTCATTCACAAAAGAAAAAGAAAAAAAAAGAAAAAAAATGAAAAAAAAAATGAAAAAAAAAACAAATGTAAAATGAAAAAAAAGAAAAAGAAAAAAAGCCCTATGAACCTATCAAAATCAATGTCTTGCATAGTTCCCAACTTCTAGTCCCTTCAATATTCCCCATACATTTAGTATGGAAAAAAAAAATCCGCCATCTTGAATTTTTTTCCTACTCACCAGGTAGACCTCCGTGTTTTGATCATCTTTTGTCGAGAAACCGCTCCTCCATCTTTTATAGTCTCCGAGAGAGAGACGGACAAAATTTGCCGCCATTTTTTTTCCGCCATTTTGGAATTTTTTTTCAACTCACTGGCAACTGCTCGAGGTTTCGAATGACATTTGGTCGAGCACCCTCCACCTATCTTCTATACCCTGGCCGTGCCCCTCGCCCGTCTCCGAACTCCTCACTCATCAGCTCTCTCCACCTTTCTCCGAGTCACATTCTTTGAGCTCTATACGACACCATGGGTGAAAAAAATTTTTTTCATACAAAATTTTACAGGAGAGGGGTCGGAAATTTGAGACGTCACAGCTCGGCCGCCATCTTGTTTTTGTAATTTTTTTCACTTTTTCTGTTAATCGTTTACTAATTTCTACAATAATCCAAAATTTCAAAGAAATCGGTCGGAAAACAAAAGAGTTGCAAGATTCACGTCGGCCGCCATCTTGTTTTTCCGAAATGTCATAATTTTCCCCAACTCGAATCCCCCCCCCAAACAAATCTCCAGAACATCATTATATCGATTTCCGTCTCCTTCTAGGAGAACAACCCTGTCAATCAGTGAGTGAGTGAGTGAGTGAGTGAGTATGTCAGTCAGTGGTAATCGAGCTATATATATTATAATAACTAGCATTTGCTCGGTGCGCGAGCTGCTAAAGCAGCTCGCGGGAAGTGTTATTGCTACAAGTAGGGCGCGTGGGTGCGCGGCCCGCTAAAGCGGACCGCGATTGTTCGGCTTTATTTATTTCGCTCGGTGCGCGAGCTACTAAAGCAGCTCGCGGGAAGTGTTATTACTACAAGTATGGCGCGTGGGTGCGCGGCCCGCTAAAGCGGACCGCGATTTTTTTACTCATCAAGTAGACCTTCGGATTCTGGTCATCTTTTGCCAAAAAATTTGTTCGAGCACACCCCACCTATCTGCAATAACCTGGCCGTGCTCCTCATTCACAAAAGAAAAAGAAAAAAAAGAAAAAAAAATGAAAAAAAAGAAAAAAACAAATGTAAAATGAAAAAAAGAAAAAGAAAAAAAGCCCTATGAACCTATCAAAATCAATGTCTTGCATAGTTCCCAACTTCTAGTCCCTTCAATATTCCTCATACATTTTGTATGGGGGAAAAAAAAAATCCGCCATCTTGAATTTTTTTCCTACTCACCAGGTAGACCTCCGGGTTGTGATCATCTTTTGTCGAGAAACCGCTCCTCCATCTTTTATAGTCTCCGAGGGAGAGACGGACAAAATTTGCCGCCATTTTTTTTCCGCCATTTTGGAATTTTTTTTTAACTTACTGGCAACTGCTCGAGGTTTCGAATGACATTTGGTCGAGCACCCTCCACCTATCTTCTATACCCTGGCTGTGCCCCTCGCCCGTCTCCGAACTCCTCACTCATCAGCTCTCTCCACCTTTCTCCGAGTCACATTCTTTGAGCTCTATACGACACCATGGGTGAAAAAAATTTTTTTCATACAAAATTTTACAGGAGAGGGGTGGAAATTTGAGACGTTACAGCTCGGCCGCCATCTTGTTTTTTTAATTTTTTTCACTTTTTCTGTTAATCGTTTACTAATTTCTACAATAATCCAAAATTTCAAAGAAATCGGTTGGAAAACAAAAGAGTTGCAAGATTCACGTCGGCCGCCATCTTGTTTTTCCGAAATGTCATAATTTTTCCCCACTCGAATCCCCCACCCGAACATATCTCTCCTACATCATTGTATCGTTTTCTGTCTCTTTCTAGGAGAACAATTATGTCAATCAGTGAGTGAGTCAGTGGTAATCGAGCTATATATATTACTAGTAGGGCGCGTGGGTGCGCGGCCCGCAAGCGGACCGCGGTTTTTCTACTCATCAAGTAGATCTTCGGGTCCTGATCATTTTCTATCAAATAACCACTCTTCCATCTTTTATACTCCCCGAAATAGACACCGACGAAATTTGTATGGCGGCCATCTTTTTTCCGCCATTTTGAATTTTTTTTCAGCTCACTGCGAATTGGATGGGGTTTCGAGTGACATTTGTTCGAGCACACCCCACCTATCTTCAATACCCTGGCCGTGCTCCTCACCCACCTTCCAAATCCTCGATCAGCATATCTCATCATTTGTCAGAATGAGAATTCTTCTATAAAAACAAATTTTGAAAAGGAACCGTATCAAAGTGTTGCATAGTTCTCAGCTTCTAGTCCCTTCAATATTCGCCATATATTTTGTATGAAGAAAAAAAAATCCGCCATCTTGGATTTTTTTCTATTTATCAAATAGACCTTTGGGTCCTGATCATCTTTTGCCAAGAAACCATTCTTCCATGTTTTATACTCCCCGAGATAGACACCGACGAAATTTGTATGGCGGCCATCTTTTTTCCGCCATTTTGAATTTTTTTTCAGCTCACTGCGAATTGGATGAGGTTTCGAATGACATTTGTTCGAGCACCCCCCACCTATCTTCGATACCCTGGCCGTGCTCTTCACCCGTCTCCGAAATCCTCAATCATCAGCTCTCTCCATATTTTTCCTCCGAATGAATTTTTTTCCTCTATACGAAACCATCAGTGAAAAAAAATTTTTTCATACAAAATTTTACAGGAGAGGTGATCAATGAGTGAGTGAATGAATCAGTGAATCAGTCAGTGAATCAGCCCCAGCAGCTATATATATATTAATAACTAGCGTTTGCTCGGTGCGCGAGCTGCTAAAGCAGCTCGCGGGAAGTGTTGTTACTACAAGTAGGGCGCGTGGGTGCGCGGCCCGCTAAAGCGGACCGCGATTGTTCGGCTTTATTTATTTCGCTCGGTGCGCGAGCTGCTACAGCAGCTCGCGGGAAGTGTTATTGCTACAAGTAGGGCGCGTGGGTGCGCGGCCCGCTAAAGTGGACCGCGATTTTTTTACTCATCAAGTAGACCTTCGGATTCTGGTCATCTTTTGCCAAAAAATTTGTTCGAGCACACCCCACCTATCTGCAATAACCTGGCCGTGCTCCTCATTCACAAAAGAAAAAGAAAAAAAAAGAAAAACAAAAAAAGAAAAAAAAGAAAAAAAGCAAATGTAAAATGAAAAAAAAGAAAAAGAAAAAAAGCCCTATGAACCTATCAAAATCAATGTCTTGCATAGTTCCCAACTTCTAGTCCCTTCAATATTCCCCATACATTTTGTATGGGGGAAAAAAAAAATCCGCCATCTTGAATTTTTTTCCTACTCACCAGGTAGACCTCCGGGTTGTGATCGTCTTTTGTCGAGAAACCGCTCCTCCATCTTTTATAGTCTCCGAGAGAGAGACGGACAAAATTTGCCGCCATTTTTTTTCCGCCATTTTGGAATTTTTTTTCAACTCACTGGCAACTGCTCGAGGTTTCGAATGACATTTGGTCGAGCACCCTCCACCTATCTACTATACCCTGCCCGTGCCCCTCGCCCGTCTCCGAACTCCTCACTCATCAGCTCTCTCCACCTTTCTCCGAGTTACATTCTTTGAGCTCTATACGACACCATGGGTGAAAAAAATTTTTTTCATACAAAATTTTACAGGAGAGGGGTCGGAAATTTGAGACGTCACAGCTCGGCCGCCATCTTGTTTTTTTAATTTTTTTCACTTTTTCTGTTAATCGTTTACTAATTTCTACAATAATCCAAAATTTCAAAGAAATCGGTTGGAAAACAAAAGAGTTGCAAGATTCACGTCGGCCGCCATCTTGTTTTTCCGAAATGTCATAATTTTCCCCAACTCGAATCCCCCACCCCAACATATCTCCCCTACATCATTATATCGATTTCCGTCTCCTTCTAGGAGAACAACCCTGTCAATGAGTCAGTCAGTGAATCAGTCAGTCAGTGGTAATCGAGCTATATATATATTAAATAACTAGCATTTGCTCGGTGCGCGAGCTGCTAAAGCAGCTCGCGGGAAGTGTTATTGCTACAAGTAAGGCGCGTGGGTGCGCGGCCCGCTAAAGCGGACCGCGATTGTTCGGCTTTATTTATTTCGCTCGGTGCGCGAGCTGCTAAAGCAGCTCGCGGGAAGTGTTTTACTAAAAGTAAGGCGCGTGGGTGCGCGGCCCGCTAAAGCGGACCGCGATTGTTCGGCTTTATTTATTTCGCTCGGTGCGCGAGCTGCTAAAGCAGCTCGCGGGAAGTGTTATTGCTAGAAGTAGGGCGCGTGGGTGCGCGGCCCGCTAAAGCGGACCGCGATTGTTCGGCTTTATTTATTTCGCTCGGTGCGCGAGCTGCTAAAGCAGCTCGCGGGAAGTGTTATTACTACAAGTAGGGCGCGTGGGTGCGCGGCCCGCTAAAGCGGACCGCGATTTTTTTACTCATCAAGTAGACCTTCGGATTCTGGTCATCTTTTGCCAAAAAATTTGTTCGAGCACACCCCACCTATCTGCAATAACCTGGCCGTGCTCCTCATTCACAAATGAAAAAGAAAAAAAAAGAAAAAAAAGAAAAAAAGCAAATGTAAAATGAAAAAAAAGAAAAAGAAAAAAGCCCTATGAACCTATCAAAATCAATGTCTTGCATAGTTCCCAACTTCTAGTCCCTTCAATATTCCCCATACATAATGTATGAAAAAAAAAATCCGCCATCTTGAATTTTTTTCCTACTCACCAGGTAGACCTCCGGGTTTTGATCATCTTTTGTCGTGAAACCGCTCCTCCATCTTTTATAGTCTCCGAGAGAGAGACGGACAAAATTTGCCGCCATTTTTTTTCCGCCATTTTGGATTTTTTTTTCAACTCACTGGCAACTGCTCGAGGTTTCGAATGACATTTGGTCGAGCACCCTCCACCTATCTTCTATACCCTGGCCGTGCCCCTCGCCCGTCTCCGAACTCCTCACTCATCAGCTCTCTCCACCTTTCTCCGAGTCACATTCTTTGAGCTCTATACGACATTATGGGTGAAAAAAATTTTTTTCATACAAAATTTTACAGGAGAGGGGTCGGAAATTTGAGACGTCACAGCTCGGCCGCCATCTTGTTTTTTTAATTTTTTTCACTTTTTCTGTTAATCGTTTACTAATTTCTACAATAATCCAAAATTTCAAAGAAATCTGTTGGAAAACAAAAGAGTTGCAAGATTCACGTCGGCCGCCATCTTGTTTTTCCGAAATGTCATAATTTTCCCCAACTCGAATCCCCCCCCCCAAACACATCTCCCCTACATCATTGTATCGTTTTCCGTCTCTTTCTAGGAGAACAATCGTGTCAATCAGTCAGTGAGTGAGTCAGTGAGTGGTAATCGAGCTATATATATTATAACTAGCGTTTGCTCGGTGCGCGAGCTGCTAAAGCAGCTCGCGGGAAGTGTTATTACTAAAAGTAGGGCGCGTGGGTGCGCGGCCCGCTAAAGCGGACCGCGATTTTTTTACTCATCAAGTAGACCTTCGGATTCTGGTCATCTTTTGCCAAAAAATTTGTTCGAGCACACCCCACCTATCTGCAATAACCTGGCCGTGCTCCTCATTCACAAAAGAAAAAGAAAAAAAAAGAAAAAAAGAAAAGAAAAAAGGAAGAAAGAAAAAAAGAAAATGAAAAATGAAAAAAAGAAAAATAATAAAAAAAAGGAAAAAAGAAAGAAAAAAAGAAAAAAAAGAAAAAAGAAAAAAAGCAAATAAATGAAAAATGAAAAAAAGAAAAAAAAGAAAAAAAAATTAAAAATGAAAAAATAAAAAGAAAAACAAAAAAGAAAAGAAAAGAAAAAAAAGAAAATTAAAAATGAAAAAAAAGGAAAAGAAAAAGAAAAAAAGGAAAAACGAAAAAGAAAAGAAAAAAGTAAAAGCAAAAGAAAAAGAAAAAAAGAAAAGAGAAATAAAGAAAAAAACGAAAAATGAAGAAAAAGAGAAAAAAAAAGAAAAAAGAAACAAAAAGAAGAAAAAAAAAGAAAAATCAATATTCGCCATATATTTCGCATGGAAAAAAAATCCGCCATCTTGAGTTTTTTCCTGATCATCAAGTAGACCTTTGGGTCTTGATCATCTGTTGCCAAGAAACTACTCTTCCATCTTTTATACTTTCCGAGATAGACACCAGAGAAAGTTTCTATGGCCGCCATCTTGAATCCGCCATTTTGGATTTTTTTTTCAACTCCCTGCTAATTGGATGTGGTTTCGAGTAATTTTTGTTGGAGCACACCCCACCTAGTTGGTCGCGTGGATAGTTGGCAAAAAAAACCACTCTTTCACCTTTTTAACCCATTTCCAAAAAGGAGGAGGTTCTCAATTCGGCCAGTATATTTTTCTTTTTTAATTCTCCGAGATCTAAGACACCTATGAACCTATCAAAATCAATGTCTTGCATAGTTCCCAACTTCTAGTCCCTTCAATATTCCCCATACATTTTGTATGGAAAAAAAAATTCCGCCATCTTGAATTTTTTTCCTGCTCACCAGGTAGACCTCCGGGTTTTGATCATCTTTTGTCGAGAAACCGCTCCTCCATCTTTTATAGTCTCCGTGAGAGAGACGGACAAAATTTGCCGCCATTTTTTTTCCGCCATTTTGGAATTTTTTTTCAACTCACTGGCAACTGCTCGAGGTTTCGAATGACATTTGGTCGAGCACCCTCCACCTATCTTCTATATCCTGGCCGTGCCCCTCGCCCGTCTCCGAACTCCTCACTCATCAGCTCTCTCCACCTTTCTCCGAGTCACATTCTTTGAGCTCTATACGACACCATGGGTGAATAAAATTTTTTTCATACAAAATTTTACAGGAGAGGGGTCGGAAATTTGAGACGTCACAGCTCGGCCGCCATCTTGTTTTTTTAATTTTTTTACTTTTTCTGTTAATCGTTTACTAATTTCTACAATAATCCAAAATTTCAAAGAAATCGGTTTAAAAACAAAAGAGTTGCAAGAATCACGTCGGCCGCCATCTTGTTTTTCCGAAATGTCATAATTTTTCCCCACTCGAATCCCCCACCCGGACATATCTCCCCTACATCATTGTATCGTTTTCCGTCTCTTTCTAGGAGAACAATCGTGTCAATCAGTGAGTGTGTCAGTCAGTGAGTGGTAATCGAGCTATATATTCATACTAGCATTTGCTCGGTGCGCGAGCTGCTAAAGCAGCTCGCGGGAAGTGTTTTACTAAAAGTAAGGCGCGTGGGTGCGCGGCCCGCTAAAGCGGACCGCGATTGTTCGGCTTTATTTATTTCGCTCGGTGCGCGAGCTGCTAAAGCAGCTCGCGGGAAGTGTTATTGCTACAAGTAGGGCGCGTGGGTGCGCGGCCCGCTAAAGCGGACCGCGATTGTTCGGCTTTATTTATTTCGCTCGGTGCGCGAGCTGCTAAAGCAGCTCGCGGGAAGTGTTATTACTACAAGTAGGGCGCGTGGGTGCGCGGCCCGCTAAAGCGGACCGCGATTTTTTTACTCATCAAGTAGACCTTCGGATTCTGGTCATCTTTTGCCAAAAAATTTGTTCGAGCACACCCCACCTATCTGCAATAACCTGGCCGTGCTCCTCATTCACAAAAGAAAAAGAAAAAAAAAGAAAAAATAAAAGAAAAAAAGAAGAAAGAAAGAAGAAAATGAAAAATGAATAAAAAGAAAAATAATAAAAAAAAGGAAAAAAGAAAGAAAAAAGAAAAAAAAGGAAAAAAAGAAAAAAGAAAAAAAAAGAAAGTGAAAAATGAAAAAAATAAAAAAAAAATAAAAAAAAGGAAAAAAGAAAAGAAAAATGAAAAAAAAAGAAAATGAAAAATGAAAAACAAGGAAAAGAAAAAGAAAAAAGGAAAAACGAAAAAGAAAAGAAAAAGTAAAAGCAAAAGAAAAAGAAAAAAATAAAAGAGAAAAAAGAAAAAAAAAAGAAAAATGAAGAAAAAGAAAAAAGAAACAAAAAGAAGAAAAAAAAAGAAAAATCAATATTCGCCATATATTTCGCATGGAAAAAAAATCCGCCATCTTGTTTTTTTCCTGATCATCAAGTAGACCTTTGGGTCTTGATCATCTGTTGCCAAGAAACTACTCTTCCATCTTTTATACTCTCCGAGATAGACACCAGAGAAAGTTTCTATGGCCGCCATCTTGAATCCGCCATTTTGGAGTTTTTTTTTCAACTCCCTGCTAATTAGATGTGGTTTCGAGTAATTTTTGTTGGAGCACACCCCACCTAGTTGGTCGCGTGGATAGTTGGCAAAAAAACCACTCTTTCACCTTTTTTAACCCATTTCCAAAAAGGAGGAGGTTCTCAATTCGGCCAGTATATTTTTCTTTTTTAATTCTCCGAGATCTAAGACACCTATGAACCTATCAAAATCAATGTCTTGCATAGTTCCCAATTTCTAGTCCCTTCAATATTCCCCATACATTTTGTATGGAAAAAAAAAATTCCGCCATCTTGAATTTTTTTCCTACTCACCAGGTAGACCTCCGGGTTTTGATCATCTTTTGTCGAGAAACCGCTCCTCCATCTTTTATAGTCTCCGAGAGAGAGACGGACAAAATTTGCCGCCATTTTTTTTCCGCCATTTTGGAATTTTTTTTCAACTCACTGGCAACTGATCGAGGTTTCGAATGACATTTGGTCGAGCACCCTCCACCTATCTTTTATACCCTGGCCGTGCCCCTCGCCCGTCTCCGAACTCCTCACTCATCAGCTCTCTCCACCTTTCTCCCAGTCACATTCTTTGAGCTCTATACGACACCATGGGTGAAAAAAATTTTTTTCATACAAAATTTTACAGGAGAGGGGTCGGAAATTTGAGACGTCACAGCTCGGCCGCCATCTTGTTTTTTTAATTTTTTTCACTTTTTCTGTTAATATTTTACTAATTTCTATAATAATCCAAAATTTCAAAGAAATCGGTTGGAAAACAAAAGAGTTGCAAGAATCACGTCGGCCGCCATCTTGTTTTTCCGAAATGTCATAATTTTTCCCCACTCGAATCCCCCACCCGAACATATCTCCCCTACATCATTGTATCGTTTTTTGTCTTTCTAGGAGAACAATTATGTCAATGAGTCAGTGGTAATCGAGCTATATATATTACTAGCATTTGCTCGGTGCGCGAGCTGCTAAAGTAGCTCGCGGGAAGTGTTATTGCTACAAGTAGGGCGCGTGGGTGCGCGGCCCGCTAAAGCGGACCGCGATTGTTCGGCTTTATTTATTTCGCTCGGTGCGCGAGCTGCTAAAGCAGCTCGCGGGAAGTGTTATTACTACAAGTAGGGCGCGTGGGTGCGCGGCCCGCTAAAGCGGACCGCGATTTTTTTACTCATCAAGTAGACCTTCGGATTCTGGTCATCTTTTGCCAAAAAATTTGTTCGAGCACACCCCACCTATCTGCAATAACCTGGCCGTGCTCCTCATTCACAAAAGAAAAAGAAAAAAAAAGAAAAAAAAAAAAGAAAAAAAGCAAATGTAAAATGAAAAAAAAGAAAAAGAAAAAAAGCCCTATGAACCTATCAAAATCAATGTCTTGCATAGTTCCCAACTTCTAGTCCCTTCAATATTCCCCATACATTTTGTATGGAAAAAAAAAATCCGCCATCTTGAATTTTTTTCCTACTCACCAGGTAGACCTCCGGGTTGTGATCATCTTTTGTCGAGAAACCGCTCCTCCATCTTTTATAGTCTCCGAGAGAGAGACGGACAAAATTTGCCGCCATTTTTTTTCCGCCATTTTGGAATTTTTTTTCAACTCACTGGCAACTGCTCGAGGTTTCGAATGACATTTGGTCGAGCACCCTCCACCTATCTTCTATACCCTGGCCGTGCCCCTCGCATGTCTCCGAACTCCTCACTCATCAGCTCTCTCCACCTTTCTCCGAGTCACATTCTTTGAGTTCTATACGACACCATGGGTGAAAAAAATTTTTTTCATACAAAATTTTACAGGAGAGGGGTGGAAATTTGAGACGTCACAGCTCGGCCGCCATCTTGTTTTTTTAATTTTTTTCACTTTTTCTGTTAATCGTTTACTAATTTCTACAATAATCCAAAATTTCAAAGAAATCGGTTGGAAAACAAAAGAGTTGCAAGATTCACGTCGGCCGCCATCTTGTTTTTCCGAAATGTCATAATTTTCCCCAACTCGAATCCCCCCCCCAAACACATTTCCCGAACATCATTATATAGATTTCCGTCTCCTTCTAGGAGAACAATCGTGTCAATGAGTCAGTCAGTGAGTCAGTGGTAATCGAGCTATATATATTATAATAACTAGCGTTTGCTCGGTGCGCGAGCTGCTAAAGCAGCTCGCGGGAAGTGTTATTGCTGCAAGTAGGGCGCGTGGGTGCGCGGCCCGCTAAAGCGGACCGCGATTGTTCGGCTTTATTTATTTCGCTCGGTGCGCGAGCTGCTAAAGCAGCTCGCGGGAAGTGTTATTACTACAAGTAGGGCGCGTGGGTGCGCGGCCCGCTAAAGCGGACCGCGATTTTTTTACTCATCAAGTAGACCTTCGGATTCTGGTCATCTTTTGCCAAAAAATTTGTTCGAGCACACCCCACCTATCTGCAATAACCTGGCCGTGCTCCTCATTCACAAAAGAAAAAGAAAAAAAAAAAAAAAATGAAAAAAAAGAAAAAAAAAACAAATGTAAAATGAAAAAAGAAAAAGAAAAAAAGCCCTATGAACCTATCAAAATCAATGTCTTGCATAGTTCCCAACTTCTAGTCCCTTCAATATTCCCCATACATTTTGTATGTAAAAAAAAAATCCGCCATCTTGAATTTTTTTCCTACTCACCAGGTAGACCTCCGGGTTGTGATCATCTTTTGTCGAGAAACCGCTCCTCCATCTTTTATAGTCTCCGAGAGAGAGACGGACAAAATTTGCCGCCATTTTTTTTCCGCCATTTTGGAATTTTTTTTCAACTCACTGGCAACTGCTCGAGGTTTCGAATGACATTTGGTCGAGCACCCTCCACCTATCTTCTATACCCTGGCCGTGCCCCTCGCCCATCTCCGAACTCCTCACTCATCAGCTCTCTCCACCTTTCTCCGAGTCACATTCTTTGAGCTCTATACGACACCATGGGTGAAAAAAATTTTTTTCATACAAAATTTTACAGGAGAGGGGTGGAAATTTGAGACGTCACAGCTCGGCCGCCATCTTGTTTTTTTAATTTTTTTCACTTTTTCTGTTAATCGTTTACTAATTTCTACAATAATCCAAAATTTCAAAGAAATCGGTTGGAAAACAAAAGAGTTGCAAGATTCACGTCGGCCGCCATCTTGTTTTTCCGAAATGTCATAATTTTTCCCCACTCGAATCTCCCACCCGAACATATCTCCCCTACATCATTCTATCGTTTTTTGTCTCTTTCTAGGAGAACAATTATGTCAATCAGTGAGTGTGTCAGTCAGTCAGTGGTAATCGAGCTATATATATTATAACTAGCATTTGCTCGGTGCGCGAGCTGCTAAAGCAGCTCGCGGGAAGTGTTTTACTAAAAGTAAGGCGCGTGGGTGCGCGGCCCGCTAAAGCGGACCGCGATTGTTCGGCTTTGTTTATTTCGCTCGGTGCGCGAGCTGCTAAAGCAGCTCGCGGGAAGTGTTATTGCTACAAGTAGGGCGCGTGGGTGCGCGGCCCGCTAAAGCGGACCGCGATTGTTCGGCTTTATTTATTTCGCTCGGTGCGCGAGCTGCTAAAGCAGCTCGCGGGAAGTGTTATTGCTACAAGTAGGGCGCGTGGGTGCGCGGCCCGCTAAAGCGGACCGCGATTGTTCGGCTTTATTTATTTCGCTCGGTGCGCGAGCTGCTAAAGCAGCTCGCGGGAAGTGTTATTACTACAAGTAGGGCGCGTGGGTGCGCGGCCCGCTAAAGCGGACCGCGATTTTTTTACTCATCAAGTAGACCTTCGGATTCTGGTCATCTTTTGCCAAAAAATTTGTTCGAGCACACCCCACCTATCTGCAATAACCTGGCCGTGCTCCTCATTCACAAAAGAAAAAAAAGAAAAAAAAATGAAAAAAAAGAAAAAAAACAAATGAAAAATGAAAAAAAGAAAAAGAAAAAAATCCCTATGAACCTATCAAAATCAATGTCTTGCATAGTTCCCAACTTCTAGTCCCTTCAATATTCCCCATACATTTTGTATGGGGGGAAAAAAAAATCCGCCATCTTGAATTTTTTTCCTACTCACCAGGTAGACCTCCGGGTTGTGATCATCTTTTGTCGAGAAACAGCTCCTCCATCTTTTATAGTCTCCGAGAGAGAGACGGACAAAATTTGCCGCCATTTTTTTTCCGCCATTTTGGAATTTTTTTTCAACTCACTGGCAACTGCTCGAGGTTTCGAATGACATTTGGTCGAGCACCCTCCACCTATCTACTATACCCTGGCCGTGCCCCTCGCCCGTCTCCGAACTCCTCACTCATCAGCTCTCGCCACCTTTCTCCGAGTCACATTCTTTGAGCTCTATACGACACCATGGGTGAAAAAAATTTTTTTCATACAAAATTTTACAGGAGAGGGGTGGAAATTTGAGACGTCACAGCTCGGCCGCCATCTTGGTTTTTAATTTTTTTCACTTTTTCTGTTAATCGTTTACTAATTTCTACAATAATCCAAAATTTCAAAGAAATCGGTTGGAAAACAAAAGAGTTGCAAGATTCACGTCGGCCGCCATCTTGTTTTTCCGAAATGTCATAATTTTTCCCCACTCGAATCCCCCACCCGAACATATCTCCCGTACATCATTTTATCGTTTTTCGTCTCTTTCTAGGAGAACAATTATGTCAATGAGTCAGTGAATCAGTGAATCAGTGAATCAGTGAATCAGTCAGTGGTAATCGAGCTATATATATTATAACTAGTATTTCGCTCGGTGCGCGAGCTGCTAAAGCAGCTCGCGGGAAGTGTTTTACTAAAAGTAAGGCGCGTGGGTGCGCGGCCCGCTAAAGCGGACCGCGATTGTTCGGCTTTATTTATTTCGCTCGGTGCGCGAGCTGCTAAAGCAGCTCGCGGGAAGTGTTATTGCTACAAGTAGGGCGCGTGGGTGCGCGGCCCGCTAAAGCGGACCGCGATTGTTCGGCTTTATTTATTTCGCTCGGTGCGCGAGCTGCTAAAGCAGCTCGCGGGAAGTGTTATTGCTACAAGTAGGGCGCGTGGGTGCGCGGCCCGCTAAAGCGGACCGCGATTGTTCGGCTTTATTTATTTCGCTCGGTGCGCGAGCTGCTAAAGCAGCTCGCGGGAAGTGTTATTACTACAAGTAGGGCGCGTGGGTGCGCGGCCCGCTAAAGCGGACCGCGATTTTTTTACTCATCAAGTAGACCTTCGCATTCTGGTCATCTATTGCCAAAAAATTTGTTCGAGCACACCCCACCTATCTGCAATAACCTGGCAGTGCTCCTCATTCACAAAAGAAAAAGAAAAAAAAGAAAAAAAAAATGAAAAAAAAGAAAAAAAGCAAATGTAAAATGAAAAAAAAGAAAAAGAAAAAAAGCCCTATGAACCTTTGATTGTTCGGCTTTATTTATTTCGCTCGGTGCGCGAGCTGCTAAAGCAGCTCGCGGGAAGTGTTATTGCTACAAGTAGGGCGCGTGGGTGCGCGGCCCGCTAAAGCGGACCGCGATTTTTTTACTCATCAAGTAGACCTTCGGATTCTGGTCATCTTTTGCCAAAAAAATTGTTCGAGCACACCCCACCTATCTGCAATAACCTGGCCGTGCTCCTCATTCACAAATGAAAAAGAAAAAAAAAGAAAAAAATGAAAAAAAAGGAAAAAAACAAATGTAAAATGAAAAAAAGAAAAAGAAAAAAAGCCCTATGAACCTATCAAAATCAATGTCTTGCATAGTTCCCAACTTCTAGTCCCTTCAATATTCCCCATACATTTTGTATGGGGGAAAAAAAAAATCCGCCATCTTGAATTTTTTTCCTACTCACCAGGTAGACCTCCGGGTTGTGATGTTCTTTTGTCGAGAAACCACTCCTCCATCTTTTATAGTCTCCGAGAGAGAGACGGACAAAATTTGCCGCCATTTTTTTTCCGCCATTTTGGAATTTTTTTTCAACTCACTGGCAACTGCTCGAGGTTTCGAATGACATTTGGTCGAGCACCCTCCACCTATCTTCTATACCCTGGCCGTGCCCCTCGCCCGTCTCCGAACTCCTCACTCATCAGCTCTCTCCACCTCTCTCCGAGTCACATTCTTTGAGCTCTATACGACACCATGGGTGAAAAAAAATTTTTTCATACAAAATTTTACAGGAGAGGGGTCGAAAATTTGAGACGTCACAGCTCGGCCGCCATCTTGTTTTTTTAATTTTTTTCACTTTTTCTGTTAATCGTTTACTAATTTCTACGATAATCCAAAATTTCAAAGAAATCGGTTGGAAAACAAAAGAGTTGCAAGATTCACGTCGGCCGCCATCTTGTTTTTCCGAAATGTCATAATTTTCCCCAACTCGAATCCCCCACCTGGACATATCTCCCCTACATCATTATATCGATTTCCGTCTCCTTCTAGGAGAACAACCCTGTCAATGAGTGAGTGAATCAGTCAGTGAATCAGTGGTAATCGAGCTATATATATTACTAGTATTTCGCTCGGTGCGCGAGCTGCTAAAGCAGCTCGCGGGAAGTGTTTTACTAAAAGTAAGGCGCGTGGGTGCGCGGCCCGCTAAAGCGGACCGCGATTGTTCGGCTTTATTTATTTCGCTCGGTGCGCGAGCTGCTAAAGCAGCTCGCGGGAAGTGTTATTACTACAAGTAGGGCGCGTGGGTGCGCGGCCCGCTAAAGCGGACCGCGATTTTTTTACTCATCAAGTAGCCCTTCGGATTCTGGTCATCTTTTGCCAAAAAATTTGTTCGAGCACACCCCACCTATCTGTAATAACCTGGCCGTGCTCCTCATTCACAAAAGAAAAAGAAAAAAAAAGAAAAAAAATGAAAAAAAACAAAAAAAAAAACAAATGTAAAATGAAAAAAAAGAAAAAGAAGAAAAGCCCTATGAACCTATCAAAACCAATGTCTTGCATAGTTCCCAACTTCTAGTCCCTTCAATATTCCCCATACATTTAGTATGGAAAAAAAAGTCCGCCATCTTGAATTTTTTTCCTACTCACCAGGTAGACCTCCGGGTTTCGATCATCTTTTGTCGAGAAACCGCTCCTCCATCTTTTATAGTCTCCGAGAGAGAGACGGACAAAATTTGCCGCCATTTTTTTTCCGCCATTTTGGAATTTTTTTTCAACTCACTGGCAACTGCTCGAGATTTCGAATGACATTTGGTCGAGCACCCTCCACCTATCTACTATACCCTGGCCGTGCCCCTCGCCCGTCTCCGAACTCCTCACTCATCAGCTCTCGCCACCTTTCTCCGAGTCACATTCTTTGAGCTCTATACGACACCATGGGTGAAAAAAATTTTTTTCATACAAAATTTTACAGGAGAGGGGTCTGAAATTTGAGACGTCACAGCTCGGCCGCCATCTTGTTTTTTTAATTTTTTTCACTTTTTCTGTTAATCGTTTACTAATTTCTACAATAATCCAAAATTTCAAAGAAATCGGTTGGAAAACAAAAGAGTTGCAAGATTCACGTCGGCCGCCATCTTGTTTTTCCGAAATGTCATAATTTTCCCCAACTCGAATCCCCCACCTGGACATATCTCCCCTACATCATTATATCGATTTCCGTCTCCTTCTAGGAGAACAACCCTGTCAATGAGTGAGTGAGTGAGTGAGTGAGTGTGTCAGTCAGTGGTAATCGAGCTATATATATTATAACTAGTAGGGCGCGTGGGTGCGCGGCCCGCAAGCGGACCGCGGTTTTTCTACTCGGCAAGTAGACTTTTAGGTCTTGATCATTGTCTATCAAAAAACCACTCTTCCATCTTTTATACTCTCCGAGATAGACACCGTTGAAGTTTGTATGGCCGCCATCTTGAATCCGCCATTTTGGATTTTTTTTCAGCTCACTACCAATTGGATGAGGTTTCGAGTGACTTGTTCGAGCACCCTATCTTTATTACCATGGCCGTGCTCCTCACCCACCTTCCAAACCCTCGATCATCATATGTCATCATTTGTCATAATGAAAATTCTTCAATAAAAACAAATCTTGAAAAGGAACCGTATCAAAGTCTTGCATGAATCCCGCCTCCCGGCTTCTAGTCTCATCAATATTCGCCATATATTTTGTATGAAGAAAAAAAAATTCCGCCATCTTGGATTTTTTTTCTATTCATCAAATAGACCTTTTGGTCTTGATCATCTTTTGCCAAGAAACCACTCTTCCATCTTTTATACTCCCCGAGATAGACACCGACGAAATTTGTATGGCGGCCATCTTTTTTCCGCCATTTTGAATTTATTTTCAGCTCACTGCGAATTGGATGAGGTTTCGAGTGACATTTGTTCGAGCACACCCCACCTATCTTCAATACCCCGGCCGTGCTCTTCACCCGTCTCCGAAATCCTCAATCATCAGCTCTCTCCATAATTTTCCTCCGAATGAATTTTTGTCCTCTATACGAAACCATAGGTGAAAAAAAAATTTTTCATACAAAATTTTACAGGAGAGGTGATCAATCAGTCAGTGAGTCAGTGAATCAGCACGAGCAGCTATATATATATTAATAACTAGTATTTCGCTCGGTGCGCGAGCTGCTAAAGCAGCTCGCGGGAAGTGTTTTACTAAAAGTAAGGCGCGTGGTTGCGCGGCCCGCTGAAGCGGACCGCGATTGTTCGGCTTTATTTATTTCGCTCGGTGCGCGAGCTGCTAAAGCAGCTCGCGGGAAGTGTTATTACTACAAGTAGGGCGCGTGGGTGCGCGGCCCGCTAAAGCGGACCGCGATTTTTTTACTCATCAAGTAGACCTTCGGATTCTGGTCATCTTTTGCCAAAAAATTTGTTCGAGCACACCCCACCTATCTGCAATAACCTGGCCGTGCTCCTCATTCACAAAAGAAAAAGAAAAAAAAAGAAAAAAAAAAATGAAAAAAAACAAATGTAAAATGAAAAAAAAGAAAAAGAAAAAAAGCCCTATGAACCTATCAAAATCAATGTCTTGCATAGTTCCCAACTTCTAGTCCCTTCAATATTCCCCATATACATTTTGTATGGAAAAAAAAATCCGCCATCTTGAATCTTTTTCCTACTCACCAGGTAGACCTCCGGGTTTTGATCATCTCTTGTCGAGAAACCGCTCCTCCATCTCTTATAGTCTCCGAGAGAGAGACGGACAAAATTTGCCGCCATTTTTTTTCCGCCATTTTGGATTTTTTTTTCAACTCACTGGCAACTGCTCGAGGTTTCGAATGACATTTGGTCGAGCACCCTCCACCTATCTTCTATACCCTGGCCGTGCCCCTCGCCCGTCTCCGAACTCCTCACTCATCAGCTCTCTCCACCTTTCTCCGAGTCACATTCTTTGAGCTCTATACGACACCATGGGTGAAAAAAATTTTTTTCATACAAAATTTTACAGGAGAGGGGTGGAAATTTGAGACGTCACAGCTCGGCCGCCATCTTGTTTTTTTTAATTTTTTTCACTTTTTCTGTTAATCGTTTACTAATTTCTACAATAATCCAAAATTTCAAAGAAATCGGTTGGAAAACAAAAGAGTTGCAAGAATCACGTCGGCCGCCATCTTGTTTTTCCGAAATGTCATAATTTTTCCCCACTCGAATCCCCCACCCGGACATATCTCCCCTACATCATTGTATCGTTTCCTGTCTCTTTCTAGGAGAACAATCGTGTCAATCAGTGAGTGAGTCAGTGGTAATCGAGCTATATATATTATACTAGCATTTGCTCGGTGCGCGAGCTGCTAAAGCAGCTCGCGGGAAGTGTTTCACTAAAAGTAAGGCGCGTGGGTGCGCGGCCCGCTAAAGCGGACCGCGATTGTTCGGCTTTATTTATTTCGCTCGGTGCGCGAGCTGCTAAAGCAGTTCGCGGGAAGTGTTATTACTACAAGTAGGGCGCGTGGGTGCGCGGCCCGCTAAAGCGGACCGCGATTTTTTTACTCATCAAGTAGACCTTCGGATTCTGGTCATCTTTTGCCAAAAAATTTGTTCGAGCACACCCCACCTATCTGCAATAACCTGGCCGTGCTCCTCATTCACAAAAGAAAAAGAAAAAAAAAGAAAAAAAAAAGAAAAAAAAGAAAAAAAAAATGAAAAAAAAGAAAAAAAAACAAATGTAAAATGAAAAAAAAGAAAAAAAACAAATGTAAAATGAAAAAAAGAAAAAGAAAAAAAGCCCTATGAACCTATCAAAATCAATGTCTTGCATAGTTCCCAACTTCTAGTCCCTTCAATATTCCCCATACATTTTGTATGGGAAAAAAAAATCCGCCATCTTGAATTTTTTTCCTACTCACCAGGTAGACCTCCGGGTTGTGATGTTCTTTTGTCGAGAAACCACTCCTCCATCTTTTATAGTCTCCGAGAGAGAGACGGACAAAATTTGCCGCCATTTTTTTTCCGCCATTTTGGAATTTTTTTTCAACTCACTGGCAACTGCTCGAGGTTTCGAATGACATTTGGTCGAGCACCCTCCACCTATCTTCTATACCCTGGCCGTGCCCCTCGCCCGTCTCCGAACTCCTCACTCATCAGCTCTCTCCACCTCTCTCCGAGTCACATTCTTTGAGCTCTATACGACACCATGGGTGAAAAAAAATTTTTTCATACAAAATTTTACAGGAGAGGGGTCGAAAATTTGAGACGTCACAGCTCGGCCGCCATCTTGTTTTTTTAATTTTTTTCACTTTTTCTGTTAATCGTTTACTAATTTCTACGATAATCCAAAATTTCAAAGAAATCGGTTGGAAAACAAAAGAGTTGCAAGATTCACGTCGGCCGCCATCTTGTTTTTCCGAAATGTCATAATTTTCCCCAACTCGAATCCCCCACCTGGACATATCTCCCCTACATCATTATATCGATTTCCGTCTCCTTCTAGGAGAACAACCCTGTCAATGAGTGAGTGAATCAGTCAGTGAATCAGTGGTAATCGAGCTATATATATTACTAGTATTTCGCTCGGTGCGCGAGCTGCTAAAGCAGCTCGCGGGAAGTGTTTTACTAAAAGTAAGGCGCGTGGGTGCGCGGCCCGCTAAAGCGGACCGCGATTGTTCGGCTTTATTTATTTCGCTCGGTGCGCGAGCTGCTAAAGCAGCTCGCGGGAAGTGTTATTACTACAAGTAGGGCGCGTGGGTGCGCGGCCCGCTAAAGCGGACCGCGATTTTTTTACTCATCAAGTAGCCCTTCGGATTCTGGTCATCTTTTGCCAAAAAATTTGTTCGAGCACACCCCACCTATCTGTAATAACCTGGCCGTGCTCCTCATTCACAAAAGAAAAAGAAAAAAAAAGAAAAAAAATGAAAAAAAACAAAAAAAAAAACAAATGTAAAATGAAAAAAAGAAAAAGAAGAAAAGCCCTATGAACCTATCAAAACCAATGTCTTGCATAGTTCCCAACTTCTAGTCCCTTCAATATTCCCCATACATTTAGTATGGAAAAAAAAGTCCGCCATCTTGAATTTTTTTCCTACTCACCAGGTAGACCTCCGGGTTTCGATCATCTTTTGTCGAGAAACCGCTCCTCCATCTTTTATAGTCTCCGAGAGAGAGACGGACAAAATTTGCCGCCATTTTTTTTCCGCCATTTTGGAATTTTTTTTCAACTCACTGGCAACTGCTCGAGATTTCGAATGACATTTGGTCGAGCACCCTCCACCTATCTACTATACCCTGGCCGTGCCCCTCGCCCGTCTCCGAACTCCTCACTCATCAGCTCTCGCCACCTTTCTCCGAGTCACATTCTTTGAGCTCTATACGACACCATGGGTGAAAAAAATTTTTTTCATACAAAATTTTACAGGAGAGGGGTCTGAAATTTGAGACGTCACAGCTCGGCCGCCATCTTGTTTTTTTAATTTTTTTCACTTTTTCTGTTAATCGTTTACTAATTTCTACAATAATCCAAAATTTCAAAGAAATCGGTTGGAAAACAAAAGAGTTGCAAGATTCACGTCGGCCGCCATCTTGTTTTTCCGAAATGTCATAATTTTCCCCAACTCGAATCCCCCACCTGGACATATCTCCCCTACATCATTATATCGATTTCCGTCTCCTTCTAGGAGAACAACCCTGTCAATGAGTGAGTGAGTGAGTGAGTGAGTGTGTCAGTCAGTGGTAATCGAGCTATATATATTATAACTAGTAGGGCGCGTGGGTGCGCGGCCCGCAAGCGGACCGCGGTTTTTCTACTCGGCAAGTAGACTTTTAGGTCTTGATCATTGTCTATCAAAAAACCACTCTTCCATCTTTTATACTCTCCGAGATAGACACCGTTGAAGTTTGTATGGCCGCCATCTTGAATCCGCCATTTTGGATTTTTTTTCAGCTCACTACCAATTGGATGAGGTTTCGAGTGACTTGTTCGAGCACCCTATCTTTATTACCATGGCCGTGCTCCTCACCCACCTTCCAAACCCTCGATCATCATATGTCATCATTTGTCATAATGAAAATTCTTCAATAAAAACAAATCTTGAAAAGGAACCGTATCAAAGTCTTGCATGAATCCCGCCTCCCGGCTTCTAGTCTCATCAATATTCGCCATATATTTTGTATGAAGAAAAAAAAATTCCGCCATCTTGGATTTTTTTTCTATTCATCAAATAGACCTTTTGGTCTTGATCATCTTTTGCCAAGAAACCACTCTTCCATCTTTTATACTCCCCGAGATAGACACCGACGAAATTTGTATGGCGGCCATCTTTTTTCCGCCATTTTGAATTTATTTTCAGCTCACTGCGAATTGGATGAGGTTTCGAGTGACATTTGTTCGAGCACACCCCACCTATCTTCAATACCCCGGCCGTGCTCTTCACCCGTCTCCGAAATCCTCAATCATCAGCTCTCTCCATAATTTTCCTCCGAATGAATTTTTGTCCTCTATACGAAACCATAGGTGAAAAAAAAATTTTTCATACAAAATTTTACAGGAGAGGTGATCAATCAGTCAGTGAGTCAGTGAATCAGCACGAGCAGCTATATATATATTAATAACTAGTATTTCGCTCGGTGCGCGAGCTGCTAAAGCAGCTCGCGGGAAGTGTTTTACTAAAAGTAAGGCGCGTGGTTGCGCGGCCCGCTGAAGCGGACCGCGATTGTTCGGCTTTATTTATTTCGCTCGGTGCGCGAGCTGCTAAAGCAGCTCGCGGGAAGTGTTATTACTACAAGTAGGGCGCGTGGGTGCGCGGCCCGCTAAAGCGGACCGCGATTTTTTTACTCATCAAGTAGACCTTCGGATTCTGGTCATCTTTTGCCAAAAAATTTGTTCGAGCACACCCCACCTATCTGCAATAACCTGGCCGTGCTCCTCATTCACAAAAGAAAAAGAAAAAAAAAGAAAAAAAAAAAATGAAAAAAAACAAATGTAAAATGAAAAAAAAGAAAAAGAAAAAAAGCCCTATGAACCTATCAAAATCAATGTCTTGCATAGTTCCCAACTTCTAGTCCCTTCAATATTCCCCATATACATTTTGTATGGAAAAAAAAATCCGCCATCTTGAATCTTTTTCCTACTCACCAGGTAGACCTCCGGGTTTTGATCATCTCTTGTCGAGAAACCGCTCCTCCATCTCTTATAGTCTCCGAGAGAGAGACGGACAAAATTTGCCGCCATTTTTTTTCCGCCATTTTGGATTTTTTTTCAACTCACTGGCAACTGCTCGAGGTTTCGAATGACATTTGGTCGAGCACCCTCCACCTATCTTCTATACCCTGGCCGTGCCCCTCGCCCGTCTCCGAACTCCTCACTCATCAGCTCTCTCCACCTTTCTCCGAGTCACATTCTTTGAGCTCTATACGACACCATGGGTGAAAAAAATTTTTTTCATACAAAATTTTACAGGAGAGGGGTGGAAATTTGAGACGTCACAGCTCGGCCGCCATCTTGTTTTTTTTAATTTTTTTCACTTTTTCTGTTAATCGTTTACTAATTTCTACAATAATCCAAAATTTCAAAGAAATCGGTTGGAAAACAAAAGAGTTGCAAGAATCACGTCGGCCGCCATCTTGTTTTTCCGAAATGTCATAATTTTTCCCCACTCGAATCCCCCACCCGGACATATCTCCCCTACATCATTGTATCGTTTCCTGTCTCTTTCTAGGAGAACAATCGTGTCAATCAGTGAGTGAGTCAGTGGTAATCGAGCTATATATATTATACTAGCATTTGCTCGGTGCGCGAGCTGCTAAAGCAGCTCGCGGGAAGTGTTTCACTAAAAGTAAGGCGCGTGGGTGCGCGGCCCGCTAAAGCGGACCGCGATTGTTCGGCTTTATTTATTTCGCTCGGTGCGCGAGCTGCTAAAGCAGCTCGCGGGAAGTGTTTTTACTACAAGTAGGGCGCGTGGGTGCGCGGCCCGCTAAAGCGGACCGCGATTTTTTTACTCATCGAGTAGACCTTCGGATTCTGGTCATCTTTTGCCAAAAAATTTGTTCGAGCACACCCCACCTATCTGCAATAACCTGGCCGTGCTCCTCATTCACAAAAGAAAAAGAAAAAAAAAGAAAAAAAAAAAGAAAAAAAGAAAAAAGCAAATGTAAAATGAAAAAAAAAGAAAAAGAAAAAAAGCCCTATGAACCTATCAAAATCAATGTCTTGCATAGTTCCCAACTTCTAGTCCCTTCAATATTCCCCATACATTTTGTATGGGGGGAAAAAAAATCCGCCATCTTGAATTTTTTTCCTACTCACCAGGTAGACCTCCGGGTTGTGATCATCTTTTGTCGAGAAACCGCTCCTCCATCTTTTATAGTCTCCGAGAGAGAGACGGACAAAATTTGCCGCCATTTTTTTTCCGCCATTTTGGAATTTTTTTTCAACTCTCTGGCAACTGCTCGAGGTTTCGAATGACATTTGGTCGAGCACCCTCCACCTATCTTCTATACCCTGGCCGTGCCCCTCGCCCGTCTCCGAACTCCTCACTCATCAGCTCTCTCCACCTTTCTCCGAGTCACATTCTTTGAGCTCTATACGACACCATGGGTGAAAAAAATTTTTTTCATACAAAATTTTACAGGAGAGGGGTGGAAATTTGAGACGTCACAGCTCGGCCGCCATCTTGTTTTTTTAATTTTTTTCACTTTTTCTGTTAATCGTTTACTAATTTCTACAATAATCCAAAATTTTAAAGAAATCGGTTGGAAAACAAAAGAGTTGCAAGATTCACGTCGGCCGCCATCTTGTTTTTCCGTAATGTCAGAATTTTCCCCAACTCGAATCCCCCACCTGGACATATCTCCACTACATCATTATATCGATTTCCGTATCCTTCTAGGAGAACAACCCTGTCAATCAGTGAGTGAGTGAGTGAATCAGTGGTAATCGAGCTATATATATTATAACTAGCATTTGCTCGGTGCGCGAGCTGCTAAAGCAGCTCGCGGGAAGTGTTTTACTAAAAGTAAGGCGCGTGGGTGCGCGGCCCGCTAAAGCGGACCGCGATTGTTCGGCTTTATTTATTTCGCTCGGTGCGCGAGCTGCTAAAGCAGCTCGCGGGAAGTGTTATTGCTACAAGTAGGGCGCGTGGGTGCGCGGCCCGCTAAAGCGGACCGCGATTTTTTTGCTCATCAAATAGACCTTCGGATTCTGGTCATCTTTTGCCAAAAAATTTGTTCGAGCACACCTCACCTATCTGCAATAACCTGGCCGTGCTCCTCATTCACAAAAGAAAAAGAAAAAAAAGAAAAAAAATGAAAAAAAAGAAAAAAAACAAATGTAAAATGAAAAAAGAAAAAGAAAAAAAGCCCTATGAACCTATCAAAATCAATGTCTTGCATAGTTCCCAACTTCTAGTCCCTTCAATATTCCCCATACATTTTGTATGGGGAAAAAAAAATCCGCCATCCTGAATTTTTTTCCTACTCACCAGGTAGACCTCCGGGTTTTGATCATCTTTTGTCGAGAAACCGCTCCTCTATCTTTTATAATCTCCGAGAGAGAGACGGACAAAATTTGCCGCCATTTTTTTTCCGCCATTTTGGAATTTTTTTTCAACTCACTGGCAACTGCTCGAGGTTTCGAATGACATTTGGTCGAGCACCCTCCACCTATCTTGTATACCCTGGCCGTGCCCCTCGCCCGTCTCCGAAGTCCTCACTCATCAGCTCTCTCCACCTTTCTCCGAGTATTTTTCTTTCTCCCATTCTTTGAGTTCTATACGACACTATGGGTGAAAAAAATTTTTTTCATACAAAATTTTACAGGAGAGGGGTCGGAAATTTGAGACGTCACAGCTCGGCCGCCATCTTGTTTTTTTAATTTTTTTCACTTTTTCTGTTAATCGTTTACTAATTTCTACAATAATCCAAAATTTCAAAGAAATCGGTTGGAAAACAAAAGAGTTGCAAGATTCACGTCGGCCGCCATCTTGTTTTTCCGAAATGTCATAATTTTTCCCCACTCGAATCTCCCACCCGAACATATCTCCCGTACATCATTTTATCGTTTTTTGTCTCTTTCTAGGAGAACAATTATGTCAATGAGTCAGTGAATCAGTGAGTGAGTGGTAATCGAGCTATATAATATACTAGCATTTGCTCGGTGCGCGAGCTGCTAAAGCAGCTCGCGGGAAGTGTTATTGCTACAAGTAGGGCGCGTGGGTGCGCGGCCCGCTAAAGCGGACCGCGATTGTTCGCCTTTAGTTATTTCGCTCGGTGCGCGAGCTGCTAAAGCAGCTCGCGGGAAGTGTTATTACTACAAGTAGGGCGCGTGGGTGCGCGGCCCGCTAAAGCGGACCGCGATTTTTTTACTCATCAAGTAGACCTTCGGATTCTGGTCATCTTTTGCCAAAAAATTTGTTCGAGCACACCCCACCTATCTGCAATAACCTGGCCGTGCTCCTCATTCACAAAAGAAAAAGAAAAAAAAAGAAAAAAAAAAGAAAAAAAAGAAAAAAAGCAAATGTAAAATGAAAAAAAAGAAAAAGAAAAAAGCCCTATGAACCTATCAAAATCAATGTCTTGCATAGTTCCCAACTTCTAGTCCCTTCAATATTCCCCATACATTTTGTATGGAGAAAAAAAAAATCCGCCATCTTGAATTTTTTTCCTACTCACCAGGTAGACCTCCGGGTTTTGATCATCTTTTGTCGAGAAACCGCTCCTCCATCTTTTATAGTCTCCGAGAGAGAGACGGACAAAATTTGCCGCCATTTTTTTTCCGCCATTTTGGAATTTTTTTTCAACTCACTGGCAACTGCTCGAGGTTTCGAATGACATTTGGTCGAGCACCCTCCACCTATCTTCTATACCCTGGCCGTGCCCCTCGCCCGTCTCCGAACTCCTCACTCATCAGCTCTCTCCACCTTTCTCCGAGTCACATTCTTTGAGCTCTACACGACACCATGGGTGGAAAAAAATTTTTTCATACAAAATTTTACAGGAGAGGGGTCGGAAATTTGAGACGTCACAGCTCGGCCGCCATCTTGTTTTTTTAATTTTTTTTACTTTTTCTTTTAATCGTTTACTAATTTCTACAATAATCCAAAATTTCAAAGAAATCGGTTGGAAAACAAAAGAGTTGCAAGATTCACGTCGGCCGCCATCTTGTTTTTCCGAAATGTCATAATTTTCCCCAACTCGAATCCCCCCCCCAAACACATCTCCCGAACATCATTATATCGATTTCCGTCTCCTTCTAGGAGAACAACCCTGTCAATGAGTCAGTGAATCAGTCAGTCAGTGGTAATCGAGCTATATATATTATAATTACTAGCATTTGCTCGGTGCGCGAGCTGCTAAAGCAGCTCGCGGGAAGTGTTATTACTACAAGTAGGGCGCGTGGGTGCGCGGCCCGCTAAAGCGGACCGCGATTGTTCGGCTTTATTTATTTCGCTCGGTGCGCGAGCTGCTAAAGCAGCTCGCGGGAAGTGTTATTACTACAAGCAGGCTCGGCAGGAAAGGCATTCCGAACCAGTGGTAGATTCATTGACTATTCAAAAGCACTTGTAAGAGTTTATTTGAATAAAAAATATTTCTATTCTATTCTATTCTATTCTACAAGTAGGGCGCGTGGGTGCGCGGCCCGCTAAAGCGGACCGCGATTTTTTTACTCATCAAGTAGACCTTCGGATTCTGGTCATCTTTTGCCAAAAAATTTGTTCGAGCACACCCCACCTATCTGCAATAACCTGGCCGTGCTCGTCATTCACAAAAGAAAAAGAAAAAAAAAGAAAAAAAAAGAAAAAAAAGAAAAAAAGCAAATGTAAAATGAAAAAAAAGAAAAAGAAAAAAAGCCCTATGAACCTATCAAAATCAATGTCTTGCATAGTTCCGAACTTCTAGTCCCTTCAATATTCCCCATACATTATGTATGGGGGGAAAAAAAAATCCGCCATCTTGAATTTTTTTTCTACTCACCAGGTAGACCTCCGGGTTGTGATCATCTTTTGTCGAGAAACCGCTCCTCCATCTTTTATAGTCTCCGAGAGAGAGACGGACAAAATTTGCCGCCATTTTTTTTCCGCCATTTTGGAATTTTTTTTCAACTCACTGGCAACTGCTCGAGGTTTCGAATGACATTTGGTCGAGCACCCTCCACCTATCTTCTATACCCTGGCCGTGCCCCTCGCCCGTCTCCGAACTCCTCACTCATCAGCTCTCTCCACCTTTCTCCGAGTCACATTCTTTGAGTTCTTTACGACACCATGGGTGAAAAAAATTTTTTTCATACAAAATTTTACAGGAGAGGGGTGGAAATTTGAGACGTCACAGCTCGGCCGCCATCTTGTTTTTTTAATTTTTTTCACTTTTTCTGTTAATGGTTTACTAATTTCTACAATAATCCAAAATTTCAAAGAAATCGGTTGGAAAACAAAAGAGTTGCAAGATTCACGTCGGCCGCCATCTTGTTTTTCCGAAATGTAATAATTTTTCCCCACTCGAATCCCCCACCCGAACATATCTCTCGTACATCATTTTATCGTTTTTTGTCTCTTTCTAGGAGAACAATTATGTCAATCAGTCAGTCAGTCAATCAGTGAGTGGTAATCGAGCTATATATATTATAACTAGTATTTCGCTCGGTGCGCGAGCTGCTAAAGCAGCTCGCGGGAAGTGTTATTGCTACAAGTAGGGCGCGTGGGTGCGCGGCCCGCTAAAGCGGACCGCGATTGTTCGGCTTTATTTATTTCGCTCGGTGCGCGAGCTGCTAAAGCAGCTCGCGGGAAGTGTTATTGCTACAAGTAGGGCGCGTGGGTGCGCGGCCCGCTAAAGCGGACCGCGATTTTTTTGCTCATCAAGTAGACCTTCGGATTCTGGTCATCTTTTGCCAAAAAATTTGTTCGAGCACACCCCACCTATCTGCAATAACCTGGCCGTGCTCCTCATTCACAAAAGAAAAAGAAAAAAAAAGAAAAAAAAAAGAAAAAAAGCAAATGTAAAATGAAAAAAAAGAAAAAGAAAAAAAGCCCTATGAACCTATCAAAATCAATGTCTTGCATAGTTCCCAACTTCTAGTCCCTTCAATATTCCCCATACATTTTGTATGGGGGGAAAAAAAAATCCGCCATCTTGAATTTTTTTCCTACTCACCAGGTAGACCTCCGGGTTGTGATCATCTTTTGTCGAGAAACCGCTACTCCATCTTTTATAGTCTCCGAGAGAGAGACGGACAAAATTTGCCGCCATTTTTTTTCCGCCATTTTGGAATTTTTTTTCAACTCACTGGCAACTGCTCGAGGTTTCGAATGACATTTGGTCGAGCACCCTCCACCTATCTTCTATACCCTGGCCGTGCCCCTCGCCCGTCTCCGAACTCCTCAGTCGTCAGCTCTCTCCACCTTTCTCCGAGTCACATTCTTTGAGCTCTATACGACACCATGGGTGAAAAAAATTTTTTTCATACAAAATTTTACAGGAGAGGGGTCGGAAATTTGAGACGTCACAGCTCGGCCGCCATCTTGTTTTTTAAATTTTTTTCACGTTTTCTGTTAATCGTTTACTAATTTCTACGACAATCCAAAATTTCAAAGAAATCGGTTGGAAAACAAAAGAGTTGCAAGATTCACGTCGGCCGCCATCTTGTTTTTCCGAAATGTCATAATTTTCCCCAACTCGAATCCCCCCCCCAAACACATCTCCCGAACATCATTATATCGATTTCCGTCTCCTTCTAGGAGAACAACCCTGTCAATGAGTGAGTGAGTGTGTCAGTGAGTGAGTGGTAATCGAGCTATATATATTATAATAACTAGCATTTGCTCGGTGCGCGAGCTGCTAAAGCAGCTCGCGGGAAGTGTTATTGCTACAAGTAGGGCGCGTGGGTGCGCGGCCCGCTAAAGCGGACCGCGATTGTTCGGCTTTATTTATTTCGCTCGGTGCGCGAGCTGCTAAAGCAGCTCGCGGGAAGTGTTATTACTACAAGTAGGGCGCGTGGGTGCGCGGCCCGCTAAAGCGGACCGCGGTTTTTTTACTCATCAAGTAGACCTTCGGATTCTGGTCATCTTTTGCCAATAAATTTGTTCGAGCACACCCCACCTATCTGCAATAACCTGACCGTGCTCCTCATTCACAAAAGAAAAAAAAGAAAAAAAAAATGAAAAAAAAGAAAAAAAACAAATGTAAAATGAAAAAAAGAAAAAGAAAAAATCCCTATGAACCTATCAAAATCAATGTCTTGCATAGTTCCCAACTTCTAGTCCCTTCAATATTCCCCATACATTTTGTATGGGGGGAAAAAAAAATCCGCCATCTTGAATTTTTTTCCTACTCACCAGGTAAACCTCCGGGTTGTGATCATCTTTTGTCGAGAAACCGCTCCTCCATCTTTTATAGTCTCCGAGAGAGAGACGGACAAAATTTGCCGCCATTTTTTTTCCGCCATTTTGGAATTTTTTTTCAACTCACTGGCAACTGCTCGAGGTTTCGAATGACATTTGGTCGAGCACCCTCCACCTATCTACTATACCCTGGCCGTGCCCCTCGCCCGTCTCCGAACTCCTCACTCATCAGCTCTCGCCACCTTTCTCCGAGTCACATTCTTTGAGTTCTATACGACACCATGGGTGAAAAAAATTTTTTTCATACAAAATTTTACAGGAGAGGGGTGGAAATTTGAGACGTCACAGCTCGGCCGCCATCTTGTTTTTTTAATTTTTTTCACTTTTTCTGTTAATCGTTTACAAATTTCTACAATAATCCAAAATTTCAAAGAAATCGGTTGGAAAACAAAAGAGTTGCAAGAATCTCTTCGGCCGCCATCTTGTTTTTCCGAAATGTCATAATTTTTCCCCACTCGAATCCACCACCCGGACATATCTCCCCTACATCATTGTATCGTTTTTTGTCTCTTTCTAGGAGAACAATTGTGTCAATCAGTGAGTGAGTGAGTGAGTGGTAATCGAGCTATATATATTATAATAATAACTAGCGTTTGCTCGGTGCGCGAGCTGCTAAAGCAGCTCGCGGGAAGTGTTTTACTAAAAGTAAGGCGCGTGGATGCGCGGCCCGCTAAAGCGGACCGCGATTGTTCGGCTTTATTTATTTAGCTCGGTGCGCGAGCTGCTAAAGCAGCTCGCGGGAAGTGTTATTGCTACAAGTAGGGCGCGTGGGTGCGCGGCCCGCTAAAGCGGACCGCGATTGTTCGGCTTTGTTTATTTCGCTCGGTGCGCGAGCTGCTAAAGCAGCTCGCGGGAAGTGTTATTGCTACAAGTAGGGCGTGTGGGTGCGCGGCCCGCTAAAGCGGACCGCGATTGTTCGGCTTTATTTATTTCGCTCGGTGCGCGAGCTGCTAAAGCAGCTCGCGGGAAGTGTTATTACTACAAGTAGGGCGCGTGGGTGCGCGGCCCGCTAAAGCGGACCGCGATTTTTTTACTCATCAAGTAGACCTTCGGATTCTGGTCATCTTTTGCCAAAAAATTTGTTCGAGCACACCCCACCTTATCTGCAATAACCTGGCTGTGCTCCTCATTCACAAATTGAAAAAGAAAAAAAAAAGAAAAAAAAAAAAAGAAAAAAAAGAAAAAAAGCAAATGTAAAATGAAAAAAAAGAAAAAGAAAGAAGCCCTATGAACCTATCAAAATCAATGTCTTGCATAGTTCCCAACTTCTAGTCCCTTCAATATTCCCCATACATTTTGTATGAAAAAAAAATAATCCGCCATCTTGAATTTTTTTCCTACTCACCAGGTAGACCTCCGGGTTGTGATCATCTTTTGTCGAGAAACCGCTCCTCCATCTTTTATAGTCACCGAGAGAGAGACGGACAAAATTTGCCGCCATTTTTTTTCCGCCATTTTGGAATTTTTTTTCAACTCACTGGCAACTGCTTGAGGTTTCGAATGACATTTGGTCGAGCACCCTCCACCTATCTTCTATACCCTGGCCGTGCCCCTCGCCCGTCTCCGAACTCCTCACTCATCAGCTCTCTCCACTTTTCTCCGAATCACTAAATCAATAAAGTAGTGGGCGTACCTCTATGGTGACTACTTTGGAGGTACGCCGGCTACTTTAGAGGTACTCCGACTACTTTGGAGGTACGCAGGCTACTTTTAAGGTACGCCAGCTACTTTAGAGGTACGCCGACTACTTAAGAGGTACGCAGGTAGCCTGCTTACCACCAAAATAGCCTGCGTACCTTTAAAGTAGACGGCGTACCTCTAAAGTAGACGGCGTACCTCTAAAGTAGCCTGCGTACCTCCAAAGTAGTCACCATAGAGGTACGCCCACTACTTTAGAAGTACGCAGGCTACTTTTAAGGTACGACAGCTACTTTAGAGGTACGCCGGCTACTTTAAAGGTACGCCGACTACTTCAGAGGTACGCATGTAGCCTGCGTACCACCAAAGTAGCCTGCGTACCTCCAAAGTAGACTGCGTACCTCTAAAGTAGACGGCGTACCTCTAAAGTAGCCGGCGTACCTCTAAAGTAGCTGTCGTACCTTAAAAGTAGCCTGCGTACTTCTAAAGTAGTGGGCGTACCTCTATGGTGACTACTTTAGAGGTGCAAAGGCTACTTTTAAGGTACGCCGGCTACTTTAGAGGTACGCCGACTATTTTAGAGGTACGCAGGTAGTCTGCGTACCACCAAAGTAGCCTGCGTACCTCCAAAGTAGCCTACGTACCTCCAAAGTAGCCTGCGTACCTTAAAAGTAGCCTGCGTACCTCTAAAGTAGTGGGCGTACCTCCAAAGTAGGCTGCGTACCTCTAAAGTAGACGGCGTACCTCTAAAGTAGACGGCGTACCTCTAAAGTAGTCACCATAGAGGTACGCCGACTACTTTAGAGGTACGCAGACTACTTTTAAGGTACGACAGCTACTTTAGAAGTACGCCGTCTACTTTAGAGGTACGCAGCCTACTTTGGAGGTACGCATGTAGCCTGCGTACCACCAAAGTAGCCTGCGTACCTCCAAAGTAGGCTGCGTACCTCTAAAGTAGACGGCGTACCTCTAAAGTAGCTGTCGTACCTTAAAAGTAGCCTGCGTACCTCTAAAGTAGTCGGCGTATCTCTATGGTGACTACTTTAGAGGTACGCAGGTAGTCTGCGTACCACCAAAGTAGCCTGCGTACCTCCAAAGTAGGCTGCGTACCTCTAAAGTAGACGGCGTACCTCTAAAGTAGCCGGCGTACCTCTAAAGTAGCTGTCGTACCTTAAAAGTAGCCTGCGTACTTCTAAAGTAGTGGGCGTACCTCTATGGTGACTACTTTAGAGGTACGCAGGCTAATTTTAAGGTACGCCGGCTACTTTAGAGGTACGCCGACTACTTTAGAGGTACGCAGGTAGTCTGCGTACCACCAAAGTAGCCTGCGTACCTCCAAAGTAGCCTGCGTACCTCCAAAGTAGCCTGCGTACCTTAAAAGTAGCCTGCGTACCTCTAAAGTAGTGGGCGTACCTCCAAAGTAGGCTGCGTACCTCTAAAGTAGACGGCGTACCTCTAAAGTAGCTGTCGTACCTTAAAAGTAGTCTGCGTACCTCTAAAGTAGTCGGCGTACCTCTATGGTGACTACTTTAGAGGTACGCCGTCTACTTTAGAGGTACGCCGTCTACTTTAGAGGTACGCAGCCTACTTTGGAGGTACGCCCACTACTTTAGAGGTACGCAGGCTACTTTTAAGGTACGCCGGCTACTTTAGAGGTACGCCGACTACTTTAGAGGTACGCAGGTAGTCTGCGTACCACCAAAGTAGCCTGCGTACCTCCAAAGTAGCCTGCGTACCTCCAAAGTAGCCTGCGTACCTTAAAAGTAGCCTGCGTACCTCTAAAGTAGTGGGCGTACCTCCAAAGTAGGCTGCGTACCTCTAAAGTAGACGGCGTACCTCTAAAGTAGTGGGCGTACCTCCAAAGTAGGCTGCGTACCTCTAAAGTAGACGGCGTACCTCTAAAGTAGCTGTCGTACCTTAAAAGCAGCCTGCGTACCTCTAAAATAGTCGGCGTACCTCTATGGTGACTACTTTAGAGGTACGCAGGTAGTCTGCGTACCACCAAAGTAGCCTGCGTACCTCCAAAGTAGCCTGCGTACCTCCAAAGTAGCCTGCGTACCTCCAAAGTAGCCTGCGTACCTTAAAAGTAGCCTGCGTACCACCAAAGTAGCCTGCGTACCTCCAAAGTAGTTTGCGTACCTCCAAAGTAGCCTGCGTACGTTAAAAGTAGCCTGCGTACCACCAAAGTAGCCTGCGTACCTCCAAAGTAGTTGGTCGCGTGGATAGTTGGCAAAAAAACCACTCTTTCACCTTTTTTAACCCATCTCCAAAAAGGAGGAGGTTCTCAATTCGGCCAGTATATTTTTCTTTTTTAATTCTCCGAGATCTAAGACACCTATGAACCTATCAAAATCAATGTCTTGCATAGTTCCCAACTTCTAGTCCCTTCAATATTCCCCATACATTTTGTATGGAAAAAAATAAAATCCGCCATCTTGAATTTTTTTCCTACTCACCAGTTAGACCTCCGGGTTTTGATCATCTTTTGTCGAGAAACCGCTCCTCCATCTTTTATAGTCTCCGAGAGAGAGACGGACAAAATTTGCCGCCATTTTTTTTTCGCCATTTTGGAATTTTTTTTCAACTCACTGGCAACTGCTCGAGGTTTCGAATGACATTTGGTCGAGCACCCTCCACCTATCTTCTATACCCTGGCCGTGCCCCTCGCCCGTCTCCGAACTCCTCACTCATCAACTCTCTCCACCTTTCTCCGAGTCACATTCTTTGAGCTCTATACGACACCATGGGTGAAAAAAATTTTTTTCATACAAAATTTTACAGGAGAGGGGTCGGAAATTTGAGACGTCACAGCTCGGCCGCCATCTTGTTTTTTTAATTTTTTTCACTTTTTCTGTTAATCGTTTACTAATTTCTACAATAATCCAAAATTTCAAAGAAATCGGTTGGAAAACAAAAGAGTTGCAAGATTCACGTCGGCCGCCATCTTGTTTTTCCGAAATGTCATAATTTTTCCCCACTCGAATCCCCCACCCGGATATATCTCCCCTACATCATTGTATCGTTTTCCGTCTCCTTCTAGGAGAACAATCGTGTCAATCAGTCAGTGAGTCAGTGAGTGAGTGGTAATCGAGCTATATATATTATAATAGCGTTTGCTTGGTGCGCGAGCTGCTAAAGCAGCTCGCGGGAAGTGTTATTACTAAAAGTAAGGCGCGTGGGTGCGCGGCCCGCTAAAGCGGACCGCGATTGTTCGGCTTTATTTATTTCGCTCGGTGCGCGAGCTGCTAAAGCAGCTCGCGGGAAGTGTTGTTGCTACAAGTAGGGCGCGTGGGTGTGCGGCCCGCTAAAGCGGACCGCGATTGTTCGGCGTTATTTATTTCGCTCGGTGCGCGAGCTGCTAAAGCAGCTCGCGGGAAGTGTTATTGCTACAAGTAAGGCGCGTGGGTGCGCGGCCCGCTAAAGCGGACCGCGATTGTTTGGCGTTATTTATTTCGCTCGGTGCGCGAGCTGCTAAAGCAGCTCGCGGGAAGTGTTATTACTACAAGTAGGGCGCGTGGGTGCGCGGCCCGCTAAAGCGGACCGCGATTTTTTTACTCATCAAGTAGACCTTCGGATTCTGGTCATCTTTTGCCAAAAAATTTGTTCGAGCACACCCCACCTATCTGCAATAACCTGGCCGTGCTCCTCATTCACAAAAGAAAAAGAAAAAAAAAGAAAAAAAAAAAAGAAAAAAAAAGAAAAAAAGCAAATGTAAAATGAAAAAAAAAGAAAAAGAAAAAAAGCCCTATGAACCTATCAAAATCAATGTCTTGCATAGTTCCCAACTTCTAGTCCCTTCAATATTCCCCATATATTTTGTATGGGGGGAAAAAAAATCCGCCATCTTGAATTTTTTTCCTACTCACCAGGTAGACCTCCGGGTTGTGATCATCTTTTGTCGAGAAACCGCTCCTCCATCTTTTATAGTCTCCGAGAGAGAGACGGACATAATTTGCCGCCATTTTTTTTCCGCCATTTTGGATTTTTTTTTCAACTCACTGGCAACTGCTCGAGGTTTCGAATGACATTTGGTCGAGCACCCTCCACCTATCTTCTATACCCTGGCCGTGCCCCTCGCCCGTCTCCGAACTCCTCACTCATCAGCTCTCTCCACCTTTCTCCGAGTCACATTCTTTGAGCTCTATACGACACCATGGGTGAAAAAAATTTTTTTCATACAAAATTTTACAGGAGAGGGGTCGGAAATTTGAGACGTCACAGCTCGGCCGCCATCTTGTTTTTTTAATTTTTTTCACTTTTTCTGTTAATCGCTTACTAATTTCTACAATAATCCAAAATTTCAAAGAAATCGGTCGGAAAACAAAAGAGTTGCAAGATTCACGTCGGCCGCCATCTTGTTTTTCCGAAATGTCATAATTTTTCCCTACTCGAATCCCCCACCCCAACATATCTCCCCTACATCATTGTATCGTTTTCCGTCTCTTTCTAGGAGAACAATCGTGTCAATCAGTGAGTGAGTGAGTCAGTGAGTGGTAATCGAGCTATATATATTATAACTAGCGTTTGCTCGGTGCGCGAGCTGCTAAAGCAGCTCGCGGTAAATGTTTTACTAAAAGTAAGGCGCGTGGGTGCGCGGCCCGCTAAAGCGGACCGCGATTTTTTTACTCATCAAGCGGATTCTGGACATCTTTTGACAAAAAATTTGTTCGAGCACATCCCACCTATCTGCAATAACCTGGCCGTGCTCCTCATTCACAAAAGAAAAAGAAAAAAAATGAAAAAAAGAAAAATATAAAAAAAAAGGAAAAAGAAAGAAAAAAAAGAAAAAGAAAAAAGCAAATAAATGAAAAATGAAAAAGAAAGATAAAAGAAAAAAAAAAGAAAAAAAAAAAGAAAATGAAAAATGAAAAAAAAATAAAAATAAATAAAAGGAAAAAATAAAAGAAAAAAGAAAAAAAAAGAAAAAAGAAAAAGAAAAAAAGCAAATAAATGAAAAATGGAAAAAAAAAGAAAAAAGAAAATGAAAAATGAAAAAAAGGAAAAGAAAATGAAAAAAGGAAAAACGAAAAAGAAAAGAAAAAAGTAAAAGCAAAAGAAAAAGAAAAAAAGAAGAGAAAAAAAAGAAAAAAAAGAAAAAAGAAACAAAAAGAAGAAAAAAAAAGAAAAATCAATATTTGCCATATATTTCGCATGGAAAAAAAATCCGCCATCTTGAATTTTTATCCGTTCATCAGGTAGACCTTCGGTTCTTTATCATCTTTCGCCAAGAAACCACTCTTCCATCTTTTATACTCTCCGAGATAGACACCAGAGAAAGTTTCTATGGCCGCCATCTTGAATCCGCCATTTTGGAGTTTTTTTTTCAAGTCCCTGCTAATTGGATGTGGTTTCGAGTAATTTTTGTTGGTTGAAAATCAATGTCTTGCATAGTTCCCAACTTCTAGTCCCTTCAATATTCCCCATACATTTAGTATGGAAAAAAAAAAACCGCCATCTTGAATTTTTTTCCTACTCACCAGGTAGACCTCCGGGTTTTGATCATCTTTTGTCGAGAAACCGCTCCTCCATCTTTTATAGTCTCCGAGAGAGAGACGGACAAAATTTGCCGCCATTTTTTTTCCGCCATTTTGGAATTTTTTTTCAACTGACTGGCAACTGCTCGAGGTTTCGAATGACATTTGGTCGAGCACCCTCCACCTATCTTCTATACCCTGGCCGTGCCGCTCGCCCGTCTCCGAACTCCTCACTCATCAGCTCTCGCCACCTTTCTCCGAGTCACATTCTTTGAGCTCTATACGACACCATGGGTGAAAAAAATTTTTTTCATACAAAATTTTACAGGAGAGGGGTCGGAAATTTGAGTCGTCACAGCTCGGCCGCCATCTTGTTTTTTTAATTTTTTTCAATTTTTCTGTTAATCGTTTACTAATTTCTACAATAATCCAAAATTTCAAAGAAATCGGTTGGAAAACAAAAGAGTTGCAAGATTCACGTCGGCCGCCATCTTGTTTTTCCGAAATGTCATAATTTTCCCCAACTCGAATCCCCCACCTGGACATATCTCCCCTACATCATTATATCGATATCCGTCTCCTTCTAGGAGAACAACCCTGTCAATGAGTGAATCAGTCAGTGAGTGAATCAGTGGTAATCGAGCTATATATATTATAATAACTAGCGTTTGCTCGGTGCGCGAGCTGCTAAAGCAGCTCGCGGGAAGTGTTATTGCTACAAGTAGGGCGCGTGGGTGCGCGGCCCGCTAAAGCGGACCGCGATTGTTCGGCTTTATTTATTTCGCTCGGTGCGCGAGCTGCTAAAGCAGCTCGCGGGAAGTGTTATTACTACAAGTAGGGCGCGTGGGTGCGCGGCCCGCTAAAGCGGACCGCGATTTTTTTACTCATCAAGTAGACCTTCGGATTCTGGTCATCTTTTGCCAAAAAATTTGTTCGAGCACACCCCACCTATCTGCAATAACCTGGCCGTGCTCCTCATTCACAAAAGAAAAAAAAAAGAAAAATAAAAAAGAAAAAAAAGAAAAAAAGCAAATGTAAAATGAAAAAAAAGAAAAAGAAAAAAAGCCCTATGAACCTATCAAAATCAATGTCTTGCATAGTTCCCAACTTCTAGTCCCTTCAATATTCCCCATACATTTCGTATGGAGAAAAAAAAAATCCGCCATCTTGAATTTTTTTCCTACTCACCAGGTAGACCTCCGGGTTTTGATCATCTTTTGTCGAGAAACCGCTCCTCCATCTTTTATAGTCTCCGAGAGAGAGACGGACAAAATTTGCCGCCATTTTTTTTCCGCCATTTTGGAATTTTTTTTCAACTCACTGGCAACTGCTCGAGGTTTCGAATGACATTTGGTCGAGCACCCTCCACCTATCTACTATACCCTGGCCGTGCCCCTCGCCCGTGTCCGAACTCCTCACTCATCAGCTCTCTCCACCTTTCTCCGAGTCACATTCTTTGAGCTCTATACGACACCATGGGTGAAAAAAAATTTTTTCATATAAAATTTTACAGGAGAGGGGTCGAAAATTTGAGACGTCACAGCTCGGCCGCCATCTTGTTTTTTTAATTTTTTTCACTTTTTCTGTTAATCGTTTACTAATTTCTACAATAATCCAAAATTTCAAAGAAATCGGTTGGATAACAAAAGAGTTGCAAGATTCACGTCGGCCGCCATCTTGTTTTTCCGAAATGTCATAATTTTCCCCAACTCGAATCCCCCGCCCAAACACATCTCCCGAACATCATTATATCGATTTCCGCCTCCTTCTAGGAGAACAACCCTGTCAATGAGTCAATCAGTCAGTGAATCAGTGAGTGGTAATCGAGCTATATATATTATAACTAGCGTTTGCTCGGTGCGCGAGCTGCTAAAGCAGCTCGCGGGAAGTGTTATTGCTCCAAGTAGGGCGCGTGGGTGCGCGGCCCGCTAAAGCGGACCGCGATTGTTCGGCTTTATTTATTTCGCTCGGTGCGCGAGCTGCTAAAGCAGCTCGCGGGAAGTGTTATTACTACAAGTAGGGCGCGTGGGTGCGCGGCCCGCTAAAGCGGACCGCGATTTTTTTACTCATCAAGTAGCCCTTCGGATTCTGGTCATCTTTTGCCAAAAAATTTGTTCGAGCACACCCCACCTATCTGCAATAACCTGGCCGTGCTCCTCATTCACAAAAGAAAAAGAAAAAAAAAAGAAAAAAAAAGAAAAAAAAAAAAAATGAAAAATGAAAAAAAAGAAAAAGAAAAAAAGCCCTATGAACCTATCAAAATCAATGTCTTGCATAGTTCCCAACTTCTAGTCCCTTCAATATTCCCCATACATTTTGTATGGGGGGAAAAAAAAATCCGCCATCTTGAATTTTTTTCCTACTCACCAGGTAGACCTCCGGGTTGTGATCATCTTTTGTCGAGAAACCGCTCCTCCATCTTTTATAGTCTCCGAGAGAGAGACGGACAAAATTTGCCGCCATTTTTTTTCCGCCATTTTGGAATTTTTTTTCAACTCACTGGCAACTGCTCGAGGTTTCGAATGACATTTGGTCGAGCACCCTCCACCTATCTTCTATACCCTGGCCGTGCCCCTCGCCCGTCTCCGAACTCCTCACTCATCAGCTCTCTCCACCTTTCTCCGAGTCACATTCTTTGAGCTCTATACGACACCATGGGTGAAAAAAATTTTTTTCATACAAAATTTTACAGGAGAGGGGTGGAAATTTGAGACGTCACAGCTCGGCCGCCATCTTGTTTTTTTAATTTTTTTCACTTTTTCTGTTAATCGTTTACTAATTTCTACAATAATCCAAAATTTCAAAGAAATCGGTTGGAAAACAAAAGAGTTGCAAGATTCACGTCGGCCGCCATCTTGTTTTTCCGAAATGTCATAATTTTTCCCCACTCGAATCCCCCACCCGAACATATCTCCCGAACATCATTATATCGATTTCCGTCTCTTTCTAGGAGAACAATTATGTCAATCAGTCAGTGAATCAGTCAGTCAGTGGTAATCGAGCTATATATATTATAACTAGCGTTTGCTCGGTGCGCGAGCTGCTAAAGCAGCTCGCGGGAAGTGTTTTACTAAAAGTAAGGCGCGTGGGTGCGCGGCCCGCTAAAGCGGACCGCGATTGTTCGGCTTTATTTATTTCGCTCGGTGCGCGAGCTGCTAAAGCAGCTCGCGGGAAGTGTTATTGCTACAAGTAAGGCGCGTGGGTGCGCGGCCCGCTAAAGCGGACCGCGATTGTTCGGCTTTATTTATTTCGCTCGGTGCGCGAGCTGCTAAAGCAGCTCGCGGGAAGTGTTATTACTACAAGTAGGGCGCGTGGGTGCGCGGCCCGCTAAAGCGGACCGCGATTTTTTTACTCATCAAGTAGACCTTCGGATTCTGGTCATCTTTTGCCAAAAAATTTGTTCGAGCACACCTCACCTATCTGCAATAACCTGGCCGTGCTCCTCATTCACAAAAGAAAAAAAAGAAAAAAGAAAAGAAAAAAAGAAGAAAGAAAAAAAGAAAATGAAAAAGAAGAAAGAATAAAAGAAAATGAAAAATATAAAAAAAGAAAAAGAATAAAAAAGAAAAGAAAAAAAAGAAGAAAGAATAAAAGAAAATGAAAAATGAAAAAAAAAGAAAAAGAATAAAAAAAAGGAAAAAAGAAAAAAAAATGAAAAAAAAGAAAAAAAGCAAATGTCATATGAAAAAAAAAAGAAAAAAAGCCCTATGAACCTATCAAAATCAATGTCTTGCATAGTTCCCAACTTCTAGTCCCTTCAATATTCCCCATACATTTTGTATGGAAAAAAAAATCCGCCATCTTGAATTTTTTTCCTACTCACCAGGTAGACCTCCGGGTTTTGATCATCTTTTGTCGAGAAACCGCTCCTCCATCTTTTATCGTCTCCGAGAGAGAGACGGACAAAATTTGCCGCCATTTTTTTTCCGCCATTTTGGATTTTTTTTTCAACTCACTGGCAACTGCTCGAGGTTTCGAATGACATTTGGTCGAGCACCCTCCACCTATCTTCTATACCCTGGCCGTGCCCCTCGCCCGTCTCCGAACTCCTCACTCATCAGCTCTCTCCACCTTTCTCCGAGTCACATTCTTTGAGCTCTATACGACACCATGGGTGAAAAAAATTTTTTTCATACAAAATTTTACAGGAGAGGGGTCGGAAATTTGAGACGTCACAGCTCGGCCGCCATCTTGTTTTTTTTTCACTTTTTCTGTTAATCGTTTACTAATTTCTACAATAATCCAAAATTTCAAAGAAATCGGTTGGAAAACAAAAGAGTTGCAAGAATCACGTCAGTCAGTCAGTGGTAATCGAGCTATATATATATTATAATAACTAGCATTTGCTCGGTGCGCGAGCTGCTAAAGCAGCTCGCGGGAAGTGTTATTGCTACAAGTAGGGCGCGTGGGTGCGCGGCCCGCTAAAGCGGACCGCGATTGTTCGGCTTTATTTATTTCGCTCGGTGCGCGAGCTGCTAAAGCAGCTCGCGGGAAGTGTTATTACTACAAGTAGGGCGCGTGGGTGCGCGGCCCGCTAAAGCGGACCGCGATTTTTTTACTCATCAAGTAGACCTTCGGATTCTGGTCATCTTTTGCCAAAAAATTTGTTCGAGCACACCCCACCTATCTGCAATAACCTGGCCGTGCTCCTCATTCACAAAAGAAAAAGAAAAAAAAAGAAAAAAAAAATGAAAAAAAAGAAAAAAAAAATTAAAAATGAAAAAAAAGAAAAAGAAAAAAAGCCCTATGAACCTATCAAAATCAATGTCTTGCATAGTTCCCAACTTCTAGTCCCTTCAATATTCCCCATACATTTTGTATGTAAAAAAAAAAAATCCGCCATCTTGAATTTTTTTCCTACTCACCAGGTAGACCTCCGGGATGTGATCACCTTTTGTCGAGAAACCGCTCCTCCATCTTTTATAGTCTCCGAGAGAGAGACTGACAAAATTTGCCGCCATTTTTTTTCCGCCATTTTGGAATTTTTTTTCAACTCACTGGCAACTGCTCAAGGTTTCGAATGACATTTGGTCGAGCACCCTCCACCTATCTTCTATACCCTGGCCGTGCCCCTCGCCCGTCTCCGAACTCCTCACTCATCAGCTCTCTCCACCTTTCTCCGAGTCACATTCTTTGAGCTCTATACGACACCATGGGTGAAAAAAATTTTTTTCATACAAAATTTTACAGGAGAGGGGTGGAAATTTGAGACGTCACAGCTCGGCCGCCATCTTGTTTTTTTAATTTTTTTCACTTTTTCTGTTAATCGTTTACTAATTTCTACAATAATCCAAAATTTCAAAGAAATCGGTTGGAAAACAAAAGAGTTGCAAGATTCACGTCGGCCGCCATCTTGTTTTTCCGAAATGTCATAATTTTTCCCCACTCGAATCCCCCACCCGAACATATCTCCCGAACATCATTATATCGATTTCCGTCTCCTTCTAGGAGAACAATTATGTCAATCAGTGAGTGAATCAGTCAGTGGTAATCGAGCTATATATATTATAACTAGCGTTTGCTCGGTGCGCGAGCTGCTAAAGCAGCTCGCGGGAAGTGTACTCTTTTTTTGTAGCTCGCGGGAAGTGTACTAAAAGTAAGGCGCGTGGGTGCGCGGCCCGCTAAAGCGGACCGCGATTGTTCGGCTTTATTTATTTCGCTCGGTGCGCGAGCTGCTAAAGCAGCTCGCGGGAAGTGTTATTACTACAAGTAGGGCGCGTGGGTGCGCGGCCCGCTAAAGCGGACCGCGATTTTTTTACTCATCAAGTAGCCCTTCGGATTCTGGTCATCTTTTGCCAAAAAATTTGTTCGAGCACACCCCACCTATCTGCAATAACCTGGCCGTGCTCCTCATTCACAAAAGAAAAAGATAAAAAAAAAAAAAAAAATGAAAAAAAAAGAAAAAAAAAACAAATGTAAAATGAAAAAAAAGAAAAAGAAAAAAAGCCCTATGAACCTATCAAAATCAATGTCTTGCATAGTTCCCAACTTCTAGTCCCTTCAGTATTCCCCATACATTTTGTATGGGAAAAAAAAAATCCGCCATCTTGAATTTTTTTCCTACTCACCAGGTAGACCTCCGGGTTGTGATCATCTTTTGTCGAGAAACCGCTCCTCCATCTTTTATAGTCTCCGAGAGAGAGACGGACAAAATTTGCCGCCATTTTTTTTCCGCCATTTTGGAATTTTTTTTCAACTCACTGGCAACTGCTCGAGGTTTCGAATGACATTTGGTCGAGCACCCTCCACCTATCTTCTATACCCTGGCCGTGCCCCTCGCCCGTCTCCGAACTCCTCACTCATCAGCTCTCTCCATCTTTCTCCGAGTCACATTCTTTGAGCTCTATACGACACCATGGGTGAAAAAAATTTTTTTCATACAAAATTTTACAGGAGAGGGGTGGAAATTTGAGACGTCACAGCTCGGCCGCCATCTTGTTTTTTTAATTTTTTTCACTTTTTCTGTCAATCGTTTACAAATTTCTACAATAATCCAAAATTTCAAAGAAATCGGTTGGAAAACCAAAGAGTTGCAAGATTCACGTCGGCCGCCATCTTGTTTTTCCGAAATGTCATAATTTTTCCCCACTCGAATCCCCCACCCGAACATATCTCCCGTACATCATTGTATCGTTTTCCGTCTCCTTCTAGGAGAACAATCGTGTCAATCAGTCAGTGAGTCAGTGAGTGAGTGGTAATCGAGCTATATATATTATAACTAGTATTTCGCTCGGTGCGCGAGCTGCTAAAGCAGCTCGCGGGAAGTGTTTTACTAAAAGTAAGGCGCGTGGGTGCGCGGCCCGCTAAAGCGGACCGCGATTTTTTTACTCATCAAGTAGCCCTTCGGATTCTGGTCATCTTTTGCCAAAAAATTTGTTCGAGCACACCCCACCTATCTGTAATAACCTGGCCGTGCTCCTCATTCACAAAAGAAAAAGAAAAAAAAAGAAAAAAAATGAAAAAAAAGAAAAAAAAAAACAAATGTAAAATGAAAAAAAGAAAAAGAAAAAAAGCCCTATGAACCTATCAAAATCAATGTCTTGCATAGTTCCCAACTTCTAGTCCCTTCAATATTCCCCATATACATTTTGTATGAAAAAAAAAATCCGCCATCTTGAATTTTTTTCCTACTCACCAGGTAGACCTCCGGGTTTTGATCAACTTTTGTCGAGAAACCGCTCCTCCATCTTTTATAGTCTCCGAGAGAGAGACGGACAAAATTTGCCGCCATTTTTTTTCCGCCATTTTGGAATTTTTTTTCAACTCACTGGCAACTGCTCGAGGTTTCGAATGACATTTGGTCGAGCACCCTCCACCTATCTTCTATACCTTGGCCGTGCCCCTCGCCCGTCTCCGAACTCCTCACTCATCAGCTCTCTCCACCTTTCTCCGAGTCACATTCTTTGAGCTCTATACGACACCATGGGTGAAAAAAAATTTTTTCATACAAAATTTTACAGGAGAGGGTCGGAAATTTGAGACGTCACAGCTCGGCCGCCATCTTGATTTTTAAATTTTTTTCACTTTTTCTGTTAATCGTTTACTAATTTCTACAATAATCCAAAATTTCAAAGAAATCGGTTGGAAAACAAAAGAGTTGCAAGAATCACGTCGGCCGCCATCTTGTTTTTCCGAAATGTCATAATTTTTCCCCACTCGAATCCCCCACCCGGACATATCTCCCGTACATCATTATATCGTTTTTTGTCTCTTTCTAGGAGAACAATTATGTCAATGAGTGAATCAGTCAGTGAATCAGTGGTAATCGAGCTATATATATTATAACTAGCGTTTGCTCGGTGCGCGAGCTGCTAAAGCAGCTCGCGGGAAGTGTTATTGCTACAAGTAGGGCGCGTGGGTGCGCGGCCCGCTAAAGCGGACCGCGATTGTTCGGCTTTATTTATTTCGCTCGGTGCGCGAGCTGCTAAAGCAGCTCGCGGGAAGTGTTATTACTACAAGTAGGGCGCGTGGGTGCGCGGCCCGCTAAAGCGGACCGCGATTTTTTTACTCATCAAGTAGACCTTCGGATTCTGGTCATCTTTTGCCAAAAAATTTGTTCGAGCACACCCCACCTATCTGCAATAACCTGGCCGTGCTCCTCATTCACAAAAGAAAAAGAAAAAAAAAGAAAAAAAAATGAAAAAAAAAACAAAAAAAACAAATGTAAAATGAAAAAAAAGAAAAAGAAAAAGAGCCCTATGAACCTATCAAAATCAATGTCTTGCATAGTTCCCAACTTCTAGTCCCTTCAATATTCCTCATATACATTTTGTATGGAAAAAAAAAATCCGCCATCTTGAATTTTTTTCCTACTCACCAGGTAGACCTCCGGGTTTTGATCATCTTTTGTCGAGAAACCGCTCCTCCATCTCTTATAGTCTCCGAGCGAGAGACGGACAAAATTTGCCGCCATTTTTTTTCCGCCATTTTGGATTTTTTTTTCAACTCACTGGCAACTGCTCGAGGTTTCGAATGACATTTGGTCGAGCACCCTCCACCTATCTTCTATACCCTGGCCGTGCCCCTCGCCCGTCTCCGAACTCCTCACTCATCAGCTCTCTCCACCTTTCTCCGAGTCACATTCTTTGAGCTCTATACGACACCATGGGTGAAAAAAATTTTTTTCATACAAAATTTTACAGGAGAGGGGTGGAAATTTGAGACGTCACAGCTCGGCCGCCATCTTGTTTTTTTAATTTTTTTCACTTTTTCTGTTAATCGTTTACTAATTTCTACAATAATCCAAAATTTCAAAGAAATCGGTTGGAAAACAAAAGAGTTGCAAGATTCACGTCGGCCGCCATCTTGTTTTTCCGAAATGTCATAATTTTTCCCCACTCGAATCCCCCACCCGGACATATCTCCCCTACATCATTGTATCGTTTTCCGTCTCTTTCTAGGAGAACAATCGTGTCAATCAGTCAGTGAGTGAGTGAATCAGTCAGTGGTAATCGAGCTATATATATTATAACTAGCATTTGCTCGGTGCGCGAGCTGCTAAAGCAGCTCGCGGGAAGTGTTATTGCTACAAGTAGGGTGCGTGGGTGCGCGGCCCGCTAAAGCGGACCGCGATTGTTCGGCTTTATTTATTTCGCTCGGTGCGCGAGCTGCTGAAGCAGCTCGCGGGAAGTGTTGTTGCCACAAGTAGGGCGCGTGGGTGCGCGGCCCGCTAAAGCGGACCGCGATTTATTTACTCATCAAGTAGACCTTCGGATTCTGGTCATCTTTTGCCAAAAAATTTGTTCGAGCACACCCCAACATCTGCAATAACCTGGCCGTGCTCCTCATTCCAAAAGAAAAAGAAAAAAAAAAAAAAAAAGAAAAAATACAAATGTAAAATGAAAAAAAGAAAAAGAAAAAAAGCCCTATGAACCTATCAAAATCAATGTCTTGCATAGTTCCCAACTTCTAGTCCCTTCAATATTCCCCATACATTTTGTATGGGGGGGAAAAAAAATCCGCCATCTTGAATTTTTTTCCTACTCACCAGGTAGACCTCCGGGTTGTGATCATCTTTTGTCGAGAAACCGCTCCTCCATCTTTTATAGTCTCCGAGAGAGAGACGGACAAAATTTGCCGCCATTTTTTTTCCGCCATTTTTGAATTTTTTTTTAACTCACTGGCAACTGCTCGAGGTTTCGAATGACATTTGGTCGAGCACCCTCCACCTATCTTCTATACCCTGGCCGTGCCCCTCGCCCGTCTCCGAACTCCTCACTCATCAGTTCTCTCCACATTTCTCCGAGTCACATTCTTTGAGCTCTATACGACACCATCGCTGAAAAAAATTTTTTTCATACAAAATTTTACAGGAGAGGGGTCGGAAATTTGAGACGTCTCAGCTCAGCCGCCATCGTTTTTTTTTAATTTTTTTCACTTTTTCTGTTAATCGTTTACTAATTTCTACAATAATCCAAAATTTCAAAGAAATCGGTTGGAAAACAAAAAAGTTGCAAGAATCACGTCGGCCGCCATCTTGTTTTTCCGAAATGTCATAATTTTTCCCCACTCGAATCCCCCACCCGGACATATCTCCCCTACATCGTTGTATCGTTTTCAGTCTCTTTCTAGGAGAACAATCGTGTCAATCAGTGAGTCAGTCAGTCAGTGGTAATCGAGCTATATATATTATAATAACTAGCGTTTGCTCGGTGCGCGAGCTGCTAAAGCAGCTCGCGGGAAGTGTTATTGCTACAAGTAGGGCGCGTGGGTGCGCGGCCCGCTAAAGCGGACCGCGATTGTTCGGCTTTATTTATTTCGCTCGGTGCGCGAGCTGCTAAAGCAGCTCGCGGGAAGTGTTATTACTACAAGTAGGGCGCGTGGGTGCGCGGCCCGCTAAAGCGGACCGCGATTTTTTTACTCATCAAGTAGACCTTCGGATTCTGTTCATCTTTTGCCAAAAAATTTGTTCGAGCACACCCCACCTATCTGCAATAACCTGGCCGTGCTCCTCATTCACAAAAGAAAAAAAAAGAAAAATAAAAAAGAAAAAAAAGAAAAAAAGCAAATGTAAAATGAAAAAAAAGAAAAAGAAAAAAAGCCCTATGAACCTATCAAAATCAATGTCTTGCATAGTTCCCAACTTCTATACAAGCGGCACGCTATGATGGCCGGTTTGACACATTACAATAGTGATGTGGAATGTCAATTTATTCTCGAACAAAAAACAATTAAGTTTTGTTTTTGTACCTGATTAAATAGGTTTAATAAAACAAAAATGTATATGTTTATTTAATTTATTTGAACGAACTGAATATTTGAATGAAAATGAATATACATACTTTATATGCACACAAGAAACATATGAATACAAAAGATACCAAAAAAGGTGCCACAAAAGGCCATAATTAATCAGATTCGTCCATACTACTATTTTCACTGTCGTCACTGCTATCATCACCTACATTAATAATTATATGTTCGTTTTCTATAATATTATCTATTTTCACATCTCTTTCATAATCTTCCCTTATTAATTTAACAGTTCTATTCACAACCTTTTCCCAGTCTCCTTTAGTCACATGTTCACAAGCTTCTTCTAATAATTTTAGCATTTTTTTTGTGGTAAATGGGGGTTCTGTATTGTGTCTTGCAGCATATCCCTTAATTTGAGCCCACACCAACTCAATCGCATTATACTCACAATGGTAAGGCGGTAACCGTATAACTCTGTGCCCATGTTCTAATGCTATTTCGTCAATGACGTATCGGATCTTGGTTGGTTTGTTTTCTTTTAAAAGACGTACTAATTCCGCTTTTAACATATTCATGTTTGCATCTACGCCATTTTTACGAAGCCATGCGACGATATCAGCTTTCTTTTGGGATTGGGCAGGTGGCTTGTCAATTTGCATCGAGTGGTATGGGGCGTTGTCCATAATTATAATAGATGGTTCAGGGAGGCTACACAACATTGAGGTAAACCATTCAGTAAACTTTTCTCCATTCATGTCTTCATGATAGTCTCCAGTGGTTTTTGACGCAAAAGCCATGAGAGAACCTTCGACAAACCCGTTGATGGTTCCGGCGTGACAAATTATAAGTCGCGATCCTTTTCCTACAGGAACTTTGGAAGTAGATGCTGCTGTGTCATCGTTCCAAGAACGGCCTACAGTATGGTTAGCATTAAGCCATGTTTCATCCAAGAACACAACATTTTGCCAATTTTTGATTTCTTTCACTTGCCGTAAAAAAGTATACCTTGCCATCGCTATATCAAATCTTTCCATCAATATTTTGCGTTTGTTACATTTTTTGTATCGAAATCCAATGGTCTTCAAAATCTTCGTTAAAGAACTTTCCCCACCGAAGAATAATCCAGCTTCCTTCAGTGAATGCACCAACTTTTTTCTTGTTGGATACTCCTTCTGTAAATAGTAGCCGTAAACATGTCTTCGGATAGCATCGGCATCAAAGCTATCGATGCCTACGACTGGTTTTGCTCGTTTTCTCTTTTTTGGTGTGTGAAGTTTATTTTCTTCTGTGCCAGTCTCGCCATATTTTTTTTTAGTTATCCGTCTAACAGTTCGTTGTCCAATATTAAGCGCATCAGCTACGCGTTCAACCACTGACGTTATAGGTAAAATTGGCCCTCCATTTTGAGCTTCACGATCGAAATAGTTACGAAGGCGTATTACGAACTCACGTGTCTGACTATTTAGAACAGTTCTCTGCGTACGTTCGGTCATATCGACGAAATCCACAACAAAGGGCTTGAACAGAGTCCAAATTAACGAGCAAGGGTCAACAGTAATGCAGTATCAATATTTGAAATCCAAAGCCAGGTCAAAACTATATCACAATCGCATTGCACTGACAGTTTATACTTTTCGAAGCAACGTCAATTCGAAACTGCTTTGTTTTGCATTGAGCATTGACGCGAGTTTGCCGGAGGTAGTAGTTGTGCTAGCCAGCGATCCTATGTGACGATCGTATTAGATTCCATTTTTAAAAATTTTCAATTTAGAAAACCAAATGCCGAGTTGTGGTATATATCATATAAAAATAAAAATTTTACCTTTTGTATGAAACAGCTGATATTTTTTTGCGATTTCAGAGGTTTGTCCACATAGTGAAAATTGTTCATATTCACAAGTACATTCACCCCTTAAATGGTGCAAACTGATTTTTCTACACTTGTATACATTTTAGAAATCAATTTAATAAATAAATTTTGAGTCCTAAACCTAAAACTACATTCGATAAAATTTATGAATCTCTGCACATCACTATCGTCAATAAAGTAATACAATTATTTCCTTCAAAGTCGTTATCAATTAATACGGAACTTCATGAGCGGACAAACGTCAAACCGGCCATCATAGCGTGCCGCTAGTTTAGTCCCTTCAATATTCCCCATACATTTTGTATGGAGAAAAAAAAAATCCGCCATCTTGAATTTTTTTCCTACTCACCAGGTAGACCTCCGGGTTTTGATCATCTTTTGTCGAGAAACCGCTCCTCCATCTTTTATAGTCTCCGAGAGAGAGACGGACAAAATTTGCCGCCATTTTTTTCCGCCATTTTGGAATTTTTTTTCAACTCACTGGCAAGTGCTCGAGGTTTCGAATGACATTTGGTCGAGCACCCTCCACCTATCTACTATACCCTGGCCGTGCCCCTCGCCCGTCTCCGAACTCCTCACTCATCAGCTCTCGCCACCTTTCTCCGAGTCACATTCTTTGAGCTCTATACGACACCATGGGTGAAAAAAATTTTTTTCATACAAAATTTTACAGGAGAGGGGTCGGAAATTTGAGACGTCACAGCTCGGCCGCCATCTTGTTTTTTTATTTTTTTTCACTTTTTCTGTTAATCGTTTACTAATTTCTACAATAATCCAAAATTTCAAAGAAATCGGTTGGAAAACAAAAGAGTTGCTAAAATCACGTCGGCCGCCATCTTGTTTTTCCGAAATGTCATAATTTTTCCCTACTCGAATCCCCCACCCGGACATATCTCCCCTACATCATTGTATCGTTTTCCGTCTCTTTCTAGGAGAACAATCGTGTCAATGAGTCAGTCAGTCAGTCAGTCAGTCAGTCAGTCAGTCAGTCAGTCAGTCAGTGAGTGGTAATCGAGCTATATATATAATAATAATAATAATAATAATTATAATATCACTTGATTCAACGATGAAGGGAAACAGTGTAAGGAAACCTGCACATCTGAAAGCTGTTCTCTATTATATTCTCGAAGGTGAAGTCTGCCAATTCGCATTGTGCCAGCGTGGTGGACTATGGCCTATAACCCTTCAGTGAGAGGAGACCTGCGCTCAGTAGTGACTACTGAGAGGAGACCTGCGCTTGGTGGTCACTACTGAGCGCAGGTCTCTCAGTGACTAGTGAGCCGTTGATGGAATGATGATGATAATTTATCCAAGTTTCCATTAACAAATTACCTTTTTACACATTGCCCATAAAATGAGTGTAATGTTTTCAGGGTACATGTATGTATGTATGTGAGTTTCTTTATTCCATTTAATCATTTTAAATGGAAAGCTCTGGAGGAGACCTAGATGCCCATGGGTGCACTGAATAAATAAAACAAATTTACAAGTGTCAAACTAATTTATATTAAAGTTGATTTGTATATTAATAAGATGTAAACAGTTCAGTGATAAAGGCTTATGCCCATAAAATGAGTGTAATGTTTTCAGGGTACATGTATGTATGTATGTGAGTTTCTTTATTCCATTTAATCATTTTAAATGGAAAACTCTGGAGGAGACCTAGATGCCCATGGGTGCACTGAATAAATAAAACAAATTTACAAGTGTCAAACTAATTTATATTAAAGTTGATTTGTATATTAATAAGATGTAAACAGTTCAGTGATAAAGGCTTATAGTATTTTTAAGCTATTGTATAGCTTTTATCGCGGGCTTTGAGCGCGGCGACCGAATCAAGAAATTCCGTAACGAAAATAAACCTAATACCGTCGTTTCAGTTCGGCAGACTTCGGCACGGTGTTTGTGTGCGTGCGACTAGAAAATGCCATGCAATAGCTTTACCGCGGCAGACCCGAGTGCCACACGTATTATTTTTTTATTATTATATTATTACTAACTGTTGCCCACGACTTTGTCTGCATGGATTTAGTTTTTAAAATCCCGCAGGAATTCGATTTTCCGCAATAAAATGTAGCCTATGCCACCTTCCCGGCTCCCAACAATATGCATGCAAAATATCATGTCGATCCGTAGCTTCGTTGCAGCGTGATTGAAGGACAGACCAACAAAAAAATACACTTTCGAATTTATAATATTAGTAAGGAAGAATTAATACTATGATACGAATGTAACCAATTTTTGTAAGCTACTATTATGACTTAACTATGATAGCAGAATATATTCCCCCGGGACTTTTTTGTAGAGAATAATGAGTACTTTAACACGCCAAATAATGACTTTTTTAGGCAAAATTTTGCTACTTTGGGTTACATTAATGCAATTTTCTTAAAGATCTCTAATTTTTTGAAAATAAATTATAGTGTAGTAGTAAATTATAGTGTAGTGTAGTAGTAATGTTGAGGCCAACGGCTTGGCCAACGAGTCAAGGCCTGGAACACGAGGTATAGGGGCCCATCAGCTATAACCTGAGTCCAGGGTCGCTGCCCAAAGCGGCCTTTCGCCGCGGTCAGATTTGTTCTCAACGTAGTGGTGACTTAATGATGGTAGGGTTGCACTGACCTTCCTTGTAGCAGTCAATCCTTGTACGGCCTGAGATGGTATTGTAGTGGTGATTATGTTAGTGTATTGTGAGAGAGTGTATTGTTAGGTTAAGTGTAAGGTGAGCTCCTCAGGCCGCTAGCAGCAGCAGGCAGGCAGCCAGTTATGGCCTGCAGCTGTGGGCGTTGGGCTGGCGTAGCACTGTAGCACTGTACACTTGGTTTATCACTAGTTAGGTCCACCAGGCGCGTGGCGAGCAAAGCCGGCGGGTTCCAAAGTCGCCTTTTGTTACAAATAACAGTCTGTAATTCTGCTTATAGCTAGGTCGACACATAGACCGCTCGACGGCGCAACAAAACCGTAAAATAAACCAAATCTAGACACTTAAAAAGCAAACGGTGCGCACGACTTAGATTTTTTCGTGAAAGTGTTAGCTGTCAAAAAACAAAAGGAACTTGCAAAAACCACGCCCCAAAACCGCGGCAAGTTTAAAACTGGCATCTGTCAACTTCATTGCGAGCCAAAGAGATTGCTAGCGTCACGACCATGGAACTAGGAATTCTGGACAGGTACATGGCGCGAACAACCCCCCCGCCCGTGGTCGTAAGGATTTACGTCCACTTACTAGTAAATAGGTAAACGTGATAAGGAGCAAACGGCTCGCTGCAAGACAGAGTCTCCGACCATTACCTCGGCAACCCTGGGAACCCCATCAGACCCGTAGATCAGCTTAAGAATGCGCCCACGGCGCCAGTATAAAGGCAACAAATTAGGTTCCTTAATCAGCACTAGGTCACCAACTTTGGGTGGATCAGATTTGTCAGCTGCTGCAAAAGATGCAAATACTCTAGTGACCAACGGTGCCAAAAACTCTGAATCATCTGTTGCAGCAGCTCAAACCGGGACAAACGTGAGACCTTCACGTCCCTGAAGGGGTATTCGGGTAGAGCGTTAAGGGGCTGACCAATCAGAAAATGACCGGGAGTTAAGACCTCCAGGTCATTTGGGTCAGATGAGAGGGGACAGAGTGGCCGAGAATTGAGTACAGCCTCAATTTTGCAAAACACGGTGGCGAGTTCTTCAAAGGTTAAAACAGTTTCGCCTATAACGCGCCGGAGATGAGTCTTGGCCACCTTAACCACAGCTTCGAATATTCCACCCCAATGAGGGCAAGCTGGGGGGTCAAACTTCCAGGTTACCCCCATCTTGGACAATGCTGTACTTAATCTAATCTTATTGCTAGACAGGAATTCGACAATCTCTTTTAAATATCTATTAGTGCCCTTATAATTTGTGCCACAATCCGTGCGAATCAGGTCAGGCAATCCTCGACGAGAGACAAATCTACCTAGCGTGGCTACAAAAGCTTCAGTGCTTAAGGCACTCACAAGTTCTAAATGTACCGCCTTGGTAGCGAGACATACAAAAACGCAGAGGTAGGCCTTGAGCGATCTGGCGTTGCGGAGGTTAGAGCTCTTGATGGCAAACGGGCCAGCAAAATCAGTGCCAACCCCAGCAAAGGGTCGAGTGGCTAGAACGCGGTCGGAGGGCAGATCACCCATCATCGGCTGTGAAGTATTAGCCTTCAAGCGGTAACACGGAATGCATCTGAAAGTGACGTTCCGGATGGTGCGTCTCCCTGCCAGAATCCAAAACTCGCGCTGTAAAATAGCCGAGAGTGCATTACAACCAGCGTGGGCATTTTTAAGATGGTAGTGTGTCACTAGCAATTTGACAAAGGTGCCGTCCTTAGGTAGCAAAAGGGGGTGGCGAGCACCATAGGGCAGATTGGAATTCTTGAGGCGTCCTCCAACGCGTAGCATTCCGTTATTGTCCAAAAAAGGGCTTAGGCGAGCAAGGGGGCCCTTCAAAACTAAACCTCTCTTTAGAGTGTCAATCACGGATGAAAAATGCTCCGCCTGAACCACACGCACCCAGTAGTTCCGGGCGTCTTGGCGTTCAAGAGGGGAAAGCACAGGACTCAAATTTTTATTTTCTGAATTCCGCCCATTATGGATGAAACGTCGAATCCAACCGGTAACACCAATTAGTTTATCAAGGGAACTGTAACGGTTCAAAAGAAAGTACAAGTCGGGGATCTGTTTATCCTCAACCACTCCGACTCTTAAGCCCGGCAATACTTCGGGAGCGGAAAACCTATTTTGAGGCCAAGTCGTCTCGGATTGGGATAGCCAACTTGGATCCCACCAAAGGTGATGGTGGACCAGTGAAGAGGCCTCACAGCCGCGGGAGGCGCAATCGGCCGGGTTCAGTTCTCCGGGTAAGTGTCTCCAAATCACCGGTACTGCAGAGCTCTGAATTTGGGAGACCCGATTCGCAACAAAGACCTCTAAGTTGTGAGGCGCGGCTCGTAGCCAGCAAAGGACAATCTCACTGTCCGTCCAAGCATAAACGTCGGTCAGATCGACCGCAGATACCAAAGAGGAGCGGACGTGGTTCAAGAGGCGTACCAGAAGGGCGGCGCCAGACAATTCTAATTTCGGGATAGTTAACCGTGACCGAATAGGGGCCACCTTGCTTTTTGCCAAGACGAGATGCGTCGCGACCTCACCGGCGACATCGACAGTCCTCAAATATACCACGGCGGCGTATCCTCGTTCGGAGGCGTCGCAAAACCCGTGGAGACTGGCATGACACCTTCCTGTTGGTAGGAAGCGTCGAGGCATGGAAATTCGGTTAACTTCAGGAAGTGAAGACACAAGGGAGTTCCACTCCTTCAATAACTTCCCAGGGAGTGGTTCGTCCCAACCGAGTTCAGCAATCCAAAGCTTCTGGAGGAAACATTTAGCCAAAAATATTACGGGAGTGATCCATCCATTGGGATCGAAGGTGCGAGCAACCGTAGACAATACGGAACGCTTAGTCCAGACCTTAGGAGGTGGGTCTAATTTGACCCGGTAGGTGAAAACGTCTTGGACGGGCTGGTACTGTATTCCAAGGACCGTCAGCAAATTGGGATTTTCGGGATTTTCAAAAATATGAGGATCCTGCTGATCCTTTCCCGGAAGATCTTTCAAGACGTGAGGGGAGTTGGACAGCCACTTGCCCAACTCATAACCTCCGGACTTCAGTATTGCAATCAATTCATCGCGAAGAGTCAGAGCTTCCTCAACGCTCGAGGCTCCCGTGCAAATATCGTCCATATAGACTGACGATTCCAAGGTGGCTGATGCGCGAGGGTAATTCAGTCGCTCCCGGTTAGCTAGTTCTAACAAGGTCCTGATAGCAATATAGGGGCTTGACTTGAGTCCATAGGTCGTGGTGTTCAATTCAAAGACACGCATTGGCTCATTAGGATTTTCGCGCCACAGAATCATTTGGTATCTCCTATCATCGCGATGTACCATCGACTGTCTAAACATCATCTTGATGTCAGCTACGAAAACAATTTGATGCCGGCGGAAATGCGTGAGGATATCGGAGATATCCTTGATCAGCTTAGGACCGGAGTGCAAGCATTGGTTCAATGTCACCCCGTTGGATGTGGCCGCGGAGCCGTCAAAAACCACTCGAATCTTCCCCCCAGGGGTCTTCAAGACGGCATGGTGGGGTAAGAAGTAGTGCTCGTGTGCGCGCCAATCAAAATTGGATGGTGACATATGCCCCAGGCCCTCGTACTCGCGCATAAATTCAACGTACTTGGAGCGGAAGGTGGAGTCGCGCCGCATGCGCCGTTCCATAGACAAGAGCCTCTTTTCCGCCAAGGCCCGCGATTGACCAAGCGGGGGGCGAGAAGCGAGAAAGGGCAAGCGAGTTATAAATCGCCCATCAACACGGCGGCCTGTGTTGTTTTGATAAAACAACTCACATTCAAGGTCAAGAGGGTCAACTCGTGCGGCATGCGGCGGCTCCTCAACTTCCCAAAAGCGCTGGACCACGTCCGACAGCGTCAAGCCGGCTGCTTGCAATTGGTCCAGCACCGGTAGGTCCGAAGACCGTAGCACGGGTCCAAAAAAGCTAGAACCGAATATAGTGGACATGGCACATAGGCCGTCCTTCTGCAAAACCCTAATTTCCCCTGACAAGACCAGGCCCAACACGTCGGAACCCAACAAAAGGTCCGTAGGACCGGGTTCAGTCCAGTGGGGGTCAGCTGGGTTTAGGCCTGATGCACAGGACACCGCAGCGTCAGTTATTCGGACCTGCGGTAGGGGACCTAAGATATTGTCAAGGACTGACACCTTGACCAAGACCCTAAGATTGCCCGTAACGGGGCCAAACATTAATTCCGCTTCCCCGTTAGAAGTCGAGGGCTCTATACCCCCGATACCTATCACCCGTCCTGTTCGAGGACTCCAAGGGAGCCCTAGCTCACCCACCAAACGAGAAGAAGCAATACAGCGCTGTGAACCCGAATCCAAAAGGGCGCGAACGATTAAAAATTCACCCTTCGGGTTGAATACCTTCACTGAGACAGTCGGCAAAAGAATGGTCTGACAGACGGACTGCCGGAGATTCAAGGTCTCAGGAGAAGTTGCTGTGGTGGGGGCTAGGGCGGCAACTACCTATTGGTGGTTGTCCTCATCAAACCGGTCCTCTGACCGGGGAATCTCATATTGAGACTCAGGGGGGACCTCCAAAGGTGAGTGGGACGGACCTCCATTTGGGTAAACCCATGCGTCATCTCGTGGCGGCAGCACGGGCCTAGTCATACGGGCTGAGGTCGGTAGGCCGTAGTAAGGCTGTCGACCCGCTCGAGGTGGGCGGCGTTCGAGGCGTGGCCACTCATGAAGCGGATGTGAATAGCGGGCAGACTGAACCGTAGACGGAGCCGCCACAAATCTCCCATCAGAACGTCGAGGGGGGTTGGCGCCCCCCTCACGGGGGGGTGAAGCCCCCATAGGCGGGGTCGAAATCCGGACGCGTCGGGATTCATGGCCCTGATCAGGAGACCGACGCAAGTAATCCGGGGAGCGATCGGTAAGAGCGCCCCCGCCCGTGCGGGGCGCGCCCTCACTCTCCACCCGGCGGCCAACACCATTCTTGTTGGCGCACAAAATCTCCAGGTGGTTACCCCTACAAATTGGGCATGGCCGTTGCTGTTGGCAGTCCCGTTGCATGTGAGCTTCCAGACAGCTATAGCACCAGTGGCGGTCTCTTGCAATGCCCCTCCGATCCTTGATCCGCTTAGAGAGAAACTGGGGGCAAGAAAGCACCCGGTGGCCTGGACGCCTGCAATAGTTACAGGGGGCGGGTTCAGTGGCAGCAAGTCCAGTGTAAACGGGCATTGGTCTCCGGTCGGAGGCCCTTTTACCAGGGACGCCAGTGTGACCCTTTTCCTTCCTCAGCTGGGCAGGCCGCTCTGGGGTCCTTGAAGGACCAGCAATACCCGAGTTATCAGCCTGCCGGCACTCTTCCTCAAGGAACTTTAAAAGGTCCGAAAAGGGGGGCAGGTAGCTGGCCCCGTCCCCACCATACCTTTGCTCAAAACGCAGTTTCAACTCGGGAGGTAGGCGGGACAACACAATGTGTAATAAAAGGAAGGACCACTGGTCCACGGGAAGCTCTAAACGCTTAAGAGCGTTGCAGGCTACAATCAGTGGATTTAAGAGTGATTCTCTTAAATGGGACACCCCAGAGACACGTGGCAGCGCTAGAATTTGTGCCACGTGTGTGTCTGCTAACCGGCGCACGTTGGCATACCGCCGAGTCAGTAGTTCCCGCGCGGTGGTATAACTCTCCTCGGAGAGGTCTAGGTGGCTAACTAAACCCAGAGCCTCTCCCTGCAGGGAAGAGAGTAGATAGGCCAGTTTCTGGCAGGGAGACAGGTCCCTTCTCGCGTCCACCAGGCTATCAAAGAGGCTGAGAAAGCCTAGCCACTCGCTCAGGTTGCCAGAAAAGTGGGGCAAGTTTATTGTTGGCAACTTGCCCTGTAACGCAGGCTGCGTGGTGGGTCTGGTGGGAGACTCAAGAATAGAGCTCATTCTCGCCTCCTTCTTGAGCCTCGCGGCCTCCTCCACCAGACCGTCTGTCAGCTCAAAAAACTGTTCGTAGTCCCGCACTGAGGACTCCAGTGATTCCGGAGGTAGCTCCAATGCCATGAGGTCTCGGAAGGCCTCTTCGACGACCGCCTGCCTGGTCCGCACCTGCTCGCACCGCTGGAGCAGTGCGGATGCCCGGTCCACCCGGCCTACCAAGGCGTTGGCTGTAGCAGCCCAACGCAGCTCTGATTGAATTTGCACGCTCAATTTTTTGTGGGCTGACATCTTAGGTAGGTACAAAACAACTTAAATAAAGGTAGTTACAACAAATAGATAACAAAATCAAAACAAAGTTATTTGTTACAAGTTGTGTTTCAACTTCAACCAAACAAATTAATAATCAAACAAGAATTACCCACTTTAAACACAAACAAATTACTACTTAAATACTATTTATTAATTAGAATTATTTACTTTAAAACAAGAATTATTTATTTTAAATACATCAAACAAACTACTCTGTTACCTAACCACGAGGGGTTGTAGTAAACAAACAAAGTATTTGTTGGTTAAAAGTTCCAAAAGATACAAATTAAGCTATCAATAATTTATGTTAAGTCAATCAATAACATAAATTAAGATAAAAGAAAAATTAAGTTTTTAATTACCCGTACTAAGCCACTAGACTCATACTAGGCACTGCAAATTACAAATTGGCTTGGTTGAGAACCTACAATTATCAAATTATATTAATATTAAGTTTATTTATTACAATCTACATCTAACTGTTGGCCAGTTACGGGCCACAAACAACAATTAGATACTATTAATTATTAATCAACAAAATTAACAAAACAAAATCTCAATAATTGCAATCATTATACAGGCCTACATGTGACAAGGTAGGCTATGTACTAGTAACTCAATAAGCCTGTGTATTAACAAGTTATAAATTAATAAGTTTACAATTAGTGAGTTAACCCTAGAACGGCCAAGTTAAGTCACAGTAATGCCAAATCTGTCCGCGGAATCAATTTAACCGCGCTCTGCTACCAAATGTTGAGGCCAACGGCTTGGCCAACGAGTCAAGGCCTGGAACACGAGGTATAGGGGCCCATCAGCTATAACCTGAGTCCAGGGTCGCTGCCCAAAGCGGCCTTTCACCGCGGTCAGATTTGTTCTCAACGTAGTGGTGACTTAATGATGGTAGGGTTGCACTGACCTTCCTTGTAGCAGTCAATCCTTGTACGGCCTGAGATGGTATTGTAGTGGTGATTATGTTAGTGTATTGTGAGAGAGTGTATTGTTAGGTTAAGTGTAAGGTGAGCTCCTCAGGCCGCTAGCAGCAGCAGGCAGGCAGCCAGTTATGGCCTGCAGCTGTGGGCGTTGGGCTGGCGTAGCACTGTAGCACTGTACACTTGGTTTATCACTAGTTAGGTCCACCAGGCGCGTGGCGAGCAAAGCCGGCGGGTTCCAAAGTCGCCTTTTGTTACAAATAACAGTCTGTAATTCTGCTTATAGCTAGGTCGACACATAGACCGCTCGACGGCGCAACAAAACCGTAAAATAAACCAAATCTAGACACTTAAAAAGCAAACGGTGCGCACGACTTAGATTTTTTCGTGAAAGTGTTAGCTGTCAAAAAACAAAAGGAACTTGCAAAAACCACGCCCCAAAACCGCGGCAAGTTTAAAACTGGCATCTGTCAACTTCATTGCGAGCCAAAGAGATTGCTAGCGTCACGACCATGGAACTAGGAATTCTGGACAGGTACATGGCGCGAACAAGTAATTATTTATGATGTTACTTCCTGATAACTTAGCTATCTATTGGTGAAAGAGGGGTTGAAATCGGTCCAGTAGTTTCAGAGCCTATTCGGTAGAAACAAACAAAAAAAATACATGTGGCACTCGGGGACTGCCGCGGTAAAGCTATTGCATAGCATTTTTTATCAACTTATGTAATTAAAATATTTATGTAATATTTTTTATAAAACAAACAAACAAGAAAAGCGCACTGTCACTACTTGTGAGATCCGAACCTGCGACATCATACACCATACTGTAAAGAAAGCGGCTGCTCGCCCACTGCGCCGAACAGAGCTACTTGTGAACCTCTTAAATGTTGAACGCTTACTGAAATCTCATATCAACCGTGCCGAAGTCTGCCGAACTGAAAGGATAGTGTTAGGTTTATTTTCGTTACGGAATTTCTTGATTCGGTCGCCGCGCTCAAAGCCCGCGATAAAATCTATGCAATAGCTTAAAATCTTTCCGCTTTATAATAATATTAGTATAGATTATTATTATAATTTTTAATAATATTATGCTTGTTCTTGTTTAATCTCAGCTCAACTATGCTTTCGTGTGCTACAAATGCTATGGCAGGCTGAGGCAATGCTACAGTTTAATGCAGCAAGCTGTATCCACTGAGAAGCTCTTGAAAGAGGCTGTGACAAATGGGATTCAGGTAATGGAAGTATACCTACTACTGCAACTATTATTGTTTCATATTAAATATAAATGAAGCAGTGATAGCCTGAAGCAGTGATAGCCTAGTGGTTAGGACTGTGTTCTCCTATTTGGGGGGTCGCAGGTTCGATCCCGGGTACGCACCTCTGACTTTTCGGAGTTAAGTGCGTTTAAGCAATTAAATATCACTTGCTTCAACGGTGAAGGAAAACATCGTGAGGAAACCTGCACACCTGAGAATTCTTCATAATGTTCTCGATGGCGTGTGAAGTCCGCCAATTCGCATTGGGCCAGCGTGGTGGACTATGGCCTATAACCCTTCTCTGAGAGAGGAGACCTGCGCTCAGTACTGAGCCGTTGATGGGTTGCTAATGATGATTAAATATATGTCGTAGCGTGAAGCTCCAGGTCATCATCAGGAGGGCAGTATTGGCCTAGTTCATTTATTGTTCTGAGCTTTTGTGGGCAATGGAAACACGGCAGCAAACACAGTTACTATAATGACATTGCTAGAACTTGTTTAGCAGTAGGTATTGTTCGCACTAATTCCTATAAACACTATCTAACAAACAGAGTGGTGAATATATGGAATAAGTTGCCTAAAGAAATAGTGACGTCAAAGTCAGTTAATGAATTTAAAAACAGATTAGACCGCCGGTTTGGCTCAATATTTATTTATTTTGTACGCGGGTGTGAGAGTCGAAATATATACCAAAATAATCTATACATATAATAAAACAGAAACGAAACCAATTCTGTACATGAAATAGATTCAAAAAAGGGTTTTTGCTTCTAATTGTGTTCAAGATACAGATATCAAAACAGAAGCTAAATTTTTTTTTGTCTGTTTGTCTGTCTGTTTGTTTGTCCTTCTTTCACGTAAAAACTACCGCACAGATTTCTACAAAATTTTATACCGTGGTAGCTTATTACTCGGGTCAACATCTAGGCTACTTTTTATCCCGGAAAATCAAGGAGTTCCCGAGGGACTTTAAAAACTAAATCCACGCGGACAAAGTCGCGGGCATCAGCTAGTAATAATAATAATCACTGAGTTGTCCAACTTAAAAGCTACGTTTTGAAGTCTTTGTCTAAATTTAATTAAGAGAGCGGATAACGAGTCCGTGGGTCGCGCTTAGTCGCGTCCAAGGCAAGTATTTGACTGCCAGGCTCAAGTTCTAATGTAAACTTCCATCTGAGAATCTAAACCAACCCTCGGCCACGTACGATGCCATAATCATCACATCATCGTCGCTCTTATTGAAACAATGATCCTGTTGTATTCGTATTACCGATATTTGGGTGACTGCCTCGTTGGTCTAGTGGTTAGCTTGTTCGACTGCGGATGACGAGGTCCCGGGTTCGATTCCCGGGTCGGGCTGTTAGAAAATAAATGTATTGAGTTTTTCTGCAAATAAATTCTCAGTACTAGCCCGGAATTAGGAAGTTGGCGGTGTGTCACCCCCATGCCTCGGAGAGCACGTAAAGCCGTCGGTCCTGCGTCTGATCTCTCTCCAATCGTGTCGGACTTCCGTCCCATCGGACTATGAGAGTGAGGGAAATAGAGAGTGCACCTGTGTTTGCGCACACACTGGTGCACTATAATATCTCCCGCGCAGATGGCTGATCTCTAAGGAGGTTGGCCGCCGTGATCGGATTCGGTTGGGAGGACAATATTATTTGGTTGAGGTGCGAACTGACACCATCGCCGCGCGCCGACATACCTATATAATGTTTTTTTTTGTTCAATGACCATAGACCTTGACTAAGATCTCACCTAATGGTAGGTAAGTGACGATGCAGTCTAAGATGGTAGGCGGCTAACTTGAATGGGGTATGGCAGTGTACATTTAACTCATATGTCGTGTGATGCGGGTTGTTACGTTCCCTCAAATATGGTTGAGCGAAGCAATGGCTGGGTCATGCGTCATTGCTAGTGAACGGGTGCCACCGGCGGGAATGGGGCTACTTCATGTCTGCCCATCTTAAGATAGAAGTTAGTCGGTATGCATTTTGGAACTTTCCTCATTGTGGAAACACTGCATATATAGCATAGTATTTACTGTATTGTAAATTTGTTTTGAAAAGAGCAACCGCCGAGTTTCTTGCTGGTTCTTCTCGGCAGGAAAGGCATTCCGAACCAGTGGTAGATTCATCAACTATTCAAAAGCACTTGTAAAAGTTTACTATTTGAATAAAAAATATTGCTATTCTATTCTATTCATACCCCTAATGGGCTACACGCCATGGTACTGGAACAGTTTTATAGCTTGTTTCTTCTAAATTTAAAAAGGAGAAGGTGACTCACCAACTGATCTATCAACGCATAGCTCAAACCACTGCACTGGACAGATCGGGCTGAAATTTGGCATACAGATAGCTATTGCGATGTAGGCAACTGCTAAGAAAGGATTTTCGAAAATTCAACCCCTAAGGGGGTAAAATTGGGGTTTGATAAATCAAACTTAACGAGAGCGAAGCTCTAGGTAATAATAACTAGTTAAATTTCATCATTTTTCATTAGCAAGCCATGAACGGCTCACTACTGAGCGCAGGTCTCCTCTCAGAGAAGGGTTATAGGCCATAGTCCACCACCCTGGCCCAATGCGAATTGGCGGACTTCACACACCTTCAAGAACATTATGAAGAACTCTCAGGTGTGCAGGTTTCCTCACGATGTTTTCCTTCACCGTTGAAGCAAGTGATATTTAATTGCTTAAACGCACTTGACTCCGAAAAGTCAGAGGTGCGTACCCGGGAATCGAACACAGTTAAAATATACAGTGACAGAATATGAATACTACTAGCGCCATCTATCGGCAGCTTTTCTCACCAACACATAACTATAGTCTGGTTACAGTTTTTAAACTTGTATAGCTTGTTTCTTCTATTTTTAGTATATTATGTAACTAGATGATAACCGAGACTTCGTTGGTGTGGATTAAGGTTTTTTGATTCTCGCGGGAACTCTTTAATTTTTGTTTAATTTTTTAAAATTTTTATTTAATCTTAGATAAAATGTAGCCTATGTGCAAATCCTGAGTATGAGCTATCTTCATTCCAAATTTCAGCCAAATCGGTTCATTCGTTGTGGCCTGAAAGAATAACCAACATCCATCTATAGATACTCACAAACTTTCGCATTTATAATATTAGTACCAGGAGGCAGGTAGGATTTTATATTATTTCTTTTAAAGCTTGTTTCTTCTATTTGACCGAGCGAAGCGAGGTCTCTGAGTTAACTAGAGCGATTTGCACTTGTCCGTCCGTCCGTCCGTCCGTCTGTCAGAGCCTTATAACTTTTGAATTACTGAACGTAATTACTTCAAATTTAGATATAATATGTAAACCGATGGCCTCCAGCCGAAAATGGCTTAAAAAGTTATAAAAATCTTTATTTCAGGGGGGCTCTCATAGAAGCGAATGCGAAGTAAAAAAAAAAATATCGCGTTACATAAAATTGTTACGTATCATTTTAAAGATAATTTTGAACTGAGTACAAAAATATTTTTTTTTTAATTTTTCCCTTAAAATTGACGAAATGGGGGGCTTTCAAAGTGGCGATTTTATACGCTCGCTTGAAGACGCTCTCTAGGAAAATCCGCTATGGATTTTCAAACTGATTTTATGTTTTTAGGTCACTTATATCCTGTACTTGAACAACAAATACTAAAATTATATGAATATTATAAAGAAACGAGATTATTTAATTTTTAATGTACATCAGTAATTCATATAGCATCAACATAGCTTCACAATAATGCTAATAGATGGCGCAGTCAGTAACTATTCCCATGGAACTACGAGTTACGACTAACGACCTATCCCAAAAACAGTTTTGCGTCGACCATTATTATTTAGTTACTTATTATAATACAATAATTGTATTGTAATTTTTTTTGTACCATATTATTCAATTAAAATTATTTTTAGTTAAATTTTAGTTAAATATTGTATATTTTCTATTCGCGTCGATAGATGACGATTTGTACAGATGCCCGTAACCCGGTTTCACTCGTTAGTACCTACATAATAATTCAATGTTTTCACTAACGTTCCCTAACCTTTACGGGCTACCTATAAGTTAGGTGATTGATGTTTTCTGTCAACTTATTTATCACGATCCTGTACGGGACACCTAAAAGGATATTGGGACGGATGTTAGGACTTAGGATTGTATTTAGGAGCTACCTACGTTAAGAGACTCCTACTTAGGGGATGATTTAGGTATGTTTGGTGAAAATGGGCATAATAATAATGTCAGTTTTGGTTATCATGTATCGATTGAATGAATAATCATGGGATACCGTTACCGCGAGGTCTCAGTTCGGGGCGAACCACTAGTACTATTTACAGCTAAAGGACCTAGTTAAGACTAGACCATGCCTGCTTGACACTTCCTCCGTTATCAGTATAAGCCTGGAGCCGAGTCCGGTGGCGGAAATAAAACATGAGGAAAGAGGGAACTGTCTCAAAGCTGAAGAAATAAAGAATGAGCCACACCCTGATATGGAACATGGAGGTGAGTACTAACTTCATTATCATCATCATCATTAGCAACCTATCAACGGCTCACTACTGAGCGCAGGTCTCCTCTCAGAGAAGGGTTATAGGCCATAGTCCACCACGCTGGCCCAATGCGAATTGGTGGACTTCACACACCTACGAGAACATTATGAAGAACTCTCAGATGTGCAGGTTTCCTCACGATGTTTTCCTTCACCGTTGAAGCAAGTGATAGTTAATTGCTTAAACGCACTTGACTCCGAAAAGTCAGAGGTGCGTAACCGGGATCGAACCTGCGACCCCCCGAATAGGAGACCACAGTCCTAACCACTAGGCTATCACTGCTTAGATGATGTTTGGAAGTATTTATTTATTTATTTATACAACTTTGTTGCATACTAGCTGATGCCCACGACTTCGTCCGCGTGGATTTAGTTTTTAAAATACCGCGGGAACTTTGATTTTCCGGGATGCTTATGCCTCCAGGTTCTCAACTAAAACTATCCAAAAAATCACGTCAATGCGTAGCTTTGTAGCTTTTTTAACTTGAATTGACGGGCAAACTACAAACAAACACACTTTCGCATTTATAATATAATGTTAGTGAGGAAGAATTAATACTCCAATACGAATGTAACCAAACTTTTTTTTACCGGTGATTTAATTAAATTTTAGAATACAAAAGCTACTATGTTTTTGATCCCCATCTTCTAAAAATATCGGGTTTACACAGAAAAATACTCTGAAAAATATTAATTAAAATTAAATGATTTCTGAAACTGAACGGTTTTTAAAACTGCTAGGTCGAAATTCGCCAACCTCCTTTTGAAATTTTGAAAAAAAGTGTGTGTGTCAAACGCGATATTTAATCATTTATTGATTCTGTTGTACAATAAATGGATCTATGTTTGGAGCAAATTTTTGGATCGTAGGGTAGCTCAAGGTGTTTACACAGAATTGTGCAACACACTTTTTTTTTATTGCGGGATAGGCTTGCGCTTGACGACAATCAATGCTGGACAGCACTGATGAGGTCTAGGTTGGAGCGCGCTTGTCTAGAAAATGCCTATTCACTTTTGCCTTGAAGGTACTGAGGTTATACGTGGCCGGAAACACATATGTTGGAAGTGCGTTTCACACCTTAGCGGTTCGACTCAGAAACGTTGAACTGAAGCGTTTTGTGCGAGCAGGTTGGATTTCAACCACGTAAGGATGCCAACGCTCACGATTTCTCGAAGTTCTGTGGTTAAACGGTGAAGGGGGCACAAGGTTGTGAAGTTCTTGAGCGCACTCTCCAAAGTATATCCGAGAGAAGACCGATAGACAGGCAACATTGCGACGGTGCTGCAGACTGAGCATTTTTGCCTGCATTAGTGACTGATCACCTATAATTCGGCGGGCACGGCGATCTACCGAGTCTAATGCATCGAGTTGGTACTTGGCAGAGCCGTCCCAGAGGTGGCAGCACTTGTCTCACTGTGAAGACCTCAGTGTATTCATACTTTATAAAGAAGAAATTTAATGTTTAGGATGGATATAAAATCCACCCATTAGATTAGACCATAGACGAATGATATTTACTACCGTAATTGGACTCGCCTCGCAAGATCCTTCCCCTCTGCCACAATGTAATGGATTCAAATCTTGTGCACTTATAAAAACTGTTTTCGAATCGATTATATCATTACATGAATCGTTTTCGCACTCGTAGGTGCTCCGTGAATAATGCTGATCTGAGCGCTTAACATGTGCAGGAATAAGATGAATACCTCAAATTTACAAAAATAGGGAATCACATTCCATTTGGAAGTATTTTTATTGTGATACATGCTTTCTTTCTATTAAAAATATTTAAAGTAATATCATAAATAATAATCGAGAATTTCATCGTTTAGGTGATCTAGTACGTAATATCTCGTTAAAATCGGAGTGATAATCGTAAGTTGAGTTGTGACGTAACCACACTCCCCACGAGACTACGTTTTGTTTCTTTTTTAAACAATTTCAACCTTTGATTGCTACAAATAAGGTTTAAATTTGAACACGCAAGTACAACACGAGACTACTTACTACTATTTTACTCTTGTATAGCAATTTCAACCATCACTACATAGAACTTAGGTTCAGATTCGAAAAATGAATAACAAAAAACAAATTGACAAGCAAAACTGTGTACACGAGACTACTAGTCTAAGATCCGGCTGCAGAATTCACTCTCAAGAGTGCACTCATAAAGGGTTTGCTATTAAACCAAATTTTTACGCATATATTTATGATGAAGAGAACATTTACCAGGTTGCCATCAAAATGTGGTTGCTATTATTTTTAATTAAATTATTGTTAATTGATTTTTCGGAAAAAAAATTCATTCACTGATTTTTTAAATAAAATATCGTCCTCTTCACGGCAATATACCTATATAAAGACTGAAAAATCACGGATGCCGTTGTGCACTTGGCCGCACCTCTTCGTAGCCAAGTATATACAGGTATGATTTTGATACATTTATACGTTCATAACGTATATTTATTATTTATATTATATCAAATTAAAGCTAATTATTTCTGTTTATTATGATATACGATTGCTTAGTTAAATCTGGCCGCAAATAAGGGTTGCTGGTTGTTAAAGATGGTACATATTAATTTAATGTAGAGTGAAAGAGAGTTAGCGCGTATACATAACTAGTCAGACGAGGATAGCGATTGCCAGCTGTACGACCGCGATGATTTAAAGTCACTGCGCATGCGTCGAATGCTAGTGTTCTCAACTGAACAGCTGCGATATTTTTATTATAACATAAAAAACGCAACATAAAAAGAATTAAAGGTTTAGACTCAACGCACATTCCACCGTTCTGGAAATCTTTCAAACAACAATTTTTGTGGACAATCTGTTAATTCGATGTGTTTAAATGCCACTGAGTCGGAATGTATCAGATTTTGCGCGAAAATAATGGCTGGCTGCTATTAGATGGTTTTCTAAAACCAACATGGTTCCTGAGAGACTCAACTCCAACGCAAGTTAAGAGTGTGCTATGTGATTTCATGAACAAATCTTCCGATAATGTCGATGAATCTGATATTTGTAGCGATGAAAGTGATAGCTGCGATGATAGTGTAAATGAGGGCTCCGATGATTTTTTAAATAAGAGTCACGGAAATATAAGATACATTTTTTAAATTTTTAATTTGCTTAAATGTTTAATTATTATGTAACAGACGGTTGAATACTTGAATAAAATCAAATATTTTCTTTTATATAAGTAAACCAACCAAGTTATATAAGTAAAAACCAAGGGGTTTTGTTTTTCATCAATATTGATTTTTGTTGTAATTTTAAAATTTGTCATTTTGAAAAGGAAGATTTCTTTTGGAGTACCTATTTATTAATTCGTTTCTACTACTGTTTGCACCGGTAGTAACAGAATGACCACCAAACAACAACAACAACAAACATACGTACGGTAGTACAAATAAAGTACAGTGGTACCTAATTTAATTAAAAATACTAGCGGTCACATTTTGATAGGCAACATCGTAGATGTATATACTGCAGCCAGATCTCGTACTATACACCCTATCATTTTGCAAAATTAGATTTTATTACATAGTGCACAAGGTTGCAAACTTTTAAATTTAGTAAAAGTGATGTGACTGCGGTGCGGATCGATAACGATAAAAAAATTATTACTCATTGAAGAAGCATCGAAATTCATCAGCAAGCAATAAACTAAAGAGGATTATAACTAGCAAAAAGCTGAGCTTTGTGAGGGCTCGCGTAGTTTTTCTAACGGGTAATAATTTTTAACCGACTTCCAAAAAGGAGGAGGTTCTTTTTTTTTCTATGTATGTCCACCGATTTCTCCAGGATTACTGGACCGATTCGCGTGATTTTTGTTTTAATCGACAGAGGATGTTTGCGAAATGGTCCCATAAAAATTTTCACCTTCAACTCCTCAAGCCTGATGCTGCAGGGATATTGCTCACCTAAAATAAAGAGATTTAGGAAATGTCGATTACGAATTATTATTGTAGGTAACAAGTATGGACTACATCATGGAGCTCCAGGTCCTAGCTCCTTAATCATAGGATACTACACTTAAAAGCTTAAAATAAAAATTCTTTTCAAAAAACCGACTTCTAACGCCACTACAAAGTATAAAAATAATTTTCGACTTCAACAAACGTGGTCAAACTGTCCACGTTTGTTGAAGTCGGGCGGGCCTAAAATACAAACTAAGAAACCGACTCGCGATGCTCGCTCGACTTCTATTAACGAGTCTCTCATATTGTGTAGCGTCGCGCATCGGTTTCATAGTTTGTATTTAAGCCCGCCCGACTTCAACAAACGTGGACAAACTAAAATTATTTTTATACTTTGTAGTGGCGTTAGAAGTCGGTTTTTTGAAAAGAATTTTTTTAAGTTAATGGTTATAAAATTATATTTTCTTTGACAGATAACATTTGGATATGAAATTAAATTACTATGTTAATTCACAAATCTATAGGCGTGATAGTTTTTCAGTAAAGTGTACCACAAAATGTACAGCTTGTGGGATAGTTATAGGTCTCGCTCCGCTCGCCCTAATAAAATGTAAATGAACCAATTCATTACATTAAATAAATTCGACAAAAATATCGGAATATTGATATGTATATATTAAAGCTCCCTTCAATTTTATTTAACTTATGCCGAACGCTAATGTATTGCTTATTAACTAAATGTTGATTTTAGCGGAAACTTTTTAAGTTTTAAGGATAAAATATATAGCCTATATGTATTGTGTAAATTGAGAGTACCCTAATCGGTTCGAATGTTTAGGTGGACAGACGGTCGGACTTGACTAGACTATAAGGGTTCCGTGTTGTTTTACTTCGAACCCCTAAAAAGTGTAATGATTAAAAAATATAAATATTGCATTTTTTTAATGTTTTCCTCTTTACGTTATATTATTATGATTTTATTGAATAAGTTGTCACGGCATCTGCATATGATGCGGAGGAGCAAGTTTTAAGATAATTTTTAGTATAGTTAGTTAATAAGTTTAATATAATAAATAAGTTTAATAGTTAATAAGTTTTAGTAAGTTTAATAGTTTTAAGAGCGGAGCGAGACCTATCACTATCCCACAAACTGTACATTTTGTGGTACACTTCGCTGAAAAACTATCACGCCTATGGATTTGTGATTTAACATTGTAATTTAATTTCATATCCAAATGTGTTATCTGTCAAAGAAAATATAATTTTATAACCATTAACGTAAAAATTATTACCCGTTAGAAAAACTACGCGAGCTCTCACAAAGCTCAGCTTTTTGCTAGTTATAATATAATGATTATAGTCTCTAACTTACCACAGTAAGTACCAATAGACTTGGCGAAACTGTAAGGGTTCGTAGTTGTTTTACTACGGAACCCTAAAAAAGACGTGTTACGCTAACCAAGTAAAGAGTTAGATGATTAAAATTTTGTTTGAGTGCGTTTTGCTGCTTAGGAAATTTTCTGTTTTTTCTTAGGAAAACTATCGATATAAAATATCGATATGGTAGCATCGCAATTAATTTGTCTGTCTTACACTGTATTTAACCTATATGTGTGCGTAAATGTAATAGTGTTGGAGATTTTGTCTTTTGTGTGCCATAATGACACAAATGGAATTGATAAAGTGTGCAGTTCTGTGTATGTAGTGTTTCCTCCCCCCCGCACCAAAAGTGGCAGACTTTTTTGTTCCTAGCATTAGGCGCGTTACTGGTCCCGTGGTTCATTTGTCAAAGGATTAGACAGCACTTTTTAACCGACTTCCAAAAAGGAGGAGGTTCTCAATTCGGCCGGTATCTTTTTTTTTTTTTTCTATGTATGTCCACCGATTTCTCCGGGATTACAGGATTGATTCGCGTGATTTTTTTTTATCGACAGAGGATGTTTGCGAAATGGTCCCATAAAAATGTTAACCTTCAACTCCTCAAGCCTGATGCTGCAGGGATATTGCTCACCTAAAATAAAGAGATTTAGGAAATGTCGATTACGAATTATTATTGTAACATATTGTAACAAGTATGGACTACATCATGGAGCTCCAGGTCCTAGCTCCTCAATCATAGGATACTACAATTAAAAGCTTAAAATAAAAATACTTTTCAAAAAACTGACTTCTAACGCCACTACAAAGTATAAAAATAATTTTAATTTGTCCACGTTTGTTGAAGTCGGGCGGGCCTAAATACAAACTATTAAACCGATGCGCGACGCTACACAATATGACTCAATTGTAGAAGTCGAGCGAGCATCGCGAGTTGGTTTCATAGTTTGTATTTAGGCGGTCGGTTTTTTGAAAATAATTTTTTAATGACACAGATCACAAAATGCATACAAGACCCCAGACTCAAAATAGCTTACAAATTACCATATACCACAGTTACCATGAATTTATCTGAGAACGTAAGTCTTATGTTCATGGTTTTTGTAAAAAGTACCTAATATATTGTTTCAGCGGCCCCTTTGTCCGCGAGTGTCGCGATCAGCAATGACGGCGAAGAGCGCTCAACTGAAGCAGCCGATGCAGGCCCGAGCAGTGAACAAGCGACCACAACAGTCAGCGGCGGCTTAGACTACCGATCTGCTGATAGCGACAGTAGAACAAACGATAACATCGATAGATACACGAATTGTATAGTGAAACTATACGATATAAAAGTTGTGCCAAAACAAGATGCATCTTTGACTAAAACAAGAAAAGTTTTTATTTCTTGTGATAGTCAGAAAGATTTTAATAATATGAGTTCTGAACCAAAAAGTCAGAATGAAGTTTCCACCAGAGAATACATTGAAACAGCCACTGATGAAGAACAAGTTAACATACCACGAAAAAGTCTGTTAGTAAAACACATACAGAGCCACGACACAGTAAATAGATTCACTTGCGAGATTTGTGGATTCAAATTCAAATACAAGTGTTCTTTAACGAGACACCTGAGAACTCACACTGGTGAAAAGCCTTTTATGTGTAGGTTATGTGATTTTAAAACTGCTCACAAAATTAGTTTAAGTGATCACATGAGGATTCACACGGGTGAAAAGCCTTATTCGTGTAAGTTATGTGTGTATAAAACTGCATATAAAAGTAATTTAATAATTCACACGAAGAATCACACCGGTGAAAAGCCTTTTTCGTGTAAGTTATGCGAATATAAAGCTGCTCATAAAAGGCGTTTAGTAGTTCACATGAGGAATCACACTGGTGAAAAGCCTTATTCCTGTAAATTATGCGAGTTTAAAACTGCACATAATGGTCATTTAGTAGATCACATGAGGAATCACACTCGTGAAAAGCCTTATTCGTGTAAGCTTTGTGAGTATAAAAGTGCTCGTAAACGTGATTTAGTAGTTCACATGAAGAAGCACACTGGTAAAAAGCCGTTAGGGCCTGTTTCACCACTTGCTGATAAAGTGCCTGATAGCCTATCCACAACTAATCTGAAAGATAGCGTTTAAATTTCTGTTTCACAACTGTCCGTTAAGACAATCTAGCAGATAAACTATCTGATAATCAAACAGATTTGTTTGACAGGTATTTTACTTCTTAGATACATATCAGACACTTTAATGGATAGTGGTGACACAGGGCCTTTTTCGTTTAAGTTATGGGAGTTCAGAGTATAAAGCTGCTCGTAAAAGTAATTAAATAGTTCACATGAAAACACACCGGCGAAGACCCCTTTCTCGTTAATTGTGCCAGTATAAATGTGCAGCAACACGCGCCAGTGACGGTGGCGGGCCAGCGTGGCGGACCGGCACTGGGCGGTGGCACGAGCTCAGGCCGAGGACAGTCCCGCGCGGTTCTGGAACTTGCGTTTTGATCTGTATATCAATACTAATTGTGCCAGTATAAATGTGCAGCAACACGCGCCAGTGACGGTGACGGGCCAGCGTGGCGGAGCGGCACTGGGCGGTGGCACGAGCTCAGGCCGAGGGCAGTCCCGCGCGGTTCTGGAACTGGCGTTTTGATCTGTATATCAATACTAATTGTGCCAGTATAAATGTGCAGCAACACGCGCCAGTGACGGTGACGGGCCAGCGTGGCGGAGCGGCACTGGGCGGTGGCACGAGCTCAGGCCGAGGGCAGTCCCGCGCGGTTCTGGAACTGGCGTTTTGATCTGTATATCAATACTAATGCGCCGAGAATTGACTACGAGTTTGTTTGAAGTAGCATAATGCACCTGAAGCATAAGACTGACTGTATAGAGAGACTTGTATGCTTAGTCCGATTTTTATTTCGATTGATCGTATAAGAATTCGATGACATTAGCGTTAAAACAAATTATGATAAATTAATATGGTTCATTTTGTTGGTTTTTTCGACAAAATGAACCTTCTTCTTCTTCATCAACCGATAGACGTCCACTGATGGACAAAGGTCTCTTGCATGGACTTCCACAGGCTTCGGTCTTGTGCCGCCTGGATCCAGCGGCTCCCTGCGACTCGTTTGATATCGTCGGTCCACCTGATGGGGGTCTGCCAACACTGCGCTTCCCGGTGCGGGGTCGCCACTCCAACACCTTGGGACCACAACGACCATCAGCTCTTCGAACTATGTACGCCGCCCATTTCCACTTCAGTTTCGCGACTCGCTGAGCTATGTCGGTGACTTTGGTTCTCTTACGGATCTCCTCATTTCTGATTAGATCCCGCGCGGACACTGCTAGCATAGCTCTCTCCATCGCCCGCTGAGCGGTCCTGAGCCTACTTATGAAATGAACCTATATTATAGTTCATTTTGTTTTGACGCTAATGTCATCGCCTTGAATTAGAGCTCAATTGGGCCGTATACATAATGCCCGGGCATTTTGAAAAAATATTGAGAGGACTATAAGAAGTAGGTACAACGTCTACAATTCGGTTGCAGTACTCGCCTTACCTAACCGACAGTAAGTATTACTGTGTGAAAAGTGTTCTGGGTGGTTATAGTCTGAAAGATCTAGATGATATACACACACTATTTCGCGGTGTGGTTATCGCTACTGGCTGCAAAGCCAAGCGATAGCAAGATACCAAGTCAAAGCCACCCAGTAATACTTGCTGTCGATGTCGGTCAGGCTAGGTCAGAAGTTATTATCGATCACTTGTGAACTCAGAACACACGAGCCGAGCGTGCCGCGGCGGCGGCCGGAGTGCTGCCACCGAATTGTAGGCGTTGTACTTGTTATGGTTCTCTCATAGTGGTCATTTTTTCAAAATGCCCGGGCATTAACTAATATTGTTAACATAATATTTAAGTACTCGATTTTAAATTTTCATTGTTACGAAGCCGAGAATAAAAGATATCTCGTTCGAAAGTTTTGTAGGTTATGGGTATTGTCACTTCTAAAATGTCTACAACTGATCACAGAGTTTTTGGGATTAAATGTGTAGAGTCTTCTATTTGTGAGAGTGAGTGTAAAGGTAGAACCATGGTGTTTAGCTCTTTGCACTAAAACACCAATTAAGCAACAAAGGTTGTACCTAACAATTACGTATCTACTTCCTACTTCCATGGCAACATAACAATGGCATCGGTCAATATGTCACTAATTAATGTCATTGTCAGTTTAACGTCAATGTTGCCGTTATGTTCGCATTTCATTTATTACCATTTTATTCAAGGTTATCTATACATATAATAAAACTGTAACTGGAAGATTTCTGTACATTTAATATATTTTGAAAATTTTAATTGGGGGATGCTTTACTATCGATACTGAGCCCAAAACAGATTTTTATTTAATTTTTGTCTGTTTGTTTGTCCTTCTTTCACGTAAAAACTACCGCACAGATTTCTACAAAATTTTATAACGTGGTAGCTTATTACTCGGGTCAACATCTAGGCTACTTTTTATCCCGGAAAATCAAGGAGTTCCCGAGGGACTTTAAAAACTAAATCCACGCGGACAAAGTCGCGGGCATCAGCTAATATTTAAATAGGTATGTAAGAAAATTCACTCAAATAAACCGAGTTAAATACAAAAAACTATTCCTTTTTATATATTAAAAAATATTATTTATTCAAAGTTCTGAATAACTTAAACTAACTTAATAAACCTGTGAAGATGATAATTCCACTGGCGCAATTAGAAGGTCATAAGCCTACTTTGTCGTATTAGTTTACAAATTGCGAAAAACCAAATTAAATTTGAATTTTGCGGGCAGACCCGTGTCTTCCACCTTAAGGTTGATTATACGGGTCTGTCCGCGGAATTCAAATTTAATTTGGTTTTTCTTTTTCGTATTAGTTTACAAATTGCGAAAAACCAAATTAAATTTGATTTTCGCGGGCAGACCCGTATAATCGACCTTAAGAGTTTTTCACCTAATAGTTTGGTCTGTATCACAGTCTGATATTGTGATCTTTTTGATCCTAGACCCTAGTGTTCGTTTGGACCTGGGCCCTGATTCTGTAACAAAGTTGCTATCAAAAAATGATAGCCACTGACATATATTTTTTATCCATTTTTTTTTAAAGTACCTACCTCGGGAACTCTTTAATGTTCCAGGATAAAAAGTCACTCTCAGGTCCTCAACTATACCCATGCAAAAAATCACGTCGATCCGTAGCTCTGTTGCGGCGTGATTGAAGGACAAACCAACAAACACTTTCGCATTTATAATATTAAGTATGATTAGCTAATTCTTCACTGTTTGTAATTAGTTTCCAACAACAAAGACAGATTAGCTAAGGAGATAGGAGGAGATAGAGATTAAATACATAATAAAATGAATTGTTAAAAAGAAATAAAGAAAGCTATATTTTGAAAGTATTATTTTTGTTGATCCTTTGTTTGAATTCACGTTATTTTGATATAATTTACAGTTTTAATCTAGGAAATATCCTTTTTATGGTTCTTTACCCAAAGGGTACCAACGGGACCCTATTACGAAGCCTACGCTGTCCGTCCGTCCGTCCGTCCGTCCGTCTGTCAGCGGGCTGTATCTCGTAAACCGTAATAGATAGACAGATGAAATTTTCACATATTATGTAAGTATTTCTATTGCCGCTATAACAACAAATAATAAAAATTTTCAATGGGTACATGGAAATATTTTTATTTAATTTTTTTAACGGAACCCTAAAAGAGCGAGGCCCGACTCGCACTTGGCCGATTTTTAAAGTGCTTAACTTATAAGTTTCTCTTCGGTGAACTAGTGCTTTTAAGTTAATTTCAATATTTATTCATAGAATTTTCATGTAGCACATTATTTTGGTCTTTGATAAATGATAATCCACGACATTATAAAATCAATATTTATCATATTTTTTTAAAAAATTCGGATTCTTATAACTCTTGAACGGGAAGTTTGGGTGCGAGCTGAATGCATAGAGGTATAGCTCACAAGGCAAAGAATAAGAATAAAGTAGTTTTAAAGCAAGACCTCTCAAGACTTGGCCAAATAGCAGTTTCTGTTTCATTCCATACACCAAAAACTGAAAATATTTTTTTTCGGCTAAACTATCAGTTTTAGAGAAAAACATTTAATAACATCTATTCATCAGAATGACGAGGTCTTTCGATAGGTATTTTTTTTAAATGGAATTTGTAACAAAAAATCCTATGTCCCTCATATAGCCGTTTCGACCCACTGTGCCCCTGGCATGAAGTTAATATACAAACAGAACTGATAACTCGGAAAATTTGTATTTACGAAAATGAACCTTATAACAAGTAGATAAAGTATATTTCCTGTTGCGCATTACACAGAGGCTAACCCGAGCCGAGAGGGATAGTAATAACGGAGGCCATGTGTCTCGTTCTTTCATTCATGCCAGCCTAAAATAGAATAGAATAGAATAGAAAATACTTTATTGCACAACAAGAAATAATGGTTAAAATACAACAAAAGAAAATAAGTACAAGGTGCAAAGGCGGCCTTATTGCAAAAGCAATCTCTTCCAGGCAACCCTTGTCTGGAGAGGAAAACACCAAAGAAAATGGGATAGTGCAAGCTAAGATCGAGGAAAGTTGTAAACATTATAGACTATTATTATTATTATTATAGACTATAGTAAAATAAATAATATGACATAATATAATACAATACATAAATATAACATTACATGTATATCATACATAACAAAAAAAAATATATGAAATAAAGTAAATATATAAATATATATATAATGTAAATATATATATAAATATATATATACATAAATATCCACTATATACACTTATGGTTTCATAGAAAGAAAATGACTTTTCAGACGCTGTTTGAAGATAGGGAGTGATTTGGAGTGTCTTATTTCGAAGGGGAGGGAGTTCCATAGTAAGGTAGCCTTATAGGTAAAGGACTGACCATAGGAGCGGGCATAACAGGTGTTAAAGGTGAGGCGATTATCGTTGTGCGATCTTAAATAGCGGCCAGGTGCATTAACACTGTTGAGGAAAGAAAAGCGTTCTTTAAGATAAGAAGGAGTAGCGGGATTAAAAAGAATGGAATAGAGAAGAGTAAGGATGTGCATGTCACGACGCTGCCTTATCGGAAGCCACTCAAGCTGGGCACGGTAGCAGGATACATGATCAAACTTGCGCAGACCAAAGATGAACCTGATGCAAAGGTTTTGTAACCGCTCCAGCTTGTTAAGTTGTTCTTCCGTTAAGTCAGGGTAACAGCAGTCAGCATAATCGAGTAACGGTAATAGAAGGGAATTAGCTAGAGAAGTTTTAGTTTTAATTGGTAAAAGGTTTTTCCAACGCTTTAGCGAACCAATTGTTGCAAATATTTTGCGGCTCACTTCCGACACTTGTGGGATCCAGGAGAGAGTGTTATCGATTAGGAGGCCAAGATTTTTAACAGTACCGCTAAGTACCAAATGACCCGCCTCAAGTCGAATGGGGGGCAAAGCGTTGGTATCCACCTTAACCAATTGCTTGGGACTGCCAATCAAAGCTACCTGGGATTTACCAGCGTTAATGCTAAGCCCATAGGATTTACTCCATTCACAGATCCTTTGTAGTTCAGTATTTAACCTGTGAATGGCCGAGTTGATGTCATGGGCAGGAGCAGCAACGTAAACTTGTAAGTCATCAGCATATAGATGAAATGATGATGAGAGAAGTTGAGTGACAGTATTAATAAATATTGCGAAGAGGAGAGGAGAAAGGACACCACCTTGTGGGACGCCAGCTGCAAGTGATAGTGGAGAAGAGAATTTATTATTGAGAGTCACACACTGCCGGCGGTCACACAGAATAGCTAGCAAACCAAGAAATAGTGTTAGAGGAAATATTAAAGGATTCTAGGACAGCTAACAGTAAATCAAAGTCAACAGTGTTAAATGCATTACTGAAGTCAAGTAAAGCAATGACAGAGACAAGTTGTTGGCCCATATTGTCACGGAGATCATCACAAACTTTGACGAGAGCCGTGGTAGTACTATGCCCTTTCCGAAAGCCAGATTGGAACGGACTAAGGATGTTATTCTTAGTTAAGTAAAGGTTAAGTTGCTGGCAGGCAATACGCTCGAGAACTTTAGAAAGGAAGGGTAGAATGGAAATAGGGCGATAGTTAGTATAAGAAGTTGGATTTTTAATCTTTGGAATAGGGATAACGTGAGCGTTCCGCCAGGCACTGGGAAATTTATTGGAAGCGAAGGAAAAATTGAAGATATGGGTGAGAATAGGCAAGACATTATCAAGAAGAAGTAAAATCATCTTGCGATTTAAACCATCACACCCCACAGCGTCCGACTTGATCGCGAGAATATGTTTCTTTATGTCATCTTTGGAAACAGGATCAAATCGAAACTGTGAGCAAGATAAGGTAGGTAGTGATCTAAGATGATTTAGTGTCGAGGCTTTTGCTTGACTGTCAATGGGAGTGATTGAGGTGAAATGTTTGTTGAGTGCATCAAGATCGAGATTGTCTGGAGTAACTCGTTGTTGACGCCCAATCCCAAGAGTCTCCAAAAATTTCCAAGTCCTTTCAGGGCTTTTTTCAATAGATGAAAAAATAAAATTCCTTTGGGCTTCTCTGCAGACCTTGTTACAGTGATTACGCAATGATTTATATTTATTACGATTATTGTCAGTTGGACGTAACTTATATTTTGATTTAGCAGCATTCCGCTTGGCCATCAAGGTTCTAATGTCCTGCGTCAGCCAAGGGGCTGGTAAATGTTTGAGTTTCATTGGGCGAAGCGGAGCGTGCTTATCAAACAGATCTGTCAGGAATGAGTTGAATAACTCGACTTTTTCATCAACTGTTTCTGCCTGAATTATAGTGCCCCAGTCAATATTGTTGAGGTCAGACATGAAATTAATATTATCGAAATTCTTAAAGCTACGACGCATAACTATGGTTGGCTTGGCCTTAGGGGGACGGATTTTAAATGAAAGGTAAATGAGGTCGTGGTAAGAAAAGGCCTCAGCGGGGTGTTGACCATGGATTTCCACAAGATCGACGGAGGAGGTTATCATTAAATCTAACTGAGAAGGAGCACAATTTGGAAAAAAGTGTGTGGCATTAGTGGGAAGCAAAGTATGGTTAGAGCTCTCAACAATATTGACAAGGCGTCTAGAACGATAATCGTTTTTTATTATACAAGTATTGAAATCGCCCATAAGGATGGTATGGTCAACAGATGTTACATACTGTTCCAACAGATTTTCGAAGGTTTGGAAGTAATCGATATGGAGCGAAGGACTATAAAATACGCCAAGGAGTAATTTAGTACTACCAAACAAAACCTCAAGAAGAATGTGCTCGACCGAATCGGAGTATAGCGAAGGGGATTTGTTTAAAATCGTGAAGGGAATCTGCCTACGAAGGTATATCGCAACACCGCCTCCACCTTTGCCCGTGCGATCATTACGAATTAAGTGGAAATTGGGTAAGGAATAAGAAGAAGAAGGTAAACACGGTTTAAGAAAGGATTCTGAAACTAAGATGGCATGAATATTATTATTATCAAAGGAATCAAGTAAGTCTATATAGTGTGATGGAATGCTCTGGGCATTGATGTGAATAACATTGAAGTTTTTGGGAAAAGGGGAAAAGGTCAAGTCCAGGAAGGATTTAAGTGGCTGGGAGAAGCTGTGAAAACTATCTGAAGACGCCGAGTAAAAAGTAAGATTATCGTCTGAATTATCATTATTGTTATCACTAATATCCATTTAATACAAATTAAACAAATATAATAAAAATATATATAGTAGCAATATATATATGCTTATAAGAATAAAAATATTGTATAAATAAATTAATAGCAAAAGATACTAATGTGTATCAATGATACATACATACAGGTTCTTTTACCCACCAGTAAGGTAAGAAGAGATTGCTTTAAAATAATAACATATATCAAGGAAAATTTACTTAAACAATAATAAAATTAAAATTAAATATCACTCAAACAACCAATACCTAATTAAACAGAATGCCTATTCTAAGAAAGTAATATCTATGGTGCAAAATGCATTATATATACACTGGCTGATTCAATTTCAAGTTCAATCTGTAGTATATAGTAATAAACAGAATGCTTATTCTAAGAAAGTAATATCTATGGTGCAAAATGCATTATATATACACTGGCTGATTCAATTTTAAGTTCAATCTGTAGTATATTATAGTAATAAACAGAATGCCTATTCTAAGAAAGTAATATCTATGGTGCAAGATGCGTAACTGGCTGATTCAATGTCAAGTTCAATCTGTAGTAGACTGACATTGACAAGTGTCAAATGCGTAGAATGAGCCATGTATAAAATTGACAAAATATATCAATTAATCAAGCCATAGAAAGATGTGGGTAACTAAACGTCAATATTACGTACGTCAATGATTCAAAACAGTAGTTGTTTACATACCCGCCATAAACTAAGTGGAAAAAACAAAGGTTATACCTATTACTTAACTAAATAAAAGGGGTATAAACACCGACAAAAAACTTATTTTAGGCAATCTGTGTATCATATATGATCAATAAACAAAGCCTATCTCCTGGCAGACCTCTTGCTGCGCGCTGATCCGCCTTTAGGAGTAGCCGGGGCAGTCGTCGGAGCATTATTTGATGTCAGCGGGGCAGTGGTCACCGTCGCAATGGAGTCGAGCTCGGCAACCGATCGGATAAGTTTCCGTGTACCATCTTGTCCAACTACAAAGATATGCCCATCTTTGGTCCAGCACCTAGTGACGCCAAAGCGCTGGCGAGCGGCTACAAATACGCCATGTCGTTCCTTAGTAAGAAACTCTGACAGAGTTATGCCCGAGTTCCTTAAGCCGGTCTTTGCGTACCATACTTTATTCCTGAGTGATAAATCTCTAAACTTGATGAGCACAGCTCTTGGCTTATCTGCTTTAAAACGTCCTAGGCGATGGCAGCGACTCAAACACTCCGAATTAATTGGCAACTTGAGGTGATCAGCGAGTGCTTTTGTGGCAACAGCATCTAAGGTCTCATCTTTGCTCTCGGGAATGCCATGGACCAAAAGAATTTTACGTCTACTTCTCATTTCTAAGTCGTCATTTGATCTGAAAAGTAGTTGGACTTGCATATGCAAACCTTCCAGCGCCGCCATCACAAAACTCCTGAACGCACTGAACTGTGCTGCGATGTCGTAAGTTGGACTGGTACTCGTATTTGAGATGGACCCCTTGATGGTTTGTTGGAATTCTTCCATCTTAGCGTTAAAATGTGCGCTAAGCTCAGTAATTGACTGTTTAATTGAATCCATTGTGAAGTGAAGTGCTTGATTTTAACAGTGACTTGGCGAAAACACAAACTTGTGCAAAATCACAGGAATATTGTTTATGAAATTACTGGTAGGTAAAAGAACACTTATTTAACACATAGCAATGAAGTAATTATAAAATATATACTTTTAAATATAATTAAGAATGACGAGAACACAAGAACAGCTGCTTATGTTTTTAGCACCTACCCACTAAAATTCACCGAGTCACCCAATAGCTACATATGCAACTGCATCGTAATGAGGGTCATTTTAATTCGAGTGCTGTTTTTTGATACGAGGCTTGCCGAGTATCAAAATAGGATAGTACGAGAATTAAAATGACTAATTACGTTCAGTTGCATACAAGATTTTATCTACGACAAGGAAGTAAAATCATTAACAAAATACGCCGTAGTAGGCTCAATAAAGTAACAAAAAGTAACTCCGTAAGCCGCCACCAGCCGCCTGTGGCGCCTCTGTCAACAAAAAGTAACTCCGTAAGCCGCCACCAGCCGCCTGTGGCGCCTCTGTCATATGAACGGTACAAAAGTGCCAGAACTCAGAGCCTTAGCTTTAGGTATCCTATTTTAAGAAGATAACCATTTCGATTCAGCTCCCATACAACGAGCTGCATCGAAATGAGAAGCAAAACCGAAAGAGGGTTCATTTCGATTCAGCTGTCAAACTCGAAATTGGAACTTTTCGATGCTGGAGTAGATAAAAATGATTTTGATCAAAGATTTTGGCTAAAAAATCAGTTGAGACACTTATGTTTTAATTTTATTTTAACATTTTTAAGTCACCGTATTTAATTGCATCAATTTCGATAGATATATGTCTTAACAAAAAAGAAAATATAAATTTTTATCTAGTCTATTTTTTTCGAGCGGCAACCCGTTAAAACGTGAAGGCTAAATCTACAACTATGTTGACCATGAATTTTTAAATTCTTGTATTGTGTGATGGGTCGAATACGTACGATGCAGATGCTGATTACCATGGTCCCTTACTCCTTACTTTTGTATTATTATTATTTCATTTATTTCATTTATATCATATAATTTACATTTTTAAATATTTGATTATAAAAAAAAACATTTAAAAATATAAAAAATAGCGGTCCACCGGCCTCGGGAACAGGGTCCAAGCAACCGGCGGTCAGGGCCCCAGAGAGAGGAACCTGACGATGCGAGCCGTGTCCAGGAGTACAGCTTTCTGGATCTGGCCCTTGACCCAGCTACCCAACGAGAGCCTCGAAAGATGTTGGTCGAGGCTCTTGGCTATAAGACCATTAGCGGTGACGACTATCGGTACAATGATTGCTGAGTCTACATTCCACATGGCGACAACCTCGTGCGCCAAGTCGAGATACTTGGTGAGTTTCTCTTTCTCGGCTTTCACGAGGTTCTCGTCATGCGGGACAGCAACATCAACAATCATTGCACGGCGCTCTGATCGATCTATCACCACTATGTCAGGCTTATTGGCTACAATAGTCCTGTCTGTAATGATAGATCGATCCCAGTACAGTGTGATATGACCATTTTCAAGAACTGGGTCGGGCACATACTTGTAGTACGGTACCTCCGATTCCACAAGATTGTATTTCAAGGCAAGTTGCTGGTGGATAATCCTGGCCACTTGGTTATGTCTGTGTAAGTATTCGCCGTTAGCCAGATGAGAACAACCAGAGACAATGTGACGGATAGTTTCTCCAGGACGGCGACATGCCCGACATATGTCTACCGTTCCATCCTTCACTATGTATTTTCTGTAATTGTTCGTCATCATGACCTCGTCCATAATTGCACACACAAACCCTTCGGTTTCCCCAAAGAGGTCACCAAAGCGCAGCCAGGCCACGGACGCTTCAAAGTCAACATCAGGCCCATGGAGGGCCCGATAAAAGCGTCCGTGAAGCTCCTTACCTTGCCATACAACCCTGCGGTCATTGGTACTGAGCACCACAGGTATGCGCCAGTTCTCTTTAGCCAAGGAGAGCGGCGTCAGACCCCTGTCCACTGCGACCACATCGCGGTGCATCTCCGTCTCGGCGTGGAGAAAGTACTCCCTGAGCCTGCACACCTCGCGGTTGTGGAGGGTTTTGACATTCAAAAGGCCTCTTCCCCCACACTTCCGCGGGATGTACAGCCTCATCACCGAGGAGCGCGGGTGATGCATCCGATATGTGGTCAGCAGTGCACGAACTTGTCTGTCCAGGGCGTCAAGCTCAGTCTGAGTCCACCTGATTATGCCGAAGGAATACATCAAGACCGGCATGACCCAACCGTTGAAGGCGCGCACCTTATTGCCGCCCGACAAAAGGCTTTTCAGCACTTTCTTCAGACGGCCAAGGAAACGCTCCCTCACCGACTGCCTCATGTCGGCCTCTCTGATACCTAACGCCTCCGCCATGCCCAAGTATTTGTAGGTTTCAGTTGGGGAGAGCGATCTGAGGTATATGGAATCCGAGAGCTCAACCCCCTCAGATTCCACAATCCTCCCTCGCTTTACATGCATGACCGCACATTTGTCCACACCAAATTCCATCCTAATGGAATCACTAAAGGCTTTAGTTACCTTTAGTAACTCTAGTAGATGTGATTTGTTGGGGGCAATGAGTTTTAGGTCATCCATGTAAAGGAGGTGTGATATAACCTGACCACCTCTCCTCAACCGGTAACCTAGCCCTGAATTCTCCAAGAGAGTACTCAGAGGATTCAGAGCCAGGCAAAACCACAAAGGACTCAAACTATCGCCCTGGAATATGCCTCGCTCAATCCTTATAGGCTCCGCGCTCCCCAGGGTCCGGCGACACCCTGGATAGTGAAGGACTGTCCTCCACTGCCCCATACACGTCTGTAGGAAGGCGCGTAGTACTGAGTTTACTTTGTACAGTTCCAGCACCTTCATGAGCCATGTATGGGGCACAGAGTCGTAGGCCTTCTTATAGTCTATCCAACATGTCGACAGATCCTTTCGGGAGCGCCGAACCTGTTGACAAATGGCCATATCAATGAGGAGAAGCTCCTTAGTACCACGGGAGCCATTCCTACATCCGTTCTGAGAAATAGACATGATGGATTTTGTATCGATATGATCGTTAATTTTTGTTCTCAGAATGGATGTAAGAAGTTTATACAATGTTGGTAGGCACGTAATCGGCCTATAATTTTTGGGCTCCGTGGTACTACCTGACTTATGGAGCAGGAGGGTAATACCTGTTGTCAGAAACTGGGGTAACGACTCTGACTCTAGAGATGATTGGAATTGGGATGCCAAACGAGCGTGCGAGCTGCGTAGCCACTTTATCCAAAAGTTGTGCAGCCCGTCCGGCCCAGGGGATTTCCAATTGGGTAGGGGACGGGCTGCAGTGGTCACGTCTTCAGGGGTGATAGTAACTAGGTCCATTTCTGGAATTTGATCGCAGGCTCTTTCTACATCCCACGTCCAACCACCCTCAGTGTGAGCGACAGGCGCCGACCAGATGTTGCGCCAGAATGAGGTCATGGCTTCATCATCCGGTAGGCGCGCATCGGTGACACCTTGGTCAGGGTGTTCCCAACCTCGATATACCCGCCTCTGATCGCTTTGGAAAGTGCGATTCAGGGTATATCTCTCGACCCGGCTCTTGTATCTACGAATACGGCTAGCCCATGCCGAGACCTTCTGTTTCAGGAAGTCAATGCGCTCAGTGACGCGCGCCATATAATCTTGAGGGCTGATATCAGTCCCCAAGAAAGCGCGCCTCACATAGCGCATGACTCTAGGGCGAGTGTTGCCCTCCCTGAAGCAGAGTAGTTTTCCAATGAGTGCCCTAGCCCCATCAATACGACGTTCGATCCTGCACTGCCAGGCTGGTGCGGCAGGCTTCGGTCGTGTTGCTGTATCATTATTAATAAACTTTACATTAGCAACACGACATGCCGCAACAGCCGCGCAGTACAGAATCGAATGTGTGTCGGAAAGGTCTTCGCTGCTGTCAAAATAACTCGGCAGCAGCGAATCCAGGGCACCCATTAGCGCTTTGTTCTTATTTTTCATGGGCAACCGAGGTAACCGCGGTCTAAACTCGGGTGGTGAAGATCTATATTCCCGAATAGCACTCTCCAAAGCACTCCTCAATTGTTCACTACACTGGGTACTTACATGTGCAGCCCCGCTATCCTGTCCCTCACCAGCCTGAGTGGGCTGCAGCGAAATCGCATGAGCAGTTTGCGATTGTGCTGGAGCTTGCGGTGAGGAGGGGGTAGCGCGGTTACATTGCAGTTCAGAGCGAAGCCGATCAAGCACGGCGTTGTCCAGCATGTGATTACGCTGAATAACCCGCACCTGGTCCGACAGTCGCTGAGCCGACACATTGAGAGCTGGTTCAAGAACCTGAAACAAAGCATGCATCCTAGCACGGTACGCGGTCATGTTGGTTCCACCCTCAGTAGCCCCTAAGTATGCGCGCATGACATTTTCATTGATGGATGTTGTCCATCTCATGCGCGACACACTACCGCCGGAAGCGGGGACCCTATCAGAAGCCGGTGGGCCTGGGTGGGTGGATTTTAACAATCCATGGTTCTTTTTGATATGCCTCAAGAAAGGCCATAGTTTCGTCGTTTGACCAACTACTCATGATAATACGCCTTCGTATACAGCGCAGCGTAAAAATACCCGTTCAGCGCGAGCTCATGAGCGACACTAAACACGCACCAACGTGTAAATACGTCGCAAGCGCTTGCCGCAAGCTTCTTTTGATCTGTGTTCAAAAACCGACATAAGCCCGGATCGGCGACAAGCTCACGCAACCGCAAGCCAAGCCAAACACCCCGTTCACACGCTTGTATTTGTTGGACACTTGTCGAGACCTGCCAAGCGTGTAAATGTAGCTTAATGTACTCTGTGATAACAGATGACAGAACACTTTACTCCTCTGCGATTACTGATTGATCTGTGATGCTTAACAAAAACAAAATTAGATTGTAAATGTAATACCACTTTCCTAAAATTTAAAAGTAAAAAGCTACTTATATTGATTGAAATATTATTATTTGCGATTAACTACGGCTTCTGTATTTATAAACTTCATTTTGGTACGACTGCTCAAACGTTTTGTGTTTTGTGTCTGATGAATGTCGAGCGAGACTCGAGGCAAAATCAACAAAATAACCATTGAAGATGCGGTGTTGCGCGCCTTTCTGCAGAAATGCTGCAGACAATGTACCGGCGACACGGGAGGGGAGGCGGATTAGTTTTCATTGGTAAGTAGGTATATTCGAGTTGACTGCAAATTGCAATGTTGGACTGCGGATGGCGATTGGCGAGATCCTAGATTTGATTCCCGGGTTGGGTCTAAAAATGTGATGGGTTTTTCTGTCAAGAAATCCTCAGCATGGACAAGCCTCAGAGAGCACGTAAAGCCGTCGGTCCTGTAGGTCTACTCTAATTCAACGAAAAACGAAATATCGACCGAAATTTCGCGTATTTCCTACTACGGTTCGTTTTCGTTCCGAAATTTCGTACGAACGAAAAAGGTTTGACGTTTAGATTTTCTAAACCTACTCTATTTCATAAATCTTGCGAACGAAACTTTGAATTTGACAGACGATTGTTCGGAATTTTAACCTCAAATTGACGAAACCAAAAGTGTTACCTTTTGATTTTCGTTTGTCGTTCGCTATCGTGAATTTTGTCAGAAATTTGTTTGAAATGGCTACAAGAAGGCTTTTAATAGAAGCTGCTCTACGTGAAGAGCGTTTAGAGTGTAGAAGGAGACGGCGACGCCTGCGCAATCAACTCAATATAAGCAACTCAAGTCTCCAGAATGAAACAGTTGGTTTTTTAGGTATGTTTGAATTAAATGTTTGTGTTTATTATTTTCATTGCTATATATATATTTATATATATATATTTCATAAAAGACTAAAATACAGCTGCACAAAGTTTCTCATTTATATTTTATTTTCATTTTAGGTGATTCTGGTTATGCTCAAAGACAACATATGATCACACCTATATATAATGCTGTTGATGACTCTCCTGAAGGAAGATACAACTCAATCCTAAAGTGTGCACGCTCCATCATAGAATGCACATTTGGTATTTTAAAAGGTAAATGGATGTGTCTTTTGGCAGCTCGGGACTGCATTACTGCCCTGAAACAGCAGGAAAACTTATAGTAGCCTGCTGTGTTTTACATAATCTATGTACAAGAGGTGGTATTGATGTTCCAGCGTTGACAGAAGAGGATCTCCAAGCTGAAAGAAGCAGGCAGGTTCCCGTTCATTCAGCTGCTTCTTCAGCTCAAGAAGTAAAAGGGCAACAGCTGCATTAGTGCAATTGTTAGAAAGGAATAGGTAGGATTAAGAACTTTATCATATCTATTCCTTTCTAACAGTTGCATTTATATAAGCCTATCTTTAGTGACATTTATTATATTTTTTTCATAATTTGCTTTTATTATAATTAAGTAACAGAAAACTAAGTACAGGTAAAAATAAGTTAGAAGGTTAGTAAAACTAGGTTAATTAATGTTGTAAAATATATAGATAATAATAATAATAAGTTAGGATTATAAAATAAATAATGTTTGATCAAAAGTCTAATGTAAAAAATAGCACTAAGGAATAAATACTAATTAATTAGTATGTAGTGTCTTATAAGTTAGTGAGAGATGTCAATTATGTTATTCAAGTAGTATGTAAGGGATGCAAATAAAAGCTTAATTTTTTTTTATATATAAGAATAAAATTTATTTTTAACTTAAATATTATATATACTTAGTATTATTCTACAAACAAAAATTAATTTAACTTAAAATAATGTTTTATTTACTTAACTACCTAGAAACAAAATAATAAAAAGAAAGGCAACAAGAATACTAATTAATCTAATACAACAAAATAATCTTAATTCCTATTGTCAATCTAAATATTCCCTAATGAGGCCACACAACTCTAACAGGGCAACCCTAATGCCTGCAAGCTTGGTGTTCTCTCTCTACACGCCCCTTCATATGGAAACAATCTTCTGACAGGGCCAGCAGCAGAATGTCTCCTTCTAGGACTTCGTGTAAGCTGTGAGGCTGTAAAAGAAAATTCCAATTTAAATAGGTACTTAACAAAAATGCCTTAGATAAGACATTGTATTGATGTATGGGTAACAGTTAATAATGTTATGTAAATGTGCCCATATTACTTTGTCAAAGTAACTATACTAGAGTAATAATAGTTTTTTCCAGTTCTAGCCCAAAGGTTCCAGGGCCTCTGCCTCTCATCAGGAGGTCACAGGTTCTGTGGGCACGTACCTCTGACTTTTCAGAGTTATGTGAGTTTTAAACTAAATATCAGGCTTAACAGCGACTGTCGTGTAATTAACATATTTTAATTTGCAATAACAAATATTGATGTCAATAATTAAGATAAAAACTATCCTATCTTTTAAGTTGTACCAAATTACAGATAGTTACGAAATTTGATCAAAGTCAGTTCAGTAATTTTAGAGTTTATCCCGAACATACATCGTGACAAATCATAAATCATGAGATTTATATGTCACTTTACTATTATGTTTTAATTACCTAATAAAACATTTGGTAGGTACCTTTTGCGGTTGCCACTGCTGAATGGTTTTTATGCAACCGTCCATGGAATTGAGTATATTGCACAATTCTTCCCACAGCCTCTTTGCCTGCACCTTTCCTTCGACAATCCTCAACCTCCCGCGAGCTAGATCCCTATGCTCGTCCAAGAAATTGAGAAGGGTGTCGATTTGCTTGGGAGTAGGTACTGGAACCCGTATGTGGAGCCATTTTAAACTGAAAAGATGTATAAAAGAATATTAAGAAGAGGTGATATTATTAGTGAATACCTAAACAAATAAGTTATGTATTTAGTTATGAATGAATAATAAGTTATGCTTATGATATTTACTTACAAAGTTTTTAAATCCAATCTTGTAGGCACCTAAAATGCAGACTGCAACACAGTACAACTTGTCTTTCTGACGGAATGAGTGTATTGAGATTCCGAAGTGTAAAAAGCACTTGAAAACATGATTTATCAACACCATACTTGAGAAACAAACTCCACAAATGTTTTTAAAGAATTCAAATAAAAAATCGTAAGTTGTTAGTTGACATGTTATTATATTACGACTTACGTCATAAACGTGTGCATAATACGGATATTTTTAGTTGTCATAGGTTTACTACGCATTGTTGGCATTAAATAGTACTCTTCAAATTAGTCGGTTATTAGATCGTTCATTTCAATCGTTCACGAAAATTGTCTACGGGATCCGTATTTCGCCTGTGTGTCCGAAAATGAAATAGAGTAGAGGAGTTAACGAAACTTCGTTTAAATTTCGTTCGTTTGCGAAGTTTCGTTTGAGAGAAAGAGAGTAGACCCCCTGCGCCTGATCTCCTGTCGTGTCGGAAAGTGGGTCTGGAAAGTAGATTCTGCTATGAGTCGGCAAGGAACTCAGCAGTTGCTCTTTTCCTAACAAATTATTGCAATACCTATCAATATTGTATATTAGGTACAATGTAATCAAAATGTAATAATATGTTTTTGTACTATCTGTATCGTGTGGGCAACTGGATGTAGGCTGACTGTTACTATGCAACTTTGTCATTACAAAAATCACTAACTTTATGATAAAACCTTGACTTAATAAATGTATGTTTATGCACTCAAAACAGTTTTTACTGTTCCCATCCACTACATGCTGCTTGACCCCATAAGGAGACTCCGTAAAACATAATGCTATTAATTTCCAGCTTCCCGAGTGACGCGCGTCTCCGTGCGGCGTGGCTCAGCGCCCTGGGCAGGCAGGGCGCGCCCCTCCCAGACCCTGCTGTGGTCTGCTCGCAGCATTTCCTGGACGACGACATTCATGAAACAGAAAGTGGCTCGAGGCTAATTGATGCTGGAGCTATTCCTTCAACAGTGCTGGTGAAGATTTTTCCATGTTATTTATTTTTGATAGTTGTGTGTAGTTTTAGTTACTGACATAGCTCAGAGAAGCTGAAGTGAAAATGGGCAGGGCTCATAGTTTGAAGAACTTGATGGTTGTAGGGGTCCCAAGGTTCTGTAGTGTTGACCCCACACTGGAAAGCTCAGTGTTGGCAGACCCCTCACTAGGTGTATTGTGCAAGGAGACCACTCACTAGATGTATTGTGAAAGGAGACCACTCGGCGAACATTGCTATTGACATACTGTAGCAATTATGTTTAGACAATCCCACAGCTGAATTGGTCCTTTTCCTCAACACTTGTTGCAGCATTGCATGGTAACGGTAATGTTACAGTAACTAGTAGTATATTGACTACCTGCCTGGAGCAGTGGTAAGTGCTGTGATTTTAAAATGATCTAGGCTCTAGGGTTCGCTGCCCCTTGGGCACAATTTAGAAATTTATAATTTCTGAACTGACTGGGAGGCTTTGGCTGTGGCTAGTTAGCACTCTATCGTCAAAGATGTGCCGCCAAGCGATTTGGCATTCTGGCACAATGGCCTGCCAGGTGAGATCTCAGTCAAGGGCAGTCATGTCATGAATACAAACAAATGTGTTTCCACAGGTGTGCATGATGTGCCTGGATACTGAAAGTAAGATGTTGCTCATGAGTAAAAACAAACTGGAAGATGCCTATGAATATTTAACAGGATATGCAGTAAGTTGTTTTAATTTTATTTAATTTTTAATAATATTAAATTTTAATTGAATAGGACAAAAACATATAATGTGTATAAAACAGAACAAAAAATGACTTCATTTACCACCAGCCTGGGAACAGCCTCACTTATGTCATTTGTTGTTTCAGCCGTGCAACCAAGGGAACCTAAAGCAAACACTTTGCATACATTGTGCTCAGAGACTGATGAACTTTAGTCGATTCAGAGACCAGAGTTTGAGAGCCCGAGTGTTGATGATGGACTTAGTTGAGAAACATGAATTGGTGAGTTTTTATCTTTCTTTCTTCTTCCTTTCTTCTAGGTGGGCCCATGACTATGGGTGTGATTTATTCAAAAATTGTCAGGGCTTCAGTTCCTACAACTATTCTCAATTACTAAAGAACATACTTTACATGCTGTATATTCAATTATTCAATCATTCTACTTTTACAATGCATAGACCCTAATAGGCATAAGTATATTCAATATTTTCTCAAAAACTATTTCTCAACAGATAACAAGGAAGCACATAAAAATGATAAATCGCACAAAACACAGACTAAAGAGCCCCATGGTGGTGACAGCACTAGGAGCTGACTTCTGTGACTTACACATACAAGAAGACACCTCAGATGACAAACAGACAGACTCAGAGACAACCATAGACACAGGTGCAGTGAAAACTGAAGAAAGTGATGAGTTGATGGTGATTAGAGAAGACATGGACATGTTATATGAAGAGGAAGATAATGCTGACAGTGCCAATAATGAGATAAATGAAGATGATGGTGATGCTTACAATTTAAATAATGATCTTGATGCATTGCATGACGAAAACATTTCTGATGATAGCATAATGTTGGATGCAAAGCTACTAGATGATGATCTTCTCAGGGCTCTCCAGAAGAAACCAGCAATTGTAGATCAGGTGGCAAAAATACAAGATCCATTAAAGTTTGAAAGTGATGACTTTAAATGTTCACGTTTCTCCGAGGAATTTGTCCAAGAACTTGCGTACATGGAACATATGAGCATGCATGCCCAGGTGAGTTAGTTTCATCAATTAAACTCTTTCATCCACTTGTTAAAGAAGTCCCCTCGACAGTGATTAGTTAAAGAAGTATAGATTGCTGACGTCATAGATCAGAACAAAGCTCATGTAAATCTAGTTATAGTTCTTGCAATTCACAAGCTTTAATTAATACTGCCATACTCCCTTTCCAAGTCAGCCCGCTGTCATCTTAGACTGCATTGTCATTATCCATCGGGTGATATGGCTGTTGAGGGCTATCGTATCGTGAAATTCGAAAAACAACAATTGGGGCGACCTCAACAGCATTATAACTCATCTAGCATCTCAATGCGTTCAGGAGCAGAGCTCTCAAAGGACAGAAATGATACGAGTATGTTTTGTGCTCGTCAGAGCGGGTCGGCTGCTGGTGCGAGCGGGACGACTGCAGCGTGCGAGCGCCGCGCCGCCGCCGGCGCCGGCCGCTCGCTTCCCTCACTCGCGGATACCAAGTCAGTACCTGTGTCTTACTCCTTGCTTATCACTCATGTTCTCGGCATGTTCGCTAAACTGTGACATCTCACAAACGAGGCCAGCCGTGCCTTCACTAACTAGATAACTAGCAGCGACTATGGCAGAAACTAAGAACATCTAATGTACCGCTGAAAACCGTAGAACTGTTTGAGAGACTTTCATGAAAAATAAACTTTTTTAAATGGGGCGACGCTGCCTCCAACGATTATATATTATACTTTGTCCATTTTATTAATAGTTTTTTGACAGCTCAGTCTCAGCGTCAAGGCGGGTTGAACTCTCCGGACCTCTTTAACGTATACGTAAACGGTCTGATTGAGGAACTTAGAAGTTCAAAAGTTGGTTGTGACATTGGAACAACCTGTGTGAATCATCTCAGCTATGGTGACGATATGGTACTTCTGAGTCCCTCAATCAGAGGATGTAGAAGACTATTGGCTATCTGCGAACATTATGGTAGGAGCCATGGACTCAAATATAATGTCAAAAAGACGCAGATGATGATATTCCGCTCTGGTAGAGGCCCGGAGAGGGCTGCCTCAGTATGTCTAGATGTGTGTCTATTGATAGCGTGGATGAGTTCAGGTACTTGGGACATATCCTGACTGAGGAGCTATGTGATAACCGCAATATTGAACGTGAGCGGAGGGCTCTGGCTGTTCGGTGTAATATGCTCGCACGCCGGTTTATACGGCGCAGGCCTGAGGCGAAGCTGACACTGTTCAGAGCATAATTGTCAATGCTTCTACACGTGTCCGCTTTGGTCCAACTGTAGCAAAAGTACGCGAAGCAGCATCAGAATGCAGTGTAATGACGCATACCGCATTCTGATGGACCTGCCTAAATACTGCAGCGCGTCGAGCATGTTCTCCGACGCTCGAGTACCCGATTATTTCGTAGTTATTAGACCTCGCGTTGCGGCTTTTTGGTTCAGCTCGAGCTCCTCAGGGTATGCTCTGAATGCCCTCAGAACGAGCTCCTCAGGGTATGCTCCGAGTGCCCTCAGAATGAGCTCCTCAGGGTATGCTCCGAGTGCCCTGCAGATAATCCAATTCTGAAGTATTGGCTTGCCGTACGTCGCCACAATAACCGAAAATAATAATTATTGCGAACTTCAGTTCGGGGGCATCTTTATTTGTAATTATTATTGTTTAGATTGGCTTTTATGAATTTCTTGTGTTTATTTTTTGTAATATTTGTTCCTTTTGGGTTTTTATTGCTTGCAAATATTAATGTTATAATTATTCTGTCCGCTCCACGCGCCGCAGGCCCGACCCCGCCGGTCTGCACGACGGCCGCGCTCCGGCAGGCGTCGCGCACACTGCAGGTGAGTGACTTGTTGGTTACTAGCTTGTGCCTGCGACTTCGCCTGCGTGGAGTTCGGTGGTCAGCCTATGTCACTCTCCAGCTCCTCAACTATACACATGCAAAATTTAACGTCGATCCGTTGCTGCGTGATTGAAGAACTAATGCGTGATAATTAGCATGGGTCCGGCTGGAAATATTCGTGTCTATGATATAAAGATAAACACTGTCCAGGTTTCCAACTATACCCACGCAGAAAATCGGTCCGTCGATCCTTCGATCGATGCTCCGTTGCAGCGTGATTAAAGAAATAATGCGTTAAAATAGCACGCTCGCAGGAGAGCTCCTGCGAGAACTGTTTGTGTTTATGCTTATGTCGTTTTCCTGCTCCACGACTAAAATCACGCTGATAATCTTGTCGACCCGTTGCTCCGCTGCAGCATGATTGAAGGACAAACAAAGTCAATTTTGTTTTTATAGTTAGCTCACCACGAAGACGCGTCAAACTCTACGTCTCAATCGCTAACAAAGCGTGTGTGTATGACGTGCCGCTATGTTTTGCCGCGACGTTCGCGTTCAGTTAACCCGATAGGTCCGAGCCCGCACACCACTGAGTGGACAATGGAGTAACTGATAGCAAACATAGAATCATTTCACCATATTATATACATTTAGGCAGTGTTCACGCGATTTTGAAACGTAAAACGCCATCTAGTGACAGTTTGCAGAAACTTAGTTCTTTTACATTCCTATATAGGACAATGTAACAGAACTAAGTTTCTGAAATTCGTCAGAATTTTCTGACTATTATTTATTATGAAGAACCACAAGTATATGAGTTGGTGTCAGAAGTGGGATAGTCAAAAGTGTCTTGAAATAAGTGATATCTTGACCGTCTTCAATATGTGGAAGGTCAAGAAAGTTGTGGGAGGAATAGCCCCTGGTGCTACTCTTGTGCGCTTATTTTTAATAATTTGCTTGTTATGTCTAAGTCAGGGGTTTGAATTTTTTTTTATTTTTTTTTATTCGATGACAAGATAGTCCTTGACTGCGATCTCACCTGATGGTAAGTGACGTTGCAGTCTAAGATGGTAGCGGACTAACTTGGAAGGGGTATGGCAGTGAAAATTCAACCCATACCCTTAATTGGTTTCTACACGCCATCGTGCCGGAACGCTAAATCGCTTGGCGGCACGTCTTTGACAGCCTTTATGAAAAATTATAATTATAAATCGGTGGACAGCTGGGATTCGAACCATCGAATTTTCTATTTTCAATTTTATTTTAAACTAGCTGATTCACGCGACTTCGTTCCCGTGGATTTAGCTTTTAAAAATATTAATTTTTGTTTGTTTGTTTTTTTTTTTTTAAACCTTCCGTGGACCTTAAGGAACATACAAAAAAATAAATTAACCGAATTAGTCCATCCATTCTTGAGTTATGCGCTTACCTTTTTATTTATATATAGATAATTTCTACATGTGGAGATTTTCATTTTTTTTAATTTCTACATGTGGAGATTTTCATTTTACCTAATTTTTTATAACTTAAATTTAAGTTATAAAAAATTAGGGAAGAATAATTTCTACATGTGGAGAAAATAGAAAATTCGGTCTGTCGAGCTGGGATTCGAACCATCGACCTTTGGCTGTTAGGCGACTGTGGAAACCACAAGACTACGGAGATCTAATATTGTAGTGTGAAAATGTTGAACACAATGCTAAATTAATTAATCGAAAGGAACTTCGTTCCATCCGGGTGTCCCTTGACACCTCTCAAATTTTTTTTGTTTAATATTTGTCTGATCCATACCTACTCATTAATATCGTTAATGAAAAAGTGTGATGTATTCGCATGGGCACACTTGAGAACCTCGAGAGTGACATAGGCGTTGTGTCCTGACTCCTGATAGAACGAAATGTTCGCGCAGGATTTAAAAAAACTTAAATTCATGAAATCGCGGGTAGAAATAAATAGAATTGTTCACGAGTTTATTTGTGAAAGTAATGTTCTAAAATGTTCACGCTTCTATAACAAAGGATTTAATTGTTTCAGTTGCTCCTGTGCCCGCGAGTGTCGCGATCAGCAATGACGGGGAAGAGCACTCAACTGAAGAAGCTATCACAATAGATAGCGACAGTAGAACAAACGATAACATCGATAGATACACGAATTGTATAGTGAAACTATACGATGTATTCGGTGAAAAAGTTGTGCCAAAACGAGATGCATCTTTGACGAAAACACGAAAAGTAGTTATTACTTGTGGTAGTCATTTTAACTTTAAAAATAAGAGTTATGAGATAGAAAGTCTGAATGAAATTCACGCCAGGAAATACATTAAACCAGCCACTGATGAAGAACAACTAGTCAACATACCAATAAGCTTGCAAAGTAGAACTGATTGTTTAAATAATGACATTACGAAACAATGTATTTATACATCAGACAGTAGCTCCCGTATTAAAGAAATAATGTATATTTGTGACTTTTGTCAGGCAATGTTTCAGTTAAAAAGTCTCTTAGTAAAACACATACAGAGCCACACGACAGTAAATAGATTTACTTGCGAGATTTGTCAATACAAATGCAAATATAAATGTGGTTTAACAAAACACATGAGTACTCACACTGGTGAGAAGCCTTTCTCTTGTAAGTTATGTGAGTATAAAGCCGCTCAAAAAAGATATTTAGTAGTTCACATGAAGAAGCACACTGGTGAAAAGCCTTATAACTGTGAATTATGCGAGTTTAAAACTGCACATAAAAATTTTTTAGTTCGTCACATGAAGAAGCACACTGGTGAAAAGCCTTATAACTGTGAATTATGCGAGTTTAAAACTGCACATAAATATGTTTTAGTCGTTCACATGAAGAAGCACACTGGTGAGAAGCCTTTCTCTTGTAAGTTGTGTGAGTATAAAGCTACTCAAACAAGTGATTTAGTAGTTCACAATATGAGGAAGCACACTGGTGAGAAGCCTTTCTCTTGTGAGTTGTGTGAGTTTAAAGCTGCTAAAAAAAGTGATTTAGTAGTTCACATTAGGAAGCACACTGGTGAGAAGCCTTTCTCTTGTAAGTTGTGTGAGTATAAAGCTGCTAAAAAAAGTGACTTAGTAGTTCACATTAGGAAGCACACTGGTGAGAAGCCTTATTCGTGTAAGTTATGTGAGCATAAAACTGCAACTAATAGTAATTTAAGAGCTCACATGAGGAAGCACACTGGTGAGAAGCCTTTCTCTTGTAAGTTGTGTGAGTATAAAGCTACTCAAACAAGTGATTTAGTACTTCACAATATGAGGAAGCACACTGGTGAGAAGCCTTTCTCTTGTGAGTTGTGTGAGTTTAAAGCTGCTAATAAAAGTGATTTAGTAGTTCACATTAGGAAGCACACTGGTGAGAAGCCTTTCTCTTGTAAGTTGTGTGAGTATAAAGCTACTCAAACAAGTGATTTAGTACTTCACAATATGAGGAAGCACACTGGTGAGAAGCCTTTCTCTTGTGAGTTGTGTGAGTTTAAAGCTGCTAAAAAAAGTGATTTAGTAGTTCACATTAGGAAGCACAATGGTGAGAAGCCTTTCTCTTGTAAGTTGTGTGAGTATAAAGCTGCTAAAAAAAGTGACTTAGTAGTTCACATTAGGAAGCACACTGGTGAGAAGCCTTTCTCTTGTGAGTTGTGTGAGTATAAAGCCGCTCAAAAAAGTAATTTAGTGCTTCACATGAGGAAGCACACTGGTGAGAAGCCTTATTCGTGTAAGTTATGTGAGCATAAAACTGCAACTAAAAGTAATTTAACAGCTCACATGAAAGCACACAGGTGAAGGACCCTTTCTTGTTAATAACGCAAGTGTAAATGTGCAGCAAAAAGGACTACTTACACTCACTACGATTGTTAATGTGCTGAAAGTTGTTCTTGTGGGGCACATGAGAACGCACACTGGTGAACAGTATTGAGTTATGAGATTATAAATGTGTTCTAAGAAGTGGCCTGATGAACCACAAGAGAACCCACACTGGCATCGGGTTACTTTCTCTTGTAAGTTATAGGATGACAAATGTATACAAAATGTAACTACACATGAGCATAATATGTATACTGGGGAAAAGCCTATTCTTTTCAACTGCGCAAGTGTAAATGTGCAGCAAGAGACAATTTGTTGCCACTTATCAAACCAATCTGACAAAGAGGCTTATTCTGAACCATGTTACATGTTACTCACACATCGGCGGGTGCATCGACACGTAATCGCTAAAGCCGCATCTGTCAGTCTTTACTACTTCTTCTTCTTCTTCTTTATCAACCGATAGACGTCCACTGCTGGACAAAGGTCTCTTGCATGGACTTCCACAGGCCTCGGTCTTGCGCCGCCTGAATCCAGCGGCTCCCTGCGACTCGCTTGATGTCGTCGGTCCACCTGGTGGGGGGTCTGCCAACACTGCGCTTCCCGGTGCGGGGTCGCCACTCCAGCACCTTGGGACCCCAACGACCATCAGCTCTTCGAACTATGTGCTCCGCCCATTTCCACTTCAGTATCGCGACTCGCTGAGCTATGTCGGTGACTCTGGTTCTCCTACGGATCTCCTCATTTCTGATTCGATCCCGCAGGGATACTCCGAGCATAGCTCTTTCCATCGCACGCTGAGCGGTCCTGAGCCTACTTATGAGGCCCTTAGTTAGCGACCATGTCTCGGATCCGTAAGTCATCACTGGCAACACGCACTGTTCGAAGACTTTAGTCTTCAGGCACTGAGGAATTTTGGACGAAAAGACATCTCGGAGCTTCCCGAACGCTGCCCAGCCGAGTTGGATTCGGCGGTTGATCTCTTTCTCGAAATTGGACCTACCTAGCTGGACTGTGTGTCCCAGGTAAATATACTCGTCGACAATTTCGAGTGCAGAGTTCTCAACAATTACTGAGTGGAGCGGTGCATGAGCATTGGACATGATTTTCGTCTTGCTCATGTTCATTTTCAGGCCCACCTGTTGAGAAACCCTGCTGAGATCGTTGAGCATTGTATTGAGGTCTCTCAGAGTCTCTGCCATGACTACTATGTCATCGGCAAATCGCAGGTGAGTGATGTACTCGCCGTTTATGTTGATGCCAAGCCCGTTCCAATCCAGAAGCTCTAAGACGTCCTCCAACGCAGCGGTAAAGAGCTTCGGGGAGATAACGTCTCCCTGTCGCACTCCACGCTGCAAGTGGATTGGCCTCGTAGTCTGGTCCTGTATACGTACTGACATTGTGGCGTTTTCATACAAGCACTTCAACACTTGGATATACCGGTAGTCAATTCGGCATCTCTGCAGCGACCTCAACACAGCCAAGTTTCCACCGAATCAAAGGCTTTCTCATAGTCCACAAACGCTAAGCAAAGTGGCCGGTTATACTCTTCCGTCTTTTGTATAACCTGCCGCAGCGTATGAATGTGATCTATGGTACCAAAGCCTTTTCGGAATCCGGCTTGTTCGGGAGGCTGGAAGTCGTCGAACCTACGAGCGAGACGATTCGTAATGACTCTCGAGAACAACTTATAAACATGACTCAACAACGAGATGGGTCTATAATTCTTCAACAAGGTATTATCTCCCTTTTTGAAGAACAGAACCACCACGCTCCTGTGCCATGCTTCCGGCGTTGTGCCCTCGTGGATGACGGAATTGAACAATCGCTGAAAGATCTTAAGTACCGGTTTTCCACCCGCTTTCAGGAGTTCCGCAGAGATTCCGTCATCACCTGGCGCCTTGTTGTCCTTAAGCTGTTTGAGAGCCATTCTAATCTCGTATAGGCTGACGTCCGGGATATCTTCGGTATAGTGTCGGGTCAGTTTGGCTCTGGGATCTTTCGCCAAATCTTCAACAGGTTTTTGTGTCGTGGTATATAACTGTCCATAGAACTTCTCAACCTCTCCCAAGACCTCAGGTCGAGAAGAGACGAGACGGCCGTCATCAGTTTTCAGCCGCGTCAGCTGGCTCTGTCCGATAGACAGATCTCTCGCGAACACTTTTGAGCCTTTGTTCCGCTCAATGGTATCTTTAATACACTTGGTATTAAAGACACGGAGGTCGCGAGTTTGTGCCTTAGAGATCTGCCTATTAATCCGCCGGTAGGCAGCCGCGTCTGCCGATGACTGCAGCCTCATCTCTTGTCTCTCCTTCATTAGCTTGAGAGTATGGTCAGAGAACTTTTCGGTTCTTTTCCTGCGATGGGTCTTAAAGAATTTAGACCCCACAGTATGGATAGTTTCCACGAACCTGTTGTTTAGATCGTCCACAGAAGCGCAGTCTGCTAGGCACTCGAATCGGTTCTGCAGTTCGAGTTGGAAGTTTTCGGGATTTTGGATATGAGCACGAGAAGGTCGGAGAGTGGACCTCACCAGTCTGGCCCTTTCCAGCTTTACATTAATATTCAACGTGCCTCTTACCATCCGGTGATCGCTACCGGTTTTCACCCTATTGATCACAGAGACATCATTGAATATATGCCGCTTGGTCGACATAATGAAGTCGATCTCATTTCTCGTGGAACCATCGGGACTCAACCATGTCCATTTTCTGTGTGGCCGCTTCCTGAAGAAGGAGTTCATCATAAAGAGGCCCTCCTTCTCCATGAAGTCGGCCAGCATTTGGCCCCTTTGGTTCCTTCGCCCATACCCAAAATGCCCCACTCTCGTCTCTGCACCGCTTCGTTCGCCCAGCCTTGCATTGAAATCCCCCATCACAACACTGTAATGAGTGGTAGAGGCGTGTATGGCTTTTGATATATCCTCATACAGCGCCTCTACCTCCTCGTCAGAATGTGTCGATGTCGGTGCGTAGACCTGTATAACCTTCAGCGAATACCGTTTGGTGATTCTGTACGCTACCCTACTCGACACACTCTTGACTTGTACAATGTTGTTGACGAGGGACTTGTGGACGATGAACCCGACACCACCCTGGGACTGTTGATCGCCCTCCCGGTAGTAAAACAAGTTGCCGGAATTGAGGATTATCGAGTCCTCCCCCTCTCTTCGGACTTCAGACAATCCTATAATACTCCAACGCAACTTGCTCACTGCTTCTTCCAGCTCGATGATCTTTTCGTCGGTCCTCAAAGTGCGTGCGTTATACGTCACCAGGTCCAGTCGTCGGGGTTGGCAGCGGAATCTCGTCCGGAGATTCTTAGCACCCCCTGCCCCGCCATTACCGTGACCGCTGCCAGGGTCAGCAATAGCGAGGCCGCCGGGAACTAGGGGCCATGGCCTTGTGCGAATATCCATTTCAAAGGTTTTGCCCGTAATGACCACGCTGGGCAGGCGTGTTGGTCATCGCAGGGCTAAAACTGATCGCACCCGTGTCGCTGCTGCCCGACAAAGGCCTGCGCCATTTGCTCAGTTTAGCCAGTATGAAATGGTTATACCGCCATTTGTCGGTCGTCATAGCCTCGTCAGTAGACTAGCAGGAGGCACCGCGGGCAGGTGAGGTTGACGTTTGGAGCGCTAGATGGAGGTGCGCTCCCTTACCCCCCTTACGTTTACTACTTGCCCGAGTCAAAATTTAAATTCATATCAAATATTGCGCGGCCGGTGCGGATCGAATCCACATCTGTCGAGAGTTGCGACTGAGTGTGTTGACCGGTGGGTGGTCTGGTCAACACACTCAGGCGCTCATTCGTCGTGTCGTATATATCTACTTGTATATTGTGTCATAATTATGTCATTAAACCAAGAAATAAGCCTAAAATCTACATAAATAACTAACCCAATTATAACATTAACTTAATAGATACTTATTTATACTTGAGCCATTACATTATTTACAAGTAACAACATTAGGATCACAGGAATGTGAGGATGCTGCACGAGTCGTCATCGATAAAGGGATGCCGTTCGGACGCAGGTAGCCGGCTAGCTGGGCGACGTGGTAGCCGGCTAGCTGGGCGACGCGGTAGCCGGCTAGCTGGGCGACGTGGTAGCCGGCTAGCTGGGCGACGCGGTAGCCGGCTAGCTGGGCGATGCGGTAGCCGGCTAGCTGGGCGACGCGGTAGCCGGCTAGCTGGGCGACGCGGTAGCCGGATAGCTGGGCGATGCGGTAGCCGGCTAGCTGGGTGACGCGGTAGCCTGCTAGCTGGGCGACGCGGTAGCCGGCTAGCTGGGCGACGCTGTAGCCGGTTAGCTGGGCGACGCGGTAGCCGGCTAGCTGGGCGACGTGGTAGTGGCGGGAAAAATAATAATCCAAATTTTACGATTTATTATCGTAAGTATTATAATATTAATTTAAGCTTTATAGCATATATTATAGTTTGTTTTTAGAATCAGAAATAAAGAAAAAACACCCTAAGCACTATTTTGTATTATTTCCTTAGCCTCCCTCGATCTTTCATTACACGACCATTGACAAATTCTTTTTTAACCTCCGACAAAAAGTACGGGTTTTCCATAAGGATTTCAAATGTATACAAAATGTTCATTTTATATTTACATACTAGCTGATGCTCGCGACTTCGCGTGGATTTAGTTTTTTATAATCCCTCGGGAACTCTTTTTTTTTTCCGGGATAAAAAATAGCCTATGTCACTCTCCAGGTCGTCAACTATGCCCATGCAAAAAATCGGCCAAGTGCGAGTCGGGCCTCGCTCTTTTAGGGTTCCGTAAAAAAAATTCCATGTACCCATGGAAATATTTTTATTTAATTTTTTTAATTTAATTTAATTTTTATTATTTGTTGTTATAGCGGCAATAGAAATACATAATATGTGAAAATTTCATCTGTCTATCTATTACGGTTTACGAGATACAGCCCGCTGACAGACGGACGGACGGACAGCGTAGGCTTAGTAATAGGGTCCCGTTGGTACCCTTTGGGTACGGAACCCTAAAAAATACGTCAATCCGTAGCCCTGTTAGGGTGTGATTGAAGGACAAACCAACAATCAAACACACTTTCGCATTTATAATATTAGTATTATTTTAACATGAAAAAGTAGTTATTGTGGCGCAACTGTAATAGTTACTATATTCCATAGTATCCCGGACTTTTTTGTAGATATTAATGTCTTCTTTAAAGAACTTTAGTACATCACTTCGCTCTGTTGTCAATAGTTTCCGCAGCGTACGACACTATTGACAATACAAAAAAACCGGCTAAGTGCGAGTTGGACTCGCGCACCGAGGGTTCCGTACTCCAAAAGTAAAAGTAAAACGATAATAACGCTTTCTGGCACGACCACGCCCGCGTCCGCGCCAGCTGCCGAGCCGGTATCCTCATACATTCTCGGATAAGTTAGGATGTTTCAATAAATATAAAGTGACTTTGACCTTAAAAGATGATGCGAAACCTATTTTTTTTAAGGCTAGACCGCTCGCGTTCGCCTTACGGGATAAAGTCGATAAAGAAATCGATAGGTTGGTCGAGTTAGGCGTGATAAAACCCGTGGAACACTCAGAGTATGCGTCACCGATCGTACCCGTGCTCAAGCGAAATGGCTCGGTTAGACTATGTGCTGATTATTCCGTGAGCATAAATAAGCAATTAGTTATTGAAAAATACCCATTGCCTACAGTTAGTGAACTTTTTTCAAAGCTACACGGTGGTGAAAAATTTACAAAATTGGATCTCTCTATGGCGTATAACCAATTTGTACTGGATGAGGAATCTCAGAAAATTACTTGTATCAACACACATCGCGGTTTATATAAATACACTAGGTTAGTGTTCGGACTGGCCTGCGCGCCGGCTATTTTTCAGCGGGCAATGGAATGTGTATTGTCAGGCATGGACGGTGTACTTTGTTTGTTGGACGATGTTTTAATAACCGGGGCCAGCGACAGGGAGCATATGAATAGGTTACATGCGGTGTTACAAAAGTTACAGGATGCAGGGTTAACGTTGCAGAAAGAAAAGTGCGAATTTTTTAAGGATGAAGTAAGTTATCTAGGGTATATCATAAACAAAAACGGGTTGAAGAAATCACCGTCAAAGGTAAAAGCAATGTTAGAAGCACCGGTTCCCGTGAATGTTAGTCAGTTAAAGTCTTTTTTAGGTCTAGTAAACTACTACCGTAGTTTCGTACCGAGCGCGTCAACAATCCTAAGTCCCCTATATGACTTGTTAAAAAAGGGCGCTAAATGGAATTGGGGTCAAATCCATAGCAATGCATTTAATACAATTAAAAAGCTGTTAGGATCAGATCAGGTTCTCGCACATTTTAATCCTAACGCGAAGGTAATTCTAACAGTCGATGCATCTCCGAGCGGGTTAGGCGCAATTTTGTCCCAAATAGAAAGGGCCGGGATCGAGACACCGGTAGCATTCGCGTCGCGAACACTTAGCGTTGCTGAAAAACATTATTCCCAAATACAGAAAGAAGCCACCGCTATAATATTTGGGGTGCGGCGTTTCCACCAGTATTTGTATGGTAGGGCCGAACCATTCGTACTACGTACCGATCATAAGCCTTTATTATCAATATTCGGTCCACACAAAGGCATCCCGGAAGTATCAGCTAATCGGTTACAGCGTTATGCTATGTTTTTAAGCGGTTACAACTATATCATAGAATACGTACGAAGTGCAGATAACAGCGCAGATTACCTGTCACGCGCGAGTCTCCCCCGCGCCGCCGCGTCCGGGGGAAGCGGGCCGGGGGCGGCGGAGGGGAGCGCGGGGCAGTGCGCGGACGCCGCGGCGGCATTGCACGATCGCGCGGCCTATGTATGTTTCGTGTTAGACGGATCGCTCCCGGTGTCGTTAGACGAGTTACGCAACGAAACGAAAAGAGATGACGTACTGTCGCGAGTTGCAAATTATGTCTTACAGGGCTGGCCACCCAAGGTAAATGATGATGAGATTAAGCCATATTATTATTGTAGATTGCAACTTTCACTGGAAAATGGTTGCCTCATGAGAGGTCATAAGGTTATAATTCCAAGCACTCTAAGGGGGAAGGTACTTTCGGAACTACATACCTCACACTTAGGCATAGTAAAAACCAAGGCGGAATGCAGATCACGATTTTGGTTTCCAGGAATTGATGCCGCTGTAGAAAAATTAATAGGTAGCTGTCATATCTGTCAACAGTTAAGACCTGCAGCACCTCGGATACCAATTTCGCCTTGGCAGTTCCCATCGCATCCATTCCAACGCGTTCATATGGATTTCCTTGGTCCGATTAACGGCCGTACCTATTTAGTTATTGTTGATGCGTACACCAAGTGGGTCGAAGTATGCGATATGGTCACTACCACGACATCGGCCGCGGTCATCGAGAAACTGTACGAGTTCATGTCACGGTTCGGGGTAATGGAATTCCTTGTAACAGACAATTTCGCTTCATTTTGTTCACAGGAATTTTTGAAATTTTGTGATTTAAATGGTATCACACACTTGACGTCTCCAGCGTATCACCCGGCTAGTAACGGCCAGGCCGAAAGCTATGTCAAAATAGTAAAAAAAGGCATCAAATCGAGCCTTATGTCCAGCCGCAATGTAAAGGAATGCAAGCTGAAAATGTTAAAATATTTATTTGACTATCGAAATTCCTTACATTCCACCACGGGATCCTCACCGGCGCAACTTTTGTATGGCCGAAAGTTAAGAACGCGATTAGATTTGATAAATCCAACACCATCGCCGCCCTCATCTATCGCCTTGGCTAATGTTGTCAAAAATCAACAGTGTATGCAAGTTAAAGCAAGTGGGGGGAAAAACCAAAAAGCATTCTCTTCTGGTGAAAATGTTTTATATAAAAAGTTTAGTAACAATAAGTCCATTTGGTGCAAAGGAGTAATTGTTAAGAAAATCGGTAGAGTAATATATTTAGTTAAGGATTGTGAAACATCATTGGTTGTTAAGAAACATAAAAATCAAATAGTTGTAAATAAAGGGATAAGTAACAACCTCGACTTCTGGGACGATGATTTGGATCAACCGCAATCATCATCAGGCTCTAACCCGATACAAGCTAATGGGGGAGGGAGTGAGGAGTCGATGCCGGCGCCTGGGTCACCTGGTGCGTGTGACTCGTTTGTCGCGGCCGCCACATCTGAGATGCCGTGTACAGGTCCGGCAGTAGAACCCCTGGCGCCCGGAACGTCTGAAGCAGCGACTGCGTCCGGAGCGTCCCCGTCCCGGACTCTTCAAGAACCGGATACGCCGTGCAGAGTGACGGTCACTAGAGGAGTCCGGCGACCACAGATGGCAGAGGATGAGGACTTAGAGTTCTTTGACGGTGTTCAAGATAACATCCGCCAGCCCTCTGCCCGAACCCGAAGGAGGTTGTTACGCCAGCGTCCCAATAGTAACTTTTATATTACTTAGATAGTAACATGATAGATTGAGTGACTAATCTAGGGGAAGGGATATTGGATAGTGTGCGATGGTGCCTCATCGCGCTGTCTCATTAGTCATTATTAAAGCAGTGTCACTATAGCAGCCGAGCGTTTTACTTGTGTTCCCCGATATAACATTATATTAATTTGCTTATTTATCGTTTTTTTTTTTGTAAAAGATAAAAATAAAAAACCAAAAACTTGGTTATTTGAATTTTTGTTTTTACATTTTGAGGTTATATGAAAAAAGTCTAAATACAAAAGTTGTAGATCTTTTTATTACCTATATTTAACTTTGCCATTTAACTTTTTTCCATAGGACTTGTAGTTTTTCCAGAAATTGAGATAAACCGTTTTTTACTCTTAAACCCCCCTCCCCCCCACTTCCCGACCTTAGATCGCCCGTAATTTATTTTTCCTTTCATTTTTGTTGCATTCTCTTCCTTTTCCAATGGGTTTCATCCTACTATTATTTTTTTTTCACTTTTTATTATTTTTTAAGGCTTCTACCCTGGTCTAATGTAGAAATTGTTTAAAATAAAATTGAAAATTGAAAATTGAGTCTGTCGAGCTGGGATTCGAACCATCGACTGTGAACGAAAATACCGAACACAATGTAATCGAAAGGAACTACGTTCCATCCGGGTGTCCCTTGACACCTCTCAAGTTTTTTTATTTCTTAGTCAACGGGTTTATTAATTAATAAACTTTCATTTACATTTCTGTTTCATATTTGACTGTTCCATAGTATATTATATTATTATAGTTATTAATATCGATATGGCAAAAGTGTGTTGGATTTGCACTGGTATACTTGAGGACCTCGAGAGTGACATAGGCGTTGTGTCCTGAAAAAACGAAATGTTCGCTCAGGATCGAAAAAAAACTTCAATTCATGAAGTCGTGGGCTCATCTAGTTATCGATAAAACAATAAAGTACAGCTACTTTATTCGAAAAAAAATTGAAATATTTTCATAACATGAATTAAATGAGAATGTATGTTACAATCAAGGAAATGGTAATAACAAGGCAATAGAAATGCTGTGTGCCACGTCGACCTATACAGAACGCATGTCGCCGCCTCGCAGCTACAACTACACACACTATTACCTTACACCTTACTACGCAATCACGCATACACATGTACACTGAATGTTTTGCAGACAGAATTAAGCCGTAAAAATAGCGAGTTAAAGATGCAAATGCGTCGTATCATTCGCTTACCTCACACATCGCTGTATATTCTGTAGTACTGAATACGTATAGCGCTGGAGACTCCCAGAGTCTCCAGCGCCGCTGTGCACAGAATCTCTAAGGTCACGCGTAAACAGAATTTCTACTGACTTGTTAACATTTCTGTGGTTACAATCTAACGTTAAACAATCACGCCTAAGCCTGATAAGCAGTGTTTATAAAAAAACACACGACTGCCCTCCTAATTAAAAAGGGTGCCATAAAGCCGTCTTATTGAATTATATTTAAAAAAAATTATTCGCGATGTTGTAAGGATATAATATATTCAAATCTGTTCAGGCATTCAGAAGTTTTGGTGGAATAAAGAAACTCACATAGGTACATACATGCATGAAGGCTGAAAACATTAGACTCCTATTTGTGGGGAGTCGTGTAAAAAGAAATATGTATGTTGTTTCAGTTGCCCCTTTGTCCGCGAGTGTCGCGATCAGCAATGACGGGGAAGAGCACTCAACTGAAGCAGCCGATGCAGGCCCGAGCAGTGAACAAGCGACCACAACAGTCAGCGGCGACTTAGACTACCGATCTGCTGATAGCGACAGTAGAACAAACGATAACATCGATAGATACACATACAGTATAGTGAAACTATACGATGTATTCGGTGAAAAAGTTGTGCCAAAACCAAATGCATCTTTGACGAAAACGCGAAAACTTGTTATTTCATGTGATAGTGATTTTAACTTTAAAAATAAGTGTTTTGAGATAGAAAGTCTGAATGAAATTCACGCCAGGAAATACATTAAACCAGCCACTGATGAAGAACAACTAGTCAACATACCAATAAGCTTGCAAAGTAGAACTGATTGTTTAAATAATGACATTACGAAACAATGTATTTATACACATACAGTAGCTCCCGTATTAAAGAAATAATGTATATTTGTGACTTTTGTCGGGCAATGTTTCAGTTAAAAAGTCTCTTAGTAAAACACATACAGAGCCACACGACAGTAAATAGATTTACTTGCGAGATTTGTCAATACAAATGCAAATATAAATGTGGTTTAACAAAACACATGAGTACTCACACTGGTGAGAAGCCTTTCTCTTGTAAGTTATGTGAGTATAAAGCCGCTCAAAAAAGATATTTAGTAGTTCACATGAAGAAGCACACTGGTGAAAAGCCTTATAACTGTGAATTATGCGAGTTTAAAACTGCACATAAAAATTTTTTAGTTCGTCACATGAAGAAGCACACTGGTGAAAAGCCTTATAACTGTGAATTATGCGAGTTTAAAACTGCACATAAATATGTTTTAGTCGTTCACATGAAGAAGCACACTGGTGAGAAGCCTTTCTCTTGTAAGTTGTGTGAGTATAAAGCTACTCAAACAAGTGATTTAGTAGTTCACAATATGAGGAAGCACACTGGTGAGAAGCCTTTCTCTTGTGAGTTGTGTGAGTTTAAAGCTGCTAAAAAAAGTGATTTAGTAGTTCACATTAGGAAGCACACTGGTGAGAAGCCTTTCTCTTGTAAGTTGTGTGACTATAAAGATGCTAAAAAAAGTGACTTAGTAGTTCACATTAGGAAGCACACTGGTGAGAAGCCTTATTCGTGTAAGTTATGTGAGCATAAAACTGCAACTAAAAGTAATTTAGTGCTTCACATGAGGAAGCACACTGGTGAGAAGCCTTATTCGTGTAAGTTATGTGAGCATAAAACTGCAACTAATAGTAATTTAAGAGCTCACATGAGGAAGCACACTGGTGAGAAGCCTTTCTCTTGTAAGTTGTGTGAGTATAAAGCTAACAAGTGATTTAGTACTTCACAATATGAGGAAGCACACTGGTGAGAAGCCTTTCTCTTGTGAGTTGTGTGAGTTTAAAGCTGCTAATAAAAGTGATTTAGTAGTTCACATTAGGAAGCACACTGGTGAGAAGCCTTTCTCTTGTAAGTTGTGTGAGTATAAAGCTACTCAAACAAGTGATTTAGTACTTCACAATATGAGGAAGCACACTGGTGAGAAGCCTTTCTCTTGTGAGTTGTGTGAGTTTAAAGCTGCTAAAAAAAGTGATTTAGTAGTTCACATTAGGAAGCACACTGGTGAGAAGCCTTTCTCTTGTAAGTTGTGTGAGTATAAAGCTGCTAAAAAAAGTGACTTAGTAGTTCACATTAGGAAGCACACTGGTGAGAAGCCTTTCTCTTGTGAGTTGTGCGAGTATAAAGCCGCTCAAAAAAGTAATTTAGTGCTTCACATGAGGAAGCACACTGGTGAGAAGCCTTATTCGTGTAAGTTATGTGAGCATAAAACTGCAACTAAAAGTAATTTAACAGCTCACATGAAAGCACACAGGTGAAGGACCCTTTCTTGTTAATAACGCAAGTGTAAATGTGCAGCAAAAAGGACTACTTACACTCACTACGATTGTTAATGTTCTGAAAGTTGTTCTTGTGGGGCACATGAGAACGCACACTGGTGAACAGTATTGAGTTATGAGATTATAAATGTGTTCTAAGAAGTGACCTGATGAACCACAAGAGAACCCACACTGGCATCGGGTTACTTTCTCTTGTAAGTTATAGGATGACAAATGTATACAAAATGTAACTACACATGAGCATAATATGTATACTGGAGAAAAGCCTATTCTTTTCAACTGCGCAAGTGTAAATGTGCAGCAAGAGACAATTTGTTGCCACATAACAAACCAATCTGACAAAGAGGCTTATTCTGAACCATGTTACTCACACATCGGCGGCGGCATCGACACGTAATCGCTAAAGCCGCATCTGTCAGTCTTTACTACTTCTTCTTCTTCTTCTTTATCAACCGATAGACGTCCACTGCTGGACAAAGGTCTCTTGCATGGACTTCCACAGGCCTCGGTCTTGCGCCGCCTGAATCCAGCGGCTCCCTGCGACTCGCTTGATGTCGTCGGTCCACCTGGTGGGGGGTCTGCCAACACTGCGCTTCCCGGTGCGGGGTCGCCACTCCAGCACCTTGGGACCCCAACGACCATCAGCTCTTCGAACTATGTGCTCCGCCCATTTCCACTTCAGTATCGCGACTCGCTGAGCTATGTCGGTGACTCTGGTTCTCCTACGGATCTCCTCATTTCTGATTCGATCCCGCAGGGATACTCCGAGCATAGCTCTTTCCATCGCACGCTGAGCGGTCCTGAGCCTACTTATGAGGCCCTTAGTTAGCGACCATTTCTCGGATCCGTAAGTCATCACTGGCAACACGCACTGTTCGAAGACTTTAGTCTTCAGGCACTGAGGAATTTTGGACGAAAAGACATCTCGGAGCTTCCCGAACGCTGCCCAGCCGAGTTGGATTCGGCGGTTGATCTCTTTCTCGAAATTGGACCTACCTAGCTGGACTGTGTGTCCCAGGTAAATATACTCGTCGACAATTTCGAGTGCAGAGTTCTCAACAATTACTGAGTGGAGCGGTGCATGAGCATTGGACATGATTTTCGTCTTGCTCATGTTCATTTTCAGGCCCACCTGTTGAGAAACCCTGCTGAGATCGTTGAGCATTGTATTGAGGTCTCTCAGAGTCTCTGCCATGACTACTATGTCATCGGCAAATCGCAGGTGAGTGATGTACTCGCCGTTTATGTTGATGCCAAGCCCGTTCCAATCCAGAAGCTTAAAGACGTCCTCCAAAGCAGCGGTAAAGAGCTTCGGGGAGATAACGTCTCCCTGTCGCACTCCACGCTGCAAGTGGATTGGCCTCGTAGTCTGGTCCTGTATACGTACTGACATTGTGGCGTTTTCATATAAGCACTTCAACACTTGGATATACCGGTAGTCAATTCGGCATCTCTGCAGCGACCTCAACACAGCCCAAGTTTCCACCGAATCAAAGGCTTTCTCATAGTCCACAAACGCTAAGCAAAGTGGCCGGTTATACTCTTCCGTCTTTTGTATAACCTGCCGCAGCGTATGAATGTGATCTATGGTACCAAAGCCTTTTCGGAATCCGGCTTGTTCGGGAGGCTGGAAGTCGTCGAACCTACGAGCGAGACGATTCGTAATGACTCTCGAGAACAACTTATAAACATGACTCAACAACGAGATGGGTCTATAATTCTTCAACAAGGTATTATCTCCCTTTTTGAAGAACAGAACCACCACGCTCCTGTGCCATGCTTCCGGCGTTGTGCTCTCGTGGATGACGGAATTGAACAATCGCTGAAAGATCTTAAGTACCGGTTTTCCACCCGCTTTCAGGAGTTCCGCAGAGATTCCGTCATCACCTGGCGCCTTGTTGTCCTTAAGCTGTTTGAGAGCTATTCTAATCTCGTATAGGCTGACGTCCGGGATATCTTCGGTATAGTGTCGGGTCAGTTTGGCTCTGGGATCTTTCGCCAAATCTTCAACAGGTTTTTGTGTCGTGGTATATAACTGTCCATAGAACTTCTCAACCTCTCCCAAGACCTCAGGTCGAGAAGAGACGAGACGGCCGTCATCAGTTTTCAGCCGCGTCAGCTGGCTCTGTCCGATAGACAGATCTCTCGCGAACACTTTTGAGCCTTTGTTCCGCTCAATGGTATTATTATATTATTATAATATATATAGCTCGATTACCACTGACTCACTGACTGATTGACATAATTGTTCTCCTAGAAAGAGACAAAAAACGATACAATGATGTATGGGAGATATGTTTGGGTGGGGGATTCGAGTGGGGAAAAATTATGACATTTCGGAAAAACAAGATGGCGGCCGACGTGATTCTTGCAGCTCTTTTGTTTTCCAACCGATTTCTTTGAAATTTTGGATTATTGTAGAAATTAGTAAACGATTAGCAGAAAAAGTGAAAAAAATTAAAAAAACAAGATGGCGGCCGAGCTGTGACGTCTCAAATTTCCGACCACTCTCCTGTAAAATTTTGTATGAAAAAAATTTTTTTCACCCATGGTGTTGTCTAGAGCTCAAAGAATGTGACTCGGAGAAAGGTGGAGAGAGCTGATGAGTGAGGAGTTCGGAGACGGGCGAGGGGCACGGCCAGGGTATAGAAGATAGGTGGAGGGTGCTCGACCAAATGTCGTTCGAAACCTCGAGCAGTTGCCAGTGAGTTGAAAAAAAATTCCAAAATGGCGGAAAAAAAATGGCGGCAAATTTTGTCCGTCTCTCTCTCGGAGACTATAAAAGATGGAGGAGCGGTTTCTCGACAAAAGATGATCACAACCCGGAGGTCTACCTGGTGAGTAGGAAAAAAATTCAAGATGGCGGATTTTTTTTTTCCATACAAAATGTATATGGGGAATATTGAAGGGACTAGAAGTTGGGAACTATGCAAGACATTGATTTTGATAGGTTCATAGGGCTTTTTTTCTTTTTCTTTTTTTTCATTTTACATTTGCTTTTTTTCTTTTTTTTCTTTTTTTTTTTCTTTTTTTTTCTTTTTCTTTTGTGAATGAGGAGCACGGCCAGGTTATTGCAGATAGGTGGGGTGTGCTCGAACAAATTTTTTGGCAAAAGATGACCAGAATCGGAAGGTCTACTTGATGAGTAAAAAAATCGCGGTCCGCTTTAGCGGGCCGCGCACCCACGCGCCTTACTTGTAGTAATAACACTTCCCGCGAGCTGCTTTAGCAGCTCGCGCACCGAGCGAAATAAATAAAGCCGAACAATCGCGGTCCGCTTTAGCGGGCCGCGCACCCACGCGCCTTACTTTTAGTAAAACACTTCCCGCGAGCTGCTTTAGCAGCTCGCGCACCGAGCAAATGCTAGTAATATATATATAGCTCGATTACCACTGACTGACTCACTCACTGATTGACACGATTGTTCTCCTAGAAGGAGACGGAAAACGATACAATGATGTAGGGGAGATATGTCCGGGTGGGGGATTCGAGTTGGGGAAAATTATGACATTTTTGAAAAACAAGATGGCGACCGATGTGATTCTTGCAACTCTTTTGTTTTCCAACCGATTTCTTTGAAATTTTGGATTATTGTAGAAATTAGTAAACAATAATTAACAGAAAAAGTGAAAAAAATTAAAAAATCAAGATGGCGGCCGAGCTGTGACGTCTCAAATTTCCGACCCCTCTCCTGTAAAATTTTGTATGAAAAAATTTTTTTTCACCCATGGTGTCGTATAGAGCTCAAAGAATGTGACTCGGAGAAAGGTGGAGAGAGCTGATGAGTGAGGAGTTCGGAGACGGGCGAGGGGCACGGCCAGGGTATAGAAGATAGGTGGAGGGTGCTCGACCAAATGTCATTTGAAACCTCGAGCAGTTGCCAGTGAGTTGAAAAAATATTCCAAAATGGCGGAAAAAAAATGGCGGCAAATTTTGTCCGTCTCTCTCTCGGAGACTATAAAAGATGGAGGAGCGGTTTCTCGACAAAAGATGATCAAAACCCGGAGATCTGCCTGGTGAGTAGGAAAAAAATTCAAGATGGCGGATTTTTTTTCCCATACAAAATGTATGGGGAATATTGAAGGGACTAGAAGTTGGGAACTATGCAAGACATTGATTTTGATAGGTTCATAGGTGTCTTAGATCTCGGAGAATTAAAAAAGAAAAATATACTGGCCGAATTTCATTTATTTGCTTTTTTCTTTTTAGGGTTCCGTACCCAAAGGGTACCAACGGGACCCTATTACTAAGCCTACGCTGTCCGTCCGTCCGTCTGTCAGCGGGCTGTATCTCGTAAACCGTAAAAGATAGACAGATGAAATTTTCACATGTTATGTATTTCTATTGCCGCTATAACAACAAATAATAAAAATAAAATTAAATTAAAAAAATTAAATTAAAATGGGTAGGTGGGTAGATGGAAAACTTTTAATTTAATTTTTTTTAACGGAACCTTAAAAGAGAGAGGCCCGACTCGCACTTGGCCGATTTTTTCTTTCTTTTTTCCTTTTTTTATTATTTTTCTTTCTTTCATTTTCTTTTTTCTTTCTTCTTTTTTTCTTTTCTTTTTTTTTTCTTTTTCTTTTGTGAATGTGGAGCACGGCCAGGTTATTGCAGATAGGTGGGGTGTGCTCGAACAAATTTTTTGGCAAAAGATGACCAGAATCCGAAAGTCTACTTGATGAGTAGAACAATCGCGGTCCGCTTTAGCGGGCCGCGCACCCACGCGCCCTACTTTTAGTAATAACACTTCCCGCGAGCTGCTTTAGCAGCTCGCGCACCGAGCGAAATACTGGTTATTATAATATATATAGCTCGATTACCACTGACTGACACACTCACTCACTCACTCACTCACTCATTGACAGGATTGTTCTCCTAGAAGGAGACGGAAATCGATATAATGATGTAGGGGAGATATGTCCAGGTGGGGGATTCGAGTTGGGGAAAATTATGACATTTCGGAAAAACAAGATGGCGGCCGACGTGAATCTTGCAACTCTTTTGTTTTCCAACCGATTTCTTTGAAATTTTGGATTATTGTAGAAATTAGTAAACGATTAACAGAAAAAGTGAAAAAAATAAAAAAAACAAGATGGCGGCCGAGCTGTGACGTCTCAAATTTCCGACCCCTCTCCTGTAAAATTTTGTATGAAAAAAATTTTTTTCACCCATGGTGTCGTGTAGAGCTCAAAGAATGTGACTCGGAGAAAGGTGGAGAGAGCTGATGAGTGAGGAGTTCGGAGACGGGCGAGGGGCACGGCCAGGGTATAGAAGATAGGTGGAGGGTGCTCGACCAAATGTCATTCGAAACCTCGAGCAGTTGCCAGTGAGTTGAAAAAAAATTCCAAAATGGCGGAAAAAAAATGGCGGCAAATTTTGTCCGTCTCTCTCTCGGAGACTATAAAAGATGGAGGAGCGGTTTCTCGACAAAAGATGATCAAAACCCGGAGGTCTACCTGGTGAGTAGGAAAAAAATTCAAGATGGCGGATTTTTTTTTCTCCATACAAAATGTATGGGGAATATTGATGGGACTAGAAGTTGGGAACTATGCAAGACATTGATTTTGATAGGTTCATAGGGCTTTTTTTCTTTTTCTTTTTTTCATTTGACATTTGTTTTTTTTCTTTTTTTTTCTTTTTTTTTAATTTTTTTTTTTTTATTTTGTGAATGAGGAGCACGGCCAGGTTATTGCAGATAGGTGGGGTGTGCTCGAACAAATTTTTTGGCAAAAGATGACCAGAATCCGAAGGTCTACTCGGTGAGTAAAAAAATCGCGGTCCGCTTTAGCGGGCCGCTCACCCACGCGCCCTACTTGTAGTAATAACACTTCCCGCGAGCTGCTTCAGCAGCTCGCGCACCGAGCGAAATAACTAAAGCCGAACTATCGCGGTCCGCTTTAGCGGGCCGCGCACCCACGCGCCCTACCTGTAGTAATAACACTTCCCGCGAGCTGCCTTAGCAGCTCGCGCACCGAGCGAAATAAATAAAGCCGAACAATCGCGGTCCGCTTTAGCTGGCCGCGCACCCACGCGCCTTACTTTTAGTAAAACACTTCCCGCGAGCTGCTTTAGCAGCTCGCGCACCGAGCGAAATACTAGTAATATATATAGCTCGATTACCACTCACTCACTGATTCACTGACTCACTCATTGACACGATTGTTCTCCTAGAAAGAGACGGAAATCGATACAATGATGTAGGGGAGATATGTCCGGGTGGGGGATTCGAGTGGGGAAAAATTATGACATTTCGGAAAAACAAAATGGCGACCGACGTGATTCTTGCAACTCTTTTGTTTTCCAACCGATTTCTTTGAAATTTTGGATTATTGTAGGAATTAGTAAACGATTAACAGAAAAAGAGAAAAAAATTAAAAAAACAAGATGGCGGCCGAGCTGTGACGTCCCAAATTTCCGACCCCTCTCCTGTAAAATTTTGTATGAAAAAATTTTTTTTCACCCATGGTGTCGTGTAGAGCTCAAAGAATGTGACTCGGAGAAAGGTGGAGAGAGCTGATGAGTGAGGAGTTCGGAGACGGGCGAGGGGCACGGCCAGGGTATAGAAGATAGGTGGAGGTTGCTCGACCAAATGTCATTCGAAACCTCGAGCAGTTGCCAGTGAGTTGAAAAAAAATTCCAAAATGGCGGAAAAAAAATGGCGGCAAATTTTGTCCGTCTCTCTCTCGGAGACTATAAAAGATGGAGGAGCGGTTTCTCGACAAAAGATGATCAAAACCCGGAGGTCTACCTGGTGAGTAGGAAAAAAATTCAAGATGGCGGATTTTTTTTTTCTCCATACAAAATGTATGGGGAATATTGAAGGGACTAGAAGTTGGGAACTATGCAAGACATTGATTTTGATAGGTTCATAGGGCTTTTTTTCTTTTTCTTTTTTTTCATTTTACATTTGCTTTTTTTCTTTTTTTTTTTTTCTTTTTTTTTTTCTTTTTCTTTTGTGAATGAGGAGCACGGCCAGGTTATTGCAGATAGGTGGGGTGTGCTCGAACAAATTTTTTGGCAAAAGATGACCAGAATCCGAAGGGCTACTTGATGAGTAAAAAAATCGCGGTCCGCTTTAGCGGGCCGCGCACCCACGCGCCCTACTTGTAGCAATAACACTTCCCGCGAGCTGCTTTAGCAGCTCGCGCACCGAGCGAAATAAATAAAGCCGAACAATCGCGGTCCGCTTTAGCGGGCCGCGCACCCACGCGCCCTACTTGTAGCAATAACACTTCCCGCGAGCTGCTTTAGCAGCTCGCGCACCGAGCAAACGCTAGTTATAATATATATAGCTCGATTACCACTGATTCACTGACTGACTGACTCATTGACAGGGTTGTTCTCCTAGAAGGAGACGGAAATCGATATAATGATGTTCGGGAGATGTGTTTGGGGGGGGGATTCGAGTTGGGGAAAATTATGACATTTCGGAAAAACAAGATGGCGGCCAACGTGAATCTTGCAACTCTTTTGTTTTCCGACCGATTTCTTTGAAATTTTGGATTATTGTAGAAATTAGTAAACGATTAACAGAAAAAGTGAAAAAAATTAAAAAAACAAGATGGCGGCCGAGCTGTGACGTCTCAAATTTCCGACCCCTCTCCTGTAAAATTTTGTATGAAAAAAAATTTTTTCACCCATGGTGTCGTATAGAGCTCAAAGAATGTGACTCGGAGAAAGGTGGCGAGAGCTGATGAGTGAGGAGTTCGGAGACGGGCGAGGGGCACGGCCAGGGTATACAAGATAGGTGGAGGGTGCTCGACCAAATGTCATTTGAAACCTCGAGCAGTTGCCAGTGAGTTGAAAAAAAAATCCAAAATGGCGGAAAAAAAATGGCGGCAAATTTTGTCCGTCTCTCTCTCGGAGACTATAAAAGATGGAGGAGCGGTTTCTCGACAAAAGATGATCAAAACCCGGAGGTCTACCTGGTGAGTAGGAAAAAAATTCAAGATGGCGGATTTTTTTTTTCATACAAAATGTATGGGGAATATTGAAGGGACTAGAAGTTGGGAACTATGCAAGACAATGAGTTTGATAGGTTCATAGGGCTTTTTTATTTTTCTTTTTTTTCATTTTACATTTGCTTTTTTTCTTTTTTTTTCTTTTTTTTCTTTTTCATTTGTGAATGAGGAGCACGGCCAGGTTATTGCAGATAGGTGGGGTGTGCTCGAACAAATTTTTTGGCAAAAGATGACCAGAATCCGAAGGTCTACTTGATGAGTAAAAAAATCGCGGTCCGCTTTAGCGGGCCGCGCACCCACGCGCCATACTTGTAGTAATAACACTTCCCGCGAGCTGCTTTAGCAGCTCGCGCACCGAGCGAAATAAATAAAGCCGATCAATCGCGGTCCGCTTTAGCGGGCCGCGCACCCACGCGCCCTACTTGTAGCAATAACACTTCCCGCGAGCTGCTTTAGCAGCTCGCGCACCGAGCCAAATAAATAAAGCCGAACAATCGCGGTCCGCTTTAGCGGGCCGCGCACCCACGCGCCTTACTTTTAGTAAAACACTTCCCGCGAGCTGCTTTAGCAGCTCGCGCACCGAGCGAAATACTAGTTATTATAATATATATAGCTCGATTACCACTGACTGACTGACTCACTGATTGACATAATTGTTCTCCTAGAAAGAGACAAAAAACGATAAAATGATGTACGGGAGATATGTTCGGGTGGGGGATTCGAGTGGGGAAAAATTATGACATTTCGGAAAAACAAGATGGCGGCCGACGTGAATCTTGCAACTCTTTTGTTTTCCAACCGATTTCTTTGAAATTTTGGATTATTGTAGAAATTAGTAAACGATTAACAGAAAAAGTGAAAAAAATTAAAAAAACAAGATGGCGGCCGAGCTGTGACGTCTCAAATTTCCACCCCTCTCCTGTAAAATTTAGTATGAAAAAAATTTTTTTCACCCATGGTGTCGTATAGAGCTCAAAGAATGTGACTCGGAGAAAGGTGGCGAGAGCTGATGAGTGAGGAGTTCGGAGACGGGCGAGGGGCACGGCCAGGGTATAGTACATAGGTGGAGGGTGCTCGACCAAATGTCATTCGAAACCTCGAGCAGTTGCCAGTGAGTAGAAAAAAAATTCCAAAATGGCGGAAAAAAAATGGCGGCAAATTTTGTCCGTCTCTCTCTCGGAGACTATAAAAGATGGAGGAGCGGTTTCTCGACAAAAGATGATCAAAACCCGGAGGTCTACCTGGTGAGTGGGAAAAAAATTCAAGATGGCGGATTTTTTTTTCCCCATACAAAATGTATGGGGAATATTGAAGGGACTAGAAGTTGGGAACTATGCAAGACATTGATTTCGATAGGTTCATAGGGCTTTTTTCTTTTTCTTTTTTTTCATTTTACATTTGCTTTTTTTCTTTTTTTTCTTTTTTTTCTTTTTTTTCATTTGTGAATGAGGAGCACGGCCAGGTTATTGCAGATAGGTGGGGTGTGCTCGAACAAATTTTTTGGCAAAAGATGACCAGAATCAGAAGGTCTACTTGATGAGTAAAAAAATCGTGGTCCGCTCTAGCGGGCCGCGTACCCACGCGCCCTACTTGTAGTAAAAACACTTCCCGCGAGCTGCTTTAGCAGCTCGCGCACCGAGCGAAATAAATAAAGCCGAACAATCGCGGTCCGCTTTAGCGGGCCGCGCACCCACGCGCCCTACTTGTAGCAATAACACTTCCCGCGAGCTGCTTTAGCAGCTCGCGCACCGAGCGAAATAAATAAAGCCGAACAATCGCGGTCCGCTTTAGCGGGCCGCGCACCCACGCGCCCTACTTGTAGTAATAACACTTCCCGCGAGCTGCTTTAGCAGCTCGCGCACCGAGCGAAATAAATAAAGCCGAACAATCGCGGTCCGCTTTAGCGGGCCGCGCACCCACGCGCCCTACTTGTAGTAATAACACTTCCCGCGAGCTGCTTTAGCAGCTCGCGCACCGAGCAGACGCTAGTTATTATAATATATATAGCTCGATTACCACTGACTGATTCACTCACTGACTCACTGATTGACAGGGTTGTTCTCCTAGAAGGAGACGGAAATCGATATAATGATGTTCGGGAGATGTGTTTGGGGGGGGGATTCGAGTTGGGGAAAATTATGACATTTCGGAAAAACAAGATGGCGGCCGACGTGAATCTTGCAACTCTTTTGTTTTCCAACCGATTTCTTTGAAATTTTGGATTATTGTAGAAATTAGTAAACGATTAACAGAAAAAGTGAAAAAAATTAAAAAAACAAGATGGCGGCCGAGCTGTGACGTCTCAAATTTCCACCCCTCTCCTGTAAAATTTTGTATGAAAAAAATTTTTTTCACCCATGGTGTCGTATAGAGCTCAGAGAATGTGACTCGGAGAAAGATGGAGAGAGCTGATGAGTGAGGAGTTCGGAGACGAGCGAGGGGCACGGCCAGGGTATAATAGATAGGTGGAGGGTGCTCGACCAAATGTCATTCGAAACCTCGAGCAGTTGCCAGTGAGTTGAAAAAAAATTCCAAAATGGCGGAAAAAAAATGGCGGCAAATTTTGTCCGTCTCTCTCTCGGAGACTATAAGAGATGGAGGAGCGGTTTCTCGACAAAAGATGATCAAAACCCGGAGGTCTACTTGGTGAGTAGGAAAAAAATTCAAGATGGCGGATTTTTTTTTTCCATACTAAATGTATGGGGAATATTGAAGGGACTAGAAGTTGGGAACTATGCAAGACATTGATTTTGATAGGTTCATAGGGCTTTTGTTCTTTTTCTTTTTTTTCATTTTACATTTGCTTTTTTTCTTTTTTTTTCTTTTTTTTTCTTTTTTTTCTTTTTCTTTTGTGAATGAGGAGCACGGCCAGGTTATTGCAGATAGGTGGGGTGTGCTCGAACAAATTTTTTGGCAAAAGATGACCAGAATCCGAAGGTCTACTTGATGAGTAAAAAAATCGCGGTCCGCTTTAGCGGGCCGCGCACCCACGCGCCCTACTTGTAGTAATAACACTTCCCGCGAGCTGCTTTAGCAGCTGATGATGTAGGGGAGATATGTCCGGGTGGGGGATTCGAGTTGGGGAAAATTATGACATTTCGGAAAAACAAGATGGCGGCCGACGTGAATCTTGCAACTCTTTTGTTTTCCAACCGATTTCTTTGAAATTTTGGATTATTGTAGAAATTAGTAAACGATTAACAGAAAAAGTGAAAAAAATTAAAAAAACAAGATGGCGGCCGAGCTGTGACGTCTCAAATTTCCGACCCCTCTCCTGTAAAATTTTGTATGAAAAAATTTTTTTCACCCATGGTGTCGTATAGAGCTCAAAGAATGTGACTCGGAGAAAGGTAGAGAGAGCTGATGAGTGAGGAGTTCGGAGACCGGTGAGGGGCACGGCCTGGGCATAGAAGATAGGTGGAGGGTGCTCGACCAAATGTCATTCGAAACCTCGAGCAGTTGCCAGTGAGTTGAAAAAAAATTCCAAACTGGCGGAAAAAAAATGGCGGCAAATTTTGTCCGTCTCTCTCTCGGAGACTATAAAAGATGGAGGAGCGGTTTCTCGACAAAAGATGATCACAACCCGGAGGTCTACCTGGTGAGTAGGAAAAAAATTCAAGATGGCGGATTTTTATTTTACATACAAAACGTATGGGGAATATTGAAGGGACTAGAAGTTGGGAACTATGCAAGACATTGATTTTGATAGGTTCATAGGGCTTTTTTTCTTTTTCTTTTTTTTCATTTTATATTTGCTTTTTTTCTTTTTTTTCTTTTTTTTTCTTTTTCTTTCTTTTTCTTTTGTGAATGAGGAGCACGGCCAGGTTATTGCAGATAGGTGGGGTGTGCTCGAACAAATTTTTTGGCAGAAGATGACCAGAATCCGAAGGCCTACTTGATGAGTAAAAAAATCGCGGTCCGCTTTAGCGGGCCGCGCACCCACGCGCCCTACTTGTAGTAATAACACTTCCCGCGAGCTGCTTTAGCAGCTCGCGCACCGAGCGAAATAAATAAAGCCGAACAATCGCGGTCCGCTTTAGCGGGCCGCGCACCCACGCGCCTTACTTTTAGTAAAACACTTCCCGCGAGCTGCTTTAGCAGCTCGCGCACCGAGCGAAATACTAGTTATAATATATATAGCTCGATTACCACTGACTGATTCACTGACTGATTCACTCATTGACATAATTGTTCTCCTTGAAGGAGACGGAAATCGATATAATGATGTTCGGGAGATATGTTCGGGTGGGGGATTCGAGTGGGGAAAAATTATGACATTTCGGAAAAACAAGATGGCGGCCGACGTGAATCTTGCAACTCTTTTGTTTTCCAACCGATTTCTTTGAAATTTTGGATTATTGTAGAAATTAGTAAACGATTAACAGAAAAAGTAAAAAAAATTAAAAAAACAAGATGGCGGCCGAGCTGTGACGTCTCAAATTTTCACCCCTCTCCTGTAAAATTTTTTATGAAAAAAATTTTTTCCACCCATGCTGTCGTATAGAGCTCAAAGAATGTGATTCGGAGAAAGGTGGAGAGAGCTGATGAGTGAGGAGTTCGGAGACGGGCGAGGGGCACGGCCAGGGTATAGAAGATAGGTGGAGGGTGCTCGACCAAATGTCATTCGAAACCTCGAGCAGTTGCCAGTGAGTTGAAAAAAAATTCCAAAATGGCGGAAAAAAAATGGCGGCAAATTTTGTCCGTCTCTCCCTCGGAGACTATAAAAGATGGAGGAGCGGTTTCTCGACAAAAGATGATCACAACCCGGAGGTCTACCTGGTGGGTAGGAAAAAAATTCAAGATGGCGGATTTTTTTTCCCCCCATACAAAATGTATGGGGAATATTGAAGGGACTAGAAGTTGGGAACTATGCAAGACATTGATTTTGATAGGTTCATAGGGCTTTTTTTCTTTTTCTTTTTTTCATTTTACATTTGTTTTTTTTCTTTTTTTTCATTTTTTTTTCTTTTTTTTCTTTTCCTTTTGTGAATGAGGAGCACGGCCAGGTTATTGCAGATAGGTGGGGTGTGCTCGAACAAATTTTTTGGCAAAAGATGACCAGAATCCGAAGGTCTACTTGATGAGTAAAAAAATCGCGGTCCGCTTTAGCGGGCCGCGCACCCACGCGCCCTACTTGTAGTAATAACACTTCCCGCGAGCTGCTTTAGCAGCTCGCGCACCGAGCGAAATAAATAAAGCCGAACAATCGCGGTCCGCTTTAGCGGGCCGCGCACCCACGCGCCCTACTTGTAGCAATAACACTTCCCGCGAGCTGCTTTAGCAGCTCGCGCACCGAGCAACCGCTAGCTAAATATATATATAGCTAAATATATATATATCTATATATCTATATATATAGCTAAATATATATAGCTCGATTACCACTCACTGATTCACTGACTGACTCATTGACACGATTGTTCTCCTAGAAAGAGACGGAAAACGATACAATGATGTATCGGAGATATGTTCGGGTTGGGGATTCGAGTAGGGAAAAATTATGACATTTCGGAAAAACAAGATGGCGGCCGACGTGAATCTTGCAACTCTTTTGTTTTCCAACCGATTTCTTTGAAATTTTGGATTATTGTAGAAATTAGTAAACGATTAACAGAAAAAGTAAAAAAAATTTAAAAAACAAGATGGCGGCCGAGCTGTGACGTCTCAAATTTCCGACCCCTCTCCTGTAAAATTTTGTATGAAAAAAAATTTTTCCACCCATGGTGTCGTATAGAGCTCAAAGAATGTGACTCGGAGAAAGGTGGCGAGAGCTGATGAGTGAGGAGTTCGGAGACGGGCGAGGGGCACGGCCAGGGTATAGAAGATAGGTGGAGGGTGCTCGACCAAATGTCATTCGAAACCTCGAGCAGTTGCCAGTGAGTTAAAAAAAAATTCCAAAATGGCGGAAAAAAAATGGCGACAAATTTTGTCCGTCTCTCTCTCGGAGACTATAAAAGATGGAGGAGCGGTTTCTCGACAAAAGATGATCAAAACCCGGAGGTCTACCTGGTGAGTAGGAAAAAAATTCAAGATGGCGGATTTTTTTTTTCATTCAAAATGTATGGGGAATATTGAAGGGACTAGAAGTTGGGAATTATGCAAGACATTGATTTTGATAGGTTCATAGGGCTTTTTTTCTTTTTCTTTTTTTTCATTTTACATTTGCTTTTTTTCTTTTTTTTCTTTTTTTTTTTTTCTTTTTTTTTCTTTTTCTTTTGTGAATGAGGAGCACGGCCAGGTTATTGCAGATAGGTGGGGTGTGCTCGAACAAATTTTTTGGCAAAAGATGACCAGAATCCGAAGGTCTACTTCATGAGTAAAAAAATCGCGGTCCGCTTTAGCGGGCCGCGCACCCACGCGCCCTACTTGTAGTAATAACACTTCCCGCGAGCTGCTTTAGCAGCTCGCGCACCGAGCGAAATAAATAAAGCCGAACAATCGCGGTCCGCTTTAGCGGGCCGCGCACCCACGCGCCCTACTTGTAGTAATAACACTTCCCGCGAGCTGCTTTAGCAGCTCGCGCACCGAGCGAAATACTAGTTATAATATATATAGCTCGATTACCACTGACTCACTGACTCACTCATTGACATAATTGTTCTCCTAGAAGGAGACGGAAATCGATATAATGATGTTCGGGAGATATGTTCGGGTGGGGGATTCGAGTGGGGAAAAATTATGACATTTCGGAAAAACAAGATGGCGGCCGACGTGAATCTTGCAACTCTTTTGTTTTCCAACCGATTTCTTTGAAATTTTGGATTATTGTAGAAATTAGTAAACGATTAACAGAAAAAGTGAAAAAAATTAAAAAAACAAGATGGCGGCCGAGCTGTGACGTCTCAAATTTCCACCCCTCTCCTGTAAAATTTTGTATGAAAAAAATTTTTTTCACCCATGGTGTCGTATAGAGCTCAAAGAATGTGACTCGGAGAAAGATGGAGAGAGCTGATGAGTGAGGAATTCGGAGACGGGCGAGGGGCACGGCCAGGGTATAGAAGATAGGTGGAGGGTGCTCGAACAAATGTCATTCGAAACCTCGAGCAGTTGCCAGTGAGTTGAAAAAAAATTCCAAAATGGCGGAAAAAAAATGGCGGCAAATTTTGTCCGTCTCTCTCTCGGAGACTATAAAAGATGGAGGAGCGGTTTCTCGACAAAAGATGATCACAACCCGGAGGTCTACCTGGTGAGTAGGAAAAAAATTCAAGATGGCGGTTTTTTTTTTCCCCCCATACAAAATGTATGGGGAATATTGAAGGGACTAGAAGTTGGGAACTATGCAAGACATTGATTTTGATAAAGTCATAGGGCTTTTTTTCTTTTTCTTTTTTTTCATTTTACATTTGCTTTTTTCTTTTTTTTCTTTTTTTTTTCTTTTTTTTTCTTTTTCTTTTGTGAATGAGGAGCACGGCCAGGTTATTGCAGATAGGTGGGGTGTGCTCGAACAAATTTTTTGGCAAAAGATGACCAGAATCTGAAGGTCTACTTGATGAGTAAATAAATCGCGGTCCGCTTTAGCGGGCCGCGCACCCACGCGCCTTACTTGTAGTAATAACACTTCCCGCGAGCTGCTTTAGCAGCTCGCGCACCGAGCGAAATAAATAAAGCCGAACAATCGCGGTCCGCTTTAGCGGGCCGCGCACCCACGCGCCCTACTTGTAGCAATAACACTTCCCGCGAGCTGCTTTAGCAGCTCGCGCACCGAGCAAATGCTAGTTATAATATATATAGCTCGATTACCACTCACTGATTCACTCACTGACTCATTGACACAATTGTTCTCCTAGAAAGAGACAAAAAACGATAAAATGATGTACGGGAGATATGTTCGGGTGGGGGATTCGAGTGGGGAAAAATTATGACATTTCGGAAAAACAAGATGGCGGCCGACGTGAATCTTGCAACTCTTTTGTTTTCCAACCGATTTCTTTGAAATTTTGGATTATTGTAGAAATTAGTAAACGATTAACAGAAAAAGTGAAAAAAATTAAAAGGCCAGGTTATTGCAGATAGGTGGGGTGTGCTCGAACAAATTTTTTGGCAAAAGATGACCAGAATCCGAAGGTCTACTTGATGAGTAAATAAATCGCGGTCCGCTTTAGCGGGCCGCGCACCCACGCGCCTTACTTGTAGTAATAACACTTCCCGCGAGCTGCTTTAGCAGCTCGCGCACCGAGCGAAATAAATAAAGCCGAACAATCGCGGTCCGCTTTAGCGGGCCGCGCACCCACGCGCCCTACTTGTAGCAATAACACTTCCCGCGAGCTGCTTTAGCAGCTCGCGCACCGAGCAAATGCTAGTTATAATATATATAGCTCGATTACCACTCACTGATTCACTCACTGACTCATTGACACAATTGTTCTCCTAGAAAGAGACAAAAAACGATAAAATGATGTACGGGAGATATGTTCGGGTGGGGGATTCGAGTGGGGAAAAATTATGACATTTCGGAAAAACAAGATGGCGGCCGACGTGAATCTTGCAACTCTTTTGTTTTCCAACCGATTTCTTTGAAATTTTGGATTATTGTAGAAATTAGTAAACGATTAACAGAAAAAGTGAAAAAAATTAAAAGGCCAGGTTATTGCAGATAGGTGGGGTGTGCTCGAACAAATTTTTTGGCAAAAGATGACCAGAATCCGAAGGTCTACTTGATGAGCAAAAAAATCGCGGTCCGCTTTAGCGGGCCGCGCACCCACGCGCCCTACTTGTAGTAATAACACTTCCCGCGAGCTGCTTTAGCAGCTCGCGCACCGAGCGAAATAAATAAAGCCGAACAATCGCGGTCCGCTTTAGCGGGCCGCGCACCCACGCGCCCTACTTGTAGTAATAACACTTCCCGCGAGCTGCTTTAGCAGCTCGCGCACCGAGCGAAATAAATAAAGCCGAACAATCGCGGTCCGCTTTAGCGGGCCGCGCACCCACGCGCCTTACTTTTAGTAAAACACTTCCCGCGAGCTGCTTTAGCAGCTCGCGCACCGAGCAAATGCTAGTTATTATAATATATATAGCTCGATTACCACTGACTGATTCACTCACTCACTCACTCATTGACAGGGTTGTTCTCCTAGAAGGAGACGGAAATCGATATAATGATGTACGGGAGATATGTTGGGGTGGGGGATTCGAGTTGGGGAAAATTATGACATTTCGGAAAAACAAGATGGCGGCCGACGTGAATCTTGCAACTCTTTTGTTTTCCAACCGATTTCTTTGAAATTTTGGATTATTGTAGAAATTAGTAAACGATTAACAGAAAAAGTGAAAAAAATTAAAAAAACAAGATGGCGGCCGAGCTGTGACGTCTCAAATTTCCGACCCCTCCTGTAAAATTTTGTATGAAAAAAATTTTTTTCACCCATGGTGTCGTATAGAGCTCAAAGAATGTGACTCGGAGAAAGGTGGAGAGAGCTGATGAGTGAGGAGTTCGGAGACGGGCGAGGGGCACGGCCAGGGTATAGAAGATAGGTGGAGGGTGCTCGACCAAATGTCATTCGAGACCTCGAGCAGTTGCCAGTGAGTTGAAAAAAAATTCCAAAATGGCGGAAAAAAAATGGCGGCAAATTTTGTCCGTCTCTCTCTCGGAGACTATAAAAGATGGAGGAGCGGTTTCTCGACAAAAGATGATCAAAACCCGGAGGTCTACCTGGTGAGTAGGAAAAAAATTCAAGATGGCGGATTTTTTTTTTTCATACAAAATGTATGGGGAATATTGAAGGGACTAGAAGTTGGGAACTATGCAAGACAATGAGTTTGATAGGTTCATAGGGCTTTTTTCTTTTTGTTTTTTTTTCATTTTACATTTGCTTTTTTTCTTTTTTTTCTTTTTTTTTTCTTTTTTTTTCTTTTTCATTTGTGAATGAGGAGCACGGCCAGGTTATTGCAGATAGGTGGGGTGTGCTCGAACAAATTTTTTGGCAAAAGATGACCAGAATCCGAAGGTCTACTTGATGAGTAAAAAAATCGCGGTCCGCTTTAGCGGGCCGCGCACCCACGCGCCCTACTTGTAGTAATAACACTTCCCGCGAGCTGCTTTAGCAGCTCGCGCACCGAGCGAAATAAATAAAGCCGAACAATCGCGGTCCGCTTTAGCGGGCCGCGCACCCACGCGCCCTACTTGTAGCAATAACACTTCCCGCGAGCTGCTTTAGCAGCTCGCGCACCGAGCAAATGCTAGTTATTATTATTATTATTATAATATATATAGCTCGATTACCACTGACTGACTGACACACTCATTGACATAATTGTTCTCCTAGAAAGAGACGGAAATCGATATAATGATGTTCGGGAGATATGTTCGGGTGGGGGATTCGAGTGGGGAAAAATTATGACATTTCGGAAAAACAAGATGGCGGCCGACGTGAATCTTGCAACTCTTTTGTTTTCCAACCGATTTCTTTGAAATTTTGGATTATTGTAGAAATTAGTAAACGATTAACAGAAAAAGTGAAAAAAATTAAAAAAACAAGATGGCGGCCGAGCTGTGACGTCTCAAATTTACACCCCTCTCCTGTAAAATTTTGTATGAAAAAAATTTTTTTCACCCATGGTGTCGTATAGAGCTCAAAGAATGTGACTCGGAGAAAGGTGGAGAGAGCTGATGAGCGAGGAGTTCGGAGACGGGCGAGGGGCACGGCCAGGGTATAGAAGATAGGTGGAGGGTGCTCGACCAAATGTCATTCGAAACCTCGAGCAGTTGCCAGTGAGTTGAAAAAAAAATCCAAAATGGCGGAAAAAAAATGGCGGCAAATTTTGTCCGTCTCTCTCTCGGAGACTATAAAAGATGGAGGAGCGGTTTCTCGACAAAAGATGATCACAACCCGGAGGTCTACCTGGTGAGTAGGAAAAAAATTCAAGATGGCGGATTTTTTTTTTCCATACAAAATGTATGGGGAATATTGAAGGGACTAGAAGTTGGGAACTATGCAAGACATTGATTTTGATAGGTTCATAGGGCTTTTTTTCTTTTTCTTTTTTTTCATTTTACATTTGCTTTTTTTCTTTTTTTTTTTTTCTTTTTTTTTCTTTTTCTTTTGTGAATGAGGAGCACGGCCAGGTTATTGCAGATAGGTGGGGTGTGCTCGAACAAATTTTTTGGCAAAAGATGACCAGAATCCGAAGGTCTACTTGATGAGTAAAAAAATCGCGGTCCGCTTTAGCGGGCCGCGCACCCACGCGCCCTACTTGTAGTAATAACACTTCCCGCGAGCTGCTTTAGCAGCTCGCGCACCGAGCGAAATAAATAAAGCCGAACAATCGCGGTCCGCTTTAGCGGGCCGCGCACCCACGCGCCCTACTTGTAGCAATAACACTTCCCGCGAGCTGCTTTAGCAGCTCGCGCACCGAGCGAAATAAATAAAGCCGAACAATCGCGGTCCGCTTTAGCGGGCCGCGCACCCACGCGCCTTACTTTTAGTAATAACACTTCCCGCGAGCTGCTTTAGCAGCTCGCGCACCGAGCAAACGCTAGTTATTATAATATATATAGCTCGATTACCACTCACTGACTGACTGACTGACTGACTGACTCATTGACACGATTGTTCTCCTAGAAAGAGACAGAAAACGATACAATGATGTAGGGGAGATATGTCCGGGTGGGGGATTCGAGTAGGGAAAAATTATGACATTTCGGAAAAACAAGATGGCGGCCGACGTGATTCTTGCAACTCTTTTGTTTTCCAACCGATTTCTTTGAAATTTTGGATTATCGTAGAAATTAGTAAACGATTAACAGAAAAAGTGAAAAAAATTAAAAAAACAAGATGGCGGCCGAGCTGTGACGTCTCAAATTTCCGACCCCTCTTCTGTAAAATTTTGTATGAAAAAAATTTTTTTCACCCATGGTGTCGTATAGAGCTCAAAGAATGTGACTCGGAGAAAGGTGGAGAGAGCTGATGAGTGAGGAGTTCGGAGACGGGCGAGGGGCACGGCCAGGGTATAGAAGATAGGTGGAGGGTGCTCGACCAAATGTCATTCGAAACCTCGAGCAGTTGCCAGTGAGTTGAAAAAAAATTCCAAAATGGCGGAAAAAAAATGGCGGCAAATTTTGTCCGTCTCTCTCTCGGAGACTATAAAAGACGGAGGAGCGGTTTCTCGACAAAAGATGATCAAAACCCGGAGGTCTACCTGGTGAGTAGGAAAAAAATTCAAGATGGCGGATTTTTTTTTTTCATACATTATGTATGGGGAATATTGAAGGGACTAGAAGTTGGGAACTATGCAAGACATTGATTTAGATAGGTTCATAGGTGTCTTAGATCTCGGAGAATATAAAAATTAGTAATAAATCGGGTAGGGGTAGGGGTCGGGGTAGGGGTTGGGGTAGGGGTAGGGGTAGGGGAAGGGGTAGGGGTCGGGGTAGGGGTCGGGGTAGGGGTAGGGGTAGGGGTAGCGGTAGCGGTAGGGGTAGGGGTAGGGGTAGCGGTAGCGGTAGCGGTAGGTAGGGGTTGGGGTAGGGGTAGGGGCGGGGTCGGGGAAGGGGTAGGGGTAGCGGTAGCGGTAGCGGTAGGGGTAGGGGTAGGGGTAGAGGTAGTATTATTTTATGGTGTATGGTATTATATTATATTGTGTTAAATCGTGTTATACTATATTAAATTATGTTATATTTGTAATATAATTTGTATTATATTGTGTTATAGTGAGTTATATTATATTATATTATATTATATTATATTATGTTATATTTGTAATATATTGTATCTTATTATATTATATTGTGTTAAATCGTGTTACATGATGTTATATTGCGTTAGATTTGCAATATATTGTATTATATTGTGTTATAGCGTGTTATATTATATTATATTATGTTTTGTTCATAATATATTGTAGTATATCGTGTTGTATTGTAATATATTGTATTATTTTATGTTAAATGGTATTATATTATGTTATAGTATGTTATATTTGTAATATATTGTATTATATTTGTAATATCATTTTATATTATGTTGTATTTGTAATATATTGTATTATATTATGTTATATCATGTTATATTATGTTGTATTTGTTATATATTGTATAATATTATGTTATATCATGTTATATTATGTTGTATTTGTAATATATTGTATTATATTATATTATATTGTGTTATATCGTGTTGTACTATATTATATTATGTTATATTTGTAATATATTGTATCTTATTATATTATATAGTGTTAAATCGTGTTACATGATGTTATATTGCGTTACATTTACAATATATTGTATTGTATTGTATTATATTGTGTTATAGCGTGTTATATTATATTATATTATGTTATTTTCATAATATATTGTAGTATATCGTGTTGTATTGTAATATATTGTATTATTTTATGTTAAATGGTATTATATTATGTTATATCATGTTATATTATGTTGTATTTGTTATATATTGTATAATATTATGTTATATCATGTCATATTATGTTGTATTTGTAATATATTGTATTATATTATATTATATTGTGTTATATCGTGTTATACTATATTATATTATGTTATATTTGTAATATATTGTATCTTATTATATTATTTAGTGTTAAATCGTGTTACATGATGTTATATTGCGTTAGATTTACAATATATTGTATTGTATTGTATTATATTGTGTTATAGCGTGTTATATTATATTATATTATGTTATTTTCATAATATATTGTAGTATATCGTGTTGTATTGTAATATATTGTATTATTTTATGTTAAATGGTATTATATTATGTTATATTTGTAATATATTGTATTATATTATGTTATATCATGTTATATTATGTTGTATTTGTTATATATTGTATAATATTATTATATCATGTTATATTATGTTGTATTTGTAATATATTGTATTATATTATATTATATTGTGTTATATCGTGTTATACTATATTATATTATGTTATATTTGTAATATATTGTGTTATATTGTAATATATTGCATTATTTTATGTTGTATAGTGCTATATTATGTTATATTCGTAATATACTGTGCTATATTATATTATATTGTGTTATATCGTGTTGTATTATGTTATATTATGTTATATTTGTAATATATTGTATCTTATTATATTATATTGTGTTAAATCGTGTTACATGATGTTATATTGCGTTAGATTTGCAATATATTGTATTGTATTGTATTATATTGTGTTATAGCGTGTTATATTATATTATATTATGTTTTGTTCATAATATATTGTAGTATATCGTGTTGTATTGTAATATATTGTATTATTTTATGTTAAATGGTATTATATTATGTTATATTTGTAATATATTGTATTATATTATGTTATATCATGTTATATTATGTTGTATTTGTTATATATTGTATAATATTATGTTATATCATGTTATATTATGTTGTATTTGTAATATATTGTATTATATTATATTATATTGTGTTATATCGTGTTATACTATATTATATTATGTTATATTTGTAATATATTGTGTTATATTGTAATATATTGCATTATTTTATGTTGTATAGTGCTATATTATGTTATATTCGTAATATACTGTGCTATATTATATTATATTGTGTTATATCGTGTTGTATTATGTTATATTATGTTATATTTGTAATATATTGTATCTTATTATATTATATTGTGTTAAATCGTGTTACATGATGTTATATTGCGTTAGATTTGCAATATATTGTATTGTATTGTATTATATTGTGTTATAGCGTGTTATATTATATTATATTATGTTATTTTCATAATATATTGTAGTATATCGTGTTGTATTGTAATATATTGTATTATTTTATGTTAAATGGTATTATATTATGTTATATTTGTAATATATTGTATTATATTATGTTATATCATGTTATATTATGTTGTATTTGTTATATATTGTATAATATTATGTTATATCATGTTATATTATGTTGTATTTGTAATATATTGTATTATATTATATTATATTGTGTTATATCGTGTTATACTATATTATATTATGTTATATTTGTATTATATTGTGTTATATTGTAATATATTGCATTATTTTATGTTGTATAGTGCTATATTATGTTATATTCGTAATATACTGTGCTATATTATATTATATTGTGTTATATCGTGTTGTATTATGTTATATTATGTTATATTTGTAATATATTGTATCTTATTATATTATATTGTGTTAAATCGTGTTACATGATGTTATATTGCGTTAGATTTGCAATATATTGTATTGTATTGTATTATATTGTGTTATAGCGTGTTATATTATATTATATTATGTTTTGTTCATAATATATTGTAGTATATCGTGTTGTATTGTAATATATTGTATTATTTTATGTTAAATGGTATTATATTATGTTATATTTGTAATATATTGTATTATATTATGTTATATCATGTTATATTATTTTGTATTTGTTATATATTGTATAATATTATGTTATATCATGTTATATTATGTTGTATTTGTAATATATTGTGTTATATTGGAATATATTGCATTATTTTATCTTGTATGGTGCTATATTATGTTATATTCGTAATATACTGTGCTATATTATATTATATTGTGTTATATCGTGTTATATTATGTTATATTATGTTATATTTGTAATATATTGTTTCTTATTATATTATATTGTGTTATATCGTGTAATATTATGTTATATTGCGTTATATTTGCAATATATTGTATTATATTTTTCTATTGCCGCTATAACAACAAATAATAAAAATTAAATTAAATTCAAATTCAAATTCAATAAAAATATTTCCATGGGTACATGAAAATATTTTAATTTTTTTTTAACGGAACCCTAAAAAAGCGAGGCCCGACTCGCACTTGGCCGATTTTTTCTTTTTCTTTTTTTTCATTTTTCATTTTCTTTTTTTTTCTTTTTTCATTTTCTTTTTTCCTTTTTTTTATTTATTTTTATTTTTTTTCATTTTTCATTTCCTTTTTTTTTTTCTTTTTTTCTTTTTTTTTCTTTTTTCTTTTTTTCTTTTTTATTTCTTTTTTTTTTCATTTTTCATTTATTTGCTTTTTTTTCATTTTTCATTTTCTTTTTTTCTTTCTTATTTTTTTCTTTTCTTTTTTTCTTTTTTTTTTCTTTTTCTTTTGTGAATGAGGAGCACGGCCAAGTTATTGCAGATAGGTGGGGTGTGCTCGAACAAATTTTTTGGCAAAAGATGACCAGAATCCGAAGGTCTACTAGAAAAAAAAATCGCGGTCCACTTTAGCGGGCCGCGCACCCACGCGCCCTACTTGTAGTAATAACACTTCCCGCGAGCTGCTTTAGCAGCTCGCGCACCGAGCGAAATAAATAAAGCCGAACAATCGCGGTCCGCTTTAGCGGGCCGCGCACCCACGCGCCTTACTTTTAGTAAAACACTTCCCGCGAGCTGCTTTAGCAGCTCGCGCACCGAGCAAACGCTAGTAATATATATAGCTCGATTACCACTGACTGACTGACTGATTCACTCACTCATTGACATAATTGTTCTCCTAGAAGGAGACGGAAATCGATATAATGATGTTCGGGAGATATGTTCGGGTGGGGGATTCGAGTGGGGAAAAATTATGACATTTCGGAAAAACAAGATGGCGGCCGACGTGAATCTTGCAACTCTTTTGTTTTCCAACCGATTTCTTTGAAATTTTGGATTATTGTAGAAATTAGTAAACGATTAACAGAAAAAGTGAAAAAAATTAAAAAAACAAGATGGCGGCCGAGCTGTGACGTCTCAAATTTCCACCCCTCTCCTGTAAAATTTTGTATGAAAAAATTTTTTTTCACCCATGGTGTCGTATAGAGCTCAAAGAATGTGACTCGGAGAAAGATGGAGAGAGCTGATGAGTGAGGAGTTCGGAGACGGGCGAGGGGCACGGCCAGGGTATAGAAGATAGGTGGAGGGTGCTCGACCAAATGTCATTCGAAACCTCGAGCAGTTGCCAGTGAGTTGAAAAAAAATTCCAAAATGGCGGAAAAAAAATGGCGGCAAATTTTGTCCGTCTCTCTCTCGGAGACTATAAAAGTTGGAGGAGCGGTTTCTCGACAAAAGATGATCAAAACCCGGAGGTCTACCTGGTGAGTAGGAAAAAGATTCAAGATGGCGGATTTTTTTTTTTCCATAAAAATGTATATGGGGAATATTGAAGGGACTAGAAGTTGGGAACTATGCAAGACAATGAGTTTGATAGGTTCATAGGGCTTTTTTCTTTTTCTTTTTTTTCATTTTACATTTGCTTTTTTTCTTTTTTTTTTTCTTTTTTTTTTTCTTTTTTTTTTTTCATTTGTGAATGAGGAGCACGGCCAGGTTATTGCAGATAGGTGGGGTGTGCTCGAACAAATTTTTTGGCAAAAGATGAGCAGAATCCGAAGGTCTACTTGATGAGTAAAAAAATCGCGGTCCGCTTTAGCGGGCCGCGCACCCACGCGCCCTACTTGTAGTAATAACACTTCCCGCGAGCTGCTTTAGCAGCTCGCGCACCGAGCGAAATAAATAAAGCCGAACAATCGCGGTCCGCTTTAGCGGGCCGCGCACCCACGCGCCCTACTTGTAGCAATAACACTTCCCGCGAGCTGCTTTAGCAGCTCGCGCACCGAGCGAAATAAATAAAGCCGAACAATCGCGGTCCGCTTTAGCGGGCCGCGCACCCACGCGCCTTACTTTTAGTAAAACACTTCCCGCGAGCTGCTTTAGCAGCTCGCGCACCGAGCAAATGCTAGTTATAATATATATAGCTCGATTACCACTGACTGACTGACTCACTGATTGACACGATTGTTCTCCTAGAAGGAGACGGAAATCGATATAATGATGTAGGGGAGATATGTCCAGGTGGGGGATTCGAGTTGGGGAAAATTATGACATTTCGGAAAAACAAGATGGCGGCCGACGTGAATCTTGCAACTCTTTTGTTTTCCAACCGATTTCTTTGAAATTTTGGATTATTGTAGAAATTAGTAAACGATTAACAGAAAAAGTGAAAAAAAATAAAAAAACAAGATGGCGGCCGAGCTGTGACGTCTCAAATTTCCGACCCCTCTCCTGTAAAATTTTGTATGAAAAAAATTTTTTTCACCCATGGTGTCGTATAGAGCTCAAAGAATGTGACTCGGAGAAAGGTGGCGAGAGCTGATGAGTGAGGAGTTCGGAGACGGGCGAGGGGCGCGGCCAGGGTATAGAAGATAGGTGGAGGGTGCTCGACCAAATGTCATTCGAAACCTCGAGCAGTTGCCAGTGCGTTGAAAAAAAATTCCAAAATGGCGGAAAAAAAATGGCGGCAAATTTTGTCCGTCTCCCTCTCGGAGACTATAAGAGATGGAGGAGCGGTTTCTCGACAAAAGATGATCAAAACCCGGAGGTCTACCTGGTGAGTAGGAAAAAAATTCAAGATGGCGGATTTTTTTTTTTCCATACTAAATGTATGGGGAATATTGAAGGGACTAGAAGTTGGGAACTATGCAAGACATTGATTTTGATAGGTTCATAGGGCTTTTTTTCTTTTTCTTTTTTTCATTTTACATTTGTTTTTTTTTGTTTTTTTTTTTTCATTTTTTTTTTCTTTTTTTTCTTTTTCTTTTGTGAATGAGGAGCACGGCCAGGTTATTGCAGATAGGTGGGGTGTGCTCGAACAAATTTTTTGGCAAAAGATGACCAGAATCCGAAGGTCTACTTGAAAAGTAAAAAAAATCGCGGTCCGCTTTAGCGGGCCGCGCACCCACGCGCCCTACTTGTAGTAACAACACTTCCCGCGAGCTGCTTTAGCAGCTCGCGCACCGAGCGAAATAAATAAAGCCGAACAATCGCGGTCCGCTTTAGCGGGCCGCGCACCCACGCGCCTTACTTTTAGTAAAACACTTCCCGCGAGCTGCTTTAGCAGCTCGCGCACCGAGCAAACGCTAGTTATAATATATATAGCTCGATTACCACTGACTCACTCACTGACTCATTGACATAATTGTTCTCCTAGAAGGAGACGGAAATCGATAAAATGATGTTCGGGAGATGTGTTCGGGGGGGGGATTCGAGTTGGGGAAAATTATGACATTTCGGAAAAGCAAGATGGCGGCCGACGTGAATCTTGCAACTCTTTTGTTTTCCAACCGATTTCTTTGAAATTTTGGATTATTGTAGAAATTAGTAAACGATTAACAGAAAAAGTGAAAAAAATTAAAAAAACAAGATGGCGGCCGAGCTGTGACGTCTCAAATTTCCACCCCTCTCCTGTAAAATTTTGTATGAAAAAAATTTTTTTCACCCATGGTTTCGTATAGAGCTCAAAGAATGTGACTCGAATAAAGGTGGAGAGAGCTGATGAGTGAGGAGTTCGGAGACGGGCGAGGGGCACGGCCAGGGTATAGAAGATAGGTGGAGGGTGCTCGACCAAATGTCATTCGAAACCTCGAGCAGTTGCCAGTGAGTTGAAAAAAATTCCAAAATGGCGGAAAAAAAATGGCGGCAAATTTTGTCCGTCTCTCTCTCGGAGACTATAAAAGATGGAGGAGCGGTTTCTCGACAAAAGATGATCAAAACCCGGAGATCTACCTGGTGAGTAGGAAAAAAATTCAAGATGGCGGATTTTTTTTTTCCATACTAAATGTATGGGGAATATTGAAGGGACTAGAATTTGGGAACTATGCAAGACATTGATTTTGATAGGTTCATAGTGCTTTTTTCTTTTTCTTTTTTCATTTTACATTTGTTTTTTTTTTGTTTGTTTTTTTCATTTTTTTTCATTTTTTTTCTTTTTCTTTTGTGAATGAGGAGCACGGCCAGGTTATTGCAGATAGGTGGGGTGTGCTCGAACAAATTTTTTGGCAAAAGATGACCAGAATCCGAAGGGCTACTTGATGAGTAAAAAAATCGCGGTCCGCTTTAGCGGGCCGCGCACCCACGCGCCCTACTTGTAGTAATAACACTTCCCGCGAGCTGCTTTAGCAGCTCGCGCACCGAGCGAAATAAATAAAGCCGAACAATCGCGGTCCGCTTTAGCGGGCCGCGCACCCACGCGCCCTACTTGTAGCAATAACACTTCCCGCGATATAGCTCGATTACCACTGACTGACTGACACACTCACTGATTGACATAATTGTTCTCCTAGAAAGAGACAAAAAACGATAGAATGATGTAGGGGAGATATGTCCGGGTGGGGGATTCGAGTGGGGAAAAATTATGACATTTCGGAAAAACAAGATGGCGGCCGACGTGAATCTTGCAACTCTTTTGTTTTCCAACCGATTTCTTTGAAATTTTGGATTATTGTAAAAATTAGTAAACGATTAACAGAAAAAGTGAAAAAAATTAAAAAAACAAGATGGCGGCCGAGCTGTGACGTCTCAAATTTCCACCCCTCTCCTGTAAAATTTTGTATGAAAAAAATTTTTTTCACCCATGGTGTCGTATAGAGCTCAAAGAATGTGACTCGGAGAAAGGTGGAGAGAGCTGATGAGTGAGGAGTTCGGAGACGGGCGAGGGGCACGGCCAGGGTATAGAAGATAGGTGGAGGGTGCTCGACCAAATGTCATTCGAAACCTCGAGCAGTTGCCAGTGAGTTGAAAAAAAATTCCAAAATGGCGGAAAAAAAATGGCGGCAAATTTTGTCCGTCTCTCTCTCGGAGACTATAAAAGATGGAGGAGCGGTTTCTCGACAAAAGATGATCACAACCCGGAGGTCTACCTGGTGAGTAGGAAAAAAATTCAAGATGGCGGATTTTTTTTCCATACAAAATGTATGGGGAATATTGAAGGGACTAGAAGTTGGGAACTATGCAAGACAATGAGTTTGATAGGTTCATAGGGCCTTCTTCTTTTTCTTTTTTTTCATTTTACATTTGCTTTTTTTCTTTTTTTTTCTTTTTCATTTGTGAATGAGGAGCACGGCCAGGTTATTGCAGATAGGTGGGGTGTGCTCGAACAAATTTTTTGGCAAAAGATGACCAGAATCCGAAGGTCTACTTGATGAGTAAAAAATCGCGGTCCGCTTTAGCGGGCCGCGCACCCACGCGCCCTACTTGTAGTAATAACACTTCCCGCGAGCTGCTTTAGCAGCTGACAAAAACAAGATGGCGGCCGAGCTGTGACGTCTCAAATTTCCACCCCTCTCCTGTAAAATTTTGTATGAAAAAATTTTTTTTCACCCATGGTGTCGTATAGACCTCAAAGAATGTGACTCGGAGAAAAGCTTCAAAATGGCGGATTCAAGATGGCAGCTATAAGAATTTCATTCAGGTGTCATCTCAGGGAGTTTAAAAGATGGGAGAGTGGTTTTTTGATAGAAAATGATCAAGACCTGAAAGTCTACTTGACGAGTAGAAAATACGCGGTCCGCTTGCGGGCCGCGCACCCACGCGCCCTACTAGTTATAATATATATATAGCTCGATTACCACTGACTCACTGACTGATTGACATAATTGTTCTCCTAGAAAGAGACAAAAAACGATACAATGATGTACGGGAGATATGTTCGGGTGGGGGATTCGAGTGGGGAAAAATTATGACATTTCGGAAAAACAAGATGGCGGCCAACGTGATTCTTGCAAGTCTTTTGTTTTCCAACCGATTTCTTTGAAATTTTGGATTATTGTAGCAATTAGTAAACGATTAACAGAAAAAGTGAAAAAAATTAAAAAAACAAGATGGCGGCCGAGCTGTGACGTCTCAAATTTCCGATCCCTCCCTGTAAAATTTTGTATGAAAAAAATTTATTTCACCCATGGTGTCGTATAGAGCTCAAAGAATGTGACTCGGAGAAAGGTGGAGAGAGCTGATGAGTGAGGAGTTCGGAGACGGGCGAGAGGCACGGCCAGGGTATAGAAGATAGGTGGAGGGTGCTCGACCAAATGTCATTCGAAACCTCGAGCAGTTGCCATTGAGTTGAAAAAAAATTCCAAAATGGCGGAAAAAAAATGGCGGCAAATTTTGTCCGTCTCTCTCTCGGAGACTATAAAAGATGGAGGAGCGGTTTCTCGACAAAAGATGATCAAAACCCGGAGGTCTACCTGGTGAGTAGGAAAAAAATTCAAGATGGCGGATTTTTTTTTTCCGTACAAAATGTATGGGGAATATTGAAGGGACTAGAAGTTGGGAACTATGCAAGACATTGATTTTGATAGGTTCATAGGTGTCTTAGATCTCAGAGAATTAAAAAAGAAAAATATACTGGCCGAATTGAGAACCTCCTCCTTTTTGGAAATGGGTTAAAAAAGGTGAAAGAGTGGTTTTTTTGCCAACTATCCACGCGACCAACTAGGTGGGGTGTGCTCCAACAAAAATTACTCGAAACCACATCCAATTAGCAGGGAGTTGAAAAAAAAACTCCAAAATGGCGGATTCAAGATGGCGGCCATAGAAACTTTCTCTGGTGTCTATCTCGCAGAGTATAAAAGATGGAAGAGTAGTTTCTTGGCAACAGACGATCAAGACCCAAAGGTCTACTTGATGATCAGGAAAAAAAACAAGCTGGCGGATTTTTTTTCCATGCGAAATATATGGCGAATATTGATTTTTATTATTTTTTTCTTCTTTTTGTTTCTTTTTTCTTTTTTTTTCTTTTTCATTTTTCTTTTTTTCTTTTTCTTTTGCTTTTACTTTTTTCTTTTCTTTTTCGTTTTCCTTTTTTCTTTTTCTTTAACTTTTTTTTCATTTTTCATTTTCTTTTTTTTTATTTTTTTTTATTTTTTTATTTTCTTTTTTTTTTCTTTTTTTTTCTTTTTTCTTTTTTTCTTTTTTTTTCTTTTTTTTCATTTTTCATTTATTTGCTTTTTTCTTTATCTTTTTTTCTTTTTTCTTTCTTTTTCCTTTTTTTTATTATTTTTCTTCTTTTTCATTTTTCATTTTCTTTTTTCTTTTTTCTTTTCTTTTTTCTTTTTTTTCTTTTTCTTTTGTGAATGAGGAGCACGGCCAGGTTATTGCAGATAGGTGGGGTGTGCTCGAACAAATTTTTTGGCAAAAGATGACCAGAATCCGAAGGGCTACTTGATGAGTAAAAAAATCGCGGTCCGCTTTAGCGGGCCGCGCACCCACGCGCCCTACTTGTAGTAATAACACTTCCCGCGAGCTGCTTTAGCAGCTCGCGCACCGAGCGAAATAAATAAAGGCGAACAATCGCGGTCCGCTTTAGCGGGCCGCGCACCCACGCGCCCTACTTGTAGCAATAACACTTCCCGCGAGCTGCTTTAGCAGCTCGCGCACCGAGCAAACGCTAGTTATAATATATATAGCTCGATTACCACTGACTCACTCACTGACTCATTGACATAATTGTTCTCCTAGAAGGAGACGGAAATCGATAAAATGATGTTCGGGAGATGTGTTCGGGGGGGGGATTCGAGTTGGGGAAAATTATGACATTTCGGAAAAGCAAGATGGCGGCCGACGTGAATCTTGCAACTCTTTTGTTTTCCAACCGATTTCTTTGAAATTTTGGATTATTGTAGAAATTAGTAAACGATTAACAGAAAAAGTGAAAAAAATTAAAAAATCAAGATGGCGGCCGAGCTGTGACGTCTCAAATTTCCGACCCCTCTCCTGTAAAATTTTGTATGAAAAAAATTTTTTTCACCCATGGTTTCGTATAGAGCTCAAAGAATGTGACTCGAATAAAGGTGGAGAGAGCTGATGAGTGAGGAGTTCGGAGACGGGCGAGGGGCACGGCCAGGGTATAGAAGATAGGTGGAGGGTGCTCGACCAAATGTCATTCGAAACCTCGAGCAGTTGCCAGTGAGTTGAAAAAATATTCCAAAATGGCGGAAAAAAAATGGCGGCAAATTTTGTCCGTCTCTCTCTCGGAGACTATAAAAGATGGAGGAGCGGTTTCTCGACAAAAGATGATCAAAACCCGGAGATCTGCCTGGTGAGTAGGAAAAAAATTCAAGATGGCGGATTTTTTTTCCCATACAAAATGTATGGGGAATATTGAAGGGACTAGAAGTTGGGAACTATGCAAGACATTGATTTTGATAGGTTCATAGGTGTCTTAGATCTCGGAGAATTAAAAAAGAAAAATATACTGGCCGAATTTCATTTATTTGCTTTTTTCTTTTTAGGGTTCCGTACCCAAAGGGTACCAACGGGACCCTATTACTAAGCCTACGCTGTCCGTCCGTCCGTCTGTCAGCGGGCTGTATCTCGTAAACCGTAATAGATAGACAGATGAAATTTTCACATGTTATGTATTTCTATTGCCGCTATAACAACAAATAATAAAAATAAAATTAAATTAAAAAAATTAAATTAAAATGGGTAGGTGGGTAGATGGAAAACTTTTAATTTAATTTTTTTTAACGGAACCCTAAAAGAGAGAGGCCCGACTCGCACTTGGCCGATTTTTTCTTTCTTTTTTCCTTTTTTTATTATTTTTCTTTCTTTCATTTTCTTTTTTCTTTCTTCTTTTTTTCTTTTCTTTTTTTTTTCTTTTTCTTTTGTGAATGTGGAGCACGGCCAGGTTATTGCAGATAGGTGGGGTGTGCTCGAACAAATTTTTTGGCAAAAGATGACCAGAATCCGAAAGTCTACTTGATGAGTAGAACAATCGCGGTCCGCTTTAGCGGGCCGCGCACCCACGCGCCCTACTTTTAGTAATAACACTTCCCGCGAGCTGCTTTAGCAGCTCGCGCACCGAGCGAAATACTGGTTATTATAATATATATAGCTCGATTACCACTGACTGACACACTCACTCACTCACTCACTCACTCATTGACAGGATTGTTCTCCTAGAAGGAGACGGAAATCGATATAATGATGTAGGGGAGATATGTCCAGGTGGGGGATTCGAGTTGGGGAAAATTATGACATTTCGGAAAAACAAGATGGCGGCCGACGTGAATCTTGCAACTCTTTTGTTTTCCAACCGATTTCTTTGAAATTTTGGATTATTGTAGAAATTAGTAAACGATTAACAGAAAAAGTGAAAAAAATAAAAAAAACAAGATGGCGGCCGAGCTGTGACGTCTCAAATTTCCGACCCCTCTCCTGTAAAATTTTGTATGAAAAAAATTTTTTTCACCCATGGTGTCGTGTAGAGCTCAAAGAATGTGACTCGGAGAAAGGTGGAGAGAGCTGATGAGTGAGGAGTTCGGAGACGGGCGAGGGGCACGGCCAGGGTATAGAAGATAGGTGGAGGGTGCTCGACCAAATGTCATTCGAAACCTCGAGCAGTTGCCAGTGAGTTGAAAAAAAATTCCAAAATGGCGGAAAAAAAATGGCGGCAAATTTTGTCCGTCTCCCTCTCGGAGACTATAAGAGATGGAGGAGCGGTTTCTCGACAAAAGATGATCAAAACCCGGAGGTCTACCTGGTGAGTAGGAAAAAAATTCAAGATGGCGGATTTTTTTTTTTCCATACTAAATGTATGGGGAATATTGAAGGGACTAGAAGTTGGGAACTATGCAAGACATTGATTTTGATAGGTTCATAGGGCTTTTTTTCTTTTTCTTTTTTTCATTTTACATTTGTTTTTTTTTGTTTTTTTTTTTTCATTTTTTTTTTCTTTTTTTTCTTTTTCTTTTGTGAATGAGGAGCACGGCCAGGTTATTGCAGATAGGTGGGGTGTGCTCGAACAAATTTTTTGGCAAAAGATGACCAGAATCCGAAGGTCTACTTGAAAAGTAAAAAAAATCGCGGTCCGCTTTAGCGGGCCGCGCACCCACGCGCCCTACTTGTAGTAACAACACTTCCCGCGAGCTGCTTTAGCAGCTCGCGCACCGAGCGAAATAAATAAAGCCGAACAATCGCGGTCCGCTTTAGCGGGCCGCGCACCCACGCGCCTTACTTTTAGTAAAACACTTCCCGCGAGCTGCTTTAGCAGCTCGCGCACCGAGCAAACGCTAGTTATAATATATATAGCTCGATTACCACTGACTCACTCACTGACTCATTGACATAATTGTTCTCCTAGAAGGAGACGGAAATCGATAAAATGATGTTCGGGAGATGTGTTCGGGGGGGGGATTCGAGTTGGGGAAAATTATGACATTTCGGAAAAGCAAGATGGCGGCCGACGTGAATCTTGCAACTCTTTTGTTTTCCAACCGATTTCTTTGAAATTTTGGATTATTGTAGAAATTAGTAAACGATTAACAGAAAAAGTGAAAAAAATTAAAAAAACAAGATGGCGGCCGAGCTGTGACGTCTCAAATTTCCACCCCTCTCCTGTAAAATTTTGTATGAAAAAAATTTTTTTCACCCATGGTTTCGTATAGAGCTCAAAGAATGTGACTCGAATAAAGGTGGAGAGAGCTGATGAGTGAGGAGTTCGGAGACGGGCGAGGGGCACGGCCAGGGTATAGAAGATAGGTGGAGGGTGCTCGACCAAATGTCATTCGAAACCTCGAGCAGTTGCCAGTGAGTTGAAAAAAATTCCAAAATGGCGGAAAAAAAATGGCGGCAAATTTTGTCCGTCTCTCTCTCGGAGACTATAAAAGATGGAGGAGCGGTTTCTCGACAAAAGATGATCAAAACCCGGAGATCTACCTGGTGAGTAGGAAAAAAATTCAAGATGGCGGATTTTTTTTTTCCATACTAAATGTATGGGGAATATTGAAGGGACTAGAATTTGGGAACTATGCAAGACATTGATTTTGATAGGTTCATAGTGCTTTTTTCTTTTTCTTTTTTCATTTTACATTTGTTTTTTTTTTGTTTGTTTTTTTCATTTTTTTTCATTTTTTTTCTTTTTCTTTTGTGAATGAGGAGCACGGCCAGGTTATTGCAGATAGGTGGGGTGTGCTCGAACAAATTTTTTGGCAAAAGATGACCAGAATCCGAAGGGCTACTTGATGAGTAAAAAAATCGCGGTCCGCTTTAGCGGGCCGCGCACCCACGCGCCCTACTTGTAGTAATAACACTTCCCGCGAGCTGCTTTAGCAGCTCGCGCACCGAGCGAAATAAATAAAGCCGAACAATCGCGGTCCGCTTTAGCGGGCCGCGCACCCACGCGCCCTACTTGTAGCAATAACACTTCCCGCGATATAGCTCGATTACCACTGACTGACTGACACACTCACTGATTGACATAATTGTTCTCCTAGAAAGAGACAAAAAACGATAGAATGATGTAGGGGAGATATGTCCGGGTGGGGGATTCGAGTGGGGAAAAATTATGACATTTCGGAAAAACAAGATGGCGGCCGACGTGAATCTTGCAACTCTTTTGTTTTCCAACCGATTTCTTTGAAATTTTGGATTATTGTAAAAATTAGTAAACGATTAACAGAAAAAGTGAAAAAAATTAAAAAAACAAGATGGCGGCCGAGCTGTGACGTCTCAAATTTCCACCCCTCTCCTGTAAAATTTTGTATGAAAAAAATTTTTTTCACCCATGGTGTCGTATAGAGCTCAAAGAATGTGACTCGGAGAAAGGTGGAGAGAGCTGATGAGTGAGGAGTTCGGAGACGGGCGAGGGGCACGGCCAGGGTATAGAAGATAGGTGGAGGGTGCTCGACCAAATGTCATTCGAAACCTCGAGCAGTTGCCAGTGAGTTGAAAAAAAATTCCAAAATGGCGGAAAAAAAATGGCGGCAAATTTTGTCCGTCTCTCTCTCGGAGACTATAAAAGATGGAGGAGCGGTTTCTCGACAAAAGATGATCACAACCCGGAGGTCTACCTGGTGAGTAGGAAAAAAATTCAAGATGGCGGATTTTTTTTCCATACAAAATGTATGGGGAATATTGAAGGGACTAGAAGTTGGGAACTATGCAAGACAATGAGTTTGATAGGTTCATAGGGCCTTCTTCTTTTTCTTTTTTTTCATTTTACATTTGCTTTTTTTCTTTTTTTTTCTTTTTCATTTGTGAATGAGGAGCACGGCCAGGTTATTGCAGATAGGTGGGGTGTGCTCGAACAAATTTTTTGGCAAAAGATGACCAGAATCCGAAGGTCTACTTGATGAGTAAAAAATCGCGGTCCGCTTTAGCGGGCCGCGCACCCACGCGCCCTACTTGTAGTAATAACACTTCCCGCGAGCTGCTTTAGCAGCTGACAAAAACAAGATGGCGGCCGAGCTGTGACGTCTCAAATTTCCACCCCTCTCCTGTAAAATTTTGTATGAAAAAATTTTTTTTCACCCATGGTGTCGTATAGACCTCAAAGAATGTGACTCGGAGAAAAGCTTCAAAATGGCGGATTCAAGATGGCAGCTATAAGAATTTCATTCAGGTGTCATCTCAGGGAGTTTAAAAGATGGGAGAGTGGTTTTTTGATAGAAAATGATCAAGACCTGAAAGTCTACTTGACGAGTAGAAAATACGCGGTCCGCTTGCGGGCCGCGCACCCACGCGCCCTACTAGTTATAATATATATATAGCTCGATTACCACTGACTCACTGACTGATTGACATAATTGTTCTCCTAGAAAGAGACAAAAAACGATACAATGATGTACGGGAGATATGTTCGGGTGGGGGATTCGAGTGGGGAAAAATTATGACATTTCGGAAAAACAAGATGGCGGCCAACGTGATTCTTGCAAGTCTTTTGTTTTCCAACCGATTTCTTTGAAATTTTGGATTATTGTAGCAATTAGTAAACGATTAACAGAAAAAGTGAAAAAAATTAAAAAAACAAGATGGCGGCCGAGCTGTGACGTCTCAAATTTCCGATCCCTCCCTGTAAAATTTTGTATGAAAAAAATTTATTTCACCCATGGTGTCGTATAGAGCTCAAAGAATGTGACTCGGAGAAAGGTGGAGAGAGCTGATGAGTGAGGAGTTCGGAGACGGGCGAGAGGCACGGCCAGGGTATAGAAGATAGGTGGAGGGTGCTCGACCAAATGTCATTCGAAACCTCGAGCAGTTGCCATTGAGTTGAAAAAAAATTCCAAAATGGCGGAAAAAAAATGGCGGCAAATTTTGTCCGTCTCTCTCTCGGAGACTATAAAAGATGGAGGAGCGGTTTCTCGACAAAAGATGATCAAAACCCGGAGGTCTACCTGGTGAGTAGGAAAAAAATTCAAGATGGCGGATTTTTTTTTTCCGTACAAAATGTATGGGGAATATTGAAGGGACTAGAAGTTGGGAACTATGCAAGACATTGATTTTGATAGGTTCATAGGTGTCTTAGATCTCAGAGAATTAAAAAAGAAAAATATACTGGCCGAATTGAGAACCTCCTCCTTTTTGGAAATGGGTTAAAAAAGGTGAAAGAGTGGTTTTTTTGCCAACTATCCACGCGACCAACTAGGTGGGGTGTGCTCCAACAAAAATTACTCGAAACCACATCCAATTAGCAGGGAGTTGAAAAAAAAACTCCAAAATGGCGGATTCAAGATGGCGGCCATAGAAACTTTCTCTGGTGTCTATCTCGCAGAGTATAAAAGATGGAAGAGTAGTTTCTTGGCAACAGACGATCAAGACCCAAAGGTCTACTTGATGATCAGGAAAAAAAACAAGCTGGCGGATTTTTTTTCCATGCGAAATATATGGCGAATATTGATTTTTATTATTTTTTTCTTCTTTTTGTTTCTTTTTTCTTTTTTTTTCTTTTTCATTTTTCTTTTTTTCTTTTTCTTTTGCTTTTACTTTTTTCTTTTCTTTTTCGTTTTCCTTTTTTCTTTTTCTTTAACTTTTTTTTCATTTTTCATTTTCTTTTTTTTTATTTTTTTTTATTTTTTTATTTTCTTTTTTTTTTCTTTTTTTTTCTTTTTTCTTTTTTTCTTTTTTTTTCTTTTTTTTCATTTTTCATTTATTTGCTTTTTTCTTTATCTTTTTTTCTTTTTTCTTTCTTTTTCCTTTTTTTTATTATTTTTCTTCTTTTTCATTTTTCATTTTCTTTTTTCTTTTTTCTTTTCTTTTTTCTTTTTTTTCTTTTTCTTTTGTGAATGAGGAGCACGGCCAGGTTATTGCAGATAGGTGGGGTGTGCTCGAACAAATTTTTTGGCAAAAGATGACCAGAATCCGAAGGGCTACTTGATGAGTAAAAAAATCGCGGTCCGCTTTAGCGGGCCGCGCACCCACGCGCCCTACTTGTAGTAATAACACTTCCCGCGAGCTGCTTTAGCAGCTCGCGCACCGAGCGAAATAAATAAAGGCGAACAATCGCGGTCCGCTTTAGCGGGCCGCGCACCCACGCGCCCTACTTGTAGCAATAACACTTCCCGCGAGCTGCTTTAGCAGCTCGCGCACCGAGCAAACGCTAGTTATAATATATATAGCTCGATTACCACTGACTCACTCACTGACTCATTGACATAATTGTTCTCCTAGAAGGAGACGGAAATCGATAAAATGATGTTCGGGAGATGTGTTCGGGGGGGGGATTCGAGTTGGGGAAAATTATGACATTTCGGAAAAGCAAGATGGCGGCCGACGTGAATCTTGCAACTCTTTTGTTTTCCAACCGATTTCTTTGAAATTTTGGATTATTGTAGAAATTAGTAAACGATTAACAGAAAAAGTGAAAAAAATTAAAAAATCAAGATGGCGGCCGAGCTGTGACGTCTCAAATTTCCGACCCCTCTCCTGTAAAATTTTGTATGAAAAAAATTTTTTTCACCCATGGTTTCGTATAGAGCTCAAAGAATGTGACTCGAATAAAGGTGGAGAGAGCTGATGAGTGAGGAGTTCGGAGACGGGCGAGGGGCACGGCCAGGGTATAGAAGATAGGTGGAGGGTGCTCGACCAAATGTCATTCGAAACCTCGAGCAGTTGCCAGTGAGTTGAAAAAATATTCCAAAATGGCGGAAAAAAAATGGCGGCAAATTTTGTCCGTCTCTCTCTCGGAGACTATAAAAGATGGAGGAGCGGTTTCTCGACAAAAGATGATCAAAACCCGGAGATCTGCCTGGTGAGTAGGAAAAAAATTCAAGATGGCGGATTTTTTTTCCCATACAAAATGTATGGGGAATATTGAAGGGACTAGAAGTTGGGAACTATGCAAGACATTGATTTTGATAGGTTCATAGGTGTCTTAGATCTCGGAGAATTAAAAAAGAAAAATATACTGGCCGAATTTCATTTATTTGCTTTTTTCTTTTTAGGGTTCCGTACCCAAAGGGTACCAACGGGACCCTATTACTAAGCCTACGCTGTCCGTCCGTCCGTCTGTCAGCGGGCTGTATCTCGTAAACCGTAATAGATAGACAGATGAAATTTTCACATGTTATGTATTTCTATTGCCGCTATAACAACAAATAATAAAAATAAAATTAAATTAAAAAAATTAAATTAAAATGGGTAGGTGGGTAGATGGAAAACTTTTAATTTAATTTTTTTTAACGGAACCCTAAAAGAGAGAGGCCCGACTCGCACTTGGCCGATTTTTTCTTTCTTTTTTCCTTTTTTTATTATTTTTCTTTCTTTCATTTTCTTTTTTCTTTCTTCTTTTTTTCTTTTCTTTTTTTTTTCTTTTTCTTTTGTGAATGTGGAGCACGGCCAGGTTATTGCAGATAGGTGGGGTGTGCTCGAACAAATTTTTTGGCAAAAGATGACCAGAATCCGAAAGTCTACTTGATGAGTAGAACAATCGCGGTCCGCTTTAGCGGGCCGCGCACCCACGCGCCCTACTTTTAGTAATAACACTTCCCGCGAGCTGCTTTAGCAGCTCGCGCACCGAGCGAAATACTGGTTATTATAATATATATAGCTCGATTACCACTGACTGACACACTCACTCACTCACTCACTCACTCATTGACAGGATTGTTCTCCTAGAAGGAGACGGAAATCGATATAATGATGTAGGGGAGATATGTCCAGGTGGGGGATTCGAGTTGGGGAAAATTATGACATTTCGGAAAAACAAGATGGCGGCCGACGTGAATCTTGCAACTCTTTTGTTTTCCAACCGATTTCTTTGAAATTTTGGATTATTGTAGAAATTAGTAAACGATTAACAGAAAAAGTGAAAAAAATAAAAAAAACAAGATGGCGGCCGAGCTGTGACGTCTCAAATTTCCGACCCCTCTCCTGTAAAATTTTGTATGAAAAAAATTTTTTTCACCCATGGTGTCGTGTAGAGCTCAAAGAATGTGACTCGGAGAAAGGTGGAGAGAGCTGATGAGTGAGGAGTTCGGAGACGGGCGAGGGGCACGGCCAGGGTATAGAAGATAGGTGGAGGGTGCTCGACCAAATGTCATTCGAAACCTCGAGCAGTTGCCAGTGAGTTGAAAAAAAATTCCAAAATGGCGGAAAAAAAATGGCGGCAAATTTTGTCCGTCTCCCTCTCGGAGACTATAAGAGATGGAGGAGCGGTTTCTCGACAAAAGATGATCAAAACCCGGAGGTCTACCTGGTGAGTAGGAAAAAAATTCAAGATGGCGGATTTTTTTTTTTCCATACTAAATGTATGGGGAATATTGAAGGGACTAGAAGTTGGGAACTATGCAAGACATTGATTTTGATAGGTTCATAGGGCTTTTTTTCTTTTTCTTTTTTTCATTTTACATTTGTTTTTTTTTGTTTTTTTTTTTTCATTTTTTTTTTCTTTTTTTTCTTTTTCTTTTGTGAATGAGGAGCACGGCCAGGTTATTGCAGATAGGTGGGGTGTGCTCGAACAAATTTTTTGGCAAAAGATGACCAGAATCCGAAGGTCTACTTGAAAAGTAAAAAAAATCGCGGTCCGCTTTAGCGGGCCGCGCACCCACGCGCCCTACTTGTAGTAACAACACTTCCCGCGAGCTGCTTTAGCAGCTCGCGCACCGAGCGAAATAAATAAAGCCGAACAATCGCGGTCCGCTTTAGCGGGCCGCGCACCCACGCGCCTTACTTTTAGTAAAACACTTCCCGCGAGCTGCTTTAGCAGCTCGCGCACCGAGCAAACGCTAGTTATAATATATATAGCTCGATTACCACTGACTCACTCACTGACTCATTGACATAATTGTTCTCCTAGAAGGAGACGGAAATCGATAAAATGATGTTCGGGAGATGTGTTCGGGGGGGGGATTCGAGTTGGGGAAAATTATGACATTTCGGAAAAGCAAGATGGCGGCCGACGTGAATCTTGCAACTCTTTTGTTTTCCAACCGATTTCTTTGAAATTTTGGATTATTGTAGAAATTAGTAAACGATTAACAGAAAAAGTGAAAAAAATTAAAAAAACAAGATGGCGGCCGAGCTGTGACGTCTCAAATTTCCACCCCTCTCCTGTAAAATTTTGTATGAAAAAAATTTTTTTCACCCATGGTTTCGTATAGAGCTCAAAGAATGTGACTCGAATAAAGGTGGAGAGAGCTGATGAGTGAGGAGTTCGGAGACGGGCGAGGGGCACGGCCAGGGTATAGAAGATAGGTGGAGGGTGCTCGACCAAATGTCATTCGAAACCTCGAGCAGTTGCCAGTGAGTTGAAAAAAATTCCAAAATGGCGGAAAAAAAATGGCGGCAAATTTTGTCCGTCTCTCTCTCGGAGACTATAAAAGATGGAGGAGCGGTTTCTCGACAAAAGATGATCAAAACCCGGAGATCTACCTGGTGAGTAGGAAAAAAATTCAAGATGGCGGATTTTTTTTTTCCATACTAAATGTATGGGGAATATTGAAGGGACTAGAATTTGGGAACTATGCAAGACATTGATTTTGATAGGTTCATAGTGCTTTTTTCTTTTTCTTTTTTCATTTTACATTTGTTTTTTTTTTGTTTGTTTTTTTCATTTTTTTTCATTTTTTTTCTTTTTCTTTTGTGAATGAGGAGCACGGCCAGGTTATTGCAGATAGGTGGGGTGTGCTCGAACAAATTTTTTGGCAAAAGATGACCAGAATCCGAAGGGCTACTTGATGAGTAAAAAAATCGCGGTCCGCTTTAGCGGGCCGCGCACCCACGCGCCCTACTTGTAGTAATAACACTTCCCGCGAGCTGCTTTAGCAGCTCGCGCACCGAGCGAAATAAATAAAGCCGAACAATCGCGGTCCGCTTTAGCGGGCCGCGCACCCACGCGCCCTACTTGTAGCAATAACACTTCCCGCGATATAGCTCGATTACCACTGACTGACTGACACACTCACTGATTGACATAATTGTTCTCCTAGAAAGAGACAAAAAACGATAGAATGATGTAGGGGAGATATGTCCGGGTGGGGGATTCGAGTGGGGAAAAATTATGACATTTCGGAAAAACAAGATGGCGGCCGACGTGAATCTTGCAACTCTTTTGTTTTCCAACCGATTTCTTTGAAATTTTGGATTATTGTAAAAATTAGTAAACGATTAACAGAAAAAGTGAAAAAAATTAAAAAAACAAGATGGCGGCCGAGCTGTGACGTCTCAAATTTCCACCCCTCTCCTGTAAAATTTTGTATGAAAAAAATTTTTTTCACCCATGGTGTCGTATAGAGCTCAAAGAATGTGACTCGGAGAAAGGTGGAGAGAGCTGATGAGTGAGGAGTTCGGAGACGGGCGAGGGGCACGGCCAGGGTATAGAAGATAGGTGGAGGGTGCTCGACCAAATGTCATTCGAAACCTCGAGCAGTTGCCAGTGAGTTGAAAAAAAATTCCAAAATGGCGGAAAAAAAATGGCGGCAAATTTTGTCCGTCTCTCTCTCGGAGACTATAAAAGATGGAGGAGCGGTTTCTCGACAAAAGATGATCACAACCCGGAGGTCTACCTGGTGAGTAGGAAAAAAAATTCAAGATGGCGGATTTTTTTTCCATACAAAATGTATGGGGAATATTGAAGGGACTAGAAGTTGGGAACTATGCAAGACAATGAGTTTGATAGGTTCATAGGGCCTTCTTCTTTTTCTTTTTTTTCATTTTACATTTGCTTTTTTTCTTTTTTTTTCTTTTTCATTTGTGAATGAGGAGCACGGCCAGGTTATTGCAGATAGGTGGGGTGTGCTCGAACAAATTTTTTGGCAAAAGATGACCAGAATCCGAAGGTCTACTTGATGAGTAAAAAATCGCGGTCCGCTTTAGCGGGCCGCGCACCCACGCGCCCTACTTGTAGTAATAACACTTCCCGCGAGCTGCTTTAGCAGCTGACAAAAACAAGATGGCGGCCGAGCTGTGACGTCTCAAATTTCCACCCCTCTCCTGTAAAATTTTGTATGAAAAAATTTTTTTTCACCCATGGTGTCGTATAGACCTCAAAGAATGTGACTCGGAGAAAAGCTTCAAAATGGCGGATTCAAGATGGCAGCTATAAGAATTTCATTCAGGTGTCATCTCAGGGAGTTTAAAAGATGGGAGAGTGGTTTTTTGATAGAAAATGATCAAGACCTGAAAGTCTACTTGACGAGTAGAAAATACGCGGTCCGCTTGCGGGCCGCGCACTCCACGCGCCCTACTAGTTATAATATATTATATAGCTCGATTACCACTGACTTCACTGACTGATTGACATAATTGTTTCTCCTAGAAAGAGACAAAAAACGATACAATGATGTACGGGAGATATGTTCGGGTGGGGGATTCGAGTGGGGAAAAATTATGACATTTCGGAAAAACAAGATGGCGGCCAACGTGATTCTTGCAAGTCTTTTGTTTTCCAACCGATTTCTTTGAAATTTTGGATTATTGTAGCAATTAGTAAACGATTAACAGAAAAAGTGAAAAAAATTAAAAAAACAAGATGGCGGCCGAGCTGTGACGTCTCAAATTTCCGATCCCTCCCTGTAAAATTTTGTATGAAAAAAATTTATTTCACCCATGGTGTCGTATAGAGCTCAAAGAATGTGACTCGGAGAAAGGTGGAGAGAGCTGATGAGTGAGGAGTTCGGAGACGGGCGAGAGGCACGGCCAGGGTATAGAAGATAGGTGGAGGGTGCTCGACCAAATGTCATTCGAAACCTCGAGCAGTTGCCATTGAGTTGAAAAAAAATTCCAAAATGGCGGAAAAAAAATGGCGGCAAATTTTGTCCGTCTCTCTCTCGGAGACTATAAAAGATGGAGGAGCGGTTTCTCGACAAAAGATGATCAAAACCCGGAGGTCTACCTGGTGAGTAGGAAAAAAATTCAAGATGGCGGATTTTTTTTTTCCGTACAAAATGTATGGGGAATATTGAAGGGACTAGAAGTTGGGAACTATGCAAGACATTGATTTTGATAGGTTCATAGGTGTCTTAGATCTCAGAGAATTAAAAAAGAAAAATATACTGGCCGAATTGAGAACCTCCTCCTTTTTGGAAATGGGTTAAAAAAGGTGAAAGAGTGGTTTTTTTGCCAACTATCCACGCGACCAACTAGGTGGGGTGTGCTCCAACAAAAATTACTCGAAACCACATCCAATTAGCAGGGAGTTGAAAAAAAAACTCCAAAATGGCGGATTCAAGATGGCGGCCATAGAAACTTTCTCTGGTGTCTATCTCGCAGAGTATAAAAGATGGAAGAGTAGTTTCTTGGCAACAGACGATCAAGACCCAAAGGTCTACTTGATGATCAGGAAAAAAAACAAGCTGGCGGATTTTTTTTCCATGCGAAATATATGGCGAATATTGATTTTTATTATTTTTTTCTTCTTTTTGTTTCTTTTTTCTTTTTTTTTCTTTTTCATTTTTCTTTTTTTCTTTTTCTTTTGCTTTTACTTTTTTCTTTTCTTTTTCGTTTTCCTTTTTTCTTTTTCTTTAACTTTTTTTTCATTTTTCATTTTCTTTTTTTTTATTTTTTTTTATTTTTTTATTTTCTTTTTTTTTTCTTTTTTTTTCTTTTTTCTTTTTTTCTTTTTTTTTCTTTTTTTTCATTTTTCATTTATTTGCTTTTTTCTTTATCTTTTTTTCTTTTTTCTTTCTTTTTCCTTTTTTTTATTATTTTTCTTCTTTTTCATTTTTCATTTTCTTTTTTCTTTTTTCTTTTCTTTTTTCTTTTTTTTCTTTTTCTTTTGTGAATGAGGAGCACGGCCAGGTTATTGCAGATAGGTGGGGTGTGCTCGAACAAATTTTTTGGCAAAAGATGACCAGAATCCGAAGGGCTACTTGATGAGTAAAAAAATCGCGGTCCGCTTTAGCGGGCCGCGCACCCACGCGCCCTACTTGTAGTAATAACACTTCCCGCGAGCTGCTTTAGCAGCTCGCGCACCGAGCGAAATAAATAAAGGCGAACAATCGCGGTCCGCTTTAGCGGGCCGCGCACCCACGCGCCCTACTTGTAGCAATAACACTTCCCGCGAGCTGCTTTAGCAGCTCGCGCACCGAGCAAACGCTAGTTATAATATATATAGCTCGATTACCACTGACTCACTCACTGACTCATTGACATAATTGTTCTCCTAGAAGGAGACGGAAATCGATAAAATGATGTTCGGGAGATGTGTTCGGGGGGGGGATTCGAGTTGGGGAAAATTATGACATTTCGGAAAAGCAAGATGGCGGCCGACGTGAATCTTGCAACTCTTTTGTTTTCCAACCGATTTCTTTGAAATTTTGGATTATTGTAGAAATTAGTAAACGATTAACAGAAAAAGTGAAAAAAATTAAAAAATCAAGATGGCGGCCGAGCTGTGACGTCTCAAATTTCCGACCCCTCTCCTGTAAAATTTTGTATGAAAAAAATTTTTTTCACCCATGGTTTCGTATAGAGCTCAAAGAATGTGACTCGAATAAAGGTGGAGAGAGCTGATGAGTGAGGAGTTCGGAGACGGGCGAGGGGCACGGCCAGGGTATAGAAGATAGGTGGAGGGTGCTCGACCAAATGTCATTCGAAACCTCGAGCAGTTGCCAGTGAGTTGAAAAAATATTCCAAAATGGCGGAAAAAAAATGGCGGCAAATTTTGTCCGTCTCTCTCTCGGAGACTATAAAAGATGGAGGAGCGGTTTCTCGACAAAAGATGATCAAAACCCGGAGATCTGCCTGGTGAGTAGGAAAAAAATTCAAGATGGCGGATTTTTTTTCCCATACAAAATGTATGGGGAATATTGAAGGGACTAGAAGTTGGGAACTATGCAAGACATTGATTTTGATAGGTTCATAGGTGTCTTAGATCTCGGAGAATTAAAAAAGAAAAATATACTGGCCGAATTTCATTTATTTGCTTTTTTCTTTTTAGGGTTCCGTACCCAAAGGGTACCAACGGGACCCTATTACTAAGCCTACGCTGTCCGTCCGTCCGTCTGTCAGCGGGCTGTATCTCGTAAACCGTAATAGATAGACAGATGAAATTTTCACATGTTATGTATTTCTATTGCCGCTATAACAACAAATAATAAAAATAAAATTAAATTAAAAAAATTAAATTAAAATGGGTAGGTGGGTAGATGGAAAACTTTTAATTTAATTTTTTTTAACGGAACCCTAAAAGAGAGAGGCCCGACTCGCACTTGGCCGATTTTTTCTTTCTTTTTTCCTTTTTTTATTATTTTTCTTTCTTTCATTTTCTTTTTTCTTTCTTCTTTTTTTCTTTTCTTTTTTTTTTCTTTTTCTTTTGTGAATGTGGAGCACGGCCAGGTTATTGCAGATAGGTGGGGTGTGCTCGAACAAATTTTTTGGCAAAAGATGACCAGAATCCGAAAGTCTACTTGATGAGTAGAACAATCGCGGTCCGCTTTAGCGGGCCGCGCACCCACGCGCCCTACTTTTAGTAATAACACTTCCCGCGAGCTGCTTTAGCAGCTCGCGCACCGAGCGAAATACTGGTTATTATAATATATATAGCTCGATTACCACTGACTGACACACTCACTCACTCACTCACTCACTCATTGACAGGATTGTTCTCCTAGAAGGAGACGGAAATCGATATAATGATGTAGGGGAGATATGTCCAGGTGGGGGATTCGAGTTGGGGAAAATTATGACATTTCGGAAAAACAAGATGGCGGCCGACGTGAATCTTGCAACTCTTTTGTTTTCCAACCGATTTCTTTGAAATTTTGGATTATTGTAGAAATTAGTAAACGATTAACAGAAAAAGTGAAAAAAATAAAAAAAACAAGATGGCGGCCGAGCTGTGACGTCTCAAATTTCCGACCCCTCTCCTGTAAAATTTTGTATGAAAAAAATTTTTTTCACCCATGGTGTCGTGTAGAGCTCAAAGAATGTGACTCGGAGAAAGGTGGAGAGAGCTGATGAGTGAGGAGTTCGGAGACGGGCGAGGGGCACGGCCAGGGTATAGAAGATAGGTGGAGGGTGCTCGACCAAATGTCATTCGAAACCTCGAGCAGTTGCCAGTGAGTTGAAAAAAAATTCCAAAATGGCGGAAAAAAAATGGCGGCAAATTTTGTCCGTCTCTCTCTCGGAGACTATAAAAGATGGAGGAGCGGTTTCTCGACAAAAGATGATCAAAACCCGGAGGTCTACCTGGTGAGTAGGAAAAAAATTCAAGATGGCGGATTTTTTTTTCTCCATACAAAATGTATGGGGAATATTGATGGGACTAGAAGTTGGGAACTATGCAAGACATTGATTTTGATAGGTTCATAGGGCTTTTTTTCTTTTTCTTTTTTTCATTTGACATTTGTTTTTTTTCTTTTTTTTTCATTTTTTTTATTTTTTTTTCTTTTTATTTTGTGAATGAGGAGCACGGCCAGGTTATTGCAGATAGGTGGGGTGTGCTCGAACAAATTTTTTGGCAAAAGATGACCAGAATCCGAAGGTCTACTCGGTGAGTAAAAAAATCGCGGTCCGCTTTAGCGGGCCGCTCACCCACGCGCCCTACTTGTAGTAATAACACTTCCCGCGAGCTGCTTTAGCAGCTCGCGCACCGAGCGAAATAACTAAAGCCGAACTATCGCGGTCCGCTTTAGCGGGCCGCGCACCCACGCGCCCTACTTGTAGTAATAACACTTCCCGCGAGCTGCCTTAGCAGCTCGCGCACCGAGCGAAATAAATAAAGCCGAACAATCGCGGTCCGCTTTAGCGGGCCGCGCACCCACGCGCCTTACTTTTAGTAAAACACTTCCCGCGAGCTGCTTTAGCAGCTCGCGCACCGAGCGAAATACTAGTAATATATATAGCTCGATTACCACTCACTCACTGATTCACTGACTCACTCATTGACACGATTGTTCTCCTAGAAAGAGACGGAAATCGATACAATGATGTAGGGGAGATATGTCCGGGTGGGGGATTCGAGTGGGGAAAAATTATGACATTTCGGAAAAACAAAATGGCGACCGACGTGATTCTTGCAACTCTTTTGTTTTCCAACCGATTTCTTTGAAATTTTGGATTATTGTAGGAATTAGTAAACGATTAACAGAAAAAGAGAAAAAAATTAAAAAAACAAGATGGCGGCCGAGCTGTGACGTCCCAAATTTCCGACCCCTCTCCTGTAAAATTTTGTATGAAAAAATTTTTTTTCACCCATGGTGTCGTGTAGAGCTCAAAGAATGTGACTCGGAGAAAGGTGGAGAGAGCTGATGAGTGAGGAGTTCGGAGACGGGCGAGGGGCACGGCCAGGGTATAGAAGATAGGTGGAGGTTGCTCGACCAAATGTCATTCGAAACCTCGAGCAGTTGCCAGTGAGTTGAAAAAAAATTCCAAAATGGCGGAAAAAAAATGGCGGCAAATTTTGTCCGTCTCTCTCTCGGAGACTATAAAAGATGGAGGAGCGGTTTCTCGACAAAAGATGATCAAAACCCGGAGGTCTACCTGGTGAGTAGGAAAAAAATTCAAGATGGCGGATTTTTTTTTTCTCCATACAAAATGTATGGGGAATATTGAAGGGACTAGAAGTTGGGAACTATGCAAGACATTGATTTTGATAGGTTCATAGGGCTTTTTTTCTTTTTCTTTTTTTTTCATTTTACATTTGCTTTTTTTCTTTTTTTTTTTTTCTTTTTTTTTTCTTTTTCTTTTGTGAATGAGGAGCACGGCCAGGTTATTGCAGATAGGTGGGGTGTGCTCGAACAAATTTTTTGGCAAAAGATGACCAGAATCCGAAGGGCTACTTGATGAGTAAAAAAATCGCGGTCCGCTTTAGCGGGCCGCGCACCCACGCGCCCTACTTGTAGCAATAACACTTCCCGCGAGCTGCTTTAGCAGCTCGCGCACCGAGCGAAATAAATAAAGCCGAACAATCGCGGTCCGCTTTAGCGGGCCGCGCACCCACGCGCCCTACTTGTAGCAATAACACTTCCCGCGAGCTGCTTTAGCAGCTCGCGCACCGAGCAAACGCTAGTTATTATTATAATATATATAGCTCGATTACCACTGACTCACTGACTGATTGACATAATTGTTCTCCTAGAAAGAGACAAAAAACGATACAATGATGTACGGGAGATATGTTCGGGTGGGGGATTCGAGTGGGGAAAAATTATGACATTTCGGAAAAACAAGATGGCGGCCGACGTGATTCTTGCAACTCTTTTGTTTTCCAACCGATTTCTTTGAAATTTTGGATTATTGTAGAAATTAGTAAACGATTAACAGAAAAAGTGAAAAAAATTAAAAAAACAAGATGGCGGCCGAGCTGTGACGTCTCAAATTTCCGACCCCTCTCCTGTAAAATTTTGTATGAAAAAAATTTTTTTCACCCACGGTGTCGTATAGAGCTCAAAGAATGTGACTCGGAGAAAGGTGGAGAGAGCTGATGAGTGAGGAGTTCGGAGACGGGCGAGGGGCACGGCCAGGGTAAAGAAGATAGGTGGAGGGTGCTCGACCAAATGTCATTCGAAACCTGGAGCAGTTGCCAGTGAGTTGAAAAAAAAATCCAAAATGGCGGAAAAAAAATGGCGGCAAATTTTGTCCGTCTCTCTCTCGGAGACTATAAAAGATGGAGGAGCGGTTTCTCGACAAAAGATGATCACAACCCGGAGGTCTACCTGGTGAGTAGGAAAAAAATTCAAGATGGCGGATTTTTTTTCCCCCCATACAAAATGTATGGGGAATATTGAAGGGACTAGAAGTTGGGAACTATGCAAGACATTGATTTTGATAGGTTCATAGGGCTTTTTTTCTTTTTCTTTTTTTTTCATTTTACATTTGCTTTTTTTCTTTTTTTTCTTTTTTTTTTCTTTTTTTTTTCTTTTTCTTTTGTGAATGAGGAGCACGGCCAGGTTATTGCAGATAGGTGGGGTGTGCTCGAACAAATTTTTTGGCAAAAGATGACCAGAATCCGAAGGGCTACTTAATGAGTAAAAAAATCGCGGTCCGCTTTAGCGGGCCGCGCACCCACGCGCCCTACTTGTAGTAATAACACTTCCCGCGAGCTGCTTTAGCAGCTTGCGCACCGAGCGAAATAAATAAAGCCGAACAATCGCGGTCCGCTTTAGCGGGCCGCGCACCCACGCGCCCTACTTGTAGTAATAACACTTCCCGCGAGCTGCTTTAGCAGCTCGCGCACCGAGCGAAATAAATAAAGCCGAACAATCGCGGTCCGCTTTAGCGGGCCGCGCACCCACGCGCCTTACTTTTAGTAAAACACTTCCCGCGAGCTGCTTTAGCAGCTCGCGCACCGAGCGAAATACTAGTTAATATATACATATAGCTGCTCGTGCTGATTCACTGACTCACTCATTGATCACCTCTCCTGTAAAATTTTGTATGAAAAATTTTTTTTTCACCAATGGTTTTGTATAGAAGACAAAAATTCATGGAGAGGAAAAATATGGAGAGAGCTGATGAGTGAGGATTTCGGAGACGGGTGAGGAGCACGGCCAGGGTATTGAAGATAGGTGGGGTGTGCTCGAACAAATGTCATTCGAAACCTCATCCAATTGGCAGTGAGCTGAAAAAAAATCCAAAATGGCGGAAAAAAGATGGCGGCCATACAAATTTCGTTGGTTTCTATCTCGGAGAGTATAAAAGATGGAAGAGTGGTTTCTTGGCAAAAGATGATCAGGACCTGAAGGTCTATTTGACGAATAGAAAAAAAATCAAGATGGCGGATTTTTTTTTCTCCATACAAAATATATGGCGAATATTGAAGTGACTAGAAGTTGGGAACTATACAAGACTTTGATACGGTTCCGTTTGAAAATTTGTTTTTATAAAAGAAATCTCATTCTGACAAATGGTGAGATATGATGATCGAGGGTTTGGAAGGTGGCTGAGGGGCACGGCCAGGGTATTGAAGATAGGTGGAAGGTGCTCAAACAAAAAATACTCAAAACCTCATTCAATTGGCAGAGAGCTGAAAAAAATTTCAAAATGGCGGATTCAAGATGGCGGCCATACCAATTTCATAGGCATCTATCTCGGAGAGTATAAAAGATGGAAGAGTGGTTATTTGATAGAAAATGATCAGGACCTGAAAGTCCACTTGACGATAGAAAAACCGCGGTCCGCTTGCGGGCCGCGCACCCACGCGCCCTACTAGTCTTTAATACACTTGGTATTAAAGACACGGAGGTCGCGAGTTTGTGCCTTAGAGACTTGCCTATTAATCCGCCGGTAGGCAGCCGCGTCTGCCGATGACTGCAGCCTCATCTCTTGTCTCTCCTTCATTAGCTTGAGAGTATGGTCAGAGAACTTTTCGGTTCTTTTCCTGCGATGGGTCTTAAAGAATTTAGACCCCACAGTATGGATAGTTTCCACGAACCTGTTGTTTAGATCGTCCACAGAAGCGCAGTCTGCTAGGCACTCGAATCGGTTCTGCAGTTCGAGTTGGAAGTTTTCGGGATTTTGGATATGAGCACGAGAAGGTCGGAGAGTGGACTTCACCAGTCTGGCCCTTTCCAGCTTTACATTAATATTCAACGTTGTTATGTCTTCAAGTTGCTAAGTGCTAACAGTATGAATTGCTGAAGAAATATTAAGAAATACACGTCAAGTTCGTATCACCTATTTATTCATGCTTCACATGCAGTTGAGCGCCAGGAGGGTTTTCGTTTAAGGTGACAATACAGGTGCCCTGCCACACCAAGGAAGGCTAGCCTCAGAAGATCTCAGGGTCGACTTTTATTAACAGATGACCCAGCGAACTTCGTACCGCCAGCAAAAATATTTAAGGGTGGGTCACCCTTATCATTTAGGGGTAAGAAAAATAGTTTTTGGCCGATTCTCAGACCTACACGATTATGCACACAAAATTTCATAAAAAATCGGTCCAGCCGTTTCGGAGGAGTTTGGTAACAAACACCGCGACATGAAAATTTTATATATTAGATGAATTCTTGGAAACACGTATCTACGTATCAAGAAAAACATGTCTGTATATGAAGAAGTTCTACTAATTGTTACTTATATTGTATCTTTTACTTTTTATAAATTTTTATACTTACGTACAGTTTTTAGGGTCTTCCCTTTAAGAAGGCTCATGGCCGGCCGTTTACTAAAAACGACTCAAGACATACTAAGAAGGTCAATGAAATGAAAAGAAATAAATATTATTTGCAAGAAACATTGTAAAAAGATGGTATATACATTATTTTAATTATTACAGCCAGTATTCTTGGCACCATTCCACGCGGGCATGATTTGTATAGTAATTAGATTAGCTATAAGTTTCTTTTGTAACATTCTAATAAAAAAAAGCCGGCCAAGTGCGTGTCGGACTCGCGCACCGAGGGTTCCGTACTCCAAATTAAAAGTAAAACGATAATATTATATTAAACTAGCTGATGCCCGCGACTTCGTCCGCGTGGATTTAGTTTTTAAAATCCCTCGGGAACACTTTGATTTTCCGGGATAAAAGTAGCCTATGTCACTCTCCAGGTCCTTAATTATACCCATGTAAAAAAATCACGTAGATCCGTGGCTCTGTTGCGGCGTGATTGAAGGACAAACCAACAAACAAACACACTTTCGTATTTATAATATTAGTAATTATGATTAGGATATTAAATTACATAGGAAAACACTGTAATATTACGTCCATACGATGTATTACATCCATACCTACTATGTAGTATGTAGGTATAATGATCGTTTGGCAAAATCTGACGCCTTTGGAGTAGTTTGACTTTGACAAAATAGTATCCACGATGGCTATATACGATAAATTACGCATGCCAGCTTAAGATGAGCCGTTCATTCAAAGTATCCTGTAGATTCCGGGGTTCAAGTTATTTGGACCTATACTGAAGATTGTGATGTCTATAATTTCTGAACTACGAAATTGACGACCTTGAAATAATTACAGGACAATCTCTAAAGAACCTGCTTTCTATCAAAAAAAGAATGGATTAAATCGGAATACGCCTTAATGAATTACAGCGAAATACACATTTTGACTTTCATCCCCTCTCCCAAGGGAACGGTGCTGAATTTCGGGATAAAAAGTATCCTATATTATACCTCGTAGTATTAACTTAAATCGTGCCAAGTTTCATTTAAATCCGTCCAGTAGTTTCAGCGTGATGCGCGGCCAAGATACAGACAGACAGACAGACAGACAGACAGACAAAAAATTAAAAAAAAATTGTTTTGGCTTCAGTATCGATTATAGAGTGCCCTCAAACAAAAATTTTCAAAATATCTTCAATGTACAGAATTGGACCTGTTACAGTTTTATTATATTATAGATATCGTCCTTTTTGTCCCGTGGCAGAAAGGGCATGACGTTAGGCTATCAACAAAGAGAAGAAAGTATTGTAATGACTCAAACACAGTACCTACTTAATAGAAGCCCTATAATAGTGAATCTATTAGCCTAGCACTTACCCCTTCTGCACGTCCACAACACATTAATCGGAATCAAAACGATTAGAACAAAATTAAATTGATATTTCAACAATTACACACTATGACATATTATTTCGGTAGTCGGTACTTGCGTTTCCTCAACAAATAGCCGTACATCCACAGCCAATGTCAATTAGCAACTGCCCTCAATTCTGACAACATTACAATTTTAAATGATTGCATGCCGAACTAGATTATTTTGCTAATAATAAAAAAACAAACAAGAAAATCGCACTGTCACGACTTCGCGAGTGGGATTCGAACCTGCGACATCACACACCATACGGTGAAGAAAGCGGCCACTCGCCCACTGAGCCACCCAGAGCTACTTATGAACCTCCAAAATGTTGAAAGCTTGCTGAAATCTCATATCAAATATCCCCGCCCTCACAAAAAAATGTGTCTACATTTTTTTTTTTTTTTTAATATTTCAGTATACCTTCAAGTCCTTAGCATGCCAAACTCCAATGTCCTTACCAAAGGCGTTGTTCAAGCGGTAAACATTTTGTGAGATTTTCTTTGTGATTATAGCTTTTTCGAACTTAGGTGCCAATTTCGACATAAATTTTTGCGTAGCCTTAGATAAGTATTTAGTCCGTTTCCAAACAATGTCACCTTCTTTAAAACTTGCTAATCTATGCTTTACATCATAAAATTTTCTGCTACGGTTATGTGAAGTCTTCAACCTCTTCTCAACTTCCTTATAAACTTTATCTTTTATTTCAGTCTGATTCAAGAATAGCTGTTGATTTCTAACCGGTAAAATGTCCCTAAGGTCTTTTAAATCTTCTAAATGGTTTATTGGTGCCACACTCGTTTCCCTACCAAAAAATAAGTAAGACGGAGTGTATCCCGTGGCTTCATGGATCGCTGTTCGAATGGCATGACCCAAATGTCTGAGATGGATATCCCAATCGAAGTGTTTCCCTGATTTTATGTATGAGCTTATCATTGTGCCTATTACTCTATTGACCCTTTCCGTTGGGTTGCTTTGTGGGTGATAATTTGGCGTAAACCACAATTTTATATTGAACTTGTCTGCCACTTCTTTAAAAGCTTCAGATTTGAACTGCTTTCCATTATCACAAATTATGGCTGACGGCGCCCCGAACAACAAGAATTGACTTTCTAGTATTTCACAAATCTTGTCCGCCTTTCCGGTGCGCAAAGGGAACAATAGAGTAAATTTACTAAACCAACATGTCAAAACTAATAACATCGTGTTACATCTTCTACTCCTGGGAAATGGACCCATCAAATCTACCGAAATGACCTGCCATGGACCTGAAACCTCCCTGTACTGTCCCATTTTTCCGAACGACGGTTGCTGACATACTTTAACTTTGGCACAAATCTCGCACTTATTAACGTAATCTTCTACATTTCGCAGCAAATTGGGCCAGTAATAATTCTGTTTTATTTTGAAGAGTGTTTTCCGAACACCAAAATGCCCTGAAGTAGTTGAGTCATGACATTCCCTCAATATATCTGTCCTTAGACTTTCAGGTACAAATATTTTCCAACGGCTGGTTGCTGGGTACTGACGCAATGATACTGATTTTAACAGTAAGCCATTTTCTACCTTCCAACCTGGATCCTGATCACCCCCTGACAGTATATCTTTGACCTTGTTTTTGTACCAGATGTCTTTATGTTTTTCTAGAATTTTAATAGCATTGACTTCTAATGAGCGAGATAAAGCATCTGGGACTACATTGCATGATCCTGGCCTATGCACCACATCAAAATCAAATTGTTGGAGTTTCATTGCCCACCGCGCTAAGCGTCCATGCGGGTCCTTCATCTTATGTAACCACTGTAACGCACTGTGATCTGTTACGACCGTAAAATGAACCCCGTCAATGTATGGCCGAAACTTTTCTATCGCAAACACAACACTTAATAGTTCTCTTTCAGATGTCGAATACTTAACTTCATGGTTGTTTAGCTTACGACTCAAATATGCGATTGCCTGATCACCATTATCCGATTTCTGACATAGAACTGCTCCTATGCCATTCTTAGATGCATCACAATGTATAAAAAATGGTTTTGAGTAATCCGGACATGTAATGACTGGTGTAGTGGTCAACAGTGTCTTCAATTGTAGGAACGCCTTGTCCGCTTCCTCCGTCCACTTAAATTTTGAAACGCCTTTTGTTTTAGTTAACTGGTGTAATGGAGCTGCTATCTGAGAGAAGTCCTTTACAAATCTGCGATACCAACTGGCCAAGCCGATAAATCTCTTGAGTTCCCTAATGTTTTTCGGCTTTGCAAAGTTTAGGATAGCGCAAACTTTATCTGGATCGGTTCTTAATCCCTCCCTATCAATAATATATCCTAAGTACCGCAACGAGGATCTAGCAAACTGACATTTCTCCATATTTACAGTCAAGTTAGCCTTTTTAAGAATGTCCGTAACCCAACGCAGTAAGCTTAAATGTTCTTCAAAGGTTGACGAACACACGACTATATCGTCCAAGTATGCCCATACATTTTCATGCTTTGACTGAAACAGCATGTCCATAAGTCTCTGCTGCGACTGCGAGGCATTAACTAGGCCAAATGGCATGACCTTAAATTGAAACAATCCCCTGCCTGGTAATGCAAACGCTGTTTTCTGTTTGCTGGCCTCATCTAACGGTATCTGCCAAAATGCAGCCTTCAGATCTATTGTACTCAAATACCTAGCATTGCGTAGACTGTCCAAGATAGAAGATACACGAGGCAAAGGATATGTGTCTCTCTTGGTGACCTTATTGAGTTGTCTGCTATCCAAACATAACCTATTGCTACCGTTAGCTTTCTTTACTATGAGCACAGGTGAACACCACGAGCTGAAGGACGGCTCTATGACATCCTTTTCGAGCATATCATCTAATTCCTTTTCGATTTGTTGTCTTATTACCGGCGAGAAATTGTATGGTTTTTGATGTATTGCTTTGCTGTCACCTGTATCAATATTGTGCTCAATTAGATGTGTTCTACCTAGTCCTTTACCTATAGCAAGCTTCATCTCATCAACTACCTTCAAGAGTTCATCTTGTTGAATTTCATCTAAGTCGTTTTGTGATACTAGTGTATTGCCAGCGTTCAGATTAATAGCATTTATTTCACCTTCCTTGAGCATAATTTCACTTTTAAATTGAAAGGTGATGCCAAATAGATCAAAAAAATCCTTACCTAATAATATACTCTGTACTAACCCTGGCATCACAAGCATTGACATAACATGGGACTGACCATCAAAGTTAATTGGAACATCAAACAAATCCGATATTGTATGACTAGTACCATCCGCAGTTGAAATATAGCTTGTAATAGTACTTTTATATGACCGTAATCCTAACATTCTTAAGGTGTCCGCAAATTTCGGGTTGATAACCGTTGTGTTTGCACCAGAATCTAATAAGCCCATGCATTTAAATTCAAAAATACTCAACATCACGTACGATCTGTTGTCATTTTCTTTAGATACCGTGAGATTACTTACTTCATTATGAGCGAATATCTTATTGACTACTCCTAGCCAGTCCTGCCATTCTTTACTATCTCTATCTATGGGGAGGCTAACTTGGCAGGTTTGTTGCTCTCCCCGACCTCGTTTCCCTTGCAAGAGCAATCTTTTGAGGTTATTCCAAACCGCCCACATCTATAACAAAATAGACGTTGCTTAGGAATTGTGCATGACTGAAATAGATGCCCCCATTCTCTACAGTTCCAACAACGTTTCTTTTCTCCCTCCACTGTACTGCTTTTTATTTCCAAAACATGATTATCCACCACCTTTATTTCCTTCACTTCCTCCGCTTTATATGCTAAATCCGGTTCCAAAGTGTTTTTACTTGATTTTGGTTCCAGAAATTTTTCGCAACTTATTTTCGTTCTTTCTATTATTCTAAGTACATTTACCAAGTCAGCTATTGAGGAGAAATGGTCCCTACACACTGCCCTCTGGAAGTAAGGCTGGAGATTTCTTATAATAATCGTGATTTTCTTTTGTTCTGAGATTCTTTCTGGCAACCTGTTGAACATGTTTTGCATTATCGATATATATATTATAGCTGATTCATTTCTCCCTTGTGTTCTAGATCTGATTTCATCTAATAGTTCTTCTTGGTAACATGGCGGCTCAAATGTTCTTTTCAGTAACAATGTTAGTTCTTCCCAACTAAAAATGTTTTCCCTATTTGCTCTATACCAAATTAAGGCGTCCCCTTCAAAGAAGTCAATCGCATATCGCCATAAGTCCCTATCCGAAGCATTTCTAGCATATTTAAGCTCATTTACCCTTTCAATAAACGCATTTACACTTACTATATTATTATTTCCAGAAAATTTTACTCCCCACTGACTAATAGGAACTAGTTTACGTTTATGCGTATGATCTTCCTCTTCAATGATGGTTGATGAGCGAGTAATTTTGCGAGCCCTAACGTTTGTACGCGGGGTTTCAAGTTTCTCTTCAAAGTTCACTGACTTGTTAGCATCATCATCCTCATCTCTACTAACGTTTCTTGAGTTTTGACCGGATTCCGACTCATTTTCTAATTTCTTAATGATTGTCTCTCCAATTGGACCCAAAGTTTCCTGTAAAATTCGCTTATCATTAGCAGTAAGGTGTCCTTCTTCTTCGACTTTATCATCCTGTTCTTCCAACTGTGCTAATAAATTATCAACCTTAATTCTATAATTCTCTCTTCTCTCTGTGGCTTTATCTGAATCCGGTACTATAAAGTCGATTCTATTTTTAACATGGTACAACCTAGAAACTAGACGCCTAAATAAATTCCTATCAGGTTTTTCCGAAATTTCTGAAATGTAACTTGCCAAAGTATCAATCTTTGAATTGCAGATATCTAACTCATCCGTAGGGTTCTCAAAACTTTGTTTTGGGGCCTTAATCTGATAAGAGTAATTTCCTTTTTCTTCTGAAATCATTAGTTCCTTTAACAACTTTTTCATAACCGGTACAACACTCTTGATGTATACCCCACGAGTCGCAAGTTCGAATTCCAGCTCATCTTTCAATAAAAAGTTTACATCCATTATACTAAGGTATTTCTAAAACGTTTACGCCAAGAAAACGGATACGTAAAAATAGCTAACCTATTTCAACCAAATATTATCATTAATTTGATTCAACAAATAATAAAAAACATTCCACAGAATACAATAAAAAATTCCAAAAATTCATTAAATATTGATCTCTTGAGATTACATACAAAAAAAAATTAAATATGTGTATATACCTACCTTTCAATATTGTAATTAAATTATTCAACACTTCAATTTCTATGAAGCTATTGACAAATTACCATCATTAAAATTCAAAATTATAAGTTACCATCATTACAAATCAAATACCTACGATCTATACATTCATAATGTTTATGAATTCATAATTTAATGAAGCATGAATTGCATGTCTAGAAAATAATATATCAATGACCAAATACAAGGATTAAAAGTTTAAGAATACCTATCTTGTGCTCTTATTGTTAGTGATTTTACTAATAATTACCTACTTAACTCTTTATTATGATGACTTAGCAACCAATCATGCAAATAACAGTTATTCTATTTGTATCCATGTATATTCTATATAATTAGATTGCAATTTGCCTCTAAGTATGTATTATAGCACCTCAGTGACTAATCTAATGATTCGTTGTGTAGATCCAACTAAGTAGGTAGGTGATACGACTTTAGAACAGTCTTACTGAGGAAAAATACTAATTCAAGTTCTGCATAACTTATACACCATTTAAGTGGGTATCTTGTTTCGCTTTAAATCTTAATTCTAAAGTATTATTTTACGCAGGCGCCATTTGTTATGTCTTCAAGTTGCTAAGTGCTAACAGTATGAATTGCTGAAGAAATATTAAGAAATACACGTCAAGTTCGTATCACTATTTATTCATGCTTCACATGCAGTTGAGCGCCAGGAGGGTTTTCGTTTAAGGTGACAATACAGGTGCCCTGCCACACCAAGGAAGGCTAGCCTCAGAAGATCTCAGGGTCGACTTTTATTAACAGATATCGTCCTTTTTGTCCCGTGGCAGAAAGGGCATGACGTTAGGCTATCAACAAAGAGAAGAAAGTATTGTAATGACTCAAACACAGTACCTACTTAATAGAAGCCCTATAATAGTGAATCTATTAGCCTAGCACTTACCCCTTCTGCACGTCCACAACACATTAATCGGAATCAAAACGATTAGAACAAAATTAAATTGATATTTCAACAATTACACACTATGACATATTATTTCGGTAGTCGGTACTTGCGTTTCCTCAACAAATAGCCGTACATCCACAGCCAATGTCAATTAGCAACTGCCCTCAATTCTGACAACATTACAATTTTAAATGATTGCATGCCGAACTAGATTATTTTGCTAATAATAAAAAAACAAACAAGAAAATCGCACTGTCACGACTTCGCGAGTGGGATTCGAACCTGCGACATCACACACCATACGGTGAAGAAAGCGGCCACTCGCCCACTGAGCCACCCAGAGCTACTTATGAACCTCCAAAATGTTGAAAGCTTGCTGAAATCTCATATCAACGTGCCTCTTACCATCCGGTGATCGCTACCGGTTTTCACCCTATTGATCACAGAGACATCATTGAATATATGCCGCTTGGTCGACATAATGAAGTCGATCTCATTTCTCGTGGAACCATCGGGACTCAACCATGTCCATTTTCTGTGTGGCCGCTTCCTGAAGAAGGAGTTCATCATAAAGAGGCCCTCCTTCTCCATGAAGTCGGCCAGCATTTGGCCCCTTTGGTTCCTTCGCCCATACCCAAAATGCCCCACTCTCGTCTCTGCACCGCTTCGTTCGCCCAGCCTTGCATTGAAATCCCCCATCACAACACTGTAATGAGTGGTAGAGGCGTGTATGGCTTTTGATATATCCTCATACAGCGCCTCTACCTCCTCGTCAGAATGTGTCGATGTCGGTGCGTAGACCTGTATAACCTTCAGCGAATACCGTTTGGTGATTCTGAGTATAAGGTACGCTACCCTACTCGACACACTCTTGACTTGTACAATGTTGTTGACGAGGGACTTGTGGACGATGAACCCGACACCACCCTGGGACTGTTGATCGCCCTCCCGGTAGTAAAACAAGTTGCCGGAATTGAGGATTATCGAGTCCTCCCCCTCTCTTCGGACTTCAGACAATCCTATAATACTCCAACGCAACTTGCTCACTGCTTCTTCCAGCTCGATGATCTTTTCGTCGGTCCTCAAAGTGCGTGCGTTATACGTCACCAGGTCCAGTCGTCGGGGTTGGCAGCGGAATCTCGTCCGGAGATTCTTAGCACCCCCTGCCCCGCCATTACCGTGATCGCTGCCAGGGTCAGCAATAGCGAGGCCGCCGGGAACTAGGGGCCATGGCCTTGTGCGAATATCCATTTCAAAGGTTTTGCCCGTAATGACCACGCTGGGCAGGCGTGTTGGTCATCGCAGGGCTAAAACTGATCGCACCCGTGTCGCTGCTGCCCGACAAAGGCCTGCGCCATTTGCTCAGTTTAGCCAGTATGAAATGGTTATACCGCCATTTGTCGGTCGTCATAGCCTCGTCAGTAGACTAGCAGGAGGCACCGCGGGCAGGTGAGGTTGACGTTTGGAGCGCTAGATGGAGGTGCGCTCCCTTAGCCCCCTTACCCCCCTTACCTTTACTACTTGCCCGAGTCAAAATTTAAATTCATATCAAATATTGCGCGGCTGGTGCGGATCGAATCCACATCTGTCGAGAGTTGCGACTGAGTGTGTTGACCGGTGGGTGGTCTGGTCAACACACTCAGGCGCTCATTCGTCGTGTCGTATATATCTACTTGTATATTGTGTCATAATTATGTCATTAAACCAAGAAATAAGCCTAAAATCTACATAAATAACTAACCCAATTATAACATTAACTTAATAGATACTTATTTATACTTGAGCCATTACATTATTTACAAGTAACAACATTAGGATCACAGGAATGTGAGGATGCTGCACGAGTCGTCATCGATAAAGGGATGCCGTTCGGACGCAGGTAGCCGGCTAGCTGGGCGACGTGGTAGCCGGCTAGCTGGGCGACGCGGTAGCCGGCTAGCTGGGCGACGTGGTAGCCGGCTAGCTGGGCGACGCGGTAGCCGGCTAGCTGGGCGATGCGGTAGCCGGCTAGCTGGGCGACGCGGTAGCCGGCTAGCTGGGCGACGCGGTAGCCGGATAGCTGGGCGATGCGGTAGCCGGCTAGCTGGGCGACGCGGTAGCCGGCTAGCTGGGCGACGCGGTAGCCTGCTAGCTGGGCGACGCGGTAGCCGGATAGCTGGGCGATGCGGTAGCCGGCTAGCTGGGCGACGCGGTAGCCTGCTAGCTGGGCGATGCGGTAGCCGGCTAGCTGGGCGACGCGGTAGCCTGCTAGCTGGGCGACGCGGTAGCCGGCTAGCTGGGCGACGCTGTAGCCGGTTAGCTGGGCGACGCGGTAGCCGGCTAGCTGGGCGACGTGGTAGTGGCGGGAAAAATAATAATCCAAATTTTACGATTTATTATCGTAAGTATTATAATATTAATTTAAGCTTTATAGCATATATTATAGTTTGTTTTTAGAATCAGAAATAAAGAAAAAACACCCTAAGCACTATTTTGTATTATTTCCTTAGCCTCCCTCGATCTTTCATTACATGTTATCGACCATTGACAAATTCTTTTTTAACCTCCGACAAAAAGTACGGGTTTTCCATAAGGATTTCAAATGTATACAAAATGTTCATTTTATATTTACATACTAGCTGATGCTCGCGACTTCGCGTGGATTTAGTTTTTTATAATCCCTCGGGAACTCTTTTTTTTTCCGGGATAAAAAATAGCCTATGTCACTCTCCAGGTCGTCAACTATGCCCATGCAAAAAATCGGCCAAGTGCGAGTCGGGCCTCGCTCTTTTAGGGTTCCGTAAAAAAAAATTCCATGTACCCATGGAAATATTTTTATTTAATTTAATTTTTATTATTTGTTGTAATAGCGGCAATAGAAATACATAATATGTGAAAATTTCATCTGTCTATCTATTACGGTTTACGAGATACAGCCCGCTGACAGACGGACGGACGGACGGACGGACGGAGAGCGTAGGCTTAGTAATAGGGTCCCGTTGGTACCCTTTGGGTACGGAACCCTAAAAAATACGTCAATCCGTAGCCCTGTTAGGGTGTGATTGAAGGACAAACCAACAATCAAACACACTTTCGCATTTATAATATTAGTATTATTTTAACATGAAAAAGTAGTTATTGTGACGCAACTGTAATAGTTACTATATTCCATAGTATCTCGGACTTTTTTGTAGATATTAATGTCTTCTGTATAGAACTTTAGTACATCACTTCGCTCTGTTGTCAATAGTTTCCGCAGCGTACGACACTATTGACAATACAAAAAAACCGGCCAAGTGCGAGTTGGACTCGCGCACCGAGGGTTCCGTACTCCAAAAGTAAAAGTAAAACGATAATATTATATTAATTTGCTTATTTATCGTTTTTTTTTGTAAAAGATAAAAATAAAAAACCAAAAACTTGGTTATTTGAATTTTTCACATACATTTTGAGGTTATATGAAAAAAGTCTAAATACAAAAGTTGTAGATCTTTTTATTACCTATATTTAACTTTGCCATTTAACTTTTTTCCATAGGACTTGTAGTTTTTCCAGAAATTGAGATAAACCGTTTTTTACTCTTAAACCCCCCTCCCCCCCACTTCCCGACCTTAGATCGCCCGTAATTTATTTTTCCTTTCATTTTTGTTGCATTCTCTTCCTTTTCCAATGGGTTTCATCCTACTATTATTTTTTTTTCACTTTTTATTATTTTTTAAGGCTTCTACCCTGGTCTAATGTAGAAATTGTTTAAAATAAAATTGAAAATTGAAAATTGAGTCTGTCGAGCTGGGATTCGAACCATCGACTGTGAACGAAAATACCGAACACAATGTAATCGAAAGGAACTACGTTCCATCCGGGTGTCCCTTGACACCTCTCAAGTTTTTTTATTTCTTAGTCAACGGGTTTAATAATTAATAAACTTTCATTTACATTTCTGTTTCATATTTGACTGTTCCATAGTATATTATATTATTATAGTTATTAATATCGATATGGCAAAAGTGTGTTGGATTTGCACTGGTATACTTGAGGACCTCGAGAGTGACATAGGCGTTGTGTCCTGAAAAAACGAAATGTTCGCGCAGGATCGAAAAAAAACTTCAATTCATGAAGTCGTGGGCATCATCTAGTTATCGATAAAACAATAAAGTACAGCTACTTTATTCGAAAAAAAATTGAAATATTTTCATAACATGAATTAAATGAGAATGTATGTTACAATCAAGGAAATGGTAAAAACAAGGCAATAGAAATGCTGTGTGCCACGTCGACCTATACAGAACGCATGTCGCGGCCTCGCAGCTACAACTACACACACTATTGCCTTACACCTTACTACGCAATCACGCATACACATGTACACTTAATGTTTTGCAGACAGAATTAAGCCGTAAAAATAGCGAGTTAAAGATGCAAATGCGTCGTATCATTCGCTTACCTCACACATCGCTGTATATTCTGTAGTACTGAATACGTATAGCGCTGGAGACTCCCAGAGTCTCCAGCGCCGCTGTGCACAGAATCTCTACGGTCACGCGTAAACAGAATTTCTACTGACTTGTTAACATTTCTGTGGTTACAATCTAACGTTAAACAATCACGCCTAAGCCTGATAAGCAGTGTTTATAAAAAAACACACGACTGCCCTCCTAATTAAAAAGGGTGCCATAAAGCCGTCTTATTGAATTATATTTAAAAAAAATTATTCGCGATGTTGTAAGGATATAATATATTCAAATCTGTTCAGGCATTCAGAAGTTTTGGTGGAATAAAGAAACTCACATAGGTACATACATACATGAAGGCTGAAAACATTAGACTCCTATTTGTGTAAAAAGAAATATGTATGTTGTTTCAGTTGCCCCTTTGTCCGCAAGTGTCGCGATCAGCAATGACGGGGAAGAGCACTCAACTGAAGCAGCCGATGCAGGCCCGAGCAGTGAACAAGCGACCACAACAGTCAGCGGCGACTTAGACTACCGATCTGCCGATAGCGACAGTAGAACAAACGATAACATCGATAGATACACGAATTGTGTAGTGAAACTATACGATGTATTCGGTGAAAAAGTTGTGCCAAAACCAAGTGCATCTTTGACGAAAACGCGAAAACTTGTTATTTCATGTGATAGTGATTTTAACTTTAAAAATAAGTGTTTTGAGATAGAAAGTCAGAATGAAATTCACGCCAGGAAATACATTAAACCAGCCACTGCTGAAGAACAAGTACCAATAAGCTTGCAAAGTAGAACTGATTGTTTAAATAATGACATCACGAAACAATGTATGTATACATCAGACAGTAGCTCCCGTATTCAGGAAAAAATGTATATTTGTGACTTTTGTCGGGCAACATTTCAGCTAAAAAGTCTCTTAGTAAAACACATACAGAGCCACACGACAGTAAATAGATTTACTTGCGAGATTTGTCATTACAAATGTAAATATAAATGTGGTTTAACGAGACACATGATTACTCACACTGGTGAGAAGCCTTTCTCTTGTAAGTTATGTGAGCATAAAACTGCAAGTAAAAGTAATTTAGTAGTTCACATGAGGCTGCACACTGATGAAAAGCCTTTCTCTTGTAAGTTATATGAGTATAAAAGTGTACGTAAAAATAATTTTGTAGTTCATATGAGGAAGCACACTGGTGAGAAGCCTTTCTCTTGTAATTTGTGTGAGTATAAAGCTGCTCGAAAAAGTGATTTAGTTGTTCACAATATGAGGAAGCACACTGGTGAAAAGCCTTTCTCTTGTAAGTTGTGTGAGTATAAAAGTGTACGTAAGAATAATTTTGTAGTTCATATGAGGAAGCACACTGGTGAAAAGCCTTTCTCTTGTGAGTTATGTGAGTATAAAAGTGTACGTAAGAATAATTTTGTAGTTCATATGAGGAAGCACACTGGTGAGAAGCCTTTCTCTTGTAATTTGTGTGAGTATAAAGCTTCTCGAAAAAGTGATTTAGTAGTTCACAATATGAGGAATCACACCGGTGATAAGCCTTTCTCTTGTAATTTGTGTGAGTATAAAGCTGCTCAAAAAAGTGATTTGGTAATTCATATGAGGAAGCACACTGGTGAGAAGCCTTATTCGTGTAACTTATGTGAGCATAAAACTACAACTAAAAGTAATTTAACAGCTCACATGAAAGCACACCGGTGAAGGACCCTTTCTTGTTAATAACACAAGTGTAAATGTGCAGCAAGAGACAATTTGTTGACACATAAAAAACCAATCTGACAAAGAGGCTTATTCTGAACCATGTTACATGTTAGTCACACATCGGCGGCATCGACACGTAATCGCTAAAGCCGCATCTGTCAGTCTTTACTACTTGCCCGAGTCATATCAAATATTGCGCGTGTGTTGACCGGTGGGTGGTCTGGCCAACACACTCAGGCGCTCATTCGGCGTGTCGTATGTATCTACTTGTATATTGTGTCATAATTATGTCATTAAACCAAGAAATAAGCCTAAAATCTACATAAATAACTAACCCAATTATAACATTAACTTAATATAGATACTTATTTATACTTGAGCCATTACATTATTTACAAGTAACAACATTAGGATCACAGGAATGTGAGGATGCTGCACGAGTCGTCATCGATAAAGGGATGCCGTTCGGACGCAGGTAGCCGGCTGGCTGGGCGACGTGGTAGCCGGCTAGCTGGGCGACGCGGTAGCCGGCTAGCTGGGCGACGCGGTAGCCGGCTAGCTGGGCGACGCGTTAGCCAGCTAGCTGGGCGACGCGGTAGCCGGCTAGCTGGGCGACGCGATAGCCGGCTAGCCGGGCGACGCGGTAGCCAGCTAGCTGGGTGGCGCGGTAGCCGGCTAGCTGGGCGACGCTGTAGCCGGTTAGCTGGGCGACGCGGTATCCGGCTAGCTGGGTGGCGCGGTAGCCGGCAAGCTGGGCGACGCTGTAGCCGGTTAGCTGGGCGACGCGGTATCCGGCTAGCTGGGTGGCGCGGTAGCCGGCTAGCTGGGCGACGCTGTAGCCGGTTAGCTGGGCGACGCGGTATCCGGCTAGCTGGGAGGCGCGGTAGCCGGCTAGCTGGGCGACGCTGTAGCCGGTTAGCTGGGCGACGCGGTATCCGGCTAGCTGGGTGGCGCGGTAGCCGGCTAGCTGGGCGACGCTGTAGCCGGTTAGTTGGGCGACGCGGTATCCGGCTAGCTGGGCGACGTCGCGTGGTAGTGGCGGGAAAAATAATAATCTCAAATTTTACGATTAATTATCGTAAGTATTATAATATTAATTTAAGCTTTATCTTATATATAAAATTCTCGTGTCACAATGTTAGTTACCTTACTCCTCCGAAACGGCTGGACCGATTTTTATGAAATTTTGTGTGTGGTGCGGGAATAATATAAAAATTAAGGTTTTTGCGGTTAAAATATGCAGTGGACTGTAGGGATAAAATGATGGGAATTTGGGTACCTTTCTTTCCTCCAGGTTTTTCGCCAATCGCCACGTGATGAGCTAGCTGCACGATGAGTTCTCAATTTCACGGCGCACTTTCACTTGAGAGTTTGTTTTTAAGCAAGCTTGCGGTTTTATTATATTGTTAAAACACTATATAAAGTTCACACTCAATTATGCGGTGCGGGCGGTTTGATTATGTTTTTATACGACACGACACGTCGAAGGCGGGAGCGATATTTTCACACACTGAAGTTACGGGCGGGTTGGAGATATTGCATGTATAGGAATATGTGAAAGAGATGGGAATAATGTGCGGATGGAAGTTAGAGAGGGACAAATGGTTAAAGGTATTGTCTTTTTCTATTGCCATTTAAAATTATATAATAATAATCAGACATTTCCCCCCTCTATGAACTCTATGAGTTCAGAACATAATATATAAAGAAAAACATGCAAATATTTATAACATACTTATTTATATAATGAAATTAATGCGGTAAGTTAATTCTATTGTATTTAATTTATAGGTAAAGGACACAACCTTACGATGGGTCTTATGAACGTACTACTCTTGGTTTTAACTTCCGCCACTCTAGTTACTCCATCCTTACCCGGAAATAAGCGAGTGATACCTAAGAGAGTAATACCTAAAGTGCAACAGTGCGTGTTGCCAGTGATGACTTACGGATCCGAGACATGGTCGCTAACTAAGGGCCTCATAAGTAGGCTCAGGACCGCTCAGCGGGCGATGGAGAGAGCTATGCTCGGAGTGTCCCTGCGGGATCGAATCAGAAATGAGGAGATCCGTAGGAGAACCGGGGTCACCGACATAGCTAAGCGAGTCGCGATACTGAAGTGGAAATGGGCGGGGCACATAGTTCGAATAGCTGATGGTCGTTGGGGTCCCAAGGTGCTGGAGTGGCGACCCCGCACCGGGAAGCGCAGTGTTGGCAGACCCCCCACCAGGTGGACCGACGACATCAAACGAGTCGCAGGGAGCCGCTGGATTCAGGCGGCGCAAGACCGAGGCCTGTGGAAGTCCATGCAAGAGACCTTTGTCCAGCAGTGGACGTCTATCGGTTGATAAAGAAGAAGAAGAAGAAGAATACCTAAAGGCCACTGCAGTGGTGGAGAGTTGTCGCTACTGATAATGACTACAGTTCCTTCAGTTATAGGTTTTGAAGCAGTGTTCCACTTCTCGCGGGTTTGTAAAGTGTGTAGATACTCATTCTTGTAACGATTCCAAAAGGACTGCACAATTTTATCTAATAAAGAGTATCTACTTAATAAATTTATCTTCTCTCCACTCAAATCAGGCGCAGGTAGAGCCTCTAGCGGTGCGTTATTCAAGAAATGTGCAGGCGTAAGAGCGGTAGGTTCCGATGGATCAGAGCTCAATACATACAGCGGTCTACTATTGAGTATGCCTTCAATTTGCGTTATAACAGTTACCATTTCATCGTACGTTAAGATTTGATTGCCAATGACTCTAAATAATAGAGTTTTAGCGCTTTTTATATTGGCTTCCCATATTCCACCGAAATGACTACCGGTAGGCGGGTTTATCTTCCAAGTAACGCGATTCTTGGCAAGTTCATGGATGAAGGCCTTATAATAATCTTCGCTTTTTAATAAATCGAATAATTCCTTTAAATATCCTTTGGAGGATACGAGATTAGTAGCTCCATCGCTATATATGAACCTACAACATGCACCAGATCGAGACTTAAAGCGTTTATATAAGTTGAGAGAAGAAGCGGAAGTTAAATCTGGGGCAAGTTCAAAATGAACTGCCTTAGTTACTAAGCATATAAAGATGCATAAATATGCCTTCTGGCTGCGAATACCGCGCCCTCTTGTCATAGTGATATATAAAGGGCCGGCGTAATCGACACCTGTGTGAGTAAACGCATTGCACTGTTCTACACGACACGGCGGCAAATCAGCCATGAGCGGAAATGTTGGTTTAGGGTTTAATTTATAGCATTTAATGCAATTATGTATGCGTTTTTTAATAGCTTGTCGTGCGGACAGTATCCAATATTTCTGTCGAATTATAGAAAGCAATAGTTGCGGTCCAGCGTGTAGATTTTCGCGGTGATAATGGTCAATCATTATATCAATAATATGTCCCTTTTTCGGTAACAAAATAGGATGTTTTTGTGAGAAACTCAACGATGAGTGACTCAGACGGCCGCCTACATAGACTATACCATCACGAATAAATGGGTGTAATTTCTGAACTGCTGATGAGCAAGAAATTCCCTTTTTTAATTTGGTTATGTCATCAGAAAAACAAGTTTTCTGCACGATCTCTATAACCTTTGCCTCAGCTATGTCTAAATCGCTTGCGGTTATGGTTGGGCCCTTAGGTAATTTTTTAATGAATCTCAATACACACACTACTGCTCTGAGGTATTTAGACCACGACGAAAACTTCGTACCTGTTATTTTATTAAAGAGCAAAATCTCGCAAAAAAGTTTTACTCCTAACAGTAAATCAATGGGTCCTGGTACTGAGAAGTCATCGTCTGCAAGAGGTATATTTCTTATCACGCTTTGAAGAGCTGTCACGTCGACACGTGTATCTGGCAGCTGCGATGTTATACGTTCGACGACAAGCGGGCGAATAAAATACTCCTTACCTTCATCAAAGCGAGACTTGAATTTAAAGTCGCAAGCGCCTAAGATCCTTTGCGAAGTTCCACCTATTCCTTGTACTTCCGAAAAGCGATTTTGAGAATCAATAGGCAGCGACAAGCGTTTGCAACAAGCTATACTGATGTAATCTTGCTGGGACCCTGGGTCCACAAGGCAGCGTAAGTAGTGAGTGCGGTTATATTTAACATAAATTTTTATTTTAGCGGTACCTAATAAGGTTGTCATAGCGGTGCGATCGTGACGTTCACGAGAGATAGTACAGACAGATGCGGGAAAATTATCGTGCGGTTCATTAACTGAGTCTGAAACACTCATTTTTGCGGGTGCATTAGCGGGTTTAGCAGATTGCATTATATTATTATCAGAATGACTGCTCGACACATTGCGAGATACGTCATCTGAATGAGCGGGGTGCGATAGCGAACGAAGGTGCGACGTGCTATGTTTCGAAGGCTTATTCACAACTACAATACAATTAGATTTGACAGCCTTAGAATTGCTAGTTTTAGAAAAGCACAGGGACGAAAAGTGGCGCAATTCACAATTGGCACAGTTATGCTCCGAGGTACACGCGAAATTCCTGTGGGATACACTACAGCAGTTGGTACAGTAGGAGTTCTTCTTTATAAAGTCGAATTTCTCCTTAGGGGTGAGCTTATTAAATTCAACACACTTGTATAAGTGATCATGTTGTACCTTTCCACACAGAACGCATTTACTAACTTCATTCGAACGACTAGAGTCGTCGGTATTTATAAAAGATTTAGTAGTCTTAGTAGAAGGCGTAGGTATAATTTTAGTGCGCGGTTTACTATAAGACTGTGTCTCTGAATTCCTAAAAAGACTCCCTCTAGACACCACCCTACTCTGCTCTTTAACGAAATCTATAAGATTTTTGTACGATGGTATCTGTTTTTTGCGGTTAATTATCTCAAACATCCTGACCGTATCGGCGTCTAGCTTTGTAGTAGCTATGTGGAAAAATATAAAATCGGTCAAGTCTAATTTTAATTGTTTAAGCGCTTCTACTGACGAATCAAACATATTTATGAATTGGTCTAACGCGTTATTATTATTACTAGCGAGCGGTTTAAATTGTAATATTTTATTCAAGTAAGTTGAGGCAAGTGCGCGTGGAGCGTCATACTTTTCTATTAGAGCGTCCCAAATGACAGAATAATTTTCGGCGGTAGCTGGCAACCCCGAACACACTGTGGCGGCTTTATCTGTCAATTTCCCGACAAGATAAAAAACTCGTTCAGAATTATTTAAATTAGGGTTGTCATGTATCATACTTTTAAACTGCTGATAAAACAAAGGCCATTTGGTTAAATCCCCATCAAAAGAAATTAAATTAATTGGAGGTAGGTGCGATTTTAATTTGGGGAAGTGCGAAACAGGTCTTTGTTTTTCACTGTCCGAAACTACTACATTGCGTGATAACGAAACAAAACAGTTCCTCAAAGGAGGTCCAAGATTGATAATTAATAGGTATCTTAGGATTCAACTGTAACTGAGTAGCATTGTATTGGTCCAATATTTGTTCAAATTCCTTTCGCAAGGTGTCCAAATTAGATGCCTGCGACGTAAGAATATGCATTTTGCTTAAATCTTTTTCCACCTCCATTGCGGTGTCATAAATACGTTGCATTCGTGAAAAAATTGCATCCCGTTTTGCTTCTAACAGTTGCTAGTTACATTCATCGCTTAAATGGGCGGTTACTTCACGTCACTCATTTTAAATGGAATGAATTAATAACTCGAGCTCGTAAACGTGTGCCTCCTTTGTGTATTCAGAGATAAGATAAGAAACAAGTTCAATACAATAAAATTAGCTACCAATAAATTTGATCCTTATCGTATAAGCAATAGCGTTCAGTTTTCAGTGGTCAGACCACCCCGCGCGGTGAGCGGTGAGCGGTGAGGGGGGAGCGGCGCTGAAAGTGATCGTAGGCCGATGCTTATGCCCATATAAGGTATTGAAATTGAAATGAGTTCGGTGCGCGCGCAGCACGACTAAATAATAATTATGGCGGTGTTAACAAATGTTTTCAGATTTGTTACGAGTAGAAATATGTATTGGATTACCTCTTTTACACTACACACATGTTATAATATGATATGATATCAACATAGAATAGTATAAGTGATTAATAGATGACAATATAATGATAAATATGCGTATAATATATTATTTGCGGAATATAATTATAAATATGCGTATAATATAATAATTTGCGGAATATAGTTATATACGATTAGTGATTTACCTAGGAAGAAATGTCTGTTTATACAGGTTAGAATCGAATTAGAAATGATTCAGATCGGGCCGAAGTGACCAAAAATTATGGTGCGGGAATAATATAAAAATTAAGGTTTTTGCGGTTAAAATATGCAGTGGACTGTAGGGATAAAATGATGGGAATTTGGGTACCTTTCTTTCCTCCAGGTTTTTCGCCAATCGCCACGTGATGAGCTAGCTGCACGATGAGTTCTCAATTTCACGGCGCACTTTCACTTGAGAGTTTGTTTTTAAGCAAGCTTGCGGTTTTATTATATTGTTAAAACACTATATAAAGTTCACACTCAATTATGCGGTGCGGGCGGTTTGATTATGTTTTTATACGACACGACACGTCGAAGGCGGGAGCGATATTTTCACACACTGAAGTTACGGGCGGGTTGGAGATATTGCATGTATAGGAATATGTGAAAGAGATGGGAATAATGTGCGGATGGAAGTTAGAGAGGGACAAATGGTTAAAGGTATTGTCTTTTTCTATTGCCATTTAAAATTATATAATAATAATCAGACAGTGTGCATATCGGGTAGGTCTGAGAATCGGCCATCATCTATTTTTCATACCCCTAAATGATGCGCGACCAACCACTAAATATTTTTGTTGGCGGTACGAAGTTCGCTGGGTCAGCTAGTAGCATATATTATAGTTTGTTTTTAGAATCAGAAATAAAGAAAAAACATCCTAAGCACTATTTTGTATTATTTCCTTAGCCTCCCTCGATCTTCATTACATGTTATCGACCATTGACAAATTCTTTTTTAACCTCCGACAAAAATTACGGTTGTTCCATAAGGATTTCAAATGTATACAAAAATGTTCATTTTATATTTACATACTAGCTGATGCTCGCGACTTCGCGTGGCTTTAATTTTTTATAATCCCTCGGGGAACTCTTTTTTTCCGGGATAAAAAATAGCCTATGTCACTCTCCAGGTCCTCAACTATGCCCATGCAAAAAATTACGTCGATCCGTAGCCCTGTTAGGGTGTGAATGAAGGACAAACCAACAAACAAACACACTTTCGCATTTATAATATTAGTATTATTTTAACATGAAAAAGTAGTTATTGGGCAATTCTCCTAAATGTTGGCTAAGGCATGTCCCAGGCTGGAGAACGTAGGTTAAAACTAACTCAGGCTTATGTAACTTTTTTTGTAGATACTAGATAGTGTCCTCTATATCGTCCATCAAGAAAAAGAAGATAAAAGAGGTGAGATCCAGCTTAAAAAAAAAAATTAAACCTCCATTTTCTAACCTCCATGACTGTCCCACTGCTTATGTTGTATGTAACAAACTTATTTATTTAAAAACATAGTCGATTAAAAATTCTCAAAAAAATATATTTCAATAATGAATAATTAATCTTTAAAATAACAACAGTAGCGTGAGGTTACGTCTTAGAATTAGTTTTTTATTAGTATTTAAAATCTGTCCCACGACTTTTTAATCATTACCGTGCTCTTGTGCAAACACTATTGTAACTACCCACATATCCATACAATCCGCATCGTCGTCGCGTCTAACGTACAAAGTCAGTTGCCTTGAGCAATTCATGTCGAATGGAGGTGTGTACGTCGTCGGGTACTGAAATATTTGGCATTCTCCAACGGAAATTTCATTTTGGCAACTTTCATCGCTCATTCATAGGACTCTCACCATACCGTAAGTAGTTATCACATTTATATGTTTGTATTTTTTATATATTTCAAATATGTTTTACTTTCTAACAAAGCACATTAAAAAAAATTACTATGTTTACTTATCAAGGAAAAATTTAATTACTAAACAATTCTAATTACCATGATCCTAATTACCATTATTACCAGGGCCATTTTACGTACTATGGTAATTGGGCATTAGCTAGTTAATTAGAGTAATGCTTGAATGTATGGGATCTTCTAGATTTTAATGACCTCCCTGGCCCTGTGGTGAGTACTTTGGACTTAAAAACTGAGTCTTCATGGGTTTGACTCCCGGCTGGTGCAATTTTGGATGTTGTAAAATTGTCTCCAGACTGGTCTGGCCGAGGCTAGTTACCATCCAATACTCTACCAGCAAAGATGTGCCGCGCCATGTGATTTAGCGTTCTGGTACGTATCAGCGTAGAAACCGGTAAGTTGTTTAAGTTTAATACCAGGTAAGCTCGAAACCATCTTAGACTGCATTCAACACTTACCCCAGATTATCGCGGTCAAGGACCAACTTGTAGTAACATATAAAAAGTTATAAGTAATCTGTGTTGAATGATTATGGCTGTATTTTGATACTGTTTGGGTGTTGGTAATGACAACATCGTTATATTTACCAACAATAAAATTAACTAAACCGAAAAAGATGGGCAAAAAAGGCTCGAATGGTATGCGAAGATAAAAAAAGATCCTATAATATTATACCGAAAAAGATGGAGGATAAATCTTAATTCTTTTTATAGCTCAATCGCAATCAAACTCGCAGCATTGCAGCGTTGTATGGCGATTGACGACCTTTGGACTAGGTAAACCCCAGAACGTGGATCGCAACCCCTTCACCTTAACCAACGGCCGATATCGTGCAACAATCGCTTATCTTCCACACTCCAGCATTCCGTGGTCTCCACTGCCAGAGGGACAAAAAGGTAGCTGTCCAGAATAGGGGCATCTTTACTCCTTTTTTTAATGCAAAGGACTCTGCAGCGTCTACCTGTGTTTTCCGGCTGAGATGACATGGTGCGAATGTACTCATGCACGTCGCGTACCTCAGCATGCATTTGCTATTTTGCCATGGGACGAGTATCAAGCCATCAGGATGCTTGCCATCCATGTGACCCAAACCGGGTGGCTCGAGTACACACTACGCAGGGTACGTTGACCGAGACGAGGGCTCTGCGGACGATATCGTTCAGAGAGTGGTGACGAGAGAATCTGGCCACGCAACGACTGCAACTCAATGCGTGGTGGCCGTTGGCTTCCACCATGTAACCGCAGATGCATCGATGGAATTCGCAAACAGGCATGCAACCATGTTGGGAAGTCCTCAGTAGATATGTAATCTTCGGCACAGCAAAATAGTTTTGCAAGCGTAACATGGGCCGAAAGATCTTTCCAATGCTCTTGTTTGGCGGAGTGGCCTCCTTGCCTCAATGGCTTCCGGGATAGCAGAAGAAAAGATAGGAGACCCCAAGAGGAAAAAATTTTCAGCGTTAAACTCCTTGAGCCCAGGAACTAGGTCTTCAAAGTGAGGGAACAGAAGACGGGACTCTTGATTACAGGGGAAGAACTCTCACTTATTCATGTTCACCTTCAACCCCAGCTCCTTCAAGCAATGTATTAAAAGCAGTAGGTCACGTTCCACAACTTCAGGTTTGCCTCCTATAGTACCTACATCGAGTTACCAGATATTAAGGGGATTTGAGGTCGTGAAGAACTTTCTGAATGCTGAGGCTGAAGATGAGAGGTCTAAGCGGATCTCCCTGTTGGACATCAATCTGCGAAAGGATAGAGGTTTGGTTATAGAAGGCATTGGAGGGGGAATGTTAAAATTGCTGAAGAAAAGGATACAGAGTAGGAATCATAACTTTGCTTTGCTCAGTAGAATGTCCTTTTCCAGTGTATTGAAAGCGTTATGTATGTCAAGCTCCATGATAACACAGTCCTTGTTGCTTGGGTCTATAGCGAACAAATGCGTTGCGTGGATAGCCTAGCTTAGTGTCAAGACCTAACAGGTGCGGTCACAGGTAAGTCACTATTTCCTCCAAAGCCCTAGACCCTTATTTGATTTGAAGATTACCGAATATATAGATCTCATCAACGACACTGACAATTCTGTATCAAATTTTATATTATAATAATTATTATTAATTATGTTTGGCATGTTATTTGAAGAATATTTTGTGTACATAGAGCTATCTTATGTTAAACTCATAATATAATTAGACGCTTTTTGTAGGTAAGCCTAGGTAGGTCTGATAGGAAAATAACTGAATTTATTGATCTCGTCAGCAAGGCAGACTTTTGTTATGAATCTTTGTACGATTATGATTGGCATGCCATTTTTACGAGATTTACAAAGACGCTTCTTCTAGGTAACTTATTAACTATAATAATTAATCAATAATAATCGGAATTGAATCAAGAAAATTTATGAGTGACATTTTTATCTATTTTGTAAATCGTGATTGATACATTTGATTTATCAATTTTGAGGACATTTAATAAGTACGTACTTACCTAAGCAGATTTTTTTTTATATTTAAAGAAATACTACGATATTTCTTTCAGTTTTATTACTGTATTTTTCCACAATTACAGATTAAATAGATTTTATTAACAAAAACACTTATGTTTTATTTTTGTTTCTCATTCACAAAATTTTAACAAATTACCATATAGCATATTCTAATCACCATATTCCGGACCTCATTACCATGTCCCAATTTATCCTTACCATGGACACCATAATTACCAAATACGCTATTTCTCCAGGGAAACTAGGTTCTGGTGGAGGCCTTCCTCATCACTGTGATAAATGAAGGCACCTCTCTGTCAAGGCATACTTAAAAAACCAATAACTCAAAAAAAAAACTTTTTTTTTTCGTCGGACGTTTTAGCCAACAATTAGGAGAACTGCCCTATTGTGACGTAACTGTAATAGAATGCACAGGTAAAAGGCAAAAGGCCTTTCATATGATACCCCACTCGGTATAGTTATTTTAATTTAAAATTTCAAACCCCCGATTTTCCCCCTTTTTAATAAAACTAAAAATAATTTTCGTTTTTTTTTTACTCCAATGATGTTGGGCCACTATTATACACAACTATTCCAAATTTCATGTCGATAGCTTTAATAGTTACTGAAATAATCGACTGTGACAGACGGACGGACAGATGGAGAGTCTCACCATAAGGTGGAACCCTTATTACAATTTTTTACCATTTTGGTACGGAACCATAAAAAACCTTAGAGTGCCTACGTTATAAAAGGAACCTACTGTCAAAATTTCAAGTTTCTAACTCTAGGGTTTAGGCTGTGCGTTGATAGATCAGTCAGTCAGTAAGGACAAGTCTTTTTACAAGTCTGGCGTGTGATTGAGACGGAACGCTTTTTAACCGACTTCCAAAAAGGAGGAGGTTCTCAATTCGGCCGGTATCTTTTTTTTTTTTTTCTATGTATGTCCACCGATTTCTCCGGGATCACTGGACCGATTCGCGTGATTTTTAACCGACAGAGGATGTTTGCGAAATGGTCCCATAAAAATTTTAACCTTCAACTCTTCAAGCCTGATGCTGCAGGGATATTGCTAACCTAAAATAAAGAGATTTAGGAAAGGTCGGTTACGAATTATCATTGTAGGTAACAATTATGGACTACATCATGGAGCTCCAGGTCCTAGCTCCTCAATCATAGGATACTACACTTAAAAGCTTAAAATAAAAATTCTTTTCAAAAAACCGACTTCTAACGCCACTACAAAGTATAAAAATAATTTTAGTTTGTCCACGTTTGTTGAAGTCGGGCGGGCCTAAAATACAAAGTATGAAAACGACTCGCGATGCTCTCTCGACTTCTACAAACGAGTGTCTCATATTGTGTAGCGTCGCGCATCGGTTTCATAGTTTAAATTTAGGCCCGCCCGACTTCAACAAACGTGGACAAACTAAAATTATTTTTATACTTTGTAGTGGCGTTAGAAGTCGGTTTTTTGAAAAGAATTTTTTATTTATACAACTTTGTTGCATACTAGCTGATGCCCACGAATTCGTCCGCATGGATTTAGTTTTTAAAATCCCGCGGGAACTTTGATTTTCCGGGATGCCTATGTTACCCTCCAGGTTCTCAACTAAAACTATCCAAAAAATCACGTCAATCCGTAGCTTTGTATAGTTCTTGCAATTCACGAGGGCGACTGACTTATGGTTGTGTGTGTGTCGTATCTGTATAAGTGTGAGCGAGCGCAATGCTCGCGCCTGCCCGCTCCCACCTAGGCTTTACACAAGTAACCACAAGTAAATCTCACTCGCCTTCGTGAATTGCAAAAACTGTAGCTTTTCTAATTGATGCTCAAACCTACAAACAAATACACTTTCGCATTTATAATATATGTTAGTAAGGAAGAATTAATACTCCAATACAAATGTAACCAAACTTTTTTTTACCGGTGATTTAATTTAATTATTGTGACTTAAATATGATAGTTTGGTATATTCCCTCAGGTACTTTTTTGTAGAGAATAATGTGTAGGTATTTTAATCATGTAGTACCTATATAATTTTTATGTATCGTCAATAGTTTACTCAGCACATGCTAAATATATACATATAATAAAACTGTAACTGGAAGATTTCTGTACATTTAATATATTTTGAAAATTTTAATTGGGGGATGCTTTACTATCGATACTGAGCCCAAAACAGATTTTTATTTAATTTTTGTCTGTTTGTTTGTCCTTCTTTCACGTAAAAACTACCGCACAGATTTCTACAAAATTTTATACCGTGGTAGCTTATTACTCGGGTCAACATCTAGGCTACTTTTTATCCCGGAAAATCAAGGAGTTCCCGAGGGACTTTAAAAACTAAATCCACGCGGACAAAGTCGCGGGCATCAGCTAGTGCTAAATAATGCATTTTTTAGATAAAATTTTGCTACTTTGGGTTACATTAAACTACATAGTGTATTTAAACAACAAATACTGAAAACACCGATTTATATTATAATAAACAACCGGTTTGTAAGTTGTGACCAAAACAAACGAGCATTTTTTCCCATATGCTAATTAGGGTTCCGTACCCAAAGGGTGCCAACGGGACCCTATTACTAAGCCTCCGCTGTCCGTCCGTCCGTCCGTCTGTCCGTCCGTCTGTCAGCGGGCTGTATCTCGTAAACCGTAATAGATAGACAGTTGAAATTTTCACATATTGTGTATTTCTATTGCCGCTATAACAACAAATTAATAATAAAAATTAAATTAAAAAATAAAGGGGGATCCCAATCCTCCCAATCTTAATCCCATACATGGAAAAGGCGTCGAAATAAAATTTTAGTTTTTTACCCTGGCATGTGGGGTGTCATTGTCTAGAACTCATTAAGTGGAGTTCAAATATATATTTTTTTTATTTTTTAGCTACAAAAATGAAGAAATGGGGGGCTGTCAAAGTTTTCGGTTTTAGACCAATATTGTTAGGGTGTCTCTGTTTTGTCATAATGATTTGACAAAGTTAAAACTACTCTTTACTACTTAGCTGATCAAAATTTTGTAACATCTTACACCGCTCAATCTCCTCGTCCTGCCTTCTCCGTCAACGTCACACTGGCGAATCAATCTGTGCCCAGTTGGCAAGCCAATTCGTTACTTGGGAATTGAATTGAAGTTACATGTGACGTAAATTCGTTACTTGGGAATTGAATTGAAGATACATGTGACCTATGGTGAAGATAGATGGTGGATTTCTGTAGTTTATGGTTTTATTTTATCGAAATATACATGAAACTTGGTATTTATATTTTCAAAATAAAGAAGTAGATACGTATTTCACAGTTTTTGAAAATTCAATGGAGATTGGCGAATTCCATAGAGTTTCTGATCCAGACAAACTGAACCATGGGCCTCAATCCCACGTTCACGAATCAAACTTCTCATGCTTGTTCTAGTAAACCAGTCTAACAAAAAAGTTCATCAAAGTCTATCAAATAAAATTGGGAGAAAAAAGATATTCACTTGTATTATATTGTATCTTTTTTCTCCCAATATTATATTAATAATTATTGAATAATTATATTTTTGATCCCCATCTTCTAAAAATATCAGGTTTACACAGAAAAATACTCTGAAAAATATTAATTAAAATTAAATGATTTCTGAAACTGAACGGGTTTTAAAAATTCTGGGTCAAAATTCGCCAACCTCCTTTTGAAATTTTGAAAAAAAGGTGTGTGTTATTTAATCATTTATTGATCCTGTTGTACTTAAAGTAAATGGATCTATGTTTGGAGCAAATTTTTGGATCGTAGGGTAGCTCAAGGTGTTTACACAGAATTGTGCAGCAAACAATTGTCTCACTGTGAATACTTTAGTGTATTCATACTTTATAAAGAAGAAATTTAATGTTTATATTATTGTGACATTTAATATTTAGGATGGATATAAAATCCACCCATTAGATTAGACTGCACTTTCACAGATCACAAAATGCATACAAAGACCCCAGACTCAAAATAGCTTACAAATTACCATAAACCACAGTTATTATGAATTTATCTGAGAAAGTAAGTCCTTTGTAAAAAGTAATATATTGTTTCAGCGGCCCCTTTGTCCGCGAGTGTCGCGATCAGCAATGACGGCGAAGAGCGCTCAACTGAAGCAGCCGATGCAGGCCCGAGCAGTGAACAAGCGACCACAACAGTCAGCGGCGACTTAGACTACCGATCTGCCGATAGCGACAGTAGAACAAACGATAACATCGATAGATACACGAATTGTGTAGTGAAACTATACGATGTATTCAGTGAAAAAGTTGTGCCAAAACCAGATGCATCATTGATTATAACACGAAAAGTTTTTATTTCTTGTGATAGTCAGAAAGATTTTAATAATATGAGTAACTAGCTGATGCCCGCGACTTCGTCCGCGTGGAAAAAGTTTTTAAAAATTGCTTTGTCGTTGCACTACGCCAGTATCTAGTCCGTACTTCGTGGTATAGAGCTACAATAGCAACCCACAATCGACATTTTCTTCAGCCGGTACCCAGCAGCATAAAGAATGAGGAATTGGTACTTGGAGTTCAATGATGTAGCCCAGTGGTGTAACAATGGGGGGAGGGTGATTCCTAAACCAAATCGAATGATTGTGAAATTAGGTGAATAGATTGATGTCATCTAAGAATACAAAGCTACTGTACGAAGTTTTTGTAAAAGCAAAACGGAAGCTCGAATTTTTTTTACGGCAGCTTGCCACTGCGTAGTTCATACTTGGTACCCATTACCCATTTAGGTGAGCAGGACCCAGCACCAGCAGAATTCGTCCAGTTACAGTTTTATTATTGTATAGTTAGATGGATGAGTTAGGATTTTGTTTGTTTGTTGTTTTTACATTGTTTTTTTTTTGAATATATTATTAAACGTTTTGTTTTTTTACTTTATTTTTTATTTAAAATATGTAGTTAATAATTAATTAATTAAGACTAATTAAGATTAATTAATTAAGAATAATGTAGGTATATTATTTTATTCTTATTTGTTAATCATAATTATTTTTTATTGTTAGTTAATTTATTATTATATCTTTTTTAATATCGTTTTAAACGTTTTATATTTAAATTTATTTTTTTATACAATATTCTTTAAAGCATAATTATATTTTATATTGTTTTTTAAATATATTTTTTGAACGTTTTATTTTTTACTATATTTTTTGTGTATAATATGTAGTTAATAATTATTTTTATTTATGTATTAGTTTTAATTAATTTAATTTATAATTAATTAAGGCTTATTAATGTTTATTATTTTATTCTTTTTCGTTCGGATGGATGGATGGATGAATGTAACATGGCTGTTACTACGACTTGTACTTGGTTGTGACTTCAAAAGGAGGAGGTTCCCAATTCGTAGGAATCTTTTTTTATGTATGTTCACCGATTACTCCTCCTCCGAAGACGCCTGAACCGATTTGGAAAATTCTTTTTTGTTTCAAAGGGAATACTTCCCGGATGGTCTCATTTAAATTTTATCGAAATCAGTCGAGCGGTTTTTAAAAAATAACAATAAATTAGATACTTTGCATTAGCGCGGGCGATTGAAGTCGGTTTTAAAAATAGAATTTTTTATTATAGATTTCATTACAAATGTTTGTTCCCGAGACAAAAGTAGCCTTTGTCACTTTCCAGGTCCTCAACATTACCTGTGTAAAAAACCACGTCAATCTAAACTCAACAAATGCGTAAAAAATAGCGACGCATACATACATACATACAAACATACATACATACAAACATACATACATACATACATACATACATAATTGCCGCGTTATTAAAAGAAATACGTGAAAAGTAACATGCGGAAATCACGCAGGAACTGTTTGTTTTCCCGGGATATAATGTAGCTTTAGTCACTTTTCAGGTCCTCAACTATGCCTATCAAAATACCACGTCAATCTGTAACTCCGTTGGCGCATAATTGAATCCCATTATCCCGCAGGAACTGTTTGTTTTCCCGGGATTAAAGGTAGCTTTTTCACTTTTCAAGTCCTCATCTTTGCCTATCCAAAAAACCACGTCAATCTGTAACTCCGTTGGCGCATAATTGAATCCCATTATCCCGCAGGAACTGTTTGTTTTCCCGGGATTGTTGGTAGCCTTTTCATTTTTCAAGTACTCATCTTTGCCTATCCAAAAAATCCATACCAATATCCCACAGGAACTGTTTGTTTTCCCGGGATAAAAAGTAGCCTTTGTCACTTTCCAGGTCCTCAACTTTACCTGTGTAAAAAACCACGTCAATCTAAACTCAACAAATGCGTAAATAACAACGTCAATCTAAACTCAACAAATGCGTAAATAATAGCGACATACACACATACATACATACATACATACATACATACATACATACATACATACATACATACATACATACATACATACATACATACATACATACATACATACATACATACATACATACATACATACATACATACATACATACATACATACATACATACATACATACATACATAAATGCCGCGTAATTAAAAGATAAATATGTGAAAAGTAGCATACTAATATCCCGCAGGAACCGTTTGTTTTCCCGGGATAAAAAGCAAGTAGCCTTTGTCATTTTTCAGGCCGTTAACTTCACCTGTGCAAAAAAATCACGTAAATCTAAAACTCCATTGCGTGTATTTTGAAGGACAAATGCGAAAAAAATAGCGATGCTATCCCGCAGGAACTGTTTGCTTTTCCGGGATAAAAAGTAGCCTATGTGCTATTCCAGACTATAATCTATATCTGTGCCAAATTTCAGCAATATCGGTTCATTCGTTGTCGCGTTAAAGAGTAACAAACATCCATCCATCCAAACATCCATACATCCATCCTCACAAACTTTCGCATTTATAATATTAGTAGGATGAATCAAAAAGTCAGAATGAAGTTTCCACCAAAAAATATATTGAACCAGCCACTGATGAAAAACAAGTTAACAAACCACGAAAAAGTCTGTCAGTAAAACACATACAGAGCCACGACACAGTAAATAGATTCACTTGCGAGATTTGTGGATTCAAATTCAAATACAAGTGTTCTTTAATGAGACACCTGAGAACTCACACTGGTGAAAAGCCTTTTGTGTGTAGTTTATGTGATTTTAAAACTGCTCACAAAATTAGTTTTAGTGATCACATGAGGATTCACACGGGTGAAAAGCCTTATTCGTGTAAGTTATGTGAGTATAAAACTGCATATAAAAGTAATTTAATAATTCACACGAAGAATCACACTGGTGAAAAGCCTTTTTCGTGTAAGTTATGCGAATATAAAGCTGCTCATAAAAGGCGTTTAGTAGTTCACATGAGGAATCACACTGGTGAAAAGCCTTATTCCTGTAAATTATGCGAGTTTAAAACTGCACATAATGGTCATTTAGTAGTTCACATGAGGCTGCACACTGGTGAAAAGCCTTATTCTTGTAAGTTATGCGAGTATAAAGCTACTCGTAAAAGTCACTTAGTAGTTCATATGAGAAATCACACTGGCGAAAAGCCTTATTCGTGTGAATTATGCGAGTTTAAAACTGCACGTAGTGATTATTTAGTAGATCACATGAGGAATCACACTCGTGAAAAGCCTTATTCGTGTAAGCTTTGAGAGTATAAAAGTGCTCGTAAACGTGATTTAGTAGTTCACATGAAGAAGCACACTGGTAAAAAGCCGTTAGTGCCTGTTTCACCACTTGCTGATAAAGTGCCTGATAGCCTATCCACAACTAATCTGAAAGATAGCATTTAAATTTCTTTTTCACAAGTGTCCGTTAAGACAAGCAAGCAAACTCAAACTCAAAATTATTTATTTCATGTAGGCCAACCTGTGGCTTCTGCTGCGAGGATTCTGCTGAGAAGAGCCGGCAAGAAACTCAGCAGTTGCTCTTTTCAAAATAATCATTTTACAATATTAATAAGTAGCTATTAGGGTTGTCGGGGGTGTTTTTGCAGTTATTTACAATAATTTGTTGATTTGCATGATTTTACGATTATTTTTTTCGATATTTTTTTCAAAGGTTATGGAAATGTAAACATATTTGTTTTGTAATGTAGACGGTAGGACAGTATTTTTGCCCTTCGAATAAGCCCATTTTTATCTCAGTAAGACCAAAACTTTGAGAGATATGATTCTTTTTGTACACGTTTAGAGAATATTTCAGTACAAAAACAAAATGGCTGCTACATAGGGGGAAAGTGGATTGGGCCCAAGTTTAGGGTGTATTTGTACTTAAAAATAGTTGTTATATAAGTGTTTAAAATATAGCTAGTTCATGTCCGGACACACTGTATATGGCGCGTTTTCCACCGGAGGCACCAGTTGACCTGAAGTGATGCTGTGACCGCGCGCTCTCCGCCCTCTATCTCGAAAACGGTTCACCGTATAAAAAAAAATTTTAAAGAAAATTTGTAGAGAATTTTGTATTCTACAATATTGATAATAAATACAAATAGGAAAAAACCCATAGGAAATGAGATATTTACAAAAAAAGCGCAAAAAACCGATTTTTGTGACCTTTGACCTTGAAATTTAATAGTTGCGTACACCCTACCATATGTAGGTTTTGAGACAACTTTTAGGGTGTCAATATACAAGTATTTACAGACTTACAGCTGGGTATCTCGAATTCCGAGATTCTTACCTAATTTAAGCTTAAATGACTGGACTATCAGTGTGCGCATCGATTTGCATTTTGTCCATACAAAGCTGTCATTGTTCATAGAGTCAAATCGAATTATCGATGTGTCATGTACGCATAACACCCTATAGTCCGGGAGGAATCGGCGCATGCGTACCGAAAACTATTCCACCTCAATTTTTTTATGCGATCCTCTTCAAATGGCCCTCCTAATTATATCAATGCATGTTGCCAGGGCGCCACTTGGTGCCATATTGTTTAAACCGAAATTGTTTAAACAATTCCAAGGAATTGTTATTTTTCAACCGGTCAAATTTTTTTATATTCTTTATTGAAATACCAATAAAAAAGGTCCTACGACTTTTCACGATAAAGTTAATATTTTTAAAGATATGAATTTTTAAAGGTTCGAAAAATCTCAAATTTGGGTACTTTCGACCCATGAAAAATATATTAAAAAAAAACATAATGTTTAAGTAATATTTTTTTTTAATTCTCTATACAATAGTTAATAATATTGTTAATAGAGATTTAAAAAAATTTCATTGTTTATATCTTTTTTTTAATTGTTAATTTCGCGCACTCACAAGAATTACGCTTACCTTTAAGAAAATTTTTAAGAAAATTTTATTGACCTAATAACTAGGTCAGTGTCAATAACTGGGTCTTTTACTTTACTTTCCGTTTTAATAACAAAAAAGTAATATAAACTGATAAAAAAGTAATTTTAATGACATGTTCCGATTTATGCGTAAATAACTTTTGAAAAATTGATTTCAGAAAAATTTTTATTAAAAACAAATTGTAGACAATTTAATTATTAATAGCATTGCTACTTAAAGGTCCCTTAAGTATCGCTGTCTCTCTCTGACTCATGCGTTGCATCGGCCTCTCTGTGTCTTAAATCATTATTTATCATTTATCTTAAATACTATCAACTTTATCAAGATTGTTAAAGAGAGCAATGTTATTAATAATTAAATTGTCTACAATTTGTTTTTAATAAATTCAGTCCGTCCGTCCGTCTGTCAGAGCCTTATATCTTCTGAATTACTGAACGTAATTACTTCAATTTTAGATATGATATGTAAACCGATGGCCTCCAGCCGAAAATGGCTTAAAAAGTTATAAAAATCTTTATTTCAGGGGGGCTCTCATAGAAGCGAATGCGAAGTAAAATATATTTTTTTGCATTTTATAGGGTTGCAGTACCTCATTTTAAAGATAATTTGGAACAGAGTACAAAAGTATATTTTTTTTAATTTTTTTTTCCTAAAATTGACGAAATGGGGGCTTTCAAAGTGGAGATTGTATTCGAGGCTAGATCTCTAAAACCACATTTTTTTAAACTTGAAACTTACACATAATTTGAGTTATATTCTGTACTTGAACAACAAATACTAAGATTAGATAAATATTATAAAGAAACGAAATTATTTAAGTTTTAATGGGCATCAATGTTTTAACAAAACTTCACTATACTGTTAATAGATGTCGCTGTCTTTAATATTGTAAATACAGTTTTGCGTCAGCTATTCTTATTTTGTCTATTACTAATTATGTTACTCAATTAGCAAATTATTATCAATAAAAGTATCACGTTGTTTTTGCAAAAGTAAATCCGTTTCTATTTACAATAATTAGACGTTAGCACCTATTTACTACCGCATGATGCTTGTATGATGGTACTGTGTCTATGAATGTAAAGATGAGCGCGCATCTAGACATGCTCGCCGCAGAAGCCGCAAGCGCGCAATCATGGCAGTTTATAATTTTTTTTATTATTAAATCGTATACTACGTAACACCCGTTCAGCGAACCAGCTGAATTTTAGTAAAATACTGTAGGCATACGCATCCCATCCACGAAAGCAGATGACGATTGACGTCATCAGATTCGGCGCGTTTTAATTACAATATAATATAGTTAAAACTACCTTATGGGAATTATGGGATACCGCGAGGTCTCAGTTCGGGGCGAACCACTAGTTTAAATGAAACCTAAAGAGAAAGTGCTTACAATTTATAGTATTTTCTAAGGCAGTATTGAAAAATTACCCTAGTCCTGTATTTATCGAGATAGATTGCCTTTACGACCATAAATTTTAAAATTAATGTTCTTTACACCCTTCAAATTTTCATCCTATGTTATTATCTAAGGGCGTAAATCTACTTTACTGTACAAAACAGAACAAAATAAGGAAATAATCGACAAGTGTAACAATTTTTAGGGTCGTAAGGATTACCCGCTAAAATATTCTGTAAGGATAATTCAATGAATTATGTAACAATGTGTTTTATATAATATATTTTCTTTAAAAAAAATAACAAAATAACAAATTATTCAATTAAAACATACATTTGTGTAATGAAATTGAGTTCGTTAATTAAAATTGGATCATCATCAATAGCCTATAACAGTCCACTGCTGGACTAAAGGCCTCTCCCAAAGGGAGGGTTTGCCTATAATCACCACGCGGGGCAGACGGGTTGGTGATCGCAGTAGATGGTAGTAGTAGCACAGAGGACGCTGCTGCCCGTTCTCCGATAAATTCCCTTAGTCGCCTCGTACGACACCCGCGGGAAGAGCAGGGGTGGTAACAACTGTATTCTGATCTGCCGTCACCACACGGCAATGGAAATTTAAAATTGGATACAAAGCTTTAAATTGTAACTCTTTTCATTACTTAATTACTTTCACTTCTTTCTTTAAACTTTATAAACTTTATAAAATTTAATTAGTTTCATTTCTTTATTTAATCATTAATTAGCTAATTAATTAGTTTCACTTCTTTCTTTAATCAACTTTATAAACATGGTTTCTTTACTCATTTTCCTTCTCACTTTCTTCATCATCCTCTTCGTCTGTTTCGTTTAGTCTCGCGTAACTCAGAATTGTATGGCAGTTCCCTATATTCAATATGAAATCTTTTAGGTATTGTTCCATTTTCACAAAGTTTTTTCAGATCTTTATATTTATCAGCTGCTATTGGTAATCTTCTGTTGTATAGCTGCTTCACTGCATCCATAGCAATCTCTGGTTCATATTAATGTCGCTTTTTTCCCTTTTGACCGTCCTATCCCCTTTCCTTTTCATTTCCCTGGGGTTCTTTCACATAATTTTACAGAATGAGTCTCTCAATGTCGTTGGTGTGAATGTATTTGTGGCTAATTGACCAAAATTTAAAAATCGGAATATTCCATGACATTGACTTTGTAAGGTCTCGGTATTTTGCGGGATGTTTCAAAATATGTAGACCATTGCGAGGGACACCATGGAATAATTTTTCGCACTTCTCTTTCGATAACAGCATGAACTGTATAGACAGGCATGTATGTATAGCCCGGGAGTAAATAGTTCATTTGAATTACCTCCAAATTAATTGCTGATTTTGGGAAATGGTTCACGGCAGCCAATACGGTTTTGTTTTTGTTCTGGCCACTACACAAACGCAGTACATCAGCAAATGTTTTACGCCCATTTTGTCGTTTTCTTCAAGATATTTCATTAAGCAAGTTGCAATTTCGTTGCTTCCTCTCTCACCATCACATTCTCCCCACGTATAACAATTAACAATACAATTCGGTGTTTCATAGTATTACTCTCGACTTTATTTTTCTGTATTAATAAAATGAGAAACTGACTGAGTGATTCAGCGCACAGCCCACACCTACTATACTTGGCCTAGGAACATGTATTTGACTATAGGTAATTTATAACGATTATTAGAAACATTTTAATTGGGTAAGGGTTGAAAGTTTCTGTACAGAAATCAAATTCAACGATATGAAGTGAATACTTTAGCTTGGTGTGATGTATGTGGGTAGGTAATTTTATTATAATTTCGTACTTGTCAGATTCGATGGTAATGTCCGTTCTACGTGAATGCATGATGCAAGAGAAAGTACGTGGTGGTATTTATCCAGTTATTTCATTAGCGATCAGTATTTCTTTTGGAAAGAATTTCACGCGTGTGTGATTGTGTCATCATTCAGGCCTTTACGTCTGTTCTAGACAATTTAAACATTGTCTCGGAGGCATTTTCTCCGGTGACTGTGGAGACCGATCCGTGAGCGACAGTTACGTCCGCACTTGCTGCAACAAAACCCGATGACCACAGACGCAGTTTCGGCGCTGGAACGCCTACTTGCTCTCCTGTGCGCTAAGACTTTAAACCAAGCATCGTCGTGAACTCTACACCCCTAACCCACGCTTCTCCTCCAACCGTTCCTGTCATCCGCCAGCTTCTCCCAATTCTTGTGCTTTATGGTAAATTCGGTCATGTCCCTCTTGGCGTAATCTTTAAAGCGCAGCCGTGGTCTGCCCACGTTTCTCTTCGCGTGTGCAACTGCGCCAAGAAGTACTTGCTGAGGCAGGCGAGATGAGTCCATTCTATGCAAGTGTCCCAGCCAACGGAGACGTTTTTGCTTTAACAATGCAGTAAGGCTGAAAGACTAATAATAACAAACAGCTTGTGGACTTCATCCTACATGATTATGAACATATTGACGTGTGCGTAAATTGGTTCCAAAATGTCAAGTCTTGAAATAAAATAATATACTTCGTAGAAGGTTGTGATTTTTTTTTTTTTTGTAAAATGTGTTGTAAAAATTTTTTCAACAATATCCGACAAGCATTTGTGTTGTGAAAATATTTGCCCTCTATTTGCTATGGGCCTCATAAGGAGGCTCTGCCCAATTTCACCAACATCCCCTAAACAATCACATAGTTAGACAACCGCTAAGCTAAAAGATCCCATAAACAAACCCATAACTCAGTACGTTTCAGGACGTTCTCATTAGTCTCCCTATCTCTCCAAGTGATGCCCAAGATTTTGCGTAAGCAGCGCATATGAAAGGCGTTAAGTCGGCGTTCCTGCTTCGCATATGATGTCCACGTCTCTGCTCCATACAAGAGTGTACTTAGAACACCTGTACTGTAAACTGTCATCTTTGTTTTTAAAGTGAGATGTTTATTATTCCAAACTCTTGTGTTGAGACGACCGAACATCGACACTTAAACTATTAACAATGTCAATGTTCAAACAACGACGAATTAAATCTATAAATTCGTTGCTATTTAAATATTCTAGGACTTATGGGACACAATTCCTCACTTACGTTTATTTACGCCCTTAATTTGTGTTTCATGTGCTTCATGAAACACAAATTAAACTAGGTAGTAAAGGACACTTGTATTTTTTTATTTTAAATTGTAAGGGTGTACAGGACAATTTGTAAAGATGATGTCCTTTACCTCCTAATTTTGAGGTGACTTATAATAACCATCTGAGGTGGTATAAAACATTTGACAATTTGAATGTATTTTATGCCCAATATTTGTTTTATACTTTGCTTTACTACCAAAATGAATATACTATGGTAAATAAGTGTTATTTACGTCCATATTTTCTCGGTAAACTTGGTTTAGGGTATCAAATTATGTGGGTCGTAAAGGCATTTTTTTTGCGAATTTCGTAAAACGGAATATACAGATCGATAGAGAATTAAAAACTGAGTAAAATCGTGTCAAAAACTCATTTTCGCCCAAATGTCCTTTACGACCTTTGAGCCCAGAGGTATCGATATGGCACCAGGTGGCGCCCTGGCAACATGCATTTATATAATTAGGAGGGCCGATTGAAGAGGATCGCATAAAAAAATTGAGGTGGAATAGTTTTCGGTACGCATGCGTCGATTCCTCCCGGACTACTAGTCCCCTAGTCTGTATACACACTGGTATGTTACACACACAACTTTGCAAGTATAAAAGTACAGCAAAAAGCATGGAAGTATGAATTACGACTACGTAAAAAGGATCAGTGAGCCACATGTGCCTCACACGTGTGTGACTCACACTGGTGAAATGCCTTTAGTTGTGCGAATCATCATCAACCCATCAACGGCTCACTACTGAGCGCAGGTCTCCTCTCAGGGAAGGGTTATAGGCCATAGTCCACCACGCTGGCCCAATGCGAATTGGCGGACTTCACACACCTTCAAGAACATTATGAAGAACTCTCAGGTGTGCAGGTTTCCTCACGATGTTTTCCTTCAACGTTGAAGCAAAATTTAATTGTTTAAACGCACTTGACTCCGAAAAGTCAGAGGTCGGGATCCCGGGATCGAACCTGCGACCCCACGAATAGGAGACCACAGTCCTAACCACTAGGCTATCACTGCTTATATTTAGTTGTGCGAATATAAATGTGTAATGAAAAGTGACCTATTCTGTATCGTTATAGTATTTTTATTTCACGAAGCGACGCGCGCTTTACTTGTGGTAACCAAGTGTACAAACACGCTGTAAATGTGTGCGTAAGCGCATATATTCTGTGGTAGTACTGAGAGTACCGTATTACTCGTCTTCACGCACTTATTCGTACCGCGTTGTATACTTGGTTACACAAGTAAAGCGCGCGTAGCTTCGTGAAATATAAGTACTATAATGCTTTGGAAGCAGTGATAGCCTAGTGGTTAGGACTTTGGTCTCCTATTTGGGGGGGGTTGCAGGTTCGAGCCCGGGTACGCACCTCTGACTTTTCGGAGTCAAGTGCGTTTAAGCAATTAACTATGACTTGCTTCCACGGTGAAGGAAAACATCGTGAGGAAACCTGCATATCTGAGAGTTCTTCATAATGTTCTCGAAGTTGTGTGAAGTCCGCCAATTCGCATTGGGCCAGTGTGGTGGACTATGGCCTATAACCCTTCTCTGAGAGGAGACCTGCGCTCAGTAGTGAGCCGTTGATGGGTTACTAATGATGATGATGATGATGATGAATGCTTTCAGTATTAATTGGTTTAATACTCAAAGGTGTAATGTGACCTGCAATTGTGTACTGATGGTGATGGTGTGAAGCATAGAAATAGGATTAGACGTAGTCGTAATTCCTAGTTCCATGGTGTGAAGTTATATTGTAGATTATTTATCAATGGACTTAGCGCCTTTATTCATTGTCCATCTTGCTGTACGTCCCGTCAAGGACTCGGTGCGAGACAGTAGCATACACACTATCATTGGCATTTGGCACATCCAGCGCAGTGATCTGCCATTTTGCCACAAAATACAATTACTCACAAGGAGCATTTTTCCGTGCACTTAATCTGTGGTGCACACTTCTCTTGGCCACAGATTAATTATTACTCAGCGGCCAAATTATCCTAGTGTGCGTGGTCTATGGGCCAAATTCTGTGGGCTGAATGACAACTCAGTTGTACAACAAGTCTCCACACCTTCTAACAAACACGATACACGTCCGTCTTGGCGTACTTCTAGGAAGCTATTCATTAATAGCTTCCTAGACGTACGCCAAGACGGACGTGTATCGTGTTTGTAAGAAGGTGTGGAGACTTGTTGTACAATCGGCGATGCACGTCGCGACTAAGTGGTGGGGGAAATTCCGCTGTAAAACGGCTCGTGCACGTCCAGCAAACTGTTAATAATAATTACTGACTTTTTTATCGTGCATCGTGCTGCGTGCATGACCTTGGCGGGACTTACAATAAGATGGATAATTAATAAGGCGCTTATCCGATCCCGAGTTAGCTTAGTTTAAGATTTTATGAAAAATAAAATGTACAGTTGAAGCAATTTTGTTTTCACTTTATGATTATTTATTCCCAAATAAATATAATTAGTGACGTTCACCTTCACTTCAATTGGTAGGTATTACAGAAAAATTCTAAAGGTTTCACTTCGTGGCCAATTATAATACCTACCAACATTTTTAACCTCCGGCAAAAGAAGAGGTGTTTTAAGTTTGACGTGATAACAACTATCGTTATTTTGAGGTCATTTCCGTCGCAATCATGCTGATGTAAAATTATATTCTTATACGACTACCTGAAAAAAGGAGTAGGTACATAATACATAAATAGTTTATTCGAACGTGTGATAAGAAAATCCGTTTGTAGAAAAATTTAATGTTTCTGATCGCCGTTTATAATACACTGAACAACCAACCATCTTCACTAAATCAAGCGTAATGATGATAGATCGTGCCGAACTATAGTTCTTGCAATTCACGAGGGCGACTGACTTATGGTTGTGTGTGTGTCGTATCTGTATAAGTGTGAGCGAGCGCAATGCTCGCGCCTGCCCGCTCTCACCTAGACTTTGACAGGCACGCACACTTGTGCAATGTGCATGTACCTACACGAATTAACCACAAGTAAAGCTGACTCGCTCTCGTGAATTGCAAAAACTGTAGTTTTTATTAACTGACCTGAACGATCGTTCATATACCTACTTAGGCAGAGGGGAATGCGTGAATGCGTGCGCTTGGCAGGTCCATTGCTTCCTCGTCCAAGCTTGTTGCTAAAGCGGCAATAGAATAAAAATACACACGGTGAAAATTTCAACTCTACCTATCACGATTCATGAGATACCTTAAAGCCCGCTGACATACAGACGGACGGACGGAAGCATGGATATTTGTAGTGTATTGGGGTTTGGGGGTAGAAAGTTTATACACCAAGTGTGGGTACTGTGGTGTTTAAATAAAACACCTGTTCTTTATATCGGAATTATAAACATGCTTGCACAATGTCAATACAACAACTACCCTCCAAGAGGCTTCATCACAGACTGACCGCAGGCACATTTACTACATCCCTTCTTTATTTCAATTTTGAATGTATGTAACAATGTAATTAATAGAAAATATAATTTTATACAATAATTAATTCAATTCAATATTATTAATTTTATAGAAGCCAACTTGTGGCTCTTGTTACATCATGATTCTACCACCGGTTCGGAAAGCTGATTCTGCTGAGAAGAGCCGGCAAGAAACTCAGCAGTTGCTCTTTTCAACAACAAAATGTTACAAATATAAAGCAGATAGCTACTTAAATATGACAAGTTCTTGTAGATAGCTGAATACAAAGCTGATTGCTTATATGCAACTTTGTCAACAGCTGTTTATTTTATTTTGACCTAGTAATTATAATTACATTAACAATATTGTCAATACAACTTATAACATCTTAATATTTCATTTTAAGTATAACAGGAAACATAACTTTAGTGTACAAACTATATCAGAGAAAATGTTATAAGGTCTTTAAATTCAGTAATCATTAAACTGTAACAAGCTATGTTTAGATTATGACCGCACCTCGCTTGCTTGGTCGGCTATGTAAGGTTTATATTGGAAAATAATATCTCTCTTGTTATAAAATGTTTAACTTCCTGCCTCTATCCTCCTTCCTTCTTTTTCACTCAGGCTGTCTGATTTCAAGATTTATGAGGTATACAAATCAAAATGCTACTGCTAGTGATTACCATTTTCACGGGAATAGTCGCAGGATAGATGAACCCCGAGAAGATCTTTAAGTGTCCCATTTCTTTTAAAGATATGACCAGCTGTGAGTTCATTTGATGCGGACAGATAAGATTTAAAGTGCTACCTACTTAGTAACTTTAGGACTTAACTTTAAGACGCAATATTATTGACTAGCAAAATATCGTTATATGACCACATTGACATCAATGATTACTTAATAAAACTATAAGTATTATTAGGTCACTGCAAGTTTTGCAATACGTAAACATAAAATGACTGATCGATCAGCGAAGTAGATTAAGAAACGGCTTTGGGACATCTTTTAATATTATGCATATATTATAGGTACATACTAATTAGAGTTTCGATGAACCCCATTAAATGGGACTGTAACTAATTAAGAATAATAATTCAAAAGTGTTGCGAGTTATTTTTATTATTTTGTTGTAGTTATCATATAGCTACTGTATCATAAGTTCTTATTCTTAACTAGCTAGAGCTAGCTAGCTAGAGCTTACATAACCATAAACAACCCTCATGTGGATTGCTTTCAATTCCTAGGTACTTCTTTTATTTTAAGAGCGGGGGCATTCAATATGGAAGTTCTTTTACAATTTAAAAATTTTACCTTTAGTTACTATTGTGGCAATATTTATGTTTATAATTATTGAATAAATAAATAATTATTTATTTGCCAGAATGTTTGTACAGTGGGATGGTAGTAACAAAATATATTGTCAGTAAAGACCATAACATTCAACTAAATTAATAGTATGCAAATTATGATACAAACAATAATAATTATAAAATGAAAGTGATTAATTCAAAGTGAGATTATTTGACAATTATAATTATTATAAATTAGAAGTGAGTCAAGATTAAGAATGACAATAGTCAAATAAAAATATAAATTTCAAAATGTCAATATTTATGTTTTCCGGTACCTAATTATTACACTAAATATTCTTTTACATCATTATAACTTTTCTCCAATAGCCATTCGTTGAGTTTTCTTTTAAACTTATTTATAGATAATTTTTGAAAATCTGCTGGCAGTTTATTATATAACCTGACCGCCATACAGTAGGGACTTTTCATATAATATGTACTGGTATACATTTTTAAATCAATATCTTATTTGGATACCGAAGAGACCTGTTCACATTAATTTCATGATTTCGCTTAAAGTATTATTACATTAGTATACAATAAGTACATTAGTATACAAATAGTTTATCTTAAGGAATTGCCGAGTATTAGTTATTATGCACTGTTATCCATAACAATCATTGGTACTGTTACTCAGTAGCCTACCAGCATCTCAATCAAAATACATACTCTGAAACGTGCACTTTTGAGTACAAGAAATTTCAAAAATCTATCTCTAATGTCAGAACAAATACCCGCACTAAAAGTGGTAATATATTTTTATCTAATTTAGAAAAGTTAATCTAAGCAATACAACTTTCCAATAGCTCGTTTATAATCGGAAGCGAACGGTTTTCCCCAATTATCGCCTACTTATTTTTTTACTTTATGGTAATTAATTCATCCACTGACATTGCCATGTTATAAAATATCACTATTTTCAAATAATTAACAATTTGTTAAGTTCACCACACGGCGGTGGGTAGGTCTATCGAGAAGGATATTTCTTGTTGAAACACCCTACTTGTTGTTTCTTATTAATAATATAATTTTTTTTTTTTGTGTGTGGACTGCCATCTTAAATTGCTGAATTGGTTTAATAAAACATCGCCCATCTTTCTTTTGTGATGATTACAACATATGAAAATACCTATATTTTACAATCTTATTAATCATAAGACTATCTACTTATTTATCGTATTTACGATTTTATACATTTATCACAGCAATCCAAAAATTTAATTTTTTTTTTTGAAATATAAGGTATTAATTTTTTTTTTTTTTGCTGTTCTTTATTCAATTGTATATTTAGAATAGAATAGAATAGAAATTTCACATATTCATTTATTTTAATAGTATTGTTTGATAAGATCAAGTAATTTTGGTTATTGTAAATTTTAGTAAATTTTATTTTTTCCGGCCACATTTACTGTAAAGGCTGTTTCAATTTATTGAAAATAAGTTGTTCTCAATTTATCATTACAAGGAGCCTTTCAAAATTTCCCTTTTCCATATTAAATATGAAAAAGAAATACAAAATAATGTTGAATTATAATTAAAATATCAAACTCCTTTTTTTTTTTAACACTGAGAAATAAATAATTCTTATTCTCGATGGTTAAAACCTCAATTTAGTTGGTTGGTTGTGGTAAAACCTCAGTTAAGCCTTCTGTAGTGGTACTACAGTAGTAATATGAAGAAAATAGCTCGCCTATTTTTTTTATTATTATTATTATTTTTTTTTTGGTGTTTCAAAACATACATTAAAACACAAACTTTTTCATCGCGAAGCGACAGCCAAGTCACCAATTCACCATTGCAATTATAAAAGTCTATAAATTACAATATTTATGGTGTGGTTTTTCCAGTAACAATATCTTACAGAATATAATGGATATTTTGATTATTTTGTATGCGTGGCTCTTTGCTTACATTTTGATCGACAGTATCTTAACCGCATAGCCCTGAGATACGATTATTATTATTTTATGTGCATGGCTCTTTGCTTACATTTAAGCAACAGTATTGTAACTGGCATAGCCTTTTGGTGTCAAGCAATGTGCGTGGCTCTTTGCTTACATTTAAGCAACAGTATTGTAACTGGCATAGCCCTTGGTATCAAGCATGACTCTCTAATAAATTATTTATTATTAGCAATAGCGTGAGCATTAGCTCATTGTTATCTTATTATTAAATTTAATTTTACCTTTAAATTACCTTTACGTTGCCTTGATTACCTTTACCTTTGGCTGGAGACCTTAGCCATAAAACATAAATATTTTGCAAATGTTCTATTCATATTTGTATTTTTTTAATTAATACATAATATGATATTAAAAGGTAGGAATAACAAAATGCAAAATAAATACATTTTTTATAAACATTGAAATTACCCTGATTATCTGATAAAATGGTAACAGCTGGTCGATTCCGGAAAAATTGCAGCAATCATTGCGCCACAATATCGTTGCTTTTCACTGCATCTCAATTTGTATGGCATATTCTCCTCACCACAGCAACTTTAGCCTATAGCGACAGAGTGTCGGCCAATCGGAGTTGATTACGATCGCTACACTGCACAATCATTTTTAGACAATCTCGCAGCTGGTACTCACTGTATCAGGTATTTGCAATAGGTATGTTCAGAAATAAACGTACCTAACTCAATGATATTGTATTATGTATTTACCTACTTACCGTAGGTAGGTATTGCTTTTGAGTTGGAAGTGGATTTTTATTACCTCTTATTATTTTGGGGTGAAATGAATGAATAAATGAAATTAACGTGGAAATTAACTATCTGTGGGTAGTACAAAAGTATGATTCATTAATAATAAGTACGCAAACTAAAGCTTTTTCTTTCACTACGACCGTTCTTTTGCTTATTCTTCATTTGTTTGTCAATGCATTGACGGTAGTTAATCTCTGCACAACCCATTATATTTTTAACTAAATGAGCACCTGGCAGGTACTTTTCAATATTTGCATGCTATTGAGTATAGACCATGTAATATTACAGCAATATGTTTACCAACTTACTATTTAGGTAGGTACAATTCCACAAAACTAACTTCATTCGATTTTGAATAGTTTTGTTTTGTTTTCTATTTTTATTAATAACTATTAATTATTTTAACTTGGTTATCCGAACAGTACTTTACCCTATTATTTACGCCTAAAACTTATAAGATTAGCGATAAACTAAACACTCACATTTTGTGTCGGTACACAACAAAAACCATAATTATGCCAATCAATACTTTAGCCAGTATGTAGGTAGGCGTTTAAACTAATTGCTCAAAATATTATGTCAAAACGTATTATACTTTAATTTATAATTAATAATCTATTTTATTGAATTACTTATATCATTTAAAAATAATTATTGTATGGGAACACAACTGTTCGAATAACAAGTTAATGTAAACACTCAGTCCTTCTTTGAAAACTTCAAAAAAATATTATTTGAATTGCTCACGCAGCTCGATCCCATCCTCGTCGCCACTTTTGTGGTGTTTAAATAAAACACCTGTTCTTTATATCGGAATTATAAACATGCTTGCACAATGTCAATACAACAACTACCCTCCAAGAGGCTTCATCACAGACTGACCGCAGGCACATTTACTACAGGTACATACAAGATACCTACGCATAAATACATGAAGCCACTGCACGCGCCACCAGTCGACAGTCGTGTACAGGCTACCGGGCCGGCCACCAGTGGCATGTGTGTGTGTGTGTGCGGTATCAACATATAGTAGATATACGAGTATACGGCAGTATACTACAATATTCCTTTCTCGTTAAAAAAAACTTGGGATCGGATCGCGCATCAAACGCAGAAGTCAGCGATCGAAAATCGCAGAAATTCTGAGTCGCGCGATTTGGCTACTCGCGAGTCGCGATCGATCGCTGAAACGCGATGTCGCTGAAAGCCATAAAACGCAGACCGCTGCCGCTAAAAGTAGCCAGTCTGTGCTCTCTAGGAAAGAGATGATTCAATTGAATTAAATAGTGGCGTTAGAGATTGAATGAATGAATGAATGAAATTTTATTCACAAAAATGCAGGTACAACATCATTGTAAAACATGAGCCTATTCAACCAGTACTGGTGTGTGAATATTTATAATGTCAATTTAAGTATAAACAAAATGTCAATATTAAAAACTAATACATAATTTTAAAAGTTATTCCATAATTTTGAATGTATTTATGTCCATTAAATTGTCAAAAATAATCAATAAAAATAATAATCTACCTATGGACTTAATATAATTATCTATGTTCAATACATTGTACAATAGTAGTGCAATTATAGTTTAGGTACGAATTATTAATTAGAGATGCTGTGGTCTTATTAGAATCAGTAGATCACTTTGAAGAAAAGACTCGCTGCCGTTTCAGTAGAGTTACACACAAGAAGCCTAAATACCTAAAGTTTACACAATATTACTCCTAGCAAAGTTACACACGACCTGACTTTCTTAATGAAAACAAGGATGACCACCTCAGATCAATAACTTCAAATTTCAATAACTGATGTTTCTGTATAATGATGGAAATAAACGATTTATTTATTATTATTTATTTTATTTATTTATAACGTGGTCAAGAAGAGATCAAGAACCTAGGTACAATAATGGTACTCACACCGTTAAAGCGAGATAGTTTATATGCAATTAAGCCCATAATAGAACGAGACGAATGATTTTTGTTGTCCTTGTAACCGTAGTCAGATTTTTTGAGTAAAACTTCTTTACGCACGCTTGACTTGGGGAGTAAGCTGGTGAATGCGTTACGAAAAGTGTGATCGGGGTGAGGCGAACGGAAGTTGAGAGGGAGATATAAGTTAGTGAAGATAGAAAAAGAGAGAGTTACGTTTCGTATATTACTGTAGGGGCAAGAGAGAGAGGTGTGAGCACACATTTTCTTTCTCTCTTTCTCTCATAGCCCGCTCAAATAGTTTGCAGTACAAATACACGCTATTTTAGAAACTATGTGAAAATAAATATACATTATTTAATCATTTCATCATCATCAATAGCCTATAACAGTCCACTGCTGGACTAAAGGCCTCTCCCAAGGGGAGGGTTTGCCCATAATCACCACGCGGGGCAGACGGATTGGTGATCGCAGTAGATGGTAGTAGTAGCACAGAGGACGCTGCTGCCCGTTCTCCGCTATATTCCCTTAGTCGCCTCGTACGACACCCGCGGGAAGAGCAGGGGTGGTGACAACTGTATTTTGATCTGCCGTCACCACACGGCACATTTTATTTAATCATTTAGTACCATCATTTATTTAAATTTTTTTAGATTAATGAAAATACAAAATCAAAATACTGGTAGTATTCGATCTGAATCATCACTTTTTATACATATACTATTGGTGTGAAGATGGATTATGGGAACAATCTCAGGACTCACCTGAAATTCTTGACTTCTTCGATAGCTTCTAAACTGGTCCAAAAACTTTCACATCCATATATAAAAAAAGCGGTAAAATCTCTTTAAGTTTGTTCGCGAGAAACAGGGGCTTTTTGCGTAAGCGAGACGTATAATAATTACGTTCTTTGCGCGTTGGAGCAGCGAGTTCAACTGACAGTTTTGAAAAACTGAAGCGGGGGTCTGCTATCTTCTTTTGTCCTGAGTTGTAAGGAAGGGAAGGAAGATGAGGCGGTAATTACAGTATAGTGTACGTGTTAAAAGGAATATGTGAATAATATAACATTTTGGCGACAACATTTATCCCCCGGGCTGGAGGCATATGCCTTCAGAAGGCAATAAAGTTTTAATAAATAACTAAAGAAGTAGTATAAAAAGTATAATTAACTTATATCTAACTATAATGAGGAAAAACTAGAATTAAATAGCGGCGTTGTTAAAAGGTAGCGAGGTTTATTGGAGCGGTAGAGGGCAAAGTCGCACTACAGGTCCAACGTAAGAACCTGTGCGCGTTTTAACTTTAGCGGTACGAATTATTCCGTCCTTACCGGGGTAAACTTCCTGCACTATACCCAAAGGCCAGCTAAGAGGAGGAGAGTTATCGTCGCGAATTTCCACAATGCAACCAACTGTGATAGGGTTGGTGGGCGTGTTCCACTTCTGCCTACTTTGGAGCGAGGATAAATACTCACGACTCCATCTCTGCCAGTAAGATTGTACCAGCTTCGATAATAACTCGTAGCGGTTGAGTCTATTTTGCGGCACATCGGTAAAGTCTTCGGCCGGTAAGTATTTTAATGGCATTACATTTAAAAATGATAGGGTGTAAGCGCTGTGGGGTCAGAAACTTAACACGCATAGGGGACGGCTATTCATAATGGAGGTTGGTAGAATACCTATATGCCGCGGGATTTGAAATTGTTCCAACAAATGAAGTTCTCTACAGAACTGATCAAATTTTTCAGCTATTGAGTTAGGTACTGGTGCATCCCAGTCCAGGTTTAACTTCCAACATTCTTGGACGAGAAGTTTCATAAAAGTAATAACAGGGCCTATAACACCTATAGGGTCAAATAGGCGTGCGGTGGTTGAGAGAATTAAGCGTTATGTGTATTCGCGAGGGTTATCACTATTGTTGATTTTAAATGTAAAAGCGTCTGACTTACGATGCCATTGCATGCCTACAATCTTAGTAACATTGTGAGAGTCCATATCAAAGTCAATGGCGTTTGAATTTTTATGAGTGCAAGGAATTTTATCTAAAAATCTAGTGTCATTGGAGATCCATTTAGTTAAGTTGAAACCACCTGAATTAAACATCTCAACCATTTCATGATACGTTGCTATGGCCTTTTCAAGACCATCGATTGAGTTTACATAGTCATCCATGTACATATGGTTGATAGCTTCATTAGCTGCAAGCGGATACTTTGAATTACCTACTATCTTGAGCAAGTTGCCGAACTACTCTCATGGCGAGGTAGGGCGAGTGTCAATTTTATGGTTAGTATCAAATCTAAAGAGAATTCGTTGGAAGGCGTGAGTTTTAATTGAAAATAATGTTTTTCAATATCTGCTATATTTTTGAACTTTTAAAAGTTGCGGTCAGTGCAACTGAGAATAAACGTAAATTAATTAATTAATTTACGTTTATTCTCAGTTGCACTGACCGCAACTTTTAAAAGTTCAAAAATGTTATTTTGTAAGTTAGGCCCTATGTACAACAGATCATTGAGTGACTTTCCTGAACTAGTTTTACTTGACGCGTCTAGTACAATGCGTGTTTTAGAAGTCTGCTTATCAGGGCGATAAACAGCTCGGTGAGGTATGTAATAACAATTCACATTGAGAGAAGGATTTTCAACTTTTGAAAGGTAACCTTTATCTATGCAAGACTGAATGGTTAAATTATAATTTTCACAAAGTACGGTATTAGAATCTAATTTCTTTTCCAATTGGAGTAAGCGGCGTTTGGCGATCGAATATGAGTCACCGAGTTTAGCAGGGTCATGTACCACAAAGCGTCCTGTTTCATCGCGTTTGTAGGTATCCAAAAAAATGCGTTCACACGCCTCTTCATCGGGGCTAATGTGATTTTTGTGCGGTACGTCTTCCTTGAAGCGTTCCGTCTCAATCACACGCCAGACTTGTAAAAAGACTTTTCCTTACTGACTGACTGATCTATCAACGCACAGCCTAAACCCTATAGTTAGAAACTTGAAATTTTGACAGTAGGTTCCTTTTATAACGTAGGCAGTCTAAGGTTTTTTTATGGTTCCGTACCAAAATGGTAATAAGGGTTCCACCTTACGGTGAGACTCTCCGTCTGTCCGTCCGTCTGTCACAGTCGATTATTTCAGTAACTATTAAAGCTATCGACATGAAATTTGGAATAGTTGTGTATAATAGTGGCCCAACATCATTGGAGAAAAAAAAATCGAAAATTATTTTTAGTTTTATTAAAAAGGGGGAAAATCGGGGGTTTGAAATTTTAAATTAAAATAACTATACCGAGTGGGGTATCATATGAAAGGCCTTTTGCCTTTTACCTGTGCATTCTATTACAGTTACGTCACAATACTTTTTCATGTTAAAATAATACTAATATTATAAATGCGAAAGTGTGTTTGTTTGTTGGTTTGTCCTTCAATCACACCCTAACAGGGCTACGGATCGACGTAATTTTTTGCATGGGCATAGTTGAGGACCTGGAGAGTGACATAGGCCATTTTCTATCTCGGAAAAAAAAGTGTTCCCGAGGGATTAAAAAAACTAAATCCACGCGAAGTCGCGAGCATCAGCTAGTATGTAAATATAAAATGAACATTTTGTATACATTTGAAATTCTTATGGAACAACCGTACTTTTTGTCGGAGGTTAAAAAAGAATTTGTCAATGGTCGATAGATAACATGTAATGAAGATCGAGGGAGGCTAACGGCCGTTTTCAATAACCAACCAAAGTTTACGGATAGATAGCTATCCCCGATAATGAGTAAGAGCGTATCTATCCATAGTTTGCGTTTCACATACACGGACAAGTGTTATCTACCTTCAACCATCAGTAGATAGCTTTTTCCCTCTCATCTATCCAAGTCCATTGAATTTTTGTTTTACGATAACCTTTTTTTTTGTTTTATTGTACTACCTGCTCACTTCAAGTCAGACCCGCTTAGTACAGATAGCAACTTTCCGCTCGTTTTTGTCAGTACCGTGTTTTTTGATTTTGTAAATGTTAGGTTTTAAATTTTTTTGTTAAGTTTTAATTAGTTGTTTTTGTTGTTTGATTACTATTTCTATATTCTACTACTAATACTACCATACTATTTATATATTCAATACTTTTCGCGTGTAGTTTTCTGCGATGTGTACTAAGGGACAAGTTTTGCATTGCGCAGATTATATATATATTTATTACCTTAATTAATGACTTTCTTTGAAGAGGAGAATAATAAGAAATTAAAAATCACGCCTTACGACATTCAAGACGTCATTGGCATAGAAAACATTGCCAGAAAAGAAAACTTCCGTCACAGTCGTGGTTAGAGTAAAAAATACAATTAGGTATTTTTTGGCAACCGTACCAGTATGACGTCATTTTGTAACGGTTGACAACGGCCAACTTGAAGTGAATTGTCTAGTGTAACTTATGTTGGCGAGTAAAATAAAATAACACACATGTGGTTTATACTTTGAGTATATAAGGTTATATACTAAAAGGGTTTATACCTAATACCTTCCGGTACCAAAGTGTCAGACAGGGACAGGACGTGGACAGGACTGTCCCCATCACAATCTATTAAGTATCAAAATTATTCCATATCACTATCATGACTGCTAAAATGTTCATTATGAATAGAAACTACAGTAAAACATTTATTTTAAAAAGGCAAAGTTACGATACCGAGTGCCAACTGGCCGATTTCGACGGATAAGTAAATGACGTTACTAGCGATAGCTCCGTTTACTGGAGAGTAACTTGAAACTTATATTGAAACGCAAGTAAGCATGATTTGTATGAGCGTACTTATCTCTAGTAGGCTACCCGCCCTCCCGATGACAGATAGCTAGATTCGGTAGGAAACGCTATCTGTAGATAGGTTATTGAAAAGGAAGTAAGGACAAAAGGATAGTTTTGTCTACCATTTGTAACTGAAATGACGGATAGATAGGTTATTGAAAACGGCCGTAAGGAAATAATACAAAATAGTGCTTAGGATGTTTTTTCTTTATTTCTGATTCTAAAAACAAACTATAATATATGCTATAAAGCTTAAATTAATATTATAATACTTACGATAATAAATCGTAATATTTGAGATTATTATTTTTCCCGCCACTACCACGCGACGTCGCCCAGCTAGCCGGCTACCGCGTCGCCCAGCTAACCGGCTACAGCGTCGCCCAGCTAGCCGGCTACCGCGCCACCCAGCTAGCTGGCTACCGCGTCGCCCAGCTAGCCGGCTACCGCGTCGCCCAGCTAGCCGGCTACCGCGTCGCCCAGCTAGCCGGCTACCGCGTCGCCCAGCTAGCCGGCTACCGCGTCGCCCAGCTAGCCAGCTACCGCGTCGCCCAGCTAGCCGGCTACCGCGTCGCCCAGCTAGCCGGCTACTTGCGTCCGAACGGCATCCCTTTATCGATGACGACTCGTGCAGCATCCTCACATTCCTGTGATCCTAATGTTGTTACTTGTAAATAATGTAATGGCTCAAGTATAAATAAGTATCTATATTAAGTTAATGTTATAATTGGGTTAGTTATTTATGTAGATTTTAGGCTTATTATCTTGGTTTAATGACATAATTATGACACAATATACAAGTAGATACATAACACGACGAATGAGCGCCTGAGTGTGTTGACCAGACCACCCACCGGTCAACACTCAGTCGCAACTCTCGACAGATGTGGATTCGATCCGCACCGGCCGTGCAATATTTGATATGACTCGGGCAAGTAGTAAAGACTGACAGATGCGGCTTTAGCGATTACGTGTCGATGCCGCCGATGTGTGACTAACATGTAACATGGTTCAGAATAAGCCTCTTTGTCAGATTGGTTTTTTATGTGTCAACAAATTGTCTCTTGCTGCACATTTACACTTGCGTTATTAACAAGAAAGGGTCCTTCACCGGTGTGCTTTCATGTGAGCTGTTAAATTACTTTTAGTTGTAGTTTTATGCTCACATAAGTTACACGAATAAGGCTTCTCACCAGTGTGCTTCCTCATATGAATTACCAAATCACTTTTTTGAGCAGCTTTATACTCACACAAATTACAAGAGAAAGGCTTATCACCGGTGTGATTCCTCATATTGTGAACTACTAAATCACTTTTTCGAGAAGCTTTATACTCACACAAATTACAAGAGAAAGGCTTCTCACCAGTGTGCTTCCTCATATGAACTACAAAATTATTCTTACGTACACTTTTATACTCACATAACTCACAAGAGAAAGGCTTTTCACCAGTGTGCTTCCTCATATGAACAACAAAATTATTCTTACGTACACTTTTATACTCACACAACTTACAAGAGAAAGGCTTTTCACCAGTGTGCTTCCTCATATTGTGAACAACTAAATCACTTTTTCGAGCAGCTTTATACTCACACAAATTACAAGAGAAAGGCTTCTCACCAGTGTGCTTCCTCATATGAACTACAAAATTATTTTTACGTACACTTTTATACTCACATAACTTACAAGAGAAAGGCTTTTCATCAGTGTGCAGCCTCATGTGAACTACTAAATTACTTTTACTTGCAGTTTTATGCTCACATAACTTACAAGAGAAAAGCTTCTCACCAGTGTGAGTACTCATGTGTTTTGTTAAACCACATTTATATTTGCATTTGTAATGACAAATCTCGCAAGTAAATCTATTTACTGTCGTGTGGCTCTGTATGTGTTTTACTAACAGACTTTTTAACTGAAACATTGCCTGACAAAAGTCACAAATATACATTATTTCTTGAATACGGGAGCTACTGTCTGATGTATAAATACATTGTTTCGTAATGTCATTATTTAAACAACCAGTTTTACTTTGCAAGCTTATTGGTATGTTAACTTGTTCTTCAGCAGTGGCTGGTTTAATGTATTTCCTGGCGTGAATTTCATTCTGACTTTCTATCTCAAAACACTTATTTTTAAAGTTAAAATCACTATCACATGAAATAACAAGTTTTCGCGTTTTCGTCAAAGATGCATTTGGTTTTGGCACAACTTTTTCACCGAATACATCGTATAGTTTCACTATACAATTCGTGTATCTATCGATGATATCGTTTGTTCTACTGTCGCTATCAGCAGATCGGTAGTCTAAGTCGCCGCTGACTGTTGTGGTCGCTTGTTCACTGCTCGGGCCTGCATCGGCTGCTTCAGTTGAGTGCTCTTCGCCGTCATTGCTGATCGCGACACTCGCGGACAAAGGGGCAACTGAAACAACATACATATTTCTTTTTACACGACTCCCCACAAATAGGAGTCTAATGTTTTCAGCCTTCATGCATGTATGTACCTATGTGAGTTTCTTTATTCCACCAAAACTTCTGAATGCCTGAACAGATTTGAATATATCATATCCTTACAACATCGCGAATGACACTTGGCTTTAATTTTTTTTAAATATAATTCAATAAGACGGCTTTATGGCACCCTTTTTAATTAGGAGGGCAGTCGTGTGTTTTTTTATAAACACTGCTTATCAGGCTTAGGCGTGATTGTAACCACAGAAATGTTAACAAGTCAGTAGAAATTCTGTTTACGCGTGACCGTAGAGATTCTGTGCACAGCGGCGCTGGAGACTCTGGGAGTCTCCAGCGCTATACGTATTCAGTACTACAGAATATACAGCGATGTGTGAGGTAAGCGAATGATACGACGCATTTGCATCTTTAACTCGCTATTTTTACGGCTTAATTCTGTCTGCAAAACATTCAGTGTACATGTGTATGCGTGATTGCGTAGTAAGGTGTAAGGTAATAGTGTGTGTAGTTGTAGCTGCGAGGCGGCGACATGCGTTCTGTATAGGTCGACGTGGCACACAGCATTTCTATTGCCTTGTTATTACCATTTCCTTGATTGTAACATACATTCTCATTTAATTCATGTTATGAAAATATTTCAAATTTTTTTCGAATAAAGTAGCTGTACTTTATTGTTTTATCGATAACTATATGATGCCCACGACTTCATGAATTGAAGTTTTTTTTCGATCCTGCGCGAACATTTCGTTTTTTCAGGACACAACGCCTATGACACTCTCGAGGTCCTCAAGTATACCAGTGCAAATCCAACACACTTTTGCCATATCGATATTAATAACTATAATAATATAATATACTATGGAACAGTCAAATATGAAACAGAAATATAAATGAAAGCTTATTAATTACTAGTGGACCCGCCCCGGCTTCGCACGGGTAGGCTACAAAACAAACTTAATGGTATAATCATCTAGGGCCTGGAGGTTAATGATAAAGTCTATGTCTATGGCTAAAACCCTCATATAAATATGGAATGCCTGTATTCGATCGTTGTCCTTTACGTGAGTGACTTTTGCTGCTACCCGTGAAGCATTATGTCCTCTATCTCCTATAATATTTATCAGATCTTCATCAAAATTAGACAAACTATGCCTGATATTATACACTTTCAAATAAAGAAAGAATTATTAAAATCAGTTCATATTTGACTGAGTTATGGAGTAAAATCAACGATAAATTTCATCCCCTATCCTGGAGTAACCTTATGTTTTATCGGGATAAAAACTATCCTATATGTTGACCCGAAGTATTAGCTAAAGCTATACCAAATTTCATTTAAATCCGTTCAGTAGTTTTCGCGTGATGCGCGAACAGACAGACAGACAGACAGACAGACAGACAGACAGACAGACAGACAGACAGACAGACAAAAATTAAATAAAAATCTGTTTTGGGTTCAGTATCGATAATAAAGCATCCCCCAGTTAAAATTTTCAAAATATATTAAATGTACAGAAATCTTCCAGTTACAGTTTTATTATAAGTATAGATTAAACCCGTTGACTAAGAAATAAAAAAACTTGAGAGGTGTCAAGGGACACCCGGATGGGACGTAGTTCCTTTCGATTACATTGTGTTCGGTATTTTCGTTCACAGCCTAATAGTTCACAGTCGATGGTTCGAATCCCAGCTCGACAGACTCAATTTTCAATTTTATTTTAAACAATTTCTACATGTGGAACCTTTCCCTAATTTTTTAAGTTATAAAAAATTAGGGAAAAATTCCACATGTAGAAATTATTTAAAATAAAATTGAAAATAGAAAATTCAGTCTGTCGAGCTGGGATTCGAACCATCGACTGTGAACTATTAGGCGACTGCCGGAGCCACTAGGCTACGGAGACGCCGTGTTGTATCGCGAAAATACCGAACACAATGCAAAATTCACATTCAACAAAAAAGTGTCGGTTTCAAAAATGTGTCGAGTGTCGGTTCCTTAATTTTCTCCGTCTAGCCCCCTTCCGTACCGCGCGATAAGGAACTACGTTCCAACAAGCAAATTATTAATAACTAGCGGTCGCCCGCGTCCTTGTCCGCGTAAAATTTCTGATTTGATAAAGATTATTTTTCCTGATGCAAGAGGTTTATCAACAAGTCCTACTGCTAGTTAAAACCGCCACTTCGCAACCATAGAGGTCAAAATTCAACCGCATCAAAATCAGTCCATTCGTTAGGAAGCTACGAGGGAACAAACAGATACACAAATACGCACGTCAAACTTATAAATCCCTCTTTTTAGTTGGAGTAAAACTTTTACTCAAAGGAGTAAAAAGACTTAAAGCGGAAAATGAAGCGGGGGCTCATTCAAAACTGTTTCGATGAGATAAGTAGATGAGTGATTTCAAAACAAGCCGTCTTTGAGTATGTATATGACAGCCCTCAAAGTAACAGCCCTACTTATAAGGCCTCAATCACACGCCAGACTTATAAAAAGACTTGTCCTTACTAACTGACTGATCTATCAACGCACAGCCTAAACCTTAGAGTTAGAAACTTGAAATTTTGACAGTAGGTTCCTTTTATAAAGTAGGCACTCTAAGGTTTTTTAGGGTTCCGTACCAAAATGGTAAAAATGGAACCCTTATGGTGAGACTTTCTCCATCCGTCCGTCCGTCCGTCCGTCACAGTCGATTATTTCAGTAACTATTAAAGCTATCGACATGAAATTCGGAATAGTTGTGTATAACATCATTGGAATAAAAAAAAATCGAAAATTATTTTTAGTTTTATTAAAAAGGGGGAAAATCAGGGCTTTGAAATTTTAAAGTAAAATAACTATACCGAGTGGGGTATCATAATGAAAGGCCTTTACCTGTGCATTCTAAAACAGTTTTTTATGTATTTCTATATATAATAGACTATTATATCACAACTATTACCTATTAATAGTTTTAATCGGCCACAATGTCGAAAAAATACCCCCCCCCCCCCCTTTTCTCCGAAGTTTACCCAATCGAAAAATCAGAAATAATTATGGTCAATAGAGGTAGTTTTTGATGTACCTACTACAGTTCTATACAGAAGACATTAATATCTACAAAAAAGTCCGGGATACTATATTTCTAACTATTACAGTTAAGTCACAATAACTACTTCTTCGTGTTAAAATAATACTAATATTATAAATGCGAAAGTGTGTTTGTTTGTTGGTTTGTCCTTCAATCACACCCTAACAGGGCTACGGATCGACGTAATTTTTTGCATGGGCATAGTTGAGGACCTGGAGAGTGACATAGGCTATTTTTTATCCCGGAAAAAAAGAGTTCCCGAGGGATTATAAAAAACTAAATCCACGCGAAGTCGCGAGCATCAGCTAATATGTAAATATAAAATGAACATTTGAAATCCTTATGGAACTGCACCCGTACTTTTTGTCGGAGGTTTAAAAAGAATTTGTCAATGGTCGATAACAGGTAATGAAGATCGAGGGAGGCTAAGGAAATAATACAAAATAGTGCTTAGGATGTTTTTTCTTTATTTCTGCTTCTAAAAACAAACTAAAATATATGCTATAAAGCTTAAATTAATATTATAATACTTACGATAGTAAATCGTAAAATTTGGATTATTATTTTTACCGCCACTACCGCGTCGCCCAGCTAGCCGGCTACCGCGTCGCCCAGCTAGCCGGCTACTGCGCCACCCAGCTAGCCGGCTACCGCGTCGCTCGGCTAACCGGCTACCTGCATCCGAGCGGCATCCCTTTATCGATGACGACTCGTGCAGCATCCTCACATTCCTGTGATACTAATGTTGTCGTTACTTGTAAATAATGTAATGACTCAAGTATAAGTATCTATTAAGTTAATGTTATAATTGGGTTAAATAAATATTATGTAGATTTTAGGCTTATTTCTTGGTTTAATGAAATAATTATGACACAATAATATACAAGTAGTAGATACGACACGATGAATGAGCGCCTGAGTGTGTTGACCAGCACGCCTAGCATGCACGCGCGAGAAAATTTTGTCTACGCTTTTTCTCGTATTATCTCTATATCTATCGAAACTAACATGGTTGCACACATGATTCGTCTCGTTACGTCAAAAGTAGAGATAAAATTATTTTCTCTATTTTTTCTACGAACTCTAACATGGCGACGTAAGTTTCTCGAACGATATTTCTCGTCATTTTTAAAGGTTTCACACGTGGAATTTGTAAATTTAGATGGTTTCTGAATGAACGAAATCGGTGTTGCAACATTAGATTATCGTATGGTGTGTTGGAACGGCTACACCGTGCGCCGGCTTGGCTGCGTCTACTGCCACGAGAAAGCAAATTCTTCGACGAGAAATTAGTCACTCGTAGCGTGCATGTTAGGGTAAACGAGAAAACAGTCTACGTCGACAATATCTCTCTCTCTCTCTTCGCGAGATATCACTTCGACGCGTATGCTAGGCCTGCTGGCCACCCACCGGTCAACGCACTCAGTCGCAACTCTCGAGATATGAGGATTCGATCCCCACCAGCCGCGCAATATTTGATATGAATTTAAATTTTGACTCGGGCAAGTAGTAAAGACTGACAGATGCGGCTTTAGCGATTACGTGTCGATGCCGCCGACGTGTGAGTAACATGTGACATGGTTCAGAATAAGCCTCTTTGTCAGATTGATTTCTTATGTGTCAACAAATTGTCTCTTGCTGCACATTTACACTTGCGCAGTTGAAAAGGCTTTTCCCCAGTGTACATATGCTCATGTGTAGTTACATTTTGTATACATTTGTCATCCTATAACTTACAAGAGAAAGTAACCCGATGCCAGTGTGGGTTCTCTTGTGGTTCATCAGGTCACTTCTTAGAACACATTTATAATTTCATAACTCAATACTGTTCACCAGTGTGCGTTCTCATGTGCCCCACAAGAACAACTTTCAGCACATTAACAATCGCAGTGAGTGTAAGTAGTCCTTTTTGCTGCACATTTACACTTGCGTTATTAACAAGAAAGGGTCCTTCACCTGTGTGCTTTCATGTGAGCTGTTAAATTACTTTTAGTTGTAGTTTTATGCTCACATAACTTACACGAATAAGGCTTCTCACCAGTGTGCTTCCTCATATGAATTACCAAATCACTTTTTTGAGCAGCTTTATACTCACACAAATTACAAGAGAAAGGCTTCTCACCAGTGTGCTTCCTCATGTGAACTGCTAAATGATTACTTTGTACAGCTTTATACTCGCATAACTCACAGTTATAAGGCTTCTCACCAGTGTGCTTCCTCATATGAACAACTAAATCACTTTTTTGAGTAGCTTTATACTCACACAACTTACAAGAGAAAGGCTTCTCACCAGTGTGCTTCCTCATATGAACAACTAAATCACTTTTTCGAGCAGCTTTATACTCACACAAATTACAAGAGAAAGGCTTCTCACCAGTGTGCTTCCTCATGTGAACTGCTAAATGATTACTTTGTACAGCTTTATACTCGCATAACTCACAGTTATAAGGCTTCTCACCAGTGTGCTTCCTCATATGAACAACTAAATCACTTTTTTGAGTAGCTTTATACTCACACAACTTACAAGAGAAAGGCTTCTCACCAGTGTGCTTCCTCATGTGAACTACTAAACAATTTTTATGTGCACTTTTATACTCACATAACTTACAAGAGAAAGGCTTCTCACCAGTGTGCTTCCTCATATTGTGAACTACTAAATCACTTTTTCGAGCAACTTTATACTCACACAAATTACAAGAGAAAGGCTTCTCACCAGTGTGCTTCCTCATGTGAACTGCTAAATGATTACTTTGTACAGCTTTATACTCGCATAACTCACAGTTATAAGGCTTCTCACCAGTGTGCTTCCTCATATGAACAACTAAATCACTTTTTCGAGCAGCTTTATACTCACACAAATTACAAGAGAAAGGCTTCTCACCAGTGTGCTTCCTCATGTGAACTGCTAAATGTTTACTTTGTACAGCTTTATACTCGCATAACTCACAGTTATAAGGCTTCTCACCAGTGTGCTTCCTCATATGAACAACTAAATCACTTTTTTGAGTACCTTTATACTCACACAACTTACAAGAGAAAGGCTTCTCACCAGTGTGCTTCCTCATGTGAACTACTAAACAATTTTTATGTGCACTTTTATACTCACATAACTTACAAGAGAAAGGCTTCTCACCAGTGTGCTTCCTCATATTGTGAACTACTAAATCACTTTTTCGAGCAACTTTATACTCACACAAATTACAAGAGAAAGGCTTCTCACCAGTGTGCTTCCTCATATGAACTACAAAATTATTTTTACGTAAACTTTTATACTCACATAACTTACAAGAGAAAGGCTTCTCACCAGTGTGAGTACTCATGTGTTTTGTTAAACCACATTTATATTTGCATTTGTATTGACAAATCTCGCAAGTAAATCTATTTACTGTCGTGTGGCTCTGTATGTGTTTTACTAACAGACTTTTTAACTGAAACATTGCCTGACAAAAGTCACAAATATACATTATTTCTTGAATACGGGAGCTACTGTCTGATGTATAAATACATTGTTTCGTAATGTCATTATTTAAACAACCAGTTTTACTTTGCAAGCTTATTGGTATGTTAACTTGTTCTTCATCAGTGGCTGGTTTAATGTATTTCCTGGCGTGAATTTCATTCTGACTTTCTATCTCATAACTCTTATTTTTAAAGATAAAATTACTATCACAAGAAATAACAAGTTTTGGCGTTTTCGTCAAAGATGCATCTCGTTTTGGCACAACTTTTTCACCGAATACATCGTATAGTTTCACTACACAATTCGTGTATCTATCGATGTTATCGTCTGTTCTACTGTCGCTATCGGCAGATCGGTAGTCTAAGTTGCCGCTGACTGTTGTGGTCGCTTGTTCACTGCTCGGGCCTGCATCGGCTGCTTCAGTTGAGTGCTCTTCGCCGTCATTGCTGATCGCGACACTCGCGGACACAGGAGCAACTGAAACAATTAAATCCTTTGTTATAGAAGCGTGAACATTTTAGAACATTACTTTCATAAATAAACTCATGAACAATTCAATTTATTTCTACCCGCGATTTCATGAATTTAAGTTTTTTTTAATCCTGCGCGAACATTTCGTTCTATCAGGAGTCAGGACACAACGCCTATGTCACTCTCGAGGTTCTCAAGTGTGCCCATGCGAATACATCACACTTTTTCATTAACCTATCGGGTTAACTGAACGCAGCGAACGTCGCGGCAAAACATAGCGGCACGTCATACACACATGCTTTGTTAGCGATTGAGACGTAGAGTTTGACGCGTCTTCGTGGTAACTATAAAAACATTATTGAGTTTGTTTGTCCTTCAATCATGCTGCAGCGGAGCAACGGGTCGACAAGATTTTCAGCGTGATTATAGTCGAGGAGCAGGCAAACGACATAAGCATAAACACAAACAGTTCTCGCAGGAGCTCTCCTGCGAGCGTGCTATTTTAACGCATTATTTCTTCAATCACGCTGCAACGGAGCATCGATCGAAGGATCGACAGACCGATTTTCTACGTGGGTATAGTTGGAAACCTGGACAGTGTTTATCTTTATATCATAGACACGAATATTTCCAGCCGGACCCATGCTAATTATCACGCATTAGTTCTTCAATCACGCAGCAACGGAGCAACGGATCGACGTTAAATTTTGCATGTGTATAGTTGAGGAGCTGGAGAGTGCCATAGGCTGAACACCGAACTCTACGCAGACGAAGTCGCAGGCACAAGCTAGTAACCAACAAGTCACTCACCTGCAGTGCGCGCGACGCCTGCCGGAGCGCGGCCGTCGTGCAGACCGGCGGGGTCGGGCCTGCGGCGCGTGGAGCGGACAGAATAATTATTATAATATTTATTTGCAGGCAATAAAAATTAAAAACCCAAAAGGTGCAAATATTACAAAAAATATACAAGAAATTCATAAAAGCCAATCTAAACAATAATAATTACAAATAAAGATGCCCCCCGAACTGCAGTTCGCAATAATTATTATTTGCGGTTATTGTGGCGACGTACGGCAAGCCAATACTTCAGAATTGGATTATCTGCAGGGCACTCGGAGCATACCCTGAGGAGCTCGTTCTGAGGGCACTCGGAGCATACCCCGAGGAGCTCGTTCTGAGGGCACTCGGAGCATACCCTGAGGAGCTCGAGCTGAACCAAAAAGGCGCAACCCGAGGTCTAATAACTACGAAATAATCGGCTACTCGGGCGTCGGCAAACATGCTCGACGCGCTGCAGTATTTAGGCAGTTCCATCAGAATGCGGTATGCGTTATTACACTGCACTCGGATGCTGCTTCGCGCACTTTGGCTGCAGTTGGACCAAAGCGGACACGTGTAGAAGCATTGACAATTATGCTCTGAACATTGTCAGCTTCGCCTCAGGCCTGCGCCGTACAAACCGGCGTGCGAGCATATTACACCGAACATCCAGAGCCCTCCGCTCACGTTCGATATTGCGGTTATCACGTAGCTCCTCAGTCAGGATATGGCACAAGTACCTGAACTCATCCACCCTATCAATAGGCACACATCTAGACATACTCAGGCAACCCTCTCCGGGCCTCTACCAGAGCTGAATACCATCATCTACGTCTTTTTGACATTATATTTGAGCCCATGGCTCCTAGCATAATGTTCACAGAAAGCCAATAGTCTTCTACGATCTCTGATTGAGGGACTCAGAAGTTCCATATCGTCACCATAGTTGACATAATTCCCATAGGTTGTTCCAATATCACAACCAACTTTTGAACTTCTAAGTTCCTCAATCAGATTGTTTACTTATACGTCAAAGAGTCTACGATCTCTGATTGAGGGTCTCAGAAGTTCCATATCGTCACCATAGCTGACATAATTCCCATAGGTTGTTCCAATATCACAACCAGCTTTTGAACTTCTAAGTTCCTCAATCAGATTGTTTACTTATATGTCAAAGAGGTTCGGAGAGTTCAACCCCCCTTGACGCTGAGACAGAGCTGTCAAAAAACTATTAATAAAATGGATAAAGTATAATATAATATAATCGTTGGAGGCAGCGTCGCCCCATTTAAAAAAGTTTAGTTTTCATGCCAGTATCTCAACAGTTCTACGGTTTTCAGCGGTACATTAGATGTTCTTAGTTTCTGCCATAGTCGCTGCTAGTTATCTAGTTAATCTAGTTAGTGAAGGCACGGCTGGCCTCGTTTGTGAGATGTCACAGTTTAGCGAACATGCCGAGAACATGAGTGATAAGCAAGGAGTAAGACACAGGTATACTGACTTGGTCTCCGCGAGTGAGGGAAGCGAGCGGCCGGCGCCGACGGCGGCGCGGCGCTCGCACGCTGCAGTCGTCCCGCTCGCACCAGCAGCCGACCCGCTCTGACGAGCACAAAACAAACTCGTATCATTTCTGTCCTTTGAGAGCTCCGCCACTGAACGCATTGAGATGCTAGATGAGTTATAATGCTGTTGAGGTCGCCCCAATTATCGTTTTTCGAATTTCACCATACGATAGCCCTCGACAGTCATATCACCAGATGGTTTGTGACAATGCAGTCTAAGATGACAGCGGGCTGACTTGGGCAGGGAGTATGGGAGTATGGCAGTATGGTAGACTCATCAACGATTCAAAAGCACTTGTAAAATATTATTCTATTCTATTAATTAAAGCTTGTGAATTGCAAGAACTATAACTCGATTTACATGAGCTTTGTTCTGATCTATGACGTCAGCAATTTATACTTCTTTAACTAATCACTGTCGAGGGGACTTCTTTAACAAGTGGATGAAAGTGTTTAATTGATGAAACTAACTCACCTGGGCATGCATGCTCATATGTTCCATGTACGCAAGTTCTTGGACAAATTCCTCGGAGCAACGTGAACATTTAAAGTCATCACTTTCAAACTTTAATAGATCTTGTATTTTTGCCACCATATCTACAATTGCTGGTTTCTTCTGGAGAGCTTTGAGATCATCATCTAGTAGCTTTGCATCCAACATTATGCTATCATCAGAAATGTTTTCGTCATGCAATGCATCAAGATCATTATTTAAATTGTAAGCATCACCATCATCTTCATTTATCTCATTACTGGCACTGTCAGCATTATCTTCCTCTTCATATAACATGTCCATGTCTTCTCTAATCACCATCAACTCATCACTTTCTTCAGTTTTCACTGCACCTGTGTCTATGGTTGTCTCTGAGTCTGTCTGCTTGTCATCTGAGGTGTCTTCTTGTATGTGCAAGTCACAGAAGTCAGCTCCTAGTGCTGTCACCACCATGGGGCTCTTTAGTCTGTGTTTTGTGCGATTTATCATTTTTATGTGCCTCCTTGTTATCTGTTGAGAAATAGTTTTTGAGAAAATATTGAATATACTTATGCCTATTAGGGTCTATGCATTGTAAAAGTAGAATGATTGAATAATTGAATATACAGCATGTAAAGTATGTTCTTTAGTAATTGAGAATAGGTGTAGGAACTGAAGCCCTGACAATTTTTGAATAAATCACACCCATAGTCATGGGCCCACCTAGAAGAAAGGAAGAAGAAAGAAAGATAAAAACTCACCAATTCATGTTTCTCAACTAAGTCCATCATCAACACTCGGGCTCTCAAACTCTGGTCTCTGAATCGACTAAAGTTCATCAGTCTCTGAGCACAATGTACGCAAAGTGTTTGCTTTAGGTTCCCTTGGTTGCACGGCTGAAACAACAAATGACATAAGTGGGGCTGTTCCCAAGCTGGTGGTAAATGATGAAGTCATTTTTTGTTCTGTTTTATACACATTACTAGCTGATGCCCGCGACCTCGTCCGCATGGATTTAGTTTTTAAAAATCCAGCGGGAACTCTTTCATTATCCGAGATAAAAAGTAGCTCTCCCGGTCTGAGGAACCACTACTACATCCATTACTATACCCATGCAAAAATCGCATCAATACGCTGTTCTGTTGCGACATGATTGAAGGACAAACCAACAAACAAACACACTTTCGCATTTATAATATCAGTAATGCTTTATTATAACACTTTTTATAATTGTCAAATTTTTTACCTTAGTTAACCAAAGACAAAATTACGTTTAGCTGTCATTTACGTTTTGATATTCCACTGTCATTTGCGTTTTGTTATTCCATGTCACATGCTTTTTTCTTATACCACGTTTTAAAGTGACATGACGGAAACGCGGTCGAACAGGATAAAAAGTATCCTATGTCCGTCTCCTGGTTCTAAGCTACCTCTCCACCAATTTTCAGCCAAATCGGTTCATCCGTTCTTGAGTTATAAATAGTGTAACTAACACAACTTTCTTTTATATATATAGATATGTTTTTGTCCTATTCAATTAAAATTTAATATTATTAAAAATTAAATAAAATTAAAACAACTTACTGCATATCCTGTTAAATATTCATAGGCATCTTCCAGTTTGTTTTTACTCATGAGAAACATCTTACTTTCAGTGTCCAGGCACATCATGCACACCTGTGGAAACACATTTGTTTGTATTCATGACATGACTGCCCTTGACTGAGATCTCACCTGGCAGGCTAACTGGGAAGGGGGTGTGGCAGTTTTAATTAAACCCATACTCCCAATCGGTTTCTACCCACCATTATGCAGGAATGCCAAATTGCTTGGAGGCACATCTTTGACGATAGAGTGGTAACTAGCCACAGCCAAAGCCTCCCAGTCAGTTCAGAAATTATAAATTTCTATATTGTGCCGAAGCGGCAGCGAACCCTAGACCCTAGATCATTTTAAGATCACAGCGCTTACCACTGCTCCAGGCAGGTAGTCAATATACTACTAGTTACTGTAACATTACCGTTACCATGCAATGCTGCAACAAGTGTTGAGGAAAAGGACCAATTCAGCTGTGGGATTGTCTAAACATAATTGCTACAGTGTGTCAATAGCAATGTTCGCCGAGTGGTCTCCTTGCACAATACACCTAGTGAGGGGTCTGCCAACACTGAGCTTTCCAGTGTGGGGTCCCCACTACAGAACCTTTGGACAGCTACAACCATCAAGTTCTTCAATCTATGAGCCCTGCCCATTTTCACTTCAGCTTCTCTGAGCTATGTCAGTAACTAAAACTACACACAACTATCAAAAATAAATAACATGGAAAAATCTTCACCAGCACTGTTGAAGGAATAGCTCCAGCATCAATTAGCCTCGAGCCACTTTCTCTTTCATGAATGTCGTCGTCCAGGAAATGCTGCGAGCAGACCACAGCAGGGTCTGGGAGGGGCGCGCCCTGCCTGCCCAGGGCGCTGAGCCACGCCGCACGGAGACGCGCGTCACTCGGGAAGCTGGAAATTAATAGCATTATGTCTTATGGAGTCTCCTCATGGGGTCAAGCAGCATGTAGTGGATGGGAACAGTAAAAACTGTTTTGAATGCATAAACATTAAACATACATTTATTAAGTCAAGGTTTTATCATAAAGTTAGTGATTTTTGTAATGACAAAGTTGCATAGTAACAGTCAGCCTACATCCAGTTGCCCACACGATACAGATAGTACATTACATTTTGATTACATTGTACCTAATATACAATATTGATAGGTATTGCAATAATTTGTTAGGAAAAGAGCAACTGCTGAGTTTCTTGCCAACTCATAGCAGAATCTACTTTCCAGACCCACTTTCCGACACGACAGGAGATCAGGCGCAGGACCGACGGCTTTACGTGCTCTCTGAGGCTACTCCACGCTGAGGATTTCTTGACAGAAAAACCCAACACAATTTTAGACCCAACCCGGGAATCAAACCTAGGACCTCGCCAATCGCCATCCGCAGTCCAACATTGCAATTTGCAGTCAACTCGAATATACTTACCAATGAAAACTAATCCGCCTCCCCTCCCGTGACGCCGGTACATTGTCTGCAGCATTTCTGCAGAAAGGCGCGCAACACCGCATCTTCAATGGTTATTTTGTTGATTTTGCCTAGACTCTCGCTCGAGCTGGACATTCGTCAGACACAAAACACTAAACGCTTGTGGCTTGAGCAGTCGTACCAAAATGAAGTTTATAAATACAGAAGCCGCCGTAGTTAATCGCAAATAATAATATTCATAGACCACGAACACTAGGATAAATATTATTTCAATCAATATAGGTAGGTAACTTTTTACTTTTTTTTAGGAATGTGGGAACGTGGTATTTTGTTTTTGTTTGGACCACAGCTTAGATATATATATCCTTCTCTATGGCATCCACTAACATCACAGTCACAGACTTCATTAAATATACCTACCCTACCCCAGCCTGCAAATTTATGATATTTGCAATGAAAAAAATACTAATCGATAGATTTTCAATAGCTCAATTTAACTACGTAGCCCTTTCAAATTGCTCACCTTTAATTATTTAATTAAAAATCAATAAAGTCCTTGAAAAAAAATGAATTTATCTGTATATTCAAACTCCTATATCTTGTGATGTATACAATATTTCAAATTGCTCAAAGTTCTAAAACACTGCTCAAGTTGCATTTGTAATTGCTCAAGTAGAGTTTTTACCAGCTCCACTTTCGCTGATTATTAAATAATTATCTTCTGGCTTCGCGCTTCATAAAAACACTCTAGGGGTAGGACAGACAAGACTACGTGGAGTCGGGGTTGGCCAATTCGGTTCTGTCATACTGTTCGACCTATATCAGTCCATGTCTGTCATTCTTTATATTTTATAACAAACACGAAGGCTGTGGCGTGAGTTGCGTTTTGTTCAAGCTACAAATTAAATGGGCTACGCCAGAAGACTCGCTCCGTCGCCCCTTCATTCAGCTTCACCTACTCGACCTTCGTTTCGCTACGGAGGTCGCCGGCTCGCTTCGCTCGCCACCTCCCCCCTTCGCTCCACTCGGCCTCGTAGGCTCGCTTCATTCAGGACCTCCTTCGCGAGCTTCTGGCTTCGCGCTTCATAAAAACACTCTAGGGGTAGGACAGACAAGACTACGTGGAGTCGGGGTTGGCCAATTCGGTTCTGTCACACTGTTCGACCTATATCAGTCCATGTCTGTCATTCTTGTCATTATATCAGTCATGTCTTTTAGTCATGATTTGATTTTTGTATAAATTGAACATAATGAATAAGTCAATAAATAATAAAAATACCTGATAATAGATGATGTTGTGCTTGGAGTATTACAGTTTCATTTCACTATGATGAGGTTATGAAACACTTGATTTTTTTTCCTATTGCGACTCGCGTTACTGTTTGCGCGCATGCGCAGCATTCACCTATCTATACGTTAAATTTATTCAAACTATTTATATTTATTTAATAATTAAGGAAAGTGGAGCTGGTGAGAACTCTACTTGAGCAATTACAAATGCAACTTGAGCAGTATTTTAGAACTTTGAGCAATTTAAAATATTGTATATATCAAAAGATATAGAAATTTGAATATACGGATAAATGAATTTTTTTTCAAGGACTTTATTGATTTTTAATTTTATAATTAATGGTGAGCAATTTGGAAGGGCTACGTAGTTGAATTGAGCTATTAAAAATCTATCGATTAGTATTTTTTTTATTGCGAATATCATAAATTTGCAGGCTGGGGTAGGGACACTATTAAATATGTTCCTTGATCACAGAACAATCACAGAATCACAGATCAATCACAGAGGTGAGAGGAGTGGAACCACACCTTAGGGTGGAACCACATCTGTGAGGATCGATTCGCATTTATGCCGATGCTATAAGACACACTTGTAAGGATCGCGTCCTTACGGATCCGAAAGGATGCGTACGCGTCCTTACGGATCCGTAAGGATGCGTACGCGTCCTTACGGATCCGTAAGGATGCGTACGCATTCTTTCGGATCCGTAAGGAGGCGAAAGCCTATAAACATTGTTGTCTGCGTAGGGATGGTCGATGATGGCATCGATATTTTAATTGCTAGCTCAACCAGGATATTAATCTTCTTCTACACAGAGGAAATGGATGCCAAAAATTGAAAAAGTCGCCGCCATATTGAAATTCTTTGTTTTTCGACCGATTTCGTTCAAATTCGATATTTGGGCTTCCCTGTGGTCAAGAAAGAGGAAATGGATGCCAAAAATTAAAAAAGTCGCCGCCATATTGAAATTCTTTGTTTTCCGACCGATTTCGTTCAAAATCAATATTTAGGCTTTCCAGAGGTCAAGAAAGAGGAAATTGATGCCAAAATATTAAAAAGTCAACGCCATATTGAAATTCTTTGTTATTGGACCGATTTCGTTCAAAATCGATATTTAGGCTTTCCTTGGGTCAAGAAAGAGGAAATAGATGCCAAAATTTAAAAAAGTCCCCGCCATATTGAAATTCGTTGTTATTGGACCGATTTCGTTCAAAATCGATATTTGGGCTTCCCTGGGGTCAAGTAAGAGGAAATGATTGGCAAAATTATAAAAAGTGACCGCCATATTGAAATTCTTTGTTATTGGACCGATTTCGTTCAAAATCGATATTTGGGCTTCCCTGGGGTCAAATAAGAGGAAATGATTGGCAATATTATAAAAAATTTGGTTGCCTGTAAAGTCGGTATACGGGCGAAAGTTTTACGTGACAACTTTTTATGTCTGTCTCTCTCGCTCTTAGGCGGGCTAACCATGCCCGAGTGGAAGGGACGCGTGCCTCTCACTCGCTCTCATTGTGAGCGCATAACGTGAGCGGAGCGTAACGCAGTTTCTTGAAGTGTCACCCGGCAAACCAATTTATAAGACGTTGTCACGTCAAAAAGTCACCGCCATATTGAAATTCTTTGTTATTGGACCGACCGATTTAGTTCAAAATCGATATGTAGGCTTCCCTTGGGTCAAGAAAGAGGAAACAGATGCCAAAATTTTAAAAGGTCGCCGCCATATAGAAATTCTTTGTTATTGGACCGATTTCGTTCAAAATCGATATTAAGGCTTCCCTTGGGTCAAGAAAGAGGAAATAGATGCCAAAATTTTAAAAAGTGACCGCCATATTGAAATTCTTTGTTATTGGACCGATTTCGTTCAAAATCGATATTTGGGCTTCCCTGGGGCCAAATAAGAAGAAATGATTGGCAAAATTATAAAAAGTGACCGCCATATTGAAATTCTTTTTTATTGGACCGATTTCGTTCAAAATCGATATTTGGGCTTCCCTGGGGTCAAATAAGAGAAAATGATTGGCAAAATTATAAAAAGTCGCCGCCATATTGATATTCTTTGTAATTGGACCGATTTTGTTCAAAATCGATATTTAGGCTTCCCTTGGGTCAAGAAAGAGGAAATAGATGCCAAAATTTTAAAAAGTGACCGCCATAATGAAATTCTTTGTTATTGGACCGATTTCGTTCAAAATCGATATTTGGACTTCCCTGGGGCCAAATAAGAGGAAATGATTGGCAAAATTATAAAAAGTGACCGCCATATTGAAATTCTTTTTTATTGGACCGATTTCGTTCAAAATCGATATTTGGGCTTTCCTGGGGTCAAATAAGAGGAAATGATTGGCAAAATTATAAAAAGTGACCGCCATATTGAAATTCTTTGTAATTGGACCGATTTCGTTCAAAATCGATATTTGGGCTTCTCTGGGGTCAAATAAGAGGAAATGATTGGCAATATTATAAAAAGTCACCGCCATATTGAAATTCTTTGTTATTGGACCGATTTAGTTCAAAATCGATATTTAGGCTTCCCTTGGGTTCAGAAAGAGGAAACAGATGCCAAAATTTTAAAAGGTCGCCGCCATATAGAAATTCTGTGTTATTGGACAGATTTTGTTCAAAATCGATATTTAGGCTTCTCTGGGGTCAAATAAGAGAAAATAGTTGGCAAAATTATAAAAAGTCGCCGCCATATTGAAATTCTTTGTTATTGGACCGATTTCGTTCAAAATCGATATTTAGGCTTCCCTTGGGTCAAGAAAGAGGAAATAGATGCCAAAATTTTAAAAAGTGACCGCCATATTGAAATTCTTTGTTATTGGACCGATTTCGTTCAAAATCGATATTTAGGCTTCCCTTGGGTCAAGTAAGAGGAAATGGATGCCAAAATTTTAAAAGGTCGCCGCCATATAGAAATTCTTTGTTATTGGGCCGATTTCGTTCAAAATCGATATTTAGGCTTCCCTGGGGCCAAATAAGAGGAAATGATTGGCAAAATTATAAAAAGTGACCGCCATATTGAAATTCTTTGTTATTAGACCGATTTCGTTCAAAATCGATATTTGGGCTTCCCTGGGGTCAAATAAGAGAAAATGATTGGCAAAATTATAAAAAGTCGCCGCCATATTGAAATTCCTTGTTATTGGACCGATTTCGTTCAAAATCGATATTTAGGCTTCCCTTGGGTCAAGAAAGAGGAAATAGATGCCAAAATTTTAAAAAGTGACCGCTATATTGAAATTCATGTTATTGGACCGATTTCGTTCAAAATCGATATTTGGGCTTCCCTGGGGCCAAATAAGAGGAAATGATTGGCAAAATTATAAAAAGTGACCGCCATATTGAAATTCTTTGTTATTGGACCGATTTCGTTCAAAATCGATATTTGGGCTTCCCTGGGGTCAAATAAGAGAAAATGATTGGCAAAATTATAAAAAGTCGCCGCCATATTGAAATTCTTTGTTATTGGACCGATTTCGTTCAAAATCGATATTTAGGCTTCCCTTGGGTCAAGAAAGAGGAAATAGATGCCAAAATTTTGAAAAGTAACCGCCATATTGAAATTCTTTTTTATTGGACCGATTTCAATCAAAATCGTATATGGGCTTCCCTGGGGTCAAATAAGAGGAAATGATTGGCAAAATTATAAAAAGTGACTGCCATATTGTAATTCTTTGTTATTGGACCGATTTCGTTCAAAATCGATATTTAGGCTTCCCTTGGGTCAAGTAAGAGGAAATGGATGCCAAAAATTAAAAAAGTCGCCACCATATTGAAATTCTTTGTTATTGGACCGATTTCGTTCAAAACCGATATTTGGGCTTCCTTGGGGTAAAATAAAAGGAAATGATTGGCAAAATTATAAAAAGTGACCGCCATATTGAAATTCTTTGTTATTGGACCGATTTCGTTCAAAATCGATATTTGGGCTTCCCTGGGGTCAAATAAGAGGAAATGATTTGCAAAATTGTAAAAAGTGTTCGCCATATTGAAATTCTTTGTTATTGGACAGATTTCTTTCAAAATCGATATTTAGGCTTCTCTGGGTTCAAAGTTGTTCGTGGTTTAGATTTTTAGTTCGCGTACGTCGATGATATTTTAGTTTCTTCAAAAGATTTTGCCAATCATTTCCTCTTATTTGACCCCAGGGAAGCCCAAATATCGATTTTGAACGAAATCGGTCCAATAAAAAAGAATTTCAATATGGCGGCGACTTTTTTAATTTTTGGCATCCATTTCCTCTTACTTGACCCAAGGGAAGCCTAAATATCGATTTTGAACGAAATCGGTCCAATAACAAAGAATTTCAATATGGCGGTCACTTTTAAAAATTTTGGCATCTATTTCCTCTTTCTTGACCCAAGGGAAGCCTAAATATCGATTTTGAACGAAATCGGTCCAATAACAAAGAATTTCAATATGGCGGCGACTTTTTATAATTTTGCCAACTATTTTCTCTTATTTGACCCCAGAGAAGCCTAAATATCGATTTTGAACGAAATCTGTCCAATAACAAAGAATTTCAATATGGCGGCGACATTTTATAATTTTGCAAATCATTTCCTCTTATTTGACCCCAGGAAAGCCCAAATATCGATTTTGAACGAAATCGGCCCAATAACAAAGAATTTCAATATGGCGGCGACTTTTTATAATTTTGCAAATCATTTCCTCTTATTTGACCCTAGGGAAGCCCAAATATCGATTTTGAACGAAATCGGTCCAATAAAAAAGAATTTCAATATGGCGGTCACTTTTTAAAATTTTGGCATCTATTTCCTCTTTCTTGACCCAAGGGAAGCCTAAATATCGATTTTGAACGAAATCGGTCCAATAACAAAGAATTTCAATATTACGGCGACATTTTATAATTTTGCAAATCATTTCCTCTTATTTGACCCCAGGGAAGCCCAAATATCGATTTTGAACGAAATCGGCCCAATAACAAAGAATTTCAATATGGCGGCGACTTTTTATAATTTTGCAAATCATTTCCTCTTATTTGACCCCAGGGAAGCCCAAATATCGATTTTGAACGAAATCGGTCCAATAACAAAGAGTTTCAATATGGCGGTCACTTTTTATAATTTTGCCAATCACTTCCTCTTATTTGACCCCAGGGAAGCCCAAATATCGATTTTGAACGAAATCGGTCCAATAACAAAGAATTTCAATATGGCGGCGACTTTTTTAATTTTTGGTATCCATTTCCTCTTACTTGACCCCAGGGAAGCCCAAATATAGATTTTGAACGAAATCGGTCCAATAACAAATAATTTCAATATGGCGGTCACTTTTTAAAATTTTGGCATCTATTTCCTCTTTCTTGACCGAAGGGAAGCCTAAATATCGATTTTGAACGAAATCGGTCCAATAACAAAGAATTTCAATATGGCGGCGACCTTTTAAAATTTTGCCATCTGTTTCCTCTTTCTTGACCCAAGGGAAGCCTAAATATCGATTTTGAACGAAATCGGTCCAATAACAAAGAATTTCAATATGGCGCTGACTTTTTATAATATTGCCAATCATTTCCTCTTATCTGACCCCAGGGAAGCCCAAATATCGATTTTGATTGAAATCGGTCCAATAACAAAGAATTTCAATATGGCGGTGACTTTTTATAATTTTGCGAATCATTTCCTCTTATTTGACCCCAGGGAGGCCCAAATATCAATTTTGAACGAAATCGGTCCAATAACAAAGAATTTCAATATGGCGGCGACTTTTTACAATTTTGTCAATCTTTTCCTCTTACTTGTCCCCAGGGAAGCCTAAATATCGATTTTGAACTAAATCGGTGTAATAACAAAGAATTCCAACATGGCGGAAAAGTGGCACCTGTGTTTGCATACATACTTGAGATAAAAACTAATTTCATCGATATATCGATACTTTTTGGCACTTCATGCATTTCCCTAGTTGCCGAAGACGCTTTCGCACGCGTAAGGATCCTTACGGATCCGTAAGGGTGGAACCACATCTGTGAGGATCGATTCGCATTTATGCCGATGCTATAAGACACACTTGTAAGGATCGCGTCCTTACGGATCCGAAAGGATGCGTACGCGTCCTTACGGATCCGTAAGGATGCGTACGCGTCCTTACGGATCCGTAAGGATGCGTACGCATCCTTTCGGATCCGTAAGGAGGCGAAAGCCTATAAACATTGTTGTCTGCGTAGGGATGGTCGATGATGGCATCGATATTTTAATTGCTAGCTCAACCACGATATTAATCTTCTTCTACACAGAGGAAATGGATGCCAAAAATTGAAAAAGTCGCCGCCATATTGAAATTCTTTGTTTTTCGACCGATTTCGATCAAAATCGATATTTAGGCTTCCCTTGGGTCAAGAAAGAGAAAATAGATGCCAAAATTTTAAAAAGTCACCGCCATATTGAAATTCTTTGTTTTTCGACCGATTTCGTTCAAAATCGATATTTAGGCTTCCCTTGGGTCAAGAAAGAGGAAATAGATGCCAAAATTTTAAAAAGTGACCGCCATATTGAAATTCTTTGTTATTGGACCGATTTCGTTCAAAATCGATATTTAGGCTTCCCTTGGGTCAAGAAAGAGGAAATAGATGCCAAAATTTTAAAAAGTGACCGCCATATTGAAATTCTTTGTTATTGGACCGATTTCGTTCAAAATCGATATTTAGGCTTTCCTTGGGTCAAGAAAGAGGAAATAGATGCCAAAATTTTAAAAAGTGACCGCCATATTGAAATTCTTTGTTATTGGACCGATTTCGTTCAAAATCGATATTTGGGCTTCCCTGGGGTCAAATAAGAGGAAATGATTGGCAAAATTATAAAAAGTGACTGCCATATTGAAATTCTTTGTTATTGGACCGATTTCGTTCAAAATCGATATTTAGGCTTCCCTTGGGTCAAGAAAGAGGAAATAGATGCCAAAATTTTAAAAAGTGACCGCCATATTGAAATTCTTTGTTATTGGACCGATTTCGTTCAAAATCGATATTTAGGCTTCCCTTGGGTCAAGAAAGAGGAAATAGATGCCAAAATTTTAAAAAGTGACCGCCATATTGAAATTCTTTGTTATTGGACCGATTTCGTTCAAAATCGATATTTGGGCTTCCCTTGGGTCAAGAAAGAGGAAATAGATGCCAAAATTATAAAAAGTCGCCGCCATATTGAAATTCTTTGTTATTGGACCGATTTCGTTCAAAATCGATATTTAGGCTTCCCTTGGGTCAAGAAAGAGGAAATAGATGCCAAAATTTTAAAAAGTGACCGCCATATTGAAATTCTTTGTTATTGGACCGATTTCGTTCAAAATCGATATTTAGGCTTCCCTTGGGTCAAGAAAGAGGAAATAGATGCCAAAATTTTAAAAAGTGACCGCCATATTGAAATTCTTTGTTATTGGACCGATTTCGTTCAAAATCGATATTTAGGCTTCCCTTGGGTCAAGAAAGAGGAAATAGATGCCAAAATTTTAAAAAGTGACCGCCATATTGAAATTCTTTGTTATTGGACCGATTTCGTTCAAAATCGATATTTGGGCTTCCCTGGGGCCAAATAAGAGGAAATGATTGGCAAAATTATTAAAAGTGACCGCCACATTGAAATTCTTTTTTATTGGACCGATTTCGTTCAAAATCGATATTTGGGCTTCCCTGGGGTCAAATAAGAGAAAATGATTGGCAAAATTATAAAAAGTCGCCGCCATATTGAAATTCTTTGTTATTGGACCGATTTCGTTCAAAATCGATATTTGGGCTTCCCTGGGGTCAAATAAGAGGAAATGATTGGCAAAATTATAAAAAGTGACTGCCATATTGAAATTCTTTGTTATTGGACCGATTTCGTTCAAAATCGATATTTGGGCTTCCCTTGGGTCAAGAAAGAGGAAATAGATGCCAAAATTATAAAAAGTCGCCGCCATATTGAAATTATTTGTTATTGGACCGATTTCGTTCAAAATCGATATTTGGGCTTCCCTGGGGTCAAATAAGAGGAAGTGATTGGCAAAATTATAAAAAGTGACCGCCATATTGAAATTCTTTGTTATTGGACCGATTTCGTTCAAAATCGATATTTGGGCTTCCCTGGTCTCAAATAAGAGAAAATGATTGGCAAAATTATAAAAAGTCGCCGCCATATTGAAATTCTTTGTTATTGGACCGATTTCGTTCAAAATCGATATTTAGGCTTCCCTTGGGTCAAGAAAGAGGAAATAGATGGCAAAATTTTAAAAAGTGGCCGCCATATTGAAATTCTTTGTTATTCGACCGATTTCGTTCAAAATCGATATTTAGGCTTCCCTTGGGTCAAGAAAGAGGAAATAGATGCCAAAATTTTAAAAAGTGACCGCCATATTGAAATTCTTTGTTATTGGACCGATTTCGTTCAAAATCGATATTTGGGCTTCCCTGGGGTCAAGTAAGAGGAAATGATTTGCAAAATTATAAAAAGTGACAGCCATATTGAAATTCTTTGTTATTGGACCGATTTCGTTCAAAATCGATATTTGGGCTTCCCTGGGCTCAAATAAGAGGAAATGATTTGCAAAATTATAAAAAGTCGCCGCCATATTGAAATTCTTTGTTATTGGACCGATTTCGTTCAAAATCGATATTTAGGCTTCCCTTGGGTCAAGATAGAGGAAATAGATGGCAAAATTTTAAAAAGTGACCGCCATATTGAAATTCTTTGTTATTGGACCGATTTCGTTCAAAATCGATATTTGGGCTTCCCTGGGGTCAAATAAGAGGAAATGATTGGCAACATTATAAAAAGTGACCGCCATATTGAAATTCTTTGTTATTGGACCGATTTCGTTCAAAATCGATATTTGGGCTTCCCTGGGCTCAAATAAGAGGAAATGATTTGCAAAATTATAAAAAGTCGCCGCCATATTGAAATTCTTTGTTATTGGACCGATTTCGTTCAAAATCGATATTTAGGCTTCCCTTGGGTCAAGAAAGAGGAAATAGATGCCAAAATTTTAAAAAGTGACCGCCATATTGAAATTCTTTGTTATTGGACCGATTTCGTTCAAAATCGATATTTGGGCTTCCCTGGGCTCAAATAAGAGGAAATGATTTGCAAAATTATAAAAAGTCGCCGCCATATTGAAATTCTTTGTTATTGGACCGATTTCGTTCAAAATCGATATTTAAGCTTCCCTTGGGTCAAGAAAGAGGAAATAGATGCCAAAATTTTAGAAAGTGACCGCCATATTGAAATTCTTTGTTATTGGACCGATTTCCTTCAAAATCGATATTTGGGCTTCCCTGGGGTCAAATAAGAGGAAATGATTTGCAAAATTATAAAAAGTCGCCGCCATATTGAAATTCTTTGTTATTGGACCGATTTCGTTCAAAATCGATATTTGGGCTTCCTTGGGGTCAAATAAGAGGAAATGATTGGCAACATTATAAAAAGTGACCGCCATATTGAAATTCTTTGTTATTGGACCGATTTCGTTCAAAATCGATATTTGGTCTTCCCTGGGCTCAAATAAGAGGAAATGATTTGCAAAATTATAAAAAGTCGCCGCCATATTGAAATTCTTTGTTATTGGACCGATTTCGTTCAAAATCGATATTTAGGCTTCCCTTGGGTCAAATAAGAGGAAATAGATTCCAAAATTTTAAAAAGTGACCGCCATATTGAAATTCTTTTTTATTGGAAAGATTTCGTTCAAAATCGATGTTTGGGCTTCCTTGGGGTCAAATAAGAGGAAATGATTGGCAAAATTATAAAAAGTGACCGCCATATTGAAATTCTTTGTTATTGGACCGATTTCGTTCAAAATCGATATTTAGGCTTCCCTTGAGACAAGAAAGAGAAAATAGATGCCAAAATTTTAAAAAGTCACCGCCATATTGAAATTCAAAATCGATATTCAAAATCGATATTTCGGCTTCCTGTGGTCAAGAAAGAGGAAATATTTGCCATAAGTTTTAAAAGTATGACGGCACCCCCCTCATCGCCGAGCGTCTAATAAAAGGAATCACACACAATATCAGAACAGAACATCATTCTCAGCAATCGCCTTCCATCAATAAAAATAACTACCTACACAAAGGAGGGTACATTGTAATCGTTACGTAACAAGGATTGTAAAGAAAACTCCTTCATCAACATCTATCTGTATTTTATTATGTTGTTCAGTATAGATCTATATATTATAAAAATGACTCTAATGCCCGTTTCGCAAAGTGCTATAGTCGTGTAGAAGAAAGGGCAAAGAAACTCCACGACAGCACATCTTTTAAAATATAAAAGTAAATATCGAAAACACTTATGGAGCCACAGTCGGCTCCCACGCTGAACGAGAACTAACTTTAAACTAATTCACATTTCCCTTTTATATTTTTAGACTAACAAAATGGATGGAATGGATGATTACAATTTCCCCTTACATTCAACCAATCAGCCCACATTTCCGCTTTAATACATTTTCAAGTCAAATTAAATTCTATCCCCAACTACTTTTTTATTTTCCGTTTCATCCTACTTCCTACTTCCTACTAATATTATAAAGGCGAAAGTTTGTGTGTATGTTTGTTCCTCTTTAACGCAAAAACTACTGGATGGATTTGGCTGAAATTTGGAATGGAACTGACCGACCGACCGACCGACTGACTGACCGACCGACTGACAGACTGACCGACACAAGTAGGCTAGCATTAGAATATAATATGTAGTTATAAGTTTATTAATTGTATGAGCGCAGACTCGCCAACAAACTGCATGTGCAGTTTGGCGGGGTAGAATAAGTTTACTAATACTTGTTATTATATTTCTGAATAAAAAATTTAAAAAAAAAAAAAAAAGATAGATTATACCCTGGATTAACATATAGGCTACAAATTATCCCGGAAAAATCCAAGGTTCCCGCGGGATTTTGAAAAACCACTGATAGATGGCGCTGATTGTACTTAAATCACGCTTACATTATCCGCAGTATCGAGAATAAGTAAAAAATTCCAATTCAACAATCAAGTAGGATAAACACAGTTATTGAAGTTTTTCATTAGCAATAGAAAATTTCTTAGGGATTAGGGATTAGGGATGGATTACATCATGTGTAGATCCTATCCTATCCTATTATCCTATTAAAAATTATAAATTATACACACATGACCAGTCATTATAATATCTAGCAATGTACTCACTATGACTGGACAAATCGATACCTTGTACTAATTGTATTATTTATTTCGTAATCCATCCCTAATCCCTAAGAAATTTTCTATTGCTAATGAAAAACTTCAATAACTGTGGTTATCCTACTTGATTGTTGATTTGGAATTTTTTACTTATTCTCGATACTGCGGATAATGTAAGCGTGATTTAAGTACAATCAGCGCCATCTATCAGTGGTTTTTCAAAATCCCGCGGGAACCTTGGATTTTTCCGGAATAATTTGTAGCCTATATGTTTATCCAGGGTATAATCTATCTCCATTCCAAATTTCAGCCAAATCCATCCAGTAGTTTTTGCGTTAAAGAGGAACAAACATACATACAAACTTTCGCCTTTATAATATTAGTAGGAAGTAGGATACGCTCTAAATCGGGAGTCCCAGTAAAAGGTTTAGCACTTTTATCTTGAAGTTTTGATAAAGCATCTATTAATGTTGCTTGAAGTCGCGCTATGCTAGGGAGAAATTTTCGATAAAAATTAATCATATCTTCTAAATCCCTGTACTGTTTTAGGTAGAGGAAAATCCTGTAAACTCTTAATGCGGTCAGCAGGAGAGCCAATCCCGGGAGCGCTTATTTTGTATCCAAGGAAACGAACCTCTGGAACATTAAAATACCATTCTTCTCGTTATTAACTATACCGTATCCTTCAAAAACGTTTGAAAAGAATACGTAAATGTTTTGCATGCTGTTCGCTATCTTTTGAAGAAACTAAAATATCATCGACGTACGCGAACTAAAAATCTAAACCACGAACAACTTTGAACCCAGAGAAGCCTAAATATTGATTTTGAACGAAATCTGTCCAATAACAAAGAATTTCAATATGGCGGTCACTTTTTATAATTTTGCCAATCATTTCCTCTTATTTGACCCCAGGGAAGCCCAAATATCGATTTTGAACGAAATCGGTCCAATAACAAAGAAGTTCAATATGGCGGTAACTTTTTAAAATTTTGGCATCTATTTCCTCTTTCTTGACCCAAGGGAAGCCTAAATATCGATTTTGAACGAAATCGGTCCAATAACAAAGAATTTCAATATGGCGGCGACTTTTTATAATTTTGCCAATCATTTTCTCTTATTTGACCCCAGGGAAGCCCAAATATCGATTTTGAACGAAATCGGTCCAATAAAAAAGAATTTCAATGTGGCGGTCACTTTTAATAATTTTGCCAATCATTCCCTCTTATTTGGCCCCAGGGAAGCCCAAATATCGATTTTGAACGAAATCGGTCCAATAACAAAGAATTTCAATATGGCGGTCACTTTTTAAAATTTTGGCATCTATTTCCTCTTTCTTGACCCAAGGGAAGCCTAAATATCGATTTTGAACGAAATCGGTCCAATAACAAAGAATTTCAATATGGCGGTCACTTTTTAAAATTTTGGCATCTATTTCCTCTTTCTTGACCCAAGGGAAGCCTAAATATCGATTTTGAACGAAATCAGTCCAATAACAAAGAATTTCAATATGGCGGTCACTTTTTAAAATTTTGGCATCTATTTCCTCTTTCTTGACCCAAGGGAAGCCTAAATATCGATTTTGAACGAAATCGGTCCAATAACAAAGAATTTCAATATGGCGGTCACTTTTTAAAATTTTGGCATCTATTTCCTCTTTCTTGACCCAAGGGAAGCCTAAATATCGATTTTGAACGAAATCAGTCCAATAACAAAGAATTTCAATATGGCGGTCACTTTTAAAATTTTGGCATCTATTTCCTCTTTCTTGACCCAAGGGAAGCCTAAATATCGATTTTGAACGAAATCGGTCCAATAACAAAGAATTTCAATATGGCGGCCACTTTTTAAAATTTTGCCATCTATTTCCTCTTTCTTGACCCAAGGGAAGCCTAAATATCGATTTTGAACGAAATCGGTCCAATGACAAAGAATTTCAATATGGCGGTCACTTTTTAAAATTTTGGCATCTATTTCCTCTTTCTTGACCCAAGGGAAGCCTAAATATCGATTTTGAACGAAATCGGTCCAATAACAAAGAATTTCAATATGGCGGTCACTTTTAATAATTTTGCCAATCATTCCCTCTTATTTGGCCCCAGGGAAGCCCAAATATCGATTTTGAACGAAATCGGTCCAATAACAAAGAATTTCAATATGGCGGCGACTTTTTATAATTTTGCCAATCATTTTCTCTTATTTGACCCCAGGGAAGCCCAAATATCGATTTTGAACGAAATCGGTCTAATAAAAAAGAATTTCAATGTGGCGGTCACTTTTAATAATTTTGCCAATCATTCCCTCTTATTTGGCCCCAGGGAAGCCCAAATATCGATTTTGAACGAAATCGGTCCAATAACAAAGAATTTCAATATGGCGGTCACTTTTTAAAATTTTGGCATCTATTTCCTCTTTCTTGACCCAAGGGAAGCCTAAATATCGATTTTGAACGAAATCGGTCCAATAACAAAGAATTTCAATATGGCGGTCACTTTTTAAAATTTTGGCATCTATTTCCTCTTTCTTGACCCAAGGGAAGCCTAAATATCGATTTTGAACGAAATCGGTCCAATAACAAAGAATTTCAATATGGCGGTCACTTTTTAAAATTTTGGCATCTATTTCCTCTTTCTTGACCCAAGGGAAGCCTAAATATCGATTTTGAACGAAATCAGTCCAATGACAAAGAATTTCAATATGGCGGTCACTTTTTAAAATTTTGGCATCTATTTCCTCTTTCTTGACCCAAGGGAAGCCTAAATATCGATTTTGAACGAAATCGGTCCAATAACAAAGAATTTCAATATGGCGGTCACTTTTTAAAATTTTGGCATCTATTTCCTCTTTCTTGACCCAAGGGAAGCCTAAATATCGATTTTGAACGAAATCAGTCCAATAACAAAGAATTTCAATATGGCGGTCACTTTTTAAAATTTTGGCATCTATTTCCTCTTTCTTGACCCAAGGGAAGCCTAAATATCGATTTTGAACGAAATCGGTCCAATAACAAAGAATTTCAATATGGCGGTCACTTTTTAAAATTTTGGCATCTATTTCCTCTTTCTTGACCCAAGGGAAGCCTAAATATCGATTTTGAACGAAATCGGTCCAATAACAAAGAATTTCAATATGGCAGTCACTTTTTATAATTTTGCCAATCATTTCCTCTTAATTGACCCCAGGGAAGCCCAAATATCGATTTTGAACGAAATCGGTCCAATAACAAAGAATTTCAATATGGCGGTCACTTTTTAAAATTTTGGCATCTATTTCCTCTTTCTTGACCCAAGGAAAGCCTAAATATCGATTTTGAACGAAATCGGTCCAATAAAAAAGAATTTCAATGTGGCGGTCACTTTTAATAATTTTGCCAATCATTTCCTCTTATATGGCCCCAGGGAAGCCCAAATATCGATTTTGAACGAAATCGGTCCAATAACAAAGAATTTCAATATGGCGGTCACTTTTTAAAATTTTGGCATCTATTTCCTCTTTCTTGACCCAAGGGAAGCCTAAATATCGATTTTGAACGAAATCGGTCCAATAACAAAGAATTTCAATATGGCGGTCACTTTTTAAAATTTTGGCATCTATTTCCTCTTTCTTGACCCAAGGGAAGCCTAAATATCGATTTTGAACGAAATCGGTCGAATAACAAAGAATTTCAATATGGCGGCCACTTTTTAAAATTTTGCCATCTATTTCCTCTTTCTTGACCCAAGGGAAGCTTAAATATCGATTTTGAACGAAATCGGTCCAATAACAAAGAATTTCAATATGGCGGCCACTTTTTAAAATTTTGCCATCTATTTCCTCTTTCTTGACCCAAGGGAAGCCTAAATATCGATTTTGAACGAAATCGGTCGAATAACAAAGAATTTCAATATGGCGGCCACTTTTTAAAATTTTGCCATCTATTTCCTCTTTCTTGACCCAAGGGAAGCTTAAATATCGATTTTGAACGAAATCGGTCCAATAACAAAGAATTTCAATATGGCGGTCACTTTTTAAAATTTTGGCATCTATTTCCTCTTTCTTGACCCAAGGGAAGCCTAAATATCGATTTTGAACGAAATCGGTCCAATAACAAAGAATTTCAATATGGCAGTCACTTTTTATAATTTTGCCAATCATTTCCTCTTATTTGACCCCAGGGAAGCCCAAATATCGATTTTGAACGAAATCGGTCCAATAACAAAGAATTTCAATATGGCGGTCACTTTTTAAAATTTTGGCATCTATTTCCTCTTTCTTGACCCAAGGGAAGCCTAAATATCGATTTTGAACGAAATCGGTCCAATAACAAAGAATTTCAATATGGCGGTCACTTTTTAAAATTTTGGCATCTATTTCCTCTTTCTTGACCCAAGGGAAGCCTAAATATCGATTTTGAACGAAATCGGTCGAATAACAAAGAATTTCAATATGGCGGCCACTTTTTAAAATTTTGCCATCTATTTCCTCTTTCTTGACCCAAGGGAAGCCTAAATATCGATTTTGAACGAAATCGGTCTAATAACAAAGAATTTCAATATGGCGGCCACTTTTTAAAATTTTGCCATCTATTTCCTCTTTCTTGACCCAAGGGAAGCCTAAATATCGATTTTGAACGAAATCGGTCGAATAACAAAGAATTTCAATATGGCGGCCACTTTTTAAAATTTTGCCATCTATTTCCTCTTTCTTGACCCAAGGGAAGCTTAAATATCGATTTTGAACGAAATCGGTCGAATAACAAAGAATTTCAATATGGCGGCCACTTTTTAAAATTTTGCCATCTATTTCCTCTTTCTTGACCCAAGGGAAGCCTAAATATCGATTTTGAACGAAATCGGTCGAATAACAAAGAATTTCAATATGGCGGCCACTTTTTAAAATTTTGCCATCTATTTCCTCTTTCTTGACCCAAGGGAAGCCTAAATATCGATTTTGAACGAAATCGGTCGAATAACAAAGAATTTCAATATGGCGGCCACTTTTTAAAATTTTGCCATCTATTTCCTCTTTCTTGACCCAAGGGAAGCCTAAATATCGATTTTGAACGAAATCGGTCGAATAACAAAGAATTTCAATATGGCGGCCACTTTTTAAAATTTTGCCATCTATTTCCTCTTTCTTGACCCAAGGGAAGCTTAAATATCGATTTTGAACGAAATCGGTCCAATAACAAAGAATTTCAATATGGCGGCGACTTTTTATAATTTTGCAAATCATTTCCTCTTATTTGAGCCCAGGGAAGCCCAAATATCGATTTTGAACGAAATCGGTCCAATAACAAAGAATTTCAATATGGCGGTCACTTTTAAAATTTTGCCATCTATTTCCTCTTTCTTGACCCAAGGGAAGCCTAAATATCGATTTTGAACGAAATCGGTCCAATAACAAAGAATTTCAATATGGCGGCGACTTTTTATAATTTTTTAAATCATTTCCTCTTATTTGAGCCCAGGGAAGCCCAAATATCGATTTTGAACGAAATCGGTCCAATAACAAAGAATTTCAATATGGCTGTCACTTTTTATAATTTTGCAAATCATTTCCTCTTATTTGACCCCAGGGAAGCCCAAATATCGATTTTGAACGAAATCGGTCCAATAACAAAGAATTTCAATATGGCGGCCACTTTTTAAAATTTTGCCATCTATTTCCTCTTTCTTGACCCAAGGGAAGCTTAAATATCGATTTTGAACGAAATCGGTCCAATAACAAAGAATTTCAATATGGCGGTCACTTTTTAAAATTTTGGCATCTATTTCCTCTTTCTTGACCCAAGGGAAGCCTAAATATCGATTTTGAACGAAATCGGTCCAATAACAAAGAATTTCAATATGGCAGTCACTTTTTATAATTTTGCCAATCATTTCCTCTTATTTGACCCCAGGGAAGCCCAAATATCGATTTTGAACGAAATCGGTCCAATAACAAAGAATTTCAATATGGCGGTCACTTTTTAAAATTTTGGCATCTATTTCCTCTTTCTTGACCCAAGGGAAGCCTAAATATCGATTTTGAACGAAATCGGTCCAATAACAAAGAATTTCAATATGGCGGTCACTTTTTAAAATTTTGGCATCTATTTCCTCTTTCTTGACCCAAGGGAAGCCTAAATATCGATTTTGAACGAAATCGGTCGAATAACAAAGAATTTCAATATGGCGGCCACTTTTTAAAATTTTGCCATCTATTTCCTCTTTCTTGACCCAAGGGAAGCCTAAATATCGATTTTGAACGAAATCGGTCTAATAACAAAGAATTTCAATATGGCGGCCACTTTTTAAAATTTTGCCATCTATTTCCTCTTTCTTGACCCAAGGGAAGCCTAAATATCGATTTTGAACGAAATCGGTCGAATAACAAAGAATTTCAATATGGCGGCCACTTTTTAAAATTTTGCCATCTATTTCCTCTTTCTTGACCCAAGGGAAGCTTAAATATCGATTTTGAACGAAATCGGTCGAATAACAAAGAATTTCAATATGGCGGCCACTTTTTAAAATTTTGCCATCAATTTCCTCTTTCTTGACCCAAGGGAAGCCTAAATATCGATTTTGAACGAAATCGGTCGAATAACAAAGAATTTCAATATGGCGGCCACTTTTTAAAATTTTGCCATCTATTTCCTCTTTCTTGACCCAAGGGAAGCCTAAATATCGATTTTGAACGAAATCGGTCGAATAACAAAGAATTTCAATATGGCGGCCACTTTTTAAAATTTTGCCATCTATTTCCTCTTTCTTGACCCAAGGGAAGCCTAAATATCGATTTTGAACGAAATCGGTCGAATAACAAAGAATTTCAATATGGCGGCCACTTTTTAAAATTTTGCCATCTATTTCCTCTTTCTTGACCCAAGGGAAGCTTAAATATCGATTTTGAACGAAATCGGTCCAATAACAAAGAATTTCAATATGGCGGCGACTTTTTATAATTTTGCAAATCATTTCCTCTTATTTGAGCCCAGGGAAGCCCAAATATCGATTTTGAACGAAATCGGTCCAATAACAAAGAATTTCAATATGGCGGTCACTTTTAAAATTTTGCCATCTATTTCCTCTTTCTTGACCCAAGGGAAGCCTAAATATCGATTTTGAACGAAATCGGTCCAATAACAAAGAATTTCAATATGGCGGCGACTTTTTATAATTTTGCAAATCATTTCCTCTTATTTGAGCCCAGGGAAGCCCAAATATCGATTTTGAACGAAATCGGTCCAATAACAAAGAATTTCAATATGGCTGTCACTTTTTATAATTTTGCAAATCATTTCCTCTTATTTGACCCCAGGGAAGCCCAAATATCGATTTTGAACGAAATCGGTCCAATAACAAAGAATTTCAATATGGCGGCCACTTTTTAAAATTTTGCCATCTATTTCCTCTTTCTTGACCCAAGGGAAGCTTAAATATCGATTTTGAACGAAATCGGTCCAATAACAAAGAATTTCAATATGGCGGTCACTTTTTAAAATTTTGGCATCTATTTCCTCTTTCTTGACCCAAGGGAAGCCTAAATATCGATTTTGAACGAAATCGGTCCAATAACAAAGAATTTCAATATGGCAGTCACTTTTTATAATTTTGCCAATCATTTCCTCTTATTTGACCCCAGGGAAGCCCAAATATCGATTTTGAACGAAATCGGTCCAATAACAAAGAATTTCAATATGGCGGTCACTTTTTAAAATTTTGGCATCTATTTCCTCTTTCTTGACCCAAGGGAAGCCTAAATATCGATTTTGAACGAAATCGGTCCAATAACAAAGAATTTCAATATGGCGGTCACTTTTTAAAATTTTGGCATCTATTTCCTCTTTCTTGACCCAAGGGAAGCCTAAATATCGATTTTGAACGAAATCGGTCGAATAACAAAGAATTTCAATATGGCGGCCACTTTTTAAAATTTTGCCATCTATTTCCTCTTTCTTGACCCAAGGGAAGCCTAAATATCGATTTTGAACGAAATCGGTCTAATAACAAAGAATTTCAATATGGCGGCCACTTTTTAAAATTTTGCCATCTATTTCCTCTTTCTTGACCCAAGGGAAGCCTAAATATCGATTTTGAACGAAATCGGTCGAATAACAAAGAATTTCAATATGGCGGCCACTTTTTAAAATTTTGCCATCTATTTCCTCTTTCTTGACCCAAGGGAAGCTTAAATATCGATTTTGAACGAAATCGGTCGAATAACAAAGAATTTCAATATGGCGGCCACTTTTTAAAATTTTGCCATCTATTTCCTCTTTCTTGACCCAAGGGAAGCCTAAATATCGATTTTGAACGAAATCGGTCGAATAACAAAGAATTTCAATATGGCGGCCACTTTTTAAAATTTTGCCATCTATTTCCTCTTTCTTGACCCAAGGGAAGCCTAAATATCGATTTTGAACGAAATCGGTCGAATAACAAAGAATTTCAATATGGCGGCCACTTTTTAAAATTTTGCCATCTATTTCCTCTTTCTTGACCCAAGGGAAGCCTAAATATCGATTTTGAACGAAATCGGTCGAATAACAAAGAATTTCAATATGGCGGCCACTTTTTAAAATTTTGCCATCTATTTCCTCTTTCTTGACCCAAGGGAAGCTTAAATATCGATTTTGAACGAAATCGGTCCAATAACAAAGAATTTCAATATGGCGGTCACTTTTTAAAATTTTGGCATCTATTTCCTCTTTCTTGACCCCAGGGAAGCCCAAATATCGATTTTGAACGAAATCGGTCCAATAACAAAGAATTTCAATATGGCGGTCACTTTTTAAAATTTTGGCATCTATTTCCTCTTTCTTGACCCAAGGGAAGCCTAAATATCGATTTTGAACGAAATCGGTCGAATAACAAAGAATTTCAATATGGCGGCCACTTTTTAAAATTTTGCCATCTATTTCCTCTTTCTTGACCCAAGGGAAGCCTAAATATCGATTTTGAACGAAATCGGTCGAATAACAAAGAATTTCAATATGGCGGCCACTTTTTAAAATTTTGCCATCTATTTCCTCTTTCTTGACCCAAGGGAAGCTTAAATATCGATTTTGAACGAAATCGGTCCAATAACAAAGAATTTCAATATGGCGGCGACTTTTTATAATTTTGCAAATCATTTCCTCTTTCTTGACCCAAGGGAAGCCTAAATATCGATTTTGAACGAAATCGGTCGAATAACAAAGAATTTCAATATGGCGGCCACTTTTTAAAATTTTGCCATCTATTTCCTCTTTCTTGACCCAAGGGAAGCCTAAATATCGATTTTGAACGAAATCGGTCGAATAACAAAGAATTTCAATATGGCGGCCACTTTTTAAAATTTTGCCATCTATTTCCTCTTTCTTGACCCAAGGGAAGCCTAAATATCGATTTTGAACGAAATCGGTCGAATAACAAAGAATTTCAATATGGCGGCCACTTTTTAAAATTTTGCCATCTATTTCCTCTTTCTTGACCCAAGGGAAGCCTAAATATCGATTTTGAACGAAATCGGTCGAATAACAAAGAATTTCAATATGGCGGCCACTTTTTAAAATTTTGCCATCTATTTCCTCTTTCTTGACCCAAGGGAAGCTTAAATATCGATTTTGAACGAAATCGGTCCAATAACAAAGAATTTCAATATGGCGGCCACTTTTTAAAATTTTGCCATCTATTTCCTCTTTCTTGACCCAAGGGAAGCCTAAATATCGATTTTGAACGAAATCGGTCGAATAACAAAGAATTTCAATATGGCGGCCACTTTTTAAAATTTTGCCATCTATTTCCTCTTTCTTGACCCAAGGGAAGCCTAAATATCGATTTTGAACGAAATCGGTCTAATAACAAAGAATTTCAATATGGCGGCCACTTTTTAAAATTTTGCCATCTATTTCCTCTTTCTTGACCCAAGGGAAGCTTAAATATCGATTTTGAACGAAATCGGTCGAATAACAAAGAATTTCAATATGGCGGCCACTTTTTAAAATTTTGCCATCTATTTCCTCTTTCTTGACCCAAGGGAAGCCTAAATATCGATTTTGAACGAAATCGGTCGAATAACAAAGAATTTCAATATGGCGGCCACTTTTTAAAATTTTGCCATCTATTTCCTCTTTCTTGACCCAAGGGAAGCCTAAATATCGATTTTGAACGAAATCGGTCGAATAACAAAGAATTTCAATATGGCGGCCACTTTTTAAAATTTTGCCATCTATTTCCTCTTTCTTGACCCAAGGGAAGCCTAAATATCGATTTTGAACGAAATCGGTCGAATAACAAAGAATTTCAATATGGCGGCCACTTTTTAAAATTTTGCCATCTATTTCCTCTTTCTTGACCCAAGGGAAGCCTAAATATCGATTTTGAACGAAATCGGTCGAATAACAAAGAATTTCAATATGGCGGCCACTTTTTAAAATTTTGCCATCTATTTCCTCTTTCTTGACCCAAGGGAAGCTTAAATATCGATTTTGAACGAAATCGGTCCAATAACAAAGAATTTCAATATGGCGGCCACTTTTTAAAATTTTGCCATCTATTTCCTCTTTCTTGACCCAAGGGAAGCCTAAATATCGATTTTGAACGAAATCGGTCGAATAACAAAGAATTTCAATATGGCGGCCACTTTTTAAAATTTTGGCATCTATTTCCTCTTTCTTGACCCAAGGGAAGCCTAAATATCGATTTTGAACGAAATCGGTCCAATAACAAAGAATTTCAATATGGCTGTCACTTTTTATAATTTTGCAAATCATTTCCTCTTATTTGACCCCAGGGAAGCCCAAATATCGATTTTGAACGAAATCGGTCCAATAACAAAGAATTTCAATATGGCGGTCACTTTTTAAAATTTTGGCATCTATTTCCTCTTTCTTGACCCAAGGGAAGCCTAAATATCGATTTTGAACGAAATCGGTCGAATAACAAAGAATTTCAATATGGCGGCCACTTTTTAAAATTTTGCCATCTATTTCCTCTTTCTTGACCCAAGGGAAGCCTAAATATCGATTTTGAACGAAATCGGTCCAATAACAAAGAATTTCAATATGGCGGCGACTTTTTATAATTTTGCCAATCATTTTCTCTTATTTGAGCCCAGGGAAGCCCAAATATCGATTTTGAACGAAATCGGTCCAATAACAAAGAATTTCAATATGGCGGTCACTTTTTATAATTTTGCCAATCACTTCCTCTTATTTGACCCCAGGGAAGCCCAAATATCGATTTTGAACGAAATCGGTCCAATAACAAAGAATTTCAATATGGCGGCGACTTTTTATAATTTTGCCAATCATTTTCTCTTATTTGAGCCCAGGGAAGCCCAAATATCGATTTTGAACGAAATCGGTCCAATAACAAAGAATTTCAATATGGCGGTCACTTTTTATAATTTTGCCAATCACTTCCTCTTATTTGACCCCAGGGAAGCCCAAATATCGATTTTGAACGAAATCGGTCCAATAACAAAGAAGTTCAATATGGCGGTCACTTTTTAAAATTTTGGCATCTATTTCCTCTTTCTTGACCCAAGGGAAGCCTAAATATCGATTTTGAACGAAATCGGTCCAATAACAAAGAATTTCAATATGGCGGCGACTTTTTATAATTTTGCAAATCATTTCCTCTTATTTGAGCCCAGGGAAGCCCAAATATCGATTTTGAACGAAATCGGTCCAATAACAAAGAATTTCAACATGGCGGAAAAGTGGCACCTGTGTTTGCATACATACTTGAGATAAAAACTAATTTCATCGATATATCGATACTTTTTGGCACTTCATGCATTTCCCTAGTTGCCGATGACGCTTTCGCACGCGTAAGGATCCTTACGGATCCGTAAGGATCCTTTCGGATCCGTTCGCGTCCGTAAGGATCCGTTCGCATCCTTACGGATCCGTAAGGATGCGAAAGGATCCTTTCGCATGCGAAACGTGAGCTACACTTGTAAGGATTTTAGGCACTTTTAGGTACAAAAAATGCGAAAGCCGAATCGATGCGAAAAGCCGAATTGATCCGTTCACGTTTCTATGGAATTTGACAGTTTTGTATGGGCGAAATCCGAAACGATCCTCACAGGTGTGGTTCCACCCTTAAGGAAGGACAAAGGAAGACCACAGACACCAATGTTGTCTATCTGTCACCTGTCATCACAGATAACCATAAGGGTGGATTTGCTACCTTCATGGTGGAACCACATCTGTGAGGATCGTTTCGGATTTCGCCCATACAAAACTGTCAAATTCCATAGAAACGTGAACTGATCAATTCGGCTTTTCGCATCGATTCGGCTTTCGCATTTTTTGTACCTAAAAGTGCTTAAAATCCTTACAAGTGTAGCTCACGTTTCGCATGCGAAAGGATCCTTTCGCATCCTTACGGATCCGTAAGGATGCGAACGGATCCTTACGGACGCGAACGGATCCGAAAGGATCCTTACGGATCCGTAAGGATCCTTACGCGTGCGAAAGCGTCTTCGGCAACTAGGGAAATGCATGAAGTGCCAAAAAGTATCGATATATCGATGAAATTAGTTTTTATCTCAAGTATGTATGCAAACACAGGTGCCACTTTTCCGCCATGTTGGAATTCTTTGTTATTACACCGATTTAGTTCAAAATCGATATTTAGGCTTCCCTGGGGACAAGTAAGAGGAAAAGATTGGCAAAATAGGCTATTTGACTACTTTTAGAAAATCATCTTAAATTGTTAATAATGCTATGCTGAAGCTAACAAAACATATATTTCGGCATAATTTTCATTATTTTTCATAAAAATCGAGAAATAAATTCAAAAAAATAAATTGCCGCCGAAACGTTCCATTTGCTCTCATGACGTAACAGTTCACATTTCAAACAATGACAATTTTATAATATGTGTTTAGGCCGCGTGTCGCATACTATTTGGTATTTAATAAAATAGTAACGATGAAAAACAGACGAAATTAGCCTATTACGCCGCACAAACACGTCGAAATGTATTGACAAAATGAGAATTCCATAGGTGGTGTGGACTGTGACGTAATTCGAGATCACGGAACGTTTTCGATCACGTGACCATGGCCAGAATTATAGCAATTTTATTTAATGTTTTCTAATTAAATAAAGCTTTATTTTTTAGTTTTGTCGTATGGAATAATGTTTTTAGATAATAATCTTTTAGGATGACACCAGTTGAAACGATATTTTTATTATAGTCAAATACCCTATTGTAAAAAGTCACCGCCATATTGAAATTCTTTGTTATTGGACCGATTTCGTTCAAAATTGATATTTGGGCTTCCCTGGGGTCAAATAAGAGGAAATGATTGGCAAAATTATAAAAAGTCACCGCCATATTGAAATTCTTTGTTATTGGACCGATTTCAATCAAAATCGATATTCAGGCTTCCCTGGGGTCAGATAAGAGGAAATGATTAGCAATATTATAAAAAGTCACCGCAATATTGAAATTCTTTGTTATTGGACCGATTTCGTTCAAAATCGATATTTAGGCTTCCCTTGGGTCAAGAAAGAGGAAATAGATGGCAAAATTTTAAAAGGTCGCCGCCATATTGAAATTCTTTGTTATTGGACAGATTTCGTTCAAAATCGATATTTAGGCTTCCCTTGGGTCAAGAAAGAGGAAATAGATGCCAAAATTTTAAAAGGTCGCCGTCATATTGAAATTCTTTGTTATTGGACAGATTTCGTTCAAAATCGATATTTAGGCTTCCCTAGGGTCAAGAAAGAGGAAATAGATGCCATAATTTTAAAAAGTGACCGCCATATTGAAATTATTTGTTATTGGACCGATTTCGGTCAAAATCGATATTTGGGCTTCCCTGGGGTCAAGTAAGAGGAAATGGATGCCAAAAATTAAAAAAGTCGCCGTCATATTGAAATTCTTTGTTATTGGACCAATTACATCGCCAAGCTATAGGTGGAACGCTGACCTACCACGCAACCGCGAGCCACGAGGAGCAAATTCAGCAATTGCGACACCGCGACCCAAATTCTAGTTTTCATTATAATTGCTTGTAATTTTTATATTTATTATTGATCCAACATTAAATCTAGTAACTGCATCGCGCAGTTTTAGATAAAACTAGTTTGTAATTAGTATTAAGTTTAATTTTAAATAAATAAGTCAAAAGTTTTAGTTTTTTTTGGGACCTCGGGCTGTGTCTTCCTTTACTGGCGCAGTCTTAAAGGGGTAGGCATTTCTGGAAGAAGCTGCAGTCATCGCGACCATCTTCTCAAGAAGACCTACTGAAGAACCTAGAAGCCACTGCCTGAGGTGAAATCCAAACATCGATCCCGAAGAAGACTAAAATGCATATGTAAGTACATAGAACTAGCCTGTGTCCTTACTCCCCCTATTTTTAAGAATTCCAAGATTTTCCATCCTGAAAATCAAGCCCCGGAGGGCCTGCATCGCGCAGGGCTTCTCGTCAATCTAGGTTAGATATAGATTTTTAAGGATTCCAAGATTTTCCATCCTAGGAAATCAAGCCCCGGAGGGACTGCATCGAGCAGGGCCTCTCGTAAATCTAGGTTAGATATAGATTTTTAAGGATTCCAAGATTTTCCATCCTCGGAAATCAAGCCCCGGAGGGACTGCATCGAGCAGGGCCTCTCGTCAATCTAGGTTAGATATAGATAGGAAGTTAGACACCGTTATAGAGTCAACAATCATGGCAAGTCATGACCCCGACACGATCCTTAAGGCCGTACGTGCCGTTCCCGAATTCGACGGGAACCCGCACATATTACCAAGATTTATTAACATATGTGACCAACTAGTAGGGCATTACGTAGGAACCGAACCCGGATCTGCATTAACTAACTTAACTCTCATAAATTGCATCTTAAATAAGATTACCGGCCCAGCCGCGCGTTTCATTAACTCGAATGGCATAGCAGAGAATTGGTTAGGGATTAGGACGGCTCTAATAAATAATTTTTCAGACCAGCGAGATGAGACCGCCCTTTATAACGATCTTGCTTTAGCGACTCAGGGCAATAGTACTCCCCAAGAGTACTACGAGCGCTGCCAGACACTTTTTAGTACCATCATGACATACGTGATGCTGCACGAAACACTTGACACGACGGTAGACGCAAAACGCGCCCTATATAAAAAATTAACTATGCAGGCGTACGTACGTGGACTAAAGGAGCCTCTCGGCTCTCGAATTCGGTGTATGCGTCCGGAGAGCATCGAAAAAGCTCTAGAATATGTGCAGGAAGAGTTGAATGCTGCATATATGCAAAATAGGAATGAGTCATTTAACGATAAGAAGCACGCGAATCCGAAACCTACTTTCGCGACTCCTATGGTATTCCAGCCATCGATACCAATGAAAGCATTCCATTCTTCTTCATTTGTTCCTCCAACGCAACAGCCGACTCCTCAGCAGCCTCAACAACAGCAACCGCTGCCTTGGAGACAAAACCATCCGAATCAACACCAACTGACCCGCACACAACAGATGTTCCGTGCGCCACCCCCTAACTATAATCCCCAAAGTAACGTATTCAGACTTCCCCCTAGGAACCAAAGCCAGTTCCCGAAGCCTATGAGTGGAGTTGTTAACTACACACCTAAGCAACTGCCACCCTCCAATTTCAATGCTCGTGGATTCACGCCACAAGCTACATCAAGTTATCGCCCCCGTGAAATGAACATTCATGAGTTTAATTTCCATGAAAATGATTATGACGACCAACCTGAATATTATTACAACCAAGAACCGTACTACTATTACCCTACATATACTGACTATTCCGAAACCGACGATGACGCGAACTGTAACAGTACACCTTACTATGACGTGACTAATGAGACTCCAAGTGCAGACTTTGACGAACAACCTTCGACGAATAACCCTAAGCCGGATTTTCAGAAAGTCGTGAAATCAAAAAGACCAAAATAGAGGTCAACCTGCAATCGCAGAGGCAGCTTCCATATATTCAGATTAACGACCCCCCTATTAGATTACTTATTGATACTGGCGCTAATCAATCGTTCATTAGCCCGGAAGCTGTTGAACTATATTTCCCTCATATTTCACTAAACTATGACCCCTTCGAGGTGACCAACGTGCATGCGACGACACGTAGCGACTATTCCATTACAATACCGACCTTTCCCGAGTTTAACGACACGACAGACATCAAATTTTTCGTGTACAAATTTCACAGTTATTTTGACGGACTGATAGGGTTAGACTTACTCGAGCAATGGGCAGCTAAAATAGATCTCAAGGATAAATTGTTATATACCCAAAAGGCGGTGAACCCTATTCAAATGTACAACTCGCGTAATACGAACTATTATGAGGCCGTTATACCTGCAAAGTCATCAAAACTGATCAGGTTACCGATAAATAGTCTAGACGGCGATGCCTTTGTCCCCGAGCAAGTAATATCAAATTGCGTAATACCTAGTTGCTTAACAGCTGTTAAAAATAATCGAGGAATTTTAGAAGTTTTTAATCCAACCCCGCATGACGTTATTTTCTCCATGGATAAGTCGATTAGTACCGAAATTTACAATATGGAAAGTTTTCAAAAAGTTAATCTATCACCTCGCGCGAAAGACGTATTATCGCGACTGCGTACCGAGCATTTAAACCCCGAGGAACGCACTAATTTAGAGATCTTATGTGCCAGGTATGCCGATATATTTTATATTGAAGGGGAAGCGCTTACGTTCACTAATAAAATTAAGCATAGAATTAGGACTAGCGATGAACTCCCGGTACACGGCAAAAATTATAGATATCCATTCGTTCATAGAGAAGAAGTTAGAGACCAAATAAATAAGATGTTAGAGCAGGGAATAATACAACCCTCAGAATCCGCGTGGAGTTCTCCCATTTGGGTGGTTCCCAAAAAAGCAGACGCCTCTGGTAAGACGAAATGGCGGCTCGTTGTAGATTTTAGGAAATTGAACGAGAAGACCTTAGATGACAAATACCCCATCCCGAACATCGCGGATGTTCTCGATAAGCTGGGCAACTGCCAGTACTTTACCACCTTAGACCTTGCAAGTGGGTTTTATCAAGTAGAGATGCATCCTGATGACATCCCTAAAACCGCGTTCAATGTTGAACATGGACATTACGAGTTCCTACGAATGCCGATGGGATTAAAAAACTCACCCTCGACATTCCAACGCGTAATGGACAATGTCCTAAAAGAATTGCAAAATACTGTGTGCTTAGTTTATCTCGACGACATAATCGTCTTTAGTACATCCCTGCAAGAGCACCTAGTTAACCTCGAAAAAGTATTCAAAAAATTAAGAGAATCCAATTTTAAGATCCAAATGGATAAGTCAGAATTTTTGAAATTAGAAACTGCGTATTTAGGCCACATTATCTCGAGGGATGGTATCAAGCCCAATCCCGATAAAATTCGAGTCATAGAAAATTACCCGATCCCGAAAACTCCTAAGGCGATAAAACAATTTTTAGGTTTATTAGGTTACTATAGGAAATTTATTCCAGACTTCGCTCGACTAACTAAGCCCCTCACTCAATGTCTAAAAAGAGGAAGCAAAATAACCATGAACTCGGAGTATGTAAGTTGTTTTGAAAAGTGTAAAAATCTTTTGACCAACGACCCCATATTACAATACCCAGACTTTAGCAAGGATTTCGTTCTGACTACCGACGCATCGAATGTCGCTATCGGCGCAATACTTTCCCAAGGCCCCATTGGCTCCGATAAGCCTATTTGTTATGCTTCAAGAACCTTAAATGACTCGGAATTAAATTATAGTACCATCGAAAAAGAACTATTGGCCATCGTTTGGGCAACTAAGTATTTCCGCCCCTATTTATTTGGCCGAAAATTTAAAATCCTGACTGATCATAAGCCCTTACAGTGGGTCATGGGCATGAAAGAGCCCAACGCGCGGATAACTCGTTGGAAGCTCAGACTAAGCGAGTACAACTTTACCGTTGTGTATAAGAAAGGTTCGGCGAACACAAATGCCGATGCTCTATCGCGAATAGAGATGCATAACGAAGAGATTAGCTCTATAATAGCGAACCCCTCTGAGGATCACATTTCGATAGGCTCATCCACAGAGACGGCTCACACCAGTAGGGAAAACCCAATTTTGGAAATACCGATAACTGACGAACCGTTTAACAAGTTCCACAGACAACTACATTTGACTGTCGTAGGCGATATTAAACGCAAACCGAAGGCGTCAAAGCCCTTCGAAACTCACACTCGCATAGCAGCCCAAGTTCGCATGCCTTATCTGGAGGAAGACTTAGTAAATACAATAAAGGAATTTGTTAACCCGAAAATAAAGACAGCCTTATTAATCGAGCCAACCCTTAGTATGTACGATGTCATCCCCATATTACAGAAGAACTTTAGGAGCTCTTCTATGAACCTTGTTTTAGCGAAAGTAGAGCTGGAAAATATAAACGACTATCTCGAACAACAGGACATTATTCGGAAATACCATGAAGGAAAAACTAACCACCGTGGTATAAATGAGTGTTACCTTTCGCTCTCTAAGCGGTATTATTGGCCAAAAATGAGAGAGCACATTACTAAGTTTATAAATCAATGTACGATATGCGGTCAGGCAAAATATGATCGCAAACCAATTAAACAACAATTCAGAGTAGTACCCCCGGCAACCAAACCGTTCGAAATCGTTCACATAGACGTATTCACCGTGGAAACCGAAAAGTATCTAACCATAGTTGACGTCTTTTCTAAATACGCCCAGGCCTATCACCTGCGAGATGCAACAGCCATCAGTGTGTTACAGGCTCTATTACAATTTTGTACTCATCATAATTTCCCCCTGACAATTATAAGTGATGGTGGTAGCGAATTTAGTAACCAACTTTTCACAGAATTTACCGAGTTGCACCGAATAAATCACCATAAGACGTTGCCTTATTGTCCCACCAGTAACGGGAACGTAGAAAGACTCCACCTGACTTTACTTGAACATCTCCGTATTTTAAGATTACAAAATAAAAATGACGCGGTGACCTCCCTTATGCCCTACGCTATCATTGCCTACAATAGTTCAGTGCATAGTTTTACGAAATGCCGACCGTATGACGTAATTAACGGACACTTTGATCCCCGCGATCCCTTAGATATTGACCTCACGAAACACCTGATGCAACAATATGTTCGGACACATAGGGAGCAGATGAAAAATGTATACGACACAATTAACGAATTTTCTCTGAGAGACCGCACAGCCCTCATAGAGAACCGCAATAAAACGAGGGAACAGGAAGTTGAATTCCAACCCGATCAACGTGTATTTATAAGTAATCCTTCTGCAAGCCGACAAAAATTAGCCCCACGTTACATTCAGGACAAGGTCCTAGCTGACCTTCCGATCCATATCTATACATCTAAGAAGAAAGACCCAATCGCGAAACATAGAATCAAGCGAATCCCTAAAACCCCTCAACTAGTACAGGACACCTCTTTTAACTGTAATCCCACTGATTCTCCCGACAGTTCGACTGACAGCGACTCAGAAGGTACGACTTGAGAGTTTAGGGAACAGACCTGGATTATTACCATTTAAACTAGGACCGACGAAACTAGAGACACACTATCACTCATCCCTACAATATAACTGACTTAAAATGACCCTGGAAAATGACACACTTGCTTCGCTAATTAATTACATATCCTCATAGCAATGATAATTCAACTGAAACGCTTTAAGCCAAATCGTTCGAAGCGAGGTCTCATAGACAGATTAAGGTCCTTAACAAATAGCATCCGGTATTATTTCTAGAATTAGAGCTTAGACAATAAGCGCTCTATTAGCTATAAGAGATATTATAAAGCCAGGTTACCAAAATATGGCAAGAAATCATAGTATCTATAGAGTATTTTCACTTATACAAGCTAGCCGTATTTCCTAGTAGGAACATGCAGGCTCTCTTTCCCCTCCTTTTTCCTACACCCTATCCTACAGGCATATGTTCTTGTACATGGAGGCTGAATGCCCGAAGTACAACTGCCAAGGTTTAAGAAGACCATCTTCGAACTTCATCGAACTGCATCCTGCACGAAGGAAGATTTTCAACAAGCAACAATGAAGACAAGATTCCACCGCTCAAATCAAGATCATCGGATTAAACTATGAAAAAGATTACAGCGTACGAGCTTCAACCCCACTCGAAGCCGACTAACCTACAGAACCTGCATTATATGTGACAAAGATCATGCTGCTGCCAACACTGCAAATGAAACAGGAATCTTCAACTCTCAACCACACGAAGATACCACCCTACGCCATCCTATCAAGTACACTTGCACTCATCGGTGGTATCGTAACAGTTCGCCAATGTAAGAGCACACCTACAGAGAAAACTGAAAAATAACGAGGAAGATTACCACCAAGAAGATGAAAATCCCGGAAGACCCCAAGAGCAATTTCCAGCAACATTTTATCACACCGTTCTCAAATAGTTGCTGATCTCAGGGTGGAGGAATTACATCGCCAAGCTATAGGTGGAACGCTGACCTACCACGCAACCGCGAGCCACGAGGAGCAAATTCAGCAATTGCGACACCGCGACCCAAATTCTAGTTTTCATTATAATTGCTTGTAATTTTTATATTTATTATTGATCCAACATTAAATCTAGTAACTGCATCGCGCAGTTTTAGATAAAACTAGTTTGTAATTAGTATTAAGTTTAATTTTAAATAAATAAGTCAAAAGTTTTAGTTTTTTTTGGGACCTCGGGCTGTGTCTTCCTTTACTGACCGATTTCGTTCAAAATCGATATTTGGGCTTCCCTGGGGTCAAATAAGAGGAAATGATTGGCAAAATTATAAAAAGTCACCGCCATATTGAAATTCTTTGTTATTGGACCGATTTCGTTCAAAATCGATATTTAGGCTTCCCTTGGGTCAAGAAAGAGGAAATAGATGGCAAAATTTTAAAAGGTCGCCGCCATATTGAAATTCTTTGTTATTGGACAGATTTCGTTCAAAATCGATATTTGGGCTTCCCTGGGGTCAAATAAGAGGAAATGATTGGCAAAATTATAAAAAGTCACCGCCATATTGAAATTCTTTGTTATTGGACCGATTTCGTTCAAAATCGATATTTAGGCTTCCCTTGGGTCAAGAAAGAGGAAATAGATGCCAAAATTTTAAAAAGTGACCGCCATATTGAAATTATTTGTTATTGGACCGATTTCGTTCAAAATCGATATTTGGGCTTCCCTGGGGTCAAGTAAGAGGAAATGGATGCCAAAAATTAAAAAAGTCGCCGTCATATTGAAATTCTTTGTTATTGGACCGATTTCGTTCAAAATCGATATTTGGGCTTCCCTGGGGTCAAATAAGAGGAAATGATTGGCAAAATTATAAAAAGTGACCGCCATATTGAAATTCTTTGTTATTGGACCGATTTCGTTCAAAATCGATATTTGGGCTTCCCTTGGGTCAAGAAAGAGGAAATAGATGCCAAAATTTTAAAAGGTCGCCGCCATATTGAAATTCTTTGTTATTGGACAGATTTCGTTCAAAATCGATATTTAGGCTTCCCTTGGGTCAAGAAAGAGGAAATAGATGCCAAAATTTTAAAAAGTGACCGCCATATTGAAATTATTTGTTATTGGACCGATTTCGTTCAAAATCGATATTTGGGCTTCCCTGGGGTCAAGTAAGAGGAAATGGATGCCAAAAATTAAAAAAGTCGCCGTCATATTGAAATTCTTTGTTATTGGACCGATTTCGTTCAAAATCGATATTTGGGCTTCCCTGGGGTCAAATAAGAGGAAATGATTGGCAAAATTATAAAAAGTCACCGCCATATTGAAATTCTTTGTTATTGGACCGATTTCGTTCAAAATCGATATTTGGGCTTCCGTGGGGTCAAATAAGAGGAAATGATTTGCAAAATTATAAAAAGTCGCCGCCATATTGAAATTGTTTGTTATTGGACCGATTTCGTTCAAAATCGATATTTAGGCTTCCCTTGGGTCAAGAAAGAGGAAATAGATGCCAAAAATTAAAAAAGTCGCCGCCATATTGAAATTCTTTGTTATTGGACCGATTTCGTTCAAAATCGATATTTGGGCTTCACTGGGGTCAAATAAGAGGAAATGATTTGCAAAATTATAAAAGTCGCCGCCATATTGAAATTCTTTGTTATTGGACAGATTTCGTTCAAAATCGATATTTAGGCTTCTCTGGGGTCAAATAAGAGAAAATGAATGGCAAAATTATAAAAAGCCGCCGCCATATTGAAATTCTTTGTTATTGGACCGATTTCGTTCAAAATCGATATTTAGGCTTCCCTTGGGTCAAATAAGAGGAAATGATTGGCAAAATTTTAAAAAGTGACCGCCATATTGAAATTCTTTTTTATTGGACCGATTTCGTTCAAAATCGATATTTGGGCTTCCCTGGGGTCAAATAAGAGGAAATGATTGGCAAAATTATAAAAAGTGACCGCCATATTGAAATTCTTTGTTATTGGACCGATTTCGTTCAAAATCGATATTTGGGCTCCCTGGGGTCAAACAAGAGGAAATGATTGGCAAAATTATAAAAAGTGACCGCCATATTGAAATTCTTTGTTATTGGACCGATTTCGTTCAAAATCGATATTTGGGCTTCCCTGGGGTCAAACAAGAGGAAATGATTGGCAAAATTATAAAAAGTGACCGCCATATTGAAATTCTTTGTTATTGGACCGATTTAGTTCAAAATCGATATTTGGGCTTCCCTGGGGTCAAATAAGAGGAAATAGATGCCAATATTTTAAAAAGTGACCGCCATATTGAAATTCTTTGTTATTGGGCCGATTTCTTTCAAAATCGATATTTGGGCTTCCCTGGGGTCAAATAAGAGGAAATGAATAGCAAAATTATAAAAAGTCGCCGCCATATTGAAATTCTTTGTTATTGGACCGATTTCGTTCAAAATCGATATTTAGGCTTCCCTTGGGTCAAGAAAGAGGAAATAGATGCCAAAATTTTAAAAAGTGACATTTCTATAAACACTGACTAGTGTGGCCTACACAATGTTCCGCGACATTTCCTCGGCAACATTCTACGTAGTTGTTGAGGAACATGTTACGCAACATGTTGCTCCATTTGCCCCCTAGTGTATCCGACACTTAATGCTCATAATCGAATGACGACTACTTATTAGTATTTTAATTACTCATCATGTTTCGACTGCGTTGTTCAGCGTGACTGGGAATCTTTCGCCAGGTTTCAGGCTAGTCGAAATGCCTACATGCCTTCTACATTATTCACGACTCGGATTCTCGGAAAAGAAGTGGAGACTTTAACTAATGGTTTCAATTGTACGATTGGAATGTTAACCTGATTCTTTAAGTTTATAAATCTATTTCAAAATTGTCAAGTAGTTTAAAGTAGTTACTTATCATGGTAAATCATTCGATCAGTTCGAATATAATTCGACTGGCATTATTCACAGTCGCAAATCGCTGCAACCAGTCGGAAGCCAGCGCCAAAAATCCAATTGTATTCCGTCATTCGTTTCGCTGCTTCTCTTGATGTTTGACGTTTCGGGTGTTCTCTGGTGTTCTTTAGTTTTTGTTTTCAACGACTTGGCTTGTTTAACGGATTTTTGTTTGCTCTATGATTGGACTGTGTTATACCTTGGACTGACGACTATTTGCTATTCTTCAAGGAATTCGTTTTTGCGCAAGATTTGGATTTTTCTGCATTTTTTTTTGTTTAGACAAGGTAAGTAACTTGTTTTATATGTATTATTAGCTTATAATAAAACTTAAATTATTTGCTATTAGATTTCAATATAACTGCTTTTTCCGGTAACTCTGTCCGCATAAAGTTAAATGTTCCCATGAATCTAACAAAGTAGGTACATATTTATTATTATCGCATAATATGCATATAAATTATTTTATTTAAATAGAATAGAATAGAATAGAAATATTTTTTATTCAAATAAACTTTTACAAGTGCTTTTGAATAGTCAATGAATCTACCACTGGTTCGGAATGCCTTTCCTGCCGAGAAGAACCAGCAAGAAACTCGGCGGTTGCTCTTTTCAAAACAGATTTACAATACAGTAAATACTATGCTATATATGCAGTGTTTCCACAATGAGGAAAGTTCCAAATATGCATACAGACTAACTTCTATCTTAAGATGGGCAGACATAAAGTAGCCCCATTCCCGCCGGTGGCACCCGTTCACGAGCATGACGCATGACCCAGCCATTGCTTCGCTCAACCATATTTGAGGGAACGTAACAACCCGCATCACACGACACCACCACAGAAATGTTTAAAGAGTGCGTGACATACTTATGCTACCCATGTCAAGGCATCAAACTGAAAACTAATATTCAAATGCTAATTTTAAGACATCACTTAGACACAAATAAAGTAGAAACACTGAATAGCACAGGATAATTTTGTTACACAGGTTGATTATTACTGTCTCATGAATCGCTGGAGCGAGTTATATCCACGCTTTTTTGTCATTAATATAGTCTTCAATTGTATAATATGCTTTTTCCATGAGAGAAGTTTTAATTGCTTTCTTAAACTTGTGTAAAGGCAAGTCTAAGATCGACTGTGGAATTTTATTATAGAACGTCCATTCCCACAAATGTCTTTCGGACCCTCTGGAGGCGCAGTCGAGGAATCACGAGCCTATTTGGATCTCTAACCTGCCTATCGTGTAAATCACCCTTTTTTTTGTAACTTAAAATATTTTGTCTGACAAATATTATGTTGTTATAAATATATTGTGAAGCTACTGTCAGAATGCCTATTTCCTTAAATTTTTCTCGAAGGGAATCCCGCGGTTTTAAATTGTAGATTGCGCGAATTGCCCTCTTCTGCAATACAAAAATTTTTCCAATGTCGGCTGCTTTACCCCATAGTAAGATTCCGTATGACATAATACTATGGAAATATGCAAAATAAACAATTTTGCAGTTTCTATGTCAGTTATCTGTCGAATCTTCCTAACAGCGTAAGCAGCAGAGCTAAGCCTGCCAGCAAGTGTTGTTATATGGGTGCCCCACTGTAGCTTAGAATCCAGGGTTAATCCCAAGAACACTGTGGAGTCCTCAGTTTTCAAAGGTTCATTATTTATCTTTAGATTATTACTGACAGCTCTGGTGTTAGGCAATAAAAACTCAACACACTTGGTTTTTTTAGCATTTAAAAGTAAATTATTTGCCGTAAACCATTCAGAAACTTGAGATAATGCATTATTTACATCGTCAAAATTGTCTTTTTTCCTATCGACTTTGAAAATCAAAGACATCAGCAAATAGTACAATGTCGCAAGTATTTTGGACAAAATGTGGTAAATCATTTATGTAAATCAAAAACATGAATGGACCTAGAATAGAACCCTGGGGTACACCCATTACTGAGGCTGATCCGGATGATTTTACGTCATTGACACATACTCTCTGAACACGATCACTGAGATAAGACGCAATGAGACTAAGTGCAAAACCTTTAATACCATAGTGGCTCAGTTTAAGCAAAAAGGTCTCGTGATCAACGCAATCAAATGCTTTTGATAAATCACAGAAAATACCAATGGCATTCTGTGAGTTCTTCCATGCATCGAATATGTGTTGTAACAGCTTTGCGGCTGCATCGGTTGTTGATCGACCCTTAGTAAAACCATACTGCTCAGAGTGAAGAAGTCCATTTAAATTAAAGTGTAGAAGCAGTTGGTTGAGCATTATTTTTTCGAATATCTTGCTGAGGGTTGGCAAAATTGAAATTGGTCTGTAGTTATTCGGGTCACTTTTGTCTCCCGGTTTAAAAAGCGGTATTAGTTTACTACATTTCATAAGGTCTGGAAAAGATCCAGAATCAACTGATTTATTAAAAATTAAGGCAAGATATGGCGCAATAATATCAATTATACTGTGGATTATTTTAACTGAAATTCCCCATAGATCTCCCGTTTTTTTATTTTGTAAAGCTTTAAATATTTTGATAATATCATATGGGGTAACGTGTTCAAACTTAAATAGTTTACTGCACTCAGAAACATTGCTCTTTAAAAGATTATAGGCTCCTGTTGGCGAGGAATTTAGAGAACTAGTTGTGGTAACTGGAATATTTTTGAAAAAGTTCTCAAATGTATTTGCAATGTCTATGTCGGAGTCAATAATATGGTTATTAATTTTGAGCTCCAATTTACTATTATGCGTCTTGTGTTTTCCCATTTCATTGCCGATGATGTCCCATGCGGCTTTTATTTTATTATCAGAATTAATAATTTTTTGTTTTATGTAAAGAGACTTAGCTTGTATGCATACCTTTCTAAATAATTTGGAATAGGTTCTTACATATTCAATAAACGCGGGGGAATAATTATATCGCTTTTCTGCATACAAATCAAATAGCTTATTTCTACTCTTATAAATGCCAACAGTTGCCCAGTCACTAAACTTTAGATTAAACCGAAACCTTTTTTCTATCATCTTAAAGGCAGAGTTGAATTGAGAGTTTAACAGATCAAAAAACTTGCGATAAATTTCATCCGGACCACCCTGTGTAAGGTCAAGTGTCGGTAATGTAGCCGAGATATTATGTTTGAATTGCCTTACTTTTTTAGTGGTAACTGGCCTACATTTTATTATTTTTGTAATTTTCTGTTCACTGCTTGGAACAGATATCATTTGTCCGCAATGATCAGATCTTAAATAAGTGATAACAGATTTTTCGATAATGTTACAATCACAAAAAATGTTATCTATACAAGTAGCTGAATTTGCAGTTATTCTTGTGGGTTCAACAAAAATATTCTCCAGGTTAAAGCATTTAAATAAGTTTAGTAGTCTACCCGTAAAAGGAGTGTGAAGCAAAATATCAATATTATAGTCTCCACAGATTACTATTTTTTTTGATGACCTACATAGCCGCTTTAAGGCGTCCTCCATGACCTGCTCAAAAAGACCGAAGTCACCCGAGGGGGGTCGGTACACGCAAACTATAATATATCGGTCCAGCTCAACACAAGACAGCTCTATTATGCGTTCTATAGAAAGACTAACAATGTCTTTTCGCTCTTTGTAATTATTATTGTTGCGCGTTATTATTAGTGATCCCCCGCGTATCGCAGTCTTTCTTGAGAACACACTTGACAGTGAATAATTTTCAAAGTGTACAATTAACTGATGAGAATTGAGCCAGTGCTCAGTGAGGCACAAGATGTCAATATCAAATTCTTTTATAAATAGCTCAATCTCATGTTCTTTGCCAGATAAGCCCTGGATATTTTGATGTACAAGATTAATTTTACATTGCTTATCTGTTGTCCTATTGCTTAGTTTAAAATTTTATTAATTCCACAGGAATTACTTCTATTGGAATCCAATGACAAAAAATCTGAATTAGTATTACTACTAATTATGTCTATATTATTAGTACAACATGTACCACTGTCGCTGGAATTTAATTTTGGTGTCAAAATACTTGAATTAGTAATAATTGTGTCAATATTTCTGGTACAACATGTACCATCGCCCGACAAGCCAAAATTGGCTGAATTTTGTATATTATAGGTTACATCACTTGTAACTGCATCGTTAATATTATGCGCTAAAAGTGAAGCTATATGGAGCTTACATCTCCTCGGGAGATACATACTCTCACCGGTCAGTTGAAAATTAGTAATAAATTTATTTGTGTCAAAATAAAAAATAGCGTCGCTATGACGGTTAGTCAGGTTATACAAAAGTATATTTAAGTTATGTATATGCTGGTTTTGCTTATCATTCAGTGACTTGGAGTAAGGTAAGGCACACATATAAAACCTACATTTTGTTTTCATAATTAATAATTATCATAATTAATATTTAACCTTTTCATTATATTCGTAGGAAGTTTAGACTATTTCATCAATTACAACCAAAGAACATGTTTTAGTTTTCATAATGTTTTAACTAATTTGTTGTTTTGCCGGCACATCAAAAAAATTATATTTTTATGCTAAACCTACACAATAAAAATCATTTTATCACAATGAATAATGTAAAAGTAAGTAGGTAGGTTACACAACCACCACAACACAATAATTTATGAACTGTAAGATTCTTACAATCATAATAGGAGAAGGATTGTAATAACAAATATAATAAAAATAATAGTATAATATAAATAATAATAAAAATAAAATATTGTAAGGAAAAACCATTTATAAATTTAATATGTAATAAATTAAAATTAATTCAAACATAATATTTTATGTAACATTTACAGTTATCTACAAATTTGAATATTTAAAATTATAGGATCCGTATTGAAAGGTCTTAATAATATCGTTTCCAACATCACAATTCAGAAGAATATATTAATTCATATTAAATAGTATTGGTAATCGATTTAAGAATGTATTCATTCAATCAATCGTTCATTCTCAACTTGTCTGCCAATGTTTCGCATCACTAGTACAGTGAAAATATAATCACGTGATCTGACGCCATAATTGTTTACGTATAATGGTAACCTCTCTCCAAATAGACTGTAACTAGACTGTGCACTATGGCGAAAAAACCGGTCCGCGTGAGAGGGCTCCCGTTGGTAGGTAGTGTGTCCCTTTCTAATTACTAGTGACCATGATAAAACAGAACACAGGACAATTTGCTTGTATACTCCGACATTTAATTAAACTACGGCCGTTCAGATAATGCGTTCCTGACACGTCGCGATTGAACTGACGCGACGACGTAACTTTGTAATGGCGTTGCAGTTACGATAAAAATATTATTGCTGGTTGTTTACCGTTTTAACAATTGATAAGCATTAAAACAACATTATTGTATCAATAATCAATTAATGTTATAATTTTGTGACAGTTGTCGTGACTAACTGACAGGTGTCAGGAACGCATTCTCTGAACGGCCGAACTCTAGATTCAATAAAATGACATTATGTATTTTACTAAACTCCAATAAATCTCCTAATTTTCACCTAAATAACTTAAAACATTATAACTTGAGAGAAGCGACTTTCTAAGTAAAATAATATTTATGTGATTTACTTTGATTAAATATTTTTTAGTTTATTTAATTTACTATACGTTACGTATCTACCTACTTCTACGAAGACTAGAAAAATCTTTGATCCACATAATTCATGGTTACCCTAAAGAATAATACGTAATGTGCATTTAGTATTACCAGTGCCAAACATTTAAGTACTACTTTTACTCAGTATTCATGATTTATTTTTAAATACATCGCAATAATAATTATTTATATAAACTGTAAAAATATTAAAATAAGCTTCAAAGTTTATGGATTGTTCGTTTTGGTAAATCATAAAAGAGCAAAATATAAAATTTTCTACCATTTCTACGAAACCCAATAATTATATGAGCTAGCAAGACGTCAGACAAGGACACACTACCACCGGAGGCCCTCTCGCCAGGACCGCTTTTGGCTAGCTACCGCTTACAAGGAACTAGCTACCCTATGAAAAACGCCAAAGATCTCATTTTAGCTTAACAAAAATGTTTGGTGCAAGTGTAAGGTCTTTGGGGAAAACTCTCTCGGACTATAGTGCATAGACCACGAACACTAGGATACTAGAGTGATTAGATTAACATGGAACTATGAATTACGACTACCATTAATAATTATTGGTTTACATCATGGAACTAGGAATTACGACTACTTCCTACTTACCATGGTATAGCTAAACTACAAAACGTAGTCGTAGCTCATTCCATGGTATAGCTTACTAAAAATAATAATAGATAACCTAATTTTAACCCAAATAGCAACTAAATCATTTATAAAAGAAGGTATTTCTACTATAAATTATATAACTACTAAATTAATTGAAACTAATTGAAATCTATATGTGGTTGGCTTCACAATCCTATATTATACTAATTGCGCACGGGGTTATTGATTAAAATGCAGTTTAGGTAGTAAGTTTCATTATAATATTTTATTTTATTTACGTAATACAATGAATAGCATTCGCCCAAAATATTATCGTCTTCTAAATACTCTATTTCCGGAAAATCGACATCCATGGCTTGAGTTGAGCTTCCCATTTTATTAATTTCAATTTCTGATCAAGAATTTTCATCTCTTTTACTCAATTATTATGTACTCCTTATAATATTCGCCATAAAGTGCTAAAAGATTTACCTGAGTAGCAAACAAACAAACACTATATAACAAATGAAAAACTTTTAATAAATATTGCTATTTATCAATAAACTATTACTACTTAATATTTTATTCAATACTATTAGTTTGCCAAACGTGGTTCAAGTACCTATTAAATTAGTCTGGGTATGTTACACGCATTCTGAAAAATAAACAAACTCGTAAGTTCGTAACCCTAACCTAACCTCCATAATATTTGTGTTTTCAGAAAAATCGTCACCGAAATCGTGCAAAACTTGCTTTGTAACACTTAATAACATAATATTAACATTTATTTCACTGAATTAATAGACATACCCGTAATGTCGGTGGTTTTTCGGAAAATATTGTCAAGTTCCGACAAAATATTTCCCGCTCCATATTTCGCAAGAGAATGCCTGTATAATATAATATACCAACTAGGTATAAACTTTAAAGATAAGATAAATATATATATATAATAACTACGGATGGTTTTATTTATATTAATCGATTCATTTTCAAGTATTTCGTACAATTTAACACAGAATTAAACTACTTGACCGTCACTGGAAGCTTTATATTGAGAGTAGCATTTCCGTTTCCGTCGATTTCTTGTCAGTTTTCGTACTTTTATTGACGTCACATCCGCTATGTGGCGCCACCTGGAGGCGTCGTGCTCACAAAGTTTTCGTTAAAGGTTGAGCTCGGCCCTTGGTCCATTGGCGTTTTGTTTCCCGTCGAAGCAACAGCTTGCAAGCAGTCTATACGTAACTCTGCAAAGCTTATATATTAAGTGTAAGTGTATTTCGTGTGTGAAATTAATTCGCAGTAAGTGCCTACTTGTATAAAAATAACAAGTCATCATTTATTTTTTAACGTGTTTTCCGTTCGGATCACTGGTTAATATTTGTTTAAAATTAAAATTTTGTATTTTAATGTTTTCGTACAGTTTAGAAAAAAGGGCTAATCACAGCTCCCAAAATCTTTTCCATGCTGAAAAATTGGGTAGCTCAAATATTAAGGGAAAGGTGGAATATAAGAATCCTAGTTTATCTAGAGATTAGTGAGTTACACAAATCCATTGTAACTTCGAATGATAATGAGATTACAGCTAATCATGACGAAATTGATGCCCAAGTTAGTGGTGAACATGTCACACCTGATGAACTTCAGTGTGAAATTGAATCAAAGTGCTTAAATTTTACTTCGATGTTGAGGTTTCATAGACCTAGAAACAAACGAGGAGGTAAAAATGTATGATACCTCATCTAGCCAACGCATCTAAAGCTTATGCAGCTATCACACACTGCATCTCAAAAATTAGCATTGCTATCAGTATTATTTTCTTGGGCCAGGCAGGTGAGTTTTATAAAATTTCATCGGATCTTTTACAATTAGTGTGGTCACAAAGCAGATAGCATTGAGACGCGCCGTGAAACTATACGAGCCGGGTAATTCAGAGCAATTTACGACTGCATTGGAAAAGGCTGGTTCGGTTCGCACACCTTAACGCTGACAAATATTAATAAATCTAATAACCGCCCTTCGCGGGGGCAAGGTGCTAGATACGTTTCCGTTCCATCGCGTGGAACTATTCGGTATGGACAACGCTTGCAGACTTTCCTGCATGAACATTATAACACACCCTCGCGGGGTGGATAAATACTAATAAATCTGATCACTACCCCTCGCGGGGGCAGGGTGCTAGATACGTTCCCGTTCCATCGTGTGGAACTACTCGGCATAGACAATGCTTGCAGACTTTCCTACATGAACATTATAAACCACCCTCGCGGGGTGGATAAATACTAATAAATCTGATCACCGCCCCTCACGGCGGCAAGGTGCAAGATACGTTTCCGTTCTATCGCGTGGAACTACTTGGCATGGAAAATGTTTGCAGACTTTCCTGCATGAACATTATAACCCACCCTCGCAGGGTAGATAAATACTAATAAAATGTCTGATCACCGCCCCTCGCAGGGGCAAGGTGCTCAATACGTTTCCGTTCCATCGCGTGGAACTACTCGGCATAGACAATGCTTGCAGACTTTCCTACATGAACATTATAAACCACCCTCGCGGGGTGGATAAATACTAATAAATCTGATCACCGCCCCTCACGGCGGCAAGGTGCAAGATACGTTTCCGTTCTATCGCGTGGAACTACTTGGCATGGAAAATGTTTGCAGACTTTCCTGCATGAACATTATAACCCACCCTCGCAGGGTAGATAAATACTAATAAAATGTCTGATCACCGCCCCTCGCAGGGGCAAGGTGCTCAATACGTTTCCGTTCCATCGCGTGGAACTACTCGGCATAGGCAATGCTTGCAGACTTTTCTGCATGAAAATTATAACCCACCCTCGCGGGGTGGATAAATACTAATAAATCTGATCACCGCCCCTCGCGAGGGCAAGGTGCTAGATACGTTTCCGTTCCATCGCGTGGAACTACTTGGCATGGAAAATGCTTGCAGACTTTCCTGCATGAACATTATGACCCACCCTCGCAGGGTAGATAAATACTAATAAATCTGGTCACCGCCCCTCGCGAGGGGCACGGTGCTCGTTACGTTCCCGTTCTATCGCGTGGAACTACTTAGCATGGACAATGCTTGCAGACTTCCTGCATGGACATTATAACCCACCCTAGTGGGGTAGAAACCAACGTATCAATGATGCCTACAAAGGTCAATCTTCCAAAAGGGAATATGACCATTCTATGAATACAAAGGATAAAGAATCCTTTCACCTATGGGGCTTGCGGCCCGTACGAGGAAGCCACGGAGGATGATCTTTTGGGCCTAGAACCTCCAGAGGAAACTAGAGGAGTTGACTCGACTTCTTTCCAAACAGGCCGATTAGTGCACCGTCTTTCACAATGGAAGAAAATGGGGGCACCTGTTGTTATACAAAGGTTAATTCAAGGGTATCGCATACCCTTCTTTGTCCCAATACAGGCAGAAAGACATTTCACACTCCTTTTTTGGAGGAAATGTCTGCAATAATATACAAAATGAAAAAGCAAAGGATCTTAAAGGTTGCACCTTGCGCACCGAGCTTCCTGCACTGTTTCTGGTGCCGAAGCCCGACGGGTCATCTCGACCTATATTAAAGCTCAAAGATCTAATGAATTTGTACAGGCGGAACAATTCCACTTAATAAACATGTACCGCATTCCAGACTTTCTTCAACCTGAAGACTGGTTACGCAAAGTCGACATAACGCAAGCCTACTTTCATGTAAAAATAAAAAAGTCAAAGGCGTTTCCCACGCCTCCTATACGAGGACGATTTTCTCATTACAAATCAAAAATTGCAGAAGCTACGCAGTCATGTCAAAATCACGGTACAGTTACTACAGAGCCTGGGCTGGCAAATAAATTTCGGAAAATCGGTTCTATTTAGGAATACTATGGAGACCCTGGCACAATCAAAAATTTTTTTCCCAAGGAAAAAATCAATAACAATCAGAAAATTGAGTCAGATTACAAAGGAAAGAAAAATCACTCTACAAGAATTCCAGAAAATAATAAGTATTCTAAATTTTGCGAGTTTCGTAGTCTCACAAGGACGGCTCAATCACCGATGTTCAAAAACACTTCCAGACCCATCCCTGACTTATCTATTACAGCCAGATGCCATAAGGTAACTGATATGGTAGAATCAGAATTGCCAGTTACTGATGACTCCACAATTACCCTCCACCAATTTCTTAGTGACGGATGCCTCGGATAATGTTTGGGGCGGAATGCTGAATAATCTTCCTCCATCAGATACTGGTCATAAAAGGAACAAACACTACATTCCAATCAAAAGGAAATGTTGGCCATACTAAATTCCCTTCAGAATCATGCTCAGTTCTTACGACACAGCTCAGTCCTGAATCAGTGCTACAAGACAGCAGTAGCTCATTTACGGAAGGAAGGAGGGACGAAGGCACTACCACTATTGAAAATACGTTCCAAATCCTCGAGCTATTAGATCACCACTAAATTGATCACAGCGTACAATATATATCGGGCAGATACAACAATCATGCGGATCATTTGTCACGTCATCGCCCACCACCAGAGTGGCATTTACAACCACCTTGCGTGGAAATAGTGTTTGCGAAATGGGGAACGACGCTCTATTCCACGACGGATTCAGTGTCCCATGGAATTTTCCACTCGCGTGGGTCTTCCCGCCATCGTTCTTAATACCGAGAGTCCTGACTCATCTGAATCAGTCCACGAGAATTTTCTTAATAATGGTACCTCGATGGGAGAAAGTTTTTTGGTGCACGGATCTCAGAGCCCGAGCGCTAACTGCACCACTGACCGTGAGGCACCTAGACAAGTTTCTCATTGATGTAGCAACGGGTCTGCCATCTCCGAAAGTCGAGGATATCGTGCTCGAAGTTTGGAAATGTCTAATAGAAGCGATAGAAATATGGAACTCGGCAAAGTTATCTACCTATCTAAAGTTATTGGAAAAGTTGGTCTTTTGGTCTTAAAATAAAAATATTATCACTAAAATTCCTACAGGTTCAGAATTAGCACAGTTTTTGGCAGATCTATATATTTTGAATGATAAATTATCTTATAACACAATTCTATTACACAAATCTGTGGTCTCGAAATTATGTAACGCTGAGACATCGAGCAACTTGAGTATTATGTTCTTGTGAAGCACATGTTATAACCAATTACATTTAAGAACCCAGTGGTTTCCAAACCACCAGTTTGGGATGTTAGTGATTTGACTTCGTATAAACGAAATAAATAAATAAACAATCAGTTTCAAATATCTCGTTATATTGCAGTACTAGCTGATGCCCGCGACTTCATCCGCGTGGATTTAGTTTTTAAAATCCCTCGTGAACACTTTGATTTTCCGGGATAAAAAGTAGCCCTTGTCCTCAACTATAGTACCCATGCAAAAAAATCACGTCGATCCGTGGCTCTGTTGTGGCGTGATTGAAGGACAAACCAACAAACAAACACACTTTCGCATTTATAATATTCATCATTCATCATCATTAACAACCCATCAACGGCTCACTACTGAGCGCAGGTCTCCTTTCAGAGAAGGGTTATAGGCCATAGTCCACCACGTTGGCCCAATGCGAATTGGCGGACTATTTATAATATTAGTATGATTAGAGTATTAAATTGCATAGGAAAACACTGTAGCATTAAGTCTATACGATGTATTACCTCCATACCTACTATGTAGTATGTAGGTATAATGATCGTTAGGCAAAATCTGACGCCTTTGGAGTAGTTTGACTTTGACAAAATAGGGCTCTCCACGATGGCTATATACGATAAAGTACGCTTGCCAGCTTAAGATGAGCCGTTCATTCAAAGTATCCTGTAGATTCCGGGGTTCAAGTTATTTGGACCTTATACTGAAAATCGTCTATAATTTCTGAACTACGAAATTGACGACCTTGAAATAATTACAGGAAAATCTCTAAAGAACCTGCTTTCTAACAAAAAAAGAATGGATTAAATCGGAATACGCCTTAATGAATTACAGCGATATGCACATTTGGACTTTCATCCCCTCTCCCAAGGGAACCGTGCTGAATTTCGGGATAAAAAGTATCCTATATTATACCTCGTAGTATTAACTTAAATCGTGCCAAGTTTCATTTAAATCCGTCCAGTAGCTTCGGCGTGATGCGCGGCCAAGATACAGACAGACAGACAGACAGACAGACAGACAGACAAAAAATTAAAAAAAAATTGTTTTGGCTTCAGTATCGATTATAGAGTGCCCTCAAACAAAAATTTTCAAAATATCTTCAATGTACAGAATTGGACCTGTTACAGTTTTATTATATTATAGATGTTCAGGAAGACGTATAAATGACCTAACTTAGAGTAGATGACAAGCATTGTGTAAAAAGTAATGATTTTATAATATTTTGGCCTCAATTCGGGTCAGAAACCCAGCAATTATAGACAGTCAGGCTGGATATTGCTCGTGAATAAGAATAATCGTAACCTTAACCCTCGTAACGCAGCAAACTCCAGTAATTTATTTGTAACAGTAAGAGGTTTGGCTAAACCCTCCTCGCGTACAGTTATAGTAGGCCGGGTCAAAACCTTGTTCAAAGACGCTGCTACTCCTGGTAGCGTTCGCTCCGCGGTAGCTTCCAAGAGTTGGTGGGAAAATAATTCCATCGATGAAATCTTGCCATGCGGGAAGTGGCAATCAGTCAATACATTTCAAAAAATTTATAGACGTGAAAAGTGTCACCCCATTGTTCAATCCAATAAACTTATAGTTGGTTGTTTGTTATATTGACGTTTCTATTGGTTATGATTAAAATTGAATTGAAATTCTTTTTAAGAAACACAACACATTACTGATTGACATTGTTTTGATGCTTTACTATAATAATAATATGATCACATTGGCGTAGAAGTATAACGATATAATAATCTAGTATGTGGCGTCACCAGGCGAAAACAAACAAGGTCTCAATATAAAGCTTCCAGTGACGGTCAAGTAGTTTAATAGCAGCGTTTTACCTGAAAATAAAACGCATATTAAAATACTTACCTCACTGGAAGCTTTCAGTAATTCCTGCCTGGTGATATTGAGCCAATGAACCAAGGGCCGAGCTCAACCTTTAACGAAAATTTTGTGAGCACGACGCCGCCAGGTGGCGCCACATAGCGGATGTGACGTCAATAAAAATACGAAAACTGACAAGAAATCGACGGAAACGGAAATGCTACTCTCAATATAAAGCTTCCAGTGAGGTAAGTATTTTAATATGCGTTTTATTTTCAGGTAAAACGCTGCTATTAATATTATTTATGAATTCTAAACTTTTCCAAAACAATGAATGGAATACTGTGTACTGCCAGAAAAGAAAAAAATTAGTTCCGTTTCTACTCTTTTTTGCCAAGCTATATTTTAAGGGTGGAACCACATTTGTGAGGATCGATTCGGATTTTGCCTATACAAAACTGTCATTTCGCATCGAAAAGCCGATTTGATCCGTACACGTTTCTATGGAATTTGACAGTTTTGTATGGGCGAAATCCGAAAAGATCCTCACAAATGTGGTTCCACCCTAAATGTCGTAATTCCTAGTTTTAAATAGACGTAGTGTTAAGGTGGAAGACACAGTTCTGCCCGCGAAATTCAAATTTAATTTGGTTTTTCGCAATTTGTAAACTAATACAACAAAGTAGGCTTATGGCATTCTAATTGCGACAATGGCAGTATCATCTTCACAGGTTTATATAAAAATCTTTACTTGAAAGTGTCCAGTTTAAGAAATTAATCAAAATATCGACTAATTTGTGAGTAACTCACGTCCAACTCAGTATTTTGATTAATTTCTTAAACTGGACACTTTCAAGTAAATTTTTTTATATTAAACCTGTGAAGATGATACTGCCATTGTCGCAATCAGAATGCCATAAGCCTACTTTGTCGTATTAGTTTACAAATTGCGAAAAATTAAATTAAATTTGAATTTCGAGGGCAGACCCTTGTCTTCAACCTTAAGGCAGAAACATATTTACGTGTCGTGGCATGTCGTGGTGCTTACTGTCGTGACTGTGAGTGTGCACACTAATCTGACGTGTCGTGGCGTACTCTGGCATTATTTCTGAACAGTATATATCGAACCTTTGCAGCGTTGTGACGTACATAAGGTTTTCTTCAGATTCGGATAGTGATTTTGATGAAGACCTGCAATTTCTCTTAGGAATAAAACTTCTTGACCACAAAAAAAAAGAAAACAAGGTAGGTACTTGGTTCACCCTATAAACAGAGGGAGACAGAACAAAGATGAATTTCATCGTCTTGTTAAAGAACTAAAGAGTGACGAGGAAAAATTCCATCAGTAGGTAGGTACCTACTTCAGAATGAAAAAAGCAGAAAAAACACGCAGCAAACAAGCGTCTTGTAGCTGTTTGCGTCGTTGAATGATACGCCACGACACGAGTCATGCGGTATAGAAACAAAGTTACCTGTCGTGTCGTATCGCGTCATAGCCCCTAGGCCCTACCACCGCTCTGGCGCAGATCGGTAGCGAGCAGTCGGCGCCACGACAGAGTGCGTTACGACACGCCACGACACGTAAGTGGGTTAGGACCAAATCTTTGACGTAATCGCACAACGGAATGTGTCACACTGGAAAATAAATGTAGCACAGTGGAATTATTATGGTGTGTGTATATTGTCTTAAGATTTTAGGTAGGTAAGTGGAATAAATAAAAAAAAAATCAAGAAATATTTAATAAGCAGTACAAATAAAATAAATGAAATAACAAACCCAAAACTTCTCTAACTCAAATAAAATCCAAAATAAACTAAGAACAATAGAAAAAAAAGTGTGTGTGTCAGCTCCGAGCAGGACTGGAGTTTACTACTTAAAACGTCGTAATGCATTCGCGGCGCCGCTCCGACCCGATCGGTACGCGCTCGGCTTCCCGAAGCGAAAGCGCTTTCGCATTCGACAACTCAAGCGAAAACCAACCTTATTTACTCAACGTTAGGCCTAGCGCAAACATACAACTTTTAGTTGAACAACTATTTAGTTGTGTTTCATAAGTTTATAGGAATGTACTGCGATCATAGAATGTACGCAAACTATCAACACGATAGTTGCTCGACAAAAGCCATACGATTTGCTTTTGATTGTATGGAATTCACACGAAAAGTACACAACTGGACTAAACAGTTTAGTCGATGTAAAAGTTGTATGTAGGCGCCGTACCTTAGGGTAGAAATTTGCATCGTTGTGAAAAACGTAACAAGGGCATTCGACAACTCAAGCGAAAACCAACCTTATTTACTCAACGTTAGGGTAGAAATTTGCATCGTTGTGAAAACCGTAACGAGGTCATTCAAAGTAGATTTCACTGCTCAAATTTTTCTCATACCGGGCGCCTAAAATAGATTCTAAAGGAGTAAACTCCAAAAAATCAACATCCTTACATTTATTTATCAGTCATTAATCCATTTACCGCTTTTGTTAACAGTATTTATTGTGCTTATAAAATAAAAAATATTTGTGTTTAGTTTTAATTTTTATTACCACACTAAGGGCGACTTGCACCAAATCTTATTTAAATATTTCTTAATTTCATTTAACTAAATTGGTTTAATTTCTTAAATGCATTGTTTTAGTTTTTCTCGGTACTTGCAACATCTTTCTGCCGATGATAAAGGCATCTGAAAAAAAAAGAAACAAGGTCTGCAAAAAAAACTTGGACAAACGTGTTAGCTCACAAAAGGGACCGAGAAAAAGCATTATAAACCTATCAGAATGACTTCAAATCTAACTTACTCCTAAGGCAAAAAAACTCACCAAAACGGTAGCGTTATGCTAGAATGCGGCGTGCAAAGTTACAGCTTCCTAGTACTAACGGTCTCGGCTCTAGCCCGCGGACGGACGGATGGACGGACTGACAGACAGACAGACATGGCGAAACTATAAGGGTTCCTTTTGGACCATTTTGGTACGGAACCCTAAAAAACAGACAGGCATAAAAAACATACCAATTAAAACCATTACCTTCCTTTTGAGCTTCGGCATAGTAAGGTAAAAATAATGTATTAATATTTAAGCAAGTAGCTAAATGGAGTTGAATTATTGTAAACATAGCTTTAGAAATTTCCCTTGTGACACGTCGCACAATTTCGTGTCACAAATCTCACAATGGAATAAAATTTATTCACGACGTAACCTAAAAGTTGCAACAATTCACTAATTTAACCAAGAATCGAAAATTTCGACATGCCTTTCGACAAAGAAGTTAAAGAGGCTTTATAAATATAATTCTTTATCTAGAAAATCATAAAAAATATTAATAATTTACTCACTTTAAGTCCGGAAATCTTAACGACACGTGCTGATGACCACGGACCAGCTGATGACGCACACAAAATGCGTAATGACAATTAAACAACATGGCGTTTGATCCTGATTTTGTTGCCAGCACTTGAAACCGATGTTGCACCACTAAATAATAAAGAAAATTCCACAATAGGTTTTTAGTTCCGAAATTATGGTGTCGCACAACAGGAGTATTACAACGGAAAAAAATTTGGGACGTTTATATTATTACTTGTAAAAACTAGAATAACAATGTTTATTTTGCTAATGCTTATAAAATCGATAGCTGGTGTTTATAAGGCTCTAATAATATTAAAAGATAAACGGTAGCTTAAAAAAAAACAGGGACAATAATATTTATAGGTAGTCAAACAAGGACATGCGTAATTTGTATGGCGTAAAAAGACACCGAGCTTGGTTTTGCATTTTTTTTAGAAAATTAAGCTTTAATTTTAGTTACTCGATTAGTGAGACTGTTAACAATACATATAGACAACATTTAAAAAATGTCCAACATTGTTTTAAAGCATGTAAAGTACGCTAAAATTGGTCACTTATGAACCGGACACCACGGTCTATGTGAATCCGTCAAAAATTTGGTCCTAACCCAAGTATGTTTCTGCCTTAAATGTATGAAACTGATTTGCTTCTGGCGCGTCACGAGTCACGACACGCCACGACACGTAAGTATGTTTCTGCCTTTAAATTCTTATTTCCATGGTTTGAGTCAAAGTAAAATAAACCATAACAACATTGAATTATAACTCATTTTCGTGTATGCATTCTTATACGTTACGCTCCTATCAAAATAGGTACCTCCATAACGGTCTAGGTATATCAAAATAGGTTTTACTGCATTTGTGACTTTAAATCAAAACCTTCAAGGATTATTTCACTTTGATGCTAATGTCTTTCTGTTTGTTTACGACTCGTGCGTGGCGCGTGTTTTTTGATAATTTGTTGATATTAATTTAATACTGATTGCTGAATGTTATAATAGGGTATTTTACTCCTAGTGAGAAATAATCTAACAATATAAAAATAAGATATTTTAGGAAATAAGGAATCGGGAAGTGGAAGTTTCAGTTCACAAAATTATAAAATAAATTTTATATTTAATTTCAAAGTTTTCACTTTTTTTATCTATGCTACAAATATGCGAAACGCATCGAAACGTCAAACAGTATCCGCCATTACACTACGTCAAAAATACTGACATTTGACGTAGGTAATGGCGGGTATAGTTCATCCGCTCAAATAGATTCTAGTACAAATACACGGTATTTTAGAAACTGTGTGTGTATTTTAGAAATGTGAAAATAAATAATTACATTATTTAATCATTTAGTACCATCATTTATTTACTTTTTTTAAGATTAATGAAAAATACAAAATCAAAATACTGATAAAACTGAATCATCACTTTATATACATATACTATCATCATAATACAACACACAAACATTTAGCGTGACGCACTAAAGTACACAGTGGGTCACATAAGTCGCGCCGCCTTCGGCATGTACCGGCGGTCGCTGTGTCGGCTTTACAAAGGGCGCCAACCATTAGAGCGAACGAATTTACTGCCGAATACTGCCCTTACGACATCACCACATCGTCTGATTTGACTTGACGTGAGGCGTCTAGCGTTTACGCGCGGAAATTTAAAAGGCAAACTTTAAATGCATTTTTTTGGTACTTATCGATTGAATAAAATTTTAGTAAATTTTCTAGTAGTTTATTATCACCTTAGAATCAAATTTACACTTTTCAAAAAAGGGTAAAATACCCTATTAATAATCATCATCATCATCATTAACAACCCATCAACGGCTCACTACTGAGCCAGGTCTCCTTTCAGAGAAGGGTTATAGGCCATAGTCCACCACGCTGGCCCAATGCGAATTGGCGGACTTCACACATCTTAGAGAACATTATGAAGAACTCTCAGATGTGCAGGTTTCCTCACGATGTTTTCCTTCACCGTTGAAGCAAGTGATATTTAATTGCTTAAACGCACTTGACTTCGAAAAGTCAGTGGTGCGTACCCGGGCTCGAACCTGCGACCCCCCGAATAGGAGACCACAGTCCTAACCACTAGGCTATCACTGCTACAGTGTATTAATAATATTATTACAATATTATTACAAAAAATTGGCTTAATTAAAAGTTTAATACAGGTATGGCACTAATTAATATAGATGTTGTCTAACCGTTTTTTTTATTTATTTATTTATTTAATAGGACATTAAGGACATAATTAGGACATAAAGAAAACATATTTTACAGTATTGTAGACCCACTTAGAGACTGTCACAGCTTGCGAAATAGAAAAAGAAACTAGTTAGTTGGAGAAAAACGAAAAAGAAAAGGGACTAGAGAAATTATAGGTGTTATAAGATCCAGCAAGCTGTTCGGATCAACTAATTGGATCTAGTGCCACGAACAGGAAAAAAGAGACATACAAATTAAAACAAAATTAAAAATAACACCAAAAACTGAAATATAAATGAAACTAAAAAACGAACAAAAATAGCAAGACTACGACAAAAAAACGAACAAAATAAAAACCTAAGGTAAAACTACCGCATCAACAATATTGTGACAGGAAGTGGTCCCTTAGTTTTTTTTTAAATTTAGGAAGGCTATCGCCTATTATGTCTATGTCAAGAACTTTATTAATGCCATTGTACAAAGTCAACATCCTATTAATAGGTGCTGAGACCCCTAAATTTGTTTTCGAGATGCCAGCTTTAAAAACAGACTTTCTTTTAAAAACAGAAACATCGTTTTCAAGTTTAAGTTTTGAAAACGAAAAACATGTAATACGCTTAGGAAGCGCGCTTCCAGACATGAAAATTGATTTTAAAAAGACGGGACGGCTTTTTCAAACATTTTCACAAATCTCTTAACGACAAATACACATGGCTGACAGGAAGTTGCAAATTAAACAAAATGTTTTGTTTGCTGTTTTCAGTCCGGTTTTACAGATAACAATAACTTAGTAACGATCTGTGGCTCTGTTGCGGCGTGATTGATGGACAAACCAACAAACACACTTTCGCATTTATATTATTAGTATGATGAGTAGATACATAACACGACGAATGAGCGCCTGAGTGTGTTGACCAGACCACCCACCGGTCAACACAATCAGTCGCAGCTCTCGAGAGATGTGGATTCGATCCCCTACGGCCACAGTATAAGGAAGAGAATCAGTAGTTCGACGCCTTTGATCTCGTCGTAAATGCCGCCAGCGTCTAGACATGCGTCGCGACAGTGTATTTATTCTAGGGTTGTCATAAAGAAACAATTTCTATTAATATTTATAATTTGTACTATATTTCAGATCAACATTACAATAAACAATAATAATAATTAATCAATAACCAAAAATTGGGACCCCAACGACCATCAGCTCTTCGAACTGGTCGTTGGGATCCCAAGGTGTTGGAGTGGCGACCCCGCACCGGGAAATGCAGTGTTGGCAGGCCCCCCACCAGGTAGACCGACGACATCAAACGAGTCGCAGGGAGCCGCTGGATTCAAGCGGCGCAAGACCGAAGCCTGTGGAAGTCCATGCAGGAGACCTTTGTCCAGCAGTGGACGTCTATAGGTTAATAAAGAAGAAGAAGAACCAAAAATTAAAAATAAATTTGAAATTAAAATATTATTAGTTGAATCAACAACAAATCAGTTTCTTTGCTGGCCGCTTCAGCGGTCGTATGCAAATCAATTCCACCGCATGCAAACATACTTATAAAAACATATTTTAGACTTAAAAGCTATACTTATGATAGTTGTATAGTTAGTTGTACACTTTAGCTGAATGTTAACAGAATGAACATATTGTATCAGCCGTTAATTTATGAAACATTATAAATGAGAGATAAATGTCACATAGACAACATGAAAACCAGAAGTTTGAGTACCATCATCATGGGGCCACACCCCATAGTGTCGAAGATATAAGATTTCAAAAAATCTGATTACGTGGTCACATAGACAACACGAAAACAAGAAGTTGGAGCACCATCAACATGGGGCCGCCGAACCCGAAGTTTTTAGGGAACCATCTCACAAAATTTCTATATATCGATTAAAAAAAATCACACAAATCGGTTTAGAAATCACGGAGATATGCATATCACATGTAGAAAGACACAACTTTGTTTTTGAAAGTCGGTTAAAAAATTAAGCTATTAAGCCTAAGGTACTTCTTATAACATCAGCTATCTGTCAGTTAAAGTCCGGACAACACCGGTCCAGCCGTTCCCGAGAAAAGGTAGGAACAAACTGACAGACAGACAGATAGGCAAAAAGTACCGAACCGAATATAAATTTAGTAAAAAATCTGTTATTTTGACATTACAAACAGATAGCTACTTCAATTTTATTTATTTAAAATGTATGTCTGTATAGAGTATACATATACTCGTAGATGTATAGATAAAGTTAATGAAAAAATTAGTTTCAATAAATTAACTGTACCTATAACAAAATTAAATATTTTACGCAAGCGTAATACGACAACCTTTAAATGTAGCTCCCATGTAGGCCGCGCTTACATGGGAGCGTACCTCGCTCCGCACTTACCGCACCCACCGCACGATTGCCCTGTCAAACCGGTTTCGTCGACACTGTATGAATCTATCCTTACTCTGTGCTACGGCCGCGCAATATTTGATATGAATTTAAATTTTGACCCGGGCAAGTAGTAAAGACTGACAGATGCGGCTTTAGCGATTACGTGTCGATGCCGCCGACGTGTGAGTAACATGTAACATGGTTCAGAATAAGCCTCTTTGTCAGATTGGTTTGTTATGTGGCAACAAATTGTCTCTTGCTGCACATGTACACTTGCGCAGTTGAATTAAATAGGCTTTTCACGAGTGTAAATGCTCATGTGTAGTTTGTGTACATTTGTCATCCTTTTTATCTTACAAGAGAAAGTTACCTGATGCCAGTGTGGGTTCTCGTGTGCACCAAAAGAACGCAACTTTCAGCACATTTATAATCGCAATGAGTGTAAGTAGTCCTTTTTGCTGCACATTTACACTTGCGTTATTAACAAGAAAGGGACCTTCACTGGTGTGTTTTCATGTGAGCTGTTAAACTACTTTTAGTTGCAGTTTTATGCTCACATAACTCACACGAATAAGGCTTCTCACCAGTGTGCTTCCTCATGTGAACTATTAAATGACCTTTTTGTGCAGTTTTAAACTTGCATAATTCACAGTTATAAGGCTTCTCACCAGTGTGCATCTTCATGTGAACGACTAAAACATTTTTATATGCAGTTTTAAACTCACATAATTCACAGTTATAAGGCTTCTCATCAGTGTGCCTTGTCATATTGTGAACTACTAAATGACCTTTATGTGCAGTTTTAAACTGGCATAATTCACATTTATAAGGCTTCTCACCAGTGTGCTTCCTCATGTGAACTACTAAATCATTTTTTTTAACAGCTTTATACTCGCATAATTCACAGTTATAAGGCTTCTCACCAGTGTGCTTCCTCTTGTGATGTACTAAATGACTGTTTTGAGCGGCTTTATACTCACACAACTTACAAGAGAAAGGCTTCACACCAGTGTGCTTTCTCATGTGAAGTACTAAATGACTATTTTGAGCGGCTTTATACTCACATAACTTACAAGAGAAAGGCTTCTCATCAGTGTGCCTCCTCATATTGTGAACTACTAAATGACCTTTTTGTGCAGTTTTAAACTCGCATAATTCACATTTATAAGGCTTCTCACCAGTGTGCTTCCTCATGTGAACTACTAAATCACTTTTTTGTGCGGCTTTATACTCACATAACTTACAAGAGAAAGGCTTCTCACCAGTGTGCTTCCTCATATTGTGAACTACTAAATGAACTTTTTGTGCAGTTTTAAACTCGCATAATTCACAGTTATAAAGCTTCTCACCAGTGTGCTTCCTCATGTGAACAACTAAAGCATTTTTATATGCAGTTTTAAACTCGCATAATTCACAGTTATGAGGCTTCTCACCAGTGTGCCTCCTCATATTGTGAAGTACTAAATGACCTTTTTGTGCAGTTTTATACTCGCATAACGTACAAGAGAAATGCTTTTCACCAGTGTGCCTCCTCATATTGTGAACTACTAAATGACCTTTCTGTGCAGTTTTAAACTCGCATAATTCACATTTATAAGGCTTCTCACCAATGTGCTTCCTCATGTGAACTACTAAATCACTTTTTTGAGCAGCTTTATACTCGCATAACTTACAAGAGAAAGGCTTTTCACCAGTGTGTTTTTCCATGTGAACGAATACATCGTATAGTTTCACTACACAATTCGTGTATCTATCGATGTTATCGTTTGTTCTACTGTCGCTATCGGCAGATCGGTAGTCTAAGTCGCCGCTGACTGTTGTGGTCGCTTGTTCACTGCTCGGGCCTGCATCGGCTGCTTCAGTTGAGCGCTCTTCGCCGTCATTGCTGATCGCGACACTCGCGGACATAGAAGCAACTGAAACAATTAAATTCTTTGTTATAGAAGCGTGAACATTTTTGAATATTACTTTCACAAATAAATTCATGAACAATTCAATTTATTTCTACCCGTGATTTCAGAATTTAAGTTTTTTTAAATCCTGCGGGAACTATTCTTTTTATCAAGACACAACGCCTATGACACTCTCGAGGTTCTCAAGTATGCCCATTACCCCAGTCATTTGATGCTCAAAAGGGGGGGTTACCTAAAAAGTTTTCCGGGAGTTTTGAAAATTGGTGATTTAATAGATTTCGACGTGCTCTTCCTGAATTTTCATTTTGCCACCTCGTATCTTCGCCGCTCGCGCCGCCATACTTACCGCCGCTAAAACTTTCGAGCATAGAGAAGGAAGAGAGGCTTTGGTAGAACGCATAAATTTGGCTTTGAAAGAGGTATCGGATTGGGGTGATGCCAACCTTGTCAAATTTAATGCTACCAAAACGCAAGCGTGTTTGTTCACCGCCAAACGGAGTCCATTCCCGCTAACTCCGACTTTTCGAAACATATCCGTACCGGTCACCGACAGTATTGATCTTCTTGGCATAAATGTCTCGTGAAATCTTAACTTTGGACGATGCATCGAATCCAAGGCAAAAACTGCTGGCAAGAAACTTGGTATCCTCAATAAGGTCAAGCGCTACTTCACGCCGGAACAGCTTGTTACCTTGTATCAAGCACAAGTTCGACCGTGTATGGAGTACTGCAGCCATTTATGGGACGGCTCTGCCAAGTACCAGCTTGCTGCATTGGATTCGGTGGACAGACGCGCCAGAAGACTCATTGGCGACGAATCGCTAACTAACTCCAAACTTCAAAGTCTGGAACATCGGCGCAAGGTTGCCTGTCTGTCGGTATTTTACAGGATATATTTCGGAGAGTGTGCTCAAGAATTATTTGAACTAGTTCCTCCATCACCCTTCTGCCATCGAACCGCAAGGCATCGCTCGAATCTGCACCACTACGTGGTCGAAATTCCCCGATCCCGCACTAAGCGCTTTGCTTCCTCGTTCCTAATACACACCGCTAAAATTTGGAATGCCCTTCCGGCTTCCGTTTTTCCAACTGACTATAACTTGGGTACCTTTAAATCAAGAGTGAATAGGCATCTTCTAGGCAAGCGCGCTCCATCTTCGGCTGCATCTTCACTTACCAACAGGTGAGATTGCAGTCAAGCGCTGGTCTATATATTTAAAAAAAAACTAATGCGTTAAAAATAGAGAGCCTGCTATTTTTAACGCATTATTTCTTCAATCACGCTGCAACGGAGCATCGATCGAAGGATCGACGGACCGATTTTCTGCGTGGGTATAGTTGGAAACCTGGACAGTGTTTATCTTTATATCATAGACACGAATATTTCCAGCCGGACCCATGCTAAATATCACGCATTAGTTCTTCAATCACGCAGCAACGGATCGACGCGATTTTTTGCATGTGTATAGTTGAGGAGCTGGAGAGTGGCATAGGCTGAACACCGAACTCTACGCAGACGAAGTCGCAGGCACAAGCTAGTAACCAACAAGTCACTCACCTGCAGTGTGCGCGACGCCTGCCGGAGCGCGGCCGTCGTGCAGACCGGCGGGGTCGGGCCTGCGGCGCGTGGAGCGGACAGAATAATTATAATATTAATATTTATTTGCAGGCAATAAAAATTAAAAACCCAAAAGGTACAAATATTACAAGAAATTCATAAAAGCCAAACTAAACAATAATAATCCTTACTAATATTTTAATGCGAAAGTGTGTTTGTTTGTTAGTTTGTCCTTCAATCCCGCCGCAACAGGGCTACGGATCGATGTGATTTTTTTGCATGGCTATAGTTGAGGACCTGGAGAGTGACATAGGTTACTTTTTATCCCGGAAAATCAGAGTTTCCGAGGGATTTTAAAAACTAAATCCACGCGGACGAAGTCGCGGGCATCAGCTAGTTACAAATAAAGATGCCCCCCAAACTGAAGTTCGCAACTATTATTTGCGGTAATTGTGGCGACGTACGGCAAGCCAATACTTCAGAATTGGATTATCAGGGCACTCGGAGCATACCCTGAGGAGCTCGAGCTGAAACAAAAAGCCGCAACCCGAGGTCTAATAACTACGAAATGATCGGATACTCGGGCGTCGGCAAACATGCTCGACGCTCTGCAGTATTTAGGCAGTTCCATCAGAATGCGGTATGCGTTATTACACTGCACTCTGATGCTGCTTCGCGCACTTTGGCTGCAGTTGGACCAAAGCGGACACGTGTAGAAGCATTGACAATTATGCTCTGAACAGTGTCAGCTTCGCCTCAGGCCTGCGCCGTACAAACCGGCGTGCGAGCATATTACACCGAACATCCAGAGCCCTCCGCTCACGTTCGATATTGCGGTTATCACGTAGCTCCTCAGTCAGGATATGGCACAAGTACCTGAACTCATCCACCCTATCAATAGGCACACCATCTAGACATACTGAGGCAACCCTCTCCGGGCCTCTACCAGAGCGGAATATCATCATCTGCGTCTTTTTGACATTATATTTGAGTCCATGGCTCCTAGCATAATGTTCGCAGATAGCCAATAGTCTCCTACGTCCTCTGATTGAGGGACTCAGAAGTACCATATCGTCACCATAGCTGAGATAATTCACACAGCTTGTTCCAATGTCACAACCAACTTTTGAACTTCTAAGTTCCTCAATCAGACCGTTTACGTATACGTTAAAGAGGTCCGGAGAGGTCAACCCGCCTTGACGCACGCCCCATTTAAAAAAGTTTAGTTTTCATGCCAGTATCTCAACAGTTCTACGGCTTTCAGCGGTACACTAGATGTTCTTAGTTTCTGCCATAGTCGCTGCTAGTTCTCTATAGTGCGCGCGCTATCAACTGAGTCGTCGGGCCATAATTAATGTCAATAACAGTAGGGATGTGCCACCAGTGCGCCACTCGCTACCTGAGTCCACCTTATCGCGGCGGCCCAAGCTACCCTTTCTAGAGCTAGAAAAACATTCAGAACAAAAGAAGAACTCTTTAAAGAGGGTAAGCCTAAAATAATTATTTAATAGATCATCTGGCACATGAACGTGGTCATGAAGTGATACGACTGCCACCGTATCATTGTCAATACAATCCTATTGAGCTCATATGGGCTCAGGTAAAAGGAGAAGTTGCAGCGCATACTTTTAAAATAGCCGATATTGAAGATCTTCTGCATAAAGCAATAGAAAATTTAAGCAGGGAAAACTGGGTTAAATGTGTGAAGCATGCAGAAGACCTCCAGGAAACGGATTTTAAAAAGCTTTTTTGAGAGATCAAGTTGAACCTATGATTATAAATCTACAGGAAGACGATAGCGATCACACAGATGATTCGGATGAAGATAATCTATATATATAAAAGAAAGTGGTGTTAGTTACACTATTTATAACTCAAGAACGGATGAACCGATTTGGCTGAAAATTGGTGGAGAGGTAGCTTAGAACCAGGAGACGGACATAGGATACTTTTTATCCCGTTCGACCGCGTTTCCGTCAAGTCATTATAAAACGTGGTATAACAAAAACTCATCTGACATGGAATAACAAAACGCAAATGACAGTGGAAGAACCTGGAGGGTGACAGGCATCCCGGAAAATCAAAGAGTTCCCGCGGGATTTTAAAACTAAATCCACGCGGACGAAGTCACGGGCATCAGCTAGTTTGTAATATAATAAAATATTTACAAATATAGATTATATTTTATTCATTGTATTTTATTTCATAACTTGAAAAATCCATTTATTAAATCTCATCGATATCGACTACCTGCTGTTACGCACATCATTATCACGCTCCATAAGCCCAACGAGTGCGAGCGAGATAGACTGATTAGGATGATTTATTGCCCAACGACTCAGTTGTTAACGAAGTCAATGAAGGCACGGCTCAAATCTAAAAGCCAACATACACAGATGTACCCCTGTTTATGTAGCAGTTAACTGTTGATTTGAGGCTGAAGACCGCAGAATCTGTTTAGAGTCTGGAACCGAAACCAAACTGCGCGTCGTCCGTCAACCTTTATGTTCTCGCTTATACTAGGGTGTAATAACCTTTATCTACACTAATGTTTACTACACATTCTACTTATGTTTCCAATACTTGACTTATAATTACTACTGTTATAGCGCAGATAACAAAACACTCAATTTAAGCAAATTCACATGATGGTATATATCCACATCGATATCGTAAAATCTCATTATAACATCAATAAAACGCGACCAATTAACCTGGCGAGCCTTATGTCAAAATCCTCATACAAGTTGTATAAAATTTTGATATTAGGCTGGCTTTTGAAAATATATTTATATTTTCATACGGTTATTTACGGTTATACGTGAAAACTTCGTCGAAACTACTAAACTTACTTACACAAAACTCTTTGGTAAGATCTTTTGGCAATATTATAAAAAGTCACCGCCATATTGAAATTCTTTGTTATTGGACCGATTTCGTTCAAAATCGATATTTGGGCTTCCCTGGGGTCAAATAAGAGGAAATGATTGGCAAAATTATAAAAAGTGACCGCCATATTGAAATTCGTTGTTATTGGACCGATTTCGTTCAAAATCGATATTTGGGCTTCCCTGGGGTCAAATAAGAGGAAATGATTGGCAAAATTATAAAAAGTGACCGCCATATTGAAATTCTTTGTTATTGGACCGATTTCGTTCAAAATCGATATTTGGGCTTCCTTGGGGTCAAATAAGAGGAAATGATTGGCAAAATTATAAAAAGTGACCGCCATATTGAAATTCTTTGTTATTGGACCGATTTCGTTCAAAATCGATATTTGGGCTTCCCTGGGGTCAAATAAGAGGAAATGATTGGCAATATTATAAAAAGTCACCGCCATATTGAAATTCTTTGTTATTGGACCGATTTTTACTCTTGTTGTTTGATAAATTGCATTAATGAAGATAAAGTAGTGTATGCAACTGCATATAACACGGGTATTATATGACAGTTGCATAAACTACTATTATGTTCTCGCTTATACTAGGGTGTTTTAAAAAATGTATCACTAACATTGACTTATTATATTAAGGTTGAAGACAAGGGTCTGCCCGCGAAATTCAAATTTAATTTGGTTTTTCGCAATTTGTAAACTAATACGACAAAGTTAATAGAAGGCTTATGGCCTTCTAATTGCGCCAGTGAAATTATCATCTTCACAGGTTTACATAAAAATCTTTACTTAAAAGTGACCAGTTTAAGAAATCAATCAAAATACTGAGTTGGACGTGAGTTACTCACAAATTAGTCGATATTTTGATTAATTTCTTAAACTGGACACTTTCAAATAAAAAATTTTATATAAACCTGTGAAGATGATACTTCCATTGTCGCAATTAGTATGCCATAAGCGGACTTTGTCGTACTAGTTTACTAATTGCGAAAAACCAAATTAAATTTGAATTTCGCGGGCAGACCCTTGTCTTCAACCTTAATGTGTATGGCCCGGCCCATTTACCTAACGAATGAGCTGGCATCGTTCGTGAGATGTCACAGTTTAGCGAACATGCTGAGAACATGAGTGATAAACGGTAGCTTCAGGCGACGTTTTAGCATAGGCGTGGCGTTGAGCGGCGCGTGCGGCGTCGAGTCGCGCGTGAAACTCAAACATATGGCCAAGTATGAGAGCGTTTACAGAGAGGCGTCGGCGTTGAACGCGGCGGAGCACGCGGCCGAGCACGCGGCGGGCACCGCGGCGACGCACAGTGGGTCGAAACAGCTATATGAGGGACATAGGATTTTTTGTTACAAATTCCATTCAAAAAAATACTTATCGAAAGACCTTGTCATTCTAATGAATAATTGTTATTAAACGTTTTTCTCTAAAACTGATAGTTTGCCCAGAAAAAAATATTTTCAGTTTTTGTTGTATGGAATGAAACAGAAACTGTTAAAATTTGGCCAAGTCTTGAGAGGTCTTGCTTTAAAACTACTTTATTCTTATTCTTTGGCTTGTTGGCTATAACTCTATGCTATCAGCTTGCACCCAAACTTGCCCGTTTAAAAGTTATTAGAATCCGAAATTTTAAAAAAAAAAGATTTTTATTGATTTTATAATGTCGTGGATTATCAAATATTTGACCAAAATAATGTGCTGCATGAAAATTCTATGAATAAATATTGAAATTAACTTTAAATCACTAGTTCATCGAAGAGAAACTTATAAGTTAAGCACTTAAAAAAGGATATTTCATAGATTAAAACTGTAAATTATATTAAAATAACGTGAATTCAAACAAAGGATCTACAAAAATAAAACTTTCAAAATATAGCTTTCTTTACTTCTTTTTAACAATTCATTTTATTATGTATCTAATGTATCTCCTTAGCTAAACTGTCTTTGTTGTTGGAAACTAATTACAGACAGTGAAAAATTAGCTAATCATACTTAATATTATAAATGCGAAAGTGTGTTTGTTGGTTTGTCCTTCAATCACGCCGCAACAGAGCTACGGATCGACGTGATTTTTACATGGGTATAGTTGAGGACCCGAGAGTGACTTTTTATCCCGGAAAATCAAAGAGTTCCCGAGGTACTTTAAAAACTAAACCCACGCGGACGAAGTCGCGGGCATCAGCTTATTATTAGCTTTTAGCAGTTTCTGTTTCATTCCATACAACAAAAACTGAAAACATTTTTTTCCGCGCAAACTGTCAGTTTTAGAGAAAAACGTTTAATAACAATTATTCATCAGAATGACAAGGTCTTTCGATACGTATTTTTTTTAAATGGAATTTGTAACAAAAAATCCTATGTACCTCATACAGCAGTTTCGACCCACTGTGCGTCGCCTCGGTGCCCGCCGCGACACGACGCCGCACGCGCCGCGCAAAGCCACGCCTATGCTAAAACGTCGCCTCACAGTACATTTATAATAATATAGTCTTTGTGAGATAAAATATTCATCTGCATAAACATAAGAGGCGATACACACAACCAACTTATTAGAAATCGTCATAAACTAGAAATATCATCATGTCGCCTGCGCAAAGTGCAAAAATTCTTTGTGGGGCTGAGCATACGCTTATAATATGATTCCGAAGGAATTGCTAGATTTGCCACTGCACAAATTTAAACAATGCGTAAAAACTCACTTACTGAGTCGCGGTTATTACAAAGTTAATGACTTTCTTAATGACAAAGTTGCATGGGATCTTAAAATGCGTATTTGAATATTAGTATCCAATTCGATGCCTTAACATGGGTAACCTAAGCTAAGTATGTCATGCTCTCTTTAAACATTTCTGTGGTGATGTCGTGTGGTGCGGGTTGTTACGTTCCCTCAAATATGGTCGAGCGAAGCAACGGCTGGATCATGCATTATGCTCGTGAACGGGTCCCGCCGGCGGGAATGGGGCTACCTTGTGTCTGCCCGTCTTAACATGATTTGAATTGTAGTTATTTTTTTTTTTGAACTTCCCCTCATTGTGGAAATGTTATATTTAATTCTAATAAAGTTGCGTAGGTTAAATCAGCTTGGCATCCAGCTGCCCACAAGATAGTATAAAAAACTTATTACAATGTAACAGCTTCATAATAATATTGTAAAATGATTATTTTAAAAAGAGCAACTGCTGAGTTTCTTGCCGGCTCTTCTCCGCAGAATCCGCTTTCCGAACCGGTGGTAGAGTTGTGACTTGTCATAAGAGCCACAGGTTGGCCTACGTGGCCTACTTTGAATAAACAAGGAGTAAGACACAAGGTATACTGACTTGATCTCCGCGAGTGAGGGAAGCGAGCGGCCGACGGCGGCGCGGCGCTCGCACGCTGCAGTCGTCCCGCTCGCACCAGCAGCCGACCCGCTCTGACGAGCACAAAACAAACTCGTATCATTTCTGTCTTTGAGAGCTCCGTCACTGAACGCATTGGGATGCTAGATGAGTCAGAATGCTGTTGGGTTGCCCCGATTCTTGCTTTTAGATATTCACAACATGATAGCCTTCGACAGCCATAACACCCGATGGTAAGTGATGATACAGTCTAAGATGACAGCAGGCTAACTTGGAAAGGGAGTATGGCAGTATTAATTAAAGCTTGTGAATTGCAAGAACTATAACTAGATTTACATGAGCTTTGTTCTGATCTATGACGTCAGCAATCTATACTTCTTTAACTAATCACTGTCCAGGGGACTTCTTTAACAAGTGGATGAAATGTTTAATTGATGAAACTAACTCACCTGGGCATGCATGCTCATATGTTCCATGTACGCAAGTTCTTGGACAAATTCATCGGAGCAAAGTGAACATTTAAAGTCAGCACTTTCAAACTTTAATGGATCTTGTATTTTTGCCACCTGACCTACAATTGCTGGTTTCTTCTGGAGAGCTCTGAGAAGATCATCATCTAGTAGCTTTGCATCCAACATTATGCTATCATCAGAAATGTTTTCATCATGCAATGCATCAAGATCATTATTTAAATTGTAAGCATCACCATCATCTTCATTTATCTCATTATTGGCACTGTCAGCATTATCTTCCTCTTCATATATCATGTCCATGTCTTCTCTAATCACCATCAACTCATCACTTTCTTCAGTTTTCACTGCACCTGTGTCTATGGTTGTCTCTGATTCTGTCTGTTTGTCATCTGAGGTGTCTTCTTGTATGTGCAAGTCACAGAAGTCAGCTCCTAGTGCTGTCACCACCATGGGACTCTTTAGTCTGTGTTTTGTGCGATTTATCATTTTTATATGCCTCCTTGTTATCTGTAGAGAAATAACTTTTGAGCAAATATTGAATACACTTATGCCTATGGTCTATCGGTTGTAAAAAGTAGAATGATTGAATAATTGAATATTGCATAATATGTTCTTGAAAATACTGAATAAGTATAGTATCCTTGAGAATAGGTGTAAAACTGAAGCTCCAACAGTTTTTGAGTAAATCACACCTATAGTCTTAAGCCTATGTAGAATAGCCTGTACTGTATAGAAGCCTCAATAGCCCAACGGTTAAAGGTGCGGACTAAAAACTGAAAGGTCGCTGGTTCGAATCCCACCTGTTGCACTATTGCCGTACCCACTCCTGACACAAGCTTTCCGCTTATTTGGAGGGGAGAGGAGGATATTAGTCAACTTCAATTAGACTAATATTCTTTTTTTTTTTTTAAAAAAAGAATAGTTTTCATCAGAAACAATCAAACTCAACCCTAAGAATATTAGTGTGTGGCCCGTGGACTGTGTAGCGACTCAGTGCATGGGTACCTACTACATTTGCGTCGGTTGATCACAGGGATGTCACAATTAAACATGTTAAATCAAGTATCAGAATTGCAGAATCTGTTTTAGTAACTGGTGGTAGAGTCTTGACTAGTCATAAGAACCCTTGAACCACAAGTTGGTCTTAATGAAATAAAAAAAATTTTAATTTAGTCTTTGGATTGTATCTGAAGACGGGCCCAGGTAGAAGAAAGGAAGAAGTAAGAAAAGATAAAACTCACCAATTCATGTTTCTCAACTAAGTCCATCAACAATGCCCGGGCTATCAAACTCTGGTCTCTGAATCGACTAAAGTTCATCAGTCTCTGAGCACAATGTACGCAAAGTGTTTGCTTTAGGTTCCCTTGGTTGCACGGCTGAAACAACAAATGACATAAGTGGGACTGTTCCCAAGCTGGTGGTAAAATGTAAATCTTGGTCTTTTTGTTGTTCTTGTGACTAAAATAACTTAAATAGTGAAAACATATCTTCCAAACAAACATCAATTTGCCACATTTATGAAAAATCATCACTTGACGTCAAAGTGCTTGACCAATTTGGCAGTTATGTTTTCCTTCATCTTTATCCACTAATAGACATCGACTGCTGAACAAAGGTCTTCCACAGGTCTTGTGCCGTCTTTATCCAGCACATACACTTCTCTTCCCGTTGAGGTTGAGATTATTTTGAAAAACTGCTGAGTTTTTTGCCGGCTCTTCTCAGTAGAATCAGCTTTCCGAACCGGTGGTAGATTCTTGACTTGTCATTAGAGCTACAAATTAAACTTACATGAAATGAAATAAAAAAAATTTGAATTTACGTTGGTAACTTATAAATACATATCTGTAATACTATTAAAATTAAAAATTTGACAAAAACAACTTACCACATATCCCGTCAAATATTCATAGGCTTCTTCCAGTTTGTGTTTAGTCATGAGAAACATCCTGCTGTCAGTGTCCAGGCACATCATGCACACCTGTGGATACACATGTGTTTGTATTCATGACATGATGGCCCTTGACTGAGATCTGACCCCATACTCCTAATCAGTTTCTACCCACCATCATGCCTGAACACTTAATCATTTGGTGGCACATCTTTGATGGTAGGGTGGTTCAGAAATTATAAATGTCTAAGTTGTGCCCACTCAGAATCAAGCCCTGGAACCCTAGATCATTTTAAGATCAAAGCGCTTACCACTGCTCCAGGCAGGTAGTCAATATACTACTAGTTACTGTAACATTACCTAAAAATAATTGCTACAGAGTGTTGATGGCAATCACCTGGTGAGTCTCCTTCCACAATACACCTAGTGAGGGGTCTGCCAACACTGAGCTTTCTGATGTGGGGTTACCACTCCAGCACCTCAGGACCCCTACAACCATCAAGTTCTTCAAACTATGAGCCTTGCCCATTTTCACTTTTAGCTTCTCTGAGCTATGTTAGTAACTAAAACTACTCACAACTACTAAAATTGTAAAAATGGAAAAATCTTTACCAGCACTGTTGAAGGAATAGCTCCAGCATCAATTAGCCTCGAGCCACTTTCTGTTTCATGAATGTCGTCGTCCAGGAAATGCTGCGAGCAGACCACAGCAGGGTCTGGGAGGGGAGCGCCCTGCCTGCCCAGGGCGCTGAGCCACGCCGCATGGAGACGCGCGTCACTCGGGAAGCTGGAAATTAATAGCACTATGTCTAATGGAGTCTCCTTATGGGGTCAAGCAGTATGCAGTGGATGAACAGTAAAAGCACTGGTTTTGAGTGCATAAACACACATTTCTAGGTTTTATTACAATGTTAGAGATTTTATTAAATGACAAAGTTGCATAGTAAGTCAGCTTGGCATCCAGTTGCCCACACGATACAGCTACAGTATAATAACTTAATACATGTTGATGATTGATTACAATACTGACAGGTATTGCAATAATTTGTGAGGAAAAGACTCTACAACTAACGAGATTCTTGCTGGCTCATGGCAGAATCTACTTTCCAAACCGGCGGTAGATGGGACGGAAATCCGACACGACGCGAGATCAGGCGCAGGACCGACGGCTTTACGTGCTCTCCGAGGCACGGCGCCTACTCCACGCTGAGGCTTTCTTGACAGAAAAACCCAACGCATTTATAGCCCCTACCCGGGAATCAAACCTAGGATCCCGCCAATCGCCATCCGCAGTCCAACATTGCAGTCAACTCGAATATACCTACTTACCCATGAAAACTAATCCGCCTCCCCTCCCGTGACGCCGGTACATTGTCTGCAGCATTTCTGCAGAAAGGCGCGCAACACCGCATCTTCAATTTTGTTGGTTTTGCCTGGAGTCTCGCTCGACATTCGTCAGAGACAAATCACAAAACGCATATTATGCAATTGTATTGTACCAAAATGAAGTTTATAAATACAGCATACCGTAGCAGCCGTAGTTAATGGCAAATAATAATATTTCAATCAATATAGGTAACTTTTTACTTTCTAATTTTAAGAACGTGCTATTTTAATTTTGTTTAACATTTATTCAATAATCATTCTCCAAAATAAAAACTGGTTCAAGAACATGGAGAAGCATAGACGAATGATATTTACTACCGTAATTGGACTCGCCTCGCAAGATCCTTCCCCTCTGCCACAATGTAATGGATTCAAATCTTGTGCACTTATAAAAACTGTTTTCGAATCAATTATATCATTACATGAATCGTTTTCGCACTCGTAGGTGCTCCGTGAAAAATGCTGATCTGAGCGCTTAACATGTGCAGGAATAAGATGAATACCTCAAATTTACAAAAATAGGGAATTACATTCCATTTGGAAGTATTTTTATTGTGATACATTCTTTCTTTCTATTAAAAATATTAAAAGTAATATCATAAATGATAATCGAGAATTTCATCGTTTAGGTGATCTAGTACGTAATATCTCGTTAAAATCGGAGTGATAATCGTAAGTTGAGTTGTGACGTAACCACACTCCCCACGAGACTACTTTTTGTTTCTTTTTTAAACAATTTCAACCTTCGAATGCTACAAATAAGGTTTAAATTTGAACACGCAAGTACAACACGAGACTACTTACTACTATTTTACTTTTGTATAGCAATTTCAACCATCAGTACATAGAACTTAGGTTCAGATTCGAAAAATGAATAACAAAAAACAAATTGACAAGCAAAACTGTGTAACGAGACTACTAGTCTAAGATCCGGCTGCAGAATTCACTCTCAAGAGTGCACTCATCAAGTGTTTGCTAAAAACCAAATTTTTACGCATATATTTATGATGAAGAGAACATTTACCAGGTTGCTGCAAAATGTGGTTGCTATTATTTTTAATTAAATTATTGTTAATTGATTTTCCGGAAAAAAAATTCATTCACTGGTTTTTTAAATAAAATATCGTCCTCTTCACGGCAATATAATATATAAAGACTGAAAAATCACGGATGCCGTTGTGCACTTGGCCGCACCTCTTCGTAGCCAAGTTTATACAGGTACGATTCTGATACATTTATACGTTCATAACGTACATTTATCATTTATATTATATCAAATTAAAGCTAATTATTTCTGTTTATTATGATATACGATTGCTTAGTTAAATCTGGCCGCAAATAAGGGTTGCTGGTTGTTAAAGATGGTAAATATTTAATCTAGAGTGAAAGAGAGTTAGCGCGTATACATAACTAGTCAGACGAGGATAGCGATTGCCAGCTGTACGACCGCGACGATTTTAAAGTCACTGCGCATGCGTCGAATGCTAGTGTTCTCAACTGAACAGCTGCCATATTTTTATTATAACATAAAAAACGCAACATAAAAAGAATTAAAGGTTTAGACTCAACGCACATTCCACCGTTCTGGAAATCTTTCAAACAACAATTTTTGTGGACAGTCTGTTAATTCGATGTGTTTAAATGCCACTGAGTCGGAATGTATCAGATTTTGCGCGGAAAATTAGATAGTTTTCTAAAACCAACATGGTTCCTAAGAGACTCAACTCCAACGCAAGTTAAGAGTGTGCTATGTGATTTCATGAACAAATCTTCCGATAATGTCGACGAATCTGATATTTGTAGCGATGAAAGTGATAGCTGTGATGATAGTGTAAATGAGGATTTTTTAAATAAGAGTCACGGAAATATAAGATACATTTTTTAAATTTTTAATTTGCTTAAATGTTTAATTATTATGTAACAGACGGTTGAATACTTGAATAAAATCTAATATTTTCTTTTATATAAGTAAACCAACCAAGTTATATAAGTAAAAACCAAGGGGTTTTGTTTTTCATCAATATTGATTTTTGTTGTAATTTTAAAATTTGTCATTTTGAAAAGGAAGATTTCTTTTGGAGTACCTATTTATTATGTCGTTTCTACTACTGTTTGCACCGGTAGTAACATAATGACCACCAAACAACAACAACAACAACAAACGTACGTACGGTAGTACAAATAAAGTACAGTGGTAACTAATTTAATTAAAAATACTAGCGGTCACATTTTGATAGGCAACATCGTAGATGTATATTCTGCAGCCAGATCTCGTACTATACACCCTATCATTTTGCAAAATTAAATAGATTTTATTACATAGTGCACAAGGTTGCAAACTTTTAAATTTAGTAAAAGTGATGTGACTGCGGTGCGGATCGATAACGATAAAAAAATTATTACTCATTGAAGAAGCATCGAAATTCATCAGCAAGCAATAAACTAAAGAGGATTATAACTAGCAAAAAGCTGAGCTTGGTGAGAGCTCGCGTAGTTTTTCTAACGGGTTTCCTCTTTACGTTATATTATTATGATTTTATTGAATAAGTTGTCACGGCATCGGTTTATGATGCGGAGGAGCAAGTTTTAAGATAATTTTTAGGATAGTTAGTTAATAAGTTTAATATAATAAATAAGTTTAATAGTTAATAAGTTTTAGTAAGTTTAATAGTTTTAAGAGTGGAGCGAGACCTATCACTATCCCACAAACTGTACATTTTGTGGTACACTTTACTGAAAAACTATCACGCCTATAGATTTGTGATTTAACATAGTAATTTAATTTCATATCCAAATGTTATCTGTCAAAGAAAATTTAATTTTATAACCATTAACGTAAAAATTATTACCCGTTAGAAAAACTACGCGAGCTCTCACAAAGCTCAGCTTTTTGCTAGTTATAATATAATGATTATAGTCTCTAACTTACCACAGTAAGTACCAATAGACTTGGCGAAACTGTAAGGGTTCCTAGTTGTTTTACTACGGAACCCTAAAAAAAGACGTGTCACGCTAACCAAGTAAAGAGTTAGATGATTAAAATTTTGTTTGAGTGCGTTTTGCTGCTTAAGAAATTTTCTGTTTTTTCTTAGGAAAACTATCGATATAAAATATCGATATGGTAGCATCGCAATTAATTTGTCTGTCTTACACTGTATTTAATCTATATGTGTGCGTAAATGTAATAGTGTTGGAGTTTTTGTCTTTTGTGTGCCATAATGACACAAATGGAATTGATAAAGTGTGCAGTTCTGTGTATGTAGTGTTTCCTCCCCCCCGCACCAAAAGTGGCAGACTTTTTTGTTCGTAGCATTAGGCGCGTTACTAGTCCCGTGGTTCATTTGTCAAAGTGGAGAAGCCCTATATTCAATGTACTTAATACTTTGTGACATGGAGACAGACCACGAAGTACGGCTGGGCCCTGATTCTGTAACTCAGTTGCTATGAAAAAATGATAGCCACTGACATATATTTTTTATCCATTGGAGGTTTGCTACGAAAATGATACTTTTATTTTCATAGCAAACCTTCAATGGATAAAAAATATATGTCAGTGGCTATAATTTTTTGATAGCAACTGAGTTACAGAAATGACTTCGCTCGTTGGCTTTGGTCGACACACGTGCGGTGTTTTTTTGGAAGTTGTTTTTTTGTGGAAAAGTAGCCGATTTTTGTGTGTTTTATTGTGAATAACTACTGTTTTTTGGTGGTGGTGTAAAGCGAATGTGGCAGGATGGAGGTGGACTCCCCCCCGAAGCCCCCTGACCCTGATAGGTTACAAAGTCAAGACGCGTCTTGCTCGTCAAGACAGTCGGCTTCCTCTCGGAAGCGTCATGTGGAAGTAGACGATGTTGCTGCAGATAACAGCAAAAAATTAGCAAATTCATCAAAATCGGTTCCGTCTGTGCAATCTGTTTACATCCATCCTTCTTTTACGGAGGGCTCTAAAAGCTACACTGGGGATGACAAGGGTCCCTTCATAGTCCATGTTTCGAGGGAAGTATCTGACCCATCCGCGGGAGTTTCGATCCGTGCGCTCAAGTTTGGTCAGTTTCTTCATAACAACAAATTTTCGAGCATAATTAAAGATGGAGTTAAAAGCATCGGAAGAAACAAAATAAGTGTGGAGTTTTCGACTGCCCAAGCGGCTAATGATTTTCTTACTAACCCAATTTTATCTGTGGCAAAATACCAAGCAATAATCCCAACTTTTAATATTACGAGGATGGGTTTGATACGTGGGGTCCCCGTAGATTGGTCTATGGAGGAGCTCGTGGAGTCTATTGTGTTGCCGACTGGCTGTGGTGCGGTTTTAAAAGCCCGCCGACTCAATCGTAAATCTTCAAACGAAGGCACTATTGAGTGGGTCCCCACCCAGTCGGTAGTTGTAACTTTTAGAGGACAGATTCTTCCAAAGAGAGTATTTTCATTTCATACATCCCTACCTGTGGAATCTTATAGATATCCCACCATTCAGTGCCTCAATTGCTGCCGTTTCGGTCACGTTAAATCACAGTGTAGGTCAAAACCTAGGTGTTTCAGGTGTGCTCAGGCCCATACCGGTGAATCTTGTGCTGTTACCGTAGAAAATGCTTCATGCGTGCACTGCTTAGGCAGTCACTTTGCGTCGAACAAGGACTGCCCAGAGTTTAGCCGTCAACAAAATATTAAACTGGTTATGTCGCAAGAAAATATTTCTTATGTAGAAGCATCCGAACGTTTCCCCCCTGTGAGAAGGTCATATGCTGAGATGACCAAGGAAGTGTTTTCACCGCCTTCATATACTCTTTGTCCTGCTAACTCTCCTCGACCAAACTTAACCCGCCCCCCAACCACCTCAAAATCATATAAGGAAACGGTTTTCCGTTCCCCTCGTCCTCGAGCTCCCTTGTCAAAGGGGTTCGACAGGCTAGCTCACCAATCACTTACTAACACTCCATCCTCTTCACTCCCAAATGGCTGCGCACTGAACAACAGCCAGTCTGTCTCAGCCTCATCCCAAGAAAATATGCTGGAGCATCTGTCAGCATTGCTCCTTAGCCTCGTTGCTCCATGCAGCGAAATACCTCTACCGCCCAACGTTGCCCAAAACTTATCCCACATCTTTAAAATCTTAAACAACGGCCACAACAGTAATACTGCAATGGAATTGTAAAAGTATTCGCCCTAAAAAGCAAGATTTTATATCCTTAGTCAACCTGCATAACCCTGTCATGGCTGCCATCTCGGAAACATGGCTGAAGCCTGGATCTCGTTTTCGGGTTCCTGGTTTCTTCTGTTTGCGGGATGACAGGGATGACGGTTATGCTGGTACTGCCATCTTTATTCGGCACAACCTCCCCTTCTCTTCAATCCCTATCCCCTCTCACAGTGATCAGTTTAATGCTGTTGCCGTGAGAGCTGTAAATATTACCTTCCTTTCTTTATATATCCCTCACCCAAATCTATCCTTTGTTCCAAGAGCTTAAAAATATAATTTCTTCTCTTCCCAGTCCGGTGGTGATTATGGGTGACTTTAATGCCCACCATATTATGTGGGGGTGTTATAACTGTGATGGATTTGCTCTGTCGTTGGTTGACATCTTTGAGGATTTGAACCTTTGCATCCTGAATGATGGCTCTCCGACTCGCAGAGTTTATCCCAATCAGAACCCTAAATCTGCAGTAGACCTATCTCTATCTTCTTCTTCCCTGGCATCTCAGCTATCTTGGAAAGTCCTTCCCAGTACCTTTGGTAGCGATCATTTCCCTATCATCCTATCTTTAAATAATAGACCCCTTGTTAACCCTGCTCCTAATCCATTGTTAAAATATAAATTGCAGAAAGCAGACTGGTTTCGTTATGCTCAGTCTGTTGATGACTTGATGGACTCCCTGCCTGATCTCGGTAATGATGACATTCTCTTGATTTATGATCAATTTGTGAAATCTCTTATTTCTTCGGCCGATTCCTATATTCCCCGTAAAAATCGCTACAACAAACATCATTTGCCTTCCCCTCCTTGGTGGGATGACGAATGCAAGGAATTGTTTGAACAAAGAGTGTCTGCAGAAGAACAATACACAACCTGCATGTCTGAACAGAATTTTATTAATTATAAGCGTATAGATGCAAAGACTAAAAGATTAGTTTCCAAAAAGAAAAAGTTTGGTTGGACCAAGTTCTGTGAATCGTTAAGTCCTAGATCCCCTTCCACGGTTGTTTGGACAAATATCAGAAGATTCCGTAGAGCTCGTAACTACTCTGATCCTTGTTCTAACAATCCTTCTGAGTGGCTTGGTACCTTTGCTGACAAAGTTGCTCCTCCATATGTCCCCCAGGTGGATGAATTCTCTGTCTCTGCACCAGCACCCATTATGGGCGAAATGGATGCCCCCTTTTCCTTTTCAGAGCTTCAGGTAGCTCTCAGTGGCCTTAAAGATTCTACTCCAGGGGAAGATGGTGTGCCCTACTCTTTTTTGGTAAATTTAAATAATAAGGCTAAACATTGTTTTCTAAATTTAATTAACAGTTTTTTTGAAAATGGAATAATCCCAGATTCTTGGAAGTCCCAAATAGTAATTCCTCTTCTAAAACCTCACAAAAATTCATCAGATCCAAATTCTTACAGACCTATTGCTCTTTCCTCCACCTTAGCTAAAGTTTCTGAGATCCTCATCAAAAACCGATTAGAATGGTTAATGGAAAGCAGAGGAGTACTGGCCCCTTCCCAATTTGGATTTCGAAAGGGTGTCAGTACTGCAGACAGTCTCAGCATATTCACCACAGACATTCGAACCGCCTTTGGTAAGGGAGAATACCTAGTGGGTGCCTTTCTTGATATTGCTTCTGCATATGATAACGTACTTCTTCCGTTGCTCAGGCAAAAGCTGCAACAGCTGAGTATACCGCCGAGGATAACACGTTTCATATGTAACCTGCTGTCAGGCAGGTCCGTTGTGATAAAACATCAATCATGCACTCTCCCACCCAGACTTGTCTGGAAAGGTCTTCCCCAAGGCTCTATCCTCAGTCCTTTGCTTTATAGCATATACACTCACGACCTTGAATTGTCTGTAAATAACTTTTGTAACATCTTGCAGTATGCTGATGATATTGTCCTCTACCACAGTTCAGGCTCAGTAGAGGAAATATCTCAACGTCTGAACTCTGCTTTGCATTATCTAGGTCAATGGCTCTCTGATCATTGTTTATCCTTGTCTGTCACCAAATGTCAAGCAGTTGTGTTCTCGAGGAAAAGATCTATCCCCAACTTTAGCTTTCATTATGGAGATCAACTTATCAACCTAGTAGATAAGGCAAAGTTTCTTGGAATTATTCTCGATAACAGACTGAACGGATTGGCTCATATTGAATATATAACTAATAAATGTGAAATGGGCATCAATGTTCTACGTGCAGTTGCAGGAGTTTGGTGGGGAGCTCATGCCTATTCTCTCAAACTCCTATATAATGCATTAGTCCGTAGTCACATTGATTGCTCATTTGTTTTGGACCCCCTAAATAAAACTGTGTCTGAAAAGTTAAATAAGATTCAATACAGATGCCTCAGAATTATTCTGGGTGCAATGAAGTCCTCCCCCACTAATGCTCTACAGGTTGAATGTGTTGATCCACCATTACACCTTCGTCGCCAATACTTGTGTGACCGCTATGTCAGCAAAATGTTACAGCTCTCCTCCCACCCTTTATGGCCCAAGCTAACCAATTTATCCCAAGTTCTCAGTTCAAGCATCCCTTCATCTTACATCTTGGATAGCTTTCGTAAATTTTCCGATCTCCCTCATCCATCACTATCTTTTCCAATCAATCCTCTTTACTCAACTTCTTACAAAGCCCTGGTATTCAATCCTCCTGTGGTTACTGATCTTGGTCTGATTAAAGGAGCCCCAGATACTAATTCCAAATTTCAAAGTTTAGTTCACCAAAATTGGTCAAATCACTTACTTATTTTCACCGACGCTTCGAAGTTGTCTCCGGAAAGTTGCGTCGGCGCAGCCTGCTGGGTTCCCAGGTATAAAATTATTTTGCAGTTCAAATGTCCTCCCGAGTCCTCTGTGTTCACAGGAGAGGCCATTGCCTTATTAGAAGCAATCCTGTTTACACTATCCCATAACATAAAACATACTGTAATTTTTACTGACTCCCTTAGCTGCTTATTATCTATAAAGGAAAATCCATTCCGTAGTAAATCAAGATTTTCTGTTATCCTAGAGATTAGAGAGGCTTTGTTCTCCTGTCATAAAAATGGATTAGCTATATCTCTTGTGTGGATCCCAGGTCACTCTGGTATTTCAGGAAACGAAACAGCTGACTCTTGTGCTAAAGCTGCTGTACAGTTAGGCTCACTTGAACATTTTAAAAACAATTCCCAAGATCTTACTAGCCTCGCCAAATCTTATCTGGGTAAGTCCTGGAATTCGTATTGGATGGAATCAAAATCGGTTAAAGGTAAATTCTATGCCTCAATACAACCAGATATACCAAGACGGCCCTGGTTTTTCTCCCATAGATATGCAGGTAGGTGGGTAACCTCCACAATATGCCGCTTACGTCTTGGTCATTCCTGCACACCTGTTCACCTATACAAGATCAGAGTTAAAGACCACTCCCTGTGTGAATGTGGCCTGGACGAAGGTACTGTTTCCCATATTCTCTTCTCTTGTCCTAAGCTTCTTCATCCTCTGTATGATGTTCTCCCGCCCCAAATCCCCCGTCCTTTAAATGTTGAATGTTTGTTAATGTCTGTGTATAGTCCTCAGTGTAAATTTCTTTGTAAATATATTAAATATAATAATATTAAGCTATAATTATTTATGTAGTATATAATTGAAATTTTGTGTTGTTCTAGGTATGTGACTAATCCTATATTTATTTTTTAAATAATTTGCTTTTAAAAATCCTGCTACTTATAGATGCTTCAAAATTGCAAGTTGGAATAATAACAGATACCAGCAATTCTCAAACGTGTCTCCTCCATCCCACACGTCATTGGCGAAGTAAATCGCGCCCTCTGGGTGCACCTGTGCGCCATAACCAAAAATTGAATTGAATTGAGTTACAGAAACACAGGGCCCTGGGGGTCTATCGCGTAATTTTTTCTCAGTCCGAGGACTGAAAATTATGATTTTGGGCTACAAGGCAAAAACCATGTTTTGACATTGAAATTGTCGTATAAGGACAGCGATAAATGTTACGCGATCGCCAGGCTGGATTACTGTCCTTTGTTTCGTCCGTGATCGCTGTCAGCCAAATGTACAGTTGATTCTTCGTCCGAGACAGTGTACGTACCAGTACGTACCGAGGACGCGAGGTAGGTACGTACTAATGTACTCTGTGCTGTCAGCCATGATAGGTCCACGAACAATAGGATAGGGCTATCTGTGACCATAGACTGGGAAAACCAAAGACCTTACACTTACTAGTCGGAATTTTAATTCGATTCCAGATTTGACAATTTCAGTGTTGCAACGTTATGACAAGTACTAAATAGTGACGTTACGAAATTATTCGATACGGAAATGGAATATTTCCGAATCGATTCCTCTCGTTTATAGTAGTATATCTAAACAACTACTACTTTAATAGAAACTAAGTATATGAGGAAATTAAATATTTCTGAACGGATAATTTAGTTATGACGATTAATTTTATTAAGGATCTGAGAGTTTTCTTTAATAATTGTGTGTGAAATAAATAAAAAAATGTGATCATGAAGGAACATGAGAAATAAAACAAATAGATGTATTATGGTAATATTTTATTTTATAAATCGTCGCCGTCTTCGCTATCGCTATCGCTGTCACTTTCTGTAACATGTATTATAAATGTGTCTGTGATATTGTCAATTAAAATATCTAGCCTACTCATTTTTTCCTCTTCTTTGACAACATGGGATACGCATTTAGACCATTCGGTAGCCGTAATTTTTTGAATGCCTTCCTCAAATAAATTTCTCACGTCTGTCAATTTGAAGGTTTTATTATTTTGAGCTACATGCCCTTTTACCTGCGCCCATATCTATTCGATAGGGTTCAGCTCGCAATGGTAAGGGGGCAGTCTTAAAACCGTGATCCCATGTTGTGTTGCCATTTCGTCTACAGCGTACTTATTAAAAGACTCGTTATGTGGAATCAGTTCTAAAAGCGTAGCTTTAACCATATCTGGTTCGTAATGAATATTTTTATTTAAAAGCCAGTCTTGAATGGCAGCTTTTTTCCAGCTCATTTTTGGTGCCGTTTCCAATTTTCGGGAGTGGTAAGGTGCATTATCCATCACCACAATTGAGTTTGGTCTTAATTTTGGTAAGACTCCAGCGAACCACTCCTCAAAACAAACTGCGTTCATCTCATCATGGTAATCTTCACAATTTTTCTTTGCTTCAAAAATCATGAGCCCCTTTTCCAGGAAGCCTTCTTCACTACCTATAGGCTAATTATGAGACGTTTGCCTTTTCCAGATGGAATTTTTAATCCACTGGTCAGTCCCTCCAAAAAAGCTTTTCGTGGACGTTTTTTTCTTGGGAACAAGAAAACATCCACGTCTTTTTGTGATGTACTTGGCTGAGGATCCATTTTGATGGAAAACCAAAACAAATAGATTCACTCAAAGTTCACAAAAAAACTATAAACGTAACAACAAACACAACGTAACAAAACTTTAACAAAAACTCAACAAAATATCGATTCGCAATGAAACAAGATATTCGTGCAGTCAGACTGGGAGAATGAAGCCGAATGACAAGATAAACAAAATGGCGATAGCTGCACGAGCGCGCATGGGTTGCCAATACAGAAAACTATCTAGGTTCTTTTATTATAAGTTTTGTTTTTAATATAAAAAACAAAAATATTAACTTTTTATAAAATAAAGCAGCGGTTACTAATTAATAAATAATTATTATGAGTAATTATGTATTTATATAAATAAAAATCAATAATTTAGTCTTTAATTGGCACACGAATATTATGATTACATAAACATAAATCGCGATTGTTTATCGATTTTTGTGTTCATTACTACACTATTATATGTGATATCATTATTTTACAAAATGACAGTAGCTAATGTCAAACGTGGAATCGAATTATAATTCCGACTATAGAGTAAGTGTAAGGTCTTTGATAGCCTAGTTTGTGTTTGACATATGAAATAGAACAAATCCCTAGTGCTGGAAATAAAACGTGAACCATAGAGTGAATGATAAGAACGAGCTTAGTCGATTGTAAAATCGGAAGTCGTATTTATTACGCTCGTAGATCCGTGTATTAAGGCAAATGGCAACCGGTTAGCGATGCGTGACTGCGAATGATCTGACTTCGAATAATTTACAACTGTACACATTTTCGAATTGAACATTAGTATTATATTAAAGTGTCGGATACACTAGGGAACATTTTGTCCCGCAACACGACGCGCAACACTCATTATACTCATGCTTTGTCCTTCGAGATTAGCAATAGTTTACATGTAGTAAACACTAGGTGGCGCCAGTCTATCACTGTCTATTGAGATCCTTTTTATTTTTTATTTTTTATGTCGGTGGTATCACTATTCAGTAGGTACCTGCAATCTTCATTACACTTTCAGTGCTCCGCCAGTCTGCACGCGTTCTATCGTGTTGTGCATTCAAGTGTTATTTTACAAAAAATAAACGGTAAACGTAATCGTACCCTTTCCGAGGACTATAAATCTATAGCTCATAGCTAATAAATTAGAAAGTTTGAACAAAAATTGATGCACACACGACGCAAAGATCAATGAAGAACACCGCGCGCGAGATCAACAAGGCTGTCATCATCGTCATTATCAGTGTCTGATCAAGATCATCACGCTCAAGTTCCGCTTCAGGTTCGCGGTCGCCGCCACCGGCCACAATATAAATTGAAGGTAGATGAAATATCAACCTACCTACATATTCATTTTAAATCAATACTGCGGTTAACCTAGGGGGTTATCACTTTATTGATAAATGGAGTTTTTTCATTTACGTCATAATATTATAGTGATGCGGGCAGTCTATGGGACTTTCACTTCGCTATAATTGACGTGTTTAAACTAAGTTTAAACAAAAGTGATGAATGCCGCTATCACTACCTACCTTTGAGTATTAAATTCCAAGCTACTTACCCACACATTCGTCTTAAATTAATACTGCGGTTAACCTATGGGGTTATCACTTTATTAATATTCAGCGTTCTTTTTTTTCATTTACGTCATAATATAGTGTTGCGGGTAGTCTGTGGGACTTTCACTTCACTATAATTGACGTGTTTAAACCAAGTTTAAACAAAAGTGATGATGCGGTCATTCTCTGGGAATGTCACTTCATTGCTTTTGCTTTGTATATGGCACACCTACTCAAATCATTGCAGTAGCATTCATTTGGAGATGCGGTCAGCCTTTGGGGCTGTCACTTAACCAAAATATACAATCTATAATACATTTTATTGGGAATTTCATTACCCAATTGTGCCAATACATGCAACTAGTGCCACTGCCGCCAACGCCTTCTGAGACCGCGCTCTTAGCCTCCACCAGTGCTGTTGCCGCCGCCGAGCTGCCCTAAGTTAGCGTTGCCTCCCGGCGGGGTACATCAGTACCCACCTACAATGATGGAATCGGCATGATGCCGGCTTTAGTAGATCCGACACCGGCTTGGTCCGTGACTCCTATTAAAACTGGGAGAGGATCATACGCAGGCAAAGTCGTACGGTGAACCGATTCAACCAGACCTTGCCTATTCGTCTGAAGCATATAGCTAAGATGAATTGGCCGACAGACATCCGTAATAAGAAGGTCACAGATACCTAATTATTTACCGCTGGCAAACTGCACTTTAATTGAAGCACCCATTCTCAATCCGGAAGTGATGCTACTGTCCCCGAGGTTGTGGTTAAAAGAGTTAAAGGTGTAAGAGGTCAGACAAAAGCAACGCTCTTCCATTGTTGTGTTTTTGTGTTGCTGAAGCACTCACACTGCTTATACCTTCAGAATCTAAAAATATCGCTTTTTAGCGAAGACTTGACTATAACATTGAAGGCTGTGAAAGCTTATCTAAATCCGGAGCGAACATGAAGCCAACATAATTATTGTAAGATTTAAATTGGTGTGCTCGTACCCAGTACCACAGGCCGAAAGGGACTCTGAGAACGTAAAAGCCTGTCTACGAGGATCGCCCCGCCAGTTCATAGAAGCCGTCGTCGCGTCCAGCGCACAATCACAGCCGCAACTGCAGCTACACAGGGTGAGTTGCGCCAGTAGGCTTTCTTACCTTTGTGATCAATGGTCACTCATAACGAGCGATAGTATTATTACTTTCGTGGATAAAGGGGTGTAAATTACCTTCCCCATCCAGTGAAACAAACAAACGTTCTTGTTGACAAGAATGTTTTTTGTCACGGAAAAATCTAATACGAATGTTCTATTGATTGCTTACGATAGTAAGCAATATGTTTGTTTGATGTGTTAGTGATATGTTAAAAATAGCTGATATGCTGTTATGAAATATCAACCTTGCAATGGTCAATTTCTGTCTCATTTATTTTTAGAAACGAAACCTTATGGAAAATATGTTTTTTAGTTTACTCTAAACTTAAAATTAAAATCATTAAATAAATTTATTGATACTTCTCGCGTCAAGCTTGAAGATTTACGAACGTCCCTGAAACTTGTTTTTAGATACCGCTTTATAAGTACGGTACATCTTAAAAAACGCATATTTTTATACGCGTTCATGACTATTCTAAAAAAGATCTCAGCTTTCAATTTAACAATAAATTTTAGATATGAATTAAGGTTTTACCATAGTACCCATGCCTTGGTACCTACTGCTCCTTTGGATTATTAAAAAAGATTATGAAACCGGTAAACAGTACAGTCCTATTCCAATGTACTCTGTCATACAGTTTACTGACTTATTGTGGCCATTTATCGGCAATATATTATCTAGATGATACTTTATTGATATCTATCTAATACTTAGTCTAAAATCATGTCTAAAAAACATTTACGGCACAATTAGGTTTTTTAAGGTCCTAGGCTTCATTATCAACACTAAAAAGAATAATTTTTCTCCTGATACAACATGTAATACATGGATACATGGATAATTACCTCTGGCTATCCAGCCGTCAAATACTTTACACAAAAGAACTAGAGCGATGTAAATATTTAATCATAAAAGGTGATAAAAATTATGACTAATACATGAGCATACCATCGTCAATATTAATAGATATTGAGTGGTGATCTCACACGATGGTTCACCCCATAAAATAAAATGAGTTTTGTTTGGAAATCTATAGTAAAGCCTCAACTATGGGATAAAGAGCTGCCTATAGTGGAAAACGCGCTAGTGGGACGTCGAAGGGCAGTGAGGGTTCTCGACATATTAATTATTTAGAAATATAGAACTCTTAGCTTCCTTTTTTGGTTTATAACTCATTGCAAAATTTTATCAAGACTGTCAAAAGTTTGACGGATTGACGGTAGTTTCATATATAAATCGCTTGGAAGCATGGAACTAGGATTTGCGACTACCATGGGAGGAGCCTAGTTCCCGCATCTCACAAACGTTGTCTAAACATTTATTAAATTAAAGAAAAGAAAAACAAAAACATGCAACGTTTTTGGAAATATTTAAATTGACATACTTATTTGCTAGTAGACTGAACTATTAGTAAACTATCATGGCATAGTGACCCAGATGTTTTTTTTTCGGAGATGCATTTATAATTCTGTGGCCAGATCTTTATTTATATTGTTTTTCCCATAGACTTGGTATATAAGAGGTTTTTCCACCATTTGCCGTTATAATGAAGGCACTGGGGAAATTATTATTAATGACAAGGTTAGGGGAATCATGGTAGTCCCATTTTGGCCCATGCAACGGTGATAATCTTTATCCAAGAGTCTATTAATTTCTAATCCGTTGATTCTAAAACCTTCTGACACGTTGATTATTATCTCCCACTCTGGTAATCAAAATGTGCATCGGAAGGTTACCCTGATTGCCGGGATGCTATCAGGACTTCACTCTTGTAAAGAAATGATCACCCAGTTTCCTTAACCATAATGTTGGCATCACTTTCTGAAAACTCAGTAAAACTTAAGGAAGTGTTTCATATTTTGAAAATCGAATAAATTAAATTTTATACTTGGAATTTTTGCATAATTTTCTATTGTTTCAATACAATCGTATGAGTCTGGTGCAAAATATGAAACTATAAAACAGTTGTAGATCACCTCTTTTTCTTATCCCTAGCCAGGAATTAACCAATGCTGATCTTAACAAGCGTACATAGATTACATCCACCGTTGCCCATGTATAAACATAATGGGTCACATTTTTTATACTCAATTCCTTAGCGAGATGGTACCCTTACAAACCTTAAATTTAGAAAATATATCAAAACAAATAAATAAATTAGCGACTACTCGCGCTAACAATAGCGCATAGAGCTTGAACAATCACTAAGATAATAAAAATAAATAAATTAGAATTTCTACACAACAACAATATCGTAAAAATCCCACACTTGATAAAAACCTCTTGTTTCGGAACAACGCAGCCGTTGCTGATTCTGCCTACTTTTCATGAATGGCAGGAATATGTCCTGTTGTTACATTGCGCTGCTATCTAAATATAATGCAATCTTTGCGTAGTGAAGATAATCTATACGTATAAAAAGACTTGTCTTGTTATAAAGGTTAGGAAAACTCATAAATCCATCACATCCATTAAACAAATCTAAGCAGTTGTGGTATAGATATATCAATTTTTCCTACCCATAGCACTTGTCTCATGGGCTGTTAATTTAGACTGTACATTATATTTATTAAATAAATAAATAAAAAACTTCAGAATGGAGCGGTAGCTCCCAAAAATATTAATAGAAAGCTTTTTAAATAGAATTTTAACTCAAAATGCTAATAATGATGTCTCTTTCGCAAGAGATATTATGAGTGATTCATTAAATGATTAAAAATATTATTTATTTGATGTTAATTTAATATAATATTATATACTAATGTATGTGCTTAAGCTATAATTAATGATGATTCATTTGTTCCTTAGTAAATGAATCTACTTTTTGCTAAGTAAATGAATCTAATGTTTCTTTGAATGTTGATATTTTCACTCTCAACATCTACATGTAAACTATTGCTAATCTCGAAGGACAAAGCATGAGTATAATTAATGATTAAACGAACTTACCTGTACGTGAAGTTCTATCATAATTATACGAAGGCTTTGTTCGAAGAGATTAGCAACCCACCCACCCGATTTCCCGAATAATGTGCGTATATTTAACGTTTTACAGTTAAATCTGCTATCCTTTTATATATTTCAGTAAAGGTACATTCAAATATCAACATTGACAAAGAATTGTCAGATGCTCTTAACTAAATGAAGATTGCAGGTACCTACTGAATAGTGATACCACCGACATAAAAAATAAAAAGGATCTCAATAGACAGTGATAGACTGGCGCCACCTAGTGTTTACTACATGTAAACTATTGCTAATCTCTTCGGACAAAGCCTTCGTATAATTATGATAGAACTTCACGTACAGGTAAGTTCGTTTAATCATTAAATATACGTGACGCTACAACGTTGCATAGAGTCCCGCAACATGAACCGCAACATTTTACGTGACGCGGGGCATGTTGCTTGCTCCCGCCTCGAGAGCGAGCGCACGTGTCCCGCGTCAGTGTCGCGCCATTTGTCACCGAGTGTGGTCGCGTACGCAACGTGCCTCATAATATGTCTGTAGTGTGGGGAAATGATACCGTGCTTACACTTCTTGAGCTTTACGAAAGTCGTGGATTGTTGTGGGATACTTCACACCGTGATTATCCAAATAAAATAAAGAAAAATGAGGACTAATAGCGTTCCGTAGTATTGTATCCTGTTTGGCTATGGAAGGTCCGATCATTTGCAATAAAGTTTCAAAATCAGATGATGACATTCGAGTAAAATTCACAAACGATCCGTCAGACCTTCGGAGATCACTTAGAATATTAACTCTTCTTTCTCTTTGTAGTAAGAAATTCCGCATCCACCACTTTCTCTTTCTCTTGCGTTTCAACGCACTCGATATAATTACTATATATGCAGCACTAATAGCCACAACCTCCTCGGGCGACATTTCTATAAACACTGACTAGTGTGGCCTACACAATGTTCCGCGACATTTCCTCGGCAACATTCTACGTAGTTGTTGAGGAACATGTTACGCAACATGTTGCTCCATTTGCCCCCTAGTGTATCCGACACTTAATGCTCATAATCGAATGACGACTACTTATTAGTATTTGAATGACTCATCATGTTTCGACTGCGTTGTTCAGCGCGACTGGGAATCTTTCGCCAGGTTTCAGGCTAGTCGAAATTCCTACATGCCTTCTACATTATTCACGACTCGGATTCTCGGAAAAGAAGTGGAGACTTTAACTAATGGTTTCAATTGTACGATTGGAATGTTAACCTGATTCTTTAAGTTTATAAATCTATTTCAAAATTGTCAAGTAGTTTAAAGTAGTTACTTATCATGGTAAATCATTCGATCAGTTCGAATATAATTCGACTGGCATCATTCACAGTCGCAAATCGCTGCAACCAGTCGGAAGCCAGCGCCAAAAATCAAATTGTATTCCGTCATTCGTTTCGCTGCTTCTCTTGATGTTTGACGTTTCGGGTGTTCTCTGGTGTTCTTTAGTTTTTGTTTTCGACGACTTGGCTTGTTTAACGGATTTTTGTTTGCTCTATGATTGGACTGTGTTATACCTTGGACTGACGACTATTTGCTATTCTTCAAGGAATTCGTTTTTGCGCAAGATTTGGATTTTTCTGCATTTTTTTTTGTTTAGACAAGGTAAGTAACTTGTTTTATATTATTAGCTTATAATAAAACTTAAATTATTTGCAAAACGTACAATTTTTATATCTTGAACATTTCTAATATATGTATGTATGTATGTATGTATATACTTTATTGCACCACAAAACACAAGTGAACTATAGGTTACAAAAAAAGAAAACTTAAAATATAAGTACAAAAAGGCGGTCTTATCGCTAAATAGCGATCTCTTCCAGACAACCTTAACGCTAGGGAGAAAATGAACAAATAGACAGTGGGAGGTGGTGTATATAATATACCTAAATACTAATAGGTAAATAAACTAAACCATATAATATAATAATAATAATAACATATTAACACACTAATATATACAAAATAAATATAATACACATACATAAGACTATACATATAATATACATACATATATATACATTACTGATTTCAACCGTAAACTATGTCGTTATTGATGATAGCACAGAGATAGGTAATAATCTTTGACGTCAGTTTTAAATTTATTAAGGGATTCAGCACGATGAATTTGCGAGGGAAGCTCGTTCCATAGACAAATAGCCTTGACCGTGAAGGAGTTACTAAAATACTTCGTCCGATGTGTAGGTGTCACTAGCTTGAGTCTTTCCGCAGGCCGTAAGACTCTATCTGGTCTGTCATGACCACGAAATTTAAAGTTCTCCTTTAAATAACTTGGAGTCATAGGATTGAACAATACACAGTACAGAAGAGAAAGAATATGTAAATTCCGGCGAAAGCGAATGGGTAACCACTTGAGCTTTGAACGAAATTCGGAGACATGGTCATATTTGCGCAAGCCAAATATAAACCTAATAGCAAGGTTTTGAATACGCTCAAGTTTATTAAGTTGGTCCTCGGTTAAATCAATATAATTATTAATATGCTATTAGATTTCAATATAACTGCTTTTTCCGGTAACTCTGTCCGCATAAAGTTAAATGTTCCCATGAATCTAACAAAGTAGGTACATATTTATTATTATCGCATAATATGCATATAAATTATTTTATTTAAATCATAATTAATATTTAACCTTTTCATTATATTCGTAGGAAGTTTAGACTATTTAATCAATTACAACCAAAGAACATGTTTTAGTTTTCATAATGTTTTAACTAATTTGTTGTTTTGCCGGCACATCAAAAAAATTATATTAATATATATATAGCTGTTCGTGCTGATTCACTGATTCACTGACTGATTGATCACCTCTCCTGTAAAATTTTGTATGAAAAAAATTTTTTTCACTGATTGTTTCGTACAGAAGACAAAAATTCATTCGGAGGAAAATTATGGAGAGAGCTGATGATTGAGGATTTCGGAGACGGGTGAAGAGCACGGCCAGGGTATCGAAGATGGGTGGGGGGTGCTCGAACAAATATCACTCGAAACCTCATCCAATTCGCAGCGAGCTGAAAAAAAATTCAAAATGGCGGAAAAAAGATGGCCGCCATACAAATTTCTTCGGTGTCTATCTCGAAGAGTATAAAAGATGGAAGAGTGGTTTCTTGGCAAAAGATGATCAAGACCTGAAGGTCTATTTGACGAATAGAAAAAAAATCAAGATGGCGGAATTTTTTTTTCTCCATACAAAATATATGGCGAATATTGAAGAGTTTGACGTATCCTATTTAAAATATTTTTTTTATAGAAGAATTCTCATTCTAACAAATGATTTGGAGAAAAAATATGGAGAGAGCTGATGATCGAGGGTTTGGAAGACGTGTAAAGAGCACGGCAAGGGTATCGAAGATAGGTGGGGGTTTTCGAACAAAAGTCACTCGAAACCTCATCCAATTGCCAGTGAGCTGGAAAAAATTCCAAAATGGTGGATTCAAGATGGCGGCCATACAATCTTCGTCGGTGTCTATCTCGGAGAGTATACAAGATGGAAGAGTGGTTTCTTGGAAAAAGATGATCAAGACCCGACCGTCTACTTAATGAATAGAAAAAAATTCAACATGGCGGATTTTTTTTCCATACAAAATATATGGCGAATATTGAAGAAGAAAATGGAAACTATGCAAGACTTTGATACGATTTCTTTCAAAATTTGATTTTATAAAAGAATACTCATTCTGACAAATTACGAAATACTATGATGATTGAGGGTTTGGAAGGTGGGTGAGGAGCACAGCCAGGTTATTAAAGATAGGCGGGGGCTGCTAAAAGAAAAAATACTCGAAACCACATCCAATTGGCAGAGCTGAAAAAAAACCAAGATGGCGGATTCAAGATGGCGGCTATACAAATTTCATAGGTGTCATCTCAGGGTTTAAAAGATGGGAGAGTGGTTTTTTGATAGAAAATGATCAAGACCTGAAAGTCTACTTGACGAGTAGAAAATACGCGGTCCGCTTGCGGGCCGCGCACCCACGCGCCCTACTAGTTTTTATGCTAAACCTACACAATAAAAATCATTTTATCACAATGAATAATGTAAAAGTAAGTAGGTAGGTTACACAACAACCACAACACAATAATTTATGAACTGTAAGATTCTTACAATCATAATAGGAGAAGGATTGTAATAACAAATATAATAAAAATAATAGTATAATATAAATAATAATAAAAATAAAAAATTGTAAGGAAAAACCATTTATAAATTTAATATGTAATAAATTAAAATTAATTCAAACATAATATTTTGTCAGCAACATTGGCTAATTACTGTTAACCGTGTTTTGATAGGTACTAATAATAGAGTAATATAATTGACTATTGTTAAATATTATTAAACCTTGTTTTGACTCGACCCGAACCAACGGCGGCCGGAGTGGGCCGAACTCTTCCGATCAATCTTGGACGAATAGTGGGGAGGACTAAGCGGCCCGCTCCGGCAGTTGGGGTCGGTCAGACGTGTTTGGAATTTCATCCGGGAAAGTAAAAGCTGTAAAAACTAAAAGGGTAAAGGTGCCAAAATACATTGTTGTAACATATGTACATTGTATTACATATGTGTATTGTTGTATGTATGTGTTGTATGTATGTAACATTTACAGTTAGCTACAAATTTGAATATTTAAAATTATAGGATCCGTATTGAAAGGTCTTAATAATATCGTTTCCAACATCACAATTCAGAAGAATATCATATTAATTCATATTAAATAGTATTGGTAATCGATTTAAGAATGTATTCATTCAATCAATCGTTCATTCTCAACTTGTCTGCCAATGTTTCGCATCACTAGTACAGTGAAAATAATATAATCACGTGATCTGACGCCTTAATTGTTTACGTATAATGGTAACCTCTCTCCAAATAGACTGTAACTAGACTGTGCACTATTGGCGAAAAAACCGGTCCGCGTGAGAGGGCTCCCGTTGGTAGGTAGTGTGTCCCTTTCTAATTACTAGTGACCATGATAAAACAGAACACAGGACAATTTGCTTGTATACTCTGACATTTAATTAAACTACGGCCGTTCAGATAATGCGTTCCTGACACGTCGCGAGTAATGGCGTTGCAGTTACGATAAAAATATTATTGCTGGTTGTTTACCGTTTTAACAATTGATAAGCATTAAAACAACATTATTATATCAATAATCAATTAATGTTATAATTTTGTGACAGTTGTCGTGACTAACTGACAGGTGTCAGGAACGCATTCTCTGAACGGCCGAACTCTAGATTCAATAAAATGACATTATGTATTTTACTAAACTCCAATAAATCTCCTAATTTTCACCTAAATAACTTAAAACATTATAACTTGAGAGAAGCGACTTTCTAAGTAAAATAATATTTATGTGATTTACTTTGATTAAATATTTTTTAGTTTATTTAATTTACTATACGTTACGTTACGTTAATACTTCTACGAAGACTAGAAAAATCTTTGATCCACATAATTCATGGTTACCCTAAAGAATAATACGTAATGTGCATTTAGTATTACCAGTGCCAAACATTTAAGTACTACTTTTACTCAGTATTCATGATTTATTTTTAAATACATCGCAATAATAATTATTTATATAAACTGTAAAAATATTAAAATAAGTTTCAAAGTTTATGGATTGTTCGTTTTGGTAAATCATAAAAGAGCAAAATATAAAATTTTCTACCATTTCTACGAAACCCAATAATTATATGAGCTAGCAAGACGTCAGACAAGGACACACTACCACCGGAGGCCCTCTCGCCAGGACCGCTTTTGGCTAGCTACCGCTTACAAGGAACTAGCTACCCTATGAAAAACGCCAAAGATCTCATTTTAGCTTAACAAAAATGTTTGGTGCAAGTGTAAGGTCTTTGGGGAAAACTCTCTCGGACTAGAGTGCATAGACCCGAACACTAGGATACTAGAGTGATTAGATTAACATGGAACTATGAATTACGACTACCATTAATAATTATTGGTTTACATCATGGAACTAGGAATTACGACTACTTCCTACTTACCATGGTATAGCTAAACTACAAAACGTAGTCGTAGCTCATTCCATGGTATAGCTTACTAAAAATAATAATAGATAACCTAATTTTAACCCAAATAGCAACTAAATCATTTATAAAAGAAGGTATTTCTACTATAAATTATATAACTACTAAATTAATTGAAACTAATTGAAATCTCTATGTGGTTGGCTTCACAATCCTATATTATACTAATTGCGCACGGGGTTATTGATTAAAATGCAGTTTAGGTAGTAAGTTTCATTATAATATTTTATTTTATTTACGTAATACAATGAATAGCATTCGCCCAAAATATTATCGTCTTCTAAATACTCTATTTCCGGAAAATCGACATCCATGGCTTGAGTTGAGCTTCCCATTTTATTAATTTCAATTTCTGATCAAGAATTTTCATCTCTTTTACTCAATTATTATGTACTCCTTATAATATTCGCCATAAAGTGCTAAAAGATTTACCTGAGTAGCAAACAAACAAACACATAGTAAATAACAATAAAGAAAATATTGTCAAGTTCCGACAAAATATTTCCCGCTCCATATTTCGCAAGAGAATGCCTGTATAATATAATATACCAACTAGGTATTAACTTTAAAGATAAGATAAATATATATATTAACTATGGATGGTTTTATTTATATTAATCGATTCATTTTCAAGTATTTCGTACAATTTAACACAGAATTAAACTACTTGACCGTCACTGGAAGCTTTATATTGAGAGTAGCATTTCTGTTTCCGTCGATTTCTTGTCAGTTTTCGTACTTTTATTGACGTCACATCCGCTATGTGGCGCCACCTGGCGGCGTCGTGCTCACAAAGTTTTCGTTAAAGGGCTGAGGCCCTTGGTTCATTGGCGTTTTGTTTCCCGTCGAAGCAACAGCTTGCAAGCAGTCTATACGTAACACTGCAAAGCTTATATATTAAGTGTAAGTGTATTTCGTGTGTGAAATTAATTCGCAGTAAGTACCTACTTGTATAAAAATAATAAGTCATTATTTTTTTTTAACGGGTTTTCCGTTCGGATCACTGGTTAATATTTGTTTAAAATTAAAATTTTGTATTTTAATGTTTTCGTACACTTTAGAAAAAAGGGCTAATCACAGCGCCCAAAATCTTTTCCATGCTGAAAAATTGGGTAGCTCAAATATTAAGGGAAAGGTGGAATATAAGAATCCTAGTTTATCTAGAGATTAGTGAGTTACACAAATCCATTGTAACTTCGAATGATAATGAGATTACAGCTAATCATGACGAAATTGATGCCCAAGTTAGTGGTGAACATGTCACACCTGATGAACTTCAGTGTGAAATTGAATCAAAGTGCTTAAATTTTACTTCGATGTTGAGGTTTCATAGACCTAGAAACAAACGAGGAGGTAAAAATGTATGATACCTCATCTAGCCAACGCATCTAAAGCTTATGCAGCTATCACACACTGCATCTCAAAAATTAGCATTGCTATCAGTATTATTTTCTTGGGCCAGGCAGGTGAGTTTTATAAAATTTCATCGGATCTTTTACAATTAGTGTGGTCACAAAGCAGATAGCATTGAGACGCGCCGTGAAACTATACGTACCGGGTTCGCGACCCCTTGGTGAAAGCGTCATTGAATAAAATTCCTCCTTCAGCTACTCATTTGTTTAATTCAGAGCAATTTACGACTGCATTGGAAAAGGCTGGTTCGGTTCGCACACCTTAACGCTGACAAATATTAATAAATCTAATCACCGCCCTTCGCGGGGGCAAGGTGCTAGATACGTTTCCGTTCCATCGCGTGGAACTACTCGGTATGGACAACGCTTGCAGACTTTCCTGCATGAACATTATAACACACCCTCGCGGGGTGGATAAATACTAATAAATCTGATCACTACCCCTCGCGGGGGCAGGGTGCTAGATACGTTCCCGTACCATCGCGTGGAACTACTCGGCATAGACAATGCTTGCAGACTTTCCTACATGAACATTATAAACCACCCTCGCGGGGTGGATAAATACTAATAAATCTGATCACCGCCCCTCACGGCGGCATGGTGCAAGATACGTTTCCGTTCTATCGCGTGGAACTACTTGGCATGGAAAATGTTTGCAGACTTTCCTGCATGAACATTATAACCCACCCTCGCAGGGTAGATAAATACTAATAAAATGTCTGATCACCGCCCCTCGCAGGGGCAAGGTGCTCAATACGTTTCCGTTCCATCGCGTGGAACTACTCGGCATAGGCAATGCTTGCAGACTTTTCTGCATGAACATTATAACCCACCCTCGCGGGGTGGATAAATACTAATAAATCTGATCACCGCCCCTCGCGAGGGCAAGGTGCTAGATACGTTTCCGTTCCATCGCGTGGAACTACTTGGCATGGAAAATGCTTGCAGACTTTCCTGCATGAACATTATGACCCACCCTCGCAGGGTAGATAAATACTAATAAATCTGGTCACCGCCCCTCGCGGGGGCAAGATGCTCGTTACGTTCCCGTTCCATCGCGTGGAACTACTTAGCATGGACAATGCTTGCAGACTTCCTGCATGGACATTATAACCCACCATAGTGGGGTAGAAACCAACGTATCAATGATGCCTACAAAGGTCAATCTTCCAAAAGGGAATATGACCATTCTATGAATACAAAGGATAAAGAATTCTTTCACCTATGGGGCTCGCGGCCCGTACGAGGAAGCCACGGAGGATGATCTTCTGGGCCTAGAACCTCCAGAGGAAACTAGAGAAGTTGACTCGACTTCTTTCCAAACAGGCCGATTAGTGCACCGTCTTTCACAATGGAAGAAAATGGGGGCACCTGTTGTTATACAAAGGTTAATTCAAGGGTATCGCATACCCTTCTTTGTCCCAATACAGGCAGAAAGACATTTCACACTCCTTTTTTGGAGGAAATGTCTGCAATAATATACAAAATGAAAAAGCAAAGGATCTTAAAGGTTGCACCTTGCACACCGAGCTTCCTGCACTGTTTCTGGTGCCGAAGCCCGACGGGTCATCCCGACCAATATTAAAGCTCAAAGATCTAATGAATTTGTACAGGCGGAACAATTCCACTTAATAAACATGTACCGCATTCCAGACTTTCTTCAACCTGAAGACTGGTTACGCAAAGTCGACATAACGCAAGCCTACTTTCATGTAAAAATAAAAAAGTCTCAAAGGCGTTTCCCACGCCTCCTATACAAGGACGATTTTCTCATTACAAATCAAAAATTGCAGCAGCTACGCAGTCATGTCAAAATCACGGTACAGTTACTACAGAGCCTGGGCTGGCAAATAAATTTCGGAAAATCGGTTCTATTTAGGAATACTATGGAGACCCTGGCACAATCAAAAATTTTTTTCCGAAGGAAAAAATCAATAACAATCAGAAAAGTGAGTCAGATTACAAAGGAAAGAAAAATCACTCTACAAGAATTCCAGAAAATAATAAGTATTCTAAATTTTGCAAGTTTCGTAGTCGCACAAGGACGGCTCAATCACCGATGTTCAAAAACACTTCCAGACCCATCCCTGACTTATCTATTACAGCCAGATGCCATAAGGTAACTGATATGGTAGAATCAGAATTGCCAGTTACTGACGACTCCACAATTACCCTCCACCAATTTCTTAGTGACGGATGCCTCGGATAATGTTTGGGGCGGAATGCTGAACAATCTTCCTACATCAGATACTGGTCATAAAAGGAACAAACACTACATTCCAATCAAAAGGAAATGTTGGCCATACTAAATTCCCTTCAGAATCATGCTCAGTTCTTACGACACAGCTCAGTCCTGAATCAGTGCTACAAGACAGCAGTAGCTCATTTACGGAAGGAAGGAGAGACGAAGGCACTACCACTATTGAAAATACGTTCCAAATCCTCGAGCTATTAGATCACCACTAAATTGATCACAGCGTACAATATATATCGGGCAGGTACAACAATCATGCGGATCATTTGTCACGTCATCGTCCACCACCAGAGTGGCATTTACAACCACCTTGCGTGGAAATAGTGTTTGCGAAATGGGGAACGACGCTCTATTCCACGACGGATTCAGTGTCCCATGGAATTTTCCACTCGCGTGGGTCTTCCCGCCATCGTTCTTAATACCGAGAGTCCTGACTCATCTGAATCAGTCCACGAGAATTTTCTTAATAATGGTACCTCGATGGGAGAAAGTTTTTTGGCACACGGATCTCAGAGCCCGAGCGCTAACTGCACCACTGACCGTGAGGCACCTAGACAAGTTTCTCATTGATGTAGCAACGGGTCTGCCATCTCCGAAAGTCGAGGATATCGTGCTCGAAGTTTGGAAATGTCTAATAGAAGCGATAGAAATATGGAACTCGGCAAAGTTATCTACCCTGTAAGCTTATGAATCAGCTTGGAAAAGTTGGTCTTTTGATCTTAAAATAAAAATATTATCACTAAAATTCCTACAGGTTCAGAATTAGCACAGTTTTTGGCAGATCTATATATTTTGAATGATAAATTATCTTATAACACAATTCTATTACACAAATCTGTGGTCTCGAAATTATGTAACGCTGAGACATCGAGCAACTTGACTATTAGGTATGTTCTTGTGAAGCACATGTTATAACCAATTACATTTAAGAACCCAGTGGTTTCCAAACCACCAGTTTGGGATGTTAGTGATTTGACTTCGTATAAACGAAATAAATAAATAAACAATCAGTTTCAAATATCTCGTTATTATTACTGTTATGTTCAGGAAGACGTATAAATGACCTAACTTAGAGTAGATGACAAGCATTGTGTAAAAAGTAATGATTTTATAATATTTTGGCCTCAATTCGGGTCAGAAACCCAGCATTATAGACAGTCAGGCTGGATATTGCTCGTGAATAAGAATAATCGTAACCTTAACCCTCGTAACGCAGCAAACTCCAGTAATTTATTTGTAACAGTAAGAGGTTTGGCTAAACCCTCCTCGCGTACAGTTATAGTAGGCCGGGTCAAAACCTTGTTCAAAGACGCTGCTACTCCTGGTAGCGTTCGCTCCGCGGTAGCTTCCAAGAGTTGGTGGGAAAATAATTCCATCGATGAAATCTTGCCATGCGGGAAGTGGCAATCAGTCAATACATTTCAAAAAATTTATAGACGTGAAAAGTGTCACCCCATTGTTCAATCCAATAAACTTAAGCTAGGTTCATATTACTGTGTCGGGGTGTGTCGCGGCGCGACAGAATGCAATCAGCCTCATAGATTTATTATGACTAGATTCACATCAATGTGTTGCATTGTGTTGTGGCGGCGTCTGTCGTGGCGTCAACCGTTCGCGCCCGGTCGCGCCATAGAGGTGGTGGGGGATCTGTCGAGCCACAACACACCACACTGATGTGAATCTAGCAGTACGGCGCGTTACCGCGGTGAATGTAGTTGTTTCCCGTCATTTTATTTTGCTTAATCTGAAATATCGATGGAACCTTTCGTCATCAGTTTCTAAGTCCTGAACGAGAGTGTGAAATGCGCCTTTACTGCCTCTTACTTCATTTATAGGATGAACCCAATATCTCCGTTTCTTTTTCTTTTTTTTAAGAAGAGTTGCCATGATAAGAAATTGTATATCTTCGTCAAAATCACTGTCAGTATCAGATGATTCCAAGAAAAACATTTTACACGTATACACCGCACAACTCACAAATTATTAATGATGTAAAATTGTGCCATATTGCAACACACCACGACACACCAGTATGAACACTACGCGTCACGACACATAGCGCCCCAACACATCACGACACAACAATCTGAACCCAGCTTTATAGTTGGTTGTTTGTTATATTGACGTTTCTATTGGTTATGATTAAAATTGAATTGAAATTCTTTTTAAGAAACACAACACATTACTGATTGACATTGTTTTGATGCTTTATTATAATAATAATATGATCACATTGGCGTAGAAGTATAACGATATAATAATCTAGTATGTGGCGTCACCAGGCGAAAACAAACAAGGTCTCAATATAAAGCTTCCAGTGACGGTCAAGTAGTTTAATAGCAGCGTTTTACCTGAAAATAAAACGCATATTAAAATACTTACCTCACTGGAAGCTTTCAGTAATTCCTGCCTGGTGATATTGAGCCAATGAACCAAGGGCCGAGCTCAACCTTTAACGAAAATTTTGTGAGCACGACGCCGCCAGGTGGCGCCACATAGCGGATGTGACGTCAATAAAAGTACGAAAACTGACAAGAAATCGACGGAAACGGAAATGCTACTCTCAATATAAAGCTTCCAGTGAGGTAAGTATTTTAATATGCGTTTTATTTTCAGGTAAAACGCTGCTATTAATATTATTTATGAATTCTAAACTTTTCCAAAACAATGAATGGAATACTGTGTACTGCCAGAAAAGAAAAAAATTAGTTCCGTTTCTACTCTTTTTTGCCAAGCTATATTTTAAGGGTGGAACCACATTTGTGAGGATCGATTCGGATTTTGCCTATACAAAACTGTCATTTCGCATCGAAAAGCCGATTTGATCCGTACACGTTTCTATGGAATTTGACAGTTTTGTATGGGCGAAATCCGAAAAGATCCTCACAAATGTGGTTCCACCCTAAATGTCGTAATTCCTAGTTTTAAATAGACGTAGTGTTAAGGTGGAAGACACAGTTCTGCCCGCGAAATTCAAATTTAATTTGGTTTTTCGCAATTTGTAAACTAATACAACAAAGTAGGCTTATGGCATTCTAATTGCGACAATGGCAGTATCATCTTCACAGGTTTATATAAAAATCTTTACTTGAAAGTGTCCAGTTTAAGAAATTAATCAAAATATCGACTAATTTGTGAGTAACTCACGTCCAACTCAGTATTTTGATTAATTTCTTAAACTGGACACTTTCAAGTAAATTTTTTTATATAAACCTGTGAAGATGATACTGCCATTGTCGCAATCAGAATGCCATAAGCCTACTTTGTCGTATTAGTTTACAAATTGCGAAAAATTAAATTAAATTTGAATTTCGAGGGCAGACCCTTGTCTTCAACCTTAAGGCAGAAACATATTTACGTGTCGTGGCATGTCGTGGTGCTTACTGTCGTGACTGTGAGTGTGCACACTAATCTGACGTGTCGTGGCGTACTCTGGCATTATTTCTGAACAGTATATATCGAACCTTTGCAGCGTTGTGACGTACATAAGGTTTTCTTCAGATTCGGATAGTGATTTTGATGAAGACCTGCAATTTCTCTTAGGAATAAAACTTCTTGACCACAAAAAAAAAGAAAACAAGGTAGGTACTTGGTTCACCCTATAAACAGAGGGAGACAGAACAAAGATGAATTTCATCGTCTTGTTAAAGAACTAAAGAGTGACGAGGAAAAATTCCATCAGTAGGTAGGTACCTACTTCAGAATGAAAAAAGCAGAAAAAACACGCAGCAAACAAGCGTCTTGTAGCTGTTTGCGTCGTTGAATGATACGCCACGACACGAGTCATGCGGTATAGAAACAAAGTTACCTGTCGTGTCGTATCGCGTCATAGCCCCTAGGCCCTACCACCGCTCTGGCGCAGATCGGTAGCGAGCAGTCGGCGCCACGACAGAGTGCGTTACGACACGCCACGACACGTAAGTGGGTTAGGACCAAATCTTTGACGTAATCGCACAACGGAATGTGTCACACTGGAAAATAAATGTAGCACAGTGGAATTATTATGGTGTGTGTATATTGTCTTAAGATTTTAGGTAGGTAAGTGGAATAAATAAAAAAAAAATCAAGAAATATTTAATAAGCAGTACAAATAAAATAAATGAAATAACAAACCCAAAACTTCTCTAACTCAAATAAAATCCAAAATAAACTAAGAACAATAGAAAAAAAAGTGTGTGTGTCAGCTCCGAGCAGGACTGGAGTTTACTACTTAAAACGTCGTAATGCATTCGCGGCGCCGCTCCGACCCGATCGGTACGCGCTCGGCTTCCCGAAGCGAAAGCGCTTTCGCATTCGACAACTCAAGCGAAAACCAACCTTATTTACTCAACGTTAGGCCTAGCGCAAACATACAACTTTTAGTTGAACAACTATTTAGTTGTGTTTCATAAGTTTATAGGAATGTACTGCGATCATAGAATGTACGCAAACTATCAACACGATAGTTGCTCGACAAAAGCCATACGATTTGCTTTTGATTGTATGGAATTCACACGAAAAGTACACAACTGGACTAAACAGTTTAGTCGATGTAAAAGTTGTATGTAGGCGCCGTACCTTAGGGTAGAAATTTGCATCGTTGTGAAAAACGTAACAAGGGCATTCGACAACTCAAGCGAAAACCAACCTTATTTACTCAACGTTAGGGTAGAAATTTGCATCGTTGTGAAAACCGTAACGAGGTCATTCAAAGTAGATTTCACTGCTCAAATTTTTCTCATACCGGGCGCCTAAAATAGATTCTAAAGGAGTAAACTCCAAAAAATCAACATCCTTACATTTATTTATCAGTCATTAATCCATTTACCGCTTTTGTTAACAGTATTTATTGTGCTTATAAAATAAAAAATATTTGTGTTTAGTTTTAATTTTTATTACCACACTAAGGGCGACTTGCACCAAATCTTATTTAAATATTTCTTAATTTCATTTAACTAAATTGGTTTAATTTCTTAAATGCATTGTTTTAGTTTTTCTCGGTACTTGCAACATCTTTCTGCCGATGATAAAGGCATCTGAAAAAAAAAGAAACAAGGTCTGCAAAAAAAACTTGGACAAACGTGTTAGCTCACAAAAGGGACCGAGAAAAAGCATTATAAACCTATCAGAATGACTTCAAATCTAACTTACTCCTAAGGCAAAAAAACTCACCAAAACGGTAGCGTTATGCTAGAATGCGGCGTGCAAAGTTACAGCTTCCTAGTACTAACGGTCTCGGCTCTAGCCCGCGGACGGACGGATGGACGGACTGACAGACAGACAGACATGGCGAAACTATAAGGGTTCCTTTTGGACCATTTTGGTACGGAACCCTAAAAAACAGACAGGCATAAAAAACATACCAATTAAAACCATTACCTTCCTTTTGAGCTTCGGCATAGTAAGGTAAAAATAATGTATTAATATTTAAGCAAGTAGCTAAATGGAGTTGAATTATTGTAAACATAGCTTTAGAAATTTCCCTTGTGACACGTCGCACAATTTCGTGTCACAAATCTCACAATGGAATAAAATTTATTCACGACGTAACCTAAAAGTTGCAACAATTCACTAATTTAACCAAGAATCGAAAATTTCGACATGCCTTTCGACAAAGAAGTTAAAGAGGCTTTATAAATATAATTCTTTATCTAGAAAATCATAAAAAATATTAATAATTTACTCACTTTAAGTCCGGAAATCTTAACGACACGTGCTGATGACCACGGACCGGAAACAAAGGCTGATGACGCACACAAAATGCGTAATGACAATTAAACAACATGGCGTTTGATCCTGATTTTGTTGCCAGCACTTGAAACCGATGTTGCACCACTAAATAATAAAGAAAATTCCACAATAGGTTTTTAGTTCCGAAATTATGGTGTCGCACAACAGGAGTATTACAACGGAAAAAAATTTGGGACGTTTATATTATTACTTGTAAAAACTAGAATAACAATGTTTATTTTGCTAATGCTTATAAAATCGATAGCTGGTGTTTATAAGGCTCTAATAATATTAAAAGATAAACGGTAGCTTAAAAAAAAACAGGGACAATAATATTTATAGGTAGTCAAACAAGGACATGCGTAATTTGTATGGCGTAAAAAGACACCGAGCTTGGTTTTGCATTTTTTTTAGAAAATTAAGCTTTAATTTTAGTTACTCGATTAGTGAGACTGTTAACAATACATATAGATGTCGGAGATTAAAATTAAAATGGCCATTATTTAAAGCGCCATCTGTTATGAAATAGTTGTACTAGTTTATTCAGTCATTCAATTGACTCGAATTGTTTGTACTAGTTTATTAAGTCACTCAATTGACTTAAATTGTTAGTAAGTTTATTAAGTCACTCAATTGACTCGAATTGCTTGTACTAGTTTATTAAATTACTCAATTGACTCGAAAGCGACATCTATATCGAATTCGGGTATTGTTTGTACAAGAAGTCACTCAAGTGACTAGAAAGCGCCCTCTATAAGCGAACTCAGGTATTGGATGTACTAGTTTATTCAATCACTCAATTGACTCCATTGACATTCAAACCTGGATGGAGTTGGCGTGGCGGGGGTTGACGATTCGTCTATAAGTAGGGCTGGTGCCCGCCAGACGGTCATTATTATTAGAAAAGTCATCATTATTATTAGAGAAGTCATCAAGTCATCATTATGATTAGACAGTCATAGTCATGAGATAGTTGTAGGAGTGGTCTGTAACAGGTAAAATGAGAAACCTGTTCCGCCTGTTCCAGTTCCAGTAAGATAACAGTTTCGGAAACCTGTTCCAAAATAACAGCAACAATTCGGTAGCCCAGTGATGAGGAACGGTTCAAGTGTATGTTCCTGAAGTGAAAACCATCCTTCATGCTTAACAGGACTGACTTTCCAAACAAACAAAAATCGAAATAAAAACAACAGAACTTGACATGACACGACCTACTCTATGCCGACCACAGACAAACAACTTGTTCTTTTTATCTGACCTTTCGGACAGGCGAAGTTCTGAGATTATGCTGCCTCGTCAGTAACTTCAAGCTTGTAAAAGGCATAACAGCTGCTATCTCGTTCTAACAAAGGTAAGCTGCGTAAGCTAGAATACAGAAGAGCATGTTCCGTAGTGTTATCTCTTCCTAACAAAGATTCGGGCTGTTGTGAAACTGGAACAGTTTAAGGCATAACAGCTGCTATCTCATTCTAACAAAGGTAAGCTGCGTAAGCTAGAATAGAGAAGAGCATGTTCCGTAGTGTTATCTCTTTCTAACAAAGATTCGGGCTGTTGTGAAACTGGAACAGTTTAAGGCATAACAGCTGCTATCTCATTCTAACAAAGGTAAGCTGCGTAAGCTAGAATAGAGAAGAGCATGTTCCGTAGTGTTATCTCTTCAAACAAAGAATTCGGGGTGTTGTGGAACTGGAACAGTTTCTCATAGGTTTAGACAACAGTTCCATACTGTTGTTTAATGAAACCTGTTATTTTTATCTGTTCCGATATATACGCCTCACTCCTAGATAGTTGGTCTCAGTTGTTCATGAGAGCTTGGTGGAGCATGGTCTCCCAGTCACACCGTCGCGCCAAACCCATCGTTCGCTATATAGTGCTTCTATTTACTTAGTTATTTACAAAGTGTTTAAAGTGATATCTGTGTGACCCACCGTGTGTTAATTTAATTCTACAAAGTGTAAATATTGTGATTTGTGTGCAATATATTATGTGATCTGATTCTCGTGTTTATTTGCCCGAGTACCCACAACTATGAATTCAGATCAAGAAGAAGAACATGCCCACGATAATGAGGTGCCTCCTCGGCCTCCGTTATCAGAAGTGGGATCGCCTCGGGCTACCGAGAAGACTGATGATTTATTGAGTGTTGTACTGGAATTACAAAACCAAAATATGAAGCAGTTAATCGAGGTGATTAAAGTACCCTCCGTGCCGAAAATATCGCTGCCTGATTTCAATCCTGAACACCAAGATACGGATCCACGGGCATGGTGCTCCACTGTTATAGACCTGTGTTTGTCTGAGAAGCCTCTCCAGGGTTGTGCGCTTATGATTGCTTTGAGTAAGGCGATCAAAGGAACTGCATCTACGTGGCTTTTGCAAGTTTCCGTTTACCGGCGTACGGTATTACTTGGGACCAGTTTAAGGACATTTCCCTAGTGTGATTTGACAATAATGAAACTACAGCTGCAACCTTAATTAATTTGAATAATAGTGGTCCGAAAGAAAACGAGTGTCTAGCTGCGTATGGAAGTTGTTTGATGTCAACGATTATGACTGTGTGGAAAAATCTTACCACTAAGGAATTCTGGTGTATTGCTACCGCTTTGAAATGATCGTATACCCACTATAAAGCACTACTGGATTGTACGGTGAGTCATTGTATCGTTCCAATGTTTAGTGATACTATTTTGTAGTCTCTTTATTATTTCGTTGTCTTAGCCCATACGTACGGCGGTATGCTTAGTTGTGTGTATTAATGTAGTACCTACGAGTTGTTGAAGAGTTAGACAGAGCTTTTTAACATTCGATTCCCATCTCTGAATATTTAAGAATTTTAGGTTATTTTAAATTCCCTTTTTATGATATTCAGTTTAGACATTAAAATTACAATTACAAGTTGTTAGTTAGGTTCAATGAAACTTGAACGTACCCGTTCACCCACTGATTAATGCAAAAGTTTGCAGGTACCTACTTAAACAATGATTATTAGTTACATGTGGGTACTTCGTTTGCAGTTTAACTTTAGGAAGTTTGAATGTACCTTAACAATGATTTTTTATTTTCATGTGAATACTTCGTGCAATTGGATACCAGCGCGGTGCTTCTGCGCATGTCACTTATCGGCAGTGGCGCCGGCAGAGTCGGCGGCAGTGCGTGCGGCGCATGCGGCCGGCAGCAGCAGTCCTGGGGCGTCTGAGCGGCGACGCATGGATACATGCGAGATTCGCCCGGTCACCGGTCGATTAAATCAATCAGGTCGGTCGTTTTCATTTTGTTATGATTCTGGTGCCAAATGCTCTCTCATCAAAGAAAGTGTTGCTAATAGGTTATCGTGTGTGCGTTATAATAAAGTCTTAAATATTACCGTGGAAATTCAAGTGTTGATAGTAAATTGCAAATTTTAAGTAACGATTACGATTGATGGATATAGTTTAGAAATCTTGTTTCACGTGATATCAGATGAGTTTTTACATTTCGATATTATGATAGGTCGTGATATTTTAAAGCTTGGTTTTTCAATTACGATGACTGCGGTTACTTTTTCTATTTCAAAGTGTAAGATTGTTGATGAATGTAGTATTTCTAATTCGGATATTGATTTTACGAATATTGATACGGATATACCAGCTGAGGATAGACCGCGACTATGGTCATTGCTTAACGAATATTCAGATGCTTTTATTAACGGATTATCGCGTTCAAGAATTACAACCGGAGAACTAAAGATTCGTTTAGTAGATCCTAGTAAAACGGTTCAACGTCGTCCTTACCGTCTTTCGCTTGATGAGCGGCAGTTAGTTCGTGATAAAATTGACAAACCCGTACTGATGATTTTCAACCCTGATTATCCCATAGAGTTGCACACGGACGCCAGTGCTGATGGCTACGGTGCCATTCTTTTTCAAAAAGTTGACGGTGTCTTGCGTGTAGTAGAATACTTTAGCAAACGTACCACCAGTCCAGAGTCTAGATACCACTCTTATGAGCTGGAGACTCTAGCGGTCGTTAATGCCATAAAACATTTTAGGCATTACTTGCAAGGTCGCAAGTTCACTGTGTTCACAGATTGTCAATCCTTAAAAATGTCTCGTAACAAGATAGATTTAACCCCCCGAGTCCACAGGTGGTGGGCTTTCTTACAGGCTTTTGAGTTCGATATTGTGTATAGAGAAGGCAAAAGGATGAACCATGTAGATTTTCTGTCTAGAAATCACCTTCACGAGCCTTCTGCTCCAGTTAAGCCGGTTACGTTAAATAAGGTAGAACAGAAACGTGTAGACATAGCGACTCTGTCCGATAATTGGTTACTTGCAGAGCAAGAACGCGATTCCGAAATTCAAATGCTCGTTAATAAGATTAAAACCGACGAACTACCTAAAGAGATAGCTAAAACCTACGAACTGCGTTCAGGTGTTTTGTTTCGTAAAGTACAACGAAATGGTCGTACTCGTTGTTTACCGATAGTGCCTAGGGCGTTCCGCTGGTCTGTTGTTAATCAGGTGCACGAGTCTATCGTACACTTAGGCTGGGAGAAGACACTTGAGAAGGTCTTTGAACACTATTGGTTTGAAAAGATGTCTAAATTTGTTCGAAAATTTGTTGAAAATTGTATGACGTGTAGACTTTCGAAAACTAGTTCCGGAAAAGTACAGGCAGAGTTACACCCTATACCAAAAATAAGTGTCCCCTGGCACACGGTCCACGTGGACATTACGGGAAAATTAAGCGGCAAAAGTGACCGAAAAGAGTATGTGATAGTACACATTGACGCGTTTACTAAATTTGTTCTTTTAAACCACACCGTGCGTATCGACGCTAAAAATGCGATCGAAGCTCTTAAAGCAAGTGTTTCGTTGTTCGGGTCGCCAGTTCGTGTCATTGCAGACCAGGGTAGATGTTTCTCTAGTAAAGAGTATAGGGAGTTTTGCGATTCGCACAATATTAAATTACACCTCATAGCTACTGGCTCCAGCAGAGCCAATGGCCAAGTAGAGCGTGTGATGAGTACTTTAAAAGGAATGCTTACTGCGGTAGAGACAAGTGAGCGTTCGTGGCAAGACGCACTTGGTGAAGTACAACTTGCTATCAATTGTACAATCAATCGTGTGACAAAGTCGAGTCCTTTAGAACTTCTAATAGGGCGTGTAGCAAGACCGTTGTCATTATTGAGTCCTGATGATAACGAGGTTGAAATAGATCTTTCTGACGTAAGAGAGCAGGCGGTCCAGAACATAACTAAAAATTCAAATTATGATAAAGTTAGGTTTGATGCAACTAAAGCTAAAGTTGTAAGGTTTAATGTTGACGATTATGTTTTGTTGAAAAATGAAGAACGCAACCAGACTAAACTTGATCCTAAGTTTAAGGGACCTTTTAAGGTTATTGAAATTCTTGATGGTGACAGATATGTTTTGAAATCTTTAACTGGTAACCGTACTTACAAGTACGCGCACGACAGGCTCCGAAGGTTGCCTGAATGTGAAGTTCCCGTAGAGTTGGATAACGATAGTGACGAGTATGTTGATGATGAAGCTTAAACGTACACATTGGCTAGGCGTAGCTGCAGACATCGGACGTGTCGCTTCCAAACTATTGGTGTAATGAGCGTCCGACTATGTGGTGAAACCTGGGTCTCAGTGTAGACTACGATGGGCAACTTGTTGTTGCTTGGGTCTCAGTGGAGACTACGTTTGGCAACTTGATGTTGCTTGGGTCTCGTGGAGACTACTTCGTTACTTGGGTCTCGTGGAGACTACGGTGTTGGGCCTTTGTGGCCGGGGCCTTTGTGGCCGGGGTCTCAGTGGAGACTACTTTTGGCAACTTGGTGTTGCTTGGGTCTCGTGGAGACTACGGTGTTGGGCCTTTGTGGCCGGGGCCTTTGTGGCCGGGGTCTCAGTGGAGACTACTTTTGGCAACTTGGTGTTGCTTGGGTCTCGTGGAGACTACGGTGTTGGGCCTTTGTGGCCGGGGCCTTTGTGGCCGGGGTCTCAGTGGAGACTACTTTTGGCAACTTGGTGTTGCTTGGGTCTCGTGGAGACTACGGTGTTGGGCCTTTGCGGCCGGGGCCTTTGTGGCCGGGGTCTCTGATGAGACTACTGTGTTGGCCTAGGGTGGCCGGGGTCTCTGATGAGACTACAGTTTTTGGTTAAATCACACATTGTGGTGTTAACCTGGGTGACCAATGGTCGCTACTTATGCGCTGCATGTGGCAGTTGGGCCAAGATGTACGATTAAGCAATTATTGATCCCTTTAATGGATGGTATAGTACTATGGTGTACTGATATGCAACTGTTACTTTGATCGATTTTGATTAATTTTGATTAATGGGAACTTTTCATTTGGTCAAATGATTTTGATTACAATTAATTGTGTACAGATGAATAACGTTGCTTCATTTTGAATAACATGTCAGGTAGGCCGAACCTTGTAACTAAGGTGCCTCAAATGTTTTTTTCTTGTCAACAGATACGCTACCACACGGGGACGTGTGATTGTCAGTTCTGGCCGTGTCGGAGATTAAAATTAAAATGGCCATTATTTAAAGCGCCATCTGTTATGAAATAGTTGTACTAGTTTATTCAGTCATTCAATTGACTCGAATTGTTTGTACTAGTTTATTAAGTCACTCAATTGACTTAAATTGTTAGTAAGTTTATTAAGTCACTCAATTGACTCGAATTGCTTGTACTAGTTTATTAAATTACTCAATTGACTCGAAAGCGACATCTATATCGAATTCGGGTATTGTTTGTACAAGAAGTCACTCAAGTGACTAGAAAGCGCCCTCTATAAGCGAACTCAGGTATTGGATGTACTAGTTTATTCAATCACTCAATTGACTCCATTGACATTCAAACCTGGATGGAGTTGGCGTGGCGGGGGTTGACGATTCGTCTATAAGTAGGGCTGGTGCCCGCCAGACGGTCATTATTATTAGAAAAGTCATCATTATTATTAGAGAAGTCATCAAGTCATCATTATGATTAGACAGTCATAGTCATGAGATAGTTGGTCTCAGTTGTTCATGAGAGCTTGGTGGAGCATGGTCTCCCAGTCACACCGTCGCGCCAAACCCATCGTTCGCTATATAGTGCTTCTATTTACTTAGTTATTTACAAAGTGTTTAAAGTGATATCTGTGTGACCCACCGTGTGTTAATTTAATTCTACAAAGTGTAAATATTGTGATTTGTGTGCAATATATTATGTGATCTGATTCTCGTGTTTATTTGCCCGAGTACCCACAACTATGAATTCAGATCAAGAAGAAGAACATGCCCACGATAATGAGGTGCCTCCTCGGCCTCCGTTATAGACAACATTTAAAAAATGTCCAACATTGTTTTAAAGCATGTAAAGTACGCTAAAATTGGTCACTTATGAACCGGACACCACGGTCTATGTGAATCCGTCAAAAATTTGGTCCTAACCCAAGTATGTTTCTGCCTTAAATGTATGAAACTGATTTGCTTCTGGCGCGTCACGAGTCACGACACGCCACGACACGTAAGTATGTTTCTGCCTTTAAATTCTTATTTCCATGGTTTGAGTCAAAGTAAAATAAACCATAACAACATTGAATTATAACTCATTTTCGTGTATGCATTCTTATACGTTACGCTCCTATCAAAATAGGTACCTCCATAACGGTCTAGGTATATCAAAATAGGTTTTACTGCATTTGTGACTTTAAATCAAAACCTTCAAGGATTATTTCACTTTGATGCTAATGTCTTTCTGTTTGTTTACGACTCGTGCGTGGCGCGTGTTTTTTGATAATTTGTTGATATTAATTTAATACTGATTGCTGAATGTTATAATAGGGTATTTTACTCCTAGTGAGAAATAATCTAACAATATAAAAATAAGATATTTTAGGAAATAAGGAATCGGGAAGTGGAAGTTTCAGTTCACAAAATTATAAAATAAATTTTATATTTAATTTCAAAGTTTTCACTTTTTTTATCTATGCTACAAATATGCGAAACGCATCGAAACGTCAAACAGTATCCGCCATTACACTACGTCAAAAATACTGACATTTGACGTAGGTAATGGCGGGTATAGTTCATCCGCTCAAATAGATTCTAGTACAAATACACGGTATTTTAGAAACTGTGTGTGTATTTTAGAAATGTGAAAATAAATAATTACATTATTTAATCATTTAGTACCATCATTTATTTACTTTTTTTAAGATTAATGAAAAATACAAAATCAAAATACTGATAAAACTGAATCATCACTTTATATACATATACTATCATCATAATACAACACACAAACATTTAGCGTGACGCACTAAAGTACACAGTGGGTCACATAAGTCGCGCCGCCTTCGGCATGTACCGGCGGTCGCTGTGTCGGCTTTACAAAGGGCGCCAACCATTAGAGCGAACGAATTTACTGCCGAATACTGCCCTTACGACATCACCACATCGTCTGATTTGACTTGACGTGAGGCGTCTAGCGTTTACGCGCGGAAATTTAAAAGGCAAACTTTAAATGCATTTTTTTGGTACTTATCGATTGAATAAAATTTTAGTAAATTTTCTAGTAGTTTATTATCACCTTAGAATCAAATTTACACTTTTCAAAAAAGGGTAAAATACCCTATTAATAATCATCATCATCATCATTAACAACCCATCAACGGCTCACTACTGAGCCAGGTCTCCTTTCAGAGAAGGGTTATAGGCCATAGTCCACCACGCTGGCCCAATGCGAATTGGCGGACTTCACACATCTTAGAGAACATTATGAAGAACTCTCAGATGTGCAGGTTTCCTCACGATGTTTTCCTTCACCGTTGAAGCAAGTGATATTTAATTGCTTAAACGCACTTGACTTCGAAAAGTCAGTGGTGCGTACCCGGGCTCGAACCTGCGACCCCCCGAATAGGAGACCACAGTCCTAACCACTAGGCTATCACTGCTACAGTGTATTAATAATATTATTACAATATTATTACAAAAAATTGGCTTAATTAAAAGTTTAATACAGGTATGGCACTAATTAATATAGATGTTGTCTAACCGTTTTTTTTATTTATTTATTTATTTAATAGGACATTAAGGACATAATTAGGACATAAAGAAAACATATTTTACAGTATTGTAGACCCACTTAGAGACTGTCACAGCTTGCGAAATAGAAAAAGAAACTAGTTAGTTGGAGAAAAACGAAAAAGAAAAGGGACTAGAGAAATTATAGGTGTTATAAGATCCAGCAAGCTGTTCGGATCAACTAATTGGATCTAGTGCCACGAACAGGAAAAAAGAGACATACAAATTAAAACAAAATTAAAAATAACACCAAAAACTGAAATATAAATGAAACTAAAAAACGAACAAAAATAGCAAGACTACGACAAAAAAACGAACAAAATAAAAACCTAAGGTAAAACTACCGCATCAACAATATTGTGACAGGAAGTGGTCCCTTAGTTTTTTTTTAAATTTAGGAAGGCTATCGCCTATTATGTCTATGTCAAGAACTTTATTAATGCCATTGTACAAAGTCAACATCCTATTAATAGGTGCTGAGACCCCTAAATTTGTTTTCGAGATGCCAGCTTTAAAAACAGACTTTCTTTTAAAAACAGAAACATCGTTTTCAAGTTTAAGTTTTGAAAACGAAAAACATGTAATACGCTTAGGAAGCGCGCTTCCAGACATGAAAATTGATTTTAAAAAGACGGGACGGCTTTTTCAAACATTTTCACAAATCTCTTAACGACAAATACACATGGCTGACAGGAAGTTGCAAATTAAACAAAATGTTTTGTTTGCTGTTTTCAGTCCGGTTTTACAGATAACAATAACTTAGTAACGATCTGTGGCTCTGTTGCGGCGTGATTGATGGACAAACCAACAAACACACTTTCGCATTTATATTATTAGTATGATGAGTAGATACATAACACGACGAATGAGCGCCTGAGTGTGTTGACCAGACCACCCACCGGTCAACACAATCAGTCGCAGCTCTCGAGAGATGTGGATTCGATCCCCTACGGCCACAGTATAAGGAAGAGAATCAGTAGTTCGACGCCTTTGATCTCGTCGTAAATGCCGCCAGCGTCTAGACATGCGTCGCGACAGTGTATTTATTCTAGGGTTGTCATAAAGAAACAATTTCTATTAATATTTATAATTTGTACTATATTTCAGATCAACATTACAATAAACAATAATAATAATTAATCAATAACCAAAAATTGGGACCCCAACGACCATCAGCTCTTCGAACTGGTCGTTGGGATCCCAAGGTGTTGGAGTGGCGACCCCGCACCGGGAAATGCAGTGTTGGCAGGCCCCCCACCAGGTAGACCGACGACATCAAACGAGTCGCAGGGAGCCGCTGGATTCAAGCGGCGCAAGACCGAAGCCTGTGGAAGTCCATGCAGGAGACCTTTGTCCAGCAGTTGACGTCTATAGGTTAATAAAGAAGAAGAAGAACCAAAAATTAAAAATAAATTTGAAATTAAAATATTATTAGTTGAATCAACAACAAATCAGTTTCTTTGCTGGCCGCTTCAGCGGTCGTATGCAAATCAATTCCACCGCATGCAAACATACTTATAAAAACATATTTTAGACTTAAAAGCTATACTTATGATAGTTGTATAGTTAGTTGTACACTTTAGCTGAATGTTAACAGAATGAACATATTGTATCAGCCGTTAATTTATGAAACATTATAAATGAGAGATAAATGTCACATAGACAACATGAAAACCAGAAGTTTGAGTACCATCATCATGGGGCCACACCCCATAGTGTCGAAGATATAAGATTTCAAAAAATCTGATTACGTGGTCACATAGACAACACGAAAACAAGAAGTTGGAGCACCATCAACATGGGGCCGCCGAACCCGAAGTTTTTAGGGAACCATCTCACAAAATTTCTATATATCGATTAAAAAAAATCACACAAATCGGTTTAGAAATCACGGAGATATGCATATCACATGTAGAAAGACACAACTTTGTTTTTGAAAGTCGGTTAAAAAATTAAGCTATTAAGCCTAAGGTACTTCTTATAACATCAGCTATCTGTCAGTTAAAGTCCGGACAACACCGGTCCAGCCGTTCCCGAGAAAAGGTAGGAACAAACTGACAGACAGACAGATAGGCAAAAAGTACCGAACCGAATATAAATTTAGTAAAAAATCTGTTATTTTGACATTACAAACAGATAGCTACTTCAATTTTATTTATTTAAAATGTATGTCTGTATAGAGTATACATATACTCGTAGATGTATAGATAAAGTTAATGAAAAAATTAGTTTCAATAAATTAACTGTACCTATAACAAAATTAAATATTTTACGCAAGCGTAATACGACAACCTTTAAATGTAGCTCCCATGTAGGCCGCGCTTACATGGGAGCGTACCTCGCTCCGCACTTACCGCACCCACCGCACGATTGCCCTGTCAAACCGGTTTCGTCGACACTGTATGAATCTATCCTTACTCTGTGCTACGGCCGCGCAATATTTGATATGAATTTAAATTTTGACCCGGGCAAGTAGTAAAGACTGACAGATGCGGCTTTAGCGATTACGTGTCGATGCCGCCGACGTGTGAGTAACATGTAACATGGTTCAGAATAAGCCTCTTTGTCAGATTGGTTTGTTATGTGGCAACAAATTGTCTCTTGCTGCACATGTACACTTGCGCAGTTGAATTAAATAGGCTTTTCACGAGTGTAAATGCTCATGTGTAGTTTGTGTACATTTGTCATCCTTTTTATCTTACAAGAGAAAGTTACCTGATGCCAGTGTGGGTTCTCGTGTGCACCACAAGAACGCAACTTTCAGCACATTTATAATCGCAATGAGTGTAAGTAGTCCTTTTTGCTGCACATTTACACTTGCGTTATTAACAAGAAAGGGACCTTCACTGGTGTGTTTTCATGTGAGCTGTTAAACTACTTTTAGTTGCAGTTTTATGCTCACATAACTCACACGAATAAGGCTTCTCACCAGTGTGCTTCCTCATGTGAACTATTAAATGACCTTTTTGTGCAGTTTTAAACTTGCATAATTCACAGTTATAAGGCTTCTCACCAGTGTGCATCTTCATGTGAACGACTAAAACATTTTTATATGCAGTTTTAAACTCACATAATTCACAGTTATAAGGCTTCTCATCAGTGTGCCTTGTCATATTGTGAACTACTAAATGACCTTTATGTGCAGTTTTAAACTGGCATAATTCACATTTATAAGGCTTCTCACCAGTGTGCTTCCTCATGTGAACTACTAAATCATTTTTTTTAACAGCTTTATACTCGCATAATTCACAGTTATAAGGCTTCTCACCAGTGTGCTTCCTCTTGTGATGTACTAAATGACTGTTTTGAGCGGCTTTATACTCACACAACTTACAAGAGAAAGGCTTCACACCAGTGTGCTTTCTCATGTGAAGTACTAAATGACTATTTTGAGCGGCTTTATACTCACATAACTTACAAGAGAAAGGCTTCACACCAGTGTGCTTCCTCATGTGAACTACTAAATCACTTTTTTTAGCAGTTTTATACTCGCATAACTTACAAGAGAAAGGCTTCTCATCAGTGTGCCTCCTCATATTGTGAACTACTAAATGACCTTTTTGTGCAGTTTTAAACTCGCATAATTCACATTTATAAGGCTTCTCACCAGTGTGCTTCCTCATGTGAACTACTAAATCACTTTTTTGTGCGGCTTTATACTCACATAACTTACAAGAGAAAGGCTTCTCACCAGTGTGCTTCCTCATATTGTGAACTACTAAATGAACTTTTTGTGCAGTTTTAAACTCGCATAATTCACAGTTATAAAGCTTCTCACCAGTGTGCTTCCTCATGTGAACAACTAAAGCATTTTTATATGCAGTTTTAAACTCGCATAATTCACAGTTATGAGGCTTCTCACCAGTGTGCCTCCTCATATTGTGAAGTACTAAATGACCTTTTTGTGCAGTTTTATACTCGCATAACGTACAAGAGAAATGCTTTTCACCAGTGTGCCTCCTCATATTGTGAACTACTAAATGACCTTTCTGTGCAGTTTTAAACTCGCATAATTCACATTTATAAGGCTTCTCACCAATGTGCTTCCTCATGTGAACTACTAAATCACTTTTTTGAGCAGCTTTATACTCGCATAACTTACAAGAGAAAGGCTTTTCACCAGTGTGTTTTTCCATGTGAACGAATACATCGTATAGTTTCACTACACAATTCGTGTATCTATCGATGTTATCGTTTGTTCTACTGTCGCTATCGGCAGATCGGTAGTCTAAGTCGCCGCTGACTGTTGTGGTCGCTTGTTCACTGCTCGGGCCTGCATCGGCTGCTTCAGTTGAGCGCTCTTCGCCGTCATTGCTGATCGCGACACTCGCGGACATAGAAGCAACTGAAACAATTAAATTCTTTGTTATAGAAGCGTGAACATTTTTGAATATTACTTTCACAAATAAATTCATGAACAATTCAATTTATTTCTACCCGTGATTTCAGAATTTAAGTTTTTTTAAATCCTGCGGGAACTATTCTTTTTATCAAGACACAACGCCTATGACACTCTCGAGGTTCTCAAGTATGCCCATTACCCCAGTCATTTGATGCTCAAAAGGGGGGGTTACCTAAAAAGTTTTCCGGGAGTTTTGAAAATTGGTGATTTAATAGATTTCGACGTGCTCTTCCTGAATTTTCATTTTGCCACCTCGTATCTTCGCCGCTCGCGCCGCCATACTTACCGCCGCTAAAACTTTCGAGCATAGAGAAGGAAGAGAGGCTTTGGTAGAACGCATAAATTTGGCTTTGAAAGAGGTATCGGATTGGGGTGATGCCAACCTTGTCAAATTTAATGCTACCAAAACGCAAGCGTGTTTGTTCACCGCCAAACGGAGTCCATTCCCGCTAACTCCGACTTTTCGAAACATATCCGTACCGGTCACCGACAGTATTGATCTTCTTGGCATAAATGTCTCGTGAAATCTTAACTTTGGACGATGCATCGAATCCAAGGCAAAAACTGCTGGCAAGAAACTTGGTATCCTCAATAAGGTCAAGCGCTACTTCACGCCGGAACAGCTTGTTACCTTGTATCAAGCACAAGTTCGACCGTGTATGGAGTACTGCAGCCATTTATGGGACGGCTCTGCCAAGTACCAGCTTGCTGCATTGGATTCGGTGGACAGACGCGCCAGAAGACTCATTGGCGACGAATCGCTAACTAACTCCAAACTTCAAAGTCTGGAACATCGGCGCAAGGTTGCCTGTCTGTCGGTATTTTACAGGATATATTTCGGAGAGTGTGCTCAAGAATTATTTGAACTAGTTCCTCCATCACCCTTCTGCCATCGAACCGCAAGGCATCGCTCGAATCTGCACCACTACGTGGTCGAAATTCCCCGATCCCGCACTAAGCGCTTTGCTTCCTCGTTCCTAATACACACCGCTAAAATTTGGAATGCCCTTCCGGCTTCCGTTTTTCCAACTGACTATAACTTGGGTACCTTTAAATCAAGAGTGAATAGGCATCTTCTAGGCAAGCGCGCTCCATCTTCGGCTGCATCTTCACTTACCAACAGGTGAGATTGCAGTCAAGCGCTGGTCTATATATTTAAAAAAAAAACTAATGCGTTAAAAATAGAGAGCCTGCTATTTTTAACGCATTATTTCTTCAATCACGCTGCAACGGAGCATCGATCGAAGGATCGACGGACCGATTTTCTGCGTGGGTATAGTTGGAAACCTGGACAGTGTTTATCTTTATATCATAGACACGAATATTTCCAGCCGGACCCATGCTAAATATCACGCATTAGTTCTTCAATCACGCAGCAACGGATCGACGCGATTTTTTGCATGTGTATAGTTGAGGAGCTGGAGAGTGGCATAGGCTGAACACCGAACTCTACGCAGACGAAGTCGCAGGCACAAGCTAGTAACCAACAAGTCACTCACCTGCAGTGTGCGCGACGCCTGCCGGAGCGCGGCCGTCGTGCAGACCGGCGGGGTCGGGCCTGCGGCGCGTGGAGCGGACAGAATAATTATAATATTAATATTTATTTGCAGGCAATAAAAATTAAAAACCCAAAAGGTACAAATATTACAAGAAATTCATAAAAGCCAAACTAAACAATAATAATCCTTACTAATATTTTAATGCGAAAGTGTGTTTGTTTGTTAGTTTGTCCTTCAATCCCGCCGCAACAGGGCTACGGATCGATGTGATTTTTTTGCATGGCTATAGTTGAGGACCTGGAGAGTGACATAGGTTACTTTTTATCCCGGAAAATCAGAGTTTCCGAGGGATTTTAAAAACTAAATCCACGCGGACGAAGTCGCGGGCATCAGCTAGTTACAAATAAAGATGCCCCCCAAACTGAAGTTCGCAACTATTATTTGCGGTAATTGTGGCGACGTACGGCAAGCCAATACTTCAGAATTGGATTATCAGGGCACTCGGAGCATACCCTGAGGAGCTCGAGCTGAAACAAAAAGCCGCAACCCGAGGTCTAATAACTACGAAATGATCGGATACTCGGGCGTCGGCAAACATGCTCGACGCTCTGCAGTATTTAGGCAGTTCCATCAGAATGCGGTATGCGTTATTACACTGCACTCTGATGCTGCTTCGCGCACTTTGGCTGCAGTTGGACCAAAGCGGACACGTGTAGAAGCATTGACAATTATGCTCTGAACAGTGTCAGCTTCGCCTCAGGCCTGCGCCGTACAAACCGGCGTGCGAGCATATTACACCGAACATCCAGAGCCCTCCGCTCACGTTCGATATTGCGGTTATCACGTAGCTCCTCAGTCAGGATATGTCCCACGTACCTGAACTCATCCACGCTATCAATAGGCACACCATCTAGGCATACTGAAGCAACCCTCTCCGGGCCTCTACCAGAGCAGAATATCATCATTTGCGTCTTTTTGACATTATATTTGAGCCCATGGCTCCTAGCATAATGTTCGCAGATAGCCAATAGTCTCCTACGTCCTCTGATTGAGGGACTCAGAAGTACCATATCGTCACCATAGCTGAGATAATTCACACAGCTTATTCCAATGTCACAACCAACTTTTGAACTTCTAAGTTCCTCAATCAGACCGTTTACGTATACGTTAAAGAGGTCCGGAGAGGTCAACCCATCTTGACGCACGCCCCATTTAAAAAAGTTTAGTTTTCATGCCAGTATCTCAACAGTTCTACGGCTTTCAGCGGTACACTAGATGTTCTTAGTTTCTGCCATATAGTCTAGGCAATGAAGCTAGTGGACCCCAACATCAATTCCTCAGGCGACGAAACTTTACAGAATGATAAAGTATCAGTAGTTAAACGTATTTTATAAATATCCAAAAAAAAATTAGAACGGAAGTTAGGTATTTTTACCTAAACTCTTTTATGCTTAATATCTCAGTTCGGCAAAATGCTCGGTCAAAACTTTCTTCACCTGAAACATTCATGTAAAGTCTAGAAACAAAATATAAAATATCCAAAATATACTCCTAGTCGAAACCACCAAATTTTGAAAAATACGTTTTTTCAATGTAACTTGCAGCGAAAAATTGCTCTGTGAATTTTTTTCACTGGAATGTCCTTTTATAGCCGTTTTGTACCTACAACTTGAAAATCCAAACAATACACCAAGAGACTATATTTTTTTCAAAAACTACCCTTTTACTCACAGTGCAAAATTTCTCCATCCATTTTTTTTATTGATATGATTACATTTATTTTATTTGTATCAAGTATCAAAATATCCAAAAAAAATAATCAAGCGCATTAAAAACTATAAACATTTTAGAAAGAAATATTTTATATTTAATCCATCAAGGGAAGCAGGAGCGTGGTGACGTCACGAGACCCGACATATTATCTGCCTATTGTATCGACATATTTTTTCTACGGTGACGCGAGCCTGCACTCGATAATCGACTGTATTTCGTTGAATCGACAGTGCAATTGTCAATCAAAAACTGTTGCCAACGACGGTGACTATGACGATCAATTATTCGTTATGATTTATGAACTATACCGAAGATGTCCCAGATGTCAGTCAGCCTATACGAGATTAGTATGGCTCTCAACAACAAAGCGCCTGGTGATGACGGAATCATTGCGGAACTCCTGAAAGCGGGTGGACGTTTATAGGTTGATAAAGAAGAAATAGATATGAATATTTTTTACTTTTTAAAATTAAAAAAAAATATTTTTGATGATATTATGTTTTAGCTCAAGCTTTACGACCATAAGAATAGAATAGAATAGAAATGTTTTTTTATTCAAATAAACTTTTACAAGTTTTTTTACAATCGTCAATGAGTCTACCACTGGTTCGGAATGCCGCTCCTGCCGAGAAGAACCAGCAAGAAACTCGGCAGTTGCTCTTTTCAAAATACTTTTACAATATACTTAATAGATATTATGCTATGTATGTAGTAGTGTAGTACCATTAGTAATAATAATAATAATAATAATAAAGCCTTTATTGCTAAATTTTACATAATAACTTAAGTATATAAATATAGTAATACATAGTTAGAAAATTTAGCGCCCTGAGAGGGTGTAGGCCTCCTCCAAACTCTCCCATAGTTTCCTGTCTAGTGCTTTCTTTTCCCACTCTGGGCCTGCCGTCGCCACGATGTCGTCAGCCCAGCGCTTCAACGGCCTGCCTGTCGTGCGTTGCCCGAAGTGCGGTCCTCTCCACCGAGTAGCGATCTTGCTCCACCTTCCGTCTGCCATACGCATACAGTGACCTGCCCATCGCCATTTCATTCTTCTTACATGCTCTAGTACGTCTATGATTTTTGTTCTCTTTCGTATGTCTTCGCTTTTTATTTTGTCAAGGAGTTTTATACCCAGCATGCTTCTTTCCATTGATTTTTGACAGCGAGACAATTTTTGTGAGTTTTTGACAGTCAAAGTCCATGTTTGGCACGCATATGTCAAAGTGGGTAGGATTGTAGAGTCCATCACTTTCTTTTTTATCCGGAGCGGCATATTGCTTTTAAATATTTCTTTCATGGACCAATATTTTTTCCAAGAACTTACAATCCTGCGATCAATCTCCTCACTGTGAACATCCCTGAAGGACAGCAATTTTCCTAAGTAGATATACTCTTCGACATAGGATATTGTACAATCACCTAGTCGTATAGGGTTTTTCGTAAAATTAGTCATCAATTTTGTTTTTTCGAGATTCATTTCGAGTCCTGCTTTTAAACTTTGTGCTTTTAGTTCCTCCATCATGATTTGCAGTTTTCCAGCTGAGTTAGCAAACATGACTATGTCATCTGCAAACCTTAAATGGGTTAATTTTTCATCATTAAGGGTGATACCGCCATTTCTCCAATTCAGCTGGCTAATTATCAGCTCTAGCACAGCTATAAAAAGCTTTGGCGACATAGGGTCTCCCTGTTTTACGCCTCTATCAATATTAAAGCTCGGTCCTGACTTATCTAGTTTAACTTTGCTTTTACTATGTTTATAAATGCTTTTGATAACTTCAATATAACTGTCACTGACTTGGTGGTATTTTAAAGCATGCCAGATAGAGTCATGAGAAATTGTGTCAAATGCTTTTTGATAGTCAATGAATGCCATGTAGAGCGGGGTATTGTACTCTTTAAATTTCTCTACGACTTGAGTTACCACTTGAAGATGGTCAATTGTGCTGTATCCTGGACGAAATCCAGCTTGCTCTACGGGTTGTTTCTTGTCTATGGTGCTGCTTATCTTTTTAAGAAGGCAGAATGAAAAAAGTTTATATATGGAAGACATTAGGCTTATAGGTCTGTAGTTGCTAACGTTAGTGGGGTCCCCCTTTTTATATAAAAGTATGATTTCGGACACCGTCCATTGATGTGGTATTACTTTTTTTTCTAGAATAAGGTTAAACAGCATACATAGATGTGCAGTGAGATATATTTCGCCTACTTTGAGAACTTCGTTTACAATTTTATCTGGGCCCGGGCTTTTTTCTTTTTGTAAGTGTTTTATTCCGTGAGTTATTTCTGTGCGAGTAAAATTATGACTTTGTGACTCTATCATACTTGGGAAATCATACTCCCAGTGAGTATTGATATTAGATTTGTTCTGATATAGATCCTGGTAGAAGTTAGTTGCTATTTGTATAATTGTGTCTCTGTTTTCCGTGCAGTTCCCATTGATGCTTAACTTTGGTATCCAATCTCGCTTAGTTGTTAGTATTTTATTAGCTTTTTTAACTCCGCCCGTCTTATCAATCCATTCTTCGTAAGTTCCTGCTTTGTATGCATGGTACTCCTTATAGAGCTGCTTATTGATCTTTTTGTAGAGAAAGCCCAATCTGTTCTTTTCGAAATCCTGTAGAGTTTTATTTTTATGCAACTGATGTCTCTCAAGTATTAATGTTTGTAATTCATGTGACATTTGGAATTTATTTTTAGTTTTTTTGTCAAAACTCCGGACCTTTGTTAGTGTTTTTGTGATAGCTAACTCTATAGAGTCATAATATTCTTGCACAGATGATGAATAAATAATGTTTTCTAATTGTGACGATAGAGTTTCCAGGAACAATTTCTTTTCCTCTACCGATTGTAGAGCGGGTATTTTTTGGCCATAATTTTTTCTACTTTTTTTCTTTTTCTCTAGTGTTAGGGTGCCTCTCAACAACCTGTGGTCCGATGGAAACTGTACATTTTTTATTACTTCTATGTCCGTAAAAAAATTTCTTTTATTAGTGAGAATGTAGTCTATTTCATTTGTCGTGAACCCATCTGGAGACTTCCATGTCCATCTTTGAGATATCTTTTTTTTGAAATATGTATTCATTATGAAGAGGTCTTGTTCCAGAGCGAACTGAATGAGGCTCTCTCCTCTCTCGTTTCGTATACCGGATCCGTACTGACCTAGTTTTAGGCATTCGTTTTGTCTAGATGTACCAATTTTCGCATTGAAGTCTCCCATTAGGATTATATGTTCATACGATTTTTTTCTTGCTCGCCTTATATCTTCATAGAACTTTTTTAACTCTTCATCACTTGATTTTTCAGTAGGGGCGTATGCTTGAATACATGAGATGTGCGTATTGTTTAATTGGATGTTTAATAATGCGACTCTATCAGAAAATCCTATAAATTCTTTTATCATAGTCTTGTATTCTTTTTTAATTAAGAAACCTACTCCATTCGTACCTTGTGTTTTTCCAGAGTTGCATAGTATGCACCAGTCACGTTCTTCGATGAAACAGTCAGCTTTTCTTGTTTCCCCTAGCCCCAGTAAGTCCCAGGCTATTGTTTTAAGTGAGTATTCTAGTTTAATTATCCTTTCTTCTGATAGCAGAGATCTTACATTATATGTTCCTATAATAATTTTTTGTTTCTTATTAGTTACCCGTGAAGTTTGGAGGGTTTTGGTCTGAGCTCCCCGCGGTGACCGGCCGTGTTGGGGAGTTATGGTAGGGGGGGCGCTCACAGTTAGTTTTTTTGAAAATATTGCGTAATTGGTGTATGTGTCTTCTGTATCGGACGTTTGGGATTTTTTGGTGACTCGTTTGGTGATGTTGATAAAATTCGTTTCTTCTTTTGAAAATTTTCTTGCTCTATATTTTTACTTTCATCGCCAGTCTTTGTATTCTTCTTATCAATTACTATTAACTTATCATACTTTATCAAGACTCTATTACCTTTTTCCTCTTCTATTTTTGCTTGTTCTTTTAACTTTCTTCTTAGTAGTAAAATTTTTTCCGGGAAGTCTTCTTTTATGTAATAGTTTGTATTCTTTAAGTTATTTTTCTTGCGTAAGATTTTTATTTTAGTTCCCAATGTTGTCAATGTTACAATGACAGGCCTGACTCTATCAGATTTTTTCCCTATTCTTTTTACTTGCTCTATTTCAATGTTGCCACATTTTACTCCAATGTTATCGTTTATTATGTTAAGTATGATGTCTTCGAGGTCCTCATACCTTTTTTCGTGCTCTTCTACGCCAAAAACCACTAAATTTCTGCGTCTAATTTCTCTCTCTAGAAAGTCCAATCTTGTTTCTTGCCTTTCCATTTTTTCCAGCATCTCTTTTTGTCGGTCTTCTATTTGGTTCATTTTCTGACCAATTTTTTCAATAACCAGGTCAGCTATGCTTCCAGCCATTTCTTTTAGTTGATTTTCGTGTCTTTTTTGTTCTTCTTGCATTTTCTGTAAAATTTCCTTAATTTCCTCCATGTTTTCTCTTTGGATTTTGTAACCGAAAGTAAAACTGAAAGATTTTGTTGACTTATTATTATTTAAGCTAGGTAGGTAATAGGTATATATCAATTAATATCGCGCCCTCAATAAAAAACAGTATCGGTCATATAAGCTATTATTACTGTTGCACACTAGATGGGGCTGTATGAACTTTGGAATAGACGTACTATGGTCATGCGTGAATTGAAACGGTAATATTATCCGCTTTGGGCTGTTCTACCTCTGGTCACTAGATGTCGCTGTACCAAATTTGCCTCTACTCGTACACAGATGGCGTTAGTTGTATGCGTATGATTTGCTATGAAGACAGTTCGAGAACTTCTAAGCGTCCGTTATATAAATGTGTCTTGCCTCTCGACAATAGATGGCGCTGGCAATTTTTCAGGTATACAAATGGTATTGTAAACTTTTATTTTGAGGTTATGATGATTTGCCAGAAACGCTAACCATTGAATCTGGAGTTTTTCTTACTTGCTTTTTAATCCTCTGTGCTTCCGGTTAAATGTCCGTAGTGAAAGAAAACTCCACACGTTGGTTTCCACACGCAATTTAACACTTGTTGCTCCCGCGTCCTTTGGGGTTCTTTTCACTAAATCACTGTTATTAACTGTTGGTTTTGTTTGTAAACACCGGAGCACTTCACTTTTGATTTTATTTTAATAATCTAATAGTTTTATAAGCATTTTATGACGTTTCACTAATTTTAAAAAGGGAAATAATCGCAGCTAGATGTTAGTCGCCCGATGGTGGCGCCACCTCGCCGTAGTACCATTAGTAGTGACCTATTTATTCGAAAATTCATGTTTAAGAACACCAAAAATCTAGATCGTCAACGACATTTTTAGCGAATATTGAGACGTAAATAAGACAGATCGAAAGAGCGTTAAAAACTGAGTATGATACCATTAAAAAGTTCAAGTTTTGGCCAAAATGTCCTTTACGCCCTTTGTAATCCGAGGTCCGTGTGTAATCCGATACATCGATGCTGGATATTTCAAATTTTGTAAGCGACAAACCCCTAATTTTCAGGAGGACCAAACAAAATTTTACCTTTTAAACTGTCATAACTCTCATTTTTAGGGTTCCGTACTCCGTACTAAAAACGGAACCCTTCTAGAATCACTTCGTTGTCCGTCTGTCAATACCGTTTTTCTCAGGAACACATGGAGGGTATCAAGTTGAAAATAGTATCAAATACTCAGGTCTGCAATCCCTTGTAGCTGTGACAAAGTCTAAGTCGACGCAATCAAAAGATACGGCCTTTTATGGTCCATCTATGCCGCATATTTTAACACTCGCAAGACCTAGAGGGTACTTCCTGTTGACCTAGAATCATGAAATTTGGCATGAAGCAATTTCATGTAGCACAAGTAAAGGAAAAAATCCGAAAATCGTAAATTTGTAGTTGCATCACAAAAATTTTTTTTGTGATGCAGTATATCCTGTGAGGATGCATGGATGGATGTTTGGATGGATGTTTATTACTTTTTCACGCTACAACGAATGAACCGATTTGGCGGAAATTTGGAATGGAGATAGCTTATAAACAGGATTAATACATAGGCTACTTATTATCCCGGAAAATTACAGAGTTCCCGTGGGAATCAAAAAAACCTTAAATCACGCGGACGAAGTCGCGGGCATCATCTTTTATAGTATAACAAAAAAATATGAATAATCAATTTAATATAATAATATCGAAAAATTTTGGAATAAAATAAAAAAAATTGGTTGTCTGCAAAGTCGGTTTACGGACCATAGTTTTACGTGATAACGTCATAAAGAAACATCGATGAATAAATGTGTCACAAGCCAACGCTTGGGCCGATCATGCCTCTCTATCGCTTGTTCCGCGCTCTCGCTTTCACCCTCAGGCTCAGGTGGAACGTGACACTTTGTCGTGCGTGCAGCTGGTGTTCATTGATTTATAAGACGTTATCACGTCAAAAGAATCTTACACCTTAAGCCTAATAGTATAATAGAAGTAATTTTGTCGTAACTGCCTGAAAAGTCTTGCTCACTCAGCTATTAATTCATGATATAAAGCTTATAAAATTATCAGATTCATGACGTGAGGCGCTTGTCAAAATTGGTTCGATGACAATAAATAGAAAATAGTAATACTCTTAAATAGAAGACAACTCATTGCTTGATAATTTTAGAGTTTTTTTTAGAACATTTGAAGTATAAAACCGTATTGATATTGTTCTATATTTGCATTAAACTTTTCAGATCATTGCATTTTGCTACAGATATTTCAGGTTCCAATTCAATTCTTACATCTTTAGAAGATTTTTGGTGCATTTGAAATGTTGGACTCTTCTTCCATTGATTTTTAACAATCATTAATTTTCATTTTTGTATTTCATTTACTCTAAAATAAAGTTAGATACTTTATAATTGACTTCAAAAAAAGGAAGTTTATATCGGCGCGCAATCGGCTCATATTTTTTTCCATGCAGTTATGTACACCAATTTCTTCGAGATTTCAGCCCGTATCGCATTTTTTTTTATTTGAAAGAGAATGTTTGCTATTAACTATGAAGATTTAGAAAATATCGATTGTGTATTAATAATGTAAGTAATAGGTATCAAGCATAGACTACATCGTTAAGCTCGAGGCCCCAACTCCTCAATTCTGATGCTGCAGGGTGCTGCACTCTTAAGCTGTGAGAATTTAGGAATTTTTGATTGTGAATTCATATTGTAAAGACCAATTGCCTTTAGTTAGACTACACCACGAACTCCAGATTCTATCACCTGACCTGAAAATCAGACCTGATGCTGCAGAATATTGCACTCCTAGGCCACTAAAAATAATAACGATTATCAAAAAACTAACTTCAAACGCCTCTATAAATTACATATATAATCTTTGTTTCTACACGTATGTTGAAGTCGGATGGGCATATAATAAACGTCGAAACAAACGGAGGCGCAACGCACACCAGATTTACACATTTGCCGCCAGTAGGCTATTCAAATTTTGCCGCCCCTACAAATCTCTACAATATTGTGTCAGTTCCTAGATTATTTTAACGACCCAATGATTTAATTAAGGCTAGCTGAGTCTGGTGGGCCGAAGCCCAGCAGCATCAGGATTGAGGAGTTGGTACCTTGAGCTCAATGATATAGGCCAGTGATTAACGGCCGTACTACGCAGCTATGTATTCCATACTTGATACCTAAAATATCAATCTGTAATGGAAATTTTCGTGAGCGAAGCGATCGTGAAAATATTTACTAAGTCAGAATCTAAAATTTGATCTATACGATCTATAATTTTACTTTCTTTATTACTTACTACAAATATTACATCTCGTATCTCCAGTCCTTATCGACCGAGCGAAGCGAAGGTCTCTGAGTTTAGTTGAGTGAATTTGCACTTGTCCGTCCGTCCGTCTGTCAGACCCTTATAACTTCTGAATTACTGAACGTAATTACTTCAATTTTAGATATGATATGTAAACCGATGGCCTCCAGCCGAAAATGGCTTAAAAAGTTATAAAAATCTTTATTTCAGGGGGGCTCTCATACGAAATGGGGGGCTTTCAAAGTGGAGATTGTATTCGAGGCTAGATCTCTAAAACCACTTTGTTTTAAAACTTGAAACTTACACATAATTTGAGTTATATTCTGTACTTGAACAACAAATACTAAGATTAGATAAATACTATAAAGAAACGAAATTATTTAAGTTTTAATGGGCATCAATGTTTTTAACAAAACTTCACTATACTGTTAATAGATGGCGCTGTCTTTAATATATTGTAAATACAGTTTTGCGTCAGCTATTCTTATTTTGTCTATTACTAATTATGATATTCAATTAGCAAATTATTATCAATAAAACTATCACGTTGTTTTTGCAAAAGTAAATCCGTTTCTATTTACAATAATTAGACGTTAGCACCTATTTACTACCGTATGATGGTACTGTGTCGCAAGCGCGCAGTCATGGCAGTTTATAATTTTTTTTATTATGAAATCGTATACTACGTAACACCAGTTCAGCGAACCAGCTGAATTTCAGTAAAATACTGTAGGCATACGCATCCCATCCACGAAAGCAGATGACGATTGACGTCATCAGATTCGGCGCGTTTTAATTACAATATAATATAGTTAAAACTACCTTATGGGAATTATGGGAGTTCTCAGTTCGGGGCGAACCACTAGTTTATAAGAGATCAAAATTTAAAATATACAGATCGATAGAGATAAAAATTTCGAGTTCAATGGTGTATCAAGTGTACTTAGGACAAAATGTCCCTTACGACATTTGAAATTTCCAGCGTCGATATCAATTCGTCGCTACTTACGTCAATGTTAATTCAAAATTTTTAAATACTAAAATAGATTTTAGATCGTAAAGAATTTTTAATTTTTGTAGACGCGTTACAGCATAGAAACCAGACAGTTTGAAATGAATTACGACATTACAAAAAGCTACAGTACCCGGCGATAAGGCCGATGTGCAATATATATCGCCAGGTAATGTATGTACTACTACTATATATATATATATATATATATATATATATATATATATATATATATATATATATATATATATATATATATATATATATATATATATATATATATATATATATATATATATATATATATATATATATTGCACATCGGCAAATATATTGCACCGGCGATATATATCTCACATCGGCTTTATGGCCGATGTGCAATATATATCGCCGGGTACTGTACAAGAAAGTTAGAATCTAAAATTTGATCTATACTAACTAAAATTTTACTTTTTTGTTACTTACTACAAAGTATTACATTTCGTATCTCCAGTCCTTATTTATAATTATAAGAGATATCAAAATTTTAAATAAATATACAGATCGATAGAAAGAAAAATTTCAAGTTCGATGGTGAATCAAGTGTACTTACGACAGAATGTCCCTTACGACATTTGAAATTTCCAGCGTCGATATCAGTTGCATAAACTGTCTAGCATTTTGCTTTAAACAGTTTGCAAATTTCTGGCGTGCCAAAACAAAATATATTTAATACATTTCCTCCTTTATTTCCTCAAATCCAAGTAATGAAAAAAAATTGAATTTTAAGCTATTGCATAGCTTTTATCGCGGGCTTTGAACTAGGACAAACAGTTTGAGCGCGGTGACCGAATCAAGAAATTCCGTAACGAAAAAAAACCTAACACCGTCGTTCAGTAAGCGTTCAACATTTTAGAGGTTCACAAGTACCTCTGTTCGGCGCAGTGGGCCAGCGGCCGCTTTCTTTACCGTATGGTGTATGATGTCGCAGGTTCGAATCTCTCACTCGCGAAGAAGTGACAGTGCGCTTTTCTTGTTTGTTTGTTTTTTAATTATTTTTTTGCATAATTTTTACTTTGCAAAAAAAATATTGCATAAATATTATAATTGCATAAGTTGATAAAAAATGCTATGCAATAGCTTTACTGCGGCAGTCCCCGAGTGCCACTTAATTTTTTATTTTAATTTACTTACCTAGACATAAGCTTACAAAAAAAATAATTTATGAGCCCTTATTTAAGCTCATTTATCTTGTACAAATAAATTAATGTTCAGTTACACGTTTATGTTCAATATTTAGCATTGTAGAAGGCATGTAGTAACATGTATATTATTTTGTGAAGTCGCTTCGCTCGCGCACGCTAAACTATACCCAATGTGTCAAGAATTAAGGTGCATTATCGCGAAAACGCAGTTTAGTTTTCTAAAAATCTGTTTCAATATCAATGTTCTTCGTGATATTTTTTTTGGATATTTAGGATAAGAGTGTAAATGTGACTACCTACTATGATAAAAAAAAGAAATTGGATTGAGAAATTTTTCATACCGAGTTATAAACAATTTTCAGTTGAAGTAAGATAAATAGATTTTGGTATGGATTTTTTTTGGATTTTCTTACACGTTATGCTAAATTACATTTTAAGGACATTTAAAAATGAAAAATTGACTGAGCAATTTTGTGGTCGAAATTACGGACAAAAAAGGAAACCTCTTTAAAAAGTGACAGTTCCGTTTGAAAAAAGTTTTCGATTTTTATCAAGTACCTCTTATTAAGGCTAATAATTAGTTTGGTAAAAAAAAATTGGACGGAGAAATTATTTATTTCAAAATATTGAGCTATTTGTACTTTTAGGTATAAATACCTAACTTCCGCATGGATTTTTTTTTGGATATTTTTGTGTAAATTTTGGGTCATCCCATACTACAACCACGCCAAATTTCATCGACTGAGGATTTGATGTGGGGGTCTCCATACAACAGACCGCCCCATTGCCTAGGCTAATAGTCGCTGCTAGTTCTCTATAGTGCGCGCGCTATCAACTGAGTCGTCGGGCCATAATTAATGTCAATAACAGTAGGGATGTGCCACCAGTGCGCCACTCGCTACCTGAGTCCACCTTATCGCGGCGGCCCAAGCTACCCTTTCTAGAGCTAGAAAAACATTCAGAACAAAAGAAGAACTCTTTAAAGAGGGTAAGCCTAAAATAATTATTTAATAGATCATCTGGCACATGAACGTGGTCATGAAGTGATACGACTGCCACCATATCATTGTCAATACAATCCTATTGAGCTCATATGGGCTCAGGTAAAAGGAGAAGTTGCAGCGCATACTTTTAAAATAGCCGATATTGAAGATCTTCTGCATAAAGCAATAGAAAATTTAAGCAGGGAAAACTGGGTTAAATGTGTGAAGCATGCAGAATACCTCCAGGAAACTGATTTTAAAAAGCTTTTTTGAGAGATCAAGTTGAACCTATGATTATAAATCTACAGGAAGACGATAGTGATCACACAGATGATTCGGATGAAGATAATTTGTAATATAATAAAATATTTATAAATATAGATTATATTTTATTCATTGTATTATTTTATTTCATAACTTGAAATAGTATATTTCATTACAAGTGCGGAAAGGCTGTCATTGCAAAGAGTTCCGACAAATGTCTACCCGAGCCGAGGCGCAGCCGAAGGCGAGGATTGACAGTCGGAACAAGTTGCAATGACGGTTCCGCACGTGTACTGGGGGCCGATCGCGCTATTTTTTTACGACTGAAACGTAACTGAACTGCAAACGAACCGCAACTTTATGAACGTTTCGTATTGCGCTAACAATTTGACAGCTAGGTGACACTCAGTTGAACTTGAGTTGGAACGCAACTGCTGTCAAACGAACGTTTTTGCAACAGTTCAATAGACGCTACTTTTTTATAGTTGAAGTTCGACCGCAACAGTGCAATACAGTGTTTACAAGTGTAGTGTTTATTTGGTTTAGATATTTTTATATTAAGATATTTCTATAAACTTTAGCGCAATACCGAATGCGACAAAGTTGAATTGTACTTGCACCACAATCGCAACTGATCCATAACTGAACTGTAAACGTTTCGTTGACAATGCAAATAGCGCGATCGGCCTCCTGAACGACTATTTTTAATACAGTTGCGAAAAAATGAAGCAATTTAATAAAATAATAAAAACACAATAAACTCAACTAACTTAACATTTATTTCTTATAAAAGTTATAATTCACATATAGCCTAGGCAATGGGGCGGTCTGTTGTATGGAGACCCCCACATCAAATCCTCAGTCGATGAAATTTGGCGGGGTTGTAGTATGGGATGACCCAAAATTTACACAAAAATATCCAAAAAAAAATCCATGCGGAAGTTAGGTATTTATACCTAAAAGTACAAATAGCTCAATATTTTGAAATAAATAATTTCTCCGTCCAATTTTTTTTTACCAAACTAATTATTAGCCTTAATAAGAGGTACTTGATAAAAATCCAAAACTTTTTTCAAACGGAACTGTCACTTTTTAAAGAGGTTTCCTTTTTTGTCCGTAATTTAGACCACAAAATTGCTCAGTCAATTTTTCATTTTTAAATGTCCTTAAAATGTAATTTAGCATAACGTGTAAGAAAATCCAAAAAAAAATCCATACCAAAATCTATTTATCTTACTTCAACTGAAAATTGTTTATAACTCGGTATGAAAAATTTCTCAATCCAATTTCTTTTTTTTATCATAGTAGGTAGTCACATTTACTCTCTTATCCTAAATATCCAAAAAAAATATTACGAAGAACATTGATATTGAAACAGATTTTTTGAAATCTAAACTGCGTTTTCGCGATAATGCACCTTAATTCTTGAAACATTGGGTATAGTTTAGCGTGCGCGAGCGAAGCGACTTCACAAAATAATATACATGTTACTACATGCCTTCTACAATGCTAAATCTATTTAAATAAAAGAAAGTGGTGTTAGTTACACTATATTTTATAACTCAAGAACGGATGAACCGATTTGGCTGAAAATTGGTGGAGAGGTAGCTTAGAACCAGGAGACGGACATAAGATACTTTTTATCCCGTTCGACCGCGTTTCCGTCAAGTCACTATAAAACGTGGTATAACAAAAACGCATCTGACATGGAATAACAAAACGCAAATGACTGTGGAATAACAAAACGAAAATGACAGCTAAACGTAATTTTGTCTTTGTTGGTTTGTCCGTCAATCACGCTGCAAAAAACCTACGGATTGACGTGATTTTTTTGGTTAGGTATAGTTGAGAACCTGTAGAGTGTAAAGCATCCCGGAAAATCAAAGAGTACCCTCGGGATTTTAAAAACTGAATCCACGCGGACGAAGTCGCGGGCATCAGCTAGTATTAACATAAACGTGTAACTGAACATTAATTTATTTGTACAAGATAAATGAGCTTAAATAAGGGCTCATAAATTTTTTTTTTTTGTAAGCTTATGTCTAGGTAAGTAAATTAAAATAAAAAATTAAGTGGCACTCGGGGACTGCCGCAGTAAAGCTATTGCATAGCATTTTTTATCAACTTATGCAATTATAATATTTATGCAATATTTTTTTTTGCATAATTAAAATTATGCAAAAAAATAATTAAAAAACAAACAAACAAGAAAAGCGCACTGTCACTTCTTCGCGAGTAAGATTCGAACCTGCGACATCATACACCATACGGTAAAGAAAGCGGCCGCTCGCCCACTGCGCCGAACAGAGCTACTTGTGAACCTCTAAAATGTTGAACGCTTACTGAACGACGGTGTTAGGTTTTTTCGTTACGGAATTTCTTGATTCGGTCGCTGCGCTCAAACTGTTTGTCCTAGTTCAAAGCCCGCGATAAAAGCTATGCAATAGCTTAAAATTCAATTTTTTTCATTACTTGGATTTGAGGAAATAAAGGAGGAAATGTATTAAATATATTTTGTTTAAGTACGTATTTGGCATTGGCACGCCAGAAATTTGCAAACTGTTTAAAGCAAAATGCTAGACAGTTTATGCAACTGATATCGACGCTGGAAATTTCAAATGTCGTAAGGGACATTCTGTCGTAAGTACACTTGATTCACCATCGAACTTGAAATTTTTCTTTCTATCGATCTGTATATTTATTTAAAATTTTGATATCTCTTATAATTATAAATAAGGACTGGAGATACGAAATGTAATACTTTGTAGTAAGTAACAAAAAAGTAAAATTTTAGTTAAGTAGTATAGATAAAATTTTAGATTCTAACTTTCTTGTACAGTACCCGGCGATATATATTGCACATCGGCCATAAAGCCGATGTGAGATATATATCGCCGGTGCAATATATGCCGATGTGCAATATATATATATATATATATATATATATATATATATATATATATATATATATATATATATATATATATATATAGTATATAGTAGTAGTACATACAGTACCCGGCGATATATATTGCACATCGGCCTTATGGCCGGGTACTGTAGCTTTTTGTAATGTCGTAATTCATTTCAAACTGTCTGGTTTCTATGCTGAAACGCGTCTACAAAAATTAAAAATTCTTTACGATCTAAAATCAATTTTGGTATTTAAAAATTTTGAATTAACATTGACGTCAGTAGCGACGTCTCAATATTCGCTAAAAATGTCGTTGACGATCTAGATTTTTGGTGTTCTTAAACATGAATTTTCGAATAAATAGGTCACTACTAATGGTACTACACTATGTAATGCATACATAGCATAATATCTATTAAGTATATTGTAAAAGTATTTTGAAAAGAGCAACTGCCGAGTTTCTTGCTGGTTCTTCTCGGCAGGAACGGCATTCCGAACCAGTGGTAGACTCATTGACGATTGTAAAAAAACTTGTAAAAGTTTATTTGAATAAAAAAACATTTCTATTCTATTCTATTCTAATGGTCGTAAAGCTTGAGCTAAAACATAGTATCATCAAAATTATTTTTTTTTAATTTTAAAAAGTAAAAAATATTCATATCAATTTCTTCTTTATCAACCTATTAACGTCCACCCGCTTTCAGGAGTTCCGCAATGATTCCGTCATCACCAGGCGCTTTATAATATATCGCGCGCTTCGCAGGTGCGAATAATTAATCGTCATAGTCACCGTCGTTGGCAACAGTTTTTGATTGACAATTGCACTGTCGATTCAACGAAATACAGTCGATTATCGAGTGCAGGCTCGCGTCACCGTAGAAAAAATATGTCGATATAATAGGCAGATAATATGTCGGGTCTCGTGACGTCACCACGCTCCTGCTTCCCTTGATGGATTAAATATAAAATATTTCTTTCTAAAATGTTTATAGTTTTTAATGCGCTTGATTATTTTTTTGGATATTTTGATACTTGATACAAAAAAAAAAATTGTAATCATATCAATAAAAAAAATGGATGGAGAAATTTTGCACTGTGAGTAAAAGGGTAGTTTTTGAAAAAAATATAGTCTCTTGGTATATTGTTTGGATTTTCAAGTTGTGGGTACAAAACGGCTATAAAAGGACATTCCAGTGAAAAAAGTTCACAGAGCAATTTTTCGCTGCAAGTTACATTGAAAAAACATATTTTTCAAAATTTGGTGGTTTCCACTAGGAGTATATTTTGGATATTTTATATTTTGTTTCTAGACTTTACATGAATGTTTCAGGTGAAGAAAGTTTTGACCGAGCATTTTGCCGAACTGAGATATTAAGCATAAAAGAGTTTAGGTAAAAATACCTAACTTCCGTTCTAATTTTTTTTTGGATATTTATAAAATACGTTTAACTTCTGATACTTTATCATTCTGTAAAGTTTCGTGGCCTGAGGAATTGATGTTGGGGTCCACTAGCTTCATTGCCTAGACTAATATACATTGAAATTGGTACAGTTTTTTATACTAACTGGGGAAGTTTTAGGTTGCATATTTACTGTTTGAGACAAACTATTATTAATTTCGTATGATTGTTCATGTATATTTGTCATACAATGGCGTTTGCTAGTTGATGGAGTTGGATCTGATGAATTATCACTATCAACGAAGGTAGATGTATTCACTTATATTCACGTTGTTACTTATTTTCAGCATACTTTTTATCATCGAAAACCTCGACCATAACGTAGAAGGTTTTAATTTTGCTGCGAGTTCGGAGAAGTATGCCAACATAACATTTTCTTAAAAACTATTTGCTTTTTTCTCTTCTCTCCACGCAATAAATTCGTCGTATGTAGATATGTAGCGACTTTTTGACTTTTCCGGTAAAATGTTCTCCGAAGCATTTTGTGCAATTATACTGAGTTCCGGTGGTGTTAATTCAAAAAAACTAGGGTCGAAATTACTCATTTTGTGCAACAAACAACTAAACTCGCAAAGAAAATTTCTGAAAAATGGCGCCAACCGTAGAATATAAGCAGAGTTTTTTTTTCACCCATTCTGGTAGGCAAAGGGCTATGCCCATACAGCCAAGTCTTCAGTAGAATTTTTTTGTTGATACGAAATGAAAATGAAATTTAATGAGATGAAATGAAATGAAACCTAACCAAACTTATTCAATCAAATCATTAAATCTGATATTGAAACAAATTAGTAGGTTCTTTTTAGAAATATACGTATTTGCATGAATTATAAAAACTTCTATGAATTTTTTTAGTAAAAACTTCATGGTTGGTTTTTCTTTTTAATAGACTTTATTTTGACAGTTGGGAAAGAGAACGCACGAGTTCGGGAAAGGTAAAAAAAAGCACGAGTGTGTAATAGCTCACATCCCGAACGCTATACGTCCCTGCAATACGCCACTTTTTGAGCAACTGTATCAAAAAATCCATTTATTAAATCTCATCGATATCGACTACCTGCTGTTACGCACATCATTATCACGCTCCATAAGCCCAACGAGTGCGAGCGAGATAGACTGATTAGGATGATTTATTGCCCAACGACTCAGTTGTTAACGAAGTCAATGAAGGCACGGCTCAAATCTAAAAGCCAACATACACAGATGTACCTCTGTTTATGTAGCAGTTAATTGTTGATTTGAGGCTGAAGACCGCAGAATCTGTTTAGAGTCCGGAACCGAAACCAAACTGCGCGTCGTCCTTTATGTTCTCGCTTATACAAAATGCATACTTAAAATGCTTAACCAAAATGCATACCGCCTAACTTCTATCTTAAGATGGGCAGACATAAAGTAGCCCCATTCCCGCCGGTGGAACCCGTTCAAGAGCATAACGCATGACCCAGCCATTGCTTCGCTCAACCATATTTGAGGGAACGTAACAACCCGCATCACACGACACCATCACAGAAATGTTTATAGAGTGCGTGACATACTTATGCTTATGCTGTTGTTGTTAACAAGTCAATGAAGTCACGGCTCAAATCTAAAAGCCAACATACACAGATGTATCTCTGTTTATGTAGCGGTTAACTGTTGATTTGAGGCTGAAGACCGCAGAATCTGTTGAGAGTCTGGAACGAAAACCAAACTGCGCGTCGTCCGTCAACCTTTATGTTCTCGCTTATACTAGGGTGTTTTTAAAAATGTATCACTAACATTGACTTATTATATTAAGGTTGAAGACAAGGGTCTGCCCGCGAAATTCAAATTTAATTTAGTTTTTCGCAATTTGTAAACTAATACGACAAAGTAGGCTTATGGCATTCTAATTGCGCCAGTAAAATTATCATCTTCACAGGTTTACATAAAAATCTTTACTTGAAAGTGACCAGTTTAAGAAATCAATCAAAATACTGAGTTGGACGTGAGTTACTCACAAATTAGTCGATATTTTGATTAATTTCTTAAACTGGACACTTTCAAATAAAATTTTTTATATAAACCTGTGAAGATGATACTTCCATTGTCGCAATTAGTATGCCATAAGCGGACTTTGTCGTACTAGTTTACTAATTGCGAAAAACCAAATTAAATTTGAATTTCGCGGGCAGACCCTTGTCTTCAACCTTAATGTGTATGGCCCGGCCCATTTACCTAACGAATGAGCTGGCATCGTTCGTGAGATGTCACAGTTTAGCGAACATGCTGAGAACATGAGTGATAAACGGTAGCTTCAGGCGACGTTTTAGCATAGGCGTGGCGTTGAGCGGCGCGTGCGGCGTCGAGTCGCGCGTGAAACTCAAACATATGGCCAAGTATGAGAGCGTTTACAGAGAGGCGTCGGCGTTGAACGCGGCGGAGCACGCGGCCGAGCACGCGGCGGGCACCGCGGCGACGCACAGTGGGTCGAAACAGCTATATGAGGGACATAGGATTTTTTGTTACAAATCAAAAAAATACTTATCGAAAGACCTTGTCATTCTAATGAATAATTGTTATTAAACGTTTTTCTCTAAAACTGATAGTTTGCCCAGAAAAAAATATTTTCAGTTTTTGTTGTATGGAATGAAACAGAAACTGCTAAAATTTGGCCAAGTCTTGAGAGGTCTTGCTTTAAAACTACTTTATTCTTATTCTTTGGCTTGTTGGCTATAACTCTATGCTATCAGCTTGCACCCAAACTTGCCCGTTTAAAAGTTATTAGAATCCGAAATTTAAAAAAAAAAAAAAAAATTTATTGATTTTATAATGTCGTGGATTATCAAATATTTGACCAAAATAATGTGCTGCATGAAAATTCTATGAATAAATATTGAAATTAACTTTAAATCACTAGTTCATCGAAGAGAAACTTATAAGTTAAGCACTTAAAAAAGGATATTTCATAGATTAAAACTGTAAATTATATTAAAATAACGTGAATTCAAACAAAGGATCTACAAAAATAAAACTTTCAAAATAAAGCTTTCTTTATTTCTTATTAACAATTCATTTTATTATGTATCTAATGTATCTCCTTAGCTAAACTGTCTTTGTTGTTGGAAACTAATTACAAACAGTGAAAAATTAGCTAATCATACTTAATATTATAAATGCGAGTGTGTTTGTTGGTTTGTCCTTCAATCACGCCGCAACAGAGCTACGGATCGACGTGATTTTTACATGGGTATAGTTGAGGACCCGAGAGTGACTTTTTATCCCGGAAAATCAAAGAGTTCCCGAGGTACTTTAAAAACTAAACCCACGCGGACGAAGTCGCGGGCATCAGCTTATTATTAGCTTTTAGCAGTTTCTGTTTCATTCCATACAACAAAAACTGAAAATATTTTTTTCCGCGCAAACTGTCAGTTTTAGAGAAAAACGTTTAATAACAATTATTCATCAGAATGACAAGGTCTTTCGATAAGTATTTTTTTTAAATGGAATTTGTAACAAAAAATCCTATGTACCTCATACAGCAGTTTCGACCCACTGTGCGTCGCCTCGGTTCCCGCCGCGCTGCCCGCCGCGACACGACGCCGCACGCACCGCGCAAAGCCACGCCTATGCTAAAACGTCGCCTCACAGTACATTTATAATAATATAGTCTTTGTGAGATAAAATATTCATCTGCATAAACATAAGAGGCGATACACACAACCAACTTATTAGAAATCGTCATAAACTAGAAATATCATCATGTCGCCTGCGCAAAGTGCAAAAATTCTTTGTGGGGCTGAGCATACGCTTATATGATTCCAAAGGAATTGCTAGATTTGCCACTGCACAAATTTAAACAATGCGTAAAAACTCACTGAGTCGCGGTTATTACAAAGTTAATGACTTTCTTAATGACAAAGTTGCATGGGATCTTAAAATGCGTATTTGAATATTAGTATCCAATTCGATGCCTTAACATGGGTAACCTAAGTATGTCATGCTCTCTTTAAACATTTCTGTGGTGGTGTCGTGTGGTGCGGGTTGTTACGTTCCCTCAATAAGCAACAGCTGGATCATGCATTATGCTCGTGAACGGGTCCCGCCGGCGGGAATGGGGCTACCTTGTGTCTGCCCGTCTTAACATGATTTGAATTGTAGTTATTTTTTTTTTTGAACTTCCCCTCATTGTGGAAATGTTATATTTAATTCTAATAAAGTTGCGTAGGTTAAATCAGCTTGGCATCCAGCTTCCCACAAGATAGTATAAAAAACTTATTACAATGTAATTAATAGCTTCATAATAATATTGTAAAATGATTATTTTAAAAAGAGCAACTGCTGAGTTTCTTGCCGGCTCTTCTCAGCAGAATCCGCTTTCCGAACCGGTGGTAGAGTTATGACTTGTCATAAGAGCCACAGGTTGGCCTACGTGGCCTACTTTGAATAAACAAGGAGTAAGACACAGGTATACTGACTTGATCTCCGCGAGTGAGGGAAGCGAGCGGCCGGCACCGACGGCGGCGCGGCGCTCGCACGCTGCAGTCGTCCCGCTCGCACCAGCAGCCGACCCGCTCTGACGAGCACAAAACAGACTCGTATCATTTCTGTCCTTTGAGAGCTCCGCCACTGAACGCATTGGGATGCTAGATGAGTCAGAATGCTGTTGGGTTGCCCCGATTCTTGCTTTTAGATATTCACAACAGGATAGCCTTCGACAGCCATAACACCCGATGGTAAGTGATGATACAGTCTAAGTTGACAGCAGGCTAACTTGGAAAGGGAGTATGGCAGTATTCATTAAAGCTCGTGAATTGCAAGAACTATAACTAGATTTACACGAGCTTTGTTCTGATCTATGACGTCAGCAATCTATACTTCTTTAACTAATCACTGTCGAGGGGACTTCTTTAACAAGTGGATGAAATGTTTAATTGATGAAACTAACTCACCTGGGCATGCATGCTCATATGTTCCATGTACGCAAGTTCTTGGACAAATTCATCGGAGCAAAGTGAACATTTAAAGTCAGCACTTTCAAACTTTAATAGATCTTGTATTTTTGCCACCTGATCTACAATTGCTGGTTTCTTCTGGAGAGCTCTGAGAAGATCATCATCTAGTAGCTTTGCATCCAACATTATGCTATCATCAGAAATGTTTTCATCATGCAATGCATCAAGATCATTATTTAAATTGTAAGCATCACCATCATCTTCATTTATCTCATTATTGGCACTGTCAGCATTATCTTCCTCTTCATATATCATGTCCATGTCTTCTCTAATCACCATCAACTCATCACTTTCTTCAGTTTTCACTGCACCTGTGTCTATGGTTGTCTCTGATTCTGTCTGTTTGTCATCTGAGGTGTCTTCTTGTATGTGTAAGTCACAGAAGTCAGCTCCTAGTGTTGTCACCACCATGGGACTCTTTAGTCTGTGTTTTGTGCGATTTATCATTTTTATATGCCTCCTTGTTATCTGTTGAGAAATAGCTTTTGAGCAAATATTGAATACACTTTTGCTTATGGTCTATTGGTTGTAAAAAGTAGAATGATTGAATAATTGAATATTGCATAATATGTTCTTGAAAATACTGAATAAGTATAGTATCCTTGAGAATAGGTGTAAAACTGAAGCTCCGACAGTTTTTGAGTAAATCACACCTATAGTCTCAAGCCTATGTAGAATAGCCTGTACTGTATAGAAGCCTCAATAGCCCAACGGTTAAAGGTGCGGACTAAAAACTGAAAGGTCGCAGGTTCGAATCCCACCTGTTGCACTATTGTCGTACCCACTCCTGACACAAGCTTTCCGCTTATTTGGAGGGGAGAGGACGATATTAGTCAACTTCAAATAGACTAATATCTTTTTTTTTTTTTTAAATAGTTTTCATCAGAAACAATCAAACTCAACCCTAAGAATATTAGTGTGTGGCCCGTGGACTGTGTAGCGACTCAGTGCATAGGTACCTACTACACTTGCGTCGGTTGATCACAGGGATGTCACAATTAAACATGTTAAATCAAGTATCAGAATTGCAGAATCTGTTTTAGTAACTGGTGGTAGAGTCTTGACTAGTCATAAGAACCCTTGAACCACAAGTTGGTCTTAATGAAATAAAAATAAATTTATTTTAGTATTTGGATTGTATCTGAAGACGGGCCCAGGTAGAAGAAAGGAAGAAGTAAGAAAAGATAAAAACTCACCAATTCATGTTTCTCAACTAAGTCCATCAACAATGCCCGGACTCTCAAACTCTGGTCTCTGAATCGACTAAAGTTCATCAGTCTCTGAGCACATTGTACACAAAGTGTTTGCTTTAGGTTCCCTTGGTTGCACGGCTGAAACAACAAATGACATAAGTGGGACTGTTCCCAAGCTGGTGGTAAAATGTAAATCATGGTCTTTTTGTTGTTCTTGTGACTAAAATAACTTAAATAGTGAAAACATATCTTCCAAACAAACATCAATTTGCCACATTTATGAAAAATCATCACTTGACGTCAAAGTGCTTGACCAATTTGGCAGTTATGTTTTCCTTCATCTTTATCCACTAATAGACATCGACTGCTGAACAAAGGTCTTCCACAGGTCTTGTGCCGTCTTTATCCAGCACATACACTGAGTTGAGGTTGAGATTATTTTGAAAAGAGCAACTGCTGAGTTTCTTGCCGGCTCTTCTCAGTAGAATCAGCTTTCCGAACCGGTGGTAGATTCTTGACTTCTATAATATAATATAATTAATATATCATAATATATAATATAAATAATATATCATAAGAGCTACAAATTAAACTTTTGTATTGTATTTGTGGAGGGGACGCCTGCTAACGCCAGGCGGGTGATCAGTCCTACAAATTAAACTTACATGAAATGAAATAAAAAAATTTGAATTTACGTTGGTAACTTATAAATACATATCTGTAATACTATTAAAATTAAAAATTTGACAAAAACAACTTACCACATATCCCGTCAAATATTCATAGGCTTCTTCCAGTTTGTGTTTAGTCATGAGAAACATCCTATTGTCAGTGTCCAGGCACATCATGCACACCTGTGGATACACATGTGTTTGTATTCATGACATGACAGCCCTTGACTGAGATCTGACCCCATACTCCTAATCAGTTTCTACCCACCATCATGCCTGAACACTTAATCATTTGGTGGCACATCTTTGATGGTAGGGTGGTTCAGAAATTATAAATGTCTAAGTTGTGCCCACTCAGAATCAAGCCCTGGAACCCTAGATCATTTTAAGATCACAGCGCTTACCACTGCTCCAGGCAGGTAGTCAATATATTACTAGTTACTGTAACATTACCTAAAAATAATTGCTACAGAGTGTTGATGGCAATCACCTGGTGAGTCTCCTTCCACAATACACCTAGTGAGGGGTCTGCCAACACTGAGATTTCTGATGTGGGGTTACCACTCCAGCACCTCAGGACCCCTACAACCATCAAGTTCTTCAAACTATGAGCCTTGCCCATTTTCACTTTTAGCTTCTCTGAGCTATGTCAGTAACTAAAACTACTCACAACTACTAAAATTGTAAAAATACATTACATGGAAAAATCTTTACCAGCACTGTTGTAGGAATAGCTCCAGCATCAATTAGCCTCGAACCACTTTCTGTTACATGAATGTCGTCGTCCAGGAAGTGCTGCGAGCAGACCACAGCAGGGTCTGGGAGGGGCGCGCCCTGCCTGCCCAGGGCGCTGAGCCACGCCGCACGGAGACGCGCGTCACTCGGGAAGCTGGAAATTACAAAGTTGCATATTAACAGTCAGCTTGGCAAGCAGTTGCCCACATGATACAGATTCTGATAGTATAATAACTTATTACATGTTGATTACGACATTGATAGGTATTGCAACTGGCGAGTTTCCTGCCGGCTCATGACAGAACCTAGGAGGACTCCGCCAATCGCCATCCGCAGTCGAACATTGCAGTCAACTCGAATATACCTACTTACCCATGAAAACTAATCCGCCTCCCCTCCCGTGACGCCGGTACATTGTCTGCAGCATTTCTGCAGAAAGGCGCGCAACACCGCATCTTCAATTGTTAATTTGTTGGATTCGCCTCGAGGCTCGCGCGAAATTCGTCAGAGTCAAAACAAAAAAAGCATGTCGCACAAGCAAATGTAGCAAAATGTAGTCCCTGTCGCCTGGGAGTCGACCTTTTGCAGGATGACAGTTTCAAAACTTTACTTTAAAGTTGAACGTTGTATTTGAGCATGTATAGGGATCCGCAAAAAGTATCGATACTTGAGTAGTATCGATACTTGCGCTGCGATACCTAGTATTTTCGTACTCGATACTTTTGTTCCGATACTTTACTAGGTATCGATACTTTCTGATGTACTCGATACTTTTTACTTCACTATTTGATCCTGAATTTATATTACGGGAATCCCCGAATCTCCTAATCAGCGGCTATGTGTGGCCACTGGCCAGTTGAGTACTTTAATTGGATCTTGGTATTTTGAAATGGGATGATTTCTTGAATGATATCTTATGGTAGAAGACACAGTTTTGCCTGCGAAATTCAAATTTAATTTGGTTTTTCGCAATTTGTAAACTAATACGACGAAGTAGGCTTATGGCATTCTAATTGCGACAATGGCAGTATCATCTTCACAGGTTTATATAAAAATCTTTACTTGAAAGTGACCAGTTTAAGAAATTAATCAAAATATCGACTAATTTGTGAGTAACTCACGTCCAATTCAGTATTTTGATTAATTTCTTAAACTGGTCACTTTCCAGTAAAGATTTTTATGTAAACCTGTGAAGATGATAATTCTACTGGCGCAATTAGAAGGCCATAAGCCTACTTTGTCGTATTAGTTTACAAATTGTGAAAAACCAAATTAAATTTGAATTTCGCGGGCAGACTCGTGTCTTCCACCTTTTTTTTTTAGAAAACGTTTCATATTATTTACTGTTTGAACGTACCTATATTATGTATGACAATAACTTGTACGTGCTAATTATTAGGTAGGAATTTGTATAAACTTTAGGCAATTTAGTAACAAATTAAATTAATATTCTGGTAACAATTTAAATATGACCAAAAAGAGTAAATTTAATATATGACTGACTATAGGCACCAAGTTAGCTCGGAAGAGAAATTAATTTTATTATAATAATTTGATTATTGATTTCAACTGTGCTGATGCTAGTGTGAAAATCTAGAAACCAAAATGCCGCCTCCTGGTGGGAGCAGCGATGTCTGACTAAGTTTCAGAAAGGTTGACAAAACTACTGCAACCTGTAAAATCTGTTTTAAAGTGCTTAAAACGAGTGGGAACACGTCAATGGAGCGAGATGAAAACGGTGTACCCTAAATTATATACCATGGCCACCAAATACCTAATAATACCCGGAACATCAGTGCCTTCTGAAAAACTTTTCTCAAAGGCTGGGACTTTGATAACGTCTGCAAGAAACCGTCTCACCGGTTCACGCGTCAATAAATTATTATTTATGTCTGATTGTAACGAAAAAGACTGGGGGTTCACAAATTAAAGGGGTAGTAGTATTAAATATTTGTAATAATTGTTAAGTATTTTATTAGTATTCTTAGTACAGAATGTAGATGTTTTTTTTATTATTTTTGAATAAAGATTTTAATTAAGAATGTACTTTTTGAGATTTAAACACGTTTCCCGAGGCAAAGAGAAAGTACTCGATACTGAGTAGTATCGATACTTTTGATCCGATACTTTCATCGGTATCGATACTTTTGATACGATACTTGGCATCGAGTAGGTATCGATACTTTTAAAAATTTGCGGAACCCTAAGCATGTATAATATGTATGCATGTATAATATATACATTTAGGAATTTCTCCCCGCAGTGAGTAAATTGTATTCTGTGATTTTAACTTAAAATCAACCTCAACTTTTAGACTACTCTACAGTAAATCAAAAACAGGTAATTAATCACAGACTAAGTACTTTAAAGTTTAATTATTGCTCCAAAACGAAACAAAGATCAAAGGCATAGACCACGAACACTAGGATATCAAAGGTGTCAATCGGAGATCCTAGTCTTTGTTTCAAGCCTGTCGGTGATCAAAAACAAAAAATAAAGACAACACAAAATAAACACACAGATCACTATTAAAATTAGCAGCACAGAGTACTATCACAGAGTTATTTATATGGGAAGTAATAGGGTCATGGAACTAGGAATTAGGTATTCGGTATTCTATGTAGTACCACGGACAGAGAAAAACAAGGGAAGCACCAAAAGGCTTTGATCTTTGCCAGCCACATAACACCACAGAACATTATACAGCTGTACGTAGGCAGAGAATAGGTCCATTCTCAATCAACGCAGCTGTATATGAGCTGTTGGAATCTTGGACGTAATAAACAAACAGACCGAGTACTCGCAGCTGAAAAGCGAGCCGAGCGAGATAGTTAGTACAGAGTCCGTGTGTCCCTTTCTAACAGGGTGACAATAAGATTTTCGATATGTGAGACAAATTCAATCTTGCAATCTTCCTACTAATTAGTTTATGAATCTTGTTTTTTTTTTCGCCTGCGTTGTTTGGTCTACGCACGTTTTAGTGAGATTTTATTGGTTTTTCGGCGTTTTTTGTGAACTTTCACGGTGTAAAAAGTTGTTTTTATAGTATTTTAAGGTGTTACTAACCCTATTGGTGTTGGTAAGTTGTAATATTAGTATGTTTTAAACCAATCTCTCATAATGGAGACGGATCCTCCCAAAGAACCTCCCGACCCGGGAGCCCCTCCTGCATCCCGTAAACGTCAAGGAGAGGATGGGTCAGCCCCATCCGCAATCAAAAACACAGTTACGGACCCCAGTAAAATGAACCCCTCTGTACAAAATCTATACATCCATCCCTCTTTTACCAATGGCCCGAAATCATACTCCATTGACGACAAGGGTCCCTTCATCGTCCAGGTCTCTCGGGAAGTCGAAGACCCGGCCTCTGGAGCTTCCTTACGTGCTATTACATTTGGACAATTCCTCCACAAGCACAAGTTCTCTTCCATCTTAAATGACGGTGTTAAAAATATTGGACGAAACAAAATTACAGTGGAGTTTTCGACTGCAGCTGCAGCCAATAACTTTCTGGTCAGCGAAATCCTGACCCTATGCAAATACAAAGTGTCCATCCCTACTAACAATGTGACCAGAATGGGATTGGTGAAAGGCGTCCCGGTTGATTGGTCGATGGATGAACTCGTGGAGTCAATGGAGCTCCCTCCCGGCTGTGGTGTGGTGCTCAAAGCTCGGAGATTAAACCGTAAAACAATCAATGACAATGTTACCACCTGGGTGCCCACCCAGTCCGTTGTCCTAAGCTTTAGGGGGCAAATGCTTCCCAAAAAGGTTTATTCTTATCACACATCCCTCCCTGTTGAAACATATAATCTCCCGACGATACAGTGCCTGAACTGCTGTCGTTTTGGTCACACTAAAACGATCTGCAGATCAAAACCAAGATGCTTTAAGTGCTCTCAACCTCACTCAGGTGACTCCTGTGAAATAGGGAAGGAACAAGCCACTTGCCTACACTGCACAGGCAAACATTTGCCTCTGATAAGGTATGTCCTGAATTTTCGAGACAACATTCCATCAAGGTAGTAATGTCCCAGGATAATATATCCTATATGGAAGCTTCAGCTCAGTTCCCTCCTGTCCGGAGATCATATGCAGAGATGACGAAAGAGATGTTCAGTAGTCCTGCCTATTCAACCAAAAATCTTACTCGCCCATCAAACCCATCCCCAGTAAAGGCTTCCTACCGCCAAACAGTTTCCCGGTCCCCTCGTCCTCGTGCTCCACTAGGTAAGGGTTATGATAGAGGCACTCACCAGACTATTGTCGGTGATTGTCCTTCATCTCTCCCTAATGGTTGTGCTCTCAACAACAATCCCTCTCCTACCCAGACCCTACCTATGTTAGAACAATTATCCGCGCTCCTATTAAGCCTTGTCACTCCATGTAGTGACGTTCCTTTACCGTCCAACGTTGCCAACAACAATTCCCAACTTTTTAAAATTATCCAAAACGGCTCCAATAACCCTACTGCAATGGAACAGTAAAAGCCTACGTCCCAGAAAACATGAGTTATTCACTCTCATAAACCTGCATAATCCCGTCATTATTGCCATCTCGGAAACTTGGTTGATGCCTGGCTCCCGGTTCCGGGTGCCTGGTTTCTCCTGTTTAAGGGATGACAGGAGTGACGGGTATGCAGGCAGTGCCGTCCTAGTTCGGCACTCTCTTCCCTTTTCCCAAATCCCTCTTCCTCCACACAGCCAACAGATTAATGCTGTTGCTGTCCGTGCCCTGAATGTTTCTTTTATCTCTCTGTATATTCCACATCCCTCTCCCTCTCTTCTTCCTGAACTCCAATCTATCTTATCATCTACTCCAAGTCCTATCATCGCCCTGGGTGACCTTAACACTCACCACACCATGTGGGGGTGCTACGGCTCCGCTGTTGATTGACATGCTTGATGATGTAGGTCTCTGCATCCTCAATGATGGCTCTCCAACTCGCAGGGTATTCCCTAATCAGAACCCAAAAACTGCTGTGGATCTCTCTCTTTGTTCACCTAACCTTGCCTCCCAAATTTCTTGGAAAACCCTTCCATCATCTCACGGCAGTGATCACTTCCCCATTATTCTTTCTCTAAACAATAAGTCCCTCCCTTCTTATTCCCATGATCCCCACTTAAAATATAACCTTAAAAAAGCAAATTGGTCAGCTTATTCCCAATCTGTTGATTTCATGTTAGAATCCCTGCCAGGATTGGAATTTGATGGAAATGTTTTGTCTTGTTACAACCACTTTTTGAACTGTCTTAAATATTCGGCTGATTCCTTTATCCCCAAAAAATCCTCACCCAAAAAACATCTGCTTTCCTCTCCCTGGTGGGATGATGAATGCAGTGTTTTAGTTGGTCAAAGAACTTTGGCAGAAGAATCATATTCAAATTGTATGTCTCAGGACAATTTTATTAAGTATCAGAAGCTTGATGCCAAATTTAAAAGATTGGTGTCAAAAAAAAAAAAGAGCTAGCTGGACCCGGTTCTGTGAATCCCTTAGTCCCCGTTCCCCATCTTCAATTGTATGGACGAATATCAGGAAATTCCGCCGGTCCCTAAACCATACTGACCCTACATCCAATAATCCCTCTGATTGGCTTAGCAACTTTGCTGACAAACTGGCTCCACCTTATGTCCCTGATGCGGACCTATTTCTAAATTTCACGCCGGCTCCTACTTCAGATGATATGGATGCTCCCTTTTCTTCTTCCGAGTTACAAATTGCTCTTAATGGTCTAAAAGATTCAGCTCCAGGGGAAGATGGCGTTCCATACTCCTTTTTGACTAAATTAAATGACAAAGCTAAACTTCATTTCCTCAACATAATCAATAAATGTCTTGAAACAGGTACTATTCCTAACTCCTGGAAATCCCAAATAGTTATTCCCATCATCAAACCTGGTAAAAATCCCTTAGATTCTAATTCCTATAGACCCATAGCTTTGTCATCTACTTTAGCAAAAATAACAGAACATCTACTTAAAAATCGATTGGAATGGTTAATGGAAAGTAAGAATATTCTTCCCTCCTCCCAATTTGGGTTCCGGAAGGGTTTGAGTACTACAGACAGCCTCAGCATACTTACAACAGACATTCGGTTAGCCTTTACAAAAGGAGAGTACCTTGCGGGCGTTTTTCTTGACATCGCTTCTGCTTATGACAATGTCTTACTTCCGGTACTCAGGCAGAAAATGCAACAGCTGAGTATTCCGACGAGGTTAGTACATCTAATATGCAACCTGCTGTTCTGCAGGTCGATTGTGGTTAAGCATCGGACATCCTCTCTTCCCCCCAGACTTGTCTGGAAAGGTCTCCCTCAAGGCTCAGTCCTCAGCCCTCTGCTGTATAGCATATATACCCATGATCTAGAATTGTCTGTTAATAGTTTTTGTAATATCTTACAATATGCTGATGATATTGTCCTCTATCACAGCTCCGGCAGTGTAGAAGAAATATCCTGTCGCATTAATTCTGCTTTGCATTATCTAGGCCAGTGGCTGTCTGACCATGGCTTGTCCCTATCAGTGGGCAAATGTCAGGCAGTGGTGTTCACTAGGAAAAGATCCCTCCCCACCTTCCAGTTTTCATATGACGGTCAGCATATCCACCTTGCAGACAAGGCAAAATTCTTGGGTATCTACCTTGATTACCGCCTGACTGGAGTTGCCCATTCCGAACACATAATTAAAAAATGTGAAAAAGGCATTAATGCAATACGCGCAGTAGCTGGAGTCTGGTGGGGTGCCCACCCTTATTCTTTAAAATTATTATATAATGCCTTGGTAAGAAGTCACATGGACTACTGTTTGTTTGTATTAGATCCATTTAACAAATCAGCTGCTGAAAAACTTAACAAAATTCAATACAGGTGCCTCAGAATTATTCTAGGCGCAATGAAATCTTCCCCCACCAATGCCCTGCAGGTGGAATGTGTCGACCCTCCCCTAGCTATCCGCCGTCAGTACCTTTGTGATCGGTTTGTTAGCAAGATGCTTCAGCTATCATCCCACCCTCTTTGGCCTAGATTAACCCAACTATCGAAATTTCCATCATCTCGCAACTCCTCCTCATATCTAGTTGACAGTTTCCTTAAATATTCTAGCCTACCTCACCCCTTGTTAACTTTCCCACAAAACCCATTATTTTCTACTCCTTACAAAGCCTTGGTCTTCAATCCTCCTATTGTCACAGATATTGGTCTGATTAAAGGAGCCCCGGATACTAACACCAAATTTCAAAACTATATCAATCAAAATTGGTCAAATCATCTTCTTATCTATACTGATGCATCAAAGCTGTCTTCTGATGGCTGTGTTGGTGCTGCCTGTTGGGTTCCCAGGTATAAAATAATTTTAAAATTTAAATGTCCCCCCGAGTCTTCAGTGTTCACAGGAGAAGCCACTGCTCTATTGGAAGCAATCCTGTTTGCACTCTCCCATAACGTTCAACAAACTGTGATTTTGACTGACTCCTTAAGTTGTTTAATGTCTATAAAAGAAAATCCTTTTCGAAGCAAGTCAAGATTTTCCATTATTTTAAAAATCAGGGAGGCTTTATTCTCATGCAATCAAAAAGGATTGTCTATCCTGCTAGCCTGGATCCCCAGCCACTCCGGTATTCCTGGAAATGAGACTGTGGATTCCTGTGCGAAAACAGCTGTTGTCTCTGGTTCTCTTGATCATTTCCGAAACTTGGCACAAGATTTGTGTGCTCTTGCAAAAACTTATCTGAACCGATCTTGGACTTCATTCTGGAACAATTCAAAATCCATCAAGGGTAAATATTATGCCTCCATCCAGCCGGATATACCAAGCAGACCCTGGTTCTTCAAACACAGACATGCTGAACGCTGGGTCACCTCTACTATTTCCCGGTTACGTCTTGGTCACTCATGCACACCTGTTTTTCTAGCCAAACTCCGGATAAGGGATAGCTCTGTCTGTGAGTGTGGCCTGGATGAAGGTACTGTATCTCACATCCTCTTCAACTGTCCCAAACTTCTTCATCCTCTCTATGATGTCCTCCCCCCTAATGTCCCTCGTCCTGTAAATATAGAATATTTGTTAACATTTGTGTTTAGTCCATACTGTAGATTCCTATGTAAATATATAGAATGTAATAAAATTAAATTGTAGTATATTGTGTTTATCTCATGTATATATTGTACATAACAATTTATTGTGTCATTTGTTTTGTTTTAGGTGTGACTAACATTAAAAAAAAAAAAAAAACTACTCTTTACTACTTAGCTTATCAAAATTTTGTAACGTCTTACACCGCTCAACCTCCTTCGTGCATTCTCCATCAACGTGACACTGGCGAATCAACTAGTGCCCAGTTGGCACTACTAAAAGCCATTGCCTGGGAATTGAATTGAATTGAATTAGTTTATTATAAACTCAGTTATTGAAGTTTTTCATTAGCAATGGAAAATTTCTTAGGGATCAGGGATGGATTACGAAATAAATAATACAAATAGTACACGGTATCGATTTGTCAAGTCATAGTGAGTACATTGCTAGATATTATAATGACTGGTCATGTGTAGATAATGTGATAAATTCATCACTTTCTCTGGATATTAATCATAATAGCTGGCCAAAGGCACCTAAAGTAATAAATACAGCCCCACTTCCCTTCCCGCGCCTTATTCCGTTGCCGCACGATCGGTATATTTACCAAAATCTTAGGTTAGGTCAGGGTTGTACAAAAATATTCAGGTGTCCACTTTGCAGGGCACTTAGGTTCTATTGGTTTGAAATGAAAAATTAAAATAATGAAAATTGTAATAATAGTACAAAAGTAAGGAATAAGGAACCATCGTAATCGGCATCGGCATCGTACGTACTCGACCCATCACGCAATACAAGAATTTAAAAATTCATGGTCAACATAGTTGTAGATTTAGCGTTCAAGTTTTAACGGGCTGCCGCTCAAAAAAAAATAGACTAGATAAAAATTTATATTTTCTTTTTTGTTAAGGAATATATCTATCGAAATTAAAGCGATTAAATGCGGCGACTTAAAAATGTTAAAATAAAATTAAAACATAACATAAAACATAACTGAGTTTTTTGAGCCAACATTTTTGATCAAAATCATTTTTTTAGGCTGGCAAGATGAAAGAACGAGACACATGGCCTCCGTTCTCGGACGAAGAATCAATGGACTTGACAGACGCGTATACCCGAAAGGGACAAATATAAAGTACTTCAAAACGCAGGGCTACCATGTCATTAAAAAATTTCCCCAATTTCATAGAGCAACCTTTCCATGGAATTAGGAATTGAACTTTCCCTAAAAAAACATACATCGATAACAAAATTAATATTAGACATTTTATACAAAATTCGCAGCTCTACTATGGAGTTTGTATAAAAGGTCGATTTTTTTAATTTTTTTTACAGTTTATGCTTTCAAAGGGAATAATAATACTTTCCCTAGTTGCTCAGAATCATGGTACTGCCCTCGTAAATGAAAACACAAAAGTTACTGTGTTTTCAATGACGAGGGCAGAGTATGAATACATTGTTTTCGGGCCAGTGTCTATGGTCATCTATATATATATATCACCTACATATAGTGTTATACATACCTATTATTATACAGCTGCAAATCCTAACTGACTGACATAGTAATTTGTTCCCAAAGATGGTAATAATGATATAGGAGGGTTTGATTTGCGATGAAGCAAATAAAAAAACTGAAGAAATCAGTTTATTTATTGTCCCTTAAATAAAATAAGTTTTGTGTAGGTTCATATTCCTAATGTTATCATTGTTATGAACTATTGTTTTAATTGCATAATGAATTCGTACATTTAAATATTTTTTACAAATTGCTTTTAATAATAGCGAATAATGGGTCAAATCTGTAAGATGAATTTTCTAAAGCAGTTTTCATTAAAATGCTTAGAACAAATGCGGGTGTTTTTTCCAGGAGTCCAATGTCTTCGACCTCTTGATGTTATCCACAAGTCACGAAGTGCAGTATTTTTTGTAAACCTGAAACATAAAATCACAATATATGAATGATGACTGAATTTTTATAAAAATGGAATATACACTTCGTTATTGTTTATAAGTGTAATATTACCCACAATTATGGGTAACTTTAACTCTTAACTACTGGTATCCCTAAAATAGGAATAACCCGATAAAATTTAAAATTACGTACAAAATGGCGGCATGACATTGATATTGCTAGTGTTTGACGATTGGTTGTGTATTACTAAACTTAATCGGTTAGTACTAAATTTTACAATAAGAATTTGAGACATTTCATAATTATTTCTGCATATTAGAAACCTGATATTCTGTAATCTAACGAAATCTTTAATTGTTTGTAGTGTCAAGTAGGAAACAACAAAACAAATCATACTTACGAATGAAAGGTTATGTTTCTTATTTTGCGCTCGCTACGACCGTTACAGCCGATCACACAGCAGTGCACCATAATTATAGCTTTTATACACCTTCAACACTCAATTTAAAACGGAAAACTAAATAAAAACTTGTAATAATCGCATTAAATTACTATCACAAGAGGCACACATCAGATTTGTTGGGCACAGATGACAACTGTGCCCAACAAAAAAAGCTAAACTATGACAAAGACAAAAAAATATGTTTTTATCTTTATCACTCTTCACAGCTTTCCATACATCTTTCTTGCTCTAACAAGGTATTATTATTTTGATGCCAGGTCCATTGATTCTTCGTCCGAGGCCTCCGTTATTACTATCCCTCTCGGCTCGGATTAGCCTCTGTGTAATGCGCAACAGGAAATATACTTTATCTACTTGCTATAAGGTTCATTTTCGTAAATACAAATTTTCCGAGTTATCACTCCTGTTTGTATATCAACTTCATGGTTGGAATACGTTCCTTAGAATAGAAACACTACGGTGTTTCTATACTCTTTGCTAGTATCCTAGTGTTCGTGGTCTATGATTTCGCTTTAAAACCAAAGTTTAAAACTAAAAGTGAAGTGAAGTGAAAAACTAAATAATAAATACTGATAAAAATGTTCAAAACATTATAAAACTGTTGAAAATAGTGGTCCCGAACGTCAAACGTGTCATTTAGTTTATTAGTTGTTTTTATTTTATTCTTACTAAGAGGTTCACGGGGTAGGTTCGTCTCAGCAGACGAAGGTCGAGACTCGAGCCGCGAGCGAGACTCCAGGCGTGTTGAAGATGCGGTGTTGCGCGCCTTTCTGCAAAAACGCTCTAGACAATATGGGAGCACCAGGGGAGGATGGGCGGTGTATAAGTTTTCATAGGTAAGTAAATTTTGAATTAATTAACCAACGAACCTTCTTCTTAGTTCGAAGTTCTATAGGCACATAGTTCTAAGAGATGATGGTCGTAGGGGTCCCAAGGTGCTGGAGTGGCGGCCCCTCTCTGGGTAGCGCAGTGCTGGCAGACGCCCGCTAAATGGGGCGACGACATCAAACAAGTCGCAACGAGCCACTGGAGTCAGGTGGCGCAAGAACGAGGCCCGTGGAAGTCCATGCAAAAGACCTTTGTCCAGCAGTGGACGTCTATCGGTTGACAGAGAAGAAGAAAAACCTTTATGAACCGATAGAAGTCCACTGTTGAACAGACAGAAACAACAAGGTCTCTTGCATGGACTTTGACAGGCCTCGGTCTTGCACCTTCATTCAGCTGCCCCTGGGACTCGTTTGATATCATCAGTCCTAGTGGTGGGGTCTGCCAACACTGCAATTGCCAGTATGTGGTCGCCACTCCAGCACCTTGGAACCCCAATGACCATCAAAATTAATGTAACTAAAACAAAATTATTTTGCTATAATCTGCCAAACAAGAAAGAATCTGCAAATAAGTTATAGAGCTTTAAAGTTTCCCGTTAGACAGAAAGAGCGCTACTCGAATCTTATTATGGGGTAAAGCAGCCAATATTGGAAAAATTTTTGTATTGCAGAAGAGGGCAATTCGCGCAATATATAATTTAAAACCGCGGGATTCACTTCGAGAAAAATTTAAAGAAATAGGCATTCTTACAGTAGCTTCACAATATATTTACAACAATATAATATTTGTCAGACAAAACATCGTGAATTACAAAAAAAAGGGTGATTTACACGATAGGCAAATTAGAAATCCAAACAGGCTCGTGATTCCTCGATGTCGCCTCAAGAGGGTCCGAAAGACATTTGTGGGAATGGGCGTAACGTTTTATAATAAAATTCCACAGTCGATCTTAGACTTGCCTTTACACAAGTTTAAGAAATCAGTAAAAACTAATCTCATGAAAAGCATATTATGCAATTGAAGACTATTTAGATGATAAAAAAGCGTGGACATAATTCTTTCCAGCGATTCATGAGACAGCAGGTGGTAATTGAACTGTTTAACTATTCTATTGAATGTAAACTTATTTTGAAAAGAGCAACTGCCGAGTTTCTTGCTGGTACTTCTCGGCAGGAACGGCATTCCGAACCAGTGGTAGACTCATCGACGATTCGAAAGCACTTGTAAAAAAGTTTATTTGAATAAAAAACATTTCTATTCTATTCTATTCTATTCTACTCAAGTGTGATGTCACAATTCACCAGCTCCTTACAAAATTTTGTTTTAGAAAGAGACAGTCACAGTAAAACAGCTTATAAATCCAAAACTAGTAAAGATATTTAAAAAAGAGAAATAGCATTGTGTTATAACATGTAAAAATGTTATCTACACACATCAAAAGTGTCTAGGGATCAAGCATTTTTATGCGGATTTCTTGAGATTGAGATGTGGCTTTGTAATAAATTTATGATTTTATAAATTTATATGGATCCTTTTTGGTGCATTTCATAATTTGAATCAGGAACTGTCAATCAAATTCGAGTAAAAGATGAAAATCAGCTGTCAATATTTTCCCTATAAAAACATACAACGCATTGAAGACATTATTAGTGCTACTGTTTCCCTACTACTGATTAAAACCAACGTTATTATGGAGCGGCGACGTCATTAAAGCAGGGAAGAAATGCTCAGAGCCGTGGGAATGATAGAAGCTGGTTCCCGGCAACGTACTGTGGCTTTAGCTCTGAATACAAGTCAGAGTGTTATCAGTCGACTTTGGACACGTTACCGAAGCACTGGTACCGTGGCTGAGCGCCATGGAGGACGGTATCGCTGCACGACACGGAGACAAGACCGATACATTCAAATCTTAACTCGAAGAGCTCCAACAATAACCGCCATGATGTTAGCCGTGAGGCTTCATCACTCTTCAGGAAACTTAATTAGCGACCAAACAGTCAGAAACCGCTTGCATGAAGTGAACCTTCATTCCCGAAGACCGCTACGGGTACCACCTATAGCAATGCACAATCGTAGGATTCGATATCAATGGGCTCTTGAACACAGAAATTGGGCAGAAGAACAATGGCGTTTCGCGTGCTTTTCTGATGAGTCTCGTTTTGGTATGAGACCGGATACAGGACGTATACGACACTGGAGAACCCCTGGACGCCAACAGCGATTAAAATCCTGCCAGGAAGTCCATCTTTATAGTGGTGGAACCATCATGGTATGGGCGGGTATTTGGATCGGCGGAAGAACTGAGTTGATTTGGATCAGAGGCAACCTCAACGCTCAAATTTATGCTGAGACGATTGTATCAGACGTCATCGTTCCTCTACAAGTGCAAATCGGTCCCTTATTTCAGTTAATGCATGATAATGCACGACCGCACACCGCAAGAGTTGTAAGACAGACTCTCGCCGCAGCTAACATCAATGTCCTGCCCTGGCCTGCTCAGTCGCCAGACTTGAACCCGATTGAGCATGCATGGGATATGCTACAGAGAAGCGCTCTACCGAATATGGAGGGTATCCAGTGGCAAGAAGACCTTTTTTTGTTGTTGCAACGAACATGGGCGGCCATTCCACAGCGTGATTTGGATGAACTCATTTTGAGTATGCCAAACCGATGTTCTTGTGTTGTTAGTGTTCGCGGTAGAAACACGGATTATTAATTGTTTAAGTTACCCAATACAATTTTAAAGAAAACTGTTATTTCAGTCTTTTTTTCGAACTTTAATGTTAGTGGTTCAAATGTCAAAAATCCCTTTATTAGGAAAATGGCAAATTTCTTTATTAATGCAAAGGTGACTTGGTTTATCGTTACTGTGACAAACGAAAACACTTTATTTGATGAATCCTTAAAGAAAATTTTAATTAATATCAATCAGGAGAAAAGTTATTGCAAAAATATATGTTGATCCCTAGACACTTTTGATGTGTGTATATATATAAAAGAAAGTGGTGTTAGTTACACTATTTATAACTCAAGAGCGGATCAACCGATTTGGCTGAAAATTGGTGGAGAGGCTAAGAACCAGGAGACGGACATAGGATACTTTTTATCCCGTACGATCGCGTTTCGTCAAGTCACTATAAAACGTGGTATAACAAAAACGCATCTGACATGGAATAACAAAACGCAAATGACACTGGAATAACAAAAAGTAAATGACAGCTAAACGTAATTTTGTCTTTGGTTAAGTATGGTAAAAAATTTGACAATTATAAAAATGATAGCTAAACGTAGTTGATAATATCATCAGTAATATGTTTTATCTTTGAATCATCATTAACAATGCCGCGAGCAAGACGATCAAATGTTTCCTGCTACAAAGCTACGGATTGACGTGATTTATTGGATAGGTATAGTTGAGAACCTGGAGGGTGACTAAGATTTCCCGCGGGAAGTTATGAAATAAATCCACGCAGACGAAGTCGCGGGCATCAGCTAGTTTTAAATAAATAAAAAAATATCAGTCAAATACCAAATTCGCTCCTACAATAGGCCATCCTCATATAATATTGCATTCTATTGCTAACACCCCATGGTACATAACCAACGAAAAACTCCACCAGAACCAGAATATACTCACAGTAAAGGAGGAAGTTCGGGGGCTAGCACAAGCTTATGAGGCTTCAAATACATCTGAATGCATTCGCAAGCAAGATCTTGATCGATGACTAGAATAGAATAGAATAGAAATATTTTTTATTCAAATAAACTTTTACAAGTGCTTTTGAATAGTAGATGAATCTACCACTGGTTCGGAATGCCCTTCCCGCTGAGAAGAACCAGCAAGAAACTCAGCGGTTGCTCTTTTCAAAATACTTTTACAATATATTTAATAGATATTATTCTGTGTATGCAGAGTTTCCACAATGGGGGGAGTTCCACAAAAGCTTACGCAATTATTTCTAATTATAATTCAACACATGTTAAGACGGGCAGACAGAAAGTAGCCCCATTGCCACTGATGGCACCCATTCACGAGCATGACGCATGACCCAGCCATTGCTTCGCTCAACCATATTTGAGGGATCGTAACAACCCGCATCACACGACACCACCACAGAAATGTTAAAGAGAGTGTGACATACTTAGGCTACCCATCTTAAGGCATCGAATTGAAACTAATATTCAAATCAAATACTCATTTTAAGATATGATTTGAATACAAGCAAGATCTTGATCAATGACTCCAAGGTGCCTGAAAAAGAAACAAATACTAGGCCTGAACAAGCAAGAGGAAGAGGATCTGCCTCTACACAAGACGCTAGTCTGCTCAACTCATTTGCTTTGAAGAGTCCTGGGACTGATTGCAGATCTTACTGGAAAAAAATATTAGCCAACCTCAGGCAATTTTTAACCAACTTCAAAAAAGCCGGCCAAGTGCGAGTCGGACTCGCGCACCGAGGGTTCCATACTCCAAAAGTAAAAGTAAAACGATAATATTATATTAATTTGCTTATTTATCATTAACTTTGTTTGTAGAGGTTTAATGTTAATATGAAAAAAAAACTATGCTACTTAGAGCGTTGGTTTTGTTTTTCCTGTAAAATATACATAAACCTCTATTGAACATAATTATTTCAGATTTTTCGATTGGTAAACTTCGGAGATAAGGGGGGGGGGGGGGGGACGGTATTTTTTTCAACATTTTGGCTGATTACTCAAAAACTATTATATATAGAAATAAATAAAAAACTGTTTTAGAATGCACAAGTAAAGGCCTTTCATATGATACCCCATTCGGTATAATTATCTTACTTTGAAATTTCAAACCCCTGATTTTCCCCCTTTTTTAATTAAACTAAAATAATTTTCGCGTTGATTTTATTTTTCCTGTAAAATATACATAAACCTCTATTGACCATAATTATTTCAGATTTTTCGAATGGTAAACTTCGGAGATAAGGGGGGGAACAGTATTTTTTTCGACATTTTGGCCGATTAATCAGAAACTATTATATCTAGAAATAAATAAAAAACTGTTCTAGAATGCACAAGAAAAGGCCTTTCATATGATACCCCACTCGATATAGTTATCTTACTTTGAAATTTCAAACCCCCGATTTCCCCCTTTTTTAATCAAACTAAAATAATTTTCGCGTTGCTTTTATTTTTCCTGTAAAATATACATAAACCTCTATTGACCATAATTATTTCAGATTTTTCCATTGGTAAACTTCGGAGATAAGGGGGGGGAACGGTATTTTTTTCGACATTTTGGCCGATTAATCAGAAACTATTATATCTAGAAATAAATAAAAAACTGTTTTAGAATGCACAAGTAAAGCTTTCATATGATACCCCACTCGATATAGTTATCTTACTTTGAAATCTCAAACCCCCGATTTTCCCCCTTTTTTAATCAAACTAAAATAATTTTCGCGTTGCTTTTATTTTTCCTGTAAAATATACATAAACCTCTATTGACCATAATTATTTCAGATTTTTCGATTGGTAAACTTCGGAGATAAGGGGGGGGGGGGGGAACGGTATTTTTTTCGACATTTTGGCTGATTAATCAAAAACTATTATATATAGAAATAAATAAAAAACTGTTTTAGAATGCACAAGTAAAGGCCTTTCATATGATACCCCACTCGATATAGTTATTTTACTTTGAAATTTCAAACCCCCGATTTCCCCCTTTTTTTTAATAAAACTAAAAATAATTTTCGATTTGTCTTTATTCCAATGATTTTGGGCCACTATTATACACAACTATGCCAAATTTCATGTCGATATCTTTAACAGTTACTGAAATAATCGACTGTGACAGACGGACGGACGGACGGACAAAGTCTCACCATAAGGGTTCCATTTTTACCATTTTGGTATGGAACCCTAAAAAGGAGGAGGTTCTCAATTTGTTGGAATCTTTTTTTTATATTTTTTTTATGTATGTTCAAGACGCCTGAACTGATTTAGAAAATTCTTTTTTTGTTTCAAAGGGTATACTTCCCAGGTGCTCCCATTGAAATTTGATCGAAATCAGTCAAGTGGTTTTTAAAATATCAAGAATAAACTATATCCTTTGTATATATAGGTCGCGGCACGAAAGTCTAGCGCTGAATAAAATAGCTGCGTATGGGGTACTGTCGCGCAACCAATGACGACGGCCGGAATGCGACTGGAGAGCCAATCAGCGCCATGGTACCTTATTTTCGACTTCTGCCCAATAACGGTCACCGCTAGACTTTCGTGCCGCTACCTATACTGGCGCTGGCTTTACGCTTTGAACTTTGCGAGATGGTCTCATAAAAACTTCGGGCTAAACATCCTCAATGCTGATGATGCAGGGTTACTGTCCACCTAAATTGTGGTGATTTACTAACCGAAATTGTGCAAAGTAACACCTGCTTCTGTGGAAGTTCGTATTTTGATTACATATGTATTAATTTCCAGCTTCCCGAGTGACGCGCGTCTCCGTGCGGCGTGGCTCAGCGCCCTGGGCAGGCAGGGCGCGCCCCTCCCAGACCCTGCTGTGGTCTGCTCGCAGCATTTCCTGGACGACGACATTCATGAAACAGAAAGTGGCTCGAGGCTAATTGATGCTGGAGCTATTCCTTCAACAGTGCTGGTAAAGATTTTTCCATGTAATGTAGGTATTTATAGTTGTGTGTAGTTTTAGTTACTGAAATAACTCAGAGAAGCTGAAGTGAAAATGGGCCGGGCTCATAGTTTGAAGAACTTTATGGTTGTAGGGAGGTTGCTCTTTTGAAAATATCATGTTGTACAAAGGGCACTTTGACTGTCTCATAAATTGCTGGAGTGAGCTATATCCACACTTTTTTATCATTTAAATAATTATCAATTATAACTCTCTAATTAAAACTAATACGATTTTTTCATGAGAATAGTTTTAATGGATTACTTACACTTACAATCAATGGAATAACCAGAAAAAATCTAGTGCAAAACGCACCGTTCGCCCTGAACACCGTCGTTTCACCAAGTATAGTAGAAACAAACAAAAAAAAAGTATAGACAGGCATTATTTATATTCAAAAATGCACTTTAAGTATTTATTAAGTTTTAAATATTTATGTTATCTTTACTGACTGTGTAACTGAGTAAACTGTGTAATTCTAACTATAATTTCTATAGATTCTATGCATAAGTTTTATAACCACTGTGTACACATATTAAGGTTTGTTACCTGGAACCCAAATCTGATGTTATTGTATTACGTTTATATTTGGTTGCAACCTGTATTGTGTACCTTTTCAATAAATAAATAAAAAACACATCTTCAACACAAACACTACACAAATATTTCATAACACACTCGACGTATGTTCCGCTCAGATATATGCTCATGAGCATTATTTTTTATTCGATGACAAGCTAGTCCTTGACTGCGATGTCACCCAATGGTGAGTGACGATGCAGTCTAAGATGGTAGCGGGCTAACTTGGAAGGGGTATGGTAGTTAACATTCCACCCATATCCCTAATCATGATAAGCATGATCGGGAGACGTTGACTCCACAATGCGATTAAGCGTTTGGACACAATGGCGTGTAAAAACCGATTGGGAGTATGGGTTTAATTAAAACTGCCACACCCCCTTCCCAGTTAGCCTGCCAGGTGAGATCTCAGTCAAGGGCCGTCATGTCATGAATACAAACATATGTGTATCCACAGGTGTGCATGATGTGCCTGGACACTGACAGCAGGATGTTTCTCATGAGTAAACACAAACTGGAAGAAGCCTATGAATATTTGACGGGATATGCTGTAAGTTGTTTTTTATCAAATTTTTAATAATACTACAAAGACGTATTTATAAGATACCAACGTAAATTCAAAATTATTTATTTCATATCATGTAGGTTAAATTGTGGCTCTTATGACAGATCAAGAATCTACCACCGGTTCGGAAAGCTGATTCTACTGAGAAGAGCTGGCAAGAAACTCAGCAGTTGCTCTTTTCAAAACAAAAATGTTATAATGTTGTTATCTCAGCGAGTCACGAAGCTGAAGCGGAAATGGGTGGGCATGTAGTTTGAAGAACCACATGAGTAAGGTAACAGAGTGGAAGCTACATACAAACGGCTCGCCGCGGGCTCACCCATACATAGCGCAACGCTGTGTGCGTGAGCTCTCACCGACACATTCACCGACACGCCGCTCAGGGTCAAACCGGTCCACTCAGGGTCAGAACGTAAGGGCTGACGGTCGTGCGTTTATTGGAAATAAATAGACGAAGAGTGAGTGATTTAGATTTATTTTTGTACTTAGTGTAAAAATGCCAAACTCTTGCACAGTTTGTTTAAAATAACCCAAAGACAATAAGGACATTTCCTTTTTTTATGTCTGAGAGATAAAGAGAAGTAAGTACTTTTTTATACGTATAGGTAGGTATCAAATTAATTAATAAATAATATTAAAATTCTTTGTTATTCGACCGATTTCGTTTAAAATCGATATTTGGGCTTCCCTTGGGTCAAGAAAGAGCAAATGGATGCCAAAATTTTAAAGTCACCGCCATATTTAAATTCTTTGTTATTCGACCGATTTCGTTCAAAATTGATATTTAGGATTCCCTGGGGTCAAGAATTAGGAAATGGGTTCCAAAATTTTAAAAAGTCACCGCCATATTGAAATTCTTTGTTATTCGACCGATTTCGTTTAAAATCGATATTTGGGCTTCCCTTGGGTCAAGAAAGAGGAAATGGATGCCAAAATTTTAAAAAGTCACCGCCATATTGAAATTCTTTGTTATTCGACCGATTTCGTTCAAAATCTATATTTGGGCTTCCCTGGGGTCAAGAAAGAGGAAATGGATGCCAAAATTTTAAAAGTCACCGCCATATTGAAATTCTTTGTTATTCGTCAGATTTCGTTCAAAATCGATATTAAGGCTTCCCTGGGCCATTATTTGTGAAACAACATTAATTGTGAAGTTATGGCAAAAATACTGATGTTCATTAAAAAAAATCGTTTCTTTATATTTTTGTTAATTTAAGTATTTTTTGTTCAAGTTCAGAATATAACTGAAATTATACATAATTATACAAACTTTAAAATATTTTTATTTTTTCCTTAAATTGTTGACATGCATCAGGTGACAACCCTAGCAGAATAGGTATACTTCTTCGACCTTGTTAGGAAGCTTCCTCTCTGTTCGGAATATTTACTCGTGTGGAAGAACTGAGTGTTTGGGGTCTAACTCCTAACAACGGGAAGAGAAGTGTATGCGCTGGATAAAGACAGCATAAGACAGCTTTGTTCAGCAGTCGATGTTTAGTGGATAAAGATGAAGAAAAACGTAACAGCCAACAGGTCAAGCAGTTTGACGCCAAGTGATGATTTTTCATACATGTGGCAAATTGAATTGAATATAATATTGTCACTATTTATGTGATGTTAGCAACAAGAATAACAAAAAGAACTTAATCATTGACCACCAGCTTGGGAACAGCCCCAATTATGTCATTTGTTGTTTCAGCCGTGCAACCAAGGGAACCTAAAGCAAACACTTTGTGTACAATGTGCTCAGAGACTGATGAACTTTAGTCGATTCAGAGACCAGAGTTTGAGAGCCCGGGCATTGTTGATGGACTTAGTGGAGAAACATGAATGGGTGAGTTTATCTTTTCTTTCTTGATTCTTCTTCCTTTCTTCTAGCTTAATAATTATTTATTTCATGAAGACCAACTTGTGGTTCATAAAGGGTTCTTATGACTAGTCAAGACTCTACCACCAGTTACGAAAGCAGATTCTGCAATTTTGATTCTTGACTTAACAGTCCTATGAACTTAGTCAGCATTCCGAACCAGTGGTAGAACCGTTCCTGCTGAGAAGTACCAGCAAGAAACTCGACGGTTGCTCTTTTCAAAACAAGTCCACAGTACAATAGATACTATGCTATGTATGCAGTGTTTCCACAGTGAGGGAAAGTTCCTACTTACAATTCAACAAATATTAAGACGGGCAAACAGAAAGTAGCCCCATTCCTGCCGGTGGAACCCGTTCACGAGCATGACGCATGACCCAGCCGCTGTTTCGCTCAACCATATTTGAGGGAACGTAACAACCCGCACACACGACACCATAACAGAAATGTTTAAAGAGTGCGTGACATACTTATGCTACACTTATGCTACCCATGTTAAGGCATCGAATTTAATACTAATATTCAAATACTCATTTTAAGACATGACTTGTATATTCGATTATCCAATCTTCCTACTTTATCGACCCTTAGACCCAATGACCATCAGTATCATATAATACTAATTTTATAAATAAGAAAGTGCGTTTATTTGTTGGTTTGTCCTTCAATCACGCCGCAAAAGAGCTACGAGAGTGACGTAGGCTACTTTTAATCTCGGAAAATCAGAGTTCCCGAGGGATTTAAAAGACTTAATCCTCGCGGACGAGGTCGCGGGCATCAGCTAGTGTTGAATACTTTCTCAAAAATCATTTCTCAACAGATAACAAGGCTGCATATAAAAATGATAAATCACACAGAACACCAACTAAAGAGTCCCATGGTGGTGAAAAACCTTGGGGCTGACTTCTGTGACTTACACATACGAGAAGATACATCAGAAGACAAACAGACAGAATCAGAGACAATTATAAACGAAGGTTTAGTGAAAATTGAAGAAAGTGATGACCCTTTGGTGATTAAAGAAGACATGGATGTGATATATGAAGACGACGATTATGTCAATAGTGATTTTGTTGGTTTGCACGAAGCAAACGTTTCTGATATGTTAAAGTTTGAAAGTGCTGACTTCAAATGTTGGCTTTGCTCTGAGGAATTTGTCCAAGAACATGCGTATAGGGAACATATGCTCATGCATGCTCAGGTGAGTTAGTTTCATCAGTTAAGGTGGAAGACACGGGTCTGACCGCGAAATTTAAATTTAATTTGGTTTTATCGCAATTTGTAAACTAATACGACAAAGTAGGCTTATGGCCTTCTAATTGCGCCAGTGGAATTATCATCTTCACAGGTTTACATAAAAATCTTTACTTGAAAGTGACCAGTTTAAGAAATTAATCAAATACTGAGTTGGACGTGAGTTACTCACAAATTAGTGGATAGCATCTTCGAATAAAGTATCTTCGAATAATGCAACTCATATAATCACGACCGAACCTCACAAGTTCGATTGATCATATATTATTTGTTGTTATAGTGGCAATAGAAATACACAATATGTGAAAATATCAACTGTCTATCTATTACGGTTTACGAGATACAGCCCGCTGACAGACGCACGGATGGACGGACGGACGGACGGACAGCGGAGGCTTAGTAATAGGGTCCCGTTGGCACCCTTTGGGTATGGAGCCCTAAAAATACCACAACTCAAAAATTAAATTAAAATGAACTTTATGTCAAAGCCGACAGAGTTTAAATTGTTAAAAATGGACGAGTTCTGGGACATATTGACGGTAATTAGGACAAATCTGACGGATACTGGTACAAATCACTCATTTTTGTATTTTTTAAATATTTAATAACATTATCTTGACTTCATAATTAAAAAAGCCGGCCAAGTGCGAGTCGGACTCGCGCACCGAGGGTTCCGTACTCCAAAAGTAAAAGCAAAACGATAATATTATATTAATTTGCTTATTTATCGTTAACTTTGTTTGTAGAGGTTGTTTTATATAAAATAAATAATATATAATATCTATATATATAAAAGAAAGTGGTGTTAGTTACACTATTTATAACTCAAGAACGGATGAACCGATTTGGCTGAAAATTGGTGGAGAGGTAGCTTAGAACCAGGAGACGGACATAGGATACTTTTTATCCCGTACGACCGCGTTTCCGTCAAGTCACTATAAAACGTGGTATAACAAAAACGCATCTGACATGGAATAACAAAACGCAAATGACAGTGGAATAACAAAACGTAAATGACAGCTAAACGTAATTTTGTCTTTGGTTAAGTATGGTAAAAAATTTGACAATTATAAAAATGATAGCTAAACGTAATTGATAATATCATCAGTAATATGTTTTCTCTTTGAATCATCATTAACAATGCCGCGAGCAAGACGATCAAATGTTTCCTGCTACAAAGCTACGGATTGACGTGATTTATTGGATAGGTATAGTTGAGAACCTGGAGGGTGACAAAGATTTCCCGCGGGATGTTATGAACTAAATCCACGCAGACGAAGTCGCGGGCATCAGCTAGTTGTTAATATAAAAAAACTATGCTAGTTAGAGCGTTGGTTTTATTTTTCCTGTAAAATATACATAAACCTATATTGACCATAATTATTTCAGATTTTTCGATTGGTAAACTTCGGAGATAAGGGGGGGGGAACGGTATTTTTTCGACATTTTGGCCGATTACTGAAAAACTATTATATCTAGAAATAAATAAAAAACTGTTTTAGAATGCACAAGTAAAGGCATTTCATATGATACCCCACTCGGTACAGTTATCTTACTTTGAAATTTCAAACCCCCGATTTTCCCCCTTTTTTAATCAAACTAAAATAATTTTCGCGTTGCTATTATTTTTCCTGTAAAATATACATAAACCTCTATTGACCATAATTATTTCAGATTTTTCGATTGGTAAACTTCGGAGATAAGGGGGGGGAACGGTATTTTTTTCGACATTTTGGCTGATTACTCAAAAACTATTATATATAGAAATAAATAAAAAACTGTTTTAGAATGCACAAGTAAAGACCTTTCATATGATACCCCGCTCGGTATAGTTATTTTACTACAATCCCCCGATTTTCCCCCTTTTTTAATAAAACTAAAAATAATTTTCGATTTTTCTTTATTCAAATGATGTTGGGCCACTATTATACACAACTATGCCAAATTTCATGTTGATTGCTTTAATAGTTACTGAAATAATCGACTGTGACAGACGGACGGACGGACGGACGGACGGAGAAAGTCTCACCATAAAGGTTCCATTTTTACCATTTTGGTACGGAACCCTAAAAATTATAGTTAACATAAATATGATTAAATCAGCATTCTTGTCATGTTATTTGTTTTGCTCTAAATTCATCAACTGTAATAATATGAGAAAGCTGCAAAGATAGCCAAGTTCATAAACTGACGATTATTAGGACATTTCCCTTACGGAACCCTAAAAATATCGAATAATAATGAGCTTGACCAATGTTCTCTCCCCTCCAAGTAAGAGTGAGATATGTCTTAGGAGTGGGTACGACAAATGGGTACGACAATAGTACAACGGGTGGGGATGGAACCGTTTACCATTATTCAGAGGTCCGATTATTAATCTATAGTTATTCCATTGATCATAATCGGATTCGACGACATGACATCGTCTGAGTAAAATAAATCACTGCCTCGTTGGTCTATTGGTTAGCTTGTTCGACTGCGGATGAAGAGGTCCCGCGGGTTCGATTCCCGGGTCGGGCCGTTAAAAAAAAATGTATTTGGTTTTTCTGCAAAGAAATTCTCAGTACTAGCCCGGAGTTAGGAAGTAGGCGGTTAGTCACCCCCGTGCCTCGGAGAGCACGTAAAGCCGTCGGTCCTGCGCCTAATCTCTCCGGTCGTGTCGGATTTCCGTCCCATCGGACTATGAGAGTGAGGGAAATAGAGAGTGCACCTGTGTTTGCGCACACACTTGTGCACTATAATATCTCACGCGCAGATGGTTGATCTCTAAGGAGGTCGGCCGCCGTGATCGGATTCGGTCGGGAGGACATTATTTATTAAAATAAATCATAACAGCATTGAATTAGGGCTCGATTTTATGTATGCATTCTTTTACGTTTACGGTATGTTAAAATCGGTGCAGCTGAATTTGTGACTTTAAAGTCAAAAAAATTCAAAAATTCAAAATTCAAAATTATTTATTTCACGTAGGCCAACCTGTGGCTCTTATGCTCAGAGTAAATATTAGTAGGTATAGAGTGCTAATATCGCACTGTTCGCCCAATACGCAGTGTGGACAGGTGAACTATAGTTACCTATATTGATAGATACGTGTCGAATAGGGATGGGTAATAATGCGCCGCAAGCGCAATTGTCGATGAATACAGCTGAATGTCAGAATACTTACCTTACTTATGTAATGATCTGTTTTTTGTTTTAGTAAATCAATATTGTTTATTAATTTGAAAGTAATTAAATTAATTTATATTATATTTAATAATTTTAATTTAAAAAAGAAAAACGGCATAGTGTTATAATATTTAAAAACATTATTTTAAATAAATAAGAAAATATCAGTCAAATACAAAATTCGCTAGTTTATCGTCACTGTAATGTTAGACACACGGTTTATCGCGTCGCGACGCGTCGCCAGTCACCTTACCAGTGCGGCCGCGGCCTAAGCGTTCCGACTTGATAACATGAAAAACAGATTAGGAGTATGGGCTTAATTATAAACTGCCTTAGCTTCTCTTCCAAGTTAGACTGCATAGTCGATCGCAATCAAGGATTTACTTGTATTGTAACTTGATAACAAATAAAAATAAAATCGCAAGTGCAAGAGTGCTGCGGTGTATAACTTTATTGCTCGCAGTACCAACGATAAATAATTAACCGGCAGTCGGCATCGAACGCGTCACATCACTATCCGAGTTTGCAATCGAAGCGGGGTTGCGGGGCGGTGCGGGCGGTGCGTGTCGCCTCCCGTCCCACGTCTCTTTCAACCCCGCGAAGCGTAATTTCTAATTTACTTAAAATTATAAAAACTTGACCAACCGGTGAAATGTGATGCTGGAATTTTGTTTAGTTGTCTTTCTAGTATCATTCTTACAAGTTTTTACGGCACATTTAACCATTTTTTTAGTTTAATTCTGCTAAAAACTCGCAACAGTCATTTACACCGCTAGTACTCGTATGACTACCAGCGCTTGCGAACGGACCGATCCAATGTTCTCACCGGTGTCTACAGTTCCCAGTTAGAAACGAGCGCTCTATACCTACTAATACTTACTCTGAGCTCTTATGACACGTCATGACTCTACCACCGGTTCGGAAAGCGGATTCTGCTGAGAAGAGCCGGCAAGAAACTCAGCAGTTGCTCTTTTCAAAATAATCATTTTACAATATACAGGTATTACATTGTAATAAGTTTTTTATACTATCTTGTGGGCAGCCGGATGCCATGCCGATTTAACCCATGCAACTTTCTTAGAATAGAATAGAATATTATAATATTTCAACAATGAGGTGAAGTTCCAAAAAAAGCGTAGTTACTATAATTCAATTCATGTTAAGACGGGCAGACAGAAAGTACCCCGTAAGCCCCATTCGCCATTGAATCAATACAATCAATAATTATTTTACTTTGACGCTAATGTCATCGAATACGAATATGATCAATGGAATAACTTTTAGATAATTGGTACCAACAGGCATGACAACCGATTTTGAAAAACTGCTGGATGATGTTCGGAAGTATCTACAATTTCGAAAAAATATCTTATTTTAGCAAAAAAAAAAGGTTTGGTAATTTTTTTATTTTTGTAAAAAAGAATATCAGCCAAGTTGAACTTGACTAATATCCTCCTCTCCCCTCCAAATAATCGGAAAGCTTGTGTTAGGAGTGGGTACGACAATAGTGCAACGGGTGGGATTCGAACCTGCGACCTTTCAGTTTGAAGTCCGCACCTTCAACCGTTGGGCTATTGAGGCTTAAAATTTAATTTATTGAGGCTTAAATATTAAAATTGCCATTTCGTTTTAAAATTCACGCAAAAATGCTCGACGGTGTCATGGCGTCGCTTGAGCTGTCACCCTATGTTTTTTTAATAGTAGTTTTTCAAAGTTTGAAGATAATGCGACATTGCTCTGATAGGTGTTCAATCCAATATGGCGGATAGCTGTATTTTATAGCTTTATTTTATCAAAATAAATAACAATCTCGCTCAAAATAGAAAAATAAATGCGAATTTTTAAAACCCATGAATCCTATTTCATTATAGAGAGGGAGCCAGCACGTTTCAGACCTTCGTTATTTTATAAAAGCTGAAAATACCTCTGCGTATGTCCCCAATAGAGAGACTATGAACATGTATGACATGCCTGGATTAACACGCAGGCTACTTTATATCCCGTAAAAGTCGATGGTTTCATCAAAGTTACCTACCTACCTACCTACGGCAGATTTTTAAAGCTTCTGATAGGGCGTAAGAACCATCGGAAGTGTCTGACTGCTGAGGAAACATCTTCTGATAGGTCCCCAAGTAACATATATAAAACTCAGCTTTTATACTATGACGAAAGTATACTCATAATTTACTATAGTTTAGTCTGACACGGGGTTGGAACTATCGGAAGTGTCTGACTGCTGAGGAAACATCTGATAGGTCCCCAAGTAACATATATAAAACTCAGCTTTTATACTATGACGAAAGTATACTCATAATTTACTATAGTTTAGTCTGACACGGGGTTGGAACTATCGGAAGTGTCTGACTGCTGAGGAAACATCTGATAGGTCCCCAAGTAACATATGTAAAACTCAGGTTTTATACCTGATGTCTCCCAAAGCCACCAAGATCCAAACTTCATAGTCGGGGATCGTTCTGATCTCTATTGGGGACATACGCAGAGGAACTTTCAGCTTTTAGAAAATAACGAAGGTCTGAAACGTGCTGGCTCCCTCTCTATAATGAAATAGGATTCATGGGTTTTAAAAATTCGCATTTATTTTTCTATTTTGAGCGAGATTGTTATTTATTTTGATAAAATAAAGCTATAAAATACAGCTATCCGCCATATTGGATTTTGGATGAAACGTCTTGGCTCCCGGTCCATTACATAAATTCATAATTTCATTTATTCTTGGTTACCGTCAGTATGCCTATTCGTTCTCTCAAAGGACAGAAATGATACGAGTTTGTTTTGTGCTCGTCAGAGCGGGTCGGCTGCTGGTGCGAGCGGGACGACTGCAGCGTGCGAGCGCCGCGCCGCCGTCGGCGCCGGCCGCTCGCTTCCCTCACTCGCGGAGATCAGGTTAGTATGCCTGCATATAGATTAACTACGATAATATGGCGCGCCCTCCAAAATTTTAAACTTTTGAAAGTATTTACACGTTTGAAAGTATTTACAAAGCACCACGAAGACTTACAATGCGTGTGCGCGTGCTGAGACGGCCGACAAACAAAAATAAATGCAAGGATTTGACCTTAGACTAGAAGCGCCATTAAGACTTAAGGGGGCTCAGTATGCGCGAACGAAGTTGCCGGCGCACGTGGGTAACCTGCTTGCTATTTCACCTAACATTGTGTGAGAAAGAGATAGACTCAGTGTAGCGATCAGCGAGTGCATGCGCGCATACTTCCGTGCTACCGTCCCGCTCTCGCTCCGTGTCGGGTGAGAGGCGCGATAATTTACACCGAAATCAAGCGCGCGAAAAGGGTTGAACAGTCGTTTGGGAAAAGTGTTTTTGAGAAAAAACTACTAAATGTATGTTTACAAAGTAAAGTTATTTGAACTGATGAATAAGTAAACTATGTCTAATGATAAATTGTTTTGGAATTTTCATACTCCTAATCTTATTTATTTGCGCCCAAAGTTGTCGTTAAAGTCACAAAGTGTGAAAATAGGAATTTTTCGAGGCTCGTAACTTTAAAATCAATATTTTTTTCAATATTTTATCTATCAACTGGCTGATGCCCGCGATTTCGTCCGCGTGGATTTAGTTTTAAAATCCCGCGGGAACTCTTTGATTTTCGGGATGCCTAAATCACCCTCCAGGTTGTCAACTATTCCCATCTAAAAAATCACGTCAATCCGTAGCTTTGTTGCAGCGTGATTGACGGACAAACCAACAAAAAAACACTTTCTCTTTTATAATATTATGTATGTATTAGTATCCACTCCACGCTCCACAGGCCCGACCCCGCCGGTCTGCACGACGGCCGCGCTCCGGCAGGCGTCGCGCACACTGCAGGTGAGTGACTTGTTGGTTACTAGCTTGTGCCTGCGACTTCGCCTGCGTGGAGTTCGGTGGTCAGCCTATGGCACTCTCCAGCTCCTCAACTATACACATGCAAAATTTAACGTCGATCCGTTGCTCCGTTGCTGCGTGATTGAAGAACTAATGCAGGACGCAAAATTTCACCGGGAAAATTCGTAGATAATCGTGCACTTATTACCAAAAATTACTCATTTATTTCAATCGCATAATATAATAGAAAGAAGACTGTTCGTGTAATTTCTTTTGTATCAATTTATGAGGGTAGCTCTTAGCTTACTTCGTAGATAGGCTAATGATCATTCAAAACTACCCTCTACTTCGAAATTTTTCTTGAAAATATTAGCGATCATATAGAGCTACTCTTTAGCTCAAATCATAACTGCCTCGTTGGTCTAATGGTTAGCGTATTCGGCTGCGGATGACGAGGTCCCGGGTTCGATTCCCGGGTCGGGCCGTTAAAAAAAATGGCTGTTTCTGCCAAAGAAATTCTCAGTACTAGCCCGAAGTTAGGAAGTTGGCGGTTAGTTACCACCCGTGCCGCGGAGAGCACGTAAAGCCGTCGGTCTTGCGCCTGATCTCTACGGTCGTGTCGGATTTTCGTCCCATCGAACTATGAAAATGAGGGAATAGAGAGTGCACCTGTGTTTGCGCACACACTTGTGCACTATAAGATCTCCCGCGCAGAAGGCTGATCTCTAAGGAGGTTGGCCGCTGTGATCCGATTCAGTCGGGAGGACATTCTTATTATTAGCTCTAAATTGGTGTTTCTTCACTTTATGGCACGACTCTGTGTCTGGCTCCGACACCGTCAATGCTCAACGACACGACACCGACAGACACGACATGGCAGCTGTTTGCAAGAGCCGCGGGAGGGGGGGGAGTGGGGGGGGGGTTGCCACGCCACTCGCACGCACACTTGGAAGTTTTGCATGCGTACACAACACATGCATAAGGACGCCGTAACGACACCAGTGGGAGCCTTGCTATCGACGATATGTCGTTGTCGCGCCGGGCCAGTTATACAGCGTGCCGTAAAGTTCCATAGAATTGGGTATTTGACTGATATTTTTTTGGAACGTAGTTCCTTATCGCGCGTTGCGTAAGGGGGCTAGACGGAAAAAAATAAGACAAAATTGAACCGACACTCGACACTGATCGACACTTTTTTGAATGTGAATTTGGCATTGTGTTCGGTATTTTCGCGGTACAATATTGGGTCTCCGTAGCCTTGTAGTTTCTGCAGTCGCTTAACAGTTAAAAGTCGATGGTTCGAATACCAGCTCGACAGACTGAATTTTCTATTTTCTGTTTTATTTTAAATAATTTCTACATGTGGAACCTTTCCAATTTTTTCGATTCGAACCATCGACCTTTGGCTGTTAGGCGACTGTTGAAACCACAAGGCTACGGAGATCTAATATTGTAGTGTGAAAATGTTGAACACAATGCCAAATTAATTAATCGAAAGGAACTTCGTTCCATCCGGGTGTCCCTTGACACCTCTCAAGTTTTAATTTATTTATTTAAAATAACGTCATTAAATACACAATACCATTTTCTTTTTTAAATATCTCAACTAGTTTTGGAAATATAGAGCTTTAAAGTTACCTGTTAGACAAAGAGAACGCTATTGAGGTTTGACGTCACAACTGAAAGCACCTTACACTCTTCATAGAAAATTTAGTTTTAGAAAGAGACAGATACAGTCGTTCTAAAACAGCTCATAACTTATTTGTTTTTTGACCGATTTATTTTCTGTTTTAACAAATGTTATTCTTGCATGTTTCGATTATAAATAATGATTATCACCATTTTGGCAACAGTCAAATTACCAATCATAGACCACTTATTTTGGTGTTGGTACCGTGCCTTGCAGTGAAGAAACGCCCATTTCTAAGAAAAATTTAGAGCTACCCTCATAAATTAATAAAAAAGAAATTTAAAAAAGAATTCTTTTCTATACGTCATTGAAATAAATGATTATAATTGTATCTTTATTATAATTATAATTGAACTGGCTGACGCCCGCGACTTCGCCCGCGTATATTTAGTTTTTAAAATCCCTCGGGAACTCATTGATTTTCCGGGATAAAAAGGAGCCTATGTCACTCTCCAGGTCGTTAACTATACCCATGCATAAAAGCACGTCGATCTGAGGCTCTGTTGCGGCGTGATTGAAGGACTAACTAACCAACAAACAAACACACTTTCGCATTTATAATAGTAAGGATTTACAATAGTATTATTGGAACGTAAGTTCCTTATCGCGCGTTACGGAAGGGAGCTAGACGGAAAAAATTAAGGAACCGACACTCGTCATATTTTTGAAACCGACACTTTTTTGTTGAATGTGAATTTTGCATTGTGTTCGGTATTTTCGCGATAGGCGACTGCCGGAGCCACTAGGCTACGGAGACTCAATGTTGTACCGCGAAAATACCGAACACAATGTAATCGAAAGGAACTACGTTCCATCCGGGTGTCCCTTGACACCTCTCAAGTTTTTTTTTTATTGTAAGTATAGAAAACTTACAAAAAAGTGCTCGTTTCTTTGTTGAAATTGTGTTGTGTGTTTTATGTGTCAATGTACTCATGTGGCGTGCACGTACTTATGGAATTAATTACGAATAAGTAAGTAGGTACCTAATTTTGTTGATTTTTATCGAAATCGTTTGTAGAAAGTATAAATACCTAAGTATGCTTTTAGTTACAATTTTTTAAATAAGCCTGAAACAATTCTATTTCTATTCTGTTAACCCCCGACAAAAAGACACAGTTTTTTTTATAATATTTTAAATTAATACTTTATATTTTTTGTTGAACTACCCGATACTTGAGGAACGCGAGGGTGTCTGCAGATTCGTGTTTAAAATTGATTACGATGTTAAGAAATGATAAAGATTGGTCCGAGAGCTAGCAACGTTGGAAAAACAACAATTTTAGTAAAGCTGGTTCTTTAATATGTCTTTCTCTAGGCTCTTCCGAACAGCATACGGCCCGTCTGGCTGCCGGTATACGTTGCGTTTATTACTGCGCATCACACCTTTGCAGGTAAAAATATTGTGATTTGAAACCATTTTAGGAAGCCTGTAATTTTAACATTATTTTCTTTATACATAAATAAGTACAAATTTAATTTGCCAGACATTAATTCGGTTGTTTACTCAATACCCAGACCGATTTATTGTTGTAGTATACCGCATTCTGCGGCATTATGCCCGTTGTTAGAGAGAAAGTAGCAAAGTAGGTAGGAGGAAGAGAGACAGAAATAGGTACATTATAAAATACACACATCAAAAGTGTCTAGGGATCAACATATATTTTTGCAATAACTTTTCTCCTGATTCCGCCGCGAGCTGTCATAGCTGTTGCGCGTGTCTACTTGCTATTAGATACGTTCCGCACTCGATATTGCACTGTCACTTAGTCCGCTGAATAGTGATGGCTAGTTTATTTATCGATATCCGTATATCGATAAATCATGGAAAAGTTTTTGGTTAAATCCCAATCAAACCCATCACTTACCAGTAAAAGACCTGCTGATGATGAGATATTTAATCCGAACGACTGGAAGATACCAAAGCGAGTTGTTCATCATGTGTCGCAACAACAACCTGACCGTCTGGCCACCTCGAATAGGTTCAATGTGCTTTCCTCGTCGAACAAAGCATCCGCTCCATCTGGTTCTTCTACAACACGGCTTCGTGAAGCGACTGCAGTGAAACTGACAGCTGGTAAGATACCTCCGATATTCCTTGAAGCTAATGGTTGGACTCATGAACAATTAAAAACCGTCATCTCTCGATATACTAAGCAGTATCATCTGAAATATACCGGCAATAATAAAATAGCCATCAATTGTCATAATCCTGAAGCACACAATTTGCTAAAGGAAGGCTTACGCTCTGAAAACGCCGCTTTCCATACATTCTCGCGTAAAGACGAAAGGACGGCGAAGGTGGTTATTCTGGGTCTTCCTGCCTATGTTGAGGATTCGCTTGCTGATGAACTAGCCTCCCTTGGTTTCAAAGGGGTTTCTATCCGCCGACTCAAATCTGCCAGTGGTCTTAATGCATCGTGCCCTCCATTCTTAGTGCACCTCCCATCAGGAGCCGATATCGCTTCATTCAAGCAGATTAAATATTTATCCCATTGCGCTATTCAGGTGCGCAGATTTCGACCAAACAACAATTACGGAACCCAGTGCTATCGATGCCAATTTTTTGGACATTCATCTAGAAACTGCAATTTGCCCCCAAGATGTGTTAAATGCGAAGGTGGTCATCTCTCTAGAGAATGCACTAAAAAGGACCGAAATGAACCTGCAATATGCTGCAACTGTGGTGAAAATCATCCGGCTAATTTTCGCAACTGTAAAGAACGACAAAAGTACCTTAACAATCTTCAATCTAAGAGAGAAGATCAAAGAAAAATCCAAGCAACTAAAATTAAGAATGCAACAGTAGATGGTCGCTCCTGGTCTTCTGTAGCAGCTACAGGCAATAATGCAACACAAACCAATGTTGAAGGAAAAAAGCCGAACTACTACTCAACTACCCCAAGGGATAATACCACAGAGGAAATGCTCCAAATTCTTATGACTATTAAGTCCCTCAAAGGCCAATTCTCGGCTTGTAATTCCATGATGGACAAAGTGGTATTAATACTTTCACACCTTGGTCAATATGTATAGCGTGCATGAGCTCCGACTATTATACTGGAATGCCGACGGCATTCGTACTAGTTTAAATGAACTTCTTGACTTGTCATCGGACCTTAATATAGACGTCATCGCTTTGAGTGAGACGAGACTGAGCTCTAATTACAACCTCTCAGCACCGGGTTACACTGTTTACAGAAAAGATAAGAACCAAAACGGACGTGGGCAGGGTGTTGCATTGTTAATTAAGAGTGATATTATTCATTTACCTATAAACATTCCCGAAACCGTCAACCTGGAATGCGTTGGTATTAAAGTAGCTCTCAACGGTAAATATGTTGCGATTGTGTCTGCCTACCAATCTCCCAATTTAAGATTACTAGAAAATGATCTCGACATTCTGCTAGGTATTGAGTGTAGTAGCTTAATTATGGGAGATTTCAATTCCAAGCATGTCTACTGGAATTGCCCCAACAATAACTTGCATGGTAATACACTTTATGAACACATGTTTGTTAAAGATTTCGATGTTCATGCCCCTTGTGAACCAACTTTGATTCACTATCATGGTAATTACAACCCTTCCACGCCAGACATTGTAATAGCTCAAAATGTCTATAATATCTCTGACTTAAAGACACTTACAAGGCTCTCTTCTAATCATTTACCTGTATTTTTCACTGTTTGCCAAGTAATTAATCGTAAATCTTATGTCCAATACGACTACTCTAAGGCTGACTGGAATAATTTCAAACAGTTCATTGATAATAATATTATTCTATCGTCTAGGATCTTTAGTACCTGTGACGACATTGATGTCTCCATTAATCACATAACTTCCCTTATTGAACATGCCCGCAAAACCTTCATCCCTCGGGTTACCATCAATAATAATAAAAATAGATTACCACGTGATATCAGAAAACTTATACGTAGAAAAAATCACTTACGCAGATCTGCACTCAAAACGTTTGACAAAAATTGCAAACGTAAAATTCTAACTGACGTATATTTTCTCCAGCAAATTATCAACAGTAAAATAAAGTTAAAAAATGATATCAAATGGCAAACTAAGCTTTCGAGAGTGGATAATGCTACCTCAGAATTATGGCGTACAGTCAAATCTTTAAAGAGTAAACATGATACAATTCCCCCCTTGAAACGTCCTGATGGAACTTTGGCCACTACTGAAGTTGAAAAATGTGAAGCATTAGCTGATGCATTTCTAAATAGTATGAATCTTACCAAAGATTGGGTTAGTGATGATGATACTGAAAGCAAGGTTCAAATATCCATGAGCCAACTTAATTCAGCTACCTTCTCAAGTAGCCTCCAGCTTGCTACGCCTGCAGAGGTCAAAGAATTAATTAAAAAACTAAAAACTAGAAAAGCTCCTGGCGTTGATAATATAAATAATATTATTATCAAAAACCTTTCCCATAAAGCAGTTGTATATCTGACAAAAATTTTCAATGGCTGTCTCACCAATTGTTATTACCCATCTGTTTGGAAAATTGCCAAAATTATACCAATTAAAAAACCTGGTAAGGATGAAACCTTGCCCTTAAGTTATCGTCCAATTAGCCTATTATCCTCCTTAGGTAAGCTCCTTGAAACCCTTATTTCTACAAGGTTGCTGAAAACCATTAACCATGCAATAATTCCAGAACAGTTCGGATTTCGACAAGGTCACTCAACTGCCCAGCAGCTAGCCAGGGTTACTGAGCATATTGCACTGAACTTAAACCAAAACAAGTCAACTGGTATGGTTTTATTAGACGTTGAGAAAGCATTTGACTCGGTATGGCATTCTGGCCTACTACATAAACTCTCGATCCCTGAATATAATGTCCCCCTGGAACTTGTCTGTCTTATTGGTTCTTACCTTCTTAACCGATCATTCCGTGTACACTTAGGTGATAGTTCTTCACAGCAGCGCCTTATTCCAAGTGGTGTTCCGCAAGGTTCCATTTTGGGTCCGCTTTTGTTTTTGGTGTACCTGAATGACATTCCTATACAGCCTCGTACGCATATCGCAGGATTTGCTGACGATGTGGCTACATACACATCATCACCGGATACTGATCTTATTATTTCCCGGCTTCAGCTGTCACTGGATGTACTCCATTCTTATTATAACAAATGGAAGCTCAAGCTTAATACAGCTAAGACTGAAGCTATCCTGTTTACAAGAAAACGTGCGATCCCAATTAGAACTCTCAAAATTAATGATTATTCAATACCATGGAGTAAGTCAGTAAAATACCTCGGCTTACACCTTGATCAAAAATTAAACTGGACTGAAAATACAAAGGCATTTAGATTAAAGGGAATGAAAGCCCTAAATGCACTTAGTCCTATCTTAAACCGTAAAACTAATTTAAGTTCGACTACAAAAACTAAAATTTATTCGTCCCTAGTGCGCCCATGCATAACGTATGCGGCACCTGTATGGAGCAGTACCTGCGATACTAACTATAACAGTCTTCAAGTTATCCAAAACAAAGCGTTAAAAATTTCGTATAATACACCATTCAAAACAAACTTGAAAAAGCTACATGTCCACATTAAATTTCCATTAATTAAAGATTTTGTTTTAAAACTAACACGTAAGTTTTACCTGTTCAAAAACCCCAGTAACACAAATAAACTCGTTTCATCATTAGGTTCAAGTCACCACACCGTACGACTCGATAAATATGGTCGATATAAATTTCCGCATCACTACGTCCTAACCGGTTATCGGTGACGAAAGCGACCCGACGCGCTGACCGCCTGCATCACTCGCGATTGACTTCATATTTTTTCGCAAACCCAATTATGTCTTTTTTGTTCTTACCCTTCACTGCATATTCTTTTTAACTATGTAATATGTAGTTCTTTTTAATATATAATTAATTGTATGTTTTAGATCCTTGTTGTGTAATGTGTAGGCAATAAATATTACATCCTGCCTGCAATCATAGTTCCGACGGTATTTCTTTTTTTTTAATCAATTAGTGACCATTGTAATGATATTGTATTTTTGTTTTCATTTCAAATGTTTGTAAAGGCGAATTGTTTAGCCTGATTAACATTATAGCCCTATTCTTGTGTTTTCTTAGTTTATAAGAATGCCCATAATTGTAACATGCTGTAAAATAAAAATAAATAAATAAATAAAATAAATAAATAAATAAATAAAAATTTCTCCTGATTGATATTAATTAAAATTTTCTTTAAGGATTCATCAAATAAAGTGTTTTCGTTTGTCACAGTAACGATAAACCAAGTCACCTTTGCATTAATAAAGAAATTTGCCATTTTCCTAATAAAGGGATTTTTGACATTTGAACCACTAACATTAAAGTTCGAAAAAAAGACTGAAATAACAGTTTTCTTTAAAATTTTATTGGGTAACTTAAACAATTAATAATCCGTGTTTCTACCGCGAACACTCACAACACAAGAACATCGGTTTGGCATACTCAAAATGAGTTCATCCAAATCACGCTGTGGAATGGCCGCCCATGTTCGTTGCAACAACAAAAAAAGGTCTTCTTGCCACTGGATACCCTCCATATTCGGCAGAGCTCTTCTCTGTAGCATATCCCATGCATGCTCAATCGGGTTCAAGTCTGGCGACTGAGCAGGCCAGGGCAGGACATTGATGTTAGCTGCGGCGAGAGTCTGTTTTACAACTCTTGCGGTGTGCGGTCGTGCATTATCATGCATTAACTGAAATAAGGGACCGATTTGCACTTGTAGAGGAACGATGACGTCTGATACAATCGTCTCAGCATAAATTTGAGCGTTGAGGTTGCCTCTGATCCAAATCAACTCAGTTCTTCCGCCGATCCAAATACCCGCCCATACCATGATGGTTCCACCACTATAAGGATGGACTTCCTGGCAGGATTTTAATCGCTGTTGGCGTCCAGGGGTTCTCCAGTGTCGTATACGTCTTGTATCCGGTCTCATACCAAAACGAGACTCATCAGAAAAGCACACGAAACGCCATTGTTCTTCTGCCCAATTTCTGTGTTCAAGAGCCCATTGATATCGAATCCTACGATTGTGCATTGCTATAGGTGGTACCCGTAGCGGTCTTCGGGAATGAAGGTTCACTTCATCCAAGCGGTTTCTGACTGTTTGGTCGCTAATTAAGTTCCCTGAAGAGTGATGAAGCCTCACGGCTAACATCATGGCGGTTATTGTTGGAGCTCTTCGAGTTAAGATTTGAATGTATCGGTCTTGTCTCCGTGTGGTGCAGCGATACCGTCCTCCATGGCGCTCAGCCACGGTACCAGTGCTTCGGTAACGTGTCCAAAGTCGACTGATAACACTCTGACTTGTATTCAGAGCTAAAGCCACAGTACGTTGCCGGGAACCAGCTTCTATCATTCCCACGGCTCTGAGCATTTCTTCCCTGCTTAAATGACGTCGCCGCTCCATAATAACGTTGGTTTTAATCAGTAGTAGGGAAACAGTAGCACTAATAATGTCTTCAATGCGTTGTATGTTTTTATAGGGAAAATATTGACAGCTGATTTTCATCTTTTACTCGAATTTGATTGACAGTTCCTGATTCAAATTATGAAATGCACCAAAAAGGATCCATATAAATTTATAAAATCATAAATTTATTACAAAGCCACATCTCAATCTCAAGAAATCCGCATAAAAATGCTTGATCCCTAGACACTTTTGATGTGTGTATTAACAAATATTATTACGCAGAGTAGGTAGGTTATCCTCATTCATGTCGCAAGATGAATATTATCGTGTGTCTCTGGAAAAATATCACGCGCAGACTAGCGTCCACATCAGTCACTGACGGCGGACAGCGGCAGACTAGCTGATTGGTTGAGCGCGCTCCCGCCCCGCGTCCCGCAGAACATCAGGAGGGTCAAGCTTATGGCGGTTTACTTAGATATTATGCTATCATGAAAGTGCTCATAAAAGTGATTTAGTAGAACACATGCGGATGTAGAGTCTTATTCGTGTAGTTTATGTGGGTATAAAACTACTTGTAACCGTAATTTAGTGACTCACATGAGGGCTCACACTGGTGAAAAGCCTTTCTCTTGTGAGTCATGCGCGTATAAAACCGCATATAAAAGTTGTTTAGTAGAGCACATGAGGATGCACACTGGTGAAAAACCTTATTCGTGTACGTTGTGCGAGTTGAAATGTAAACGTAAAAGTCATTTAACATCTCACTTGAATACACACTGGTGAAGGCTCCTTTCTTTTTAATTATGAAAGTATAAATGTGCAGCAAACAACTAGTATCTGTACTGTAACTGACGCCTCACGTTAAGTCACGTCAGACGATATGGTGACGTCGTAAGGGCATTAAATTCGTTCGCTCAAATGGTTGGCGCCCTTTGTAAAGCTAGCGTAGTGTAATGGCGGATACTGTTTGACGTTTCGATGCGTTTCGCATATTTGTAGCATAGACAAAAAAAGTGAAAACTTTGAAATTAAATATAAAATTTATTTTATGATTTTGTGAATTGAAACTTCCACTTCCCTATTCCTTATTGCCTAAACTGTCTTATTTTTATATTTTTAGATTATTTCTCACTAGGAGTAAAATACCCTATTGCCACTTTCGGGAGCTTGTGCACTCATTCGTATTCATTTCATAATCGTATTCGTAAAAATACGATTCGAAGTGGTCTACATACAAAATGTACGCGCGCTTGTGCACTCATTCTATTCGTATTTTGACGGTTCCGTATTAGTTTTGTATGACGGCCACTTTGAATCGTATTTTCACGAATAAGTACGATTAAGGGTGGAACCACATTTGTGAGGATCGTGTCGGATTTCGCCCATACAAAACTGTTAAATTCCATAGAAACGTGTACGGATCAAATCGGCTTTTCGATGCGTACACGAATGTATGGAAAATGACAGTTTTGTATAGGCAAAATCCGAATCGATCCTCACAAATGTGGTTCCACCCTACGAATCAAATACGTATAAGTGCACACACGCCCTTCGTCTACCTAACTTCGGTGCGAACGGACCTTTTCATATTTTGTGTATTATATTAAGTCAACATTTGTCATTTTTAATAAATCAGTACAACTGAAAGGAGTTCTTAATTCACCACCAGCTTCGGGGCAGCCCCCACAAATGTAACTCACTGGTATAGTTCTTGCAATTCACGAGGGCGAATGACTTATGGTTGTGTGTGTGTCGTATCTGTATAAGTGTGAGCGAGCGCAATGCTCGCGCCTGCCCGCTCCCACCTAGGCTTTGACAGGCACGCACACTTATGCAATGTGCATGTACACGAAGTAACCAGAAGTAAAGCTCACTCGCCTTCGTGAATTGCAAAAACTGTATACGATGACAGACGTACCTACTCAAAATAGTGGCACATGAGGATAATATACACTGGTGAAAAGCTTTATTCGTGTACGTTATGCGAGTTCAAATGTAAATGAGCTATGTCGGTGACTCTGGTTCTCCTACGGATCTCCTCATTTCTGATTTGATCTCGCAGGGACACTCCGAGCATAGCTCTCTCCATAGCCAGCTCATGAGGGCCATAGATATAGGTACTAAATAAATTAACCAACATTAGATCTTACAAATTTTTGACGTGATAACGTCTTATAAATCGATGAACACCGGCTGCACGCACGAAAAAGTGTCACGTTCCGCCTGAGCCTGTGCGTGCAAGCGAGAGCTCGGAACTAGCGATAGAGAGGCACGATCGGCCTAAGCTTTGGCTTGTGACTAGAGAAAATTGTAATTTTCAATTAACTCTTTCTTTGTATTATACAAAATAATGATAATTCAGTGATAATCATCATTATCATCATCATTAGCAACCCATCAACGGCTCACTACTGAGCGCAGGTCTCCCTCTCAGAGAAGGGTTATAGGCCATAATCCACCACGCTGGCCCAATGCGAATTGGCGGACTTCACACACCTTCAAGAACATTATGAAGAACTCTCAGGTGTGCAGGGTTCCTCACGATGTTTTCCTTCACCGTTGAAGCAATTGATATTTAATTGCTTAAACGCACTTAACTCCGAAAAGTCAGAGGTGCGTACCCGGGATCGAACCTGCGACCCCCCGAATAGGAGACCACAGTACTAACCACTAGGCTATCAGTGATAATTCTATTCAATTCATAAAAGTATGCAATTTTTCATCGATGTTTCTTTATGTCGTTATCACGTAAAACTATCGTCCGTAAACCGACTTTACAATCAATTTTTTTCATATTTGACTGATCCATATTTATTATACTTATTAATATTATCGTTAATGCCAAAGTGTTTTGGTTTTGCATTGATATGCTTGAGGACCTCGAGAGTGACAGTATCCTGACCAAGCAATACATTAGGTATAGTTCTTGCAATTCACGAGGGCGACTGACTTATGGTTGTGTGTGTGTCGTATCTGTATAAGTGTGAGCGAGCGCAATGCTCGCGCCTGCCCGCTCCCACCTAGGCTTTGACAGGCACGCACACTTATGCAATGTGCATGTACACGAAGTAACCACAAGTAAAGCTCACTCGCCTTCGTGAATTGCAAAAACTGTACTTTATTAGAAAATAATTGAATTTTTATCTTATCATAAATTAATTTGTGAAAGTACTGTTCTAAAATGTTCACGCTTCTATAAAAAAGAATTTAATTGTTTCAGTTGCTTCTATGTCCGCGAGTGTCGCGATCAGCAATGACGGCGAAGAGCACTCAACTGAAGCAGCCGATGCAGGCCCGAGCAGTGAACAAACAATCACCATAATCAATGGAAACTTAGACTACCGATCTTCTGATAGCGACAGCAGAACAAACGATAACATCGATAGATACACATACAGTATAGTGAACCTAGACGACGGTTTCGGTAAAAAACACATCCAGAGCCACACGACAGTAAATAGATTTACTTGCGAGATTTGTCAACACAAATGCAAATACAAATACCTTCTAACGAAGCACATGAGGACTCACACTGCTGAAAAGTCTCACTCGTGTAAGTTATGCGAGTATCAAACTACTCGTAAAAGTAATTTTGTAGTTCACATGAGGAAGCACACTGGTGAAAAGCCTTATTCGTGTAAGTTCTGCGAGTTGAGATTTTCACTTAAATGTAATATGGAAGTTCACATGAGAACGCACACTGGTGAAAAGCCTTTTTCGTGTGGTTTGTGTGATTATAAAACTGTAACTAATCGTAGTTTGACATTGCACATGAAAACACACTGAACGCCTCTTCTTTGTTGTAGAATAGAATAGAAATATTTTTTATTCAAATAAACTTTTACAAGTGCTTTTGAATAGTCGATGAATCTACCACTGGTTCGGAATGCCCTTCCTGCCGAGAAGAACCAGCAAGAAACTCGGCGGTTGCTCTTTTCAAAACAAATTTACTATACAGTAAATACTATGCTATATATGCAGTGTTTCCACAATGAGGGAAGTTCCAAAATGCATACCGACTAACTTCTATCTTAAGATGGGCAGACATAAAATAGTTGTGCAAGTATAAATGTGCAGCAAGAACTGAAAAAGATTTAGTGAATCGATAAGTATTAAAAATATAATAATTATTGCTTGATTTTGTTTTAAATGTGTACATATGATTACTGTGACAACTACTATGGTATAAAATAATTTATTTGTATATCTATCTATAATATAATAAAACTGTAACAGGTCCAATTCTGTACATTGAAGATATTTTGAAAATTTTTGTTTGAGGGCACTCTATAATCGATACTGAAGCCAAAACAATTTTTTTTTAATTTTTTGTCTGTCTGTCTGTCTGTCTGTCTGTATCTTGGCCGCGCATCACGCCGAAACTACTGGACGGATTTAAATGAAACTTGGCACGATTTAAGTTAATACTACGAGGTATAATATAGGATACTTTTTATCCCGAAATTCAGCACCGTTCCCTTGGGAGAGGGGATGAAAGTCAAAATGTGTATTTCGCTGTAATTCATTAAGGCGTATTCCGATTCAATCCATTCTTTTTTTGTTAGAAAGCAGGTTCTTTAGAGATTGTCCTGTAATTATTTCAAGGTCGTCAATTTCGTAGTTCTGGGGGCCGATCGCGCTATTTTTTTACGACTGAAACGTAACTGAACTGCAAACGAACCGCAACTTTTTGAACGTTTCGTATCGCGCTAACAATTTTACAGCTAGGCGACACTCAGTTGAACTTGAGTTGGAACGCAACTGCTGTCAAACGAACGTTTTTGCAACAGTTCAGTAGACGCTACTTTTTTATAGTTGAAGTTCGATCGCAACAGTGCAATACAGTGTTTACAAGTGTAGTGTTTATTTGGATTAGATATTTTTATATTAAGATACTTTTATGAACTTTAGCGCAATACCGAATGCGACAAAGTTGAATTGTACTTGCACCACAATCGCAACTGATCCATAACTGAACTGTAAACGTTTCGTTGACAATGCAAATAGCGCGATCGGCCTCCTGAAATTATAGACATCACAATCTTCAGTATAGGTCCAAATAACTTGAACCCCGGAATCTACAGGATACTTTGAATGAACGGCTCATCTTAAGCTGGCATGCGTAATTTATCGTATATAGCCATCGTGGATACTATTTTGTCAAAGTCAAACTACTCCAAAGGCGTCAGATTTTGCCAAACGATCATTAAACCTACATACTACATAGTAGGTATGGATGTAATACATCGTATGGACGTAATATTACAGTGTTTTCCTATGTAATTTAATATCCTAATCATAATTACTAATATTATAAATGCGAAAGTGTGTTTGTTTGTTGGTTTGTCCTTCAATCACGCCGCAACAGAGCCACGGATCTACGTGATTTTTTTACATGGGTATAATTGAGGACCTGGAGAGTGACATAGGCTACTTTTATCCCGGAAAATCAAAGTGTTCCCGAGGGATTTTAAAAACTAAATCCACGCGGACGAAGTCGCGGGCATCAGCTAGTATGTAATATAATATATTTACGGATCCGAGACATGGTCGCTTAATAAGTCGGCTCAGGACCGCTCAACGGGCGATGGAGAGAGCTATGCTCGGAGTGTCCCTGTGGGATCGAATCAGAAATGAGGAGATCCGTAGGAGAACCAGAGTCGCCGACATAGCTCAACGAGTCGCGATACGGAATTGGAAATGGGCGGGGCACATAGTTCGAAGAGCTGGTGGTCATTGGGGTCCCAAGGTGCTGGAGTGGCGACCCCGCACCGGGAAGCGCAGTGTTGGCAGACCCCCCACCAGGTGGACCGACGACATCAAACGAGTCGCAGGGAGCCGCTGGATTCAGGCAGCGCAAGACCGAGACCTGTGGAAGTCCATGCAAGAGACCTTTCTCCAGCAGTGGACGTCTATTGGTTGATAAAGAAGAAGAAGAATCACCCCCTCGTTTGCCAACTCCAACCCCTCGCTCCAACCCCCCAAAAAGAACAAAAGAGTAGAGGAAATATTTTTGTAATGTGAGAAGGATGTATGGAAATATTTTTATAATGTGAGGGGAGTATAATAGGAAGAGAGCGTGCATCGCGTTTCGCGCGCGCGAAAATCACGACTCCAACGCGTTCGCGTGTTTATGGCTTTCGATCGCAGAATCGTGCGAAACGCGATGCAAGCAAGAAGCCATAAAATGGCTAAAGGCTACAAAAACGCCGCGTTCGCTGTCGCTTAAAGTCATCATTCATCATCATTAGCAACCCATCAACAGCTCACTACTGAGCGCAGGTCTCTCAGAGAAGGGTTATAGGCCATAGTCCACCACGCTGGCCCAATGCGAATTGGCGGACTTCACACACCTTCGAGAACATTATGAAGAACTCAGGTGTGCAGGTTTCCTCACGATGTTTTCCTTCACCGTTGAAGCAAGTGATATTTAATTGCTTAAACGCACTTGACTCCGAAAAGTCAGAGGTGCGTACCGGGGATCGAACCTGCGACCCCCCGAATAAGAGACCACAGTCCTAACCACTAGGCTCACTGCCGCTTGAAGTACTGGCTACTTTTAACGGCAGCCCTGCCCTAAAGTTCTGCCCTATCCTTAAAGTAAAGCGAATCTCTCGGAATAGCAATACTCCTCTCTCCCTAAAGTAAAGCAAATCTCTTGGAATAGCAATACTCGTAAGTCTATGTACACTGGTGCGCTCTCAACTTGCGTTATATGCACGCCCTAACTACCCAGACGTATGTCTGTACGTATGCCCCCTGTTCTCTGGCAATAGCTTCTGCGCACGGGTGGACGCACGCGCCATTGCAGGCATTGCTTCGGCAGCTCACATGACGCCATACCTCGACGCAAGTTGAAAGCGCACAAGGTGTCGTTATACCAAATGAATAAGCGCGAGCTTATAAATACATGATCGAGGATCGAGTAGGAAGATCTGTACCCTAAGTACGAATATTTTGAATTTCGAGTGAAGTAATCACCCCCTCGTTTGCCAACTCCAAAAAGAGCAAAAGAGTCGAGGAAATATTTTTGTAATTGGAGAAGGATGCTAGGGAGTATAAATAGGAAGAGAGACAGGTTGTAAGCAGAAATGGAACGAGAGAAGACACAGCAGAGGGACATTGAGCGTCTTCAGAGGGAGGATGAACTTCAACTGCAAGCTCTCAAAGGCTCCAATTAATGAAAAAGGTGTTGAGTATGATAGGCAATATTTGGATGGGAAAAAATTGAGTAAGCTTGTGGGTGAAAGAAAGTAAAGGCATGATTTTATTTTATATTTTTATTTTACTAGCTGACCCGGCGAACTTCGTACCGCCAACTTACCTATATAAATAAAACGAATAAATTATTATTTTAATAAAAAAACTATCCTATCTTTCAAGTTGGACCAAATTACAGATAGTTACGAAGTTTGATCAAAATTGGTTCAGTAGTTTAGGAGTCCATCGCGGACAAACAACGTGACACGTAATTTATACTGGATGACATTTTCCAGCGTCTCGGAAAAAATATGGTGTGATAATGATAAGTTAATGGAGTAGAAGCCCATGGCATCGTTCTTTTCGCAATATTGATAGAATTACGTTTGTTAAAAATTAAAATTAAATTAAGTTCGCTGACCCAGCGAACTTCGTCCCGCCAACAAAAATATTTAGGGGTGGGTCACCCTTATCATTTAGGGATATGAAAAACAGGTGTTGGCCGATTCTCAGACCTACCTGATATGCACACAAAATTTCAAAAAGTAACGATCGTTACTTTTTTTTTAGTTTTACTAACTTATTATGATTCTTCTAATATTATATAAAATCTAATATAATAAAATTATCATGTCGCGGTGTTTGTAACCAAACTCCTCCGAAACGGCGGACCGATTTTTATGAAATTTTGTGTGCATATCAGGTAGGTCTGAGAATCGGCCAACACCTGTTTTTCATATCCCTAAATGATAAGGGTGACCCACCCCTTAGCTTCTATTCCATTTACTTATCACACCCTATTTTTTCCGAGACGCTGGAAAATGTCATCCGATATATATTAAGATTTAATTTAATTAAACATGTTTAATAAAGTAAAACGGCTATAATTTTAATATCATCATCATTTGTGTCCAATTTTAATTAGGTAACGATCTCAATTTCATTACAAAATGTATGCTTTAATTGAATAATTTGTTATTTTGTTATTTTTTGTAAAGAAAATATAATATATAAAACACATTGTTACATAATTCATTGAATTATGGAGTATTCGCATTCGCGAGCGTACGAGACGGACGTGTCGAAAATATTTTTACAACTTTTATTACTACAGTTAATCTAACTCCAACTTAATTACCATCGCATAAGTTTTTAACTAGAATATTAAGTGCTGTGAAAGTTACGACCATAGTGATTTAAACCTCGGTAGCGGCTAGCCCTCTTCACCACCGCGGGTAAAAGAGACGGGGCTCCGATTTTTCATCCCGTACCGGCAAGTGACAACTTAAACTCACGCGCATCCAAAGAACCGGCTTTAAGACAACATGGATCCAATACGCTCACCGAATGGATGTGGCAAAAATATAGAACGGAGTGGTTCTCAACCGAATCTATCATCTACAAGTGGACAAGGAATAGCCTCTTCAGACTTACCCTCTATTACTTTCCGAAATAAGCGTAAATATTGCCCTGATACCGAAGTGAATAATATACATTTATTAGACATACAAACAAAAATGGCTGAGATGATGACATCATGAGATTATCATCATCTATAAATGAACAAAAAGAAAGCTCGACCAAAATAAGAACTGATATTGAAACTATCAAGGATGAAATGTCTCAAATAAAATCTAGTATATGCAAAACGGAACAAACTCTAACAACCATAACCTCAGAGAAAGAAAAAATTAAAACAGACATCCAAAACATTACTAGTGCTGCTCACACAATGGAATCTAAGATTGCTTCCTTGGACTCTGAAGAGCGATTGTGTAACTTTATTCCATGAAAATCTTATTCATTTGATGACAAAAACGTACATTTTAATCTGTCAAACAGCAAATTCGAATTGTCTATGCGGTTCATCGATTCTTAACGATAAGCCCCCGATTTCATCGTTATTTTTAACGATGAGCACACGATGAGTGAACCATTTGACAGATAATTGCGATTGTGTAACTTTATGAGCTCATTGCCATCTCATTGCTAATGTCAAATGATTGCGGTGAGTCCTAGGCTACCTTAATCGTCAAGATTCATTGTATTGTGCCATAAAGGTGTTGATAAATTTAAAAATAGTTAATAAAAATAAAATAGTATTGCTTTGAGTAGGGCTTCTTTAGTGTTAAAAGTACCTAGATTTTGTGTATAATTTGTGTTTTATTATTGTGATTTAGTTTTTAATAAATTTAATAACAGTTGTGTTTTATTATTGTGATAACTATAGTTTTTAATTCATCCATTTAATTTCAATAACTTTAAGTAATTCATTCATTTCATAACAAGAAAGAAAGTGGAAAAATAAGTTTTATTCGATCAAGCCAAAGACGAATTCCCCGTCGACAATTAAACTATAATAAACGACGAACTCAATCCATACATGCCGCCAAGGAAGAGATCCACAGGAATCTACCTACTGAACTCAAAAGTAAGTCTTGTTTGGATAGCTAAGCAGGCGTTACTTTGCGGAAGTTCATGATTAGCTAGAAAAGGTTAGAATTATTTTGCTATAATCCGCCAACAGAAAAAATCTGTATAGTCAAACATGCAATTACAAGCTAAGCACCGCTCACCTACCCAGCCAAGCAAGAAAGCCAAGTTTCCCAGCAAGCAATGCCACCACCACTCATATGCACCACCACACAAGACCTAAAGCACAATAATTCTAACCTTTTCTTACTAAGTCTTATTTGTTTTACTAAGCGAGCTAAGCCTTAATTTGAAAATATTATGTTCAGACTAAAGGACTAAAGAAATCATAGGTAGTTCATAGGTAAGAAAATGATGAGGGTAAATTTTCTGTCCTAATTTTCTTACTAATACATAACTAGTACTATACTTTAACCTAAAGGTTACTTACACTACCTACTTTAATCTCTTAATTTTTTGTACCCATTGGATAAACTTAAAGTACCCTGGAGAATGTCTAAATAAATAAATAAAACAGTGCATTTAGTAATGTCTAAAACTTAATATATTTAAATAACAAAAATAATTGGTATAGGTAATACAATGTACTTAAATAATTTGAATGAAAGAAAACTCAATTCCCTTATTAAATTATATCTCACTTACAAACCTTACAAACCTTTTGAGAACATTATGAAGAAGAAGAGGTGTGCAGGTTTCCTCATGATGTTTTCCTTCACCGTTAAAGCTTGTGATGTTTAATTTCTTAAGTCAGATGTGCATGCCCAGAATTAGATCGAACCTGTGACTCCCCAGATAGGAGACCACAGTACTAACCACTAGGCTATCACTTACAAGGCTTATAATATTAATATGATAAATATTTTTTTACAGATTCATGGACAGCTTTGACTTCCCTGGTGCCTGTTGTAATCCGGCTCCTAGACTCAAATTAGCAATTTGTTCGTTGATAGCTGTGTCCGTTTGTATGATAAACTCCCAGAAGGCATATTGGAGATGTCTCTCAACAAGTCCAAAGTTTTTGTAAATAATTAACTTATTTAAAGAACAAGAAAGCTTGGGAATGAATGGTTCTAGCGGCACTAGAGAAGAATAGAAATGTTTTTATTCAAATAAACTTTTTTACAAGTGCTTTTGAATCATTATTATGTACCACGATCTTTGTTTTATAATGTATAATTGTTTTATATAATGTCGATATTTCGATCCAGTTGTATGGACCGTGGTCACGATGGGACTGTGGTATGTACTCGTATAATACATTATAATTGTCACTAAGCCACTAAATAAGTCTAAAATCTTTTGCTTTTGAATCATCAATATCACTGGTTTGGAATGCCTTTCCTGCCGAGAAGAACCATCAAGAAACTTGGCAGTTGCTCTTTTCAAAACAAGTTTACAATATAATAGATATTATGCTATGTATGCAGTGTTTCCACAATGAGGGGAAGTTCCTCAAAAGCATACCTAATTATAATTAAACACATGTTAAGACTGTAACTTCTAATTAGTTTTACATGATTTGTGAATTGGTGGTAATGGAAAATTACCCCAGCTGATTTTGAAGTGGGCTCTTCTCGGCCCAGGGCGCGTTTGGAACCCTGGTATCAATTTTCGTTATAATCGGTAGAAGTAAATAAATATATTATTAATAATAGCTAGTTACACATATAATAAAATTAGAGTGTAGGTAAATAAGCAAACCATAGGGAATTTATATGAAATAAAAACCTTTATGGATATGCATTTATCTTTTTTATTCCTCCAAATAATTAAAAATGTGTGCAGCCTTATTTTACTAATTATAGGAACATTTACTAACATACTTATTTCGATATTGTTTTGGCATACTTTAAGTTTCTTCAGGTTTATTTTACTATGCCAAAACAATATAGAACTGCAATATACATACTGAATAAATAAAACACATTTACTATTGTCAAACTTAATTTAATTTTAAATACAATAAAATTATACAATGATTTGTAAAAAGAAGATGTAAACTATTCAGTAATAAAGGCTTATATTGTTATATTATTATTATTACTTACTAACATCCTTACTAATATTATAAATGCGAAAGTGTGTTTGTTTGTCCTTCAATCACGCTGCAACAGGGCTACGGATCGACGTGATTTTTTGCATGGGTGTAGTTGAAAGCCTGGAGAGTGACATATGCTACTTTTTATCCCGGAAAATCAAGAATTTCCCGAGGGATTTTAAAAACTAAATCCACGCAGACGAAGTCGCGGGCATCAGCTAGTACTAAATTTATTTATAATAATTTATTATTCACAGTTTTCTTTGTATTATTAGAACAGCAAAGCAAATTTTATCTTTAATGAATCTCAACACTATATTCTTTATACAAATAATCAACCTATAGACGTCCACAGCTGGACAAAGGTCTCCTCCATGGACTTCCACAGGCTTCGGTCTTGCGCCGCCTGAATCCAGTGGCTCCATGCAACTCGTTTGATGTCGTCTGTCCACCTAGTAGGGAGTCTGCCAACACTGCGCTTCCCGGTGCGGGGTCTCCATTCCAGCACCTTGGGACCCCAGCGACCATCAGCTCTTCGAACAATCTGCCCCGCCCACTTCAGTTTTGCGACTCGCTGAGCACTACACTATATTAGGGACATGTATTTACTTACCATCATCCTACTAATATTATTTTCCTACTAATATTATAAATGTGAAAGTGTGTCAGGATGTATGGATGTTTTTTACTCTTTCACGCTACAATGAATGAACCGATTTGGCTGAGATTTGGAATGGAGATAGCTCATACCCAGGACTAACACGTATGCTACTTTTTATCACAGAAAATTACAGCGTTCCCGCGGGAATTATAAACCTTAATCCAGACAGACGAAGTCGCGGGGATCAGTAGTACTAGTACTAAATAATTCGTCTTGTTTATCACATCTTCAAATAGCCTTTATAAGACTATGATAAACAAACATTTATTTACTTACTAAATTAATTAAATTGAGCACAGCTGCAGTCTTAAATGTCTTTTACTTCCTTGGTGGTTCCTAGTGGACAATCAATGGCAATCAAAGATAATCTCCTCAGAAATTAGGAGATCCGTAGGAGAACCAAAGTCACCAACATAGCTCAGCGAGTCACGAAACTGAAGTGGAAATGGGCGGGCACATAGTTCGAAGAGCTGATGATCGACGACGACGACATTAAACGAGTCGCAGGGAGCCGCTGGATTCAGGCGGCGCAAGACCGAGGCCTGTGGACGTCTATCGGTTGATAAAGAAGAAGAAGACGTCCACTGCTGGACAAAGGTCTCCTGCATGTCGTCGGTCCACCTAATGGGGGTCTGCCAACACTGCGTTGCCCGGTGCGGGGTCACCACTCCAGCACCTTGGGACCCCAACGACCATCAGCTCTTCGAACTATGTACAGGAAGTAACTGCTATAATAAAAAAAAAGTAGCAAAATTTTGTAAGGAAACTATTGATGATAGATACAATTTTATGTATACTACATGATTAAAGTACTTACTTCTTATTACCTACAAAAAAGTCTGCAAGGGAATATACCTTTAGCTATAGCTTTTGTGTTCAAAAAAAATACGTGTGGCACTCGGGGACTGCCGCGGTAAAGCTATTGCATAGCATTTTCTAGTCGCACACACACAAACACGGTGCTGAAGTCTGCCGAACTGAAACGACGGTGTTAGGTTTATTTTCGTTACGTTTATTGATTCGGTCGCCACGCTCAAAGCCCGCGATAAAAGCTATGCAATAGCTTAAAACTTAGATTGCCGGTAAAATTAAAAGTTGGTTACATTAGTATCACAGTAATTCTTATTCAAATAAATACTAATTAAATGTTTGCGATGAAACTTGATAGGTACATAGGTAGCTGTTACTTTTATCCGGATATGCCCACTCAAAGTAAACTAACACGGGTAAAACTTTAATTATATGCAAAATTAGATGCATTCTTATAGACAGCTCCAACACTTGTTCTGCGATTTCCACCACTAGACGTTCAAGCAGCTATCCTACGCGTAGCGCGTAGCCTTGGTCTGAAATAATCGAAATTTAAGATTTTTATTTCTTCAATAAAGAGCAGTGTTTCCCGCTGGGATTAAAAACTAATACATGCGGACGAAGTCGCGGGCTTCATCTAGTAATATTATGAATGTGAAAGTTTTTGAGGATAGATGTATGTTACTTTTTCACTCCACAACGAACGAACCGATTTGGCTGAAATTTGGAATAGAGATAGCTGATGAAGATGTGATGAAGTTTTGTATTTAGATGTTTTACTTCTCTGAAGTTTATCTATATAGGCATAACACCAATCAAATAGAAAGATGCTGAGCTAGGCTTGGCATGGCACTAGTATTGGTATGCACAAGGTTGAGTTCGGCCTACAGCTGTTGTTCGACCCTGCCTCGGCCCAACTTCTGCTACTGTAAATAATTTATCAATTAAAGTTAATATACTGGCGTGCTGTTTATATTATTTATTCAATTCCACTTAACAAACAAATCATTACTTACGGTTTTCCATTCTCTGCCCGTCTTGGTGGCACCATCTCCTAAACTATCAAGGGCAGCAGCTGTGTTCCTTCAAAACTCGTCAACACGCTGGCTGGCCAACCCACCCCCCATCTCCCCCCAGTTGTGGCAACGACTGACCGAGGCAGGACGCGTCCATATAGACATGCAGCGGGTCAAGGTCTTCGACCAAACCCCGCTCATGCAATGTACCAGATGCCTCCGTTTTGGCCATGGCAAAAAACAGTGCACGGAAGAAAAGGACATCTGCGCGCACTGTGGAGGCAATCATCTGCGGGCCGAATGCCATGCCATGCGAGCCGGAGACCCCCCCAGATGCAACAACTGTCAGCAAGCTAAGCTGAATGATACTCGCCATGATGCCTTCAGCGGCGACTGCACCGTTCGTAAAAAATGGGATAGTATAGCACGGTCAAGCGTAGCATACTGCTGAAGGCGCCATGGTGGACTCAAGCAGCTTAAACAGCGCAATACCATTTACTCAAAGTAGCGATCCAACACAATTGCCCCCGCAAGCAGCGGATAAAACTTACCTCTTTCTTCAAGCCAATCTACAACGCAAACAACTGGCCACCTCCGAACTTATGAAGGAAGCCTCAGAGAGAAAAGCGGCTCTTGCACTGCTCCAGGAACCTTACGTGGGTGGGGGTCCAAGTATGAAAACATACGGCAGAACGCGACTCTTCCAAAACACGAATCCTGGGGATGGCACTGTAAAGGCAGCAATAGCAGTGTTTGACGAAGATTTAGACGCAATACAGTGTCCGGACCTTACAACAAACAACATCGCAGTTGTCAGGGTTCGCACAAGCGCCTGGGAGATCGTGTTCGTTTCTTTCTACTTTGAACCAGACAAACCCCTGGAACCTTACCTGGAGCAGCTCAAGAAGATAGAGGCTAAAATACAACCCGCAAAACTGGTCATGGGAGGAGACAGCAACGCGAAGAGTTTCTGGTGGGGTAGCCACAAGACCGACGCAAGGGGAGATATTCTGGCAGGAACACTGGACCAACTGGGTCTACACATATTAAATAATGGAACCACTCCGACCTTCGACACCATAAGAGGCGGTAGATCGCTCTGCAGTCACGTGGACATCACGGTTTGCACAGCGGACATCCTCGACTTGGTGGAAAGCTGGAGAGTGGACCAAGATATGACGAGCTCGGACCACAACGCCATCACGTTCAAAATAAAACTGAAAAAAGGAAAAGACATAATTATACATAGAACAACCAGGATATATAATACCAAAAAAGTTAATTGGAGTCAGTTCCATGAGGAAATGGCCCAATTAAAAATGGAACACAATATAGATCAAACAACAATACAGGAAATTATTAACTCTGAACAATTAGAAAATACAATAGAAACATTTACACACATAATACAAACAACATGCAAAAAACACATACCACCAATAAAAACTAACAAAAAACTTACCTTGCCGTGGTGGACCAAAGAACTCGATGACCTCAGACGAGAAGTTAACACGAAGAGAAGGAGAATCCGTAGCGCTGCGCCGACTCGAAGAGCATGGGTTGTCGATGAATACCTGCAAAAGAAAGAAGAATATGAATGTAAGGTAAAGGAAGCACAGATCCGTAGCTGGAAAGAGTTCTGCGCCAAGCAAGATAAGGAAGGAATGTGGGAGGGGATCTACAGAGTTATCAACAGGACAACTAAGAGGAAAGAAGATCTCCCCTTAAATAAAAATGGGATTACCCTTAGCGCGCAGGAATCTGTCAAACTACTTGCCGAGACATTTTACCCGGAGGACCTAGAAAGTCAGGATAACGCTGACCACATTGAGATAAGAAGAGCAGCCGAACAGATAAATGAGATAAGACATGATGATGTACATGACCCCCCATTTACTCTGGAGGAACTCAAAAACTCTGTGGAAAGTTTTAATCCAAAAAAGGCCCCGGGTGAAGACGGTTTGACTGCAGACATCTGCACCCAAGTTATAGCGCGAGACCCGGAAACGTTCCTAGCGCTTGCCAATAAGTGTCTGGAATTGGGCAGATTTCCAAAAATCTGGAAACGTGCAACAGTTGTCGTCCTAAGAAAGCCAAACAAAGACGATCTCACAAACCCCAAATCATACAGGCCGATTGGACTATTGCCTGTGATGGGGAAAATGTTCGAAAAAATGATGGTTGGCAGACTAAAGTGGCACCTTCTACCGAGAATGAGTACCCGTCAATACGGCTTTATGCCGCAAAAAAGCACCGAAGACTCCCTCTACGACCTCATTAAATATATCAGGAGCAAACTAGAGCTGAAAAAACTTATAACAATGATATCGTTGGACATAGAGGGAGCCTTCGACAGTGCCTGGTGGCCAGCCATCAAACTTCGGCTAGTTGAGGAGGGCTGCCCAAATAACATCCGCAGACTAATAGATAGCTACTTGCAAGACAGGAGCGTCAATGTGCGCTACGCGGGTCACACATACGACAAGCAGACCAACAAGGGGTGCGTACAAGGCTCCATAGGGGGACCCATACTGTGGAACCTCCTATTGGATCCTTTACTAAAAGGATTGGAAAAGAGGGGCGAATACAGCCAGGCCTTCGCCGACGACATAGTCCTGATCTTTGATGGAGACACCGCTCAGGAGGTGCAACGAAAAGCAAATGTCGCCCTCTCCTACGTTCAGGAATGGGGCGTCCGAAACAAACTTCGTTTCGCACCACAAAAAACAAACGCAATGGTGATCACTAGAAAGCTAAAGTACGACACACCACTTCTGAACATGGGAGGGATCCCTATTAACATGACCGGCGAAATTAAAATTCTAGGCCTAACTATTGACAGTTCTCTGACTTTCAACACACACATCGCAAATACGTGCAAAAAAGTGTCAAATATTTACAGGCAACTGTCAAGAGCGGCCAAAATTAGCTGGGGCCTTCACGCGGAAATTATAAGACAAATTTACACTGCAGTGGTAGAACCTATCACGCTGTACGCAGCGAGTGCCTGGGCTCCGGCAGCGGGAAAGCTGGGAGCTATTAAACAGCTGAGCGGTGTCCAGCGTGGCTTCGCACAGAAGATAAGTAAGGCATACCGCACAGTCTCCGTGAACGCCGCTTTGCTTCTGGCCGGGATACTCCCACTCGACATCCGCATTCGTGAGGCAGCTGCCTTGTATGAAGCGAAGAGGGGGGTGCCACGGCCGGATCTGGCGGGCAGGGAGGTTGAGCGGAAGGCCAGGTACACAGAGAATGGACATCCTGCAACTCATATGTGCCTGAAGTTCATAAGCCTGGTAGACCAAGAAGACCTCGCCAATAATAATAACCAAGATGTGCGTATCTTCACGGACGGCAGCAAAATCGAAAATAAGGTTGGTGCCTCACTTTCATTTTGGAACACTGAGGTTGAGACCAAGACCATCAAATTGAAGCTGCCATCCTATTGCACAGTGTACCAGGCCGAACTTCTGGCCATATGTAGAGCCACGAAAGAAATTCTCAGAAGCACTGGGCAGAGCTTTGGAATCTATAGTGACTCCAGATCCGCGCTGGAAACCGTGGTCAGCTACAATAGTTACCATCCCCTAGCTGTCGAGGCCCGGACCAACCTAAAAAGGGCCTTTGTCCAGAACAAAGTTGTTACCTTGTTCTGGATAAAAGCACACGCTGGCCTCGCTGGCAACGAACGCGCCGATGAGCTGGCAAAAAGCGCCGCACTAAACTCAAAAAAGAGTCCGGATTACGACTTGTGCCCGGTCTCATTCGTCAAGAGTCAAATCCGTAAGGAATCTCTCGACGAATGGAACCGGAGATACAAATCCGGAGAAACTGCCGGAACAACAAAAATGTTCTTCCCCGACGCTCTAGGAGCATACAGGATTGTGCGGAAAATCGACTTAGGTAGTACAATCACACAGATGTTAACAGGACACGGCGGGTTCTCCGAATACTTAACTAAGTTTAAGTGTAAGGAGAACCCATCGTGCACCTGCGAACCTGGAGTACCAGAGTCGGTGAAGCACATCCTGTTCAAATGTCCAGTCTTCAGCATACAAAGGTACAATATGCAGCAACTTATTGGGACCCCTATTGACGAGGAAAACCTTGCCAAGATAATGGAAAATAGAGAAGAACGAGGTATATTTTTGAAACATGCTAATAAAATAATAGAGACGGTCACAAAACGCAATAAAACATAAAATTGGCACGCTTCCAATATTAGGCAAGATAAAGAAAAGGTCGAAAGACAAAGTATTGCTGTAAAATATTATAAACAATTTTATAATACTATTTGCAGGTGTAGGAAAAAAGACGGAAAATATCGAAAGTGTGCACATTAAAATACATATAACAAGCGTAAATAGACTTATATGTAACTTTAGAGACATGTAGCAAAATAACGATAGCAAAAGTAAAAATTTAAATGTTAAATGTAAAATAATCCCATATTGTATATTAGATATAGAGAGAATGTGTATAGATATAAGCAAATTGTAAAAATTTTTTTGAAATAAATAAACACAATATGCATCCCTGAATTAATAGGAAGGGAACTCTACCCTTAGTGTGAAAGTTGATGGATGTAAGAAAGAACACGTATGAAGAATATAAGTACGAGAGGCATGCAAGCGAGAACTGGAATGAATGAGTCGACAATGAAAATATTAAGCAGACAAAATCTCTGACAATGTTAGAGGGTAGGGTTTATAAAAAAAAAAAAAAAAAAAAAAAAAAAAAAAAAAAAAAAAAAAAAAAAAAAAAAAAAAAAACCCACCCCCCATCACAGGTGCAGGTGATACCACCCTTGCCTTTGGCACTGAAATAAAGAGTTGAAGTTATCTTGTGATGTATCCTTTGTCTCATGGTGTGCAATAGTTCATGTTTAAATTTTTGTAGGAAAGATGAATATTTCATAGTAATACCTACTTCTTCTTCTTGTTGTGAACCGATTTGGCTGTGGAATGGAGTTGTACCCAGGATTAACACCTAGACTACCTACTTATTATCCCGGAAAATTACAGAGTTCCCGCGGGAATCAACAAACCTTAGGTAATCGTCGGGGGCATACTGTACACAGGCGGGCATACAGTTCTTTCCTTAAATTGATGACTCTAATTCGCGACATCAATTTAAGGAAAGAACTGTCGCCTTAAACACAGTTTAATACCTAACTTAGGAACAGTACCTACTTTTTAAAATAAGATTATACAGATAGTACATTTAAATGCAGATTTATATAACTAAAACGAACTAGGTACCTATGTTTTGTTCAATATATGAATTATTATTTTGTTGGATTATAAAATCACCCACTCACCTTCATGAGTGGTTTAACCCATGACACATAGTCTTGTTAGCTCATAGGGTTTAACCAACCCTTTTGATTCTAATTTAATTCAAAAATCAAAAGCAAAACACTTTTCTTTCAAGTCTCGAAAGAAAACGAAAAATAATAATTTACGAATTTTCAATTTTGACATATGATTGACGTCTGACATTGACACTGATTGACACTTGACATAACCTTTAGCGAAAAAACGTAGTCGTGATTCCTAGTTCTATGGAAAAAGTACACACACTTGCCTAAAAATAGGAAAAAATCATGGATTCATCCTGCCATCTATTGTCAAGTAGCAGAAGCGATCGATAGCTATTTAACAATAGGTGGCGCTGGAGAGTTTTGTTTTTAGTTTTGCATTTGCTTATTTTTCGATAAAATTTATGTATTATAAAATGAAAATCTTTTTTATGATAAAATTATTATTTTCACTCCCAAAAGTACATTATTTTTGGTTGTGACGTAATTAAAATAGATGTAAAATTGAGTTTCAGTAATGCTTAATGTATAATTAAAACGCAGTATTCATGAAACGTTTTTAGACGACCGCGGCTATAATTGATGGTGAGAGTTACACAATCGGAATTTAGTTTTAACGATATATGACAATCGTTAAAAATATTCATCATGGACAAAAGATAGACAATCGCACTTCTGATCTCCGAAAATTAAAAACATCGGTGAATGAACTGCCTGTGACTGATGGAGCAGCATATGGGAACATACTAGCAGAAATTACAGATCAGACGCTGAGAAGGAAAAATATAATAATAACCGGTATACCGGAACCAAAATCCACTGACTTCAGGGGACGGCAGAGTCAAGATAAGAATGAGGTGCTAAAAATTATTAAAACTATAATATCCAAGAACTGTCCTGAGCCCATCAAAGTCATAAGAATCGGGAAATATAAACCTAATGAGAATCGAGCTATTAAAGCCTGCTTTGAATCAGAGCAAGCAACAAAGATAATACTTCGAAGCCGAAATAAGTTGAAGAATGATACGATAACTATATTTTCGGACCAAACGCAATTTCAGCAAGTGCATTTTAGAAATCTTAGAGAAGAACTGAAATGTCGCACTGCAAATGGAGAAGAAAACCTACGAATTAAGTATGTCAAAGGCGTACCTAGAATTGTCAGATCGCTACCAAAAAACTCCATGTCATAAATAAGAACAAAATAAAACATCACAGCATTACCTACCAAGTTCTAAGCAATTATGATGGCATATTAATCAATAAAAAATCACTCAGATGTCTATATGCTAATGCACGAAGCATAGTCAAACCTGGGAAACTTGACGAGCTACGATGTGTCTTGGACTCCCTCAAATCTACGTTGCATCTTATAATACTAACCGAAACCTGGATTAAAACCGACGAAGAGGCCAAAAGAATACGCTTACCAGGTTATACTCACTACTATCAATATAGACAAAACGCTATTGGCGGAGGAGTCTCGATTTTTGCCAATAATATTTTAAAACACAGTTTTATCGAAGAACTTTCGCAGGACGGCAACCACTATCTGTGGATACATTTGGAGAAATTCTCAGTGGATGTTGGCGCTATTTACAAACCTGGGCGAACAAATGTAAAAAACTTCCTAGAGACTTTCTCAATGCAACTAAATCGCAGAAAGAGGGCCATAGTATTTGGAGATTTTAACTTGGATCTATTGGTCCCAGGTGGATTGGTGGAGGATTAAAAGGACACACTAAAAGAAAACGGTTTTAGAATCATCAACAAAATTGATACTCAGCACTGTACTCGTGAAACATCACAAAAGAAGACCTTACTTGACCATGTGTCCACTTATCTTAAGGGACATCAGTTTCATTTGGCTATCGTAGAATCCTCGATGTCCGATCATAAGCAGATTTATTTTGAAATAGATCAATATCAACCGGAACCAAAAAGAAAAATCCAATACGAAACCACTGATTACGCAAAACTCTGTGAATTGATAGGAACGGATGACACAAACAACACTAACAATGACTATGTAAAATTTGAGAACCGATTAATACAAACCATACAGAAATGTAAAGTTAATAAGCTTAAGATATTAAATCCACCAAGGCAAGACTGGGTGAATAAAAATATACTAAATAAAATTAACGAAAAGCATACCCTATGGAACCAATATAAAAGAAACCCAAAAGATGAAGATACAGAGAAAAAGTTTATAAAGCAAAGAAACAAGGTACGAGAAGAAATACAAACTATGAAAAGTAACTACTATTACAAGAAATTTTCTGAATGTAATAAAAAACCAAGAAAAATGTGGGAACTAATAGACAGTTTAACAAATAATAAGATAAAAGAAATCTCAATACCAGCCAAATTAGTACAAGCAGACAGAGAATTGAAAGAAGGAAAGGAAATCTGTGAATATTTTAATGAATTTTTTTCAACTGTAGGTTCAAAACTAGCGGAGAATATTAACACAAAGTACCATAATAACAAAATTTATACCGACGCGACACCTGAAATTAATAATCCTTTGGTCAATAAACTTTGGTCTTACCAAACTAAATTTATGTACAACAAAGGAAATCATTAAAATAATCGATAATCTGGACAGCAATACCAGTTCAGGTATTGATAACATCAGTACTAAAGTAATAAAATCCATTAAAATGTCTATTGCTGATGAACTAACACGATGTATAAATACCTGTATGGAAAGTGGTACTTTTCCTGCGTCTCTCAAAATAGCCAAAGTGACTCCTATCTATAAGTCTGGAACTAAATTAGATCCTAGCAATTATCGTCCTATCTCCGTGCTCCCAATACTATCAAAAATTTTTGAGAAAATTATTTATAACCGACTGGAATCATACTTAACTTCTATTAACTTTTTATATGCTAAGCAATATGGATTTAGAACCATGTCAAATACACTATCTGCCTCAGTTGATCTAGTAACCAAAATAAAAAATAATATAGATGAAAAGAAAATTGCGCTTGGCATATTCATAGATCTTAAAAAAGCATTCGACACAGTTAGCCACCAGATACTTTTAAGCAAGTTAAAAGACATAGGTGTCACTGATACGGCTCATAGCATTTTCAAATCATATTTAACTGATCGTTACCAGGTAGTTAGAATTGTGGAGTATCAAAGCTGCCAAAAACTAATAACTTGCGGAGTCCCTCAGGGCTCGATCCTTGGATCCATATTGTTTCTGATCTATATAAATAATATTAGTAAACTAGGACTTAAAGGCGAACTATCACTATATGCCGATGATACCACCCTTTTCTATTATGGTAATAAAATAGAAAATATAATCCACGATGCCCAAGATGATCTTAACTTGCTTAATGTTTGGTTTCAGTGTAATTTATTGACTCTTAATGTCAGCAAAACTCACTATGTAATATTTGCAGCTAAAAATAAAAAAATTAACAACTTCGAACCCCTAAAAATTAACAACACTATTATTAACAGGTCAGAATGCGAAAAATATCTAGGCTTAACTTTAGACAACAAGCTTACATGGAAACCACACATTAAAAAAATAAAAACTAAATTAACATCCCTTACTGGAGCCCTTCGCAGCATAGTACGTTGCCTACCACATAAAGTACGATATATGATCTACAACTCACTGGTCAAACCACACATAGATTACCTTATCCAAGTCTGGGGCTCAGCAGCTAAAACTAATCTTAAAATACTACAAACAGCTCAAAATAAATTAATAAAAGTACTATTTCATTATGATTTTTTAACCTCAACAGAAAAGATATATAACGAAACAAAATTAATGAACATAACGAATACTTACAAATACTACACATGCATTCTGATTAGAAAAATATTATCAAAAGAAATACATACAAACATTACTTTTACTACTAAAAACAAATATCCACAGTTGAATAGACTGAGAAGTGCTAATAACATTATATTACGACCATCACGAACTAACTATGGTCGAAGAAATATCACATTTGAAAGTGCCCAGTTATTTAACAAACTTCCCAAAAATATCAAAGAGTGTAAAAACATACGTACTTTTAAAACATTATTAAAAATTTACATAAAAATTAGTAAACACACCACATCCAAAACAAACCACATCCATTTTAGTTACAGCTGTGACATATATCTGTGTGACGCGTCGGTGTACTTTTGTTGTGATGGTTACCCTCATACCCTCACTAAATGCATTATTTCTTGATAGGTACTGTAGTTATTGTAACCTTTTTTGTACGCTCAAAAATGCTGTTTATTTAACTGTAATAATTTAAGATATTAGCCTGTAAGTATCATTTGTTTAAGTGAATATTGTATATTCTTTTAAATGATGCAATAAACGTCTTAAACCAGAATTATCCTTACAGAATACTTTAGCGGGTAATCCTTACAACCCTAAAAATTGTTACACTTGTCGATTATTTCCTTATTTTGTTCTGTTTTGTACAGTAAAGTAGATTTACGCCCTTAGATAATAACATAGGATGAAAATTTGAAGGGTGTAAAGAACTTTAATTTTTAAATTTATGGTCGTAAAGGCAATCTATCTCTATAAATACAGGACTAGGGTAATTTTTCAATACTGCCTTAGAAAATACTATAAATTTTAAGCACTTTCTCTTTAGGTTTCATTTAAATAACTCTAGGAACAAAGATGCTAGAATTTTTTTTTAATTTTTTTTTTAGTTTTTTGCTTCTCCTGAAAAGTCGCATTTTATCCTTTACGACCTTTGAGCCCAGAGGTATCGATATGTATAGATAAAAATATTGACAATAGTTTGGTCAATATTTAGACCCCGCACACTACGCAATAATATTGTCAATATTTCTAACAAAAAGTGATTCAGTACGGCGTAGAAGCTTGATTCTTGTGCACGTGTGCTAAAATGGATACAAAGAAAAAAACCATTGCATTGGTTATTGTAACTTTAATGAATAAAAAGCCGGCCAAGTGCGAGTCGGACTCGCGCACCGAGGGTTCCGTACTCCAAAAGTAAAAATAAAACGATAATATTATATTAATTTGCTTATTTATCGTTAACTTTATTTGTAGAGGTTTATTGTTAATATAAAAAAAACTATGCTAGTTAGAGCGTTGGTTTTATTTTTCCTGTAAAATATACATAAACCTCTATTGACCATAATTATTTCAGATTTTTCGATTGGTAAACTTCGGAGATAAGGGCGGAACGGTATTTTTTTCGACATTTTGGCCGATTACTCAAAAACTATGTTATATAGAAATAAATAAAAAACTGTTTTAGAACGCACAAGTAAAGGCCTTTCATATGATACCCCACTCGGTATAGTTATCTTACTTTGAAATTTCAAACCCCCGATTTTCCCCCTTTTTTAATTAAACTAAAATAATTTTCGCGTTGCTTTTATTTTTCCTGTAAAATATACATAAACTTCTATTGACCATAATTATTTCAGATTTTTCGATTGGTAAACTTCGGAGATAAGCGGGGGGAACGGTATTTTTTTCGTCATTTTGGCCGATTAATCAAAAACTATTATATATATAGAAATAAATAAAAAACTGTTTTAGAATGATGCACAAGTAAAGGCCTTTCATATGGTCAAAAAACAAACTTTCAGAGTGTGCCGGTATGGAGGTCTATTATCTATAATAATATGATAAAGAGAAAAGATTTTTTTTGTTTGTTTGTACCGACTAGGCTCTGATACTACTGCACCAATTTTAACAATTTTTTCGCCAATAGAAAGCTAAATTATCAGGAAGTAACATAAGGTATAACTTATTTAAAAAAAATTATAGATCCTCAAGAACATTGCAATAATGTAAACCCTTTTATCCCGATATTCCCACGGAATCGAAATTTAAGCGGGTGAAACCGCAGGGCACAGCTAGTACAAGATAAAAATAACGAAGATCAATAGGTATTATGAATACGTACCGGAAACTATTTATGGAACCAGGTTCTTATTCTTCTTCTTTATCAACCTATAGACGTCCACGGCTGGACAAAGGTCTCCTGCATGGACTTCCACAGGCTTCGGTCTTGCGCCGCTTGAATCCAGCGGCTCCCTGCGACTCGTTTGATGTCGTCGGTCCACCTGGTGGGGGGTCTGCCAACACTGCGTTTACCGGTGCGGGGTCGCCACTCCAACACCTTGGGACCCCAAATCAGTTCTTCGAACTATGTGCCCCGCCCATTTCCACTTCAGTTTCGCGACACGCTGAGCTATGTCGGTGACTTTGGTTCTCCTACGGATCTCCTCATTTCTGATTCGATCCCGCAGGGACACTCCGAGCATAGCTCTTCCCATCGCCCGCTGAGCGGTCCTGAGCCTGCTTATTTCTGATTTGATCTCGCAGAGATATACCAGGTTATGGAAACCTAAATAATGTGGTATCCGTGTTATCAGCAGACGAAGAACCACACTTAAAGCATTTCCTTTGATAGTCTCTCATAGTTTATACTTTATAGACTATAGTTGAAAACACTACCTAACATTAACTTAGAGAGTTAGCTCGTACACAACACTCAGGTGTTTCAGTGAACGACACACTGGGTACGGAGGAATCTAGGCTCTACACAACGTTTGAATGGCGAGGATTACAAAAGGTTTACAAAAAGAGATCACAATCACTTTTATAAGATCAGTAATCACAAAAAAAAACACCACACACCGGCAGACATTTGTTTGTTTTTTTCTTCTGATAAGGGCTGCCAGGTACATAAATAAAAATCTTACCGATCTATTTCTATAAACGTAACAAACTAACGCTCAAACAACGTATTTCCATTATATTCTGCAAGAATTATATTAATAACGTGTAAATAATACTAACATTAATTAAATTGACGAAAAGTTATTTATATAAATAAATTAAATTAAATCGCTTAAACTACCATATGGTAGCTTTTTAGCATGTAGGCATCCTTTCAGGTTTACTTATGTTGCTAGCTGTAAAAAAAAGCATTATTAGAGACCCAAATTTAGGTCTATCATAATAAAGTCTCCTCTTGGCAACACATTCCTGGCCCCCGTAGGTATTTCCAAACTCTCCATAGTGAGTCGACTGGGCCTGTTTCGTACTCAACGCACGGTTATTTGGTGAACCGCGCAAGTTCGTTCGCTTGATTCAGGGGACCGCACCTACTTACTTTTCAACATGTTTACGTGCGGGCGGTGTAAAGATTTCAATGATGGCGCACTTTGCAGTATTTGTAAGCGTCATTATGACTTCCCCTGTGCTGCGATCACAGAACCTGGATGCCGTAAGCTGGGGAAAAATAAGGTGACGTGGAAGTGCCCAAGGTGCCCAATCTCTCGCCACCCAGTAGTCCCGAAGCGGAAAGTGTCTCACCAACTGCCGTCACCCTCGACCAGCTCCATGGGCAGTTACACAGCATCACCGAGCAGTTAAAACCTCTCGGCAGTTTGAAAGAGGACTTAAGAACAATAAAGGCTGATGTACATTCACCGCACAAAATAAATACACTTTGGTGTGAAAGCAGTGCAGTGTATATTACACACCGCACTGTTTTCACACCCAAAGTTTATTTGGTGCCATACAATTTCCTATATAAGCGACGGTCACAAAACGACCTCGAGAACTAAAAGACAGGTTACGCCATCTAGTTCACGCAACCGGCAACCTACATCAAATTGACTGGTGTAAGCAGCTGACTTAATATAACCGAATTAAAAGATTCCCTTCAATTCGCACACGATGCTCTCAAGGGTTTCACCGATAGAGTTGACGCTGTCGAATCTGCACCCCGATTCAGAACATTTCGATAACTTCCCGTTTCGAGACGATTAGATATCGATCTCGTATCGATTTGTCGTGCGATTCAGAACGTTCGGTTAGAGAATTCGATTCGATGTCGACTACGGAATCGGCTTCGTTATCGGTATCGACAAGTTACATTAAATTACATGTGGATTTACGAAGTTTGTTGTTTTACCAAAATTTCACTTGTTATTAAATTCATGTTAGCACTAAATAAATAGATTTTAATCATTTTCGAAGGTCATTGAAGTAATTATTTAAAATGATAACTTTTTAAATTATTGACGGCCAATTTTCAGCCTCTTCGATAGATGGCGCTAAGTTCTTGTTTTATCCCTCTGGGTTCTTATTTTATTTTGTTGTGGTGTACTTAATATGTTATTTTAATGTTAAAATACGTACAATATGGTAAGTAAACATTTACATACCAAAATCATTCATCATAATCATTTTATACGAAAAACCAGTAAACACAGTACGTAAACAAAAGGATACCGGATGCCCTGTAGCTTTCGATAAGTTACCAACTAAAATTATCGGACGTTCGGAAAATCTTATTCGATAAGCTTGTTGTGAATAGCGTTTGATAGAAGATATCGAACGATATCTACGTCGGTTCGATTCGGTTTCGATTTCGACAACTTCTCTGTCGATACGAGTATTCTGAATTGAAAATTCATCTTATCGTACGTTAACAAACCGAATCGATCGATAATTATGCTATCGTAAGGTTCTGAATCGGGGTGCTGGTCTGAGTCAACTCCAGAAACTGGCTGAGAACGTACCGAGACTGCAGGCTGAGATTAATGAACTGAGTTCGGAGAAAAACGAGAGGGACCAATGGTTGCGCATAAATAATGTTGAAATTAAAGGCGTCCCGATTAAGAAAGATGAAAACCTTTTTGATGAAAACTTGTATTTTAGCTATAATTTTCTTCTGTTCTTATCTATTTACTTTTTTATATTAGCTGTATTCCTTGTAAAATAAAATAAAATAAAATATTATATTATATATTATTGTCTCAGGGTCCGCTTCTTTTCATTAATAGACGCAATTTTAAGGTTGATAATGTGGTGAGTTCTTAGATTTTTCTGCATACAACTCAAGGTAATATAAGGCTACACAAAACGGTTCTGCTACATATTAATCAATTAAGTTGAGTGAATACGCATCTTGTAGGGCAAGTGAGCTCCATTTTAGGCTGCATATTCACTTACCGTCAGGTGTGATCAATATCAAGCGAGTGTATATATTTTAAAAAAGCTTTTATAGAATACTAGCTGACCCAGCGAACTTCGTACCGCTAACAAAGTATTTAGGGGTGAGTCACCCTTATCATTTAGGGGTATGAAAAATAGATGTTGGCCGATTCTCAGACCTAACCGATATGCACAAAAAATTTCATAGAAATCGGTCCAGCCGTTTCGGAGGAGTTTGGTAACAAACACCGCGACATGAGAATTTTATATATTTGATAGAAGTAATTGTTTTTTGTTTTTGCTTTTACCACTTGATGTTGCTGGTACTCCCAGCGCAGAGCGAATTCGCTTTGAGCAGGCTTAATTTGTAAGTCGTCGTCGTCTGTAAATGCTTAACTAATTAAAAAATCGGCCAAGTGCGAGTCGGGCCTCGCTCTTTTAGGGTTCCGTTAAAAAAAATTAAATTAAAATATTTTAATGTACCCATGGAAATATTTTAATTTAATTTTTGTAATTTAATTTAATTTTTATTATTTGTTGTTATAGCGGCAATAGAATTACATAATATGTGAAAATTTCATCTGTCTATCTATTACGGTTTACGAGATACAGCCCGCTGACAGACGGACGGACGGACGGACGGACGGACAGCGTAGGCTTAGTAATAGGGTCCTGTTGGTACCCTTTGGGTACGGAACCCTAAAAGAATGAAACTCCAATTAAAATATAATTAAACTGTAATTAAAATAAAAAAATTGTGAGCCGTCGTGGGACGCCTGGCAGATGTGAAACATCGACATTATTTTGTAAAAGTAATATACAGAAAAGAACAGATTGTGATAGGAACTAAATATGTCACTCAGTATACATATAATAATACTACTACCACTATCACTACCCCGACCCCTACCCCTAACCCTACCCCTACCCCGACCCCGACCCCTACCCCTACCCCGACCCCGACCCCTACCCCGACCCCTACCCCTACCCCGACCCCGACCCCGACCCCTACCCCTACCACTACTACTACTACTACTACTAAACAGATTGTGATAGGAACTAAATATGTCACTAAGTATACATATAACATCGCATGCCGTGGCGACGCGTCGCTCGCCACGCGAGAAATCTGTTTTACGTGCCGCTATAGATGTTTCACATCAAAACACTCCAATTAAAATAAAAACTACTGAAATAAAAAAAAGAAAATACATTTACACGACATTAAAAACCCACGACAGCAAGTGGTGACGGTGGATTGTAAGGCAAGTAATTCGTTTAACAGTTCACCAAGAACACTAAACTTGTGAACGCCACATTTTGTTTGTTATGCAATTATAATAAATACTTATATCCAGCAAACAAGATTAGTGAGTCAGTGATGAGAACTCACACTGGTATCGAATATTTCACGCGTTAATTCTGTGATCAGGGTACCAATTATCTAAAAGTTATTCCATTGATCGTATTCGTATTCGATGACATTAGCGTCAAAGAAAATTAATCCTTGATTGTATTGATTTAAATTTTAAAGTCACAGATTCAGTACAACCGATTTTAATATGGAGCGTTATGGAGCGTATCGTACATACGTAAACGCACCTATAAGATATGCAATTGAGCTCTAACTTAATACTGTTATGGTTTATTTGACTTTGACGCTAATGTCATCGAATACGATTACGATCAATGCAATAATTTTAGACAATCGCATCTCTGACTAAACACATGAGACAAGGGCGTCGCCAGCCGAGGGCCAAATGGAGGGGGGGGAGGGGAGGTGATAACAAACGGAAGATGGGAGAAGTATGAATTGTAGGTAAAATAAATTTTGCGTTGAGCTAGTGTGTGAAAGTGTGTTTGTTTGTCCTTCAATCACCTGGAGTAATAGTGTTCTGTGGTACCTACTTATAGTTGTGGACTTAGAGCACTCTCCAAGCCCACAACCTAAAAAGTAAATAAAACCGGCCAAGTGCGTGCCGGGCCCGCGCAGTGTAGGGTTCCGTAGTTCAAAGTCTCAAATATTATTGCTGACCTAGGATAGTGCTTTTGTTTTATTTATGAATATTGAATAAATTTTGAGTTCCATGGTTTAAATACTATAATATTCTACAAAATATGCAACTTACACTACGTGTAATACCTAACTTAGAAAAAACAGATAGGTATACCTAACTTCTTAACTAATGAACCCTACTTAGCCGTGATAGTTTTCCTTTAAAATTCATTATATATACTAAGTACTGCTGTGAATTTTTTCTTGTATCCTATATACAACCATTTAGCTGGCAGAGGGGGGGGACACTAGACTCTAATAAAATTTAGCACTTTAAAACATCATATTTCACAAACGGATCCCTGAATTGAAAAATGATGTTCCCACACCCACAATATTTTTGAAAGACCTATTCAACGACACCACACACTATGGGATAGACGAGAAAAAAAAATTCATCCCCACTGTAAATGTAGGGGAGGTACTTACCTACCCTAAAAAAAATTATTTTTCACAATTTTATTTCACGACTTTGTCGGCGTGATTGATATTTATACCCTTGTCAAATTACAGATTTCTAGTTCCAATAGTCTCTGAGCTAAACCGTGGACAGACAGACAGACGGACGGACATGGCGAAACTATAAGGGTTCCTTGTTTACTACGGAACCCTAAAAAAATGTAGCTTATGTCACTACATAAAGATAAGTACGCCTCTGAGTGGCCGGTATTCACTCACTATCCTCACACTCACTATCTGCCGAGTTTCTTGCTGGGTCTTCTCGGCAGGAACGGCATTACGAACCAGTGGTAGACTCATTGACGATTCAAAAGTAAAAGTTTATTTGAATAAAAAACATTTCTATTCCATTCTACTATTGGTATACGCCGATGACATGAGAGGTATTCTACTGCTCTGTGTAAGAACACACGAAACGGTAAGATACACCTATGACCATGGAATTATTATGTACTACGTACAACTGGAAGGCTTACGTGTATCGAAACACGCGCCGAGAGAGAGGTCATAAATCTTGTTCCGTCTCTTTCAACTAGTGTAACCATTCTTCTTACCCGTATATCATAGGAGGCGAGACTCAGTTTAATATCGATTATTGGAATTAAATAATATTAAAATGAAGCAGAAAAGCACAGTATTTTATGAAAATAGGTAGGACTAGGTAGGTAATTATATGTACTCTGTTTTTATAGAGTAAGACTCGTAAGATCCTAGTCCATCGAAGTAAAGTTTTTGTAGATTATTTTTACCTAATGCTAGCTATCTAAATTAAACCAAAGGTATATACACTAGCACACACCGCTCTTGCGTCTCATCCTCTAATAAGCAATATGTATATTTACTTATAATAAATAAAACACTTGTAAATACCAAGTAAATATTGTATTTTTACTGTTGACATTTTACAATTAAACATGGAATTAATAAGTACTTCGTACAAAGTACGTTGTACGAAGTACTTATTAATTATTCCATGATAAGTAGTTTCAAGTGTAGTCACCCTAGTTCACATGGCAAAGGTGCGAAAGGGACAAACCAAGAAAAAAGATTTCTCGCTCACGCTCACTTCTATAAGGAGATATTGGTTAATTAAAAAAACACTCTAACATCATACAAATAAGGTTCATTTTAATATGTCAAAATAATTGAAGTAAGCTTTCCAGTTGTATTTAATACATAATAATTCCATGCCTATGACCTAATCGAAGAAAAATAAGTCACCGTCATTAAGAATTTGCCGACGATGCAACGTGAGTAATTATTTTTTTGTAACTATGTAAGAGTATACAATAAATAGGATTACCTTCTAGGATAGGATTAAATTCTATGAAATGATAAAGGAATTTATGGCTGACGTTAAAACGTGCTTGTTAACTTTTTTTAAGTACACTAATACAATGTGTAATTATTAAACTGTAACTGGACAAATTCTGTGTATTATTTTGAAAGTTTCTTGAATCTTTAGCAAAAATAGTATTTTTAAGGCAGTAGGTATTTTTAAATTTTCATCAGTCAGTCTGTGCATGCAACACTCTGAAACTACTGAACGGGCTGGAAACTGCTGCACACCTAAACTATAGGAATTTAAGTTTACGTTCCCTCAAATATGGTTGAGCGAAGCAACGGCTGGATCTATTTAGAATTTCAATATGGCGGTGACCTGGAATCCATTTTCTCTTTCTTGGCCCCAGGGAAGCCTAAATATCGATTTTTAACGAAATCGGTCGCATAACTACTACCCGTGCGAAGCCTTATCCAGTCACTAGTACTCGAATAAACGGCCAATTGCGTGTCGGGCCACGCGCCGGGTGCACGCGGGTTCCCTAGTTGCCCGTCACGATATGCGTAGATACTTAAAAGTAGTGAAGAAAGATACTCATGCCCGATTTTACCAACCGTACCTAAATTATCCCCTAAGTAGGAGTCTTTTGAATACGTAGGTAGCCCTTAAATACAATTCCACACTATCAATTCTATTTTAGGTTGACAGAAAGGGTCACCAAAGTTAACTTAGGTAGCCCAAAAAGTTAGGGAACGATGGTTAAACTCTTTTTAATAAGCCTTAAACGACTCTTACCCGAGTCTTTTAAGGCTTATTAAAAAGACTCTCCTCTATTTTACAGGACTGAACTCTAAAATGAAGACCCTCTATGTGTGTAGAAGAAGATTAATATAGTGGTTGAGCTAGCAATTAAAATATCGATGCCATCATCGAACATCCAGACAACAATGTTTATATGCTTTCGCCTCCTTACGGATCCAAAAGGATGCGTACGCGTCCTTATGGATCCATAAGGACGCGATCCTTAGACGGAGGTTAGACGCTCATTCTGGCGTCAGTTCAGTCCGTGACCTTGACAACGATGAGACTGATGCCAGATAGGTAGACTGACGAAGCACATTACACGCTCATTCAGACTGACCATCAGTCCAACCGCAAACTTCTACGCGTTAACTAACACTCATAACGCCTTAGGTATGGATTTTAACAAGAAAAAAGCTTGTGTTGCTATAATATTAGCCCTGTCTACGAGGAATCGCAGAAAAAGGAAGCAATGGTGTAAAACTTGGCTAATGAAAAGAGAATTCTACATACACTTAAAACTGAATGAGATAAGAGACATAGGAGAAGAACAAGACTACGCTAATTATTATCGAATGAAAGAAGCCTGCTTTGATCATTTGTTGCAATTGGTAAAACCATACCTAACTTTATTTACACCGTCTCCACCGACTCCATCGCTGTCCAAGCGGAGACTGACATCAGACTGATAGCTATTAAACACACGTTCAGTCTGGCGTCAGTCTGACCAGACTGACAAAAATTATTAAAATATTTAAATAACCATCATTCCGGACCAGCGGACCATCAGTCTACGCGTATACAATAAGTTTCCCGTAATTCTGACATCAATCATGGACTGAACTGATGCCAGAATAAGCGTCTAACCTCCGTCTTACAAGTGTGTCTCAATTTCTCAAACCATCGGCATAAATGCGAATCGATCCTCACAGGTGTGGTTTCAGCCGATCATGGTACTAGGAATTACGACTACGTCTAATATCCTAGTGTTCCTGGTCTATGGTGCATGATTCTTCTAGTCGTAAATAATATTCGTCTATGTAAAATTCCTACTTCCATGGATTCAAAATAATATTTAGGTTAAACTATGAGATAACAAGACTACCTACCTATTTATTATTTGTTGTGTCATGGAAGTTAAATTAGGTTCCTTGGATTTGGATCACAGAGTACAGACCAGGAACAACATATACACGCGTTCGTTTCATGTTGAGCCCTGCACCATAGAGTAAAGAAATCTTCACCTCCTCGCGCTTCCCCGCACCGCACCTCAAGTCAGACCCACAGTAAAGGTAAACAGTTTATCTATTGTTTTATTTATTAATTATTAGCTGACCTGTCTTAACTATGAATATTGAATTCGAATTGGTATAAATAATAAAAAAATATATAAAAAAAAAGTGTTTATTATTCTAATGCTTTACGATATACAACATTCTTAGTTTTTTTTAACCAAACCTACCAAAATTCCTAATATCCAAAGTTCAATTTAATAAATTGAACTTTTAATACATAAACTTAGAATAAGAATTATTATTAAATATTATTTTTGCATGCCTATCCAGCAGATTATAAGGACTTTTATTATAATGTAACAGCACCATTGTACTACTTAATCTGTGCAAATAAATAATTTGAATTTGAATTTGAAATTTATTTTTAATAAGCGGTGCTTCGCGAGCGGTTTACTAAGTGGGTCTGACTTGAGGTGCAGTGCGGGGAAGCGCGAGAGAGCTACGGCAAATTTGTAACGCGTAGTACCACTAGATCAAAGGTGTCAAACTACTGAATATCCTATACTGTGTCCGTACTGTCGGCATGGAACTAGGAATTACGACTACGTCGATTACTTTACTCTATGGTGCAGGGCTCAACTTGAAACGAACGCGTAGTATGTGCAACGGACAACGGTTTGGATTTGCCGCGGATTTGAGTATTGTAAAGTGTAAACCACTCACACATTAAGTACCTACATAATTACATTGATAATTGATTACATTTGCTTGTGGGAAGTTTAACAAGACTCGAGCCGAATCCAACAAAATAACAAAATAACCATTGAAGATGCGGTGTTGCGCGCCTTTCTGCAGAAATGCTGCAGACAATGTACCGGCGACACGGGAGGGGAGGCGGATTAGTTTTCATGGGTAAGTAGGTATACCTATTCGAGATTCGAGTTGACTGCAATGTTCGACTGCGGATGGCGATTGGCGGGGTCCTAGGTTTGATTCCCGGGTTGGGTCTAAAAATGTGGGTTTTTCTGTCAAGAAATCCTCAACGTGGAGTAGGCGCCGTGCCTCGGGGAGCACGTAAAGCCGTCGTGTCGCATTTCTATTATACATAATGCTATTAATTTCCAGCTTCCCGAGTGACGCGCGTCTCCGTGCGGCGTGGCTCAGCGCCCTGGGCAGGCAGGGCGCGCCCCTCCCAGACCCTGCTGTGGTCTGCTCGCAGCATTTCCTGGACGACGACATTCATGAAACAGAAAGTGGCTCGAGGCTAATTGATGCTGGAGCTATTCCTTCAACAGTGCTGGTAAAGATTTTTCCATGTCATGTATTTTTAGTAGTTGTGTCTAGGTTTAGTTACTGACATACCTCAGAGAAGCTGAAGTGAAAATGGGCAGGGCTCATAGTTTGAAGAACTTCATGATTGTATTGAGGGCCAAAGGTGCTGGAGTGATGACCCCACACCGAAAAGCGCAGTGCTGGCAGACATTAGTCAAAATAGTCAAAAATTGCTATAGACACACTGTAGCATATATTTTAGACAATCCCACATAATATTATGACTGATTTTGAAAAACTGTTGATGTTTGGAAGTTTCTATTATTTCGGAAAAATATCTTATTAAAAAAAAAGGTTTTGGTATATGTATATAAATTTTAAAATTCATAGTTTTAAAAAGCAGGGAATACTTTTTTTAAAATCCATGAATCCTATATCAATAGATAAATTCATGATATTTTTTCTTGGCAAATGTCATCATGCCTATCTTAATATGTAATAAGTAATGGTAGTATGCATTTTTGGAACTTCCCCTCATTGTGGAAACACTGTACATAGTATAGTATCTATCGATTATAAACTTGTTTTCAAAACAGCAACCACTGAGTTTCTTGCAGGTTCTTCTCCACAGAAAGGGTATTCTGAACCAGTGGTAGACTCATCAACAATTCAAAAGCTTTTTTATATTCTATTCTATGCTATTGGTCTTTTTCCTTCAATACTTGTTGCTTTTTCCTTCAGTACTTGGTAACAGTAATAAGAAAGTAACTTGTAGTATCTTGACTATCTGCCTGGAGCAGTGGTAAGAGCGTAATTTTAAGATCGCCAGCCTAGGGTTCGATTCCGGGCAGGCACAATCAAGAAATTCATATTTTCTGACTGAGAGGCTTTGACAGTGGCTAGTTACCTACCTTCCCCCTTTTTCCCTTACCCTACCATCAAAAATGTACCACCAAGTGATTTAGCATTTCGGCACGATGGTGGGTAGACCGATTAGGGAGTGTGGGTTTGATTAAAACTGCCAAACCCCCTCAATCAAGGGCCGTCATGCCATGAATACAAACACATGTGTGTCCACAGGTGTGCATGATGTGCCTGGACACTGACAGCAGGATGTTTCTCATGCAAATTGGAAAACGCCTATAAATATTTAACGGGATATGCTGTAAGTTGTTTTAATTTTCTTTAATTTTTAATAATATTAATTAATTGAACCGACATCGCTCAACGAGTCCCAAAGCTGCAGCGAAGTGCAATGGGAAGCGCAGTGTTAGCACTGGATATAGGCAGCGCAAGGCAGAGTCCTGTAGATGTCTATTAGATTATAAAGAATAAGAAAAATGTATCAGGCAAATTGATTGAGCTGTTCAGTTCTCGAGTGATAATTTTTCATACATGTAGAAAATTGATGTTTATTTATATGGAAGATATTTTATCACCATTCAAATTACTTTAGTAAACTAGAAAAACTAAAAGAACTTAATCATTGACCACCAGCTTGGGAACAGTCACACTTATGTCATTTGTTTTTTCAGCCGTGCAACCAAGGGAACCTAAAGCAAACACTTTGTGTACAATGTGCTCAGAGACTGGTGAACTTTAGTCGATTCAGAGACCAGAGTTTGCGAGCCCTAGCTTTGATAATGGACTTAGTTGAGAAACATGAAATGGTGAGTTAAGACCTACTTGTTGCTCTTATGATTAACTAACTTGTGACAACCCTGTTATCAACCATCATAAGTGTAATAAGTAAGCATATTAATATTTGTAGGGTTGTTTCTGATGCTTCTGGTGAAAGCTATGGGTTTGGTTTACTCGAAAACTGTAAGGGCTTAAGTTCCAACACCTATTCTAATATCAGATGCACCTTCAACATTTCCAAGAACTTACTTTACACACTGTATATTTGATTATTCAATCTTCCTGCTTCATCAACCGATAGGCCCAACAACCATCAGTATAGTCAATACTTTCTCAAAAATCATTTCTCAACAGATAACAAGGCTGCATATAAAAATGATAAATCTCACAAAACACCGACTAAAGAGTCCCATGGTGGTGACAAACCTTGGGGCTGACTTCTGTGACTTACACATACGAGAAGATACATCAGAAGACAAACAGACAGAATCGGAGACAACCATAGACATACGTGTAGTGAAAACTGAAGGAAGTGATGACTCTATGGTGACTAGACAAGACATGGATGTTATAAATGATGATGCTCTTCTCAAAGCTCTCCAAAAGAAACCAGAAAATGTAGATGAGATGCTTAAAATACAGGATCTGTTAAAGTTTGAAAGTGATGACTTTAAATGTTCACTCTGCTCCGAGGAATTTGTCCAAGAACATGCGTACATGGAACATATGAGCATGCATGCCCAGGTGAGTTAGTTTCGTCAGTTAAACACTTTCATCCACTTGTTGGAGATGTCGCCCTCGACCGTGATTAGCTAAAGAAATATAGATTGCTAACACCATAGTAATCAATAAATAACAAAAGATCTATTATAATTATGTTACTGTTAATACAATATTTATTCAGGAGCAGTGGTAAGCGCATAATTTTAAGCTCACATCTTAAAATGGTTAAGGGTTTAGGATCCTAACCTAATCTAACCTGTGGGCACAATCTAGAAATAAACAATCATCAACACAATCTATAAAGCCTCTAGATTGGGAGGCTTTGGTAGTGGCTAGTTACCACCCTACCGTCAAAGAAGTGCCGTTAATGTCCCGGCACGATGGTGGGTAGAAACCAATTAGGAGTGTGGGTTTAAGGAAAACTGCCACACCTTCTTCTGAGATCTCAGTCAAGGCAGGTCATGAATACAAACATATGTGTATCCACAGGTGTGCATGATGTGCCTGGAAACTGACAGTAGGATGTTTCTCATGACTAAACACAAACTGGAAGAAGCCTATAAATTTTTAACAGGATATGCTGTAAGTTGCTTTCATTTTATTTAATTTTTAATAATATTTTTAATTGAACAGGACAAAACCCAATATAAAAATTACCAACATAGCTCAGCAAGTCACAAAGCTGAAGTGGAAATGGGAGGGGGGGGGGGGGGAGGCACATAGTTTGATGAACTGAGGGTGTTCAGGGTTCTAAGATGTCGAAGTACGAACCCGCAACGGGAAGCGCAGTGTTGGCGCTGCATATAGGCGACGTAAGATCTAGGTCTGTGGAAGTCCACGCAAGGGACCCTTGTTCAGCAGTGGATGTCTATTAGTTGAGAAAGAGAAGAAAAATTTATCAGCCAAATCGGTTGAGCAGTACTCGAGTGATGATTTTTTTCTTACATGTGGCAAAATGATTTATATATGGAAGATATTGTATGACCATTCACGTTAATCCACTAAACTAGAACAACAAAAATAACTTAATCATTGACCACCAGCTTGGGAACAGCCCCACTTATGTAATTTGTTGTTTCAGCCGTGCAACCAAGGGAACCTAAAGCAAACACTTTGCGTACAATGTGCTCAGAGACTGATGAACTTTAGTCGATTCAGAGACCAGAGTTTGAGAGCCCGAGTGTTGATGATGGACTTAGTTGAGAAACATGAATTGGTGAGCCTTTTATCTTTTCTTTCTTCTTCCTTTCTTTTAGCTGGGTCTCCACTCGCAATCCAAAGACCACATACATTAAAAATTGTTTATTATATAGACCAACTTGTGACTCTTATGACTAGTGAAGACTCTACCACCAGTTACGAAAGCAGATTCTGGTATTCTGATTCTTGATTTAATGCGCTTGTGACAACCCTGTGATCCACTGACGCGAGTGCAGTAGGTACTGTGCGCTGAGTCGCTACACAGTCCACGCGCCGCGTAGTTAATATTCTTAGGGTGGTGTTGGATTGTTTCTGGTGAAAACTATGGGTGTGGTTTACTCAAAAACTGTCAGGGCTTCAGTTCCAACTTACATATGCAGTATTTTAAAGAACATACTTTAGGCACATGCTTTATATTAAATTACTAGCTGACCCAGCGAACTTCGTATCGCCAATAAAAATATTAAGGGGTGGTTCACCCTTATCGTTTAGGGGTATGAAAAATAGATGGTGGCCAATCCTCAGACCTACGCACAAAATTTCATAAAAATCGGTTTCGGAGGAGTTTGGTAACAAACACCGCAACACGAGAATTTTATATATTTAGATTCAATCTCTCTACTTTAATAACCGATAGACCCATAGTATGAAAACAACCATCAGAATATACAATTTTTGCTCAAAAACTATTTCTCAACAGATAACAAGGAGGCATATAAAAATGCTAAATCGTACAAAACACAGGCTAAAGAGTCCCATGGTGGTGACAACACTAGGAGCTGACTTCTGTGACTTACACATACAAGAAGACACCTCAGATGACAAACAGACAGAACCAGAGACAAACATAGACACAGGTGCAGTGAAAACTGAAGAAAGTGATGACCCTATGGCGATTGGAGAAGACATATATGTGATAATTGTAGATGATAATGCTGACTGGGCCAATAATGAGATAAATGAAGATGAAGATAATGCTGACTGGGCCAATAATGAGATAAATGAAGATGAAGATAATGCTGACAGTGCCAATAATGAGATAAATGAAGATGAAGATAATGCTGACTGGGCCAATAATGAGATAAATGAAGACGAAGATAATGCTGACAGGCCCAATAACGAGATAAATGAAGATGAAGATAATGCTGACTGGGCCAATAATGAGATAAATGAAGATGAAGATAATGCTGACAGGGTCAATAACGAGATAAATGAAGACGACGATAATGCTCAAAATGTTGAAGCCAGCTTATGCAGAAGATGAGGTGGCAAAAATACAGGATTTGGTAAAGTTTGAAAGTGCTGACTTTAAATGTACACTCTGCTCTGAGGAATTTGTCCAAGAACTTGCGTACATGGAACATATGAGCATGCATGCCCAGGTGAGTTAGTTTCGTCAGTTAAACACTTTCATCCACTTGTTGGAGAAGTCACCCTCGTCACAGATTAGCTAAAGAAGTATAATAAATTGCTAATGTCATAGATTAGAACAAAGCTTGTGTAAATCTGGTTATTATATTTATAGTGGCGATTACCACTTCCCTTCAACTGCGTTACGCCCGTTTTTGACTCGATATCGTACCCCCTCCAACTGCGTAGGCCATGCGGCGGCGATGCCCGTCAACTGCGTTTCACCCTAATATGACGCGCTATCGTACTTAGGATATCTGCGTAACGCCCGTTTATGGCGCATTTCGACTCTGTGGTTTCTTTTTATTTTAGTTTATTCAAATATCCTCTATTTCACTCAGTTTCATCACAAAATCTGAGAAAAGTAAAGGACGGAGTGGGTACAGGCCTCAGAGCGATCACCCTTGACGTAATTAGTTAGAAAAATAATATCGAATATCAGTTGACATGACCGGTTTTTTTTCTGTGTTTTTGTTGTTTATTTTGAAAATGTTCTTTTTTCTGTGTTATCTTCTCCTTGTGTTCCTTTTCTGCGGTACTTTATCGAAATACAGGTTAAAAATTTGTATCTAGCAACCATAGATTAAAACTAAAGAAGAAAATTTAAATGCAGGTTCTATGACCATTCTATGACCGTCCTATTCACTTCAATTTTAGTCTGTTAAATACCTTAATTGTATTTTTTATCTATGTTTATGTCTAATTATAGTACAATAACTATACTCCATATGACAAAAAATATTACATGGCACTTGAGTTTGTGCTTTTTTTATAAAAAATAGATAAAGTAGCGGTTTTTTATTGCAAGCCGCCATCTTGGAAACATGCCGCAGTTCGAGCAAGTTTGATAACAAAGGCCGCGCAGTTGGAGGGGGTACGATAGCGCGTCATAATAGGGCGGAACGCAGTTGACGGGCATCGCCGCCGCATGGCCTGCGCAGTTGAAGGGATAAATGCTTAATTTCCTGCTGGAGTCCCTATGCTCTTCATAAATAAAAGATTAGTTATATTTCCACTGTGTATTGGTTATTAACATTACAGAACACTGAGAAACTAACACTGCGAAACTGGGTTGTGGATTTGAACTTTGTGTGATAGACCGAGGTAGTTATTATTATATGTCAAAAATCAGGAGATGCGTTCGCTTCGAGATGCTGAGACGGACTGAATAAATAATCACTGTAAATTTAGTAACCCAGGAGGCCGACCTTTCTTGAAAATCTAGAATCGAAATGACTAGCGCGCACATTAAACACGCATACGTCTATCACACGATTTCAAATACGAACACGTTCTTTATATAAAAAATAACATTGATCGAAGTAGAAGTTGCCAGGACAGGACAAGCGGCCAGCTCCAAAGGAGGTTTTCCGCCACATCTTATAACATTCAGATGTAAAGCCATCAAACAGAGTTCAACACAAGTACACTTAACATGAATACTTAAAACATTCCTAATTTACACTCTTTATATGATTTTATACTTTAAAGTTGAACTAATACTGTCATACATGTTCGAAGGCACTTAGTAAAAGTTTATTTGCATAAAAAATTATTCTATTCTATATCCCTTTCCAAGCTAGCCCGCTGTCTTCTTAGACTGCATTGCCACTTACCATCGGGTGATATAGCAGTCAAGAGCTATCTTGTCGTGAATATCGAATTGGGGCAACCCCAACAGCATTCTGACTCATCCAGCATCCCAATGCGTTCAGTGGCGGAGCTCTCAAAGGACAGAAATGATACGAGTTTGTTTTGTGCTCGTCAGAGCGGGTCAGCTGCTGGTGCGAGCGGGACGACTGCAGCATGCGAGCGCCGCGCCGCTGACGGCGCCGGCCACTCGCTTCCCTCACTCGCGGGGACCAAGTCAGTATACCTGTGTATACCACTATAGTATAATATAAATATATATAGTAACTATATTAACATACATGTAGATAGATAACATTTTTGCACCAAAATGATTTTCATCAAACATCGGTCGTGGTGCATCATGTCGCGGTGCTTTCATGTATTTTAAAAGAAAGGACAATGGGCATTTTGGGCCTGGCTCCAATAGCAATCATTGTAGTGTCGATCAATAGGTCTTAACTCTTAACACAAGGAAAATTATTTATTAAGGTGACTTATCCCAAATCATTGTACTTTTTCCATGAGACTACAGGAAACTTCCTCCTGTACAATTCTATATTTGAGTGAAATCTCAAAATAATGTAGTCTTATATATTACTAGCTGATGCCCGCGACTTTGTCCGCGTGGATTTAGTTTTTAAAGTCCCTCGGGAACTCCTTGATTTTCCGGGATAAAAAGTAGCCTAGATGTTGACCCGAGTAATAAGCTACCACGGTATAAAATTTTGTAGAAATCTGTGCGGTAGTTTTTACGTGAAAGAAGGACAAACACACAGACACGAAATCGTCCAGTTACAGTTTTATTATAAGTATAGATTTTCAAGGTGAAAATAATATAAAACTTTAATATGTTAAGTTTATAACCTTCGATTATTATTTATTTATTTTATTTAATTCTTACATTTACACACAGAAAATAACAAAAAAATTATGGGAAAGCATAAAATAAATTACAAAGATGGCAAAATAAGTTTTTTAGTGTCAGTAGTTTATCAGTGAAACACCGCGGACCGGCCCGTGCTAAATTTATAATATTCAAAATAATGTTTTTTATTTATTTTATGATCAACAACGATGTATCACAGTTTTACTATGTCACAGTAATATTATATCATGTCTACATGTTATATTAATGACAAAAATCAACTGTCTCAAGTCGCGGGCATCATGTAGTATGCAATAAATCAATAATGATAGTGAGGAAATCTCAAAATAATAGTTTACGGGCGTTATTAAAAGACGCTTTAATAAATTGTGTTTTTTACTTTTAATGTTTTTGCATTGCTTTTAGAGCGCAACGAGCACGCACCCGTGGCGGGGTGCGGACACGGGGCGGGCGAGGCGCAGCGGCGCTGGCAGCAGGGGGTGCGGCGCGGGGAGGGGGGAGTGCGGAGCGCGGGGGGCGTCGCGTCGCTGCGAGGCGACCCCGCGCACCCGACCCGTGAGCATACTATGTTGTTCTGATTTGCTTTTAATTATTTATTACAAATATTATATTATATGTTTGGTAATTATGGCTTTTGATTTTAGACTCGAATTACACGACATAGGAACGTTTCCGCAATCGCCCCAGATTGAGGTCCCCTTAACGAAGAAAAGACTGCGTAATTGGCGCCCGTAAGTAGTTTTACTTGAGGTATATTATTCCGAGATAATATTATGGGCGTAACAATATTCCCCCCTAGGCGTTCAGATTCTGCTGATGCTGGCCCATCAAGCTCCACCCCGGCAGCAGGAATTTAAGTTGCTGCCTTTTTCCATTTATGCCTTACAAGAATGAAAGACACTGCCTGACAAAATTTTTCATCCTTAGGCATTCAGATGTTGCTGCTGCTGCTGATGCTGCTTCGAGCCTGCCCCCATCGCCTGCAATGTGAGTTACTTCCTTTTTTCTATTTATAGCTTTTCCACTTTCTTCCTACCAGAAGCTTACAAGAGAATGAGCGAGTTACAAAACGGCTTTTGCTGCAGGTCCATGGAGTCACACCTTCATCGAGCCCCGGAGGACCCGGAATGGTTGCGTCCGGCCCAACCGCTTCAGCGTCTTCCGGGGACGGAATTGTTTCAAGATGACTTCATGGCATGTTTGGGTAAGAATCTGTATAATATTTTGATTTGAATTTAACTACTGATTATGAAGTTACATTCAGGTGAAAATGATATCAATTGCATTATTATCTTTTGTCAATTAGGGAGCGAGTCGGAGCCTGAAAGTGACGAGGAGTATATGGTACCACATCTGGTTTCTCGTGCCGGCCTGGTTTACGAGGAAACCCCGCTGGACAAGGACGCAGATGATGATACCATTGCTCCTCAAGTCGTGGAGGACTCTCAGGCTCCACACGCAGCAGCAACAGCAGAAGAACCGGCGGAGGAGGCGGGGAGTCAGCAGCAAGCAGCAACACCTGTGCCGGAAATGGGCCCAAACTTTTTTGATTTTGAGTGGCGAACGTTTCCGCGTCCTCCACTTAACCCAAAGTTGAGGAGAGAAACGTTTGCTCAGAATGATGTTGGGCCCACAACCCCATGTGTTGACCCGTATAGCATTTTCATTGCTATATGGGATCCAATATTTATGGGGTACATAGTCTCGGAGACGAACGAATATGCTCGGGAACTAGTAGAGTTTCAGCGTTCTAAGGGCACACTCCGTCCCAAGAGCCGCCTTTTGGAATGGCGAGATACGTCAACCGACGAGTTGTATACGTATCTCGCCATTATTCTTGCGATGGGGTGTGTCGTTAAAACGCGCCTAGAAGCCTACTGGTCCAAAGACCCGAATATATTCTGTACGCCATATTTCAGGGCACACATGTCTCTCAGGCGGTTTCAGTTGATAAACCGATGCTTACATTTTAACCGTAATGAGAGACTACGTGCCCTAAATGTGACGACGTCTTCCGAGGCGAAACTTTTCAAGGTGAAACCTGTGGTGGACCATTTGAATAAAAAGTTCCCGGAGATGTATAAACTGCAGCAGAATATCGCGCTGGACGAGTCTCTGCTGCAGTGGAAAGGTTGGTTGTCATTCAGCCAACTTATTCCCAATAAAGCCGCCAACATTGGGATCAAAACTTATGAGATTTGTGAATCTCAAACCGGCTATTTGTGGCGGTTTGAGATGCACACTCATAAGTCCCACCAGCCGCCATCAGTGAATCCGATGGAGGCCACTACGCCGGCCATTGTTCTAAGGCTTCTCGATGGTCTTCAGAACAAAGGCCACACCGTGTGGATGGACAATTTCTACAACTCTCCTGCTCTGGCCCGGAAACTTAAGACACTAGGATTCGACTCCGTGGGCACCCTGAGAACCGATCGGCAGTTTGTGCCAGAGGAACTGCGTAAAATGACAAAGGAGAGATTGCGCCCGGGTCAGATCACTGGTCTTACCTCGGGTGATGTTGATGTCTTGGTATGGAGAGATAAGAACCGAGTGGCGGCTCTCTCTACATACCATGGTGAGAGCGTCACCACAAGAGCGGACGGTATCACGAAACCCAACTTGGTATTGGACTACAATATCATGATGGGTGGCGTGGACAAGAAGGACCAGATGCTCGCAATGTACCCGGTGGAAAGGAAGCGAACAAAGATTTGGTACAAAAAATTCTTCCGCAGACTTCTCAATGTATCTGTCTTAAATGCATTTATTATATGTAAACGGTCATCTTCTTCTCTAGACCACAGTGCTTTTCGAGAACAGCTCATACTAACTCTTCTCGAAAAGCATACAGTCCTTCAGCGGAGGCAATCCATCGTGGGGCCAGAACTTCCGTTTGCTCTGGCGCACTATCTGGCAGAGTTACCTTTTCTGCCGTGTAACAGTTCCCGTCAACGGCGTAGTTGCCAAATTTGCAAGCGGAGGGTAGCCACATACTGCGTTGGGTGCGAAAAGACACTCTGCCTGAAGGATTGCTTTATAGATTTTCATCGATTACATGTTTACCACAGCTGATGTGTACGTGTATGTATAAATATGTTATGTGTATGTATATTATTTTTTATTTATTTATTTATGTATGTTTACTCTTTGTATATGTTATGTGTGTATGTATATATATTACTTTTTATTTATGTTTATTCTATATTAATTTTGTACCACACCTTGTTCGTTTTAACGAAACTACTGAACCGATTTTTCCTTTGACATCCACAGCGTGGTGCGCGTAAAACATTATCAGGGCGGCTTTTAGCATTTCGGGGAATTTTTTATGTATTTTTTTGTTTGTTTTTGTTTTTCTTTTTGCATAAAGTGCACTTTTTTAACTTATTTTTTAATTTTGTACATATTTTTTCTTTTTTTTTTAAGTTTTGCACATATTTTTTGTTTTTAATGTTTGCATAAGTTTTGCGCATTTTTTTTTGTTTTTAATGTTTGCATAAGATTTGCACATTTTTTTTGTTGTTTTTAATGTTGGCATAAGTTTTGCGCATATTTTTTGTTATTTTTTTAATTTTTGCAGTTACTTTTTGTTTTTATTTAAATTTTGCAAATGGTCCCACTCGGTTTCGCCTTTATTTTTTGTTTTAATTTTTGTGTGTGTTTACTTAATTTTTTGTAATGTATTTTTTTTGTGATGTATTTTTTTTGTAATGTAATGATTTCTCTAAGCAAGCAAGCACGCTTCATTCTTGACCATTCGCTTCATTCTTGACCATTTCATCATTATCATCATCATTGCTTTCCTAAGCATGATTGAAATTTAAAAAAAAAATCAAGATAAAAATAATTTTATCTAGATAAAAAAAATTATTGAGGATTTACAATTCAAAGTGTTTTCCAACAAATCTTATCTTCGTAGAACAAAGTTAGGTACGAAACATTGCAAATATGATAGTACATTCAGAAGGTCATATCTTAACGTCTTTACCTACTGTAATTACCTACTTTTGGTAGTAAATTTGGCTTAATTATTTTCGATTTTTATAATGTTTTTGTAAAGCGATAGGCCTTTCTTTTGATTAATTCCATGGGTAAACTTCATCTAGTTGTTGAATAAAAATTTAGATTTGGAAAAAGAGCAATAGAATTCAGTCTAGAACACACACACTGCGAGTACTTCTTACAGCCACTATTTCAAGTGGTTTGTAGTGAAATCTATAAAAATTAAAATATCAATTTCTCACACCTGAGCCTTTGTTTGTAATGAGTATGTGAACCAAACTTTGTAATAAACATTAATCTTAAGCCATTCGACCCACAGTATTCTAAGGAAGCAAGTGTAAACATAACTCTGATTTTTTATCAGCAGTTGGGTCCCTCATAGAAGACAAGTTTTGTTTTTTTTATTTACATGTTATAAGGTGATATATAAGGATTTAATTAAAAGATATATTTTGTTTATTGATGGTTTTATTTATAGTGGAGCGCCTGGGGCGTTAAAAACATGAAAACCTCGGATTTCAGTTATAGTGAACGAAATTTAATAATTCAAAGTGGAACGTTTAGCTTATAATATGTACAAAAAAGTTTACCCATTAAAAAATTGTGATCTCAATTAAAAATATATAATTTCGATAATTTAAATGGTATACTTAATAACTATAATATTATAATATTATGGCTGTAGAACATTTTTATATACCAAGTTAATAGTGGTTCGCCCCGAACTGAGACCTTGCGGTAACGGTTTCCCATGATTACTTATTCATTCAATCGATACATGACGACCAAAATTGACATTATTATTATGCCCGTTTTCACCAACCATACCTAAATCACCCCCTAAGTAGAAGTCTATTTACGTAGGTTCGTAAAAACAGAGTTGACAGAAAATGTCACCTAACTTAACATAGGTAGCCCGTAAAGGTTAGGGAACGGTAGTGAAATCAGGCATCAATTGCAGTGTAAATTATTGTTTCACAGCGTCATCTATCGACACGATCAGAAAACATGCAAAAACAAGCGCGAGGTTCACATCTTCAGTTTTATTGATGTTTGATATACTAAATAATCATTTTAATTGATTATTATGTTATTACAGTGTACTAGTACTTGTCATACAAAATAATAGTTTACGTAAAGCTGCGTTGAGATAAGAGCGCCATCTATTGACATCATTGTGAAGTTCTGGTTAAAATACTGCAGCTCATCAAAAATTAAATAATTTAGTTTCCTTATTCTTCTTCTTCTTCTTTATCAACCTATAGACGTCCACTGCTGGACAAAGGTCTCCTGCATGGACTTCCACAGGCTTCGGTCTTGCGCCGCTTGAATCCAGCGGCTCCCTGCGACTCGTTTGATGTCGTCGGTCCACCTGGTGGGGGGTCTGCCAACACAGCGTTTCCCGGTGCGGGGTCGCCACTCCAACACCTTGGGACCCCAACGACCATCAGTTCTTCGAACTATGTGCCCCGCCCATTTCCACTTCAGTTTCGCGACACGCTGAGCTATGTCGGTGACTTTGGTTCTCCTACGAATCTCCTCATTTGTGATTTGATCTCGCAGAGATATAGAATAGAATAGAATAGAAATGTTTTTTATTCAAATAAACTTTTACAAGTACTTTTGAATCGTCAATGAGTCTACCACTGGTTCGGAATGCCGTTCCTGCCGAGAAGAACCAGCAAGAAACTCGGCAGTTGCTCTTTTCAAAATACTTTTACAATATACTTAACAGATATTCTATGTATGCAGAGTTTCCACAATGAGGGAAAGGTCCACAAAAGCATACGTAATTATTTCTAATTATAATTCAACACATGTCAAGACGGACAGACAGAAAGTAGCCCCATTGCCGCTGGTGGCACCCGTTCACGAGCATGACGCATGACCCAGCCATTGCTTCGCTCAACCATATTTTAGGGAACGCAACAAACCGCATCACACGACACCACCGCAGAAATGTTAAAGAGATGTGTGACATACTTAGGCTACCCATCTTAAGGCATCGATTGAAAGTAACTAATATTCAAATCAAATACTCATTTTAAAATATGACTTGTACACAAATAAAGTGGAAACTCTGAATAGAATAGAATTATTTTGATATACAATTATACAGGTTAATCATTACCTACTGTCTCATGAATCGCTGGAACGAATTACATCCACGCTTTTTTGTCATTTATATAGTCTTCAATCGTATAATATGCTTTTTTCATGAGCGTAGTTTTAATCGATTTCTTAAACTTGTGTAGGTAAAGGCAAGTCCAAGATCGACTGTGGAGTTTTATTATAGAACGTCACGCCCATTCCCACAAATGTCTTTCGGACCCTCTTGAGGCGCAGTCGAGGAATCACGAGCCTATTTGGATCTCTAACCTGCCTATCGCGTAATTCACCCTTTTTTTTGTAATTCACAATGTTTTGTCTGACAAATATTATATTGTTATAAATATATTGTGAAGCTACTGTAAAAATGCCTATTTCTTTAAATTTTTCTCGAAGCGAATCCCGCGGCTTTAAATTATAGATTGCGCGAATCTCCCTCTTCTGCAATACAAAATTTTTTCCAATATCGGCCGCTTTACCCCATACTAAGATTCCGTATGACATAATACTATGGAAATATGCAAAATAAACAATTTTTGCAGTTTCTATGTCAGTTATCTGTCGAATCTTCCTAACAGCGTAAGCAGCAGAGCTGAGCTTGCCAGCAAGTACTGCTGCTATATGGGTGCCCCATTGCAGCTTTGAGTCCAGGGTTAATCCCAAGAACACTGTGGAGTCCTCTGTTTTCAAGGATTCATTACTTATCTTTAAATTTTTACTGACAGTTCTGGTGTTAGGCAATAAAAACTCAACACACTTTGTTTTTTTAGCATTTAAAAGTAGATTATTTGCCGTAAACCATTCAGAAACTTGAGATAATGCATTATTTACATCGTCAAAATTGTCTTTTTTCCTATCGACTTTGAAAATCCAAGACGTATCATCAGCAAATAGTACAATATCGCAAGTATTTTGGACAAAATATGGTAAATCGTTTATGTAAATCAAAAACATGAATGGACCTAGAATAGAACCCTGGGGTACACCCATTACTGAGGCTGATCCGGATGATTTTACATCATTGACACACACTCTTTGAACACGATCCCTTAGATAAGACGCAATGAGGCTAAGTGCAATATCTTTAATACCATAGTGGCTCAGTTTAAGTAAGAGGGTCTTGTGATCAACGCAGTCGAAGGCTTTTGATAAATCACAAAAAATACCAATGGCATTCTGTGAGTTATTCCATGCATCGAAAATGTGTTGTAACAGCGTTGCGGCTGCATCGGTTGTTGATCGACCGTACCGTAAAACCGTACTGCTCAGGGTGAAGAAGTTTATTTAAGTTAAAGTATAGAAGCAGTTGGTTGAACATTATTTTTTCGAAAATCTTGCTGAGAGTTGGCAAAATTGAAATTGGTCTGTAGTTATTCGGGTCAAATTTGCTTCCCGATTTATAAAGAGGTATTAATTTGCTACATTTCATTAGGTCTGGAAAAGATCCAGTATCTACAGACTTATTAAAAACTAGCTGATGCCCGCGACTTCGTCTGCGTGATTTTAGTTTTTAAAATGCCTCGGGAACTCTTTGATTTTGCGGGATAAAAAGTAGCCTGTCACTCTCCAGGTCCTCAACTATAGGCACCCCTGCAAAAATCACGTCACGAATCACGTCGATCCGAAGCTCTGTTCGGACGTGATTGAAGGAGAAACCAACATACTTACGCATCTCATATCATCACGAGAGATCTCAGAGAACATACATCCAACCATCCATACATCCATCCATCCATCCATCCGTATACTACATCTATCCATAAATCCATCCTTACAAACTTTCACATTAATAATATTAGTAGGATTAGTAGGATAGGATATAGGTAATGTAGTTATAGTTAGGAAAAGGAGGATACAAACAATCATAAATACAAACATACATACATGCATGCATGCATACATGCATACATACATACATACATACATACATACATACATACATACATACATACATACACACATACATACATACATACATACATGCATACATTTATACACACATACATACATACATACATACATACATGCATACATTCATACATGCATGCATGCATGCATATTGGCGAATAATTTAGGGAACTGTTTGTTTTCCCGGGATAAAGAGTAGCTGTTGTTACTTTTCAGGTCCCCAACTATGCCTATCCAAAAAACCACGTCAATATCTAACTCCCTTGGCCCATAATTGAAGGATAAATATGTGAAAAGTAGCATAAGTACTAATATCCCGCAGGAACCGTTTGTTTTCCCGGAATAAAAAGTAGCCTTTTCACTTTTCAGGTCCTCAACTATGCCTATTCAAAAACCATGTCAATCTGTAACTCCGTTAGCGCATAACTGAAGGATAAATATGTGAAAAGTAGCAAATGAATATCCTGCGGGAACTGTTTGTTTTCCCGGAATAAAAAGTATCCTTTTCACTTTTCAGGTCCTCAACTATGCCTATTAAAAAAAAACACGTCAATCTGTAACTCCGTTGGCGCATAATTGAAGGATTAATATGTGAAAAGTAGCATACGAATATCCCGAGGGAATTGTTTGTTTTCCCGGGATAAAAGTAGCCTTTTCTCTTTTCAGGTCCTCAAATATGCCTATCCAAAAAACCACGTCAATCTGTAACTCCGTTGGCGCATAATTGATGGATAAATATGTGAAAAGTAGAATACTAATATCCCGCAGGGACCGTTTGTTTTCCCGGGATAAAAAGTAGCCTTTGTTATTTTTCAGGTCCTCAACTATGCCTATTCAAAAAACCATGTCAATCTGTAACTCCGTTAGCGCATAATTGAAGGATAAATATGTGAAAAGTAGCAAATGAAAATCCTGCGGGAACTGTTTGTTTTCCCGGAATAAAAAGTAGCCTTTTCACTTTTCAGGTCCTCAACTATGCCTATTCAAAAAACCATGTCAATCTGTAACTCCGTTAGCGCATAATTGAAAGATAAATATGTGAAAAGTAGCAAATGAATATCCTGCGGGAACTGTTTGTTTTCCCGGAATAAAAAGTATCCTTTTCACTTTTCAGGTCCTCAACTATGCCTATTAAAAAAAAAAACACGTCAATCTGTAACTCCGTTGGCGCATAATTGAAGGATTAATATGTGAAAAGTAGCATACGAATATCCCGAGGGAATTGTTTGTTTTCCCGGGATAAAAGTAGCCTTTTCTCTTTTCAGGTCCTCAAATATGCCTATCCAAAAAACCACGTCAATCTGTAACTCCGTTGGCGCATAATTGATGGATAAATATGTGAAAAGTAGAATACTAATATCCCGCAGGGACCGTTTGTTTTCCCGGGATAAAAAGTAGCCTTTGTTATTTTTCAGGTCCTTAACTTTACCTGTACAATAAAACCACGTTGATCTAAAACCCCATTGCGCGAATTTGGAAGGACAAATGCGTAAAAAATAGCGAAGCTATCCCGCAGGAACTGTTTGCTTTTCCGGGATAAAAAGTAGCCTATGTGCTATTCCAGACATTAATCTATGTCTGTGCCAAATTTCAGCAAAATCGGTTCATTTGTTGTCGCGTTAAAGAGTAACAAACATCCATCCATCCATCCATCCATCCAAACATCCAAACATCCATCCTCACAAACTTTCGCATTTATAATATTATATAATAGGAAATAGGATATGATTAGAATATTAAATTGCATAGGAAAACCCTGTAACATTACGTCCATACGATGTATTACATCCATACCTACTATGTAGTATGTAGGTATAATGATCGTTTGGCAAAATCTGACGCCTTTGGAGTAGTTTGACTTTGACAAAATAGGGCTATCCACGATGGCTATTACGATAAAGTACGCATGCCAGCTTAAGATGAGCCGTACATTCAATGTATCCTGTAGATTCCGGGGTTCAAGTTATTTGGCCTTATACTGAAGATTGTGATGTCTATAATTTCTGAACTACTAAATTGACTACCTTGAAATAATTACAGGATAATCTCTAAAATACCTGCTTTCTAACAAAAAAAGAATGAATGAAATCGGAATACGCCTTAATGAATTACAGCTAAATACACATTTTGACTTTTATCCCCTCTCCCAAGGGAACCGTGCTGAATTTCGGGATAAAAAGTATCCTATATTATACGTCGTAGTATGAACTTAAATCATGCCAAGTTTCATTTAAATCCGTCCAGTAGTTTCGGCGTGATGCGCGGCCAAGATACAGACAGACAGACAGACAGACAGACAGACAGACAGACAGACAGACAGACAAAAAATTTAAAAAAAATTGTTTTGGCTTCAGTATCGATTATAGAGTGCCCTCATACAAAAATTTTCAAAATATCTTCAATGTACAGAATTGGACCTGTTACAGTTTTATTATATTATAGATTAAAGCAAGATAAGGTAAGATAAGGATATACCGAGCATTGCTCTCTCCATCTCGCTGGGTGACCCTGAGCCTTCTTATGAGGCCCATAGTTAGCGACTATGTCTCGGATCCGTAAGTCATCACTGGCAACACGCACTGTTCAAAGACTTGAGTCTTCAGGCACTGAGGGATTTTGGACGAGAAGACATCTCGGAGCTTCCCGAACGCTGCCCAGCCGAGTTGGATTCGGCGGTTAATCTCTTTTTCGAAATTGGACCTACCTAGCTGGACTGTATGTCCCAGGTATATATACTCGTCTACAATTTCGAGCGCAGAGTTCTCAACGATTACTGGGTGGAGCGGAGCATGAGCATTGGACATGATTTTCGTCTTGCTCATGTTCATTTTCAGGCCCACCTGTTGAGAAACCCTGCTGAGATCATTGAGCATTGTATTGAGATCTCTCAGAGTCTCTGCCATGACTACTATGTCATCGGCAAATCGCAGGTGAGTGATGTACTCGCCGTTTATCAACATAAACGGCTTGGCATCAACATGCCAAGTCCGTTCCAATCCAGAAGCTTAAAGACGTCCTCCAAAGCAGCGGTAAATAGCTTCGGGGAGATTACATCTCCCTGTCGCACTCCACGCTGCAAGTGGATCGGTCTCGTAGTCTGGTCCTGTATACGTACTGACATAGTGGCGTTTTCGTACAAGCACTTCAACACTTGGATATACCGGTAGTCAATCCGGCATCTCTGCAGCGACCTCAATACAGCCCAAGTTTCCACCGAATCAAAGGCTTTCTCATAGTCCACAAACGCTAAGCAAAGTGGCCGGTTATACTCTTCCGTCTTCTGTATAACCTGCCGCAGCGTATGAATGTGATCTATGGTACCAAAGCCCTTTCGGAATCCGGCTTGTTCGGGAGGCTGGAAGTCGTCAAACCTACGAGCGAGACGATTCGTAATGACTCTCGAGAACAACTTGTAAACATGACTCAGCAGCGAGATGGGTCTATAATTCTTCAGCAAGGTATTATCACCCTTTTTGAAGAACAGGACCACCACGCTCCTGTGCCATGCTTCCGGCGTTATACCCTCGTGAATGACGGAATTGAACAATCGCTGAAAGATCTTAAGTACCGGTTTTCCACCCGCTTTCAGGAGTTCCGCAGTGATTCCGTCATCACCTGGCGCCTTGTTGTTCTTAAGCTGTTTAAGAGCCATTTTAATCTCGTATAGGCTGACGTCCGGGATATCTTCGGTATAGTGTCGGGTCAGTTTGGCTCTGGGATCTTTGGCCAAATCCTCAACAGGTTTTTGTGTCGTGGTATATAACTGCCCATAGAACTTCTCGACCTCTCCCAAAATCTCAGGTCGAGAAGAGACGAGACGACCGTCATCAGTTTTAAGCCGCGTCAGCGGGCTCTGTCCGATAGACAGATCTCTCGCGAACACTTTTGAGCCTTTGTTCCGCTCGATGTTATCTTTAATACACTTGGTATTAAAGACCCGAAGGTCGCGAGTTTGTGCCTTAGAGATCTGCCTATTAATCCGGCGGTACGCAGCCGCGTCTACCGATGACTGTAGCCTCATCTCTTGTCTCTCCTCCATGAGCTTGAGAGTATGGTCAGAGAACTTTTCAGTTCTTTTCCTGCGATGGGTCTTAAAGAACTTAGACCCCACAGTATGGACAGTTTCCACGAACCTGTTGTTTAGATCGTCCACAGAAACACAGTCTGCTAAGCAATCGCATCGGTTCTGCAGTTCGAGTTGGAAGTTTTCGGGGTTTTGGATATGAGCACGAGAGGGTCGGAGAATTGACTTCACCAGTCTAGCCCTTTCCAGCTTCACATTAATATTCAATGTGCCTCTTACCATACGGTGATCGCTCCCGGTTTTCACCCTGTTGATCACAGAGACATCGTTGAATATATGGCGCTTGGTCGACATAATGAATTGTCAATCTCACTTCTCGTAGAAGGCTCATCCAAGTCCATTTTCTGTGTGGCCGCTTCCTGAAGAAGGAGTTCATCATAAAGAGGCCCTCCTTCTCCATGATGTCGGCCAGCATTTGACCCCTCTGTTTCCTTCGCCCATAACCAAATCGCCCAACCCTCGTTTCTGCACCGCTTCGTTCACCCAGCCTCGCGTTGAAATCCCCCATCACAACATTGTAGTGAGTGGTAGAGGCGTGTATGGCTTTTGATATATCCTCATACAGCGCCTCCACCTCCTCGTCATGATGTGCCGAAGTCGGTGCGTAAACCTATATAACCTTCAACGAATACCGATTGGTGATTCTGAGTATAAGGTACGCTACCCTACTCGACACACTTTTGACTTCGACGGTGTTGTTGACGAGGGACTTGTGGACGATGAACCCGACACCACCCTGGGACTGTTGATCGCCCTCCCGGTAGTAGAACAAGTTGCCGGAATTGAGGATTATCGAGTCCTCCCCCTCTCTTCGGACTTCAGACAATCCTATAACATTCCAGCGCAACTTGCTCACTGCTTCTTCCAGCTCGATGATCTTCTCGTCAGTCCTCAACGTGCGTGCGTTATATGTCGCCAGGTCCAGTCGTCGGGGTTGGCAGCGGAATCTCATCCGGAGATTCTTAGCACCCCCTGCCCCGCCATTACCGTGACCGCTGCCAGGGTCAGGCACAGCGAGGCCGCCGGGAACTAGGGGCCTTGGCCTTGTGACAGTTTCCATATAGGGTTTTGCCCATAATGACCACGCTGGGCAGGCGTGTTGGTCATCGCAGGGCTAGACTGATCGCGCCGATGTCGCTGCTGCCCGACACCGGCCTGTGCCATTTGTTCAGTCTAGCTAGTATGAGATGGTTATACCGCCATCTGTCGGTCGCCATAGCCTCGTCAGTAAACCAGCAGGGGGCACCGCGGGCAGGTGAGGTTGACTGTTGGAGCGCTAGATGAAGGTGCGCTCCCTTACCCCCCAATTTCCCCCCCCTAATTTCCTTATTATATTTATCTAATTTTAGTATTTGTTGTTCAAGTACATGACATAAAGCAAATAATTCAAAAGTTTCAAGCTCGGTCTTTCGACTGATCAGGACTTCTAAGGTCAAATATAATCTCCACTTTGAAAGCCCCCCATTTCGCCAAATTTAGGGAAAAAAATTAAAAAAAAAAAAAACTTTTGTACACTGTTTCAAATTATCTTCAAAATGATACACTGCAATCCTATGTTAGGTACTATGTAAAAAATATTTTACTTCGCATTCGCTTCTATGAGAGCCCCCCTGAAATAAAGATTTTCATAACTTTTTAAGCCATTTTCGGCTGGAGGCCATCGGTTTACATATTATATCTAAATTTGAAGTAATTACGTTCACTGTTCAGTAATTCATAAGTTATAAGGCTCTGACAGACGGACGGACGGACAAGAGCAAATTCACTCAAGTAAACTCAGAGACCTTCGCTTCGCTCGGTCAAATATTTATATAGAAATAGTAATCGTAAAAAATTAAATGAAGGAAAATGCAATAAAAAAACCGGCCAAGTGCGAGTCGGACTCGCGCACCGAGGGCTCCGAACTCTAGAACTAAAAGTATTTAAGTAAAACGATAATATTATATTAATTTGCTTAGTTATAATATTTTTTGTTGAGGTTTATTCTTAATATCAAAATAAATATGTTTTTTATTTTCTTTCACACAATAGCACAATTTTATTTATTTACCTTATTTGAGGTTAGTGCCAATTAAGCTAGACCTCTAAATTGTATGAGCGCCCATACAACTCAGAGGACTATCTTAATTGGAGTCAACTATGTAGGAATGCATGGGGACACCCTTTCACTTTCATGCGAACTTACGTTTAAATACGTCTCATGTTGGGAAGTTGCTGTTGCACAACGTAAAATCATGTCCAGCGAAAACTTGATTTATTGAGCACAACGTTATAGTGCGGCGACTGGCTATTAGTCTAGTCGACAAGTTGAAAATGGTACAAAATAGAGATACTGTTCTTAAAATTATGTGCGATAGCTCATTGGATCCAGAATGACGCCTAGAAAAATGTGCCAAAAGCGTGTATTAGCACATAAAAAATTGCAAAAGTTTTAAACAATTAAGATGAAAAAAAAATGGCATTTCGTTTTTTGCCAATATTTCATAAACTATTAATATTTAAGAAATTTCAAAAAAAGATTCTAAAAGAGGAGGGAATTTCCAATAAAAAACTCTAACTCTCGGAACTCTATCTTCATTATTTATAATTTTAATTTAACGCTGAAAATAGGTCTGCGCGCGACATTTTTAGGTTGCGCGCGCGGCGTCAATAGCGAGTACGGCACATTAATTAATTTATTTAAGGTATTGAATATTTTTTTTTAATTTGAAAAAATTATGGTGTGTTCTGAACACTACAACACTATTATAAACAAAGTATAAATATTTATTTAACTTTTATGGCGCGATCTTGTTAAATATGTATGTAAGAAAGGCTCTACGAAGCGAAATTTTTTTACGACAATTATTCAAACATTTTTTTTCACTTACAATTAAGACGGAAGTTCGAGAAAATTTTGTTAGTTAACAATTGTTTAACTTGTTGAAAAATTAACTTTAAGTAAAATTTCCAACGAGAATAAATTATTTATAGTGTTCAGAACACACCATAATTTTCTCAAATTAAAAAAAAATAATTCAATACCTTAAATACAAATTTCGTGATTCTAGGTCAACGGGAACTACCATATAGGTTTTCGACCCAAAACCTAAAGGGTACTTCCGGTTGACCTAGAATAGGGTATTTGACGATATTAAAAATATCGTTTCAACTGGTATCATCCTAAAAGATTATTATCTAAAAACATTATTCCATACGACAAAACTAAAAAATAAAGCTTTATTTAATTAGAAAACATTAAATAAAATTGCTATAATTCCGGCCATGGTCACGTGATCGAAAACGTTCCGTGATCTCGAATGACGTCACAGTCCACACCACCTGTGGAATTCTCATTTTGTCAATACATTTCGACGTGTTTGTGCGGCGTAATAGGCTAATTTCGTCTGTTTTTCATCCTTACTATTTTATTAAATACCAAATAGTATGCGACACGCGGCCTAAACACATATTATAAAATTGTCATTTCATTGAAATGTGAACTGTGACGTCATGTAAGCAAATGGAACGTTTCCGCGGCAATTTATTTTTTTGAATTTATTTCTCGATTTTTATGAAAAATAATGAAAATTATGCCGAAATATACGTTTTGTTAGCTTCAGCATAGCATTATTAACAATTTAAGATGATTTTCTAAAAGTAGTCAAATACCCTATTGTCAATTTTGGTTAAAAGCAAGGCCTTAGAGCACAAGTAAAGGGAAAATTCCGAAAAATGAAAATCTAAATTTGCCCATATCTTTTTATCGTGTTGACTCAGGACCTTAATTTTTATACACCTAATAGGGACTATAGACCTCAGTATCGGGTATAAATTTCAACTTGCTAAACTAGCGGCACGCTATGAAGGCCGGTTTGACGTTTGTCCGCTCATGAAGTTCCGTATTAATTGATAACGACTTTGAAGGAAATAATTGTATTACTTTATTGACGATAGTGATGTGCAGAGATTCATAAATTTTATCGAATGTAGTTTTAGGTTTAGGACTCAAAATTTATTTATTAAATTGATTTCTAAAATGTATACAAGTGTAGAAAAATCAGTTTGCACCATTTAAGGGGTGAATGTACTTGTGAATATGAACAATTTTCACTATGTGGACAAACCTCTGAAATCGCAAAAAAATATCAGCTGTTTCATACAAAAGGTAAAATTTTTATTTTTATATGATATATACCACAACTCGGCATTTGGTTATGGCGTGAAATACGTTAAAAATGGCGTAGATGCAAACATGAATATGTTAAAAGCGGAATTAGTACGTCTTTTAAAAGAAAACAAACCAACCAAGATCCGATACGTCATTGACGAAATAGCATTAGAACATGGGCACAGAGTTATACGGTTACCGCCTTACCATTGTGAGTATAATGCGATTGAGTTGGTGTGGGCTCAAATTAAGGGATATGCTGCAAGACACAATACAGAACCCCCATTTACCACAAAAAAAATGCTAAAATTATTAGAAGAAGCTTGTGAACATGTGACTAAAGGAGACTGGGAAAAGGTTGTGAATAGAACTGTTAAATTAATAAGGGAAGATTATGAAAGAGATGTGAAAATAGATAATATTATAGAAAACGAACATATAATTATTAATGTAGGTGATGATAGCAGTGACGACAGTGAAAATAGTAGTATGGACGAATCTGATTAATTATGGCCTTTTGTGGCACCTTTTTTGGTATCTTTTGTATTCATATGTTTCTTGTGTGCATATAAAGTATGTATATTCATTTTCATTCAAATATTCAGTTCGTTCAAATAAATTAAATAAACATATACATTTTTGTTTTATTAAACCTATTTAATCAGGTACAAAAATAAAACTTAATTGTTTTTTGTTCGAGAATAAATTGACATTCCACATCACTATTGTAATGTGTCAAACCGGCCATCATAGCGTGCCGCTAGTGTAGGTCCACCCGTTCCTGAGAAAATCGGTGGTGACACACGGACAAACAAGAGAGTGATCTTGTAAGCGTTCCTTTTTTACCTTTTCGGTACGGAACCCTAAAAATGTTCTTCTATGTCTCTTTAGGTATTATTCAACGTATAGATACGAGAAAAACAATTATTTTAAATAAAACTATATGCTCACATATTAATTTTTTTACAGTTTTTGTTTAAATAATAAAAAAACAAAAGCACAAAAAAATTTTGGGTAAACATTGCAATTTATAGTTTAAAAAACACTATCTCACATCGATCCATATTAATTCATTCACTATAACTCTAATCCGAGGTGAAAACCCCCAGGCGCTCCACTATTAGTATAAAAAAAAAATTCACAAAAGTTTAGTTTGTAATGTCGTTCAGACCATAGACCTCCGCTAGGAGCAATAGGGTGAACCACATTTGTGAGGATCGATTCGGATTTTGCCTATACAAAACTGTCATTTTCCATACATTCGTGTACGCATCGAAAAGCCGATTTGATCCGTACACGTTTCTATGGAATTTGACAGTTTTGTATGGGCGAAATCCGAAACGATCCTCACAAATGTGGTTCCACCCTTACTTCTTTAGCTGGAAACAAACTATCGGACGCGGCTTACGGACGCGACTTATAGGGGATCTGGTTACTAAATGAACACTGAACTGTGCAAACTATCGGACGTAAGTCGCGGACGTGACCTTGAGCGTTCGGACGTCCGAGAGCAATCTGGCCCGCTGGTTGCGAAAACGTCCGCGGACACTAGGAAGTACACTACGATTTTCGTGCGTGACATTAGTGGTTAAATTCTGCGGGCAAGCCGTCACAAGATCCTTTTAATGCATTTTCACTATAATACATTGATGCCAATTCACTAGACATGTTTCTTCGACGAAGAATCTTCGTCAACAGCAAAGACCATCGATTAGACATAGTCGTAATTCCTTGTTCCATGTAATAAACACTGTGTCTTTAGAATATTCTGGGGTTGGGTCTGTGGGCGCTCGGACGAATCCGCAAGACGCGTCTTAACGACTGTGCACACTTATCAGTCGCGTCCGTAAGCCGCGTCCGTCAGCCGCGTCCGATAGTTTGTTTCCAGCTTAAGTTGGCGCGTAGGTAGGGTTGGCGTTAGGGTGGAACCACACTTGTGAGGATCGATTCGGATTTTGCCTATACAAAACTGTCATTTTCCATACATTCGTGTACGCATCGAAAAGCCGATTTGATCCGTACACGTTTCTATGGAATTTGACAGTTTTGTATGGGCGAAATCCGAAACGATCCTCACAAATGTGGTTCCACCCTTAGCATGTGCCAAACGTAGTGATTACATTCTCTTTAGTATTTGGTGCCACAGACCAGGAACAACAAGATTTGGTGCCATTTAGCAACGGACGTAGTATCCATTAATCTGTGGCAACGGACCAGCCTCAAGGCAATGGACGACGGTTTGGATCATGTTTGGATTTGCTCAGATTTGCTGAATTTGTAAACCATTGTAAAGCTCCGCTAGGACTATGTGTTCTGTGTTGTAAAGTGACAAAGTCAGACGAAGTGTAAACCACGTAAACCACTGACCACTCGCACATTACATTTGCTTGTGGGAAGCAGGAAGTTTGACAAGACTCGAGGCCAAACCAACAAATTAACCATTGAAGATGCGGTGTTGCGCGCCTTTCTGCAGAAATGCTGCAGACAATGTACCGGCGTCACGGGAGGGGAGGCGGATTAGTTTTCATGGGTAAGCCGCGTCCGTCAGCCGTATTCCATATCCATACCTCCGCCGCTGTTTTAGCTTAGTTTAGTTCTATGTGGATGTAAATGCTCGGATCCACAAGTAATATCATCTTCGATCTAGCTTTAGTGTCCTCATTTTTCGTGAACGTCGCACTGCCATCGACGCACTTCCATAGATCCTCGTGTTCCAAGTAGGTGCGCATTGCAAAACTCCATGTGGCGAAGTTTCCAGCCTCTCCAGGCCTCGAGAGCAGATGCTGGTACATTGATTCCGGAGCTGCGATGCACATGACATCAAAGGCATTCCGAACCAGTGGTAGACTCATTGACGATTCAAAAGCACTTGTAAAAAAGTTTATTTGAATAAAAAACATTTCTATTCTATTCTATTCTATTCTAAAAGAGAATGGCTATATGACTTCGGACCTGCTTCAGTAACAAGCATTAAGGTAGCAGATAATAAAATATTAGCAGTAAAAGGCTGCGGTAAAGTAAATATAGAAACTTATAGTGAGAATAAAGAGAAAATTGGTACAATTCAAGTTAAAAATGTTTTGTATGTGCCAGAGCTAGCTGTCAACTTAAAGTTAGTTTCTTCATTTAGTTAGTAACTAGGCGTTCAGTTTAACAGTAAGTACTAAGTAGGTACTTATATTTGAGTTGATTGCAAAGTAACACCTGCTTCTGTGGAAATTCGTATTTTGATTACTTACGTATTAATTTCCAGCTTCCCGAGTGACGCGCGTCTCCGTGCGGCGTGGCTCAGCGCCCTGGGCAGGCAGGGCGCGCCCCTCCCAGACCCTGCTGTGGTCTGCTCGCAGCACTTCCTGGATGACAACATTCATGAAACAGAAAGTGGGTTGAGGCTAATTGATGCTGGAGCTATTCCTACAACACTGCTGGTAAAGATTTTTCCATGTAATGTATTTTTAGTAGTTGTGTGTAGTTTTAGTTACTGACATAGCTCAGAGAAGCTGAAGTGAAAATGGGCAACGCTCATAGTTTGAAGAACTTGATGGTTGTATTGAGGGGCCAGAGGTGCTGGAGTGGTGTACCCCACACTGGAAAGCGCAGTGTTGCTAGACATTAGTCAAAATTTCATTTCATTTATACATTATTATACATTTATATATATATATATTTATTACATATAGGCTTATAAATAAATAAAAAATACATTTATATACAATTCTTAAAAAGCAATTGACATCTGACTTGAATAACTAATTATTATATACTAATTACAGATACACTAAGACACACTAGATAATAGTTACATACTAAGTACAATATTCAGATATTGTCAAAATAGTCAAAAATTGCTATAGACACACTGTAGCAATTATTTTAGATAATTCCACATAATATTATGACTGATTTTGAAAAACTGTTGTCTGTTGATGTTTAGAAGTTTCTATTATTTCGAAAAAATATCTTATGCAAAAAAAAAGTCATTTCAATTTTAAGTTTTAAAATTAATAGTTTTAAAAAGCAGGGAATACTTTTTTTAAAACCAATAGACTCATCAACAATTCGAAAGCACTTATAAAAGTTTATTTGAATTAAAAATATTTATATGTCGGACAGACTTCGTTCTGTCAAAAGTTAAAAGTAAAAATTATTATTTTTTTGTTTTTTTTTTTTTTAATAAAAACCTTCCGTGGACCTTAAGGAACATACAAAACAATAAATTAACCGAATTGGTCCATCCATTCTTGAGTTATGCGCTTACCAACATTCATTTTTATTTATATAGATTCTATGCTATTGGTCTTTTTCGTTCAATACTTGTTGCAGCATTGTATGATAATAGTAATAAGAAAGTAACTTGTAAAGTAAAAAGTAAAAAAAAAAAAAAAAGTAACGTAGTATTTTGACTACCTGCCTGGAGCAGTGGTAAGAGCGTAATTTTAAGATCACATCTTAAAATAGTCCCCAGCCTAGGGTTTGATTCCGGGTAGGCACAATCAAGAATTTCATATTTTCCGACTGCAAGGCTTTGGCAGTGGCTAGTTACCTACCACCCTACTGTCAAAAATGTGCCACCAAGTGATTTAGCATTTGGGCACGATGGTGGGTAGAGACAGATTAGGAAGTGTGGGTTTGATTAAAACTGCCACACCTCTTTCTGAGATCTCAGTCAAGGGCCGTCATGTCATGAATACAAACATATGTGTATCCACAGGTGTGCATGATGTGCCTGGACACTGACAGCAGGATGTTTCTCATGACTAAATACAAACTGGAAAAAGCCTATAAATATTTAACGGGATATGCTGTAAGTTGTTTTAATTTTCTTTAATTTTTAATAATATTAAATAATGGAACCTACATAGCTCAACGAGTCCCAAAGCTGCAGCGAAGTGCAATGGGAAGCGCAGTGTTAGCACTGGATATAGGCGCAAGGCAGAGTCCTGTAGATGTCTATTAGATGATAAAGAAATCAATAATATCAACTTCCCCCCCCCCCCCCCCTTGGCCATCGGCTGGCGACGCTCTTGAGCCAAATTTCTGGCGACCTCCCTGGCACAGTGGTGAGCGCTGTGGTCTTATAACTGGGAGGTCTCTGGTTCGATTCCTGGCGGGGTCAAGTTGGGAATTTATAATTTCTGTATTGTCTCTGGTCTGGTCTGGTGGGAGGCTTTGGCCGTGGCTAGTTACCACCCTACCATCAAAGACGTGCCGGCAAGCGATTTAGCGTTCCGGCACGATGGCGTGTACAAACAGATTAGGGGTATGGGTTGAATTTTCACGGCCATTCCTTCACTTCACACACCTTCCTTTTCACTTCCTAGTTAGTCAGCTACCATCTTAGACTGCATCGTCACTTACCATCAGGTGAGATCGCAGTCAAGGACTATCCTGTCATCGAATTAAAAAAAAAATTGCTTGAGCTGTTCAGGTCTTGTGTGATAATTTTTCATACATGTGGAAAATGTTTATTTATATGGAAGATATTTTGTCACCATTTAAATTACTTTATTAAACTAGAACAACTAAATGAACTTAATCATTGACCACCAGCTTGGGAACAGCCCCACTTATATCATTTGTTGTTTCAGCCGTGCAACCAAGGGAACCTAAAGCAAACACTTTGTGTACAATGTGCTCAGAGACTGATGAACTTTAGTCGATTCAGAGACCAAAGTTTGAGAGCCCTAGCTTTGATAATGGACTTAGTTGAGAAACATGAATTGGTGAGTTAAGACCTACTTGTTGATCTTATGATTAGTGAAGACTCTACCACAAACTAAACAAACAGATTCTCCTATTCTGAGTCTGGGTTAAACCCGTATCTGCCAGTGCGCCTAACTTGTGACAACCCTGTTATCAACCGTCGCAAGTGTAGTAAGATCAGCATTTTTATATTCTTAGGGTTGTTTCTGATGCTTCTGGTGAAAGCTATGGGTTTGGTTTACTCAAAAACTGTAAGGGCTTAAGTTCCAACACCTATTCTAATATCAGATGCACCTTCAATATTTTCAAGAACTTACTTTACACACTGTATATTTGATTATTCAATCTTCCTGCTTCATCAACCGATAGACCCAACAGCCATCAGTATAGTCCATACTTTATCAAAAATCATTTCTAAACAGATAACAAGGCTGCATATAAAAATGATAAATCGCACAAAACACCGACTAAAGAGTCCCATGGCGGTGACACACCTTGGGGCTGACTTCTGTGACTTACACATACGAGAAGATACATCAGAAGACAAAGAGACAGAATCAGAGACAACCATAGATATAGGTGTAGTGAAAACTGAAGAAAGTGATGACTCTATGGTGATTAGAGATGACATGGATGTTATAAATGATGATGCTCATCTCAAAGCTCTCCAAAGGAAACCAGAAAATGTAGATAAGGTGCTTAAAATACAGGATCTGTTAAAGTTTGAAAGTGATGACTTTAAATGTTCACTCTGCTCCGAGGAATTTGTCCAAGAACATGCGTACATGGAACATATGAGCATGCATGCCCAGGTGAGTTAGTTTCGTCAGTTAAACACTTTCATCCACTTGTTGGAGAAGTCGCCCTCGACCGTGATTAGCTAAAGAAATATAGATTGCCAAAATCATAGTAATCAATAAATAACAAAAGATCTATTATAATTATGTTACTGTTAAAAGTAATTAATTTGTCAATATCTATCTATTCTTTGAAACAATACAATACTACTTATAATACAATATTTATTCAGGAGCAGTGGTAAGCGCATAATTTTAAGCTCACAGCTTAAAATGGTTATGGGCTTAGGATCCTAACCTAATCTAACCTGTGGGCAGAAACTAGAAATAAACAATCATCAACACAATCTAGAAAGCCTCCCAGCCAGAAATTAAGAATTTCTGGCTAGGAGGCTTTGGTAGTGGCTAGTTACCACCCTACCGTCAAAGAAGTGCCGCCAAGCGGTTTAATGTTCCGGCACGATGGTGGGTAGAAACCAATCAGGAGTGTGGGATTAAGGAAAACTGCCACACCTCCTTCTGAGATCTCAGTCAAGGCAGGTCATGAATACAAACATATGTGTATCCACAGGTGTGCATGATGTGCCTGGACACTGACAGTAGGATGTTTCTCATGACTAAACACAAACTGGAAGAAGCCTATAAATTTTTAACAGGATATGCTGTAAGTTGCTTTCATTTTATTTAATTTTTAATAATATTTTTAATTGAACAGGACAAAACCCAATATAAAATTTACCAACATAGCTCAGCAAGTCACAAAGCTGAAGTGGGAATAGGGGGGGGGGGGGGGGCACATAGTTTGATGAACTGAGGGTGTTCAGGGTTCTAAGATGTCGAAGTGCGAACCCGCAACGAGAAGCGCAGTGATGGCGTTGCATATAGGCGACGTAAGACCTAGGCCTGTGGAAGTTCACGCAAGGGACCCTTGTTCAGCAGTGGATGTCTATTAGTTGAGAAAGAGAAAAAAAATTTATCAGCCAAATCGGTTGAACAGTTCTCGAGTGATGATTTTTTTTTCTTACATGTGGCAAAATGATTTATATGGAAGATATTTTATGACCATTCAAGTTACTTCAGTAAACTAGAACAACAAAAAGAACTTAATCATTGACCACCAGCTTGGGAACAGCCCCACTTATGTCATTTGTTGTTTCAGCCGTGCAACCAAGGGAACCTAAAGCAAACACTTTGCGTACAATGTACTCAGAGACTGATGAACTTTAGTCGATTCAGAGACCAGAGTTTGAGAGCCCGAGTGTTGATGATGGACTTAGTTGAGAAACATGAATTGGTGATCCTTTTATCTTTTCTTTCTTCTTCCTTTCTTCTAGCTGGGTCTCCACTCGCACTCCAAAGACCACATACATTGAAAATTGTTTATTTTATATAGACCAACTTGTGAGTCTTATGACTAGTGAAGATGCTAGCACCAGTTACGAAAGCAGATTCTGGTATTCTGATTCTGATTCTGATTCTTGATTTAATGCGCTTGTGACAACCCTGTGATCCACTGACGCGAGTGTAGTAGGTACCGTGCGCTGAGTCGCTATACAGTCCACGCGCCGCGTAGTAAATATTCTTAGGGTCGGGTTGGAATGTTTCTGGTGAAAACTATGGGTGTGGTTTACTCAAAAACTGTCAGGGCTTCAGTTCCAACTTTCAAATGCACATATGCAGTATTTTAAAGAATATACTTTAGGTACATGCTTTATATAAAATTACTAGATGACCCAGCGAACTTCGTATTGCCAACAAAAATATTTAGGGGTGGGTCACCCTTATCGTTTAGGGGTATGAAAAATAGATGTTGGCCAATTTTCAGACCTAAGCACAAAATTTCATTAAAATCGGTTTTGGAGGAGTTTGGTTACAAACACCGCGACAAGAGAATTTTATATATTTAGATTCAATCTTAATCTCAACCGATAGAGCCATAGTATGAAAATAACCATCAGAATATTCAATTTTTTGCTCAAAAACTATTTCTCAACAGATAACAAGGAGGCATATAAAAATGCTTAATCGCACAAAACACAGGCTAAAGAGTCCCATGGTGGTGACAACACTAGGAGCTGACTTCTGTGACTTACACATACAAGAAGACGCCTCAGATGACAAACAGACAGAACCAGAGACAAACATAGACACGGGTGCAGTGAAAACTGAAGAAAGTGATGACCCTATGGCGATTGGAGAAGACATATATGTGATAATTGTAGATGATAATGCTGACAGTGCCAATAATGAGATAAAAGAAGATGACCATAATGCTGACTGGGCCAATAATGAGATAAATGAAGATGAAGATAATGCTGACAGTGCCAATAATGAGATAAAAGAAGATGACTATAATGCTGACAGTACCAATAATGAGGTAAATGAAGATGACGATAATGCTCAAAATGCCATTAATGATTTTGTTGCTTTGCATGAAGACAATGTTTCTAACGATAGCATAATGTTGGATGCAAAGCTACTAGTTGAAGCCTTCCCAAGGGAACCAGCAGCAGAAGATGAGGTGGCAAAAATACAGGATTTGGTAAAGTTTGAAAGTGCTGACTTTAAATGTTCACGTTGCTCCGAGGAATTTGTCCAAGAACTTGCGTACATGGAACATATGAGCATGCATGCCCAGGTGAGCTAGTTTCATCAGTTAAACACTTTCATCCACTTGTTGGAGAAGTCACCCTCGACACAGATTAGCTAAAGAAGTATAATAAATTCCTAATGTCATTGATTAGAACAAAGCTTGTGTAAATCTGGTTATTATATTATAACATTCAGATGTAAAGCCATCAAACAGAGTTCAACAGAAGTACAGTTAACATGAATACTTAAAACATTCCTAATTTACACTTTTTATATGATTTTATACTTTAAAGTTTAACTAATACTGTCATACATGTTTGAAAGCACTTGGTAAAAGTTTATTTGCATAAAAAATTATTCTATTCTATATCCCCTTCCAAGCTAGCCCGCTGTCTTCTTAGACTGCATTGTCACTTACTATTGGGTGATATAACAGTCAAGAGCTATCTTGTGAATATCGAATCGGGCAACCCCAACAGCATTCTACTGATCTAGTATCCCAATGTGTTCAGTGGCGGAGCTCTCAAAGGACAGAAATGATACGAGTTTGTTTTGTGCTCGTCAGAGCGGGTCGGCTGCTGGTGCGAGCGGGACCACTGCAGCATGCGAGCGCCGCGCCGCTGACGGCGCCGGCCGCTCGCTTCCCTCACTCGCGGGGACCAAGTCAGTATACCTGTGTATACCACTATATATATATAGTCTGTTTCTAGGGCTGGTGGAAAAACGGACATTGACCCTAAGTATTATGTTAGCATCGGACGTAAACGATTGGTATTGCTTCCATACATTTCACTGTCGATTACGCATCGTTACGCGCTAAGCGCGTCTCATAGTACTGGGTGGGGTGAAGCTTGCGGTTATTCAGAGATAAAAAACGTTTCGATATGATTTGCGGTATCGCGTCGTGCTTAAGCCGCTTAGCATTAAGTTCGCCTTTTTACCCGACTACCAAGGGAGTGGTTATGTTTTGTACACTTTTCTCAGAATATGCAATATAATAAAAAAAAACGTGGAAGAGATGTGTAGATATTAAATAACTTAACGAATATTCAAAACATATTTATTAGTACCACTTCTTTTTCCTATAACGTTTCCTACTTATTGAACTACTTATATACTGTTAACGGACTAACGAAAATTGTAATAACTATGATATATAAATAAAAAAAAAATTAATGTTAATTTGCTTTTTAATTCATATAAGTACAGGACAATCTCTTTTTTCATAATATAATAGTAGACACAGGGCCTGCAAAGAACTTCACACTCGGCACTCTATCTTTCACTGATGATGTTTATTGATACAAAGATAAAAAAATTAAATCTAAAAAAAAGGTTGGCTACCCCGATGATATCGTCAAAGGTCAATGTCCGTTTTTCCGCCTGCCCTAGAAACGCACTATAGATATATAGTAACTATATTAACATACATGTATATAGATAACATTTTTGCACCAAAATGATTTTCATCAAACATCGGTCGTTGTGCATCATGTCGCGGTGCTTTCATGTATTTTAAAAGAAAGGACAATGGGCATTCTGGGCCTGGCTCCAATAGCAATCATTGTAGTGTCGACACAGTCGGTCTTAACTCTTAACACAAGCAAAAATATTTATTAAGGTGACTTATCCCAAATCATTGTACTTTTTCCATGAGACCACAGGAAACTTCCTGTCCAATTCTATATTTTGAGTGAAATCTCAAAATAATGTAGTTTTATATATTACTTTACCTTACCTTCGATTATTATTTATTTATTTTATTTAATTCTTACATTTACACACAGAAAATAACAAAAAAATTATGGGAAAGCATAAAATAAATTACAAAGATGGCAAAATAAGTTTTTTAGTGTCAGTAGTTTATCAGTGAAACACTGCGGACCGGCCCGTGCTCTATTTATTGTTACGTTGGTTCGAGTTGAGTTGAATAAAACAAACAAACGTCAGCACACAGAAAGTTCCATTTAATAATAGTTCTCAAGGTCGTGGGTAAAGAGGCCCGCCACATTAATTGCCTCACAAAGGTGTTGTCCAAAATTGGTTTTTTAAATTTGAATTTAATGAACTAGGATGATTTTAGTGTAGTTGGATAGAGATCCAAAAACGCTTCTATCAAAATAATTTACAGATTTTTTTAAAGCCTCCGAAAATAAGAAAAATATTTTTTGTTTTGACTCCATATTCCTAGTTCCATGTTTGACTCATTTAACGACCTTTGCTTGTGATTACACATCGGTTTACAAAAAACTTGAAAATATCATGTGTCTATGTAAGTTGTCAATGTAAGGTGATTGTCAGGAATTGCCGGAATTTCATTTTCGACAATTTTCATTTAATATCGAATGTCGATTATTTTAGATAGTAAAGCCCGTAGTCGTAATTCCTAGTTCCATGTAATAATAATCAATGTTCTAGTAATAATTTTAATACTATTCTAACCCCTTCTATTACAGAGCTAGAAATCTTAAATCAGTAATTTTTTACCGGCCAATCTCCTTTGTGCCTTTTTCAAGCTACTTGACATTGGCGAAGTGCATTGTGCTGGCTTGGCACTAAAAAAAGCCAAAAAATAAAGGAAGAAGAAGCTAAAAAAAGTTTTTAGTGTTGCCATCCATCAAAAAAATATTTTTTACAAACGATATTTTTCAAAATTAATTAAAAAAAACCGAGGATTCTAAAATTATTATTTTTATGGCGTTTAATTTTATTTATTTTTCTCTTTCACGTGGTGGTAGTTTGGTTCAAGTTCATGGACACTCGGAATAAAAAAACACCCTTCATACTGAACTGGGACATGTCTTTTGCGATGGGATACTGCCCTGGTTAGCCAGATATTGAGCGGGGTAATGGACGGCCGGCGAGATCCTCGGCCAGGGTCCACGATGGTGCAGTGAATGTGCCTGAAGGGGCACGGCGACACAGAACTCGTGGCACGCAGGAGAGGCGTGTCACGACACACACGTAACTATAGTTGGAGTGATGAGGGGGGTGGGCTGCCTGGGCACCAGTAACCTGTTGTCCAAACACGGGGAATTGGGTGGAATAGTTCCGACACAGGACTGATCACCCGCCTGGCGTTAGCAGGCGTCCCCTCCACAAATACAATACAATAGTTGGAGTGATAGCACGATGCGAGCGGAAGCGGTGAACCCTGGAACGCATATTCCAGCTTGTGAGCAAGCATTCCATTACACATAATAAAACTAAATTGTTTTTAATGTTTTATTTATTTAGTTTAGTACTTAAAATCAGACAAATGAAACCAAAACATAAAACCTTTTATTTTTTGCCTTTGCCTTTTGAAAATTGCCTTTCTTCAGTACTGGTCATTTCAAATAAAAAAAAGTTTGTAATGGCTCTGTATTCTAAATTCAAATTAATTTTGTTTTAAAACCATGACATTCTATTTACAAACTCAGTCTTTTGTTTTTTGATTAGCGTTGTATTTTCATTACATTTGAACATTTTTCGTCATAATGGATACTTTAAAAATTCGTGTAATTATGGAATATGAGTTCCGTCGTGGCACCAACGCGACACAAACGGCCCGTAACATCAAAAACGTTTACGGAGAGAACTGTACAAACGATCGCACAACCCGTTATTGGTTTTCCCGGTTCCGTTCTGGAAATTTTGACTTGAAAAATGAAGCTCGTGGTCGTCCGGAGACTTTGGTTAACAATAATGAATTAAAGGCGATTGTGGAAGCTGACGAAACTCAATCTACAGCTGAGCTGGCAGCAGCTTTTGATGTAAGCATCAAAACAATATTGATCCATTTGCGACAAATTGGCAAGGTAAAAAAGCTTGATAGATGGGTGCCCCACGACCTTAACGATCGCCAGCGTAACGTACGCGTCGAGACCTGCCTTGCGCTGCTCAACAGGCAAAGAAATGAAGGAATTTTGAAACGAATTGTTACGTGCGACGAAAAATGGATTCTGTTCGACAATCGAAAGCGCTCAGCAAGTTTGTTAGGCCCTGGTTCAGCACCAAAGCAATGCCCTAAACCAAAAATGACCCCTAAAAAGGTGATGGTCACTGTTTGGTGGTCTAGTGCGGGTGTGATTCACCACAGCTTTTTACAAAACGGCATGAGATGTGTACTGTGAAGAACTGGAGAGAATGATGGAGAAGCTTGCACATCTGCAACCAGCTTTGGTCAATCGGTCGTCCCCACTGCTCATTCACGACAACGCGCGACCCCATACTGCGCAACAGACAGTCTCCAAGCTGCAAGAGCTGGGGTTGGAAGCTCTCCCTCATCCGCCGTACTCACCAGACCTTGCACCTACCGACTATTACTTTTTCCAAAATTTAGACAACTTTTTAGTGGGTAAAAAATTCAATTCCCGAGAGGCAGTACAAAATGCCTTTGAAGAGTTTGTTGCCTCCCGTCCAGCTGATTTTTACAAGAAGGGCATCAATAAACTGCCAATGCGCTGGCAAAGATGCGTCGATTGCATGGGTGATTACTTCGAATAACAGAAATAAAAAAGTTTGAAAAAATAAGTACTTTCACTTATTGCATACAAAACGGCAATTTCATAGGTAAAGACCTATTATATCGGATATATATCTTGATATATATCCTCGAACCCTGCAAAATAATGTTTTTGATTTATTTTCTCGTCAATCATATTATCACAGTAATATTTAATATCATGTCTACATGTTATATTAATGACAAAAATCAACTGTCACAAGGCACGGGCATCTAGTATGCAATAAATTAATAATGATAGTGAGGAAATCTCAAAATTATGGTTTACGGGCGTTATTAGACGCTTTAATAAATTGTTTTTTCTACTTTTAATGCTTTTGCATTGCTTTTAGAGCGCGTTACAGTTTTATTATAATTATTACAAATATTCTGATTATAATGTTTGGTAATTATGGCTTCTGATTTTAGACTCGAACTACACGACATAGGAACGTTTCCGAAATCGCCCCAGATTGAGGTCCCATTAACGAAGAAAAGACGGCGTAATTGGCGCCCGTAAGTAGTTTTACTTGAGATATATTATTATGAGATAATATTATGGGCGTTTTACTAACAATATTTTTCCCCCCTAGGCGTTCAGATTCTACTGATGCTGGTCCGTCAAGCTCCACCCCGGCTGCAGGAATGTAAGTGGCTGCCTTTTTTTATTTATCCCTTATAAGAATGAAAGGCTTACATTTCCGAACAATTATTTATTCATGTATTGAAAAGGTACACGAAACAGGTTGCAACCAAAATATAAACGAAGTACAATAACATAATATTTGGGTTCCAAGTAACAATCCTTAATGTGTACACAGTATTTATATAATTTATGCATTGAATCTACAGTTTACACAGTTAGTACAGTTAACATAAATATTTATGTTACATCTACAGAAATTCACACAGTTAGAACAGAACATAAATATTTATGTATTATATATTATAAATAGAAGCTAATAATATTCTTCCTGAACAACAATTTGGTTTCCGGGGAGGAAATGCCGCCCTATAGGCATGTAACAATGCCTATAGGGCGCTTAATGTTTTAAAGTCCTTGGCAGGTGTTCACCGGGGAGCTGACCCAAAGATATTGTCAATGCTTTATAAAAGTCGAAAGTGGTTCGAAGTCATTTTGATTATAGTACAATATTAAATATGCATTTAAATGCACATAAAAATGTTCAGAAGAAATTAGATCATAGATGTCATTAGCCGGGTCTCCACCAAACGATCCACCGCGCTCCGATCGCGCGCGGCTGGAGCGCGCTCCACAGACGCGGTCGGTGTAGACGTGCCTCGCGCGATCCAAGCTATCAAAATGGAACTCGCACTCCCGCGTCTGTGGAGCGCGCTCCAGCCGCGCGCGATCGGAGCGCGGTGGATCGTTTGGTGGAGACCCGGCTATTCAGAACATTAGCATTAGAGCATTACGTATAGGTAATAACTGGAGCTATATGCTCTACAGTCTACACCAATGATATTTAATTAAAGAGAATTCGTCAACAAATCGACATTAAGATAGGAAATCTAGAAGGATCAAAATGTCTGGAATACTCTATGGAAAATAATAAACTACAGACAGGCTTAAAAAGGCTAGAACCCAGAGCCGTAAAACCAGTTAATATACAAAAAAATATTTATTACATACCAAAAATTTTTACCCCTAGGCGTGATGATGCAGTTGCTGGCTCATTGCTCTTGGAGCCTGCTGGTGCGGTCGCTGGCCCGGCGCGCTGCGCCCCGGCCGCAGGAATGTAAGTTACTGCCTTTTCCATTTATGCCTTACAAGAATGAAAGACACTGCCTAACAAAATATTTTGCCCCTAGGCGTTCATATGCTGCTGATGCTGCTGATTCAAGCCTGCCCTCATTGCCTGCAATGTGAGTTACTCCCTTTTTTCTATTTATGGTTTTCCACGTTCTTCCTACCAGAAGCTTACAAGAGAATGAGAGCGTTACAAAACTGCTTTTGCTGCAGGTCCATGGAGTCTCGCCTTCATCGAGCCCCGGAGGCCGTGGAATGGACTTGTCTTGACCGGACCCCGCCACTTCAGCGTCTTCCGGGGACTGAAATATTTGAAGATGAAATCATGTCATTTTTGGGTAATTTGTATATTTTGATCTAAATTTTACTACTTTGAATGATTATGAATTTACATTCAGGTGAAAACGATATCCATTTAATTATTATCTTATGTCAATTAGGGAGCGAGTCGGAGCCTGAAAGTGATGAGGAGTGTATGGCACCACCCTTCGTTCCTCGTACCGCCCGGGTTTTTATGGAAACCCCGCTGGACGAGGAAGATGGTGCCGCTGCTCCTCAAGTCATCGAGGACTCTCAGGCTCCACACTCCATGGACACAGCAGCAGCAGTAGTAGAACCGGAGGAGGAGGCGGGCAGTCAGCAGCCAGCAGCAGCACCTGGCCCGGAAATGGGCCCAAATTTTTATGATTTTGATTGGCGAGCGTTTCCGAATCCTCCACTTGACCCTAGGTTGAGGAGAGAAACGTTTGCCGAGAATGATGTTGGGCCAACAACTCCATGTGTCGACCCATATAGCATATTCATTGCTATATGGGATCAGACGTTTATGGAGTACATAGTCTCGGAGACGAACGAATATGCTCGGGAACTAGTAGAGCTTCTGCGATCTAAGGGCACACTCCGTCCCAAGAGCCGCCTTTTGGAATGGCGAGATACGACAGCTGACGAGTTGTATACGTATCTCGCCATAGTTCTTGCGATGGGGTGTGTCGTTAAATCGCGCATAGAAGCCTACTGGTCTCGAGACCCGAACATATTCTGTACGCCATATTTTAGGTCACATATGTCTCTCAGGCGGTTTCAGTTGTTGAGCAGATGCTTACACTTTAACCGCAATGAGAGACTACGTGCCCTAAATGTGACATCTCCCGAGGCGAAACTTTTCAAGGTGAAACCGGTGGTGGATCATTTGAATAAAAAATTCCCGGAAATGTATAAACTGCGGCAGAATATCGCGCTGGACGAGTCGCTGCTGCAGTGGAGAGGTTGGTTGTCTTTCAGCCAACTTATCCCCAATAAAGCCGCCACCATTGGGATAAAAACTTATGAGATTTGTGAATCTCAAACCGGCTATTTGTGGCGGTTTGAGATTCACTCTCACAAGTCCCAGCAGCCGCCTTCAGTGGATCCGTTGGAGGCCTCTACGCCGGCCATTGTTCTCAGGCTTCTCGATGGTCTTCAGAACAAGGGTCACACGGTATGGATGGACAATTTTTACAACTCTCCTGCTCTGGCGCGAAAACTGAAGACACTAGGATTCGACTCCGTGGGCACCCTGCGAACCAATCGCCAGTTTGTGCCCGAGGACCTGCGCCGACTGACAAGGGAGAGAATGCGCCCGGGTCAGATCACTGGTCTTACCTCGGGTGATGTTGATGTCTTGGTATGGAGAGATAAGAACCGAGTGGCGGCTCTGTCTACATATCACGGCAACAGCGTCACTACAAAGGAAGGTACCACAAAACCCAACCTGATATTGGACTACAATATCATGATGGGTGGCGTGGACAAGAAGGACCAGATGCTCGCAATGTACCCGGTGGAAAGGAAGCGAACAAGGATTTGGTACAAGAAATTCTTCCGTAGGCTTCTTAATATATCGGTATTAAATGCATTTATTATATGTAAACAGTCTTCTTCTTCTCTAGACCACCCCACTTTTCGAGAGAAGCTAATATTAGCTCTTCTCGAAAAGCATTCAACGCCGAGGCAATCCGTCGTGGGGCCGACCCTTACGTTTGCGCTTGCCCATCACCTGGCAGAGTTACCTTTTCTGCCTAGTGGGCATGGCCGACAGAGACGCAATTGCCAAGTTTGCAAGAAGAAGGTGACCACATACTGTGCTGGGTGCGAAAAGTCACTTTGCTTGACGGATTGCTTCGTCGAGTTTCATAGATCATATATTTACGTGTGATAATATGTTTACATGTATGTATATATGTTGTGTGTATGTATATTACTTTTTATTTATTTATTTATGCACGTTTACTCTATATTAATATTGTACCACACCTTGTTCGTTTTGACCGACCGACCGACCATTCTAGGATTTCTGCGAAACTGCTGAACCGATTTTTCCTTCCGACATCCATAGCGTGACGTGCGTAAAACATTATCAGGGCGGCTTTTAGCATTCCCGGGAATTTTTTATATATTTTTTTTGTATTTGTTTTTCCATTTTTGCAGTGCACTTTTTTTAATTTTAAGTTTTGCACATATTTTTTGTTGTTTTTTAATTTTTGCACATATTATTTGTTATTTTTTTAATTCTTGCATAAGGTTTCCACATATTTTTTGTTGTTTTTTTTTTTAATTTTTGCATAAGTTTTGCACATATTGTTTCTTATTTTTTAATTTTTGCATAAGGTTTGCACTTATTTTTTGTTTTTATTCATATTTTGCAAATGGTTCCACTTGGTTTCACCTTTTTGTTTTAATTTTATGTGTGTATGTACTTTATTTTTGTGATGTATTTCTTGTGATTTAATGATTCTTCTAAGCAAGCAAGCTTTAATCTAGACCTCATCATTGCTGTCCTAAGCATGATAGAAATAATAAAAAAAAAATTTTTTTTCAAGATAAAAATAATTATTTTTATAATGTTTTTATAAAGCGATAGGTCTTTCTTTTGATTTAATCCATTTCTAAACTTCATGTAGTTGTTGATGTAAATTAAGATTTGGAATAAGAGCAATAGAATTCAGTCTAGAACGCAAACACTGGGAGTACTTCTTACTTACCATTTCAAGTGGTTTGTAGTAAAATCTATAAAATTTAAAATATCAATTTCTCACACCTGAGCCTTTGTTTGTAATGGGTATGTGGACTAAACTTTAAGATAAATATTAATCCTAAGCCACTCCAACCACAGTATTCTAAGAAAGAAAGCGTAAACATGGCCCTGTTTTTTACCAGCACTTGAGTCCCTCATACAAGACAAGTTTTGTAAAAGCTTGTTGTGTAAAAAAATTGAAGGAAAACAATGACTCTATTATACATTATACTAGTAGACGCGGCATACGCCAACATCATTGCACTAAAAAACAGCGCAATTAATACATACCTACTTACTAACGCACTACATGGCCCTATACTCCGTCCGATCGCTCCGAGAAAGGGAAACAACATAGATGTCAACATACGCCTTATCTGTTATTAGAAAGAGATGAATATAGAATCTGAGTACACCGTTGTTAATTTTCGTCAATTTTCGTCGATGGGTCGAGCCGCGAGCGCGTACGAGGTAGCTACAAGAGGCGGTTGGGCGAAAGTTGTACACTCGATTTTAATTCAGATTAGACTAATAAATGACCAATCTTTAGATTCGATTAGGTAAAAAAAATATCTTTTTCTTTTTCAAATTTATTTTATTAATTCGAAATTAACAATAATAAAACACAAATACCTAAATAAATATGCTTTATAGACTACACCATAATATTAATTCCTAAAATTGTTCTTTTTGAAAACAAAATTGGGGTCTGTAGCAATTTCACATTATTGAAAATAACCTAACGGGACGCTAACGGAATTCAGATACAGAACTTCTATTTCACTCATATAATGCATGCACAGATATATTACCGAAGTGTTAATAATAAATATCAAAATAGAGAGCGTATATATAGTATGCATAATATATATTTATATACCTTCGAATAAACTTAATTTATTCCTCTTTTGTCTTTTATAATCAGTTTTACTGACTGGATTGCTTTTGTATGCGAAATGTATACGAACATTTATAAACTTTTCAATAACAGCGCGAATAAGGTGTAGCCTATGATTTGACGTTGGATGTTGCTGTAGAGAATGTGAGTTTAAAGATGCAAATACGTCATTACAACTTATAAATGACTAGCTGATGCCCGCGACTTCGTCTGCGTGAACTTAGCCTTTTTCTCCTTTAAAATGCCTTGGGAACTCTGACTTTGCGGGATAAAAAGTAGCCTGTCACTCTCCTGGTCCTCAACTATCAACAACAACATCAATTTCAAACACAATTCAAAAAAAAAACTAAGTGGGTCACCATGAAATTTTTTTATTGATTTAAAAACAATTTCAGGTTTTATATAATTTTGTGAGGGTGAATAAAGACTAGTTCCATTTTCCCCAACTTCCCCTAGCAGTGGCAATTCCGAGTAGCAGTTCGCCGCCGATCGCCATTATCACCAATACAGTTGTTCTCTCTTTCACTCTCACGCACGAGACATACTACATGTCTCACTCATGTACTTCGTAATAACAACTGCCGATTAAAATATAAAAAGTAACATTTTTCGGTTAGAATAAATCAATTCACAGTACTTACGTATGAAATGAAACTTTTTTTATTTTCCGTAACAGTTACAGTATAATTCCTGCAACGTCTAAAAACACATGAAGGCATTTTGTTGGACACTTTTACTACAATACGCGTTAATTAAAAGAACGTCCAGCCACGACGCTGAATGGTGCGTGACTAAGTGAAACTCGGGCACTTAGCTGAGTTTTTTCTTGCCAAAATAGAGAGCGGGTAACGTATCTAAAGCTTTTTTATATATCATAGAAGGAAAAGGTTTTTTTTTTTTAAATTTTTATATTATATGGTGATGTGTAAAGATGTAATTAAAAGATATATTTTTTTATTGATAGTTTTATTTATTTTATAAAAAATAAAATTTTACAAAATATAGCCCTCCTTACTTTGACATGAGATCTTGCTATCTATTTCAGTAATATGTACGGACAAGTATAAATTAAATTATAGCCAAGAAATTAATTTTTCAATAGCGCGCGCCGGATTCACGCGGACCACCCACGATTGGGGCGCACATCCGCGCAATTTCTAGACATAGACATGATATTTACTACGGCAGCGGGGCACTTACAGGGTTTAACAGATCATGACATATTGCTTACTAAGCAATCAATAGAAAATTCGTATTATATTTTCCGCTGCAAAAAACATTCTTGTCAACAAGAACGTTTGTTTGTTTTAATGGACGGGGAAGGTATTTTACCCTTAAGCGACGAAAGTAATAATACTGTCGCGTCGCTCGTTATGAGTGATCATATAGAGTATATTTTTATTATTTAAATCAGTAGATTTAAATAATAAAAATATTTATTCATGGTTAGTAAACCAAGTTTCAGAAAGTTCACGAAAAACCGTTTTTCATGTTTTTGTCTTCAAAAACGTAGAATTTCCATATCTCCCTTTTAGGATGAATTTTCTTAAACCTTTTCTTTTCTGACGTCTAGACCCTAGAAAGAACCTACCTACTAAACTTTAAATAAAAATAAAAATCATTCAAATTTCATCCCCTATTATACCACCCATGACCCATGATAAGGGGGAATTTTTAAAAATAACCTATAAAGGTTATTTATATTTAAAGCTAGTTACCTAAATACCGATTTTCAAACCTCAAACTTTAAAAACATAGGACTCAAATATCCTTCCAACACCCATTTCAGCCCCTTAGGAAGGGATTTTCGTAAAAAAAAAATTCTTAGCTGACACCAACCCTCTAGAAAAAACCTATGTTCCAAATTTCAAGTTAACAATAATAATTATTAAAACTTTCCCATAAAAACTTTCATGCCCTATTTAACCACGATTAAGGTGGGGATTTTCCAAGTACTTAAAGACTAGGTAAACACAGACATAAAAAACACTCAACATTTACTGGACGGGGGAATTTTGATGGAATTTTGTTCATAGAGACGAGTGACGACAAGAAAAGAAAATATGGGAGACAGTACCTTCGTCTAAGCCACGTTCACAGAGAATCTTCTTCTTCTTCTTTATCAACCGATAGACGTCCACTGCTGGACAAAGGTCTCTTGCATGGACTTCCACAGGCCTCGGTCTTGCGCCGCCTGAATCCAGCGGCTCCCTGCGACTCGTTTGATGTCGTCGGTCCACCTGGTGGGGGGTCTGCCAACACTGCGCTTCCCGGTGCGGGGTAGCCACTCCAGCACCTTGGGACCCCAACGACCATCAGCTCTTCGAACTATGTGCCCCGCCCATTTCCACTTCAGTATCGCGACTCGCTTAGCTATGTCGGTGACTCTGGTTCTCCTACGGATCTCCTCATTTCTGATTCGATCCCGCAGGGACACTCCGAGCATAGCTCTCTCCATCGCCCGCTGAGCGGTCCTGAGCCTACTTATGAGGCCCTTAGTTCACAGAGAATCCCTACTACTAATATTATAAATGCGAAAGTGTGTTTGTTGGTTTGTCCTTCAATCACGCAGCAACAGAGCAACGGTTTTTTTAAAGAATATCAGCAAAGTTGAAGTTGACTAATATCCTCCTCTCCCCTCCAAATAAGCGGAAAGCTTGTGTTAGGACTTAGGAGTGGGTACGACAATAGTGCAACGGGTGGGATTCGAACCTGCGACCTTTCAGTTTTCAGTCCGCACCTTTCACCGTTGGGCTATTGAGGTTTCAAATTGAAGACGTTTCAAATTTTTTGCATAGAGATAGTTTATGGGCTGGAGTGTGACATAGACAACTTTTTAACCCGAAAAAATGCACAGTTCTTATGGGAAGATATGCTTACGCTTACGTTTGTCCTTAAATCACGAAGCAACAGATTGACATGATTTTTTGCGTAGAGATTGTTTATGGAACGGAGAGTGACATAGGCTACTTTTTATCCCGAAAAAAAATTGGTTGTCTGTAAAGTCGGTTTACGGACGATAGTTTTACGTGATAACGTCATAAAGAAACATCGGCGGGCGCTCTTTATAAACCCTTGGGCCGATCGTGCCTCAATATCGCTTGTTCCGCGCTCTCACTTGCACGCGCTGGCTCAGGCGGAACGTGACACTTTTTCGTGCGTGCAGCCGGTGTTCATCGATTTATAAGACCTTATCACGTCAAAATGTGTTCCTGTGGCGACTACGAAAATCAAAGGGTTCCCGGGGATTTTAAAAACTAAATCCACGCGGACGAAGTTAAGCTACCCAGGTAGCAGACTGACGTCAGAAACGTATAGGTGACGTCATTCATAGGTCAGTTTAAGGTCAGTCAGTTTTTCGTCAAGAGCGGACGCTACGGGGACGGCTTGCGAACGTCAATTTAAGGTCAGCATCTGGACGTACCATATTGGTCGTAAATAGGACGTTTCGCTAACGTCACTTTAGGGTCAGCATCTGGACGTACCATATTCGTCGTAAAGAGGACGTTTCGCTAACGTCACTTTATGGTCAGCATCTGGACGTACCATATTGGTCGTAAAGAGGACGTTTGGCTAACGTCACTTTAGGGTCAGCATTTGGACGTACCATATTGGTCGTAAAGAGGACGTTTCGCTAACGTCACTTTAGGGTCAGCATCTGGACGTACCATATTGGTCGTAAAGAGGACGTTTCGCTAACGTCACTATAGGGTCAGCATCTGGACGTACCATATTGGTCGTAAAGAGGACTTTTGGCTAACGTCACTTTAGGGTCAGCATTTGGACGTACCATATTGGTCGTAAAGAGGACGTTTCGCTAACGTCACTTTAGGGTCAGCATCTGGACGTACCATATTGGTCGTAAAGAGGACGTTTGGCTAACGTCACTTTAGGGTCAGCATTTGGACGTACCATATTGGTCGTAAAGAGGACTTTTTTCTAACGTCACTTTAGGGTCAGCATCTGGACGTACCATATTGGTCGTAAAGAGGACGTTTCGCTAACGTCACTATAGGGTCAGCATCTGGACGTACCATATTGGTCGTAAAGAGGACGTTTGGCTAACGTCACTTTAGGGTCAGCATTTGGACGTACCATATTGGTCGTAAAGAGGACGTTTCGCTAACGTCACTTTAGGGTCAGCATCTGGACGTACCATATTGGTCGTAAAGAGGACGTTTGGCTAACGTCACTTTAGGGTCAGCACTTGGACGTACCATATTGGTCGTAAAGAGGACGTTTCGCTAACGTCACTTTAGGGTCAGCATCTGGACGTACCATATTGGTCGTAAAGAGGACGTTTCGCTAACGTCACTATAGGGTCAGCATCTAGACGTACCATATTGGTCGTTAAGATGACGTTTCGCTAACGTCACTTTAGGGTCAAATAGGTAACGGTATCCACATCTGGGGCACAATATAATGGTCAATGGCTATTAAGATCGCAAACTAAACAAAAACGTGTCGAGTTTAGGGTCTTTTGTAATTCTTAGAAACAAAACACACGTGCATGCAATACTCTACGCAGTATATTTCCGTTCCCGCCAAATGCGCGCCCACGCGGCATGCGCCTGACGCCGGCGATCGGACGCGACGCCTAGGAATGCTCGATACGTGATAAAAAATAATCGATAAATTCGATATTATCGAATGATTGAATTGAAGTCAATATATAATATCGATATATTTTATTCGATATATGGAATACCGTACGAAATTAGAATATTTAGGAAAAATCATCAGTAATTAATTTGCTTATTTATTAATTTCAAACATGTTCTAAACTATTACTTCAACAGTCAACTATACCTATCTTTAATTTTCAATAAAAACTTAACTACAAAAAATTTACAATCTATATAATTTGTTGTCCAAGTCCAAGAGGAAATAGATGCCAAAATTTTAAAAAGTGACCGCCATATTGAAATTCTTTGTTATTGGACCGATTTCGTTCAAAATCGATATTTGGGCTTCCCTGGGGTCAAATAAGAGGAAATGATTGGCAAAATTATAAAAAGTGACCGCCATATTGAAATTCTTTGTTATTGCACCGATTTCGTTCAAAATCGATATTTGGGCTTCCCTGGGGTCAAATAAGAGGAAATGATTGGCAAAATTATAAAAAGTGACCGCCATATTGAAATTCTTTGTTATTGGACCGATTTCGTTCAAAATCGATATTTGGGCTTCCCTGGGCTCAAATAAGAGAAAATGATTGGCAAAATTATAAAAAGTCGCCGCCATATTGAAATTCTTTGTTATTGGACCGATTTCGTTCAAATTCGATATTTAGGCTTCCCTTGGGTCAAGAAAGAGGAAATAGATGGCAAAATTTTAAAAAGTGGCCGCCATATTGAAATTCTTTGTTATTCGACCGATTTCGTTCAAAATCGATATTTAGGCTTCCCTTGGGTCAAGAAAGAGGAAATAGATGGCAAAATTTTAAAAAGTGACCGCCATATTGAAATTCTTTGTTATTGGACCGATTTCGTTCAAAATCGATATTTGGGCTTCCCTGGGGTCAAATAAGAGGAAATGATTGGCAACATTATAAAAAGTGACCGCCATATTGAAATTCTTTGTTATTGGACCGATTTCGTTCAAAATCGATATTTAGGCTTCCCTTGGGTCAAGAAAGAGGAAATAGATGCCAAAATTTTAAAAAGTGACCGCCATATTGAAATTCTTTGTTATTGGACCGATTTCGTTCAAAATCGATATTTGGGCTTCCCTGGGCTCAAATAAGAGAAAATGATTGGCAAAATTATAAAAAGTCACCGCCATAATGAAATTCTTTGTTATTGGACCGATTTCGTTCAAATTCGATATTTAGGCTTCCCTTGGGTCAAGAAAGAGGAAATAGATGGCAAAATTTTAAAAAGTGGCCGCCATATTGAAATTCTTTGTTATTCGACCGATTTCGTTCAAAATCGATATTTAGGCTTCCCTTGGGTCAAGAAAGAGGAAATAGATGCCAAAATTTTAAAAAGTGACCGCCATATTGAAATTCTTTGTTATTGGACCGATTTCGTTCAAAATCGATATTTGGGCTTCCCTGGGGTCAAATAAGAGGAAATGATTTGCAAAATTTTAAAAAGTGACCGCCATATTGAAATTCTTTGTTATTGGACCGATTTCGTTCAAAATCGATATTTGGGCTTCCCTGGGCTCAAATAAGAGAAAATGATTGGCAAAATTATAAAAAGTCGCCGCCATATTGAAATTCTTTGTTATTGGACCGATTTCGTTCAAAATCGATACTTGGGCTTCCCTGGGCTCAAATAAGAGGAAATGATTTGCAAAAATATAAAAAGTCGCCGCCATATTGAAATTCTTTGTTATTGGACCGTTTTCGTTCAAAATCGATATTTGGGCTTCCCTTGGGTCAAGAAAGAGGAAATAGATGCCAAAATTTTAAAAAGTGACCGCCATATTGAAATTCTTTGTTATTGGACCGATTTCCTTCAAAATCGATATTTGGGCTTCCCTGGGGTCAAATAAGAGGAAATGATTTGCAAAATTATAAAAAGTCGCCGCCATATTGAAATTCTTTGTTATTGGACCGATTTCGTTCAAAATCGATATTTGGGCTTCCCTGGGGTCAAATAAGAGGAAATGATTGGCAACATTATAAAAAGTGACCGCCATATTGAAATTCTTTGTTATTGGACCGATTTCGTTCAAAATCGATATTTGGGCTTCCCTGGGCTCAAATAAGAGGAAATGATTTGCAAAATTATAAAAAGTCGCCGCCATATTGAAATTCTTTGTTATTGGACCGATTTCGTTCAAAATCGATATTTAGGCTTCCCTTGGGTCAAGAAAGAGGAAATAGATGCCAAAATTTTAAAAAGTGACCGCCATATTGAAATTCTTTGTTATTGGACCGATTTCCTTCAAAATCGATATTTGGGCTTCCCTGGGGTCAAATAAGAGGAAATGATTGGCAACATTATAAAAAGTGACCGCCATATTGAAATTCTTTGTTATTGGACCGATTTCGTTCAAAATCGATATTTGGGCTTCCCTGGGGTCAAATAAGAGGAAATGATTGGCAACATTATAAAAAGTGACCGCCATATTGAAATTCTTTGTTATTGGACCGATTTCGTTCAAAATCGATATTTGGGCTTCCCTGGGCTCAAATAAGAGGAAATGATTTGCAAAATTATAAAAAGTCGCCGCCATATTGAAATTCTTTGTTATTGGACCGATTTCGTTCAAAATCGATATTTAGGCTTCCCTTGAGTCAAGAAAGAGGAAATAGATGCCAAAATTTTAAAAAGTGACCGCCATATTGAAATTCTTTGTTATTGGACCGATTTCGTTCAAAATCGATATTTGGGCTTCCCTGGGCTCAAATAAGAGGAAATGATTTGCAAAATTATAAAAAGTCGCCGCCATATTGAAATTCTTTGTTCTTGGACCGATTTCGTTCAAAATCGATATTTAGGCTTCCCTTGAGACAAGAAAGAGAAAATAGATGCCAAAATTTTAAAAAGTCACCGCCATATTGAAATTCAAAATCGATATTCAAAATCGATATTTCGGCTTCCTGTGGTCAAGAAAGAGGAAATATTTGCCATAACACATCTACACATGATGTAATCCATCCCTAATCCCTAATCCCTAAGAAATTTTCTATTGCTAATGAAAAACTTCAATAACTGTGGTTATCCTACTTGATTGTTGAATTGGAATTTTTTACTTATTCTCGATACTGCGGATAATGTAAGCGTGATTTAAGTACAATCAGCGCCATCTATCAGTGGTTTTCCAAAATCCCGCGGGAACCTTGGATTTTTCCGGAATAATTTGTAGCCTATATGTTTATCCAGGGTATAATCTATCTCCATTCCAAATTTCAGCCAAATCCATCCAGTAGTTTTTGCGTTAAAGAGGAACAAACATACATACAAACTTTCGCCTTTATAATATTAGTAGGAAGTAGGATACGCTCTAAATCGGGAGTCCCAGTAAAAGGTTTAGCACTTTTATCTTGAAGTTTTGATAAAGCATCTATTAATGTTGCTTGAAGTCGCGCTATGCTAGGGAGAAATTTTCGATAAAAATTAATCATATCTTCTAAATCCCTGTACTGTTTTAGGTAGAGGAAAATCCTGTAAACTCTTAATGCGGTCAGCAGGAGAGCCAATCCCGGGAGCGCTTATTTTGTATCCAAGGAAACGAACCTCTGGAACATTAAAATACCATTCTTCTCGTTATTAACTATACCGTATCCTTCAAAAACGTTTGAAAAAGAATACGTAAATGTTTTGCATGCTGTTCGCTATCTTTTGAAGAAACTAAAATATCATCGACGTACGCGAACTAAAAATCTAAACCACGAACAACTTTGAACCCAGAGAAGCCTAAATATTGATTTTGAACGAAATCTGTCCAATAACAAAGAATTTCAATATGGCGGTCACTTTTTAAAATATTGGCATCTATTTCCTCTTTCTTGACCCAAGGGAAGCCTAAATATCGATTTTGAACGAAATCGGTCCAATAACAAAGAATTTCAATATGGCGGTCACTTTTTATAATTTTGCCAATCATTTCCTCTTATTTGACCCCAGGGAAGCCCAAATATCGATTTTGAACGAAATCGGTGCAATAACAAAGAATTTCAATATGGCGGTCACTTTTTATAATTTTGCCAATCATTTCCTCTTATTTGACCCCAGGGAAGCCCAAATATCGATTTTGAACGAAATCGGTCCAATAACAAAGAATTTCAATATGGCGGTCACTTTTTAAAATTTTGGCATCTATTTCCTCTTTCTTGACCCAAGGGAAGCCTAAATATCGATTTTGAACGAAATCGGTCCAATAACAAAGAATTTCAATATGGCGGCGACTTTTTATAATTTTGGCATCTATTTCCTCTTTCTTGACCCAAGGGAAGCCTAAATATCGATTTTGAACGAAATCGGTCCAATAACAAAGAATTTCAATATGGCGGTCACTTTTTAAAATTTTGGCATCTATTTCCTCTTTCTTGACCCAAGGGAAGCCTAAATATCGATTTTGAACGAAATCGGTCCAATAACAAAGAATTTCAATATGGCGGTCACTTTTTATAATTTTGCCAATCATTTCCTCTTATTTGACCCCAGGGAAGCCCAAATATCGATTTTGAACGAAATCTATTTATTTATTTATTTATTTAATAGATATGCCAGCGATAAATTGCAATATACACTTTAAATAATACAATGTGCTTAATAAATTCTAATGCTGTTACAAATTACCAATTATAGGCATATTCAACATTGCCAGGGTAACTCCGATCAAAATTTTAAATAATTAATAAATATTAACAATGTCATAGCTAGTAAGATACAGTTATTAAATATTTACAATTTACAATTACAAACCGATCAAAATTTTAAATAATCAATAAATATTAACAATGTCATAGCTAGCAAGATACAGTTATTAAATATTTACAATGTCAAAGCTAAGGAATAGATATTATTAATTTGAATTAGATGATATTAACATAAATTATTCATGCTGATATGTACAATTTTTTCTTAAAGCTAAACAAACTATCATGGAATATGTCAATGTCAGGGCACGTCGAGTTATTGTATGCATTAATAATTCGATTTATTGGGGCGAATTTGCCTAGGTTAGATTTAGAGAAGTGGGGCTGGAAGATGTTTTTGATAGGATGTCTAGAGGGTCGTCGAGGGACATGAATGCTGACGTGGTACAACAGGTCAGGGGAATCCAAGGTGCTGTGGACTATTTTATAAAGTGTTATGAGGTCAGTCACCAACCTGCGTTTTTCCAGGGATTGGATTTTAAAATGTTTCAAGCGTGTGTCATAGTCAGCTTCTTAAGGACAAGAGTTGTCTTTGAAGGCTAGGTACCTCGTGAAGGAGCGTTGAACTCGCTCTATTCTTGAAGTGTGGATTTTGTAGTGCGGGTTCCATGCCGGGACTGCGTATTCCAGGATACTACGCACTAGTGCATTAAATATTTTTATAATGCAGTCGGTTCTCATAAAGTCACTCGTGTTACGTTTAATGAAACCCAGTAGCTTCCACGCTCGGGAGACTATTTGGTTGATGTGTTCCTTGAATGTAAGCTTACTATCGATCATAATACCGAGATCCCTGATGACTGAAACCTCCTCAAGCTGATGGTTGTGAATAAAGTAGCCAGTTCCTAGTATGTTCTTTTTACGGGTGAATTTTATGTGCGCGCATTTGGAAACGTTAAGAGTCATTCTATTTTTAGCACACCAGTCTACAATAGAGTTGAGATCATCTTGTAATAGATGATAAATCGGTCCAATAACAAAGAATTTCAATATGGCGGTCACTTTTTAAAATTTTGGCATCTATTTCCTCTTTCTTGACCCAAGGGAAGCCTAAATATCGATTTTGAACGAAATCGGTCCAATAACAAAGAATTTCAATATGGCGGCGACTTTTTATAATTTTGCCAATCATTTTCTCTTATTTGACCCCAGGGAAGCCCAAATATCGATTTTGAACGAAATCGGTCCAATAAAAAAGAATTTCAATGTGGCGGTCACTTTTAATAATTTTGCCAATCATTTCCTCTTATTTGGCCCCAGGGAAGCCCAAATATCGATTTTGAACGAAATCGGTCCAATAACAAAGAATTTCAATATGGCGGTCACTTTTTAAAATTTTGGCATCTATTTCCTCTTTCTTGACCCAAGGGAAGCCTAAATATCGATTTTGAACGAAATCGGTCCAATAACAAAGAATTTCAATATGGCGGTCACTTTTTAAAATTTTGGCATCTATTTCCTCTTTCTGGACCCAAGGGAAGCCTAAATATCGATTTTGAACGAAATCGGTCCAATAACAAAGAATTTCAATATGGCGGTCACTTTTTATAATTTTGCCAATCATTTCCTCTTATTTGACCCCAGGGAAGCCCAAATATCGATTTTGAACGAAATCGGTCCAATAACAAAGAATTTCAATATGGCGGTCACTTTTTAAAATTTTGGCATCTATTTCCTCTTTCTTGACCCAAGGGAAGCCTAAATATCGATTTTGAACGAAATCGGTCCAATAACAAAGAATTTCAATATGGCAGTCACTTTTTATAATTTTGCCAATCATTTCCTCTTATTTGACCCCAGGGAAGCCCAAATATCGATTTTGAACGAAATCGGTCCAATAACAAAGAATTTCAATATGGCGGTCACTTTTTAAAATTTTGGCATCTATTTCCTCTTTCTTGACCCAAGGAAAGCCTAAATATCGATTTTGAACGAAATCGGTCCAATAACAAAGAATTTCAATATGGCGGTCACTTTTTAAAATTTTGGCATCTATTTCCTCTTTCTTGACCCAAGGGAAGCCTAAATATCGATTTTGAACGAAATCGGTCCAATAACAAAGAATTTCAATATGGCGGTCACTTTTTAAAATTTTGGCATCTATTTCCTCTTTCTTGACCCAAGGGAAGCCTAAATATCGATTTTGAACGAAATCGGTCCAATAACAAAGAATTTCAATATGGCGGTCACTTTTTAAAATTTTGGCATCTATTTCCTCTTTCTTGACCCAAGGGAAGCCTAAATATCGATTTTGAACGAAATCGGTCGAAAAACAAAGAATTTCAATATGGCGGTGACTTTTTAAAATTTTGGCATCTATTTTCTCTTTCTTGACCCAAGGGAAGCCTAAATATCGATTTTGAACGAAATCGGTCGAAAAACAAAGAATTTCAATATGGCGGCGACTTTTTCAATTTTTGGCATCCATTTCCTCTGTGTAGAAGAAGATTAATATCGTGGTTGAGCTAGCAATTAAAATATCGATGCCATCATCGACCATCCCTACGCAGACAACAATGTTTATAGGCTTTCGCCTCCTTACGGATCCGAAAGGATGCGTACGCATCCTTACGGATCCGTAAGGACGCGTACGCATCCTTACGGATCCGTAAGGACGCGTACGCATCCTTTCGGATCCGTAAGGACGCGATCCTTACAAGTGTGTCTTATAGCATCGGCATAAATGCGAATCGATCCTCACAGATGTGGTTCCACCCTAAGAAACCACCCAAACAACTCAATTGAAACAAAGGACAGCAATCCAGCCTGGCGATCGCGTTACATTTATCGCTGTCCTTAAACGACTATTTCAATGTCAAAACATGGTTTTTGCCTTGTAGCCCAAAATCATAATTTGACATTGATGCAGTCCTCGGACTGAGAAAAAATTACGCGATAGACCCCCAGGGCCCTGTGATTCTGTAAACTCAGTTGCTATGAAAAAATTATAGCCACTGACATATATTTTTTATCTATTGAAGGTTTGCTATGAAAATAAAAGTATCATTTTCGTAGCAAACCTCCGATGGATAAAAAATATATGTCAGTGGCTATCATTTTTTCATAGCAACTGAGTTACAGAATCAGGGCCCAGCCGTACTTCGTGGTCTGTCTCCATGTCACAAAGTACATTGAATATAGGGCTTCTCCATGTTCTTGAACCAGTTTTTATTTTGGAGAATGATTATTGAATAAATGTTAAACAAAATTAAAATAGCACGTTCTTAAAATTAGAAAGTAAAAAGTTACCTATATTGATTGAAATATTATTATTTGCCATTAACTACGGCTGCTACGGTATGCTGTATTTATAAACTTCATTTTGGTACAATTGCATATATGCGTTTTGTGATTTGTCTCTGACGAATGTCGAGCGACTAGCGAGACTCCAGGCAAAACCAACAAAATTGAAGATGCGGTGTTGCGCACCTTTCTGCAGAAATGCTGCAGACAACGTACCGGCGTCACGGGAGGGGAGGCGGATTAGTTTTCATGGGTAAGTAGGTATATATACGAGTTGACTGCAATGTTGGACTGCGGATGGCGATTGGCGGGATCCTAGGTTTGATTCCCGGGTAGGGGCTATAAATGCGTTGGGTTTTTCTGTCAACAAAGCCTCAGCGTGGAGTAGGCGCCGTGCCTCGGAGAGCACGTAAAGCCGTCGGTCCTGCGCCTGATCTCGCGTCGTGTCGGATTTCCGTCCCATCTACCGCCGGTTTGGAAAGTAGATTCTGCCATGAGCCAGCAAGAATCTCGTTAGTTGTAGAGTCTTTTCCTCACAAATTATTGCAATACCTGTCAGTATTGTAATCAATCATCAACATGTATTAAGTTATTATACTGTAGCTGTATCGTGTGGGCAACTGGATGCCAAGCTGACTTACTATGCAACTTTGTCATTTAATAAAATCTCTAACATTGTAATAAAACCTAGAAATGTGTGTTTATGCACTCAAAACCAGTGTTTTTACTGTTCATCCACTGCATACTGCTTGACCCCATAAGGAGACTCCATTAGACAGTGCTTTTAATTTCCAGCTTCCCGAGTGATGCGCGTCTCCATGCGGCGTGGCTCAGCGCCCTGGGCAGGCAGGGCGCGCCCCTCCCAGACCCTGCTGTGGTCTGCTCGCAGCACTTCCTGGATGACGACATTCATGAAACAGAAAGTGGCTCGAGGCTAATTGATGCTGGAGCTATTCCTTCAACAGTGCTGGTAAAGATTTTTCCATTTTTACAATTTTAGTAGTTGTGAGTAGTTTTAGTTACTAACATAGCTCAGAGAAGCTAAAAGTGAAAATGGGCAAGGCTCATAGTTTGAAGAACTTGATGGTTGTAGGGGTCCTGAGGTGCTGGAGTGGTAACCCCACATCAGAAAGCTCAGTGTTGGCAGACCCCTCACTAGGTGTATTGTGGAAGGAGACTCACCAGGTGATTGCCATCAACACTCTGTAGCAATTATTTTTAGGTAATGTTACAGTAACTAGTAGTATATTGACTACCTGCCTGGAGCAGTGGTAAGCGCTATGATCTTAAAATGGTCTAGGGTTCCAGGGCTTGATTCTCAGTGGGCACAACTTAGACATTTATAATTTCTGAACCACCCTACCATCAAAGATGTGCCACCAAATGATTAAGTGTTCAGGCATGATGGTGGGTAGAAACTGATTAGGAGTATGGGGTCAGATCTCAGTCAAGGGCCGTCATGTCATGAATACAAACACATGTGTATCCACAGGTGTGCATGATGTGCCTGGACACTGACAATAGGATGTTTCTCATGACTAAACACAAACTGGAAGAAGCCTATGAATATTTGACGGGATATGTGGTAAGTTGTTTTTGTCAAATTTTTAATTTTAATAGTATTACAGATATGTATTTATAAGTTACCAACGTAAATTCAATTTTTTTTATTTCATTTTATGTGTCATGATTTTATAAAAATGACGGTGTTAAATGAATTTTTCAAGTGGCAATTCTTTCAGTGTGGCAACACTTGTTTTATGTCGGTAATTTGTTAGTTGTTGGCAAACATGGTTGCGTTGGCCAATTAGGAATAAGCACGCGTAGCCCGACAAAATTACGTAAAGAGTGGGAAAAATGGGGGGGAGAAAGCGAGGGCCGGATGGTCAACAGCGGAGGACAGGCAGTTAGTGATTTATCTTTGAATAGCTCGGTTAAAAATGGGCAAAGTATCAATATTTGTGACACATGTAAGTTTAATTTGTAGCTCTTATGACAAGGCAAGAATCTACCACCGGTTCGGAAAGCTGATTCTACCGAGAAGAGCCGGCAAAAAACTCAGCAGTTGCTCTTTTCAAAATAATCTCAACCTCAATGGGAAGAGAAGTGTATGTGCTGGATAAAGACGGCACAAGACCTGTGGAAGACCTTTAATCAGCAGTCGATGTCTATTAGTGGATAAAGATGAAGGAAAACATAACTGCCAAATTGGTCAAGCACTTTGACGTCAAGTGATGATTTTTCATAAATGTGGTAAATTGATGTTTGTTTGGAAGATATGTTTACACTATTTAAGTTATTTTAGTCACAAGAACAACAAAAAGACCATGATTTACATTTTACCACCAGCTTGGGAACAGTCCCACTTATGTAATTTGTTGTTTCAGCCGTGCAACCAAGGGAACCTAAAGCAAACACTTTGCGTACAATGTGCTCAGAGACTGATGAACTTTAGTCGATTCAGAGACCAGAGTTTGAGAGCCCGGGCATTGTTGATGGACTTAGTTGAGAAACATGAATTGGTGAGTTTTATCTTTTCTTACTTCTTCCTTTCTTCTACCTGGGCCCGTCTTCAGATACAATCCAAAGACTAAATTAAATTTATTTTTATTTCATTAAGACCAACTTGTGGTTCAAGGGTTCTTATGACTAGTCAAGACTCTACCACCAGTTACTAAAACAGATTCTGCAATTCTGATACTTGATTTAACATGTTTAATTGTGACATCCCTGTGATCAACCGACGCAATTGTAGTAGGTACCCATGCACTGAGTCGCTACACAGTCCACGGGCCACACACTAATATTCTTAGGGTTGAGTTTGATTGTTTCTGATGAAAACTATTTTTTTTTTTAAATATTAGTCAAATTGAAGTTGACTAATATCCTCCTCTCCCCTCCAAATAAGCGGGAAGCTTGTGTCAGGAGTGAGTATGACAATAGTGCAACGGGTGGGATTTGAACCTGCAACCTTTCAGTTTGTAGTCCGCACCTTTAACCGTTGGGCTATTGAGGCTATTCTATATAGGCTTGAGACTATAGGTGTGATTTACTCAAAAACTGTTGGGGCTTCAGTTTTACACCTATTCTCAAGGATACTATGCTTATTCAGTATTTTCAAGAACATATTATTCAATATTCAATTATTCAATCATTCTACTTTTTACAACCGGTAGACCATAGGCATAAGTATATTCAATATTTGCTCAAAAGCTATTTCTAAACAGATAACAAGGAGGCATATAAAAATGATAAATCGCACAAAACACAGATTAAAGAGTCACATGGTGGTGACAACACTAGGAGCTGACTTCTGTGACTTACACATACAAGAAGACACCTCAGATGACAAACAGACAGAATCAGAGACAACCATAGACACAGGTGCAGTGAAAACTGAAGAATGTGATGAGTTGATGGTGATTAGAGAAGACATGGACATGATATATGAGGAGGAAGATAATGCTGACAGTGCCAATAATGAGATAAATGAAGATGATGGTGATGCTTACAATTTAAATAATGATCTTGATGCATTCCATGATGAAAACATTTCTGATGATAGCATAATGTTGCATGCAAAGCTACTAGATGATGATCTTCTCAGAGCTCTCCAGAAGAAACCAGCAATTGTAGATCAGGTGGCAAAAATACAAGATATATTAAAGTTTGAAAGTGCTGACTTTAAATGTTCACTTTGCTCCGATGAATTTGTCCAAGAACTTGCGTACATGGAACATATGAGCATGCATGCCCAGGTGAGTTAGTTTCATCAATTAAACATTTCATCCACTTGTTAAAAAAGTCCCCTGGACAGTGATTAATTAAAGAAGTATAGATTGCTGACGTCATAGATCAGAACAAGCTCATGTAAATCTAGTTATAGTTCTTGCAATTCACAAGCTTTAATTAATACTGCCATACTCCCTTTCCAAGTTAGCCTGCTGTCATCTTAGACTGTATCATCACTTACCATCGGGTGTTATGGCTGTCGAAGGCTATCATGTTGTGAATATCTAAAACCAAGAATCGGGGCAACCCAACAGCATTCTGACTCATCTAGCATCCCAATGCGTTCAGTGGCAGAGCTCTCAAAGGACAGAAATGATACGAGTTTGTTTTGTGCTCGTCAGAGCGGGTCGGCTGCTGGTGCGAGCGGGACGACTGCAGCGTGCGAGCGCCGCGCCGCCGTCGGCGCCGGCCGCTCGCTTCCCTCACTCGCGGAGATCAAGTCAGTATACCTGTGTCTTACTCCTTGTTTATTCAAAGTAGGCCACGTAGGCCAACCTGTGGCTCTTATGACAAGTCATGACTCTACCACCGGTTCGGAAAAGCGGATTCTGCTGAGAAGAGCCGGCAAGAAACTCAGCAGTTGCTCTTTTCAAAATAATCATTTCAAAATATTATTATGAAGCTATTACATTGTAATAAGTTTTTTATACTATCTTGTGGGCAGCTGGATGCCAAGCCGATTTAACCTACGCAACTTTATTAGAATAAAATATAACATTTCCACAATGAGGGGAAGTTCAAAAAAAAAATAACTACAATTCAATTCATGTTAAGACGGGCAGACACAAGGTAGCCCAATTCCCGCCGGCGGGACCCGTTCACGAGCATAATGCATGATCCAGCCGTTGCTTCGCTCGACCATATTTGAGGGAACGTAACAACCCGCACCACACGACACCACCACAGAAAGTCAAAGTCAAAGTCAAAGTCATTTATTGCATAATATCATCATAATACATTGCCTTTTCGGCGTGCAATAGAGATACAAAAGAATGGTTTCTTTAAAACAATTAATTTAGGCTCAAGTACACATTATTCTCACATAAGTACATAGGTAACAATAAAAGGAAGTTACATTTAAAATTTAAAAATACCTTAATTGATAAAATTCATCGATATTGTAAAATGTATTGTCTAATAAAAAGTCGTGTAGTTTATTTTTAAATTGATTTATATTATTACATTTCCTTATCTGCTCAGGTATTTTATTGTATACCTTAATCGCCATCACACAAATACTCTTGCTGAAGAATGAGGTTTTGTGAGTGGGATAACGGAATAAATCTTTACAGCGTTCTCGATTATTTCGAACAAACAAATTTTCATTCTTTCTTAGGAATAGAGCAAGTTCAAATATGTATAACGACGTAACTGTGAGAACGTGGAGTTTCTTAAAGTAAGGTCTGCAGCTATCCCTTTTTTTTATCTTACATATCGCTCTTATGCATCTTTTTTGCGCAATAAAGACGTGGTTAATTTCACTAGCATTTCCCCAGAAAATTATGCCGTAGCGAAGAATTGAAGCTACTTGTGCATGATATGCCACTAACAATGTTTTTTCATTAACTTTCTTTGACAACATGTACAATGCATAAGATAACTGATTTAGCTTTGAACAAACATAATCAGCGTGATTCTTCCAGGTAAAGTATTCTTCAATTCGCAAGCCTAAAAATCTTGTTTCGTTTGTTTCTTCAACTTTTTCGCCTGAGTAGTTTATGTTTATATTGTAACTGATTTTACTTCGTATATTATGAAAGTTTATAATTTTTGTTTTATTAAAGTTAAGCGTGAGGGAATTTTCATCTAGCCATTTCATTATGTTCTTTAAACTATTATTTATTGTTATCTCATGTTGTTTCATGTCATTGCTTGTATATATTACAGTACAATCATCTGCGAAAAGCACCATAGGATAGTTTGTTGCTTGGGGCAGATCATTTATATATATGAGAAAGAGAAGTGGCCCTAGCACACTTCCTTGAGGGACTCCACAAGTCACCTTTTGAGCTTTTGAAAAGTATTTAGTTTCTGTTTGCGTTTTTCCATCAATCCTATCTATTTGTGTAACTTGAGTCCGATTTTCAAGGTAAGATTTTATTAAATTTAATGCATTTCCTCTAACTCCATAGGAATTTAGTTTTGTCAAAAGAATATCATGGTCAACATTATCAAACGCTTTTGTCAAATCCATAAATAACGCTGATACAATTTGTTTATTATCTATACTTTTCATTGTCTTATAAATAAAGTCATAAATAGCCGTGTTTATTGTTTTTGTTTTCCTGAAGCCCATTTGCTGAGCAGCAAAAATGTTATATTTTTCGAAAAATTTGTAAATGGTATTGTAAATATTTTTTTCAATAATTTTGGAAAATACAGGAATTAAAGCTATTGGTCTGTAACATGACACGTCATCTTTGTGTAGTTTTTTAAATAGCGGTTTAATAATAGATGTTTTTAATTTATCCGGAAACATTCCTTGCTCTAGGCAAAGATTAATTAAGTAACACAAAACAGGCGCGATGGTATGGGAAATATATTTTATAACTTTAGTAGAGATATTATCATAGCCGGTACTGTTGGTATTTTTTAATTTTTTAATAACTGAATTTACATCTTCAGTGGTTATAGGGAACATGAATAAAGAGTGTGATATATTAGTTTGTAAGGATTTGGCACATACTTGACTATTACCATTTTTGGAGGAATGACTTACAAAAAAATTATTAAAAGCATCTGCAACATCTGTAGGATTACTTATTACCTTATTATTGACTTTTACATGTACTATATTTTCTTTAGGATAATTATTTTGTGGTTCTTTAATTATATTCCACATCGCCTTCGACTTATTTTTAGAATTATTTATTAAGAATTATTTATTTAATGTTTAAAGAGAAATGTTTAAAGAGAGCATGACATACTTAGGTTACCCATGTTAAGGCATCGAATTGGATACTAATATTCAAATACGCATTTTAAGATCCCATGCAACTTTGTCATTAAGAAAGTCATTAACTTTGTAATAACCGCGACTCAGTGAGTTTTTACGCATTGTTTAAATTTGTGCAGTGGCAAATCTAGCAATTCCTTCGGAATCATATTATATAAGCGTATGCTCAGCCCCACAAAGAATTTTTGCACTTTGCGCAGGCGGCATGATGATATTTCTAGTTTATGACGATTTCTAATAAGTTGGTTGTGTGTATCGCCTCTTATGTTTATGCAGATGAATATTTTGTCTCACAAAGACTATATTATTATAAATGTACTGTGAGGCGACGTTTTAGCATAGGCGTGGCTTTGCGCGGCGCGTGCGGCGTCGTGTCGCGGCGGGCAGCGCGGCGGGCACCGAGGCGACGCACAGTGGGTCGAAACTGCTGTATGAGGTACATAGGATTTTTTGTTACAAATTCCATTTAAAAAAAATACTTATCGAAAGACCTTGTCATTCTGATGAATAATTGTTATTAAACGTTTTTCTCTAAAACTGACATTTTGCGCGGAAAAAAATGTTTTCAGTTTTTGTTGTATGGAATGAAACAGAAACTGCTAAAAGCTAATAATAAGCTGATGCCCGCGACTTCGTCCGCGTGGGTTTAGTTTTTAAAGTACCTCGGGAACTCTTTGATTTTCCGGGATAAAAAGTCACTCTCGGGTCCTCAACTATACCCATGTAAAAATCACGTCGATCCGTAGCTCTGTTGCGGCGTGATTGAAGGACAAACCAACAAACACACTCACATTTATAATATTAAGTATGATTAGCTAATTTTTCACTGTTTGTAATTAGTTTCCAACAACAAAGACAGTTTAGCTAAGGAGATACATTAGATACATAATAAAATGAATTGTTAAAAAGAAATAAAGAAAGCTTTATTTTGAAAGTTTTATTTTTGTAGATCCTTTGTTTGAATTCACGTTATTTTAATGTAATTTACAGTTTTAATCTATGAAATATCCTTTTTTAAGTGCTTAACTTATAAGTTTCTCTTCGATGAACTAGTGATTTAAAGTTAATTTCAATATTTATTCATAGAATTTTCATGCAGCACATTATTTTGGTCAAATATTTGATAATCCACGACATTATAAAATCAATAAAATTTTTTTTTTTTAAATTTCGGATTCTAATAACTTTTAAACGGGCAAGTTTGGGTGCAAGCTGATAGCATAGAGTTATAGCCAACAAGCCAAAGAATAAGAATAAAGTAGTTTTAAAGCAAGACCTCTCAAGACTTGGCCAAATTTTAGCAGTTTCTGTTTCATTCCATACAACAAAAACTGAAAATATTTTTTTCTGGGCAAACTATCAGTTTTAGAGAAAAACGTTTAATAACAATTATTCATTAGAATGACAAGGTCTTTCGATAAGTATTTTTTTGAATGGAATTTGTAACAAAAAATCCTATGTCCCTCATATAGCTGTTTCGACCCACTGTGCGTCGCCGCGGTGCCCGCCGCGTGCTCGGCCGCGTGCTCCGCCGCGTTCAACGCCGACGCCTCTCTGTAAACGCTCTCATACTTGGCCATATGTTTGAGTTTCACGCGCGACTCGACGCCGCACGCGCCGCTCAACGCCACGCCTATGCTAAAACGTCGCCTGAAGCTACCGTTTATCACTCATGTTCTCAGCATGTTCGCTAAACTGTGACATCTCACGAACGATGCCAGCTCATTCGTTAGGTAAATGGGCCGGGCCATACACATTAAGGTTGAAGACAAGGGTCTGCCCGCGAAATTCAAATTTAATTTGGTTTTTCGCAATTAGTAAACTTGTACGACAAAGTCCGCTTATGGCATACTAATTGCGACAATGGAAGTATCATCTTCACAGGTTTATATAAAAATTTTTATTTGAAAGTGTCCAGTTTAAGAAATTAATCAAAATATCGACTAATTTGTGAGTAACTCACGTCCAACTCAGTATTTTGATTAATTTCTTAAACTGGTCACTTTCAAGTAAAGATTTTTATGTAAACCTGTGAAGATGATAATTTCACTGGCGCAATTAGAATGCCATAAGCCTACTTTGTCGTATTAGTTTACAAATTGCGAAAAACTAAATTAAATTTGAATTTCGCGGGCAGACCCTTGTCTTCAACCTTAATATAATAAGTCAATGTTAGTGATACATTTTTATTAAGCGAGAACATAAAGGTTGACGGACGACGCGCAGTTTGGTTTTCGTTCCAGACTCTCAACAGATTCTGCGGTCTTCAGCCTCAAATCAACAGTTAACCGCTACGTAAACAGAGGTACATCTGTGTATGTTGGCTTTTAGATTTGAGCCGTGACTTCATTGACTTGTTAACAACAACAGCATAAGCATAAGTATGTCACGCACTCTATAAACATTTCTGTGATGGTGTCGTGTGATGCGGGTTGTTACGTTCCCTCAAATATGGTTGAGCGAAGCAATGGTTGGGTCATGCGTCATGCTCTTGAACGGGTTCCACCGGCGGGAATGGGGCTACTTTATGTCTGCCCATCTTAAGATAGAAGTTAGTCGGTATGCATTTTGGTTAAGCATTTTAAGTATGCATTTTGTATTTAAGCGAGAACATAAAGGACGACGCGCAGTTTGGTTTCGGTTCCGGACTCTAAACACTTCTGCGGTCTTCAGCCTCAAATCAACAGTTAACTGCTACATAAACAGAGGTACATCTGTGTATGTTGGCTTTTAGATTTGAGCCGTGCCTTCATTGACTTCGTTAACAACTGAGTCGTTGGGCAATAAATCATCCTAATCAGTCTATCTCGCTCGCACTCGTTGGGCTTATGGAGCGTGATAATGATGTGCGTAACAGCAGGTAGTCGATATCGATGAGATTTAATAAATGGATTTTTCAAGTTATGAAATAAAATAATACAATGAGTAAAATATAATCTATATTTATAAATATTTTATTATATTACAAATTATCTTCATCCGAATCATCTGTGTGATCACTATCGTCTTCCTGTAGATTTATAATCATAGGTTCAACTTGATCTCTCAAAAAAGCTTTTTAAAATCCGTTTCCTGGAGGTATTCTGCATGCTTCACACATTTAACCCAGTTTTCCCTGCTTAAATTTTCTATTGCTTTATGCAGAAGATCTTCAATATCGGCTATTTTAAAAGTATGCGCTGCAACTTCTCCTTTTACCTGAGCCCATATGAGCTCAATAGGATTGTATTGACAATGATACGGTGGCAGTCGTATCACTTCATGACCACGTTCATGTGCCAGATGATCTATTAAATAATTTTTTTAGGCTTACTCTCTTTAAAAAGTTCTTCTTTTGTTCTGAATTTTTTTCTAGCTCTAGAAAGGGTAGCTTGGGCCGCCGCGATAAGGTGGACTCAGGTAGCGAGTGGCGCACTGGTGGCACATCCCTACTGTTATTGACATTAATTATGGCCCGACGACTCAGTTGATAGCGCGCGCACTATAGAGAACTAGCAGCGACTATGGCAGAAACTAAGAACATCTAGTGTACCGCTGAAAGCCGTAGAACTGTTGAGATACTGGCATGAAAACTAAACTTTTTTAAATGGGGCGTGCGTCAAGGCGGGTTGACCTCTCCGGACATCTTTAACGTAAACGGTCTGATTGAGGAACTTAGAAGTTCAAAAGTTGGTTGTGACATTGGAACAAGCTGTGTGAATTATCTCAGCTATGGTGACGATATGGTACTTCTGAGTCCCTCAATCAGAGGACGTAGGAGACTATTGGCTATTTGCGAACATTATGCTAGGAGCCATGGACTCAAATATAATGTCAAAAAGACGCAGATGATGATATTCCGCTATGGTAGAGGCCCGGAGAGGGTTGCCTCAGTATGTCTAGATGTGTGCCTATTGATAGCGTGGATGAGTTCAGGTACTTGGGACATATCCTGACTGAGGAGCTACGTGATAACCGCAATATCGAACGTGAGCGGAGGGCTCTGGCTGTTCGGTGTAATATGCTCGCACGCCGGTTTGTACGGCGCAGGCCTGAGGCGAAGCTGACACTGTTCAGAGCATAATTGTCAATGCTTCTACACGTGTCCGCTTTGGTCCAACTGCAGCAAAAGTGCGCGAAGCAGCATCAGAGTGCAGTGTAATAACGCATACATACCGCATTCTGATGGAACTGCCTAAATACTGCAGCGCGTCGAGCATGTTTGCCGACGACGCTCGAGTACCCGATTATTTCGCAGTTATTAGACCTTGGGTTGCGGCTGTTTGGTTCAGCTCGAGCTCCTCAGGGTATGCTCCGAGTGCCCTCAGAACTAGCTCCTCAGGGTATGCTCCGAGTGCCCTCAGAACTAGCTCCTCAGGGTATGCTCCGAGTGCCCTCAGAACGAGCTCCTCAGGGTATGCTCCGAGTGCCCTCAGAACTAGCTCCTCAGGGTATGCTCCGAGTGCCCTCAGAACGAGCTCCTCAGGGTATGCTCCGAGTGCCCTCAGAACTAGCTCCTCAGGGTATGCTCCGAGTGCCCTCAGAACTAGCTCCTCAGGGTATGCTCCGAGTGCCCTCAGAACTAGCTCCTCAGGGTATGCTCCGAGTGCCCTGATAATCCAATTCTGAAGTATTGGCTTGCCGTACGTCGCGACAATAACCGCAAATAATAGTTGCGAACTGCAGTTTGGGGGCATCTTTATTTGTAACTAGCTGATGCCCGCGACTTCGTTCGCATGGATTTGGTTTTTAAAATCCCTCGGGAACTCTTTGATTTTCCAGGATAAAAAGTAGCCTATGTCACTCTCCAGGTCCTCAACTATAGCCATGCAAAAAATCATATCGATCCGTAGCCCTATTGCGGCGGGATTGAAGGACAAACCGACAAACAAACACACTTTAGCATTTATAATATTAGTAAGGATTATTATTGTTTAGTTTGGCTTCTATGAATTTCTTGTATTTATTCTGTAATATTTGTTCCTCTTGGGTTTTAGTTTTATTGCCTGCAAATATTAATGCTATAATTATTCTGTCCGCTCCACGCGCCGCAGGCCCGACCCCGCCGGTCTGCACGACGGCCGCGCTCCGGCAGGCGTCGCGCGCACTGCAGGTGAGTGACTTGTTGGTTACTAGCTTGTGCCTGCGACTTCGTCTGCGTGGAGTTCGGTGTTCAGCCTATGGCACTCTCCAGCTCCTCAACTATATACATGCAAAAAATTACGTCGACCCGTTGCTGCGTGATTGAAGAACTAATGCGTGATAATTAGCAAGGGTCCGGCTGGAAATATTCGTGTCTATGATATAAAGATCTCCAGGTCCGAATCGATCGAACCGAGGAGAATCCGTCGATCCTTCGATCGATGCTCCGTTGCAGCAGCAACTATAGCAGGCTCTCCTGCGGGAACTGTTTGCGTCTATGCCTATGACGATCTCCTGCTCTACGACTATAATCACGCAGAAAATCTCATTGATCTGTTGCTCCGCTGCAGTATGATTGAATGACAAACTTTTATAGTTACTCACCACGAAGACGCGTCAAACTCTACGTCTCAATCGCTAACAAAGCATGTGTGTATGATGTGCCGCTATGTTGTGCCGCGACGTTCGCTGCGTTCAGTTAACCCGATAGGTCCGAGCCCGCACACAATGGAGTAACTGATAGCAAACATATAATCATTTCACAATATACATTTAGGCAGTGTTCACGCGATTTTGAAACGTAAAACGCCATCTAGTGGCAGTTTGCAGAAACTTAGTTCTGTTACATTGTCCTATATTCTGACTATTATTTATTATGAAGAACCACAAGTATATTAGTTGGTGTCAGAAGTGGGATAGCCAAAAGTGTCTTGAAATAAGTGATATCTTGACCGTCTTCAATATGTCGAAGGTCAAGAAAGTTGCGGAAGGAAAAATTTCTGCGTCAAAAAAGCTGAGCATTGGAGGTAATATTAAGCCAATTAGCCTGAAAGAAATTTATCTACAACCTGGAGACGTAGGTAAATTCAAAATTGTTTATTTCCTGTAGGCCAACATGTGGCTCCTAAGACAAGTCAAAACTCTACCAGCAGTTCGAACAGCACATTCTGCTGAAAAGAGCCGGCGAGAAACTCGGCAGTAGCTCTTTTCAAAACAAAATGTTACACCATCATTATGTAAAATGCTTATACAAAGTAATAACACTATCTTTTGGGCAGCTGGATGCAAAGCTGATTTTTTCTTTTCAACTTTCTCTTTAACAAATTCATTGTATAATTTTATTACCTCAACTTCTAATGTATTTTTACACATTGTTTAAATCTGTGTAATTTTTTTATTTTATTTTATTTATTATAAAGTAAATGGCAAATGTATAAATTCCTTTGGAACCATAATATTGTACAATACTCGTCAGCGTACACTCAACCCCACAAAGGATTTCTGTTCTTTGCGCAGACGACAGTTCAGCGAGTGTCGCGATCAGCAATGACAGCGTAGAGCACTCAACTGAAGAAGCTATCACAATAGACAGCGACGACTTAGACTACCGATCTGCGGATAGCGACAGTAGAATAAACGAAAACATACACAAATTGTATAGTGAAACTGTACGATGTATTCGGTAAAAAAGTTGTGCCAAAACGAGATGCATCTTTGGCGAAAAGTAGTTATTACTTGTGGTAGTCATTTTAACTTTAAAAATAAGAGTTATGAGATAGAAAGTCAGAATGAAATTCACGCCAGGAAATACATTAAACCAGCCGCTGATGAAGAACAAGTTAACATACCAATAAGCTTGCAAAGTAGAACTGATTGTTTAAATAATGACATTACGAAACAATGTACCTACTTATACATCAGACAGGAGCTCCCGTATTCAGGAAAAGATGTATATTTGTGACTTTTGTCGGGCAATATTTCAGTTAAAAAGTCTCTTAGTAAAACACATCCAGAACCACACGACAGTAAATAGATTTACTTGCGAGATTTGTCGATACAAATGCAAATATAAATGTGGTTTAACAAGACACATGATTACTCACACTGGTGAGAAGCCTTTCTCTTGTAAGTTATGTGAGTTTAAAAGTATACATAAAAATTATTTAGTAGTTCACATGAAGCACACTGGGGAGAAGCCTTTCTCTTGTAAGTTATGTGAGTATAAAAGTGCACATAAAAATTGTTTAGTAATTCACATGAGGAATCACGCTGGTGATAAGCCTTTCTCTTGTAATTTGTGTGAGTATAAAGCTGCTCGAAAAAGTGATTTAGTAGTTCATATGAGGAAGCACACTGGTGAGAAGCCTTATAACTGTGAGTTATGCGAGTATAAAGCTGTACATAGTAGTCATTTAGCAGTTCACATGAGGAAGCACACTGGTGAGAAGCCTTATTCGTGTAAGTTATGTGAGCATAAAACTACAACTAAATGTAATTTAACATCTCACATGAAAACACACCAGTGAAGGACCCTTTCTTGTTAATATAATAACTAGTGGTTCGCCCCGAACTGAGACCTCGCGGTATCCCATAATTCCCATAAGGTAGTTTTAACTATATTATATTGTAATTAAAACGCGCCGAATCTGATGACGTCAATCATCATCTGCTTTCGTGGATGGGATGCGTATTTACAATATTAAAGACAGCGCCATCTAGTAACAGTATAGTGAAGTTTTGTTAAAAACATTGATGCCCATTAAAACTCAAATAATTTCGTTTCTTTATAATATTTATCTAATCTTAGTATTTGTTGTTCAAGTACAGAATATAACTCAAATTATGTGTAAGTTTCAAGTTTTAAAACAAAGTGGTTTTAGCAATCTAGCCTCGAATACAATCTCCACTTTGAAAGCCCCCCATTTCGTATGGGAGGCCCCCCGAAATAAAGATTTTTATAACTTTTTAAGCCATTTTCGGCTGGAGGCCATCGGTTTACATATCATATCTAAAATTGAAGTAATTACGTTCAGTAATTCAGAAGTTATAAGGCTGTGACAGACGGACGGACGGACAAGTGCAAATCGCTCTAGTAAACTCAGAGACCTTCGCTTCGCTCGGTCGTTAATATTAATAAAGCCTTTTATTACTGAAAACAGAACACAAATCACAACTTTACAATAAACATAGATGTTTGAAATTCTTATATGCATATAGCATTATTTACTTAGTTACTAAATTAATTGTATGATTTAAATAATTATAATTTCTTTCAACTTAATTTTAATGCAATTGATTTATACTTTGTTTTTTTTTTTGAATACCTTGAAATTAACATTACACAACCCATACAATCAACACTTCTATATATTCACTATGAACATTAAAAATAGGTTGGGTGATTAGGAAGACTTAGTTTTTTTAATATATATAATACTAGCTGATGCCCGCTACTTCGTCCGCGTGGATTTCATTTTTAAAATCCCGCGGGAACTCTTTGATTTTCCCGGATAAAACTAAGCCTTTTTTTAATATATATAATACTAGCTGATGCCCGCTACTTCGTCCGCGTGGATTTCATTTTTAAAATCCCGCGGGAACTCTTTGATTTTCCCGGATAAAACTAAGCCTTTGTCACCCTCCAGGTTCTCAACTATACCCATGCAAAAAATCACCTCGATCCGTAGCTTTTTTGCTACTTGATTGAAAAACAAACCAACATACAAACACACTTTCGCATTTATAATATTAAGAAGTATCCTATGTCCGTCTCCTGGTTCTAAGCTACCTCCCCACCAATTTTCAGCCAAATCGGTTCATACGTTCTTGAGTTATAAATAGTGTAACTAACACCACTTTCTTTTATATACACACATCAAAAGTGTCTAGGGATCAACATATATCTTTGCAATAACTTTTCTCCTGATTGATATTAATTAAAATTTTCTTTAAGGATTCATCAAATAAAGTGTTTTCGTTTGTCACAGTAACGATAAACCAAGTCACCTTTGCATTAATAAAGAAATTTGCCATTTTCCTAATAAAGGGATTTTTGACATTTGAACCACTAACATTAAAGTTCGAAAAAAAGACTGAAATAACAGTTTTCTTTAAAATTTTATTGGGTAACTTAAACAATTAATAATCCGTGTTTCTACCGCGAACACTAACAACACAAGAACATCGGTTTGGCATACTCAAAATGAGTTCATCCAAATCACGCTGTGGAATGGCCGCCCATGTTCGTTGCAACAACAAAAAAAGGTCTTCTTGCCACTGGATACCCTCCATATTCGGCAGAGCTCTTCTCTGTAGCATATCCCATGCATGCTCAATCGGGTTCAAGTCTGGCGACTGAGCAGGCCAGGGCAGGACATTGATGTTAGCTGCGGCGAGAGTCTGTCTTACAACTCTTGCGGTGTGCGGTCGTGCATTATCATGCATTAACTGAAATAAGGGACCGATTTGCACTTGTAGAGGAACGATGACGTCTGATACAATCGTCTCAGCATAAATTTGAGCGTTGAGGTTGCCTCTGATCCAAATCAACTCAGTTCTTCCGCCGATCCAAATACCCGCCCATACCATGATGGTTCCACCACTATAAGGATGGACTTCCTGGCAGGATTTTAATCGCTGTTGGCGTCCAGGGGTTCTCCAGTGTCGTATACGTCTTGTATCCGGTCTCATACCAAAACGAGACTCATCAGAAAAGCACACGAAACGCCATTGTTCTTCTGCCCAATTTCTGTGTTCAAGAGCCCATTGATATCGAATCCTACGATTGTGCATTGCTATAGGTGGTACCCGTAGCGGTCTTCGGGAATGAAGGTTCACTTCATGCAAGCGGTTTCTGACTGTTTGGTCGCTAATTAAGTTCCCTGAAGAGTGATGAAGCCTCACGGCTAACATCATGGCGGTTATTGTTGGAGCTCTTCGAGTTAAGATTTGAATGTATCGGTCTTGTCTCCGTGTGGTGCAGCGATACCGTCCTCCATGGCGCTCAGCCACGGTACCAGTGCTTCGCTAACGTGTCCAAAGTCGACTGATAACACTCTGACTTGTATTCAGAGCTAAAGCCACAGTACGTTGCCGGGAACCAGCTTCTATCATTCCCACGGCTCTGAGCATTTCTTCCCTGCTTAAATGACGTCGCCGCTCCATAATAACGTTGGTTTTAATCAGTAGTAGGGAAACAGTAGCACTAATAATGTCTTCAATGCGTTGTATGTTTTTATAGGGAAAATATTGACAGCTGATTTTCATCTTTTACTCGAATTTGATTGACAGTTCCTGATTCAAATTATGAAATGCACCAAAAAGGATCCATATAAATTTATAAAATCATAAATTTATTACAAAGCCACATCTCAATCTCAAGAAATCCGCATAAAAATGCTTGATCCCTAGACACTTTTGATGTGTGTATATAGATATAGGTCCATTTATAGCTCAGTGCTTATTACGAGTACATTAAGTTATTATAAATATATAGAAGTTATTTTATTACCATTATGTTGTTGATATCCATTGTTTGTGTTCATTAAAATTCACGGAATATCAAATTTATGTTATAAGCATTTATCATAAAAATCTATATATATAAAAGAAAGTGGTGTTAGTTACACTATTTATAACTCAAGAACGGATGAACCGATTTGGCTCAAAATTGGTGGAGAGGTAGCTTAGAACCAGGAGACGGACATAGGATACTTTTTATCCCGTTCGACCGCGTTTCCGTCAAGTCAATATAAAACCTGGTATAACAAAAATGCATCTGACATGGAATAAAAAAACTAAAATTACAGTGGAAGAACAAAACGTAGATAAATGACAGCTAAACGTAATTTTGTATTTGGTTAATTATGGTAGAAAATTATGGTAAAAACAATTATAAAAATTATACTTTAACGTAATTGATAATATCATCAGTAATATGTTTTCTCTTTGAATCATCATTAACAATGCCGCGAGCAAGACGATCAAATGTTTCCTGCTACAAAGCTACGGATTGACGTGATTTATTGGATAGGTATAGTTGAGAACCTGGAGGGTGACAAAGATTTCCCGCGGGATGTTATGAACTAAATCCACGCAGACGAAGTCGCGGGCATCAGCTAGTTATACAATAAAAATTAAAATGAACACCTAACAACAGTACTACAACATAGTCTCTTTGTATAGTAGGTAAGTATATATATATTTTCTTAGTTATGTTATGTCTTAGTGAGTTATGTCTTATATCTATATATATAAAAGAAAGTGGTGTTAGTTACACTATTTATAACTCAAGAATGGATGAACCGATTTGGCTGAAAATTGGTGGAGAGGTAACTTAGAACCAGGAGACGGACATAGGATACTTTTTATCCCGTTCGACCGCGTTTCCGTCAAGTCACTATAAAACTCATCTGACATGGAATAACAAAACGCAAATGACAGTGGAATAACAAAACGTAAATGACAGCTAAACGTAATTTTGTCTTTAGTTAAATATGGTACCTACTTAAAAAATTATAATTGACATTGATAAAATGATAATTATAAAAAGTGTTATATAAAGCATTACTGATATTATAAATGCGAAAGTGTGTTTTTTTGTTGGTTTGTCCTTCAATCACGTCGCAACAGAACAGCGGATTGATGCGATTTTTGCATGGGTATAGTAATGGATGTAGTAGTGGTTCCTCAGACCGGGAGAGCTACTTTTTATCTCGGATAATGAAAGAGTTCCCGCGGGATTTTGAAAAACTAAATCCATGCGGACGAAGTCGCGGGCATCAGCTAGTATTTTATAATTTAAAGATCTTATTTTTCTTTTATTAGTGATAGATGAGAGATAATAATAATAACCTGGCAACCCTGAATGTCAGCATACATCATATTTTTTCACCGTTACATTTTTGCCGAAATAAATATTATAAAACCGATCTGAACAGAATTTTCGATTTAATTCAATAAATTTACCATAGTAAAAACTAATAAGAACAACAAACCATGAAAGAACAAACAAAGAAAATCAAAACAATCCGAAATATAACTGACAACCTGTCAATAGATGCCTGATAAAATACAAAAGAAATTAGAGGAATTAATAATGTAGAATGCTGACACGATCCAGAGCACGGAACGCACAAACACCACCCCCGGACTCGTCGCTCAGTCCCGCCTCGCAGCCACCCGGGACCACGCCCAATGCTGCAGTTGCGTCGAGTTCAAGCGACGAGTTTTTCTCCCCGCCGACGTCGCCACCACCAGTACATCGTCGTGGGAGAGGCCGGCCGCCGACTTGCTTGGGATCCCGAGGCCCACCGGCTTCTGATAGGGTCCCCGCTTCCGGCGGTAGTGTGTCGCGCATGAGATGGACAACATCCATTAATGAAAATGTCATGCGCGCATACTTAGGGGCTACTGAGGGTGGAACCAACATGACCGCGTACCGTGCTAGGATGCATGCTTTGTTTCAGGTCCTTGAACCAGCTCTCAATGTATCGGCTCAGCGACTGTCGGACCAGGTGCGGGTTATTCAGCGTAATCACATGCTGGACAACGCCGTGCTTGATCGGCTTCGCTCTGAACTGCAATGTAACCGCGCTACCCCCCCTCACCGCAAGCTCCAGCACAATCGCAAACTGCTCATGCTATTTCGCTGCAGCCCACTCAGGCTGATGAGGGACAGGATAGCGGGGCTGCACATGTAAGTACCCAGTGTAGTGAACAATTGAGGAGTGCTTTGGAGAGTGCTATTCGGGAATATAGATCTTCACCACCCGAGTTTAGACCGCGGTTACCTCGGTTGCCCATGAAAAATAAGAACAAAGCGCTAATGGGTACCCTGGATTCACTGCTGCCGAGTTATTTTGACAGCAGCGAAGACCTTCCCGACACACATTCGATTCTGTACTGCGCGGCCGTTGCGGCATGTCGTGTTGCTAATGTAAAGTTTATTAATAATGATACAGCAGCACGACCGAAGCCTGCCGCACCAGCCTAGCAGTGCAGGATCGAACGTCGTATTGATGGGGCTAGGGCACTCATTGGCAAACTACTCTGCTTCAGGGAGGGCAACACTCGCCCTAGAGTCATGCGCTTTGTGAGGCGCGCTTTCTTGGGGACTGATATCAGCCCTCAAGATTATATGGCGCGCGTCACTGAGCGCATTGACTTTCTGAAACAGAAGGTCTCGGCATGGGCTAGCCGTATTCGTAGATACAAGAACCGGGTCGAGAGATATACCCTGAATCGCACTTTCCAAAGCGATCAGAGGCGGGTATACCGAGGTTGTTAAACACCCTGACCAAGGTGTCATCGATGCGCGCCTACCGGATGATGAAGCCATGACCTCATTCTGGCGCAACATCTGGTCGGCGCCTGTCGCTCACACTGAGGGTGGTTGGACGTGGGATGTAGAAAGAGCGTGCGATCAAATTCCAGAAATGGACCTAGTTACTATCACCCCTGAAGACGTGGCCACTGCAGCCCGTCCCCTGCCCAATTGGAAATCCCCTGGGCCGGACGGGCTGCACAACTTTTGGATAAAGTGGCTACGCAGCTCGCACGCTCGTTTGGCATCCCAATTCCAATCATCTCTAGAGTCAGAGTCGCTACCTTAGTTTCTGACAACAGGTATTACCCTCCTGCTCCATAAGTCAGGTAGTACCACGGAGCCCAAAAATTATAGGCCGATTACGTGCCTACCAACATTGTATAAACTTCTTACATCCATTCTGAGAACAAAAATTAACGATCATATCGATACAAAATCCATCATGTCTATTTCTCAGAACGGATGTAGGAATGGCTCCCGTGGTACTAAGGAGCTTCTCCTCATTGATATGGCCATTTGTCAACAGGTTCGGCGCTCCCGAAGGGATCTGTCGACATGTTGGATAGACTATAAGAAGGCCTACGACTCTGTGCCCCATACATGGCTCATGAAGGTGCTGGAACTGTACAAAGTAAACACAGTACTACGCGCCTTCCTACAGACGTGTATGGGGCAGTGGAGGACAGTCCTTCACTATCCAGGGTGTCGCCGGACCCTGGGGAGCGCGGAGCCTATAAGGATTGAGCGAGGCATATTCCAGGGCGATAGCCTCAGTCCTTTGTGGTTTTGCCTGGCTCTGAATCCTCTGAGTACTCTCTTGGAGAATTCAGGGCTAGGTTACCGGTTGAGGAGAGGTGGTCAGGTTATATCACACCTCCTTTACATGGATGACCTAAAACTCATTGCCCCCAACAAATCACATCTACTAGAGTTGCTAAAGGTAACTAAAGCCTTTAGTGATTCCATTAGGATGGAATTTGGTGTGGACAAATGTGCGGTCATGCATGTAAAGCGAGGGAGGATTGTGGAATCTGAGGGTGTTGAGCTCTCGGATTCCATATACCTCAGATCGCTCTCCCCAACTGAAACCTACAAATACCTGGGCATGGCGGAGGCGTTAGGTATCAGAGAGTCCGACATGAGGCAGTCGGTGAGGGAGCGTTTCCTTGGCCGTCTGAAGAAAGTGCTGAAAAGCCTTTTGTCGGGCGGCAGTAAGGCCTTCAACGGTTGGGTCATGCCGGTCTTGATGTATTCCTTCGGCATACTCAGGTGGACTCAGACTGAGCTTGACGCCCTGGACAGACAAGTTCGTGCGCTGCTGACCGCATATCGGATGCATCACCCGCGCTCCTCGGTGATGAGGCTGTACATCCCGCGGAAGTGTGGGGGAAGAGGCCTTTTGAATGCCAAAACCCTCCACAACCGCGAGGTGTGCAGTCTCAGGGAGTACTTTCTCCACGCCGAGACGGAGATGCACCGCGATGTGGTCGCAGTGGACAGGGGTCTGACGCCGCTCTCCTTGGCTAAAGAGAACTGGCGCATACCTGTGGTGCTCAGTACCAATGACCGCAGGGTTGTATGGCAAGGTAAGGAGCTTCACGGACGCTTTTATCGGGCCCTCCACGGGCCTGATGTTGACTTTGAAGCGTCCGTGGCCTGGCTGCGCTTTGGTGACCTCTTTGGGGAAACCGAAGGGTTTGTGTGTGCAATTATGGACGAGGTCATGATGACGAACAATTACAGAAAATACATAGTGAAGGATGGAACGGTAGACATATGTCGGGCATGTCGCCGTCCTGGAGAAACTATCCGTCACATTGTTTCTGGTTGCTCTCATCTGGCTAACGGCGAATACTTACACAGACATAACCAAGTGGCCAGGATTATCCACCAGCAACTTGCCTTGAAATACAATCTTGTGGAATCGGAGGTACAAGTATGTGCCCGACCCAGTTCTTGAAAATGGTCATATCACACTGTACTGGGATCGGTCTATCATTACAGACAGGACTATTGTAGCCAATAAGCCTGACATAGTGGTGATAGATCGATCAGAGCGCCGTGCAATGATTGTTGATGTTGCTGTCCCGCATGACGAGAACCTCGTGAAAGCCGAGAAAGAGAAACTCACCAAGTATCTCGACTTGGCGCACGAGGTTGTCGCCATGTGGAATGTAGACTCAGCAATCATTGTACCGATAGTCATTACCGCTAATGGTCTTATAGCCAAGAGCCTCGACCAACATCTTTCGAGGCTCTCGTTGGGTAGCTGGGTCAAGGGCCAGATCCAGAAGGCTGTACTCCTGGACACGGCTCGCATCGTCAGAAGGTTCCTCTCTCTGGGGCCCTGACCGCCGGTTGCTTGGACCCTGTTCCCGAGGCCGGTGGACCGCTATTTTTTATATTTTTAAATATTTTTTTTATTTTTAAGTTTTATAATGAAATATTTAAAAATGTAAAGAGTATGATAAAAAGTAAATAAAGATAATAATAATAATGATTTATTTGCCACAAAAAGAATGTACTTACATTATGAACAGTAAACGTAATGCGGCCCTGGCAGCTAAACTGAGTTTATTATATACTCGTATGATAGCTGCCAGTGCTTTCCCCGATATAGTCAAGCATACAAACATTCTTAGGTCTAATATAAAAAGCATTCATAATAATTAGTTTACAACTTCTTAGAATAAAACATGCTTATTGTGTGTGTGTGTGTGCGTGTGTGTCTGTGTGTTTGTGTGTGTGTGTGTGTGTGTGTGTGTGTGTGTGTGTGTGTGTGTGTGCGAGTGTGTGGGTGGATGGATGGTGGATATATATGACACGCGTATACATACTGAAATATAGTAATATTAAGGCTTGGCACCGGAGGCTAAGCGGAGAAACCAGGTTTGCTAGATCAAATGGTTTAGGTATTTACTATTAAATAACGGACTTACAAAAAATATATGATATACATTAAGATATTGTCTAAAGAATGTGCTAATTCGATACACGATACGATGTACTTCACTCGATCAAATAAAATCTTGAAAAAGGCTAAAATAAAATTCTAAAACGAATTGTTTAAATATAAAATTTCTGAATTTGCACATAATTTTTATATGGAGATATTTCCCTTTAAGTACTACAGAGAACCTGCTAAATTTTGGTTTTCAACTAAAGTTCTATATTTATTAAATTCAAATTTAACCCAGAACTTGAACGTTACCCAACGTTTTCAGAACACGCCACGCTGCCCGCTACCCCGCCAGTCTCAATCGAGCGCTTGCCGAGGTTGGGTCTGTGTCAAATTTCTCCGTCCAATCTTACGTTTGCGCATCGCTAAAATGGCTAATAGAAAAACAAAATTATAAAGAAATCAGTGGTTAGATCTAAAAGGATAGGAAAAGAGAACTACATGAAAAGATATGGAAATACTCTCTTTTTATGCCTAGTAAAATTATGTACATTTAATTGAGGCGCGCGCGGGCGGCACCCCACACCTCACCTCTTAAAATCTTGCCTCGCGTTGAAATGTATCGCCTTAATATCTTCTTCAATTATATTATTTAGTTTATTTCTATATTTACTCTAAAATTAAAACTACCTACTACATTAAAATAAAATAAATTTAATTTTAATGTAGTAGGTAGTTTTAATTTTAGAGTAAATATCTTCTTCTTCTTTCTATATAAATAAAAATGAATGTTGGTAAGCGCATAACTCAAGAATGGATGGACCAATTCGGTTAATTTATTTTTTTGAAAGTTCCTTAAGTTCCACGGAAGGTTTTAATACAAAAAAAAAAAAAACTAAATTCTCGCGGACGAAGTCGCGGGCATCAGCTAGTTACATATACAAAGAATTAGTAATAATATTGGCTATTTATGAACAATCAGCAACTCTTCATTGCTATCATAATTATGCGAAAGAAGCCAGTTATTGATGAGTTTTTTACATTGATAGGACGATTGTGAGTTAATGGTGAGAGCTTTGTTGGCTTTATTATATAAAAAACTACCTAGGAAAGAGGAAAATCTTTTAGAGAAAACTGTGCTATGATTAGGAATATACTTGTGCATTCTAAAACAGTTTTTTATTTATTTCTATATACAATAGTTTTTGAGTAATCGGCCAAAATGTCGAAAAAAATACCGTCCCCGCCCCCCCCCCCCCTTATCTCCGAAGTTTACCAATTGAAAAATCTGAAATAATTATGGTCAATAGAGGTTTATGTATATTTTACAGGAAAAATAAAAGCAACGCGAAAATTATTTTAGTTTGATTAAAAAAGGGGGAAAATCGGGGGTTTGAAATTTCAAAGTAAGATAACTATACCGAGTGGGGTATCATATGAAAGGCCTTTACTTGTGCATTCTAAAATGTTTTTTATTTATTTCTAGATATAATAGTTTTTGATTCATCGGCCAAACTGTCGAAAAAAATACCGCCCCCCCCCCCCTTATCTCCGAAGTTTACCAATCGAAAAATCTGAAATAATTATGGTCAATAGAGGTTTATGTATATTTTACAGGAAAAATAAAATCAACGCAAAAATTATTTTAGTTTAATTAAAAAAGGGGGAAAAATCAGGGGTTTGAAATTTCAAAGTAAGATAATTATACCGAGTGGGGTATCATATGAAAGGCCTTTACTTGTGCATTCTAAAACAGTTTTTTATTTATTTCTATATACAATAGTTTTTGAGTAATCGGCCAAAATGTCGAAAAAAATACCGTCCCCCCCCCCCCTTATCTCCGAAGTTTACCAATCGAAAAATCTGAAATAATTATGGTCAATAGAGGTTTATGTATATTTTACAGGAAAAATATAATCAACGCTCTAACTAGCATAGTTTTTTTTATATTAACAATAAACCTCTACAAACATATTAACGATAAATAAGCAAATTAATATAATATTATCAGCGAACGCGTTCGCTGAATATTATCGTTTTACTTTTACTTTTGGAGTACGGAACCCTCGGTGCGCGAGTCCGACTCGCAATTGGCCGGCTTTTTTTTTTTCATTGTATCTGCAACATTTCAAAAAATTATGAACATTGGACAACATTTACGGGTATGCTCGCTCGACTTCTACAAACGATTCTCTCATATTGTGTAGCGTCGCGCATCGGTTTCATATTTTGTATTTAGGCCCGCCCGACTTCAACAAACGTGGACAAACTAAAATTATTTTTATACTTTGTAGTGGCGTAAAAGTCGGTTTTTTGAAAAGAATTTTTGTTAATAACAATTGCAATTTTTTACATGCACCAAAATCCTTCAAAAACATTTTTCTAGAGGTGATTCCGAATCGAATGAGCCATCGCTCATATTTTTAGGACCTTTATCTCTATTTTTCACGTTTTTGAACTTGTTGACTAGACTACTATCGAGTTCTTCCTATGTAATGTCTAGATAAAAGTAGCAGTAAATGAGAAACTATCTCGTAGGTAGGTAGGTATACGTCTTTCAAATTTTTATTTCGCTGCTTTACATTCGAATCTGAGCCTTAAGTTATATGAAACTAGCTGCGCCCCGCGGTTTCACCCGCGTAAGTTTCGATTCAGTTGGAATATCGGGATGAAAATTCATTCATTCCATTTCATTACTTCATTGCCGATTTCAGCAACAGCGACTGGATCTCTGTAAACTTTGAAGAATTCTAGGCTTCGCTCGTGTGCCTGATGTGGCTGATGTACCCTATTATAGCACGAAATAACCGTGCGCAGTGAGAACTTGATAGGGCACCATCGACGTAATTATCCCTACTAATATTATAAATGCGAAAGTATGTTTGATTGTATGTTTGTTGGTTTGTCCTTCAATCACGCAGCAACAGAGCAATTGATTGACATGATTTTTTGCATATAGATAGTTTATGGGCCGGAGAGAAACATAGGTTACTTTTTATCCAGAAAAAAAATCAGACTTCCTCTAGGAAGCTTGTCCTTCAATCACACAGCAACAGAGCAATGGATTTATATGATTTTTTGCATGGAGATAGTTTATGGAACGGAGAGTGAAAAAGCTACTTTTTATCCCGAAAAAATGCACAGTTCCTATGAGAAGATACGCTTACGTTTACGTTTGTCCTTCATTCACGCAGCAACAGAGCAGCGGATTGACATAACTTTATGCATATTGCATATAGATAGTTTATGGGCCGGAGAGTAAGTAACATAGGTGATACATTATTTTTCTCACCTCCGGGCGGAAAGCGTCAATTTTCCTCCCGCTGCGCTAAAGGAAAATGTCGCTTTCCGCCTCCGTCGAGGAGAAAAATAGTATACACACCACGGGCAGTAAATAAGAAAGCCTCAGATCACATGTTTATTGACCTCGGCTTCGCCTCGGACAACAATTGCATGTGATCTGAGACATTTCTTATTTTACTGCCCTAGATGTGTAATGTACTATTATCTACTCCAACATCGAAAAGTTCCAATTTCGAATTTGACAGCTGAATCGAAATGAACCCTCTTTCGGTTTTGCTTCTCATTTCGATGCAGCTCGTTGTATGGGAGCTGAATCGAAATGGTTATCTTCTTAAAATAGGATACCTAAAGCTAAGGCTCTGAGTTCTGGCACTTTTGTACCGTTCATACGACAGAGGCGCCACAGGCGGCTGGTGGTGGCTTACGGAGTTACTTTTTGTTGACAGAGGTGCCACAGGCGGCTGGTGGCGGCTTACGGAGTTACTTTTTGTTACTTTATTGAGCCTACGGCGTATTTTGTTAATGATTCTATTTTCCTTATCGTAGATAAAATCTTGTATGCGACTGAACGTAATTAGTCATTTTAATTCTCGTACTATCCTATTTTGATACTCGGCAAGCCTCATATCAAAAAAGAGCACTCGGATTAAAATGACCCTCATTACGATGCAGTTGCATAAATAGCTATTGCATGCTTGCTAGCAGGATTAAAAAAACCGAAACAAATGCGGACGAAGTCGCGGGTAGCAGCTAGTAGATAATATTGGACGGTTGTCTACTTTTCAGTTGATCTCGGTAAACATCCAGATCCACCCTCCTTTTATCTTCAAAATCCGTGACAAAACATCTGGTCATATGGCTCTTTAGCACATCTTTATACCTAAAGAACTGACCGCCTTGTTTCCGCTTTCCGTCCTTAAGCTCAGAATAAAAGATGCGCTTGGCTATCCTTTCGTTGGGCATTCTCACAACATGTCCGCACCAACGCAATTGACGCCGCATAAGGTATGCCTCAATGCCACTGACTTTCGCCCGCCGCAACACGTCTGTCCTAAGTTCTAATGCGGTCGGACAAACTGATGTTCTGTATTTCACGGGGACACTTAGTGGAGGTGGAATCTATTCAAAGCACGAATATGCTTGCGATAAAGTGTCCAAGTCTCAGCGGAATAAAGTAGATTTGGCAATACAATAGCCATGTACACCTTGATTTTTGTGTTTAGCTTAATTCCATGCAGACGGAACACCTTCTCTCGGAGTTTACCAAATGCCGCTAAATGACGGGAACGGGAAGAAAAGTTATAGAGCTATGGGTAACGCTGCTGTAAAAGCTGTGTACCGATCAAGTTTCATCGCAATCGGTTCATTAGTTTTTGCGTGAATACTTAAAATGTAATTATGTATCTCCATACTTACTTAAAACAAACTTTCACAATTTTTTTTACTCGTGATAACTTCGAAATTAAATGTCCGATTCGAATGAATTAAGAAGTATTTTACTGCTAGATAAATACCCTTGATGATAAAACTAGTTATTTGAATAAGAATTAATACTACGATACGAATGTAACCAACTTTTGTTTCTACCGACGATCTAATTAAAGTTTAGAACACAAAAGCTACTATAGTGACTTAAGTACCATAGTTAGATATTATATTCCCTCGCGGACTCTTTTGTTTAATCATGTAGTACATCATTTTTGTGTATCATCAATAGTTTTCAAATAATGAATTTTATAGGCAAAATTTTGCTGCTTTGGGTTACATTATTGCAATTTTCTTAAGGATCTCATATTTTTTTTAAATAAATTATAGCCTATGTTACTTTCTGATAATTTAGCTTTCCATTGGTGAAAAAATGGTTAAAATCGGTCTAGTAGATTCAGAGCCTTTTCGGTACAAACAAACAAAAAAAATCTTTCCTCTTTATAATATTAGTAATTTATAATATTTGGTAAAAATTAAAAACAAATAATAAGGGTCCGCCAATATTATATTATTAATATCGATATGGCAAAAGTGTGCTTGAGGACCTCGAGAGTAGGCGTTGTATCCTGACAAAACGAAATGTTCCCGCAGAAAAGAAACTTCAATTCATGAAGTCGCGGGCTCTATCTAATCGATAAAACAATAAAGTACTTTTTATTAAAAGAAAAAATGATGCCGTAGCGAAGTTATATGAGAATGTTACAATCTAATCTTAAACAATCAAGCTTTGTAACAAGCAGTGTTTATTTAAAAGTTAAAAAACACGAAAAGGGTATCATACAGCCGTCTTATTGAAATATATTTCAAAACAATGATAGCCAGTGTCATTCGCGATGTAGTAACGACATACGAGTAGGTACATTCAAATCTGTTCAGGCATTTAGAAGTTTTGGTGGAATAAAGAAACCCACAAACACATCATCATCATCATTATCATTATCATTGTCAACCCATCATCGGCTCACTACTGAGCGAGGTCTCCTCTCAGAGAAGGGTTATAGGCCAAAGTCCACCACGCTGGCCCAATGCGAATTGGCGGACTTCATACACCTTCGAGAACATTATGGAGAACTCTCAGGTGTGCAGGTTTCCTCACAATGTTTTCATTCACCGTTAAAGCATGTGATATTTAATTTCTTAAACGCACTTTACTTCGAACAGTCAGAGGTGCTTACACGGGATGGAACCTGCGACCCTCCCGAATAGGAGACCACAGTCTTAACCTCAAGGCTATCACTGCTTACACACACATTTGAACCCTGAAAACATTCCACTGTTTCTTTGGGCTGTCGGGTATAAACAAATATGTATATTGTTTCAGCGGCCCCTTTGTCCGCGAGTGTCGCGATCAGCAATGACGGCGAAGAGCGCTCAACTGAAGCAGCCGATGCAGGCCCGAGCAGTGAACAAGCGACCACAACAGTCAGCGGCGACTTAGACTACCGATCTGCCGATAGCGACAGTAGAACAAACGATAACATCGATAGATACACGAATTGTTTAGTGAAACTATACGATGTATTCGGTAAAAAAATTGTGCCAAAACGAGATGCATCTTTGACGAAAACGCGAAAAGTTTTCCTTTCTTGTGATAGTCAGAAAGCCGGCCGAAATAAAATGAGTTATGCTTATGAGGCAAAAAGTCAGGATGAAGTTCCCACCAGAGAATACATTGAACCAGCCATTGATGAAGAACAGGTTAACAAACCAATAACTTTTAAAAGAAAAACTGGTTGTTTAAACAATGACATTACGAAACAATTTTATCATGCATCAGACAGTAGCTTCCTTAGTCAGGATAAAATGTATATTTGTGACTTGTGTCGGGTAATGTTTGAACGTAAAAGTCTGTTAGTAAAACACATACAGAGCCACGAGACAGTAAATAGATTTACTTGCGAGATTTGTGGATTCAAATACAAAAACAAGAGTTCTTTAACGAAACACATGAGGAAACATACTGGTGGAAAGCCTTATTCGTGTAAGTTATGCGAGTATAAAGCTGCATCTAGTAGTCATTTAGTAAACCACATGCGGATGCACACGGGTGAAAAGCCTTATTCGTGTAAGTTTTGCGAATATAAAGCTACTCAAAAAGGTCATTTAACAGAGCACATGAGGCTGCACACTGGTGAAAAGCCTTATTCGTGTAAGTTTTGCGAGTATAAAAGTGCACGGAAAAGTAATTTAGTAGTTCACATGAGGCTGCACACTGGTGAAAAGCCTTATTCGTGTAAGCTATGCGAGTATAAAACTGCTCACAAAAGTCGTTTAGTAGTTCACATGAGGCTGCACACTGGTGAAAAGCCTTATTCGTGTGAATTATGCGAGTTTAAAACTGCACGTAGTGGTTGTTTAATAGTTCACATGAGGCTGCACACTGGTGAAAAGCCTTATTCGTGTAAGTTATGTGAGTACAAAGCTGCTCGTAAAAGTCATTTAGTAGTTCACATGAAGAAGCACACTGGTGAAAAGCCTTATTCGTGTAAGTTTTGCGAATATAAAGCTACTCAAAAAAGTCATTTAACAGAGCACATGAGGCAGCACACTGGTGAAAAGCCTTATTCGTGTAAGTTATGCAAGTATAAAAGTGCACAGAAAAGTGATTTTGTAGTTCACATGAGGCTGCACACTGGTGAAAAGCCTTATTCGTGTAAGTTTTGCGGGTATAAAAGTGCACGTAAAAGTAATTTAGTAGTTCACATGAGGCTGCACACTGGTGAAAAGAGTATAAAACTGCTCAGAAAAGTCGTTTAGTAGTTCACATGAGGCTGCACACTGGTGAAAAGCCTTATTCGTGTGAATTATGCGAGTTTAAAACTGCACGTAGTGATTGTTTAATAGTTCACATGAGGCTGCACACTAGTGAAAAGCCTTATTCGTGTAAGTTATGTGAGTACAAAGCTGCTCGTAAAAGTCATTTAGCAGTTCACATGAAGAAGCACACGAGTGAAAAGCCTTATTCGTGTCAAAAATAAAGGCCAAAAATAATCCAAGAAAAACTTCGGCCAAAATGTCGAAAAAAATACCGTTCCCCCCCCCCCCCCCCCCCCTATCCCCGAAGTTTACCAATCGAAAAATCTGAAATAATTATGGTCAATAGAGGTTTATGTATATTTTACAGGAAAAATAAAATCAATGCAAAAATTATTTTAGTTTAATTAAAAAAGGGGGAAAAATCAGGAGTTTGAAATTTCAAAGTAAGATAATTATACCGAGTGGGGTCTCATATGATAGGCCTTTACTTGTGCATTCTAAAACAGTTTTTAGGGTTCCGCACCCAAAGGGTACCAACGGGACCCTATTACTAAGCCTACGCTGTCCGTCCGTCCGTCTGTCAGCGGGCTGTATCTCGTAAACCGTAATAGATAGACAGATGAAATTTTCACATATTATGTATTTCTATTGCCGCTATAACAACAAATAATAAAAATTAAATTAAATTAAAAAAATTAAATTAAAATGGGTAGGTGGGTAGATGGAAATCTTTTAATTTAATTTTTTTTAACAGAACCCTAAAAGAGCGAGGCCCGACTCGCACTTGGCCGATTTTTTATTTATTTCTATATACAATAGTTTTTGAGTAATCGGCCAAAATGACGAAAAAAATACCGTTCCCCCCCCCCCCCCCCCCTTATCTCCGAAGTTTACCAATCGAAAAGTCTGAAATAATTATGGTCAATAGAGGTTTATGTATATTTTACAGGAAAAATAAAATCAACGCTCTAACTAGCATAGTTTTTTTTATATTAACAATAAACCTCTACAAACATATTAACGATAAATAAGCAAATTAATATAATATTATCGTTTTACTTTTACTTTTGGAGTACGGAACCCTCGGTGCGCGAGTCCGACTCGCACTTGGCCGGCTTTTTTTTTCATTGTATCTGCAACATTTCAAAAAATTATGAACATTGGACAACATTTACGGGTATGCTCGCTCGACTTCTACAAACGATTCTCTCACATTGTGTAGCGTCGCGCATCGGTTTCATATTTTGTATTTAGGCCCGCCCGACTTCAACAAACGTGGACAAACTAAAATTATTTTTATACTTTGTAGTGGCGTTAGAAGTCGGTTTTTTGAAAAGAATTTTTGTTAATAACAATTGCAATTTTTTACCTGCACCAAAATCCTTCAAAAACATTTTTCTAGAGGTGATTCCGAATCGAATGAGCCATCGCTCATATTTTTAGGACCTTTATCTCTATTTTTCACGTTTTTGAACTTGTTGACTAGACTACTATCGAGTTCTTCCTATGTAATGTCTAGATAAAAGTAGCAGTAAATGAGAAACTATCTCGTAGGTAGGTAGGTATACGTCTTTCAAATTTTTATTTCGCTGCTTTACATTCGAATCTGAGCCTTAAGTTATATGAAACTAGCTGCGCCCCGCGGTTTCACCCGCGTAAGTTTCGATTCAGTTGGAATATCGGGATGAAAATTCATTCATTCCATTTCATTACTTCATTGCCGATTTCAGCAACAGCGACTGGATCTCTGTAAACTTTGAAGAATTCTAGGCTTCGCTCGTGTGCCTGATGTGGCTGATGTACCCTATTATAGCACGAAATAACCGTGCGCAGTGAGAACTTGATAGGGCACCATCGACGTAATTATCCCTACTAATATTATAAATGCGAAAGTATGTTTGATTGTATGTTTGTTGGTTTGTCCTTCAATCACGCAGCAACAGAGCAATTGATTGACATGATTTTTTGCATATAGATAGTTTATGGGCCGGAGAGAAACATAGGTTACTTTTTATCCAGAAAAAAAATCAGACTTCCTCTAGGAAGCTTGTCCTTCAATCACACAGCAACAGAGCAATGGATTTATATGATTTTTTGCATGGAGATAGTTTATGGAACGGAGAGTGAAAAAGCTACTTTTTATCCCGAAAAAATGCACAGTTCCTATGAGAAGATACGCTTACGTTTACGTTTGTCCTTCATTCACGCAGCAACAGAGCAGCGGATTGACATAACTTTATGCATATTGCATATAGATAGTTTATGGGCCGGAGAGTAAGTAACATAGGTGATACATTATTTTATCTACTCCAACATCGAAAAGTTCCAATTTCGAATTTGACAGCTGAATCGAAATGAACCCTCTTTCGGTTTTGCTTCTCATTTCGATGCAGCTCGTTGTATGGGAGCTGAATCGAAATGGTTATCTTCTTAAAATAGGATACCTAAAGCTAAGGCTCTGAGTTCTGGCACTTTTGTACCGTTCATACGACAGAGGCGCCACAGGCGGCTGGTGGTGGCTTACGGAGTTACTTTTTGTTGACAGAGGTGCCACAGGCGGCTGGTGGCGGCTTACGGAGTTACTTTTTGTTACTTTATTGAGCCTACGGCGTATTTTGTTAATGATTCTATTTTCCTTATCGTAGATAAAATCTTGTATGCGACTGAACGTAATTAGTCATTTTAATTCTCGTACTATCCTATTTTGATACTCGGCAAGCCTCGTATCAAAAAAGAGCACTCGAATTAAAATGACCCTCATTACGATGCAGTTGCATAAATAGCTATTGCATGCTTGCTAGCAGGATTAAAAAAACCGAAACAAACGCGGACGAAGTCGCGGGTAACAGCTAGTAGATAATATTGGACGGTTGTCTACTTTTCAGTTGATCTCGGTAAACATCCAGATCCACCCTCCTTTTATCTTCAAAATCCGTGACAAAACATCTGGTCATATGGCTCTTTAGCACATCTTTATACCTAAAGAACTGACCGCCTTGTTTCCGCTTTCCGTCCTTAAGCTCAGAATAAAAGATGCGCTTGGCTATCCTTTCGTTGGGCATTCTCACAACATGTCCGCACCAACGCAATTGACGCCGCATAAGGTATGCCTCAATGCCACTGACTTTCGCCCGCCGCAACGCGTCTGGCCTAAGTTCTAATGCGGTCGGACAACCTGATGTTCTGAATTTCACGGGGACACTTAGTGGAGGTGGAATCTATTCAAAGCACGAATATGCTTGCGATAAAGTGTCCAAGTCTCAGCGGAATAAAGTAGATTTGGCAATACAATAGCCATGTACACCTTGATTTTTGTGTTTAGCTTAATTCCATGCAGACGGAACACCTTCTCTCGGAGTTTACCAAATGCCGCTAAATGACGGGAACGGGAAGAAAAGTTATAGAGCTATGGGTAACGCTGCTGTAAAAGCTGTGTACCGATCAAGTTTCATCGCAATCGGTTCATTAGTTTTTGCGTGGATACTTAAAACGTAATTATGTATCTCCATACTTACTTAAAACAAACTTTCACAATTTTTATTACTCGTGATAACTTCGAAATTAAATGTCCGATTCGAATGAATTAAGAAGTATTTTACTGCTAGATAAATACCCTTGATGATAAAACTAGTTATTTAATAAGAATTAATACTACGATACGAATGTAACCAACTTTTGTTTCTACCGACGATCTAATTAAAGTTTAGAACACAAAAGCTACTATAGTGACTTAAGTATCATAGTTAGATATTATATTCCCTCGCGGACTTTTTTGTTTAATCATGTAGTAAGTACATCATTTTTGTGTATCATCAATAGTTTTCAAATAATGAATTTTATAGGCAAAATTTTGCTGCTTTGGGTTACATTATTGCAATTTTCTTAAGGATCTCATATTTTTTTAAAATAAATTATAGCCTATGTTACTTTCTGATAATTTAGCTTTCCATTGGTGAAAAAATGGTTAAAATCGGTCTAGTAGATTCAGAGCCTTTTCGGTACAAACAAACAAAAAAAATCTTTCCTCTTTATAATATTTGTAATTTATAATATTTGGTAAAAATTAAAAAGAAATAATAAGGGTCCGCCAATATTATATTATTAATATCGATATGGCAAAAGTGTGCTTGAGGACCTCGAGAGTAGGCGTTGTATCCTGACAAAACGAAATGTTCCCGCAGAAACGAAACTTCAATTCATGAAGTCGCGGGCTCTATCTAATCGATAAAACAATAAAGTACTTTTTATTAAAAGAAAAAATGATGCCGTAGCGAAGTTATATGAGAATGTTACAATCTAATGTTAAACAATCAAGCTTTGTAACAAGCAGTGTTTATAAAAAAGTTAAAAAACACGAAAAGGGTATCATACAGCCGTCTTATTGAAATATATTTCAAAACAATGATAGCCAGTGTCATTCGCGATGTAGTAACGACATACGAGTAGGTACATTCAAATCTGTTCAGGCATTTAGAAGTTTTGGTGGAATAAAGAAACCCACAAACACATCATCATCATCATCATTATCATTATCATTATCAACCCATCATCGGCTCACTACTGAGCGAGGTCTCCTCTCAGAGAAGGGTTATAGGCCAAAGTCCACCACGCTGGCCCAATGCGAATTGGCGGACTTCATACACCTTCGAGAACATTATGGAGAACTCTCAGGTGTGCAGGTTTCCTCACAATGTTTTCATTCACCGTTAAAGCATGTGAATTTCAATTTCAATTTCTTAAACGCACTTTACTTCGAACAGTCAGAGGTGCTTACACGGGATGGAACCTGCGACCCTCCCGAATAGGAGACCACAGTCTTAACCACAAGGCTATCACTGCTTACACACACATTTGAACCCTGAAAACATTCCACTGTTTCTTTGGGCTGTCGGGTATAAACAAATATGTATATTGTTTCAGCGGCCCCTTTGTCCGCGAGTGTCGCGATCAGCAATGACGGCGAAGAGCGCTCAACTGAAGCAGCCGATGCAGGCCCGAGCAGTGAACAAGCGACCACAACAGTCAGCGGCGACTTAGACTACCGATCTGCCGATAGCGACAGTAGAACAAACGATAACATCGATAGATACACGAATTGTGTAGTGAAACTATACGATGTATTCGGTAAAAAAATTGTGCCAAAACGAGATGCATCTTTGACGAAAACGCGAAAAGTTTTCCTTTCTTGTGATAGTCAGAAAGCCGGCCGAAATAAAATGAGTTATGCTTATGAGGCAAAAAGTCAGGATGAAGTTCCCACCAGAGAATACATTGAACCAGCCATTGATGAAGAACAGGTTAACAAACCAATAACTTTTAAAAGAAAAACTGGTTGTTTAAACAATGACATTACGAAACAATTTTATCATGCATCAGACAGTAGCTTCCTTAGTCAGGATAAAATGTATATTTGTGACTTGTGTCGGGTAATGTTTGAACGTAAAAGTCTGTTAGTAAAACACATACAGAGCCACGAGACAGTAAATAGATTTACTTGCGAGATTTGTGGATTCAAATACAAAAACAAGAGTTCTTTAACGAAACACATGAGGAAACATACTGGTGGAAAGCCTTATTCGTGTAAGTTATGCGAGTATAAAGCTGCATCTAGTAGTCATTTAGTAAACCACATGCGGATGCACACGGGTGAAAAGCCTTATTCGTGTAAGTTTTGCGAATATAAAGCTACTCAAAAAGGTCATTTAACAGAGCACATGAGGCTGCACACTGGTGAAAAGCCTTATTCGTGTAAGTTTTGCGAGTATAAAAGTGCACGGAAAAGTAATTTAGTAGTTCACATGAGGCTGCACACTGGTGAAAAGCCTTATTCGTGTAAGCTATGCGAGTATAAAACTGCTCACAAAAGTCGTTTAGTAGTTCACATGAGGCTGCACACTGGTGAAAAGCCTTATTCGTGTGAATTATGCGAGTTTAAAACTGCACGTAGTGGTTGTTTAATAGTTCACATGAGGCTGCACACTGGTGAAAAGCCTTATTCGTGTAAGTTATGTGAGTACAAAGCTGCTCGTAAAAGTCATTTAGTAGTTCACATGAAGAAGCACACTGGTGAAAAGCCTTATTCGTGTAAGTTTTGCGAATATAAAGCTACTCAAAAAAGTCATTTAACAGAGCACATGAGGCAGCACACTGGTGAAAAGCCTTATTCGTGTAAGTTATGCAAGTATAAAAGTGCACAGAAAAGTGATTTTGTAGTTCACATGAGGCTGCACACTGGTGAAAAGCCTTATTCGTGTAAGTTTTGCGGGTATAAAAGTGCACGTAAAAGTAATTTAGTAGTTCACATGAGGCTGCACACTGGTGAAAAGAGTATAAAACTGCTCAGAAAAGTCGTTTAGTAGTTCACATGAGGCTGCACACTGGTGAAAAGCCTTATTCGTGTGAATTATGCGAGTTTAAAACTGCACGTAGTGATTGTTTAATAGTTCACATGAGGCTGCACACTAGTGAAAAGCCTTATTCGTGTAAGTTATGTGAGTACAAAGCTGCTCGTAAAAGTCATTTAGCAGTTCACATGAAGAAGCACACGAGTGAAAAGCCTTATTCGTGTCAAAAATAAAGGCCAAAAATAATCCAAGAAAAACTTCGGCCAAAATGTCGAAAAAAATACCGTTCCCCCCCCCCCCCCCCCCTTATCTCCGAAGTTTACCAATCGAAAAATCTGAAATAATTATGGTCAATAGAGGTTTATGTATATTTTACAGGAAAAATAAAATCAATGCAAAAATTATTTTAGTTTAATTAAAAAAGGGGGAAAAATCAGGAGTTTGAAATTTCAAAGTAAGATAATTATACCGAGTGGGGTCTCATATGATAGGCCTTTACTTGTGCATTCTAAAACAGTTTTTAGGGTTCCGCACCCAAAGGGTACCAACGGGACCCTATTACTAAGCCTACGCTGTCCGTCCGTCCGTCTGTCAGCGGGCTGTATCTCGTAAACCGTAATAGATAGACAGATGAAATTTTCACATATTATGTATTTCTATTGCCGCTATAACAACAAATAATAAAAATTAAATTAAATTAAAAAAATTAAATTAAAATGGGTAGGTGGGTAGATGGAAATCTTTTAATTTAATTTTTTTTAACAGAACCCTAAAAGAGCGAGGCCCGACTCGCACTTGGCCGATTTTTTATTTATTTCTATATACAATAGTTTTTGAGTAATCGGCCAAAATGACGAAAAAAATACCGTTCCCCCCCCCCCCCCCCCCCTTATCTCCGAAGTTTACCAATCGAAAAGTCTGAAATAATTATGGTCAATAGAGGTTTATGTATATTTTACAGGAAAAATAAAATCAACGCTCTAACTAGCATAGTTTTTTTTATATTAACAATAAACCTCTACAAACATATTAACGATAAATAAGCAAATTAATATAATATTATCGTTTTACTTTTACTTTTGGAGTACGGAACCCTCGGTGCGCGAGTCCGACTCGCACTTGGCCGGCTTTTTTTTTCATTGTATCTGCAACATTTCAAAAAATTATGAACATTGGACAACATTTACGGGTATGCTCGCTCGACTTCTACAAACGATTCTCTCACATTGTGTAGCGTCGCGCATCGGTTTCATATTTTGTATTTAGGCCCGCCCGACTTCAACAAACGTGGACAAACTAAAATTATTTTTATACTTTGTAGTGGCGTTAGAAGTCGGTTTTTTGAAAAGAATTTTTGTTAATAACAATTGCAATTTTTTACCTGCACCAAAATCCTTCAAAAACATTTTTCTAGAGGTGATTCCGAATCGAATGAGCCATCGCTCATATTTTTAGGACCTTTATCTCTATTTTTCACGTTTTTGAACTTGTTGACTAGACTACTATCGAGTTCTTCCTATGTAATGTCTAGATAAAAGTAGCAGTAAATGAGAAACTATCTCGTAGGTAGGTAGGTATACGTCTTTCAAATTTTTATTACGCTGCTTTACATTCGAATCTGAGCCTTAAGTTATATGAAACTAGCTGCGCCCCGCGGTTTCACCCGCGTAAGTTTCGATTCAGTTGGAATATCGGGATGAAAATTCATTCATTCCATTTCATTACTTCATTGCCGATTTCAGCAACAGCGACTGGATCTCTGTAAACTTTGAAGAATTCTAGGCTTCGCTCGTGTGCCTGATGTGGCTGATGTACCCTATTATAGCACGAAATAACCGTGCGCAGTGAGAACTTGATAGGGCACCATCGACGTAATTATCCCTACTAATATTATAAATGCGAAAGTATGTTTGATTGTATGTTTGTTGGTTTGTCCTTCAATCACGCAGCAACAGAGCAATTGATTGACATGATTTTTTGCATATAGATAGTTTATGGGCCGGAGAGAAACATAGGTTACTTTTTATCCAGAAAAAAAATCAGACTTCCTCTAGGAAGCTTGTCCTTCAATCACACAGCAACAGAGCAATGGATTTATATGATTTTTTGCATGGAGATAGTTTATGGAACGGAGAGTGAAAAAGCTACTTTTTATCCCGAAAAAATGCACAGTTCCTATGAGAAGATACGCTTACGTTTACGTTTGTCCTTCATTCACGCAGAAACAGAGCAGCGGATTGACATAACTTTATGCATATTGCATATAGATAGTTTATGGGCCGGAGAGTAAGTAACATAGGTGATACATTATTTTATCTACTCCAACATCGAAAAGTTCCAATTTCGAATTTGACAGCTGAATCGAAATGAACCCTCTTTCGGTTTTGCTTCTCATTTCGATGCAGCTCGTTGTATGGGAGCTGAATCGAAATGGTTATCTTCTTAAAATAGGATACCTAAAGCTAAGGCTCTGAGTTCTGGCACTTTTGTACCGTTCATACGACAGAGGCGCCACAGGCGGCTGGTGGTGGCTTACGGAGTTACTTTTTGTTGACAGAGGTGCCACAGGCGGCTGGTGGCGGCTTACGGAGTTACTTTTTGTTACTTTATTGAGCCTACGGCGTATTTTGTTAATGATTCTATTTTCCTTATCGTAGATAAAATCTTGTATGCGACTGAACGTAATTAGTCATTTTAATTCTCGTACTATCCTATTTTGATACTCGGCAAGCCTCGTATCAAAAAAGAGCACTCGAATTAAAATGACCCTCATTACGATGCAGTTGCATAAATAGCTATTGCATGCTTGCTAGCAGGATTAAAAAAACCGAAACAAACGCGGACGAAGTCGCGGGTAACAGCTAGTAGATAATATTGGACGGTTGTCTACTTTTCAGTTGATCTCGGTAAACATCCAGATCCACCCTCCTTTTATCTTCAAAATCCGTGACAAAACATCTGGTCATATGGCTCTTTAGCACATCTTTATACCTAAAGAACTGACCGCCTTGTTTCCGCTTTCCGTCCTTAAGCTCAGAATAAAAGATGCGCTTGGCTATCCTTTCGTTGGGCATTCTCACAACATGTCCGCACCAACGCAATTGACGCCGCATAAGGTATGCCTCAATGCCACTGACTTTCGCCCGCCGCAACGCGTCTGGCCTAAGTTCTAATGCGGTCGGACAACCTGATGTTCTGAATTTCACGGGGACACTTAGTGGAGGTGGAATCTATTCAAAGCACGAATATGCTTGCGATAAAGTGTCCAAGTCTCAGCGGAATAAAGTAGATTTGGCAATACAATAGCCATGTACACCTTGATTTTTGTGTTTAGCTTAATTCCATGCAGACGGAACACCTTCTCTCGGAGTTTACCAAATGCCGCTAAATGACGGGAACGGGAAGAAAAGTTATAGAGCTATGGGTAACGCTGCTGTAAAAGCTGTGTACCGATCAAGTTTCATCGCAATCGGTTCATTAGTTTTTGCGTGGATACTTAAAACGTAATTATGTATCTCCATACTTACTTAAAACAAACTTTCACAATTTTTATTACTCGTGATAACTTCGAAATTAAATGTCCGATTCGAATGAATTAAGAAGTATTTTACTGCTAGATAAATACCCTTGATGATAAAACTAGTTATTTAATAAGAATTAATACTACGATACGAATGTAACCAACTTTTGTTTCTACCGACGATCTAATTAAAGTTTAGAACACAAAAGCTACTATAGTGACTTAAGTATCATAGTTAGATATTATATTCCCTCGCGGACTTTTTTGTTTAATCATGTAGTAAGTACATCATTTTTGTGTATCATCAATAGTTTTCAAATAATGAATTTTATAGGCAAAATTTTGCTGCTTTGGGTTACATTATTGCAATTTTCTTAAGGATCTCATATTTTTTTAAAATAAATTATAGCCTATGTTACTTTCTGATAATTTAGCTTTCCATTGGTGAAAAAATGGTTAAAATCGGTCTAGTAGATTCAGAGCCTTTTCGGTACAAACAAACAAAAAAAATCTTTCCTCTTTATAATATTTGTAATTTATAATATTTGGTAAAAATTAAAAAGAAATAATAAGGGTCCGCCAATATTATATTATTAATATCGATATGGCAAAAGTGTGCTTGAGGACCTCGAGAGTAGGCGTTGTATCCTGACAAAACGAAATGTTCCCGCAGAAACGAAACTTCAATTCATGAAGTCGCGGGCTCTATCTAATCGATAAAACAATAAAGTACTTTTTATTAAAAGAAAAAATGATGCCGTAGCGAAGTTATATGAGAATGTTACAATCTAATGTTAAACAATCAAGCTTTGTAACAAGCAGTGTTTATAAAAAAGTTAAAAAACACGAAAAGGGTATCATACAGCCGTCTTATTGAAATATATTTCAAAACAATGATAGCCAGTGTCATTCGCGATGTAGTAACGACATACGAGTAGGTACATTCAAATCTGTTCAGGCATTTAGAAGTTTTGGTGGAATAAAGAAACCCACAAACACATCATCATCATCATCATTATCATTATCATTATCAACCCATCATCGGCTCACTACTGAGCGAGGTCTCCTCTCAGAGAAGGGTTATAGGCCAAAGTCCACCACGCTGGCCCAATGCGAATTGGCGGACTTCATACACCTTCGAGAACATTATGGAGAACTCTCAGGTGTGCAGGTTTCCTCACAATGTTTTCATTCACCGTTAAAGCATGTGAATTTCAATTTCAATTTCTTAAACGCACTTTACTTCGAACAGTCAGAGGTGCTTACACGGGATGGAACCTGCGACCCTCCCGAATAGGAGACCACAGTCTTAACCACAAGGCTATCACTGCTTACACACACATTTGAACCCTGAAAACATTCCACTGTTTCTTTGGGCTGTCGGGTATAAACAAATATGTATATTGTTTCAGCGGCCCCTTTGTCCGCGAGTGTCGCGATCAGCAATGACGGCGAAGAGCGCTCAACTGAAGCAGCCGATGCAGGCCCGAGCAGTGAACAAGCGACCACAACAGTCAGCGGCGACTTAGACTACCGATCTGCCGATAGCGACAGTAGAACAAACGATAACATCGATAGATACACGAATTGTGTAGTGAAACTATACGATGTATTCGGTAAAAAAATTGTGCCAAAACGAGATGCATCTTTGACGAAAACGCGAAAAGTTTTCCTTTCTTGTGATAGTCAGAAAGCCGGCCGAAATAAAATGAGTTATGCTTATGAGGCAAAAAGTCAGGATGAAGTTCCCACCAGAGAATACATTGAACCAGCCATTGATGAAGAACAAGTTAACAAACCAATAACTTTTAAAAGAAAAACTGGTTGTTTAAACAATGTCATTACGAAACAATTTTATCATGCATCAGACAGTAGCTTCCTTAGTCAGGATAAAATGTATATTTGTGACTTGTGTCGGGTAATGTTTGAACGTAAAAGTCTGTTAGTAAAACACATACAGAGCCACGAGACAGTAAATAGATTTACTTGCGAGATTTGTGGATTCAAATACAAAAACAAGAGTTCTTTAACGAAACACATGAGGAAACATACAGGTGGAAAGCCTTGCGAGTTTAAAACTGCACATTGTAGTCATTTAAAAGTTCACATGAGGCTGCACACTGGTGAAAAGCCTTATTCGTGTAAGCTATGCGAATATAAAGCTGCTCAGAAAAGTCATTTAGTAGATCACATGAGGCTGCATACGGGTGAAAAGCCTTATTCGTGTAAGTTTTGCGAATATAAAGCTACTCAAAAAGGTCATTTAACAGAGCACATGAGGCGGCACACTGGTGAAAAGCCTTATTCGTGTAAGTTATGCAAGTATAAAAGTGCACATAAAAGTGATTTAGTAGTTCACATGAGGCTGCACACTGATGAAAAGCCTTATTCGTGTAAGTTTTGCGAGTATAAAGCGGCTCGTAAAAGTCGTTTAATAGAACACATGAGGCAGCACACTGGTGAAAAGCCTTATTCGTGTAAGTTATGCGAGTATAAAGCTGCATATAGTAGTCATTTAGTAAACCACATGCGGATGCACACGGGTGAAAAGCCTTATTCGTGTAAGTTTTGCGAATATAAAGCTACTCAAAAAGGTCATTTAACAGAGCACATGAGGCGGCACACTGGTGAAAAGCCTTATTCGTGTAAGTTATGCAAGTATAAAAGTGCACATAAAAGTGATTTAGTAGTTCACATGAGGCTGCACACTGATGAAAAGCCTTATTCGTGTAAGTTTTGCGAGTATAAAAGTGCACGTAAAAGTAATTTAGTAGTTCACATGAGGCTGCACACTGGTGAAAAGCCTTATTCGTGTAAGCTATGCGAGTATAAAACTGCTCAGAAAAGTCGTTTAGTAGTTCACATGAGGCTGCACACTGGTGAAAAGCCTTATTCGTGTAAGTTTTGCGAATATAAAGCTACTCGAAAAAGTCATTTAACAGAGCACATGAGGCAGCACACTGGTGAAAAGCCTTATTCGTGTAAGTTATGCAAGTATAAAACTGCTCAGAAAAGTCGTTTAGTAATTCACATGAGGCTGCACACTGGTGAAAAGCCTTATTCGTGTGAATTATGCGAGTTTAAAACTGCACGTAGTGATTGTTTAATAGTTCACATGAGGCTGCACACTAGTGAAAAGCCTTATTCGTGTAAGTTATGTGAGTACAAAGCTGCTCGTAAAAGTCATTTAGCAGTTCACATGAAGAAGCACACGAGTGAAAAGCCTTATTCGTGTCAAAAATAAAGGCCAAAAATAATCCAAGAAAAACTTGGGACTTAATAAAGAAAGTCGCTAATCTCAAACAGAAAGAGTCTAGCACTTCTGAGTTGCCTTAATCTGTGCAGTCATCCAATTGATTCTGTTGATACAGTGAATAGCTTTTTCTCCAGTATAGGAAAAAATCTTGCACAATGTATCATTGTACCTCCTGAAGACTCACTAAATGAATTCTGTCCTCCCACTCGTTGTGGCTTGAATGCAATGGCTTTACTTACAGTTGAATCTGCTGAAATTGAAGATGCAATTCGTAATCTTAAAGAAAATTGCGCCGTTGGCTGGAACGGTGTCCCCACATCAGTTGTTAAAGCCGGTGCACATGTTATTATACCTATATTGCAATACATATTCAATTTATCCATTTCCATAGGAATTTTTCCTCGTGCCTTTAAAAAGGCTGCACCCTAAAACTTTCACAAATCATTCTAAAAAATATTGTGATTATAAATTAAAATCTGTTGCCATTTATCTTAACCTTTCTAAAGCATTTGACGCTGTCTCTGTTCCCAAGTTGCTTAATAAGCTCGAGAAAAATAAATTCTTAAATGATCTCGTTTCTTTATAATGTTCAAGTACAGGATATAAGTTTTTTTACTGCTACAGGAGGATTTCGATAATTACTGCTACAGGAGGATTTCGATAATTTAAATAAATGGTGTCACTATAGTGGTTTGATCTTAAATTCCCAAAAGACTAAATTAGTCCACATTCATTCACCAAATTTAAAGTCAAACAGTATATTAAAACATAAAATAATTGCACATGATCATAATTGCTTGCATCAGCCGCAATTCAGTTGCTTATGTTCAACTATTGAAGTCGTTAAATCGCATAAATATCTTGGGTTAACAATAGATCATAGGTTCAACTGGCACGAGCACATTAAAAATGTTTGTGACAAGCTTAGAGCTTTTTTGGCAAATATGTCTATTATTAGGAAGCGTTTAAATTATAAAGTCAAACTTATGCTTTACAATGCACTTGCAGACTCGATAATAACTTATGGTCTTAGCAGCTATGGTCGAACAGACAAATCATATCTTCAGCATATTTATCGATTACAATGTAGAATTTTAAAATCCATTGTACCTTTAAATATTAAAATTATAGCTAAAACGGATGAAAAATATCTATTTAAGCATTGCAAAGTAATACCCATTCATGAGAAGGTCCAATATCAGCTGCTAAAGGAGCAATTTTTTAATTTAAATATACAACATATTATTCCAATTAAATGTGATACACGTAGAGTAAATAATAAAACTTTACTTACTATTAGATCTAAAAATAAATATGGTAAACGCACCACTGCATACATAGTCCCTCGTCTAATAAACAATTTAGATAGTAAAGTAAGATTACAATTCACTGAAAATAATTTAAAACGTAAACTAAAATCATATTTTTTGGATAAGTTGGTTTGTTAATGTTAGTATAGGTATTTGTGTTTAACTGAATCGGTTTATAGCTCACAATTTAAACCTCAGTGGTTTTTCGTGTGCTAATAAGAACATTTTGTATATTCCTCTTATTTGATAATAAAAAAAAAAAAAGTGAAATAAAAAAATAAAATCAGCTTGAAAATACATAGCCGAGATTGCTAGAGGGCGTCTTCAAGCGAGCGTATTAAATCTCCAATTTGAAAGCCCCCGATTTCGTTTTTAAAAAAAAAAATTAAAAAAAAATATTGTTGTAATCTGTTCAAAATTGTCTTTAAAACGATATATTGCAAGCCTATAAAAGGCAACAAAAAATATTTTCCTTCGCATTCACTTCTATGAGAGCCCCCGTGAAATAAAGGTTTTTATAATTTTTTATGCAATATTCGGCTGAAGGCCATCAGTTTACATATTATATCTAAATTTGAAGTAATTACATTCAGTAATTCAAAAGTTATAAGGCTCCGACAGACGGACGGACGGACAAGTGCAAATTCACTCTAGTAGACTCAGAGACCTCGCTTCGCTTGGTCAATAAGCTAGTTGTGTAGCATAAATCTACTTAACTGTAAGATTATCATGTATGCGGATGATACAGTGCTGCTTACCCATGAGAAAAACTGGCAAGAAGCCCAAAATCGCTCTGAATCTTCTTTAAGATCCGTATTGAGATGGCTAAAACTTCACCCTCACAAGCTCCACCCTCTTTTATCATACGAGCCCACAGCTGTCTCAATATCGATGCTTGTAACTGTCCACTCTTGGAGCGCTCACTAAGCACCAAATACCTAGGTGTAACTATGGACGGTGCTTTGACATGGAACCAACATATAGATTCATTGGTGTCTCGACTGAGGAAACTTATCTTTTTCTTTAAGCGACTGAGGAACGTGGTTGACTTGGCTTACTTAAAGACAGTTTACTATTCCCTGACTCAATCGAGTCTGTCGTACTGCATTGTCTGTTGGGGAGGCTCAGGAAAACGGCAATGTTGAGAATTGAAAGGGCACAGAGATCAGTATTAAAGGTTATGTGCAATAAACCCCTCTATTTTCCTACTGTTGATCTTTATACATACACTAGGGTCTTAAGAGTGAGACAATTGTTTATTTTGTGCACAATTCTGCGTAAACACCTTGAGCTATGCCCAAAAATTTACTCCAAACGTAGATCTTACATGGTATTAAGTCTAATCTTACATGGTATTAAGTCTAACTTTAAGCAATATTCTACTGTAACTAAGCTGCTTGATTGTTATGTGCGTAGTAGACTGGAATATTGTGCTATTATCTGGTCTCCATTCACTAAAATCCACACTAAAAGAATTGAGAGAGTAAGGAACGGTTCTTGCGTCAGCTTTCATTCCGTTTCAGAAAAAAGCTTAATAATTATGAAAAAAGACTAACTAGACTAATTTTGAAAACCTGAAATTCAGCTATTTTTTCTTCACGCCACAACTAATGGTCTGATTTAGCTGAAATTTAGAATGAAGATAGACTATACTTTGCATCAACTTATAGGTTACTTTTTATACCGTAAAAACTCATGGTTTCAGAAATATTTTGAAAACCTGAAATTCACGCATTACTTCTTCACGCCACAACTAATGAACGGATTTGGCTGAAATTTAGAATGTAGATCGGCTATACCCTGGATTAACACATACACTAGTATTTATCTCATAAAAAGTCCATGGTTCCCGCAGGATTTTGAAAAACTGAAATTCAAGTATTGCTTCTTCACGCCACAACTAATGAACTGATTTCGCTGAAATTTGAAACCAAGATAGACTATACTCTTCATTAACTTATAGGCTCCTTTTTATCCCGTAAAAATTCATGGTACCCGAAATATTTTGAAAACCCGAAATCCACGTATTGCGTCTTCACGCCACAACTAATGAACCGATTTGGCTGAAATTTGAAATGAAGATAGATTATAGCCTGGATTAACATGCAGGCTACTTTATATCCCGTAAAAGTTGATGGTTTCATCAAAGTTCGCCTACCTACCTACCTACGGCAGATTTTTAAAGCGTCTGACAGGGCGTAAGAACTATCGGAAGTGTCTGACTGCTGAGGAAACATCTTCCGATAGGTCCCCAAGTAACATATGTAAAACTCAGCTTTTATACTATGACGAAAGTATACTCAGAATTTATGCACCTTTACTACCTGATATCTCCCAAAGCCACCAAGATCCAAACTTCATAGTCGGGGATCGTTCTGATCTCTATTGGGGACATACACAGAGGAACTTTCAGCTTTTATAAAATAACGAAGGTCTGAAACGTGCTGGCTCCCGTTCCATTATATTAATAGATAGTAGATTAGTAGCCAAGGGCTGTAAGCACGCTGTAAGGCATCAATTGCAGCCCGAGATATTTAGGCGCCTATAGTTCGAGGGTGCAATTGATGTTTACACCCGAGCTAACTACTCTGCTTTACATCTCGATTGTGAGGTAAGTAGAAAAAACCGGCATTACAAGAATAAAACATTTTATTAGTTAAAATTTATAGTGAAATGAGAACAATTTTCAAATTTTTATAGTGGTTAAGTTAGCCCCAGCATCGGCTAAAAGTGTAGCCGATGTTCTCCGGAAGCAATGACCTGTGTACAATTCCGGGTTTGCTAACTTTAAATAACTTGAGATTTGCTTCGGCATACTTCTGATGGTATACGTGCGATTTGCTTCGGCATACTTCTGATGGTATTTTTTCCAATAACTTGTTTGTAGCACTTGCCTTGGTGGTACTTCAAAAAAAATCGGTTGGTGTTTACATTTTCAGGACGAAGATTTCTGTATTTTTGTACGAATTCAAAGAATTCTTGAGGAACTACAAATGTTCGGTCAATTTTAGTTTTTGTGTTCGGCAGTTTAATTACTAACAACTGACCCTGTTACTGTACAACAGTCAATAAATTATTAAATATCTACCCTTTAACAAGTCATTCCTGTGAATCAAAATGTTCTAAGTGGCTACAATCACTCTCCTATGAAGAGACCGAAAGACTTTTATAAATAGTACAACAATAATATTCAAACGCATTCACACACGCACGCACGCGCATACACACACACACACAAACACACACACACACACACACATATATATACACTCACTCATAGTTCCTGCATGCTGCACCCAGGGCCGTCTTTACCCAGGGGTGCAAGGGGTGCGTGGCACCCGGGCGCAGGAACCTAGGGGGCGCAAGCTGATCTTCCTATACATATACCATGCGTAATCTGCTAGTTTTGCAAATAATTTAACAAACATTTGATTAAACCAATAAAAAATATATACCTAGGCCACCAATATTGTTTTTATTGTTTGTTTTTTTTTTTTCGAGTCGAAAAAACTTTCGCTCGCGAAAATGTGGGTTTTATGGGTTGATTTTGTAGATATCAATAATTACTATGGACTACATAGGTAGAGTAGTGCAGTCCTAAAAAATTTCGACGAAAATTTTCGTCGAATTGCTATTGTGCCACTATCAAGTTCAAGTATAGGCTAGGTACATAGTGGAGTAGTGCAATCATATAATAGTGCAGTAGTAAAAATTTCCGCGCTCGCTTCGCTCGCGAAAATTTCGGTTGCGGATTGATATTAAAGGTAGCAAGTATGGAATACATAGCTGCGTAAAATGGCCGGTAACCACCGGCCTATATCATTGAGATCAAGGTACCAACTCTTCCATCCTGATGCTGCTGGGCTTCGGCCCACCTGAATCAGCTAAATCTTAATTAAATCGTTGGGTTGTTAAAATAATCTAGAAACTGAAACAATATTGTAGAGGTTGGTAGGAGCGGAAAAATTTGAAAGCCTACTGGCGGCAAATGTGTAAAGCCGCCACTGGTGTGCGTTGCGCCTCCTGTTTCGACGCTTCATATATGCCCGTCCGATTTAAGCATACGTGTAGAAACAAAAATTATATATGCAATTTGTGGGGCGTTTGAAGTTGTTTTTTTGCTTTTTAGCTTTTTAGTGGCCTAGGAATAAGGAGTGCAATACCCTGCAGCATCAGGTCAGATGCTCAGGTCATGAGATAGAATCTGTTAAAATTTATTATTTCTGAACGCATTCTTATCAATACATAGACTTGACTAGTAGATGTCATTGTATGTCAAACTGACACTACTTCCACTTTAATTCCTTCCTTGTGAGCATTGGCACAACGACATGTCTTAATCTTAATTCTTTATATTAACTTTATAATTCATAACTTACCACTTAAATAATGTAAATGAGTAATTCCTGACCTGTTATATTAATAATCAATGTTATAGTGTAATTATGTGACGTGCATTGTCTGCGGATTTGTTGAATCAAATACACATACAAATGTGACCTGCAGTTTGATTGAATTCATCACTACTATACCTCTATCTGCGTCCATCCGCTGCAATTAGGATCCACTCGCCAGCATTTACAGGTTTTTGGCCCAGATTACAATAGAGGTACGTGGTTGGCAGAATATTTTTGGTGTAATTGGATTTCGACGCCGCGTGACACACACGCTATATAACCTCAATCACAATGGCGCCTGGAAATGGTGATTCGGGCGCATCCAGTGCTTCATCCACGACGAGCTATATTATCGGTGGCGGAGTAAGCATTGAGAAATTGGAGGGCGTGTCAAACTATAACAGTTGGAAATTTGGAATTAAAAATTCACTAATTCTAGAAGGTCTCTGGGATTGTGTCTTAGGTACAGAGAAAGACACTATTAAAGATGCCAAGGCTCTTGCTAGGATATCGCTAAGCCTTAGGCCTACTCTTTATCAAATCCTATATGGAATTAATTCAGCGAAAGCAGCTTGGGATAAACTTCAGTCTGTTTTTGAAGATAAGGGTCTGTTCAGACGGGTTGGTCTGCTTCGTCAACTCCATAGAGTAGACTACAACCAGTATGATAATATGACCAGATATATTGAAACAGTTTTTACCCTCGTACAGCAACTTGCGGACATTGGAAAGGTCATTGAAGATGAAGAAATTGCAGAAATATTATTGTCCGGTCTCCCTCAGGAATTCGACACACTTGTATCGGCCTTGGAGACGGCATCGATGACCAATGCACTATCTTCAGAGCTAGTTCGTGCTCGCTTGATTCAAGAGGAGTACAGAAAGGCAAACACTGAGAACCAGGGAAGTAGCTCATCAAATAATGCACTTATTGCTCGAAGTTTTAATAAGAAGAAAGTGATAATTTGCAAATATTGTAAAAAGGCTGGACATGGGAAGTCACGGTGCTGGAAATTAAAGCGACAGAAGAAGGAAAATGGTAATGATGAACAAACCGTATTCGCTTCATCGTTTTTGGCAGCTACGCAGAGTACAGACTTCATCGTGGACAGTGGTTCATCGTCACACATGTGTAATAATAATAATCTTCTGACTAGTTTAAGAGCTAATAAAATTAGGATTACCTGTGCTGATAGAGCAACTAAACTAGAGAGCTCTGGTGTTGGAGATATGCATGTAAGCATTGAAGGTTGTAATAAAATTTTTACCAATGTTTTGTTTGTTCCGCAGTTGTCTGAAAATTTGCTTTCTGTGAGTAAGTTATGTGAAAGTGGCATGGTTGTGGTTTTTAATGCGGATGGGTGTTTTATATATGACAGCTGTAGTATACAAGGCAAGTCCCTTATGTCTGCTGATTTATGTAAGGGTGTTTATAGAATTAGAGGTACTTTTGCAAAAGAGCAATCGATGGCTGTCCTACATCAAGTGCAGGAAGCACAGATTGCAAAGTTAGCCGGGTCTAATAATAATATGGATGCTGATTTATGGCATAGAAGGTTAGGGCATCTTTGTCTTAAAGGTATGTGTACACTTAGGGAGTGTGCAGCACGTAGCGTTTCATTTCAGGTTGACAAGCAAGACTTTACAAGTAAGTGTGTTGCCTGCCTGGAGGGAAAGCCTGTGGCCAGGGCTTATCCAAAAGGATCTACGAGACGTGCAAGCCGGCCCTTGGAACTCATACATAGTGACGTGTGCGGCCCTATGAAAGACTCTAGCTGGGGAGATGCAAGGTACTTATTAACCCTTACTGATGATTTTTCTCGTAAAAGTTTTGGATATTTATTAAAGAAAAAGTCTGAAGTGTTAGACTGTTTTATCAATTTCAAAAGTTACGTAGAAAAGCAGACTGGATTGTCTATTAAATGCCTGCGTTCTGACAATGGTGGTGAATACTGTAGTGGCAGATTTAAGAGTTTCCTTGAGAAAGAGGGAATCGCTCACCAGTTGACAGTACCGTATTGTGCTCAGCAGAATGGCGTTGCAGAACGCCTGAATAGAACATTATTAGAGAAGGCTAGATGCATGTTATTGCCGGCAGGTCTCTGTAACCGTTTTTGGGGTGAGGCTGTGATGACGGTCATTTATTTGAAAAATAGAAGCCCCACTGCAGCGTTAGCAGGACAGGTGCCTGAGGAGGTCTGGTCCCGACACACTGTTTGTCTTGGACACCTTCGTGTTTTTGGTTGCATTGCCTATTCTTTAATTCCTGAGGCTACTCGTACTAGTAAATTGAACGCTAAGGCCAAGCTGTGTATTTTTGTCGGTTATTCAGAGTTGACAAAAGGTTACCGACTTATAGACCCATCTAATCCAAGGAAGGTTATTTTGCCAAGGAATGTTCATTTTATTGAAGATAAATTTTATAAAGATTTTAAATGCCTTGACATAAATGATGAATTAAATTCAAATATTAATAATAATTTTATAATTTTTAATGAATATAATAATGAATTGAATTGTGAATTGAATAATAGTACCTGTGATAGAAATAATATTTTAAATTCTAGTCAATCCTGTCAGGATCCTAGTCCATTAAATGTAGGTACAAATAAATCATATGATTTTTCGTATGAATTTACAGATGCTGAGTCTGGCGATGACTGCTGCATTAACAGCGAGGTAGAACAGACCTCTGCTGATGCTGAGTCTTCTGCTGAGGAACTGGAGACGCAGCCGGTGACTTGCAGGGACACAGTAGTTGGAGGGGAAGGTGCGACTCGTACAGATGAGTCTGTGACCGTCAGCGGCCGCCCCATGCGCAGTACACGTGGTAAACCGCCGATAAGATATGGCGATTATGAAATAGGTATGTATGCCAGCTCTATATTTGAAGAGCCACAAACATATGAAGAGGCAATGGCATCATCAAATTCCTCTGAGTGGCAAGAAGCTATGAAGGTAGAGTATGAGTCACTCATGGATAATAAGGTTTGGAAGCTAGTGGATCGACCTGCTGATGCTAATGTTGTCAAGTATAAGTGGATATATAAATTAAAGCATGACACATCAGGGAATTTCGATAAGTATAAAGCTCGCTTAGTTGCTCGCGGCTTTAGCCAGAGGGAAGGTATAGACTACTCTGATACTTTTTCACCTGTAGTTCGTCATTCGACGATGCGTATTTTATTTTCATTGGCACATCAATTAGATATGTCTATGGAACATATTGACGTGACTACTGCATTTTTGAATGGCGATCTTAATGAGAGGATTTATATAGAACAACCGCAAGGTTTTGTTTGTCATGAAAGAAAGGTGTGTATGCTACTTAAAAGTATTTATGGACTTAAACAAGCTAGTCGCATGTGGAATCTGAAAGTGAATAGTTTGTTATTGAAAAATGGATTTGTCCAGAGCAAGTGTGAGCCCTGTGTGTATGTCAAAAAGAGTGACAGGGATCTCACTATCATAGCTCTCTACGTTGACAGTTTTATATATTTTTTCAACTTGTGGTACACAGGATTTATTTACTTTGTTAAGTACAAATTTCTGTGTTAAGCATCTTGGTTCATTGACAAGTTGTTTAGGTGTACGTGTGATTAGAGATAAAAATGTTTTGACTTTAGACCAGTCTGAATATATTAGAAGGTTACTTAAGCGTTTTAATATGTTGGGATGTAAACATGTATCTACACCTATGATTGTCAATAGTAAACTTGTAAAATCAAATAGTGAACCTTTAGATGACAATGTTTATCAGTTTAGGCAACTTATAGGCTGTTTAATGTATTTATCAGTATGTACAAGGCCTGATATAGCTTACAGCTGCAGTCAGCTTAGCCAATATTTAACTTCTTTTGATAAAAGTCATTGGATAGCTGCTAAACGAGTACTGCGATATTTAGCAGGTACTATCGACTTAAAACTTTGTTTTTATAAAAATAATTGTTTTAATATGACTGCTTATGCAGATGCTGACTGGGCAAATGATTTAAGTGATAGGAAATCATATACAGGCTTTGTTGTCAAACTAGGTAACAATGCAGTTAGCTGGGAAGCCAGAAAACAGCGTTGTGTGGCTTTGTCCAGCACTGAGGCGGAATATTTGGCCATTGGTGATGTCGCAAAAGAGTTGTGCTTTGTTAGGAATTTCTTGTTGGAAATTGTAGATAAACGCATAGATATTATTATCTTTAATGATAATCAGAGCGCTCACAAATTGTTGTTGGCAAAAGAATACTCACACAAGCGCACTAAGCATATAGACATACGTTACCATTTTGTTAAAGATCTTGTATCAAAATACAATATTATGGTTCAATATTTACCGACTGATAAAATGACAGCTGATGTTCTTACGAAACCTTTGTGTAAGACTAAACTTTTGTATTTCATAGAAGATCTGAATTTGAAATGTGTATAATGAATAACTGATAGACTTTAATATTTTTTTTTGTAGAGCAGCTATAATTATTAATCTGGATTTGATTGATAAGAATGAGGGGAAGTGTTAAAATTTATTATTTCTGAACGCATTCTTATCAATACATAGACTTGACTAGTAGATGTCATTGTATGTCAAACTGACACTACTTCCACTTTAATTCCTTCCTTGTGAGCATTGGCACAACGACATGTCTTAATCTTAATTCTTTATATTAACTTTATAATTCATAACTTACCACTTAAATAATGTAAATGAGTAATTCCTGACCTGTTATATTAATAATCAATGTTATAGTGTAATTATGTGACGTGCATTGTCTGCGGATTTGTTGAATCAAATACACATACAAATGTGACCTGCAGTTTGATTGAATTCATCACTACTATACCTCTATCTGCGTCCATCCGCTGCAATTAGGATCCACTCGCCAGCATTTACAGAATCTGGAGTTCATGGTGTAGTCTAACTAAAGGTCTTTACAATATGAATTCACAATCTAAATTCTCACGAGTGCAGCACCCTGGCAGCATCAAAATTGAGGAGTTGGAGGCCTCGATTTCAACGATGTAGTGAACTTAGTGATGTTGATACCTATTACTTACAATATCAATACACAATCGATATTTTCTATATCTTCATAGTTAATAGCAAAACATTCTCTTTCGAATCAAAAAAAAAATGCGAATCGGTCTAAATCTTGAAGAAATCGATGTACCGATATGAGAACTTCCTTTTTGAAGTCAGTTAAAAGTATCTAAATTTATTTTAGAATAAATTAGGTAAATACAAAAATGTTAAATAAATTAAATGGGGGCGCAGGCGGATTTTTGCCTTTTCGAGATTTTCGTCCAGTATGGTTAAGACGGCTCTGGCTGCACCTGTGCTAATTTAATATTTAACGGAGGCCGAAGTGGCTCCTCATTATCGTAGGCACTATCGTGGGCATGTTCTTCGTCTTGATCTGTTTGCTTATTTGTGTGAAATTACTTTAAACACTTTATAAATAACTAGGTAAATAGTAGCACTATATTATAGCGAACGATGGGTTTGGCGCGGCGGTGTGACTGGAAGACCATGCTCCACCAAGCTCTCGAGAACAACTGGCCTAACTGTCTCAATACTATCTGGCGACTGTTACATGACTATCACTGTCTGACGGTTTTTTTTTTTCGGATGGAGTATGCTGTTGGCCCTAATGGCCGCTACAGCGTCACCGGACAGTTGTCTGGCGGGCACCAGCCCTACTTATAAACGAATCGTCAGCCTCCGCCACGCCAACTCCACCCAGGTTTGAATGTCAATGGAGTGAATGGGATCTCTACGCAAAACTAATGTAGGTGGCAGCACAGGCGCAATGACCAAAACATTACTAAAACTTTCTTTACGTCCTATTTAAAGTCTGTCGTTTTTTCTGTTTTTTGCACGGTTGGTGTACAATTTTTTCATTGAACTCATCGGTAGAATTAAAAAAAAAGTGATTTTTTAATTTTTAATTAATTATAGCCTGGCCAGGATTTTTTCAGGCAACCCATTTTTTTTATACTTAATTAAAATTATTTTCATCCATTAAACAGATGGGTGAAGGTCGACTTTACTTCGGATCTTAGCTAGGGTGGCGCAACTTCGAAGATGATTTTTTTTTGTATGAAACGCGCGCTAATTTTAATGGCGGCTCTATTTACTCTAAAAGTGTTTTTCTCTGTCGCACCTACCGAGTTCGCCTCAGTTATTTATACTTGAGAGTTGACAGAAAATTAGGTTTCTTATATTGGTGCTGTTCGCTAGCGCACATTCATTTCTTTTACTGTATCATAGTCAATAGTCTGTAGCGTAGAGTGAGTATCACTCTTTGTCTACGGTCTGTAGTCTGGAGGCTTACTATGACCTTCTTTAAAACCGTGCAATTTCCTGTCAGTCCAAAAGCAGGCCTGCTTCTGAATCGCTGAAAATCGTATTACGACATCATAAAAGGTGAACGGCAAGTGAACGACAATTGAACTGCTAAGCTTGTCTGTGGTCTGCTGTAATGTGAATATCTTTTTTACTTTGTAACGTTCAATAACTTAGTCCGGGAGGAATCGGCGCATGCGTACCGAAAACTATTCCACCTCAATTTTTTTATGCGATCCTCTTCAAATGGCCCTCCTAATTATATAAATGCATGTTGCCAGGGCGACACCTGGTGCCATATTGTTTAAACCGAAATTGTTTAAACAATTGCAAGGAATTGTTATTTTTCAACCGGACAATTTTTTTTTATATTCTTTATTGAAATACCAATAAAAAAGGTTGACTTTTCACGATAAAATTAATATTTTTAAAGATATGAATTTTTAAAGGTTCGAAAAATCCCAAATTTGGGTACTTTCGACCTATGAAAAATATATTTAAAATAACATAATGTTTTAGTAATATTTTTTTTAATTCTCTATACAATAGTTTATAATATTGTTAATAGAGATTTAAAAAAATTTCATTGTTTATATCTTTTTTTTAATTGTTAATTTCGCGCGCTCACAAGTATGCGTCGCTTATAGTCTAGATTTCCTTACTTGAGTATTCGGGTAAACAAACACCTCTTGATATAAATAATATCACTTATTTACACACCAACCACATATTTTGAACTATGTTTAACTGTCTAGATCTGTTCATTAAACACATTAGTTACGATTTACATTTGAATGTTTAGAAAAAACATTCAAATGAATTGAATAATAGTTATTTATGCAACTGTTGTATAATAAGGGGTATTAAAAAACGAATGTGGGTTTATCACACGAGGCGTAGCCGAGTGTGATAATTGTATCACACTCATGTGAATCATATGTGTGTCATAGTATCACATGAGTGTGATACTATTGATAAACCCACATTCGTGTTTTAATACCCCTTATTATACCCAACAGTTGCATAAATAACTATTATTCAATTCATTTGAATGTTTTATCTGAACATTCAAAAGTAAATCGTAACGAATGTGTTTAATGAACAGATCTAGACAGTTAAACATAGTTCAAAATGTGTGGTTGGTGTGTAAATAAGTGATATTATTTATATCAAGAGGTGTTTGTTTACCCGAATACTCAAGTAAGGAAATCTAGACTATAAGCGACGCATACTTGTGAGCGCGCGAAATTAACAATTAAAAAATCGGCCAAGTGCGAGTCGGGCCTCGCTCTTTTAGGGTTCCGTTAAAAAAAAATTAAATAAAAATATTTCCATGTACCCATGGTAATATTTTAATTTAATTTTTTTAATTTAATTAAATTTTTATTATTTGTTGTTATAGCGGCAATAGAAATACATAATATGTGAAAATTTCATCTGTCTATGTATTACGGTTTACGAGATACAGCCCGCTGACAGACGGACGGACGGACAGCGTAGGCTTAGTAATAGGGTCCCGTTGGTACCCTTTGGGTACGGAACCCTAAAAAAAGATATAAACAATGAAATTTTTTTAAATCTCTATTAACAATATTATTAACTATTGTATAGAGAATAAAAAAAAAATATTACTAAAACATTATGTTTTTTTAAATATGTTTTTCATAGGTCGAAAGTACCCAAATTTGGGATTTTTCGAACCTTTAAAAATTCATATCTTTAAAAACATTAACTTTATCGTGAAAAGTCATAGGACCTTTTTTATTGGTATTTCAATAAAGAATATAAAAAAAATTGTCCGGTTGAAAAATAACAATTCCTTGCAATTGTTTAAACAATTTCAGTTTAAACAATATGGCACCAGGTGGCGCCCTGGCAACATGCATTTATATAATTAGGAGGGCCATTTGAAGAGGATCGCATAAAAAAATTGAGGTGGAATAGTTTTCGGTACGCATGCGCCGATTCCTCCCGGACTAACTTATCTCTATCGATATCATTGCATGTTCATATTACCGGTTTTTTAAAATAACGTAAACTCGTTTTTTTTTTATATGATTATGTATTACAAATTATCAAAATACATTATCTTAGATCATTAAAACTCATGTTTTGCGATCGTAACAACTTTTAACCTTGAAGATTTAACTGTTTTCGGACGTAAGTAGATGTATTTTTTATAGTTTTACCGCACTCGTTTAAAATCAACTTTGTTGGCCGATCCCACTTGGAAGTTGCAGTTAGACTTGAAACTAGGTACCTACTTTATTTTTTACTTGATATCACGAAGTTAATAGCCAACGCGATACCTAACAACTTCATATAGTTGTGTTTTTTTTAAATATTTGTTTCCGGGGAGGATTTCATTTCAGTTAGTCTTGCATTTTTTTTGAATTATGTCGTAAGTTTCTCTTCTCATTTAAAAATATACTTTTACTTAGTAAGAAGTTTAATTGGAACGTCGTTAATGAAATGTGGTAAGTAATTAATTTTTAGTGCAACACAAACAAGTCATCCTGTAAGCATGACTCAGCTTCATCACCAATGGGAGTTCCTGGATAACATAGGGAAATTGCAGTCGGATATAATAAATGCACCCAAGCTCAGGACCATAGTAGGCGAATGTGGGAAAGGGCTGCAGAAATTTAAATTCTACTGGCGATGGAGCAACTAAGTCTTCATCTGAATGGTCGAAGGTAAGCACTGCAGTATGTATCATAGATTTTCACTTCAGTTAGTAACTTGAGCTTCCTACATCAGACTTATCCTTACCTACCTAAGAAAAATTAGATGAGACAATGATTTAATTCTATAAAATACTAGCTGACCCGGCGAACTTCGTACCGCCAACTTATCTATATAAATAAAACAAATAAACTATCCTAATCATAAAAACTATCCTATCTTTCAAGTTGGACCAAATTACAGATAGTTACGAAGTTTGATCTAAATCGGTTCAGTAGTTTAGGAGTCCATCGCGGACAAACAACGTGACCCGTAATTTATATATATTAAGATTTAGAATGGAATGACAAACATAAATTGCATTCAATATTTATTCATTTAACAACTATGCACAATAATATAAATACATAATTCACATTCACTTCTAAGTAATTGCTAAACAAACCTATAAAAGTCAATAGTAATAGAACATTATAACAATATTAAAATTATTTATTTCTATTATATTTTTCGAGCAGCAACCCGTTAAAACATGAAAGCTAAATCTACAACTATGTTGACCATGAATTTTTAAATTCTTGTATTGTGTGATGGGTCGAGTACGTACGATGCCGATGCCGGTTACGATGGTTTCTTACTCCTTACTTTTGTACTATTTATTATTATTATTACAATTTTCATTATTTTAATTTTTCATTTCAAACCAATAGAACCTAAGGGCCCTGCCAAGTGGACACCTGAATATTTCTGTACAACCCTGACCTAACCTAAGATTTTGGTAAATATACCGAACGTGCGGCAACGGAATAAGGTGCGAAAGGAGAAGTGGGGCTGTATTTATTACTTTGGGTGCCTTTGACCAGCTATTATGATTAATATCCAGAGAAAGTGATGAATTTATCACATTATCTACACATGACCAGTCATTATAATATCTAGCAATGTACTCATTATATGACTGGACAAATCGATACCGTGTACTATTTGTATTATTTATTTCGTAATCCATCCCTAATCCCTAAGAAATTTTCCATTGCTAATGAAAAACTTCAATAAGTAACTGTGTTTATAATAAACTAATTAGTAGGAAGATTGCAAGGTTGAATTTGTCTCGCATATTGAAAATCTTATTGTCACCCTGTTAGAAAGGGACACACGGCCTCTGTACTACCTATCACGGTCGGCTCGCTTTTCAGCTGCGAGTACTCGGTCCTGTTTGTTAATTAGGTCCATGGTGAGCTCATAGTAAGCTCACAGAGAAACAACTTCAATTCATTTTAGGTAGGAAATACATGGAAGTGCCCTACCTACAAAAATGGGGTGCATACCTACAGAAAAATATCTCATAAAATGGCCGCCATTAGGGAGTGTGCTTCGAAACTATCGACATCGATAAGGAGTGAAGTGATAATCAAGCATTTATGTATATGTAGTATTTATAGGTAATAATAATTACGTAACGTACGTTTGTACTCTATCAGGTACCTATTATTCGCGTGGATTTAGGTTTATTAAAGATCTTGGAATATCCAAACAGTTTCGCTGCCGTTTTGTGAAATTGAACGAGATCACCACATATAAAAAAGTACTCTGTTAGATGCAAAACTGATTTTTCAGACCACTTTAACTCATTTATAAATTATAATATGTTTCAGTCGTTTGCTAATTAAAAACCACTATTTCTTTTCATGAAAAGAGCAACTTGCTGAGTTACTTGCTGGCTCATAGTAGTAGAATTTCTTTCTATACGCGGTGGTAGAGTCGAAACATGACGTGCCTAGCATATGCGACAGCTATCTGCATGCGTAGGGCATGCAGCATGCCCTACATATGAATAAACAAATATAGAATATTACCGAACAGCTTCGTAGGTTAGTTACTGTACAGTTATAATTAAGTCACCCTAAGGGTGGTAGTCTACTAAAGTTTTAAAAACGTTCACCGCTTTTAAAAAGCAAGAGCAACTAGCAAAATATGTTTTCAAATAATAAATGAAATAAAACTCAGCTAGTGTATGATTGATAGGTATGTAATTGATGAAAATAGTGTAAGTACACATATTTTATTAATATTACGATTTTTAACTATCGAAATGGGACACTTTTTATGAAGCGAATCAAACTTATTTTTATTCGTTTCTGAATAAAATTAAGTTAGATAGAAAACTCCTTTGCAACACTGGATCGTTTATTTTAGTACCATGTTATGGTAAACCGAATCTTAGGTCTAAATATGTTTAAATCACACTTTTAATGGGCATCAATTACCAAATCATTAGTGTTGTGCTCAGGATCATTCCAAAAGTATTTTCTGTGTCGTATTTAATGTGAACCTCAATACACTAGTGGTTCGCCCCGAACTGAGACCTCGCGGTAACGGTTTCCCATAATTGACGATCAAAATTGACATTATTATTATGCCCGTTTTCACCAACCATACCTAAATCATCCCATTTGTAGAAGTCTCTTTACGTAGGTAGCCCCTAAATACAATCCTAACATCCCAATGTCATTTTCACCTTTAGTTGTACCGTAGAGGTTCGTAATAACAAAGTTGACAGAAAGTCAACTAACTTAACATAGGTAGCCCGTAAAGGTTAGGGAACTGTTATAGTGAAATCCTCAAGGCCTCAATCAAACTTAAGTATAGTTTTTTGGAACATTCAAATTAAATTACTTGTACACAGCGTCAACTATCGACACGATCAGAAAACATGTAAAAACAAACTGCAACGTGAAGTTTTATTGATGTTTGCTAAATGACTAAATAATAATTTTAATTGAATAATATGTTACATATAGCTGCATTTGCTATATGAGATGAGAGCGCCATCTATTGACATCATTGTGAAGTTCTGTTGTTGCTGCTCATTAAAAGTTAAATAATTTAGTTTCCTTATTACATTTATCTAATTTTAGTATTTGTTGTTCAAGTACATGATATTACGCTAAAATTGTAAAACTTTCAAGCCCCAGCTTTCAATGGTTATTCCGTTGTGAGGTCAAATATAATCTCCACTTTGAAAGCCCCCCATTTCGTCAATTTTAGGAAAAAAATTAAAAAAAAATTACTTTTGTACTCTGTTCCAAATTATCTTTAAAATTAGGTACTGTTACCCTATGAAACGCAAAATTTTTTTTTTTCTTCGCATTCGCTTCTATGAGAGCCCCCCTGAAATAAAGATTTTTATAACTTTTTAAGCCATTTTCGGCTGGAGGCCATCGGTTTACATATTATATCTAAAATTGAAGTAATTACGTTCAGTAATTCAGAAGTTATAAGGCTCTGACAGACGGACGGACGGATGGACGGACGGACGGACGGACGGACGGACGGACAAGTGCAAATTCACTCAAGTAGACTCAAAGACCTTCGCTTCGCTCGGTCGATAAAGGTTATAAAGTTTAAGTATACGTAGTATACATAGTTTCAGGTTTCGTTTTACCATTTAAAATTGGCCATATAAAATACCATCATCAATTTCCTTAATATAACTTAATTTAAAATTTTAATTTATTTTTCCATTAATTTAAAATTTCACCTATAATAATATCGACAAGTCGATACTCCATTGACACAAATAAACAATGGACATCCCTAAGGCTCATGTTTACATTACATTACATAATGTGTTGTATAATATAACACTCATAAAATGGTGGATGGCACCCGGCTTGACATTTTTTTTAGTAATTTTTTTTAGTAATTACTTTATATACTTCATCTCCATCTATTTCCTACCTAAACCTAGGCTAGGTACCATGTATTGAGTTGAGAGTCCTTTCATAGAGAAGGTTGTAATGTTATCGTCCTTTGTTTCCGGTCCGTGCCGACTGTGGTGCCGACAGCCGACTAGAGTTTATAGTCAGTGAATAGTGATCTGTGGTCCGTGCTGAGGCCTGAGCGTGGCGTTATCATGGGCGATAGGATCATAGACCACGAAATAGATAGGATCAGGATGCCATTTTGTTTTACAAATCTGTGATTTTACCACAATTTTACATTTAGCAACGGTTTTGACTTTGGTTAAGCTGAACTTGTAAACCATTGCAAAGTGAAAACTACGCACACTTTAAGTAATTACATTACATTGTTGTTGAAGTTTGAACTTTGTCAAGACTCGAGGCGAAACCAACAAAATAACCAAGATGGAGATGAAGATGCGGTGTTGCGCACCTTTCTGCAGAAATGCTGCAGACAATGTACCGGTGTCACGGGAGGGGAGGCAGATCAGTTTTCATGGGTAAGTAGGTATATTCGAGTTGACTGCAATGTTGGACTGCGGATCGCGATTGGCGGGGTCCTAGGTTTGATTCCCGGGTTGGGTCTAAAAATTTGTTGGGTCTTTCTGTCAAGAAATCCTCAGCGTGGAGTAGCCGCCGTGCCTCGGAGAGCACGTAAAGCCGTCGTGGCGCATTTCTGTCCCATAGGACTATGAGAGGGAACTGACAGTAAGACATACTTAATGCTATTAATTTCCAGCTTCCCGAGTGACGCGCGTCTCCGTGCGGCGTGGCTCAGCGCCCTGGGCAGGCAGGGCGCGCCCCTCCCAGACCCTGCTGTGGTCTGCTCGCAGCATTTCCTGGACGACGACATTCATGAAACAGAAAGTGGCTCGAGGCTAATTGATGCTGGAGCTATTCCTTCAACAGTGCTGGTAAAGATTTTTCCATGTAATGTATTTTTAGTAGTTGTGTGTAGTTTTAGTTACTGACATAGCTCAGAGAAGCTGAAGTGAAAATGCTGCTCATGAAGCTCATAGTTTGAAGAACTTGATGGTTGTATGGATTCCAAGATTCTGGAGTGGTGTACCCCACACCGGAAAGTGCAGTGTGATTCATATTTTCTGACAGAGGCTTTGACAGTGGATAGCTACCTACCAAGTGATTTAGCCCTGGGCACGGTGGTGGGTAGAAACCAATTAGGGAGTGGGTTTGATTAAAACTGCCACACCTCCTTCAGAGATCTTAGTCAAGGGCCGTCATGTCATGAATACAAACGCATGTGTATCCACAGGTGTGCATGATATGCCTGGACACAGACAGCAGGATGTTTCTCATGACCAAACACAAATTGGAAAAAGCCTATGAATATTTAACGGGATATGCTGTAAGTTGTTTCAATTTTATTTAATTTTTAATAATCTATATATATAAAAGAAAGTGGTGTTAGTTACACTATTTATAACTCAAGAACGGATGAACCGATTTGGCTGAAAATTGGTGGAGAGGAAGCTTAGAACCAGGAGACGGACATAGGGTACTTTTTATCCCGTTCGACCGCGTTTTCCGTCAAGTCACTATAAAACGTGGTATAACAAAAACGCATCTGACATGGAATAACAAAACACAAATGACAGTGGAATAACAAAACGTAAATGACAGCTAAACGTAATTTTGTCTTTGGTTAAGTATGGTAAAAAATTTGCCAATTATAAAAAGTGTTTTAATAAAAGCATTACTGATATTATAAATGCGAAAGTGTGTTTGTTTGTTAGTTTTTCCTTCAATCAATTCGCAACAGAACAGCGGATTGATGCGATTTTTTGCATGGGTATAGTAATAGATGTATTAGTGGTTCCTCAGACCGGGAGAGCTACTTTTTATCTCGGATACTGAAAGATTCCGCGGGATTTTTAAAAACTAAATCCATGCGTACAAAGTCGCGGGCATCAGCTAGTATTAAATAATGGAACCGACGTAGCTCAACAAGTCCTGAAGCTGAAGTAGAAATAGGGGGCACATTATTTGAAGAACTGAGGGTGGGGGTCCTGAGCTGCTGAAGTGCGACTTTGCAATGGGAAGCGCAGTGTTGGCGCTGGATATAGGCCGCGCAAGACCAAGTCCTGCCGATGTCTATTAGATGATAAAGAAGAAAAAAATTGTAACAGGCAAATTGCTTGAGCTGTTCAGTTCTCGAGTGATAATTTTTCATACATGTGTTATTTATAATTATGAAAGATATTTTGTCACCATTTAAAAACTAGAAAAACTAAAAGAACTTAATCATTGACCACCAGCTTGGGAACAGCCCCACTTATGTCATTTGTTGTTTCAGCCGTGCAACCAAGGGAACCTAAAGCAAACACTTTGCGTACATTGTGCTCAGAGACTGATGAACTTTAGTCGATTCAGAGACCAGAGTTTGCGAGCGCTAGCTTTGATAATGAACTTAGTTGAGAAACATGAATTGGTGAGTTAAGACCTACTTGTTGCTCTTATGATTAGTGAAGACTCTACCACCAACTAAACAAACAGATTTTCCTATTGTGAGTCTGGGTTAAACCTAACCCAGCGTGTCTGCCAGTGGGCCTAACTTGTGACAACCCTGTTATCAACCGTCACAAGTGTAGTAAGTTCAGCATATTAATATTCTTTGGGTTGTTTCTGATGCTTCTGGTGAAAGCTATGGGTTTGGTTTACTCAAAAACTGTAAGGGCTTAAGTTCCAACACCTATTCTAATATCAGATGCACCTTCAATATTTTCAAGAACTTACTTTACACACTGTATATTTGATTATTCAATCTTCCTGCTTCATCAACCGATAGACCCAACAACTATCAGTATAGTCCATACTTTATCAAAAATCATTTCTCAACAGATAACAAGGCTGCATATAGAAATGATAAATCGCACAAAACACCGACTAAAGAGTCCCATGGTGGTGACAAACCTTGGGGCTGACTTCTGTGACTTACACATACAAGAAGATACATCAGAAGACAAACAGACAGAATCGGAGACAACCATAGACATACGTGTAGTGAAAACTGAAGAAAGTGATGACTCTATGGTGATTAGAGAAGACATGGATGTTATAAATGATGATGCTCGTCTCAAAGCTCTCCAAAGGAAACCAGAAAATGTAGATGAGGTACTTAAAATACAGGATCTGTTAAAGTTTGAAAGTAACGACTTTGAATGTTCGATTTGCTCAGAGGAATTTGACCAATTAATTAACTCTTTAATTAATCAATAAATAACAAAAGATCTATTATAATTATATCACTGTTAAAAAAGTAATTCATTTGACAATATCTATCTATTCTTTGTCACTTAGACATTCATTTACAATATTTATTCAGAAAGTGGTAAGTGCATACTGGCATAGTATACACATAGTGGCAAGTGTAGAAACGGTGAAACAATGAAACGAATGCGCCACGCTAGCCAAAATTTTGATTTGTAAGTCCAGGCACAGAATATAATAGTGCTTGGTACAGGTACGTTGAAGTCAGGCTAGCGTTGCAGTTTCATAGTTCTATTGTTGCCCACCCACTTTCAACATACGTGTACAAACTGAAATTATTTTAAACCTTTCAGTGGCGTTTGAAGTTGGTTTTTTTAAAATAATTTTTATATATTATTCTTTTAAGCATTCTCTGACCTCGAGCGATTTTTTTCTATTCATTGATCAAAACGAATCCAAACACTTCATAGCTGCTATTATTCTTTCAAGAGTGTACTAGTGTGCTGCATATCCAGGCTGCAGTTTTAGCTCCATCAGAGCCATTCCATGGATATCATTTAAGACTACTTATCAAAATGAATGAAACGAGCCCAAACTAAATATGGTTACGTAGTTTCATTACAGAGTGCTCATAACCACCGTTCAGCGTCATCAGACCCTGGATATTGTCTAGGACCAGAGTACTTCTTAAGACGAATGAAACAAGCCCGAACTCCGTTTGACATTGTTTTACTACAGAATTCCCATAGCCATCTTCCGCCTCCATCATCAGATCAGCTCCATGTTACAATAATATTGCATTGTAATCCGATTTACATGTACATGCACATTTTCAGCTCAATCTGAAACCAGGAACGGTTCTAATACATCCTGCAAGACTTGACCTAAACATACATTGCAAGATAAATAAAAGCTTGTAAAAATAAGATGATGAATAGAAATTTAGCTTATGATGTATGTACTAGGCATGGTTAAAAGTCTACACATACTCTGATCGCGAGCGGTTTCCTCTCATTCATTGAGGAGTTCCGTCCTCTATCTCTGAAGATATTCATCAAATCTTCACCAAATTTAAATGGGACCTACCTGCAGATACACTCTTTCAAATAAAAAAAATTTATTGAAATCGGTTAAGATTTGAGGGAGATATGGGGTGTAACATCGACAAAAAAAAACTTTTTTTAAAAAAATACGCGTCGAATTGAGAACCTCCTTCTTTGTATTTTTTGAAGTCAGTTATAAATGGTCTAGGATCCTAACCTAATCTAACCTGTGGGCACAATCTAGAAATAAACAAACTTAACTCAATCTAGAAAGCCTCCCAGCCAGAAATTAAGAATTTCTGGCTTGGAGGCTTTGGTAGTGGCTAGTTACCACCCTACCATCAGAGATGTGCCGCCAAGCAGTTTAGTGTTCTGGCACGATGGTGGGTAGAAACCAATTAGAAGTGTGGGTTTAAGGAAAACTGCCACACCTCCTTCTGAGATCTCAGTCAAGGGCCGTCATGTCATGAATACAAACATATTTGTGTATCCACAGGTGTGCATGATGTGCCTGGACACTGACAGCAGGATGTTTCTCATGACTAAATACAAACTGGAAGAAGCCTATAAATTTTTAACAGGATATGCTGTAAGTTGCTTTCATTTTATTTAATTTGTAATTATAATTTTGAATTCAACAAAACAAAACCCGATATAAAAATTACCAACGTAGCTCAGCGAGTCACGAAACTGAAGTGGGGGCACATAGTTTGATGAACTGAGGGTGTTCAGGGTCCTGTAATGTCGAAATGCGACCCCACAACGGGAAGCGCAGTATTGGCGCTGCATATAGGCGGCGTAAGACAGGTCTGTGGAAGTCCATGTAAGGGACCCTTGTTCAGCAGTGGATGTCTATTAGTTAATAAAGAGAAGAAAAATTTATCAGCTATATCAGTTGAGCAGTTCTCGAGTGATGATTTTTTTCTTACATGTGGCAGAATGATTTACTTGGAAGATATTTTATGACCATTCAAGTTACTTTAGTAAACTAGAACAAAAAAATAACTTAATCATTTACCACCAGCTTGGGAACAGTCCCATTTATGTCATTTATTGTTTCAGCCGTGCAACCAAGGGAACCTAAAGCAAACACTTTGCGTACAATGTGCTCAGAGACTGATGAACTTTAGTCGATTCAGAGACCAGAGTTTGAGAGCCCGAGTGTTGATGATGGACTTAGTTGAGAAACATCAATTGGTGATCCTTTTATCTTTTCTTACCTAAATCATCCCCTTTGTAGAAGTCTCTTTACATAGGTAGCCCCTAAATACAATCCTAACATCCCAATGTCATTTTCACCTTTAGTTGTCCTGTAGAGGTACGTAATAACAAAGTTGACAGAAAGTGTCAACTAACTTAACATAGGTAGCCCGTAAAGTTTAGGGAATCAATCAAACTTACGTTTAGTTTTTGGAACATTCAAATTAAATTATTTGTACACAGTGTCATCTATCGACACGATCAGAAAACATGTAAAAACAAACTGCAACGTGAAGTTTTATTGATGTTTGATATATTATGACTATTATATGTATTAGTACTTGTCATACAAAATAATAATAATTTACATATAGCTGCATTTGCTATATGAGATGAGAGCGCCATCTATTGACATCATTGTGAAGTTCTGTTAAAAATACTGCTGCTCATTAAAAGTTAAATAATTTAGTTTCTTTATTACATTTATCTAATTATACGCTTTTTATTTTTAATATTTGTTGTTCAAGTACATGATATTACGCTAATAATTATAAAACTTTCAAGCCCGGCCTTTTAATGGTTAATCCGTTCTGAGGTCAAATATAATCTCCACTTTGAAAGCCCCCCATTTCGTCAATTTTAGGGAAAAAAATACTTTTGTACTCTGTTCCAAATTATCTTTAAAATGATATACTGCAACCCTATGAAACGCAAAAAAAAAAATATTTTACTTTGCATTCGCTTCTATGAGAGCCCCCCCTGAAATAAAGATTTTTATAACTTTTTAAGCCATTTTCGGCTGGAGGCCATCGGTTTACATATTATATCTAAAATTAAAGTAATTACGTTAAGTAATTCAGAAGTTATAAGGCTCTGACAGACGGACGGACAGACGGACAAGTGCAAATTCACTCAAGTAGACACAGAGACCTTCGCTTCGCTCGGTCAAAAATAAAAATAGTAAAAAGCAATGTGGCATCGCTAGTTCCTAATGAACTCCATTGCAATATGGGGTCTTGGAAAGTAGATCAACAACTGTAACGTGTTGCTAGTAGATGTCGCTAACAGTTGCTTAAACTGAAAAAGTAGATACATATCACTAATTTCGATGCTGACGTGTAGTTTTACAGTGGCTGTAGTGTAAAAGGCTAACACTCTCGGGCGCGATTCCCAAGAGATGTAGGTTCGAATCCAGCTGGCCTCGGAATTTTTGATATTTGTTTATAAATTTATTCTGTCAGGGCTTCAGTTCCAAGTTTCAGATGCATGTATGCAGTATTTTTAAGAACATACAACCGATAGACCCATAGTATGAAAACAACAGTCAATCAGTATATTCAATTTTTTCTCAAAAACTATTTTTCAACAGATAACAAGGAGGCATATAAAAATGCTAAATCGCACAAAACACAGGCTAGAGAGTCCCATGGTGGTGAAAACACTAGGAGCTGACTTCTGTGACTTACACATACAAGAAGACACTTCAGATGACAAACAGACAGAATCAAAGACAACCATAGACACAGGTGCAGTGAAAACTGAAGACCCCATGGCGATTGGAGCAGACACATATGTGATAATTATAGATGATAATGCTGTCAGTATCAAGAATGAGATAAATGAAGATGACAATAATGCTGACAGTGCCAATAATGACTTAAATGAAGACAACGGTAATGCTCAAAATGCCATTAATAATTGTGTTGCTTTGCACGAAGCAAATGTTTCTAACGATAGCAAAATGTTGGATGCAAAGCTAATAGATGAAGCTCTCCAAAGGACACCAGCATATGTGGAAGATGAGGTGGCAAAAATACAGAATTTGGTAAATTTTGAAAGTGCTGACTTTAAATGGTCATTTTGCTCCGAGGAATTTGTCCAAAAACTTGCGTACATGGAACATATGAGCATGCCTGCCCAGGTGAGTTAGTTTCATCAGTTAAACACTTTCATCCACTTGTTGGAGAAATCACCCTCGACACAGATTATAGTTATAGAAGTATAATAAATTGCTAATGTCATAGATTAGAACAAAGCTTGTGTAAATCTGGTTATTATATTATGACATTCTGATGTAAAGTCATCTAACAGAGTTCAACACAACTAACCTTAACATGCATACTTAAAAGTCTTTGCTCATGTGGAAGGTTTCTGAGCTCCCTAGGCAGATTATTGGCACGTCTTTGAACTCTTTCTAACAGATCTATATCCTTAACAAAATATGGACTCCAGACTTGATATGCATACTCCAGTAAGGGTCTGACATAGGTCTTGTATATTTTTAGGAAGGTGTTTTTGGTGATGTTGAAAAATGCTTCTCTGATTAGGTACAGGATAGGGTTAGCCTTTTAGACACAATGTGCGCTTCCCATTTGAGGTCGCTGCTAATGATGCTTAATGAAAGTAACCATTCCTTTGTCCAATGTTCAATTGCATTTAAATTTTGTTGTATGTTATTCTGTTGATGTATAGGATTCCCAAAGAACTTAGTGTCATCCGCGAATAAGGAGAACGGCTTATAACGTTTTGCAAGTCGGTTAAAAATAGTGTGAATTATATCGGCCCCAGTACAGAGCCTTGCGGCACACCACCGTGTACAGGGCCTTGCGGCACACCACTGTGTACAGACCCTTGCGGCACAACACCGTGTACAGAGCCTTGCGGCACATCGCTGTGTACAGAGCCTTGCGGCACATCACCGTGTACAGAGCCTTGCGGCACATCACCGTGTACAGAGCCTTGCGGCACACCACCGTGTACAGAGCCTTGCGGCACACCACCGTGTACAGAGCCTTGCGGCACAACACCGTGTACAGAGCCTTGCGGCACAACACCGTGTACAGAGCCTTGCGGCACACCACCGTGTACAGAGCCTTGCGGCACAACACCGTGTACAGAGCCTTGCGGCACAACACCGTGTACAGAGCCTTGCGGCACAACACCGTGTACAGAGCCTTGCGGCACACCACCGTGTACAGAGCCTTGCGGCACAACACCGTGTACAGAGCCTTGCGGCACAACACCGTGTACAGAGCCTTGCGGCACAACACCGTGTACAGAGCCTTGCGGCACAACACCGTGTACAGAGCCTTGCGGCACACCACCGTGTACAGAGCCTTGCGGCACAACACCGTGTACAGAGCCTTGCGGCACACCACCGTGTACAGAGCCTTGCGGCACAACACCGTGTACAGAGTCTTGCGGCACAACACCGTGTACAGAGCCTTGCGGCACACCACCGTGTACAGAGCCTTGCGGCACACCACCGTGTACAGAGCCTTGCGGCACAACACCGTGTACAGAGCCTTGCGGCACACCACCGTGTACAGAGCCTTGCGGCACACCACCGTGTACAGAGCCCTGCGGCACAACACCGTGTACAGAGCCTTGCGGCACACCACCGTGTACAGAGCCTTGCGGCACAACACCGTGTACAGAGCCTTGCGGCACACCACCGTGTACAGAGCCTTGCGGCACAACACCGTGTACAGAGCCTTGCGGCACACCACCGTGTACAGAGCCTTGCGGCACAACACCGTGTACAGAGCCTTGCGGCACACCACCGTGTACAGAGCCTTGCGGCACACCACCGTGTACAGAGCCCTGCGGCACAACACCGTGTACAGAGCCTTGCGGCACACCACCGTGTACAGAGCCTTGCGGCACAACACCGTGTACAGAGCCTTGCGGCACACCACCGTGTACAGAGCCTTGCGGCACACCACCGTGTACAGAGCCTTGCGGCACACCACCGTGTACAGAGCCTTGCGGCACAACACCGTGTACAGAGCCTTGCGGCACACCACCGTGTACAGAGCCTTGCGGCACAACACCGTGTACAGAGCCTTGCGGCACACCACCGTGTACAGAGCCTTGCGGCACACCACCGTGTACAGAGCCTTGCAGCACAACACCGTGTACAGAGCCTTGCGGCACAACACCGTGTACAGAGCGTTGCGGCACACCACCGTGTACAGAGCCTTGCGGCACAACACCGTGTACAGAGCCTTGCGGCACAACACCGTGTACAGAGCCTTGCGGCACAACACCGTGTACAGAGCCTTGCGGCACACCACTGTATACAGAGCCTTGCGGCACAACACCGTGTACAGAGCCTTGCGGCACACCACCGTGTACAGAGCCTTGCGGCACAACACCGTGTACAGAGCCTTGCGGCACAACACCGTGTACAGAGCCTTGCGGCACAACACCGTGTACAGAGCGTTGCGGCACACCACCGTGTACAGAGCCTTGCGGCACAACACCGTGTACAGAGCCTTGCGGCACAACACCGTGTACAGAGCCTTGCGGCACACCACTGTATACAGAACCTTGCGGCACAACACCGTGTACAGAGCCTTGCGGCACACCACCGTGTACAGAGCCTTGCGGCACACCACCGTGTACAGAGCCTTGCGGCACACCACCGTGTACAGAGCCTTGCGGCACAACACCGTGTACAGAGCCTTGCGGCACACCACCGTGTACAGAGCCTTGCGGCACAACACCGTGTACAGAGCCTTGCGGCACACCACCGTGTACAGAGCCTTGCGGCACACCACCGTGTACAGAGCCTTGCGGCACAACACCGTGTACAGAGCCTTGCGGCACAACACCGTGTACAGAGCGTTGCGGCACACCACCGTGTACAGAGCCTTGCGGCACAACACCGTGTACAGAGCCTTGCGGCACACCACCGTGTACAGAGCCTTGCGGCACAACACCGTGTACAGAGCCTTGCGGCACAACAATTATGTTTTCATTGGTTATAAATTCTCTTAGGCTATCGGCTATGATTTTTTCCATGGTTTTACATAGTATACTTGATAAGCTAATAGGTCTGTAGTTTTCAACATTTAGCTTGTTTCCTTTCTTGAAAATAGGTGTAACTACTGCTTCCTTCCAGTCTGTTGGGAGCTTAGCTTTCCAGTTAAAAAGGAAAGATTCATTAATAAAGTCTATTCTATTCTATTCTCTCTTTCCAAGCTAGCCCGCTGTCTTCTTAGACTGCATTGTCACTTACCATCGGGTGATATAGCAGTAAAGAGCTGTCTTGTCGTGAATATCGAATCGGAGCAACCCCAACAGCATTTTGACTCATCCAGCATCTCAATGCGTTCAGTGGCGGAGCTCTCAAAGGACAGAAATGATACGAGTCTGTTTTGTGCTCGTCAGAACGGGTCGGCTGCTGGTGCGAGCGGGACGACTGCAGCGTGCGAGCGTCGCGCCGCCGTCGGCGCCGGCCGCTCGCTTCCCTCACTCGCGGAGACCAAGTCAGTATACCTGTGTATACCACTATATATAGTAATTATATTAGCATACATGTAGATAGATAACATTGCACCAAAATTATTTTCATCAAACATGGATCGTGATGCAACATGTCGCGGCTATGTCGTGACTTGGTTTTTCATGTAATTTAAAAGACTAAGGGACATTTTCACCACCTGATAAGTTTCGGATAGCTTATTCGCATATTTTGTCTTTGTCAGTTGACGTAAAGTAAGAAAGTGACAAAATTTACGGTTAGGCTATCCGCCACTTATCAGAAGGTGGTAATACAGGCCCTAAACATAGTTAATAAAACAAGTAAATAATACAAGTACAAAATAAGTAAATAAATAAAACAAGTGTTTGTTTTGTAAATCGCTGATATAATTTTACAAAATATTGAAATGAAATACGGTCGGCACACCTCGGACAGATTCCGTCCGCGCCTCAGTTGCGTTTCGCGGTCCCGGTGACGTCACGCGGCCATTTTGTCGTGACGGCTAGATTGCTATGGATATGGGTCGTGGATTATTTTATCTGATTTTTGGAACGTAAGTTCCTTATCGCGCGGTACGGAAGGGGGCTAGACGGAAAAAATTAAAGAACCGACACTCGACATATTTTTGAAACTTTTTTGTTGAATGGGAATTTTGCATTGTGTTCGGTATTTTCGCGATACAACATTGGGTCTCCGTAGCCTAGTGGCTCCGGCAGTCGCCTAACAGTTCAAAGTCGTTTCCAAAGGTTCCACATGTAGAAATTGTTTAAAATAAAATTGAAAATGGAAAATTCGGTCTGTCGAGCTGGGATTCGAACCCTCGACTTTGAACTGTTAGGCGACTGCCGGAGCCACTAGGCTACGGAGACTGTACAGCATTGGCTGTACCGCGAAATACCGAACACAATGTAATCGAAAGGAACTACGTTCCATCCGGGTGTCCCTTGACACCTCTCAAGTTTTTTGTTTTGGTTTTGTTTTTAGGGTTCCGTTCCGAAATGGTAAAAATGGAACCCTTATGGTGCTACTCCGTCCGTCCCTCCATCCGTCCGTCTGTCACAGTCGTTAGTCAGTAGTTTTTGATTAATCGTGCAAAATGTCGAAATTTATCGGACGCGGACGAAGTCGGGCGCATCATCCAGTATGCAGTAATGATAGTGAGGACATCTCAAAATAATGGTTTTACGGGCATTATCATACACTTTAATAAATTTTGTACTTTTAATGCTTTTGCATTGCTTTTAGAGCGCAACGAGCACGCGCCCGTGGTGGAGTGCGGGGACGTGGCGGGGTGCGGGGACGGGGCGGGGTGCGGGGACGGGGCGGGGTGCGGGGACGGGGCGGGGTGCGGACACGGGGCGGGCGAGGTGGTGGGGGAGACGGGGCCGCTGCTGCACGAGGGGTGCGCTCGCGGGGCGGGCGAGGCGCAGCGGCGCCGGCAGCAGGGGGTGCGGCGGGGGCAGGGGGGAGTGCGGAGCGCGGGGGGCGTCGCGTCGCTGCGAGGCGACCCCGCACACCCGACCCGTGAGCATACGATGTTGTTTTGATTTGCTTTTAATTATTTTTTAAAAATATTCTGATTATAATGTTTAGTAATTATGGCTTCTGATTTTAGACTCGAACTACACGACATGGGAACGTTTCCGCAATCGCCCCAGATTGAGGTCCCATTAACGAAGAAAAGACGGCGTAATTGGCCCGCGTAAGTAGTTTTCCTTGAGGTATATTATTCTGAGATAATATGGGCGTTTTACTAACAATATTTCCCCCTCTAGGCGTTCAGATGCTGCTGATGCTGGCCCATCAAGCTCCACCCCGGCCGCAGGAATGTAAGTTGCTGCCTTTTTCTATTTATCCCTTATAAGAATGAAAGGCTTACTTCTACTTCTTCTTCTTCTTTATCAACCGATAGACGTCCACTGCTGGACAAAGGTCTCTTGCATGGACTTCCACAGGCTTCGGTCTTGCGCCGCCTGAATCCAGCGGCTCCCTGCGACTCGTTTGATGTCGTCGGTCCACCTGGTGGGGGGTCTGCCTACACTGCGCTTCCCGGTGCGGGGTCGCCACTCCAGCACCTTGGGACCCCAACGACCATCAGTTCTTCGAACGATGTGCCCCGCCCATTTCCACTTCAGTATCGCGACTCGCTTAGCTATGTCGGTGACTGGTTCTCCTTGGGATCTCCTTATTTCTGATTCGATCCCGCAGGGACACTCCGAGCATAGCTCTCTCCATCGCCCGCTGAGCGGTCCTGAGCCTAGGCACTTATGAGGCCCTTAGTTAGCGACCATGTATCGGATCCGTAAGTCATCACTGGCAACACGCACTGTTCGAAGACTTGAGTCTTCAGGCACTGAGGAATTTTGGACGAGAAGACATCTCGGAGCTTCCCGAACGCTGCCCAGCCGAGTTGGATTCGGCGGCTGATCTCTTTCTCGAAATTGGACCTACCTAACGTCAGACGTCAGCCTATACGAGATTAGAATGGCTCTCAAACAGCTCAAGGACAACAAGGCGCCAGGTGATGACGGAATCACTGCGGAACTCCTGAAAGCGGGTGGAAAACCGGTACTTAAGATCTTTCAGCGATTGTTCAATTCCGTCATCCACGAGGGCACAACGCCGGAAGCATGGCACAGGAGCGTGGTGGTTCTGTTCTTCAAAAAGGGTGATAATACCTTGTTGAAGAATTATAGACCCATCTCGTTGTTGAGTCATGTTTATAAGTTGTTCTCGAGAGTCATTACGAATCGTCTCGCTCGTAGGTTCGACGACTTCCAGCATCCCGAACAAGCCGGATTCCGAAAAGGCTTTGGTACCATAGATCACATTCATACGCTGCGGCAGGTTGTACAAAAGACGGAAGAGTATAACCAGCCACTTTGCTTAGCGTTTGTGGACTATGAGAAAGCCTTCGATTCGGTGGAAACTTGGGCTGTGTTGAGGTCGCTGCAGAGATGCCGGATTGACTACCGGTATATCCAAGTGTTGAAGTGCTTGTATGAAAACGCCACAATGTCAGTACGTATAGGTACAGGACCAGACTACGAGGCCAATCCACTTGCAGAGTGGAGTGCGACAGGGAGACGTTATCTCCCCGAAGCTCTTTACCGCTGCGTTGGAGGACGTCTTTAAGCTTCTGGATTGGAACGGGCTTGGCATCAACATAAACGGCGAGTACATCACTCACCTGCGATTTGCCGATGACATAGTAGTCATGGCAGAGACTCTGAGAGACCTCAATACAATGCTCAACGATCTCAGCAGGGTTTCTCAACAGGTGGGCCTAAAAATGAACATGAGCAAGACGAAAATCATGTCCAATGCTCATGCACCGCTCCACCCAGTAATTGTTGAGAACTCTGCATTCGAAATTGTCGACGAGTATATTTACCTGGGACACACAGTCCAGCTAGGTAGAAAGGCTTACATTTCCCAGCAATTATTTTTTTATTTATTTATTGAAAAGGTACACAAAGCAGGTGGCAACCAAAATATAAACGAAATACAATAAAATCAGATTTGGGTTCCAAGTAACAGTCCTTACTATGTATACACAGTAGTTATAAAATGTATGCATTGAATCTACAGTTTACACAGTTAGTAAAGTTAACATAAATATTTATGTTATACCTACAGAAATCTATAGAAATTCACACAGTTTGAACAGTTAAAAATTTTTGAATATAAATAATGTCTGTCTAAAACTAAATACAAGGTGAGATGACGTATACATAAAAGTGATTTGAACCAGATATCAAAAATACTAGTTGTTCGCCCCAAACTGAGACCGCGCGGTAACGGTTTCCCATAATTACTTATTCATTCAATAGATACATGACTATCAAAATTGACATTATTATTATGCCCGTTTTCATAACCATACCTAAATCATCCCCATACTACCATAAGTAGAAATCTCTTTACGTAAATACGTACGTTGTTACTCTAAATACAATCCTAACATGCCAATGTCATTTTACCTTTAGTTGTCCCACACATACTACGAGTTCGTTTGAAGTTGAGCCCTGCACCATAGAGTAAAGTAATCGACGTAGTCGTAATTCCTAGTTCCATGCCGACAGTACGGACACAGTATAGGATATGCAGTAGTTTGACACCTTTGATCTAGTGGTACTACGCGTTACAAATTTCCCCTAGCTCTCTCGCGCTTCCCCGCACCGCACCTCGAGTCAGACCCACTTAGTAAACCGCTCGCGAAGCACCGCTTATTAAAAATAAAGGAGTTGTCCAAAATTGGTTTTTTAAATTTGAATTTAATTAACAAGGATGATTTTAATGTAGTTGGATATAGATCCCAAAAGGCTTCTATCAAAATAATTTACAGATTTTTTAAAGCCTCCGATATTAAAAATTTTTTTTTTTGTTTTGACTCATTTTTTTGCTTGTGATTTGTCGTAATTCCTTGTTCCATGTGATTTATACACCGGTAAAAACTGAAAATATTATTCTATGTAAGTTGTCAATGTCAGATGATTGTCAGGAACAAATAATTTCATTTTCGAATAGGCAGTTCAAAAGTACGGGTTAATGGACACTCAAAATAAAAAACCACCCTCCATAATAAACTGGGACATGTCTTTTCAAATTCAAATTATTTATTTGCACAGATTGAGTAGTACAATGGTGTTACATCATAATAAAAGTCCTTACAATCTGCCGGATAGGCATGCAAAAATAATATTTAATAATAATTCTTATTCTAAGTTTATGTATTAAAAATTCATTCAATTTAATAAAATGAACTTTGGATATTAGGAGTTTTGGTAGGTTTGGTTGAAAAAAACTAAGAATGTTGTATATCGTAAAGCATTAGAATAATAAACACTTTTTTATATATTTTTTTTTATTATTTATACCAATTCGAATTCAATATTCATAGTTAAGACAGGTCAGCTAGTACTTAATAAATAAAACAATTTCCCTTCAACTGCGGCGGCCATTTTGCCGCGGTCGGTTAACTGCGGTGCCCCCTCGAGCGCGACCGCGGGAATCTGGCGCGCGCTATTGAAAAATTAATTTCTCCAAACTTTTGTATGAAACCTATCTTAAAAAGAAATATGTGTGGAATCGTGATGAATTGGGCTTTAATTTGTTGTATAGTTGTCCATACATATTACTGAAATACATAGCAAGATCTCATGGTAAAGTAAGGAGAGCTTAAATTTTGTAAATTTTTGATTTTTAAAAAATTAATTAAAACACCAATAAAATTAAAATGTCTTTTATTTGCATCTTTATTTAATACTTTATCATATACAATTACAAAAACAATCCCCTTGATACATTTTTTTTACACAACAAGCTTTTACAAAACTTGTCTGGTATGACAGCCTCAAGTGCTGGAAAAAAAAATAGGGTCATGTTTACGCTTACTTTCTTAAAATACTGTGGGTCGAGTGGCTTAGAATAATATTTATCTTAAAGTTTGGTTCATATACTCATTACAAACAAAGGCTCAGGTGCGAGAAATTGATATTATATTTTTTATAGATTTTACAGCAAACCACTTGAAATAGTTGCTGTGAGAAGTACTCTCAGTGTTTGTGTTCTAGACTGAATTCTATTGCTCTTTTTCCTAATCTATATTTTTATTCAACAACTAGATGAAGTTTACAAATGGAATTAATCATAAAAAAGGCCTGTCGCTTTACAAAAACAATATGAAAATCGAAAATTATAACAGATAAATTTACTACCAAAAGTAGGTAATTCCACTAGTACGTAGCCTAGGCAACGTAAGCCGTACTATGGATAAGCCATGACTACTTCTGATTCTGAATGGACTATCATATTTGAAATGTTTCGTTCAATTTAACTTTGTTCTACGAACATAAAATTTGTTGGAAAACACTTTGAATTGTAAAACATGAAATTTTTTTTATGTAAAAAAAATTTTTTCTTTTAATTTCAATCATGCTTAGGAAAGTAATGATGAAGTCTATATTGAAGCTGCTTGTTTAGAAAAATTGTTACATCACAAAAATAAAGTACACAATGCAAATAAAAACACAAAAAAAGTGCAAAACACATTAAACATTTACAAAAAAACACAAAAAAAGTGCAAAACACATTAAACATTTACAAAAAAACACAAAAAAAGTGCAAAACACATTCCACATTTACAAAAAAACACAAAAAAAGTGCAAAACACATTCAACATTTACAAAAAAACACAAGAAAAGTGCAAAACACATTTTAAAAAAGTAAAAAAGAACACACATAATACATTAAAAAAAAAAAAGGCGAAACCGAGTAGGACCATTTGCAAAATTAAAAAAAAAAACAAAAAATAAGTGCAAACCTTATGCAAAATTAAAAAAACATACAAAACATTTTAAAAAATAAAAAAAAGTGCACTTTTTGCAAAACTAAACAAAAAAAAAAAAAAAAAAATATAAAAAATTCCCGGAAATGCTAAAAGCCGCCGTGATAATGTTCTACGCACGTCACGCTATGGATGGATGAGGAAAAAATCGGTTCAGTAGTCTCTCGTAGAAACCCTAGAATGGTCAGTCAGTCGGTCGGTCAAAACGAACAAGGTGTGGTACAAAAGTAATAGAGTAAACATACATAAATTAATAAATAAAAAGTAATAAACATACACACAACATAAATACATACACGTAAACATATTAAACCCTATGAAATTGGACGAAGCAAGGCGTCATGCAGAGAAACTTGTTGCACCCAACACAATATGTCAGCACTTTCTTTTTGCAGACATTGCACAAGCCTCTGTGTCGCCGACATCTGCCTGAAAGTATAGGATGCATTTTCAGGTGATGCATCTCCACAGACTGAAGGTTTGTGTTCGGGACGACTTGCTTCGTGGCGTGTTTATTGAGAATAGCTGTAATAAGCTTTTCTCGGAAGGTGAAATGATCCAAAGTGCAAGAGGACTGCTTACAAATAATAAATGCATTCAATACAGATATATTAAGAAGCCTACGGAAGAGTTTTTTGTACCAAACCTTTGTTCGCTTCCTTTCCACCGGGTACATGGCGAGCATCTGGTCCTTCTTGTCCACGCCACCCATCATGATATTGTAATCCACTATCAGGGTGGGTTTCGTGGTACCGTCCTTTACAGTCACGCTGTTGCCATGGTATGTAGACAGAGCCGCCACTCGGTTCTTATCTTTCCATACCACGACATCAACATCACCAGAGGTAAGACCAGTGATCTGACCCGGACGCATTCTCTCCTTTGTCAGCTGGCACAGATCCTCGGGCACGAACTGGCGATTGGTTCGCAGGGTGCCCACGGAGTCGAATCCTAGTGTTTTTAGTTTTCGTGCCAGAGCAGGAGAGTTATAGAAATTGTCCATCCATACCGTGTGGCCTTTGTTCTGCAGACCATCGACAAGCCTGAGAACAATAGCCGGCGTAGAGGCCTCCAACGGATCCACTGAAGGCGGCTGCTGGGACTTATGAGAGTGAATCTCAAACCGCCACAAATAGCCGGTTCGAGATTCACAAATCTCATAAGTTTTAATCCCATTGGAGGCGGCTTTATTGGGAATAAGCTGGCTAAAAGATAGCCAACCTTTCCACTGCAGCAGGGACTCGTCCAGCGCGATATTCTGCCGCAGTTTATACATCTCCGGGAATTTTTTATTTAAATGATCCACTATCGGTTTCACCTTGAAAATTTTCGCCTCGGCAGACGTCGCAATATTTTGGTCAAGTAGTCTCTCATTGCGGTTAAAGTGTAGGCATCTGTTCAACAACTGAAACCGCCTGAGAGACATAAATGACCGAAAATATGGCGTGTAAAATATGTTCTGGTCATTAGACCAGTAGGCTTCTAGGCGCGGTTTAAAGAGGCACCCCATCGCAAGAATCATGGCGAGATACGTGTACAACTCGTCAGTTGTCGTATCTCGCCATTCCAAAAGGCGACTCTTGGGAGGGAGTTCATCTTTAGACTGCAGAAGCTCTACTAGTGACCGAACATATTAATTCGTCTCCAAGACTATGTGCTCCATAATAGTCTGATCCCATATGGCAATAAATACACTATATGGGTCGGCACATGGAGTTGTGGGCCCAACATTACTGTCGTCAAACGTTTCTCTCCTCAACCTAGGGTTAAGTGGAGGATTTGGAAACGCTCGCCAATCAAAAGTATAAAAATTTGGGCCCTCTTCAGGCCCAATTGCCTGCTCCTCTTGAGCAGCTGCTGCTGCTTCGGCGGCGGGGGGCGGTTGAGGCTGAGCGACTTGGGCGGGCTGAGTAGCATCGCCACCAAGTTCGTTCTCGTCCGAGGTCTCGAGGAAAATCCGCTCGGACCGCGGAACGAAAAGCGGTGGCGCGTACCCGTCCTCGTCGTCCTCGTCGCTATCAGCCTCAGACTCGCTGCCTAATGGAAAAATGATAAAATTAAATAGATATCATTTTCATGTGAATGTAACTTCATCTCCTGCTACTGCTGCTGCTACTCAAAATCAACAGATTCTTACCCATCATCATGTACCTGATGATGTCTTCATCCCCTTTTAGGGGGCGGCGATACTTCCTACGTTTAACCGCAGAGCCGCCGTAAGTCACAGGATCGCTTTCATCACTGTCGTCATGCCTGCAGAAAAAGAAAAGAAGTTTTGTAACTCTCTCATTTCTTGTAAGCTTCTGACAGGAAGAAGGTGGAAAAACTACAAAAGAAAGTAACTCACTCTGAAAGCGATAGGCGCACGTCTGCTACCGCATCAGCGGCAGCAGCACCATCAGCACGCCTAGGAACATGCGATGGTCCAGCGACCTCTGCTGCAGCTGCTGCAGCAGCAGCAGCGCCCACAGCAGCACCATCAGCACGCCTAGGAACAAAAAACTTTGTTAGGGGCAGTGTCTTCATTATTGTAAAGCATAAAATAGAAAAAGACTTTTTTCTGCGTACCAGCTGGCGTGCGATGGTCCAGCGCCCTCTGCTGCAGCTGCTGCAGCAGCAGCAGCGCCCACAGCAGCACCATCAGCACGCCTAGGAACAAAAAACTTTGTTAGGGGCAGTGTCTTCATTATTGTAAAGCATAAAATAGAAAAAGACTTTTTTCTGCGTACCAGCTGGCGTGCGATGGTCCAGCGCCCTCTGCTGCAGCTGCTGCAGCAGCAGCAGCGCCCACAGCAGCACCATCAGCACGCCTAGGAACAAAAAACTTTGTTAGGGGCAGTGTCTTCATTATTGTAAAGCATAAAATAGAAAAAGACTTTTTTCTGCGTACCAGCTGGCGTGTGATGGTCCAGCGCCCTCTGCTGCAGCTGCTGCAGCAGCAGCAGCACCCACAGCAGCACCATCAGCACGCCTAGGAACAAAAAAAATTGTTAATAAAACACCCATTTTCATATTATCTCAAATAAAACTACTAACGGGGGCCAAAGACGCCGCTTCTTCTGACACAAGGGCTCCTCCAGGGCGGGAAAATGCGGCCGGTCTTCAATTGAGTATAGCAGGATTCTAAAATCAAAAGCAATAATTACAAACAAATAAATATTTAAAAGCAAATCAAAAAAAGGACACAATGTGCTTACGGGTCAAGTGCAGTGGGCCGCCTCTTGCCCAAGCCCACGCCACGGTCCGCAGTTACCCCACCCCACCCCGTTGCGGCATTGGCCCCTGCAGCTGCCGGTGCTGCTGCTACTGCTGGTCCTGCTGCGGGCGGCTGCTGCTGCTGCCCGCCACGTGCTCCTCGCGCGCCACGCGCGCCACGCGCTCCTCGCGCGCCTCGCGCGCCTCGCGCGCCTCGTGCGCCCCGTGCCCTGCCCCGTCGCGGAGCAACACCCCCCCTATTCCCCCCCCTCATGCGCCATCACCACCTCAAGCTCCCCCAGCACCACCTGCTCGTCCATCACCACAACTTCCTCCTCCACCACAACTTCCTCCTCCACCACCACTTGCTCCTCCATCACCACCTGCTCTTCCGCCGCCACCTCGAACCCCCACCCATCACCCCCACCACCCCCACCCCTACCACCACCACCACCACCACCACCTCCTCTTCCACCCCGTGTGCGCACCCTCCGCGTACGCGCCCCACGCACCACCTGCTCTTCCGCCGCCACCTCAAGCCCCCACCCATCACCCCCACCACCCCCACCCCTACCACCACCACTACCACCACCTCGTCCACCTCGTGTGCGCACCCTCCGCGCCCCACGGCATGCTGGTTGAGTTCTAAAAACAAGCACATACAAAAACATTAAAAAAAGAAATTAAAAAAAATATTATCAACAGCGTTTAACAATGCCGTAAACCATTATTTTTCAGAAAGGACATCACTAGCATTATTTCGTATTTTTAAAATCAGAAATCAGTAAAACAAAAAAAAAGTTATAAAATAAAAAAAAAACAGACAACATCGAGGAACAATATCTAACTTGTCTAGTCCTGCCTTATCCATATCACGCCTAAAGTCACAATAAAATTGGGGCATGACGTAATCGCTACCTAACATTCCGGACTGCGAAACCTGCCCCATGGGTCATCGAAATGCCTACTGTATTTATTTTCAATATTTTGTAAAATATTTAATTTTTACACAAAATTTAACTTAACTTTAACACTTTGAGGCAGATAAAAACGTTTCCACGACCGCTCACCAGCCGCTCGCCAACAAAGTGATGTCACCGCGCGGCGACCGGAATTATACAATTTTTTTTATTTGGGAGGATGTCCATGGTACTAGGCGAAAAAATTCCAAGGCAATCTGTATAAAGTGAAGTTACCGTTGCACGAGTTAGAAAGGGTACCATATAGGTTTATACGAAGCAATTCAATACGAAACCGAGCGTGTCGGAACAGGATAGCCAGAGGACCGCGGGGGTCCGAACCGCAGAGAAAATAAAATAGCCTTGGACCACCGAGGACTAAACCGCAGTGGAAAGGCGGTAATAATAGGCTCGTGCAACGGTAACTTCACTTTATACAGATTGCCTTGGAATTTTTTCGCCTAGTTCCATGGACATCCTCCCAAATTAAAAAAATTGTATAATTCCGGTCGCCGCGCGGTGACATCACTTTGTTGGCGAGCGGCTGGTGAGCGGTCGTGGAAACGTTTTTATCTGCCTCAAAGTGTTAAAGTTAAGTTAAATTTTGTGTAAAAATTAAATATTTTACAAAATATTGAAAATAAATACAGTAGGCATTTCGATGACCCATGGGGCAGGTTTCGCAGTCCGGAATGTTAGGTAGCGATTACGTCATGCCCCAATTTTATTGTGACTTTAGGCGTGATATGGATAAGGCAGGACTAGACAAGTTAGATATTGTTCCTCGATGTTGTCTGTTTTTTTTTTATTTTTTAACTTTTTTTTTTGTTTTACTGATTTCTGATTTTAAAAATACGAAATAATGCTAGTGATGTCCTTTCTGAAAAATAATGGTTTACGGCATTATTAAACGCTGTTGATAATATTTTTTTTTAATTTCTTTTTTTAATGTTTTTGTATGTGCTTGTTTTTAGAACTCAACCAGCATGCCGTGGGGCGCGGAGGGTGCGCACACGAGGTGGACGAGGTGGTGGTAGTGGTGGTGGTAGGGGTGGGGGTGGTGGGGGTGATGGGTGGGGGTTTGAGGTGGCGGCGGAAGAGCAGGTGGTGCGTGGGGCGCGTACGCGGAGGGTGCGCACACAGGGTGGAAGAGGAGGTGGTGGTGGTGGTGGTGGTGGTAGGGGTGGGGGTGGTGGGGGTGATGGGTGGGGGTTCGAGGTGGCGGCGGAAGAGCAGGTGGTGATGGAGGAGCAAGTGGTGGTGGAGGAGGAAGTTGTGGTGGAGGAGGAAGTTGTGGTGATGGACGAGCAGGTGGTGCTGGGGGAGCTTGAGGTGGTGATGGCGCATGAGGGGGGGGAATAGGGGGGGTGTTGCTCCGCGACGGGGCAGGGCACGGGGCGCACGAGGCGCGCGAGGAGCGCGTGGCGCGCGAGGAGCACGTGGCGGGCAGCAGCAGCAGCCGCCCGCAGCAGGACCAGCAGTAGCAGCAGCACCGGCAGCTGCAGGGGCCAATGCCGCAACGGGGTGGGGTGGGGTAACTGCGGACCGTGGCGTGGGCTTGGGCAAGAGGCGGCCCACTGCACTTGACCCGTAAGCACATTGTGTCCTTTTTTTGATTTGCTTTTAAATATTTATTTGTTTGTAATCATTGCTTTTGATTTTAGAATCCTGCTATACTCAATTGAAGACCGGCCGCATTTTCCCGCCCTGGAGGAGCCCTTGTGTCAGAAGAAGCGGCGTCTTTGGCCCCCGTTAGTAGTTTTATTTGAGATAATATGAAAATGGGTGTTTTATTAACAATTTTTTTTGTTCCTAGGCGTGCTGATGGTGCTGCTGTGGGTGCTGCTGCTGCTGCAGCAGCTGCAGCAGAGGGCGCTGGACCATCACACGCCAGCTGGTACGCAGAAAAAAGTCTTTTTCTATTTTATGCTTTACAATAATGAAGACACTGCCCCTAACAAAGTTTTTTGTTCCTAGGCGTGCTGATGGTGCTGCTGTGGGCGCTGCTGCTGCTGCAGCAGCTGCAGCAGAGGGCGCTGGACCATCGCACGCCAGCTGGTACGCAGAAAAAAGTCTTTTTCTATTTTATGCTTTACAATAATGAAGACACTGCCCCTAACAAAGTTTTTTGTTCCTAGGCGTGCTGATGGTGCTGCTGTGGGCGCTGCTGCTGCTGCAGCAGCTGCAGCAGAGGGCGCTGGACCATCGCACGCCAGCTGGTACGCAGAAAAAAGTCTTTTTCTATTTTATGCTTTACAATAATGAAGACACTGCCCCTAACAAAGTTTTTTGTTCCTAGGCGTGCTGATGGTGCTGCTGTGGGCGCTGCTGCTGCTGCAGCAGCTGCAGCAGAGGTCGCTGGACCATCGCATGTTCCTAGGCGTGCTGATGGTGCTGCTGCCGCTGATGCGGTAGCAGACGTGCGCCTATCGCTTTCAGAGTGAGTTACTTTCTTTTGTAGTTTTTCCACCTTCTTCCTGTCAGAAGCTTACAAGAAATGAGAGAGTTACAAAACTTCTTTTCTTTTTCTGCAGGCATGACGACAGTGATGAAAGCGATCCTGTGACTTACGGCGGCTCTGCGGTTAAACGTAGGAAGTATCGCCGCCCCCTAAAAGGGGATGAAGACATCATCAGGTACATGATGATGGGTAAGAATCTGTTGATTTTGAGTAGCAGCAGCAGTAGCAGGAGATGAAGTTACATTCACATGAAAATGATATCTATTTAATTTTATCATTTTTCCATTAGGCAGCGAGTCTGAGGCTGATAGCGACGAGGACGACGAGGACGGGTACGCGCCACCGCTTTTCGTTCCGCGGTCCGAGCGGATTTTCCTCGAGACCTCGGACGAGAACGAACTTGGTGGTGATGCTACTCAGCCCGCCCAAGTCGCTCAGCCTCAACCGCCCCCCGCCGCCGAAGCAGCAGCAGCTGCTCAAGAGGAGCAGGCAATTGGGCCTGAAGAGGGCCCAAATTTTTATACTTTTGATTGGCGAGCGTTTCCAAATCCTCCACTTAACCCTAGGTTGAGGAGAGAAACGTTTGACGACAGTAATGTTGGGCCCACAACTCCATGTGCCGACCCATATAGTGTATTTATTGCCATATGGGATCAGACTATTATGGAGCACATAGTCTTGGAGACGAATGAATATGTTCGGTCACTAGTAGAGCTTCTGCAGTCTAAAGATGAACTCCCTCCCAAGAGTCGCCTTTTGGAATGGCGAGATACGACAACTGACGAGTTGTACACGTATCTCGCCATGATTCTTGCGATGGGGTGCCTCTTTAAACCGCGCCTAGAAGCCTACTGGTCTAATGACCAGAACATATTTTACACGCCATATTTTCGGTCATTTATGTCTCTCAGGCGGTTTCAGTTGTTGAACAGATGCCTACACTTTAACCGCAATGAGAGACTACTTGACCAAAATATTGCGACGTCTGCCGAGGCGAAAATTTTCAAGGTGAAACCGATAGTGGATCATTTAAATAAAAAATTCCCGGAGATGTATAAACTGCGGCAGAATATCGCGCTGGACGAGTCCCTGCTGCAGTGGAAAGGTTGGCTATCTTTTAGCCAGCTTATTCCCAATAAAGCCGCCTCCAATGGGATTAAAACTTATGAGATTTGTGAATCTCGAACCGGCTATTTGTGGCGGTTTGAGATTCACTCTCATAAGTCCCAGCAGCCGCCTTCAGTGGATCCGTTGGAGGCCTCTACGCCGGCTATTGTTCTCAGGCTTGTCGATGGTCTGCAGAACAAAGGCCACACGGTATGGATGGACAATTTCTATAACTCTCCTGCTCTGGCACGAAAACTAAAAACACTAGGATTCGACTCCGTGGGCACCCTGCGAACCAATCGCCAGTTCGTGCCCGAGGATCTGTGCCAGCTGACAAAGGAGAGAATGCGTCCGGGTCAGATCACTGGTCTTACCTCTGGTGATGTTGATGTCGTGGTATGGAAAGATAAGAACCGAGTGGCGGCTCTGTCTACATACCATGGCAACAGCGTGACTGTAAAGGACGGTACCACGAAACCCACCCTGATAGTGGATTACAATATCATGATGGGTGGCGTGGACAAGAAGGACCAGATGCTCGCCATGTACCCGGTGGAAAGGAAGCGAACAAAGGTTTGGTACAAAAAACTCTTCCGTAGGCTTCTTAATATATCTGTATTGAATGCATTTATTATTTGTAAGCAGTCCTCTTGCACTTTGGATCATTTCACCTTCCGAGAAAAGCTTATTACAGCTATTCTCAATAAACACGCCACGAAGCAAGTCGTCCCGAACACAAACCTTCAGTCTGTGGAGATGCATCACCTGAAAATGCATCCTATACTTTCAGGCAGATGTCGGCGACACAGAGGCTTGTGCAATGTCTGCAAAAAGAAAGTGCTGACATATTGTGTTGGGTGCAACAAGTTTCTCTGCATGACGCCTTGCTTCGTCCAATTTCATAGGGTTTAATATGTTTACGTGTATGTATTTATGTTGTGTGTATGTTTATTACTTTTTATTTATTAATTTATGTATGTTTACTCTATTACTTTTGTACCACACCTTGTTCGTTTTGACCGACCGACTGACTGACCATTCTAGGGTTTCTACGAGAGACTACTGAACCGATTTTTTCCTCATCCATCCATAGCGTGACGTGCGTAGAACATTATCAGGGCGGCTTTTAGCATTTCCGGGAATTTTTTATATTTTTTTTTTTGTTTTTTTTTTTGTTTAGTTTTGCAAAAAGTGCACTTTTTTTTATTTTTTAAAATGTTTTGTATGTTTTTTTAATTTTGCATAAGGTTTGCACTTATTTTTTGTTTTTTTTTTTAATTTTGCAAATGGTCCTACTCGGTTTCGCCTTTTTTTTTTTTAATGTATTATGTGTGTTCTTTTTTACTTTTTTAAAATGTGTTTTGCACTTTTTTTGTGTTTTTTTGTAAATGTTGAATGTGTTTTGCACTTTTTTTGTGTTTTTTTGTAAATGTGGAATGTGTTTTGCACTTTTTTTGTGTTTTTTTGTAAATGTTTAATGTGTTTTGCACTTTTTTTGTGTTTTTTTGTAAATGTTTAATGTGTTTTGCACTTTTTTGTGTTTTTATTTGCATTGTGTACTTTATTTTTGTGATGTAACAATTTTTCTAAACAAGCAGCTTCAATATAGACTTCATCATTACTTTCCTAAGCATGATTGAAATTAAAAGAAAAAATTTTTTTTACATAAAAAAAATTTCATGTTTTACAATTCAAAGTGTTTTCCAACAAATTTTATGTTCGTAGAACAAAGTTAAATTGAACGAAACATTTCAAATATGATAGTCCATTCAGAATCAGAAGTAGTCATGGCTTATCCATAGTACGGCTTACGTTGCCTAGGCTACGTACTAGTGGAATTACCTACTTTTGGTAGTAAATTTATCTGTTATAATTTTCGATTTTCATATTGTTTTTGTAAAGCGACAGGCCTTTTTTATGATTAATTCCATTTGTAAACTTCATCTAGTTGTTGAATAAAAATATAGATTAGGAAAAAGAGCAATAGAATTCAGTCTAGAACACAAACACTGAGAGTACTTCTCACAGCAACTATTTCAAGTGGTTTGCTGTAAAATCTATAAAAAATATAATATCAATTTCTCGCACCTGAGCCTTTGTTTGTAATGAGTATATGAACCAAACTTTAAGATAAATATTATTCTAAGCCACTCGACCCACAGTATTTTAAGAAAGTAAGCGTAAACATGACCCTATTTTTTTTTCCAGCACTTGAGGCTGTCATACCAGACAAGTTTTGTAAAAGCTTGTTGTGTAAAAAAAATGTATCAAGGGGATTGTTTTTGTAATTGTATATGATAAAGTATTAAATAAAGATGCAAATAAAAGACATTTTAATTTTATTGGTGTTTTAATTAATTTTTTAAAAATCAAAAATTTACAAAATTTAAGCTCTCCTTACTTTACCATGAGATCTTGCTATGTATTTCAGTAATATGTATGGACAACTATACAACAAATTAAAGCCCAATTCATCACGATTCCACACATATTTCTTTTTAAGATAGGTTTCATACAAAAGTTTGGAGAAATTAATTTTTCAATAGCGCGCGCCAGATTCCCGCGGTCGCGCTCGAGGGGGCACCGCAGTTAACCGACCGCGGCAAAATGGCCGCCGCAGTTGAAGGAATAATAGTTTATCTATTGTTTTATTTATTAAGTACTAGCTGACCTGTCTTAACTATGAATATTGAATTCGAATTGGTATAAATAATAAAAAAAAATATATAAAAAAGTGTTTATTATTCTAATGCTTTACGATATACAACATTCTTAGTTTTTTTTAACCAAACCTACCAAAACTCCTAATATCCAAAGTTCAATTTATTAAATTGAATGAATTTTTAAAACATAAACTTAGAATAAGAATTATTATTAAATATTATTTTTGCATGCCTATCCGGCAGATTGTAAGGACTTTTATTATGATGTAACACCATTGTACTACTCAATCTGTGCAAATAAATAATTTGAATTTGAAAAGACATGTCCCAGTTTAGTATGGAGGGTGGTTTTTTATTCTGAGTGTCCATTAACCAGTACTTTTGAACTGCCTATTCGAAAATGAAATTATTTGTTCCTGACAATCATCTGACATTGACAACTTACATAGAATAATATTTTCAGTTTTTACCGGTGTATAAATCACATGGAACAAGGAATTACGACAAATCACAAGCAAAAAAATGAGTCAAAACAAAAAAATTTTTTTTAATATCGGAGGCTTTAAAAAATCTGTAAATTATTTTGATAGAAGCCTTTTGGGATCTATATCCAACTACATTAAAATCATCCTTGTTAATTAAATTCAAATTTAAAAAACCAATTTTGGACAACTCCTTTATTTTTAATAAGCGGTGCTTCGCGAGCGGTTTACTAAGTGGGTCTGACTCGAGGTGCGGTGCGGGGAAGCGCGAGAGAGCTAGGGGAAATTTGTAACGCGTAGTACCACTAGATCAAAGGTGTCAAACTACTGCATATCCTATACTGTGTCCGTACTGTCGGCATGGAACTAGGAATTACGACTACGTCGATTACTTTACTCTATGGTGCAGGGCTCAACTTCAAACGAACTCTTATTATGTGTGGGACAACTACACTAGCGGCACGCTATGATGGCCGGTTTGACACATTACAATAGTGATGTGGAATGTCAATTTATTCTCGAACAAAAAACAATTAAGTTTTGTTTTTGTACCTGATTAAATAGGTTTAATAAAACAAAAATGTATATGTTTATTTAATTTATTTGAACGAACTGAATATTTGAATGAAAATGAATATACATACTTTATATGCACACAAGAAACATATGAATACAAAAGATACCAAAAAAGGTGCCACAAAAGGCCATAATTAATCAGATTCGTCCATACTACTATTTTCACTGTCGTCACTGCTATCACGAGCAAGGGTCAACAGTAATGCAGTATCAATATTTGAAATCCAAAGCCAGGTCAAAACTATATCACAATCGCATTGCACTGACAGTTTATACTTTTCGAAGCAACGTCAATTCGAAACTGCTTTGTTTTGCATTGAGCATTGACGCGAGTTTGCCGGAGGTAGTAGTTGTGCTAGCCAGCGATCCTATGTGACGATCGTATTAGATTCCATTTTTAAAAATTTTCAATTTAGAAAACCAAATGCCGAGTTGTGGTATATATCATATAAAAATAAAAATTTTACCTTTTGTATGAAACAGCTGATATTTTTTTGCGATTTCAGAGGTTTGTCCACATAGTGAAAATTGTTCATATTCACAAGTACATTCACCCCTTAAATGGTGCAAACTGATTTTTCTACACTTGTATACATTTTAGAAATCAATTTAATAAATAAATTTTGAGTCCTAAACCTAAAACTACATTCGATAAAATTTATGAATCTCTGCACATCACTATCGTCAATAAAGTAATACAATTATTTCCTTCAAAGTCGTTATCAATTAATACGGAACTTCATGAGCGGACAAACGTCAAACCGGCCATCATAGCGTGCCGCTAGTTTAAAGGTAAAATGACATTGACATGTTAGGATTGTATTTAGAGTAACAACGTACGTATTTACGTAAAGAGATTTCTACTTATGGTAGTATGGGGATGATTTAGGTATGGTTATGAAAACGGGCATAATAATAATTTCAATTTTGATAGTCATGTATCTATTGAATGAATAAGTAATTATGGGAAACCGTTACCGCGCGGTCTCAGTTTGGGGCGAACAACTAGTATTTTTGATATCTGGTTCAAATCACTTTTATGTATACGTCATCTCACCTTGTATTTAGTTTTAGACAGACATTATTTATATTCAAAAATTTTTAACTGTTCAAACTGTGTGAATTTCTATAGATTTCTGTAGGTATAACATAAATATTTATGTTAACTTTACTACACTAGCGGCACGCTATGATGGCCGGTTTGACGTTTGTCCGCTCATGAAGTTCCGTATTAATTGATAACGACTTTGAAGGAAATAATTGTATTACTTTATTGACGATAGTGATGTGCAGAGATTCATAAATTTTATCGAATGTAGTTTTAGGTTTAGGACTCAAAATTTATTTATTAAATTGATTTCTAAAATGTATACAAGTGTAGAAAAATCAGTTTGCACCATTTAAGGGGTGAATGTACTTGTGAATATGAACAATTTTCACTATGTGGACAAACCTCTGAAATCGCAAAAAAATATCAGCTGTTTCATACAAAAGGTAAAATTTTTATTTTTATATGATATATACCACAACTCGGCATTTGGTTTTCTAAATTGAAAATTTTTAAAAATGGAATCTAATACGATCGTCACATAGGATCGCTGGCTAGCACAACTACTACCTCCGGCAAACTCGCGTCAATGCTCAATGCAAAACAAAGCAGTTTCGAATTGACGTTGCTTCGAAAAGTATAAACTGTCAGTGCAATGCGATTGTGATATAGTTTTGACCTGGCTTTGGATTTCAAATATTGATACTGCATTACTGTTGACCCTTGCTCGTTAATTTGGACTCTGTTCAAGCCCTTTGTTGTGGATTTCGTCGATATGACCGAACGTACGCAGAGAACTGTTCTAAATAGTCAGACACGTGAGTTCGTAATACGCCTTCGTAACTATTTCGATCGTGAAGCTCAAAATGGAGGGCCAATTTTACCTATAACGTCAGTGGTTGAACGCGTAGCTGATGCGCTTAATATTGGACAACGAACTGTTAGACGGATAACTAAAAAAAAATATGGCGAGACTGGCACAGAAGAAAATAAACTTCACACACCAAAAAAGAGAAAACGAGCAAAACCAGTCGTAGGCATCGATAGCTTTGATGCCGATGCTATCCGAAGACATGTTTACGGCTACTATTTACAGAAGGAGTATCCAACAAGAAAAAAGTTGGTGCATTCACTGAAGGAAGCTGGATTATTCTTCGGTGGGGAAAGTTCTTTAACGAAGATTTTGAAGACCATTGGATTTCGATACAAAAAATGTAACAAACGCAAAATATTGATGGAAAGATTTGATATAGCGATGGCAAGGTATACTTTTTTACGGCAAGTGAAAGAAATCAAAAATTGGCAAAATGTTGTGTTCTTGGATGAAACATGGCTTAATGCTAACCATACTGTAGGCCGTTCTTGGAACGATGACACAGCAGCATCTACTTCCAAAGTTCCTGTAGGAAAAGGATCGCGACTTATAATTTGTCACGCCGGAACCATCAACGGGTTTGTCGAAGGTTCTCTCATGGCTTTTGCGTCAAAAACCACTGGAGACTATCATGAAGACATGAATGGAGAAAAGTTTACTGAATGGTTTACCTCAATGTTGTGTAGCCTCCCTGAACCATCTATTATAATTATGGACAACGCCCCATACCACTCGATGCAAATTGACAAGCCACCTGCCCAATCCCAAAAGAAAGCTGATATCGTCGCATGGCTTCGTAAAAATGGCGTAGATGCAAACATGAATATGTTAAAAGCGGAATTAGTACGTCTTTTAAAAGAAAACAAACCAACCAAGATCCGATACGTCATTGACGAAATAGCATTAGAACATGGGCACAGAGTTATACGGTTACCGCCTTACCATTGTGAGTATAATGCGATTGAGTTGGTGTGGGCTCAAATTAAGGGATATGCTGCAAGACACAATACAGAACCCCCATTTACCACAAAAAAAATGCTAAAATTATTAGAAGAAGCTTGTGAACATGTGACTAAAGGAGACTGGGAAAAGGTTGTGAATAGAACTGTTAAATTAATAAGGGAAGATTATGAAAGAGATGTGAAAATAGATAATATTATAGAAAACGAACATATAATTATTAATGTAGGTGATGATAGCAGTGACGACAGTGAAAATAGTAGTATGGACGAATCTGATTAATTATGGCCTTTTGTGGCACCTTTTTTGGTATCTTTTGTATTCATATGTTTCTTGTGTGCATATAAAGTATGTATATTCAATCCCCTCCGCGCCGGTGCCACGGTCGGACGTGTACGTCGTTGTTACCTGTTACAGTGTGGCACATACACCCACTGAGTTAATCATTCATAGAAACGCAGTTTTGTGATCAACATGCCGAAGTGCAATGCTTGTGGTAAATTTTTATCGGCTAGTGATACTGGTACGATTAAATGTGAGTCATGCCCGTTATTGTATCATCGCGCTTGCGTGTCCTTGCCTACGAAGGGTCAGATAAGTGTTAATTGGTGCTGTCCCGTATGCAAGTGCAGGATGCCGCGGGACAATCAAAGTGAGACCCCTGTTAAGGGCCTGATTACGTCGGTGCCTGAAGATGATAGTAGCATAATAGAAGAGGGATGCTTAAACAATACAGCACTTGACGCTACTATAGATATGGACCTGGGCCAAGAACTGCGCCTGTTCAGGGAAGAACTGAATTCAGCCCGAACGGAGTTTCTGGATGAACTGCGTGCTGTTCGTACTGATATTCAAGAATTTCGTAGTGAAATGTCTGGCATAAAAGCGTCGATCACATTGTGTACTGCACGGTTGAACCAACTAGATGAAAAAGTGAAGCTGCTCGAAAAGCGCCTTTCGGAAAGCCAGCAGAGCAACAGTGTCTCTGAGCTCGAAGCTACTGTGGCCCAGCTGAAAAAGAATATCAATGATCGGGACCAAGACTTAATAGCAAATGATATTGAGATTACAAATTTACCTGAAGAACCAGAAGAAAACCTAATACACCTGACATTATTGATTGCTACTAAACTGAGTGTAAAGTTGGAACCACAGGACGTTGTAAGCGCGTCACGCACGGGTATTAAACACCTCCCTGCGAACAACGCCGGCGGGCAGACCCAGTTGCGTCCGCGACCAATCGTTGTGCGATTGGCACACTTCGAGCGGCGTAATGACATGCTGCGAGGCGCCCGGAGACATCGTGATGTCACTACTGCTGACCTTGGCTTGCCAAACGAGCCCCGCAAGTTCTATGTTAACGAAAGGTTAACTAAGTATAATAGGCAGTTATTTCGGAAGACCCGCGAAGCAAGCAAAGAGCTCAAGTGGAAGTTCGTTTGGATTAGGCGAGGACGAATTTATACCAGACAGGAACAAGGATCGCCAGCAGTCCAAATTAGCACCGAAGCGGACATTGCCAGACTATATAAATAATAAGTACAAAACGTGTCACCTTGAAGAAAACTGTTTAATATTTACAATCATATATCAAATTACTAACAATGATTTAGTTAATCTTAACTACCTTAAGTTCATTCTTACACAAGTCACTCACACACTGTCAAGCACACATCAATTCATCAAGTACTCGCACATATACATACATATTATTATTGCATATTGTTTACTCAGAAGCATCTGTATATATATTTTAGAAAGCTTGTCTGCTCGCAATGCAGCTTATTTTTCTAATAAAACTTCTCTTATTATTTATTCTGCGGACTATGGCTAATATACAAACAATCTCAGCTGATATTGATGATAACATCAATGTCGGCAAAGCTGTAATTGCGGACATACCAGAACAATGTAAATCACTATTAGAGCATAACAGTAACTATTTTAGCATTTTAACTCAGAACATTAGGAGTCTGTCGTGTAACTATGATGAACTACTGGTCCTACTCAAACGTTTGGATATTTCATATGATATTATTATACTCACTGAATGTTGGCTGACTGAAATATCTAGTATACCAGAAATAACGAATTATCAGTCTTACGCAACTAAAAATCATCTTAATCAAAATGACGGTGTCGTTGTATACATAAAAGAACACTTAACTTGTACTGTTAACGAACCCGAATACTTAAAAGAAGCAAACTGTCTAGTGACCACTATTAATAAAGATCTCGTTGTTATTTCGGTGTACAGACCGCCCTCTTTTAAAAATATAGAACCATTTTTAGACTCATTAGATAAATTGCTATCCCAACATAGAAGTTATAAAACTGTCGTTTTGATGGGTGATATAAACATTAACATTGCAGATCAGCAAACTATCAGTAGAGATACAACAGAATATATGAATCTTCTGGCATCGCATGGATTATTACCTGCACATAACTTTCCGACCCGACAAAATAATTGCTTAGATCATAGTTTTATTAGAACTAAAAATGCTTCCTCAACTATTGTTTGTAATGCAACAATTACTGATCACTTTTGTGTAATGACATCAATACCGAGAAAAACACTTAAACCTAAAAAGCCAATCATAGAAAGAACAAAAACTGATTTTAATGCAGTAATTGATGAACTAAGTTTAATTAATTGGTCGGAAACATTGCAAAATTATGATGCAAATGAGATGACAAATATGTTCATAGAAATAGTCAGCAATACAATCAATAAATACACTACTACTTCTAACTTGTCCAGACGTAAAACCAATATTAAACCCTGGATAACCCCAGGATTATGCCGATGCATGAGAAATCGTGACAATTTACATAAAAAGCTTCGTAAAAATCCTGACAATGAAATATTAGCTGTAACTTACAAACGATATCGTAATCATTGTAATAAACTATTGAAAACACTAAAAAATAATTACTATAGAAATGAAATAAATAATAAAAATAAAAATCTGAAAGATAAATGGGAAGCAATAAAGCAAATGTGTAATCTGAGCAAGAAAGGAAATTCATCCACAGAGCTATTACAAACTAAGTCTATGCCTATTTCCTCGCTTAATCACGTAAATAATTATTTTATAAAAATTGGCAATGACTTGGCTAATAATATCCTAAAAAGATTACAGAAAGAGGAATTGGAACTAGCTCGACTGCAAAAATCACAAGTAATAGGTGCACCATTAAATTCCTTTGTGATATGGCCAACCGATGAGACGGAAATTAAACATATAATATTAAATTTGAAATCTACAGGATCGACTGGCCCTGACGGCATCCCCACATCTCTGCTCAAAAAGGGTATAAATGTTTTTACGTTACCCATATGTATTATCTGTAACCGCTGTATAGATAAGGGTGTATTTCCTGGAGCATTAAAAAAGTCCATTATAATTCCCATTCATAAATCTGGAGATAAAGATGAGGTTTCTAACTATAGACCTGTTGTAGTTATTATAGGGTCCGAATCAAACCATTATTAAGTAGTGACTGAATCATTTAATCCGACTGTCTTAGACCTACCTACATAATATTTATTTATAATATACCTACAACATCTCCCTCCTTATATAAACAAGTATAATTCAATTATTTATATATTCAGATTATTTATATATTAGGTAGTAATACATAATATTATCTTCCCTTTTAACCCCATAGTTTATTTATTATTTAAACCAGACAATAAAATTATTATTATTACAACTTAATAGTTATAGTATGAACTTGTCTACATTAATTTATCTAAACTCAACTTAATTCTTTAAGCAAGCTAGAAAGTACACATTTTATTATAAATATCATTTATTTTAAATCTTAATGAAATTAATTTTAAATTATCTCAATCAATTTTATTTAATCTTTAATTTTAAATATCAATTATAGTAGTTGAATTCATCGCCAAAACGAACCGGCGGCCGCACCACTCGACCACTGGTCGTCACTTTAGGCGGCGGCGGCGGTGTCGAGCGTGACGTCTGCGGCGCCGCCGCTGGACTCGTACTGCCCGTTGGCGCGGAACTCAAATGCTCCCAATCAATGCCAGAGGACACATTGGTACGATTGGCAGCATTTTGTCTATTCGGTAATTTCATTATTTGCTGTCGATTACGCCTGTAAACGCCACCATTTTCCACTTGCACCCAGTATGATCGGTTTCCTCGAGCCGGACGTAAAACACGAGATTTGACCCAAAGATTATTTTGTCTCATTCTAACCGATTCATTTTCTTTTAATGGAATTAAACTTTTTGTTCCGCGATCGTAGTATGATTTATATTGCGCTATTCTTGTTGTACGATTGTCTCGCATTGCTTGCGGACTCACTGTTTTGGGTTGTAACTGTGAAGTGGCAGCAGGTAAACGTGTATTTAACCGACGACTCATCAACAGCTGTGCCGGTGACCACTTTTCTCCCGCAAGTGGTGTATTTCGGAAATTTAATAAAGCTAGTTTCCAGTCTTCTCCACTTTCGTGTGATTTGCACATAAGAGCTTTTATAGTTCGCACGTTCCGTTCCGCGAGCCCGTTGGAGCGCGGATACAGCGGCGAACTCGTATCGTGAGTGAAGCCCCAACTGTTAGCGAAAGATTTAAATTGTTCAGACGTAAATTGGCCGGCATTATCTGTTCGCAGAATTTTTGGAATTCCAAATCTACTATAGATATCCTTAAATACATTAATAACACTCAAACTGGTAATATTGGGTAGATAAATTACTTCTACAAATTTGGAATAATAATCTACTACCAACAAATAGTATCTGTCCCTCAGTTCAAATATGTCCGCCGCCAACACTTCCCACGGCAGGCCGGGCACGGGCAGCGGCTGCAGCGGCTCTCGCGGGTTGGCCGCGCGGTGCCTCTGGCACGTGTCGCAGTCCTGCACGGTGTGCTGGATGTCCGTGCTCATCCCGGGCCACCACATCACGTCACGGGCACGACGCTGGCATTTTTCCACACCCATGTGGCCCTCGTGAATGCGTTTGAGCATGTCTTTTCGAAGTGAAGTCGGTATAACCACTCGATTATTCCTAAACAATATCCCTTTTACCAGATGAATCTCACTACGAACTACCCAATATTGTCTCACGACGATATCCGTATCTCTCTTATTATCCGGCCAGCCATTTTTGTAATACTCTCCGACCGCCATTAGCGTTGTATCTTTCCTTGTCTCTTCACGTATCTTATTTAACATCTCCGGTGTAGCTTCTACGTTATCATACAAAGTATTGACATGTATCATCACATCCTTACAAATGTCTTCATCGGTCCCCTGCTCCGTCGCAGCACGGGATAGTGTGTCGGCTATAAATAACATTTTACCCGGTTTATACTGTATTTTAATACAATAGTGTTGCAATCTCAATAGCATCCTTTGAAGGCGAGCCGGTGCCTCGTTTAAAGATTTTTTAAATATAGCCTCGAGCGGTTTGTGATCGCTTTCCACGGTAACTGTGTCATGGCCATAAATGTATTGGTGGAAACGCGTGCATCCAAAAACGATCGCCAGTAATTCTTTTTCAATCTGCGCCCAGCGCTGTTCCGTGGCGGTGAGCGTGCGCGCCGCGTACGCCACGGGGCGCCCGCCCTGCAGCAGGCACGCGCCCAGCCCGCGCGAGCTCGCGTCCACCGACACGGTCACCCCCTCCTCCGGGTTGTAGTAGTTTAATACTGGCGCGCTACTGATTTTTGATTTTAATAACTTAAATGCCTTATCGTGGTAATCTGACCACTCAAAAGTAACATTGTGACCCAATAATTCACGTAAAGGTGCTGACAACTCTGAGTAACGGGGTATAAATCTAGACAAATAATTTGTGACCCCTAAAAACCGCTCTAAACCTTTCTTATCCGTCGGTTTTTCCATATTCAGTATTGCGCTCACCCTTTTCCTGTCTGGCGAAATACCAACAGAATTGAAAACGTGACCTAAGAAAGTAACCTGACTAACTCCAAACACACATTTATTTTTATTAAATTTAACGCCGCTTTCTAATGCCCTTTTCATGACTTCCTTTAACCTAATATCGTGTTCTTCCTTGGTCCGTCCCCAAATTAATATATCATCTATTACCACCTCGACACCTTCCATTTTAAATATCTTATCCATTTCGTTATGGAATATCTCCGGAGCGCAATTAATTCCAAAAGGCATGCGTAAAAATCTATACCTGCCGAACGGCGTCGAAAAAGTACATAATTTAGAACTACTTTCGTCTAGTTTTATCATCCAGAACCCGTTTTTTGCATCGCATTTCGAAAAAAATTTTGCTCCAGATAGATTACTCGCCATTTCGTCCAACGTCGGCAACTGAAAATGGCTGCGCTTAATGGCCCGATTCAAATTTCGCGGGTCTAAACAAAGTCGAAGTTTTTTATCCGGTTTCTCTACAATAACAATGTTCGACACCCAATCCGTAGGGCCGTCCTCTTTTTTAATTATATTCAATTTGACCATACTATCCAATTCCTCGTTCAAACGAGGCCGCATTTTCATTGGTATTTTTCGCGTGGCGCTTACAACGGGCAATACAGTTCTATCCACGACTATTTTACAAACATTAGGTAAACAACCTATACCTTAGAAGATAGGCTCGTACTTTTCTAGGTCGATAGAAACTTGATTCAATCGCGCAATTAATTTTAAAGATACACATGCCTTCAAACCTAGTAAATTATTACAATTATTATCTAAAATATATATTTTCTCACGACATTCTTGCTCTTTAAATTTTAATAATCCAATGAAATATCCCATTACAGGCAACTTATTTTTACTAATTTCTATTAAAACTGTATTACACTGAATCAACTTAAATTTATCGAAACCAGCTTTTTCATATGAACCTAAAGACATTACAGAGGCTTCCGCACCACTATCCAACTTAAATTGAACACAAACGCCATTCACTTCTATAGTCTCGCACCACGAACCGTGCATTTCATTCGAAGCATCAATAGAAATATTTGACATAAATAGCTCACCGTCCTCGTCGTACTCATCCTCACACTGTTCCTCCGCTAAGTTGGCGTCCCCGATCACTTCGCGCGTGAACTTTACGCCACAAAACCGCGCCCGGTGCCCGAATGCATTGCACCTAAAGCACCTCCCTGGAAATGCACTTGCGGAACACCGCATATTCTCCCTATGACGCAATCCACACTTGTCACAAACACTATCACTTAAACGACGATACGACGACACCGGCGGGCCCTGCTGCCGCTCTCGCCAGGCCGCGCCAGCACCCGCGGGCCCCGGCCGCGTGGCGGGCGCCTGGCGGGGTCGCGGTGCGCTTCGCCGCTGCACCTGCTCGAGCGCCGATGCAGGTACCGCGGGGACGCGCGACGCGCAGTCCGCCGCCTGCTGTCCCGCTCGCTCCGCTGCTCGACACCATGCACTGGCCTCCTCTAATGTTATCGACGATCTCGCCAATAGCTTCTCTCTCATTTGTAGGTCTTTTAAACCACGTATTAATTGCGTTAATATGAGACTATTTTTTAAAGATCCAAATTCACAACTTTTACTTAGTTTTTTCAGCAATCCCAAATATTTGTCGAAATTCTGTTCATTCTGATAAGTTTCAAAGAACGTGTGTCTTTCGTAATTCACGTTTTTCTTTGGATCGCAGTACTCACTATACTTATCACACAAAATTTTGTATTCGTATTTATCTTGTTCCGTTATATCTAGCTCTTCGAGAATTTCTCGACCATATTGACCCAAACAATGCATAAATAAACCATATTTCTCTTTATTACTGGCAGTCTCCTTGCCCGTAGCAATCAAAAAGTAATCGAAAGCGTTTTTCCATTCTTTCCAATTTGCAGATAGGTTGCCATCTTGACGCAACGCCGCGGGTTGTTGAATCGCCGCGTAAATGCCATCACTCGTCTTACTATCGGACGCCATTATTATTTTTAATCTTATAATATCGCGATACACTATTGCACTGATTTAATTATCATATCTTTCGGTTACGCCCACACCTGACACCATGTTGTAGTTATTATAGGGTCCGAATCAAACCATTATTAAGTAGTGACTGAATCATTTAATCCGACTGTCTTAGACCTACCTACATAATATTTATTTATAATATACCTACAACATTTCGCTTCTGTCTGTTCTTGCAAAAATAATCGAAAGAGTAATTAATGTCAGACTAAAACAATTCCTGGAGTCTAATAAACTACTCTCGCCAAATCAATTTGGTTTTAGGGAAAATAAATCTACGGATCATGCCATTCGTGAATTAACGTCTTACTTAGTAGGGAATCTAGATGCGGGACGGAAGACTATGGGAGTATATTTGGATCTAGCCAAGGCTTTCGACACAGTGTCCATTCCAATACTAACTAGAAAACTTGAGTATATTGGCATACGTGGCCAGCCATTGCAATTATTTAAGGACTATCTCTGTAATAGACAGCAGCATGTAAGAATTGGTCAGTATGTAAGTCAGGATGAAAGCATTAAATTCGGTGTGCCACAAGGAAGCGTTCTTGGCCCTACTTTATTCCTGATTTACCTAAATGACTTATGTAATATTAATTTAACTGGTGGAAAGATAATCTCTTTTGCAGATGACACGGTATTGCTTTTTAGTGGGAAGTCTTGGCAAGAAGCTAATCATCTAGCTAATGAAGGTCTTAGAATTGTCTCCACTTGGCTGGACCATAATCTCCTTACATTAAATTTAGACAAAACCAAGTTTATGACTTACAGTATTAAAAATAAAACACAACCTCATAAGAACTTAATTTGTATTAAAGTCCATACATGCTCTGAACTTACTAACTGTTCATGTTATAGTATTAAACAGACAAGCGTTATTAAATATCTTGGTGTACTAATTGATCAGAATCTCAATTGGAAACAGCACATAGAAAAGTTAAGCAGCAGGATAAGGAAACTTATTTATATTTTCAAATTACTCAGGAACGTTTGCTCAGCCACATTACTCTTAAACACCTACTATGCTCTATGTCAGTCTATAATTATTTATGGGATAAAAGCGTGGGGAGGTACTTCCAAAACCACCTTGTTAACAGTAGAAAGAGCGCAGCGCGCTGTATTAAAAGTAATGGCTTACAAAAAATTTACTTACCCTACACACCTTTTATATTCTGAACTGGGGGTACTTACAGTACGTCAATTATTTATTAACTATGTGATTATTACACAACATACAAATCAACCGGATTTTACAACAAGGCGTAGAATAGATAAAGTGTATATTATCCCAAAACAAAAAACAGTTTTTGCTCAGAAATTCATAAATTATCTCGGTCCTAAACTATACAATGCAATAAGCAAGAAGGTAGTGCTAAAATATTTTACAAGTTATAAATTGAGAACACAATTAAAAAAATATCTTAATGCTCTAAGTTACAATGAAACTGAGAATCTTCTGATAAAAATAATATGATCTAAATACATAAGTAAACACAAAACTTAACTCATACACATACACGTCCAAACCAAACAAACACAAACACATACACACACACACACACACGCACACACACGCACACGCACACCCACACACACACACACTAAATCTATATTATATTATTAATAAGTCTGAACGTCCGACCTCGCAGTACTACTTACCTACTGAGTACTTTGGCATGGGGAAGGTCAACCCACTGTGATACAGTTTTGACTAGTTCAGGGGTTGACCTGCCTTTTTCTTATACCATATATACGATAAATAATATGTAAATACTGTGATTGTAAGGCATCAAATAAATAAAGTTCTTTAAGTCTCGGAATCTTAGGTACATGTGAAACAGTTATTGACTGAGGAGAAATTAAGCATCGGATAGAAGTAAAATTAAGCATCGGATATTCATTTTCATTCAAATATTCAGTTCGTTCAAATAAATTAAATAAACATATACATTTTTGTTTTATTAAACCTATTTAATCAGGTACAAAAACAAAACTTAATTGTTTTTTGTTCGAGAATAAATTGACATTCCACATCACTATTGTAATGTGTCAAACCGGCCATCATAGCGTGCCGCTAGTTTAACTGTGTAAACTGTAGATCCAATGCATACATTTTATAACTACTGTGTATACATAGTAAGGACTGTTACTTGGAACCCAAATCTGATTTTATTGTATTTCGTTTATATTTTGGTTGCCACCTGCTTTGTGTACCTTTTCAATAAATAAATAAAAAAATAATTGCTGGGAAATGTAAGCCTTTCTACCTAGCTGGACTGTGTGTCCCAGGTAAATATACTCGTCGACAATTTCGAGTGCAGAGTTCTCAACAATTACTGGGTGGAGCGGTGCATGAGCATTGGACATGATTTTCGTCTTGCTCATGTTCATTTTTAGGCCCACCTGTTGAGAAACCCTGCTGAGATCGTTGAGCATTGTATTGAGGTCTCTCAGAGTCTCTGCCATGACTACTATATCATCGGCAAATCGCAGGTGAGTGATGTACTCGCCGTTTATGTTGATGCCAAGCCCGTTCCAATCCAGAAGCTTAAAGACGTCCTCCAACGCAGCGGTAAAGAGCTTCGGGGAGATAACGTCTCCCTGTCGCACTCCACTCTGCAAGTGGATTGGCCTCGTAGTCTGGTCCTGTACCTATACGTACTGACATTGTGGCGTTTTCATACAAGCACTTCAACACTTGGATATACCGGTAGTCAATCCGGCATCTCTGCAGCGACCTCAACACAGCCCAAGTTTCCACCGAATCGAAGGCTTTCTCATAGTCCACAAACGCTAAGCAAAGTGGCTGGTTATACTCCTCCGTCTTTTGTACAACCTGCCGCAGCGTATGAATGTGATCTATGGTACCAAAGCCTTTTCGGAATCCGGCTTGTTCGGGAGGCTGGAAGTCGTCGAACCTACGAGCGAGACGATTCGTAATGACTCTCGAGAACAACTTATAAACATGACTCAACAACGAGATGGGTCTATAATTCTTCAACAAGGTATTATCACCCTTTTTGAAGAACAGAACCACCACGCTCCTGTGCCATGCTTCCGGCGTTGTGCCCTCGTGGATGACGGAATTGAACAATCGCTGAAAGATCTTAAGTACCGGTTTTCCACCCGCTTTCAGGAGTTCCGCAGTGATTCCGTCATCACCTGGCGCCTTGTTGTCCTTGAGCTGTTTGAGAGCCATTCTAATCTCGTATAGGCTGACGTCTGACGTTAGGTAGGTCCAATTTCGAGAAAGAGATCAGCCGCCGAATCCAACTCGGCTGGGCAGCGTTCGGGAAGCTCCGAGATGTCTTCTCGTCCAAAATTCCTCAGTGCCTGAAGACTCAAGTCTTCGAACAGTGCGTGTTGCCAGTGATGACTTACGGATCCGAGACATGGTCGCTAACTAAGGGCCTCATAAGTGCCTAGGCTCAGGACCGCTTAGCGGGCGATGGAGAGAGCTATGCTCGGAGTGTCCCTGCGGGATCGAATCAGAAATAAGGAGATCCGTAGGAGAACCAGAGTCACCGACATAGCTAAGCGAGTCGCGATACTGAAGTGGAAATGGGCGGGGCACATCGTTCGAAGAGCTGATGGTCGTTGGGGTCCCAAGGTGCTGGAGTGGCGACCTTTAAAAGTCCGGCGAACATCGTTCGCAACTCCAATTCAAGGCGCGTGCAAAAATCGGCCGGTATATTGCTATCTCTATTTATCTATACACATCGGCTCCATGCTTGGTGCGACAGCAATATTTAGCGTCTGATCGGTCTTTTTCCGTAAATACCAAAAATGATGAATGAAAATTTGTTGTATTTTTCACTTTGTGTTGTTATTTTGTAACTTGACAATATAAGCTATGTTCCTGATCAATTATTAGCTAAGATATCGTTGGTTTTATTATGAAACAAATAAGAAGAAAACATGCCATTTACGTCGTAAAAGGCATGTTTTCTTCTTATTTGTTTCATAATAAAACCAACGATATCTTAGCTAATAATTGATCAGGAACATAGCTTATTGTTAGCAATTTAAAATATGATTGGTGTTTTTCAGTATACCTCATGAAACAATAAGTGTAACCATGTCAACATACCTTTGTCAATATACGTTTCATGACGTATATTGACGACATTTGACTTTGACAGCGCAGGCGCGCCATCTTGAAATATTAGTATAAAACGTCTGTTTTGACGATACGACTTCAGTCTCTGCCCAGAGACTCATTCGACTAGTAGATGCCTTCGCGTCTAGGTCGTTCTTCTCGATTGAGGGATTGCGATAGCAATCGCTCCCTAATCATTTAAATATTGCCAGTACGCTTAGATTAGTTTAAATGATAAATTAATACTTTGATATTTTGATAACTACCCTCACGTTTAGATGTTGGTTTGATTAATTAATATTTTGATATTTTTGATAACTACCCTGACGTTTAGATGTTGTTTTGATAAATTAATACTTTGATATTTTGATAGTTACCCTCACGTTCAGATGGTGGTTTGTCTGTCGTGCTGTGGTTATTAGCTGAGTGGAAAGGGGCCGTTATTGGGGATGGTGGCGACGGCTATAGGTAGGGTTTTAGCGTTTTAAGAGATGTATTCTCTTAAAGCGTGATTAGTTTTGAGTGATGGGTTCCACTTCTGAGTCTATGTCCAACAGATCAGAAGTGGGATTGCCGGGAAGATAGTTTTATCGTCATCCTGGTTAAGAACTACGCCCAAATTACAATTAAATATGGAAAACAAGAACTAATAATGAACTACTGATAGTATCATATCGACGAGGTTGGTTTCCATTGGAATTTAAAGGTTATACGTAAATTGGAATAGTACAATTTGAGCTAATCAGGAATAACCTAATTTATTAGTTAAAGTGAACATGAAGGGGTCGCTTTAACAATAACTCAAGTTTCATCTTACTTGTTGTGAACATGAAGGGGTCACTCAAGTAACGTTTTAGTTGAAGTGAACGTGAAGGGGTCACTTTAACAATAACTCAAGTTTCATCTTACTTGTTGTGAACATGAAGGGGTCACTCAAGTAACGTTTTAGTTGAAGTGAACGTGAAGGGGTCACTTTAACAATAACTCAAGTTTCATCTTACTTGTTGTGAACATGAAGGGGTCACTCAAGTAACGTTTTAGTTGAAGTGAACGTGAAGGGGTCACTTTAACAATAACTCAAGTTTCATCTTACTTGTTGTGAACATGAAGGGGTCACTTAAGTAACGTTTTAGTTGAAGTGAACATGAAGGGGTCACTTTAACAATAACTCAAGTTTCATCTTACTTGTTGTGGTGAACATGAAGGGGTCACTCAAGTAATGTTTTAGTTGATGTGAACAAGAAGGGATCACTCAACTGACTTATTGTAAGTATGAGGAGAGCAGTTAAATAATTCACCATCATCATTGGGTGCCATCCCCAATTTGAACTTCTGAGATGATCTAAATCTGCTGTGAAGAACCAGCCTAAAAATTTAAAATTGCTACGACTTCAGCACCACGAAGCTTTACTTTAGGAGGTGAAATCTGTATTTTGACAATAATCATTGCTTTGGTTTTATTAACATTGATGTTCAGCCCCATCTGCGCAATTTTTTGTCTAGATTAAGTAGGAGCTTCCCGTTCGAGTCCATTTAATCAGTTTACACTGAGATATCAAGCCACTCACTTTTTTGCTTCACGGATCTTAGTTTGAAGCTTATCGTTGATCTGCTTATATAAGTCTGGCCGCAGCTTGCTTCCCCTTCGTTCCTCGAACAGTTTGATTATTTCGTTTGTTAACCATGGTTTACTTCTCCTATATTTCATATCTCCAAGTGTTTGCTCAGGCGAATCTAACAATGTCACTATATTATTATTCCACAACGATTCTTCACTTTCTGTTTCATTCATCGTGTTAATTTCATCAGTTCGTTCCGAGAATTCAGATTTAATTCTGTCGTCATTTAGCTGTGGTATATTAAAGGTTCTTCTTGCTTTTCCTCTCTCTATTTTCTTAAGTTTTAGTTGGACCTTACATGTGAGAGGATTGTGAGCCAAGTGGATGTCCGCTCCGGGATTCGTCTTGGCGCCTGTAGTTGCATTGCGATAGCGGTGATTAACGCATATTAAATCTATTTGATTTATTGTAATCTTATCATTAGTTTGAGCTGAGGATTCCCATGTATATAAACGCTTTTTGGGTAATTTAAACCAAGTATTCATTACGGTTAGTGTGTTTTGTACAGATCTCAATCAAGTGGTCTCACCTATCGTTCCTCTCTCCGAGGCCGAATTGACCGACAATGTTGTGCACAGAAGTCTCCAACTTTGGCGTTAAAATCCCCATCACCATGATAACCTCATGTTTGTTTTCAACTTTTAATATCTCATGGATATCTTCATAAAATTTTTCACATTCCTCTTGTATGCTATCAGCAGCTCATCGGCTGCGTCGTTACCAATGTTGTCACTGTGACCGTTTACCTAGCGCAGTGTGACTTTGTTTGATTTTGTTATCGTTTGTAGTGCATTGTGACAGTCAAGTAAAAGTTTTGAGGTCGTATTTTGGCTAGGGCTCTCAATACTGCCTGGCTGTCTGTGTTAATGTTAATGTTAAAATTTGTTTCCTGTCTGCTGGCCATGGCGATGGCCGCTGCTGTGATGCCGACGCACTCTGCTTGAAAGACTGAGTTGTTCTTACCAAGGGCGTAGGCAATGTGTATGTTTAGTTCGGGGCAGTAGACACCAGCTCCTGTGCCCGTGTTTGTTTTGGATCCATCTGTATATACCTCGATGGTATCTATAGTAGATGTGCGGGTTGAAATGTCTTCCATGTTGGTCTTGTAATCTTTTTCTATTACATGTACTTTTTGTGTTTTGTCACAAATCCATCTCAGTTGTGGACACTTCATTTGTTCGCGTGATAGTATCCGGGTATGTGATGTGATTGTTTCTTTCCACTGCCCGTAGGTTTTATCCTGAGGGCTGCAAGGGTAGCCTCTTCCCTTACGTATAGGTGAAGAGGCGGTATTCCCAGTATTATCTCTAGCGCGTTTGTTGGTTTGGTGCTCATACAGCTTGTGATCGCCAGGCACGCTTGTCTTTGAAATTTTTGTAGTTCTTGTTGGGTTGTCGTTAGGAGCGTTCGTGGCCACCATACTAGTGACGCGTATATCAGTGAACTTCTTACGACTGATTCATAGAGCCACTTCATTATCTGTGGCTTAAGACCCCAGGTTTTCCGAACCAATGCGTTTGCATTGATTTAGGATGATTGTTGCTTTTTGTATCTATGTGAGTTTTCCAGTTTAGTTTACTAACTAGAATTATTCCCAGGTATTTTACTTCTCTTGATAATGTCAGACTTGTACTAAACAGTACTGGCATCTTGGGGATGTCAGGTTTTCTTTTGTTTGTAAACAGAATTAACTCCGTCTTTTTAGGGTTAACCGTAAGTTCGTTTTCTTTGCACCATTTCTCTACGAGTCTTAGTGAATTCTGCATTATCGCACTTAGCGTGTTTTTATGTTTTCTGCCTATGAGGATCGTTAGATCATCCGTGTATCCTATCGTGATGAAGCCACTATTGTTTAGTTTTGTTATCAGGTCGTCGATTATAAGGTTCCACCGGATTGGGGACAATACTCCTCCTTGTGGACAGCCCCTAGCAACTATGCCTCTAGTCGTGCAGTTTATGTCCAAATGGATGGCCCTCTTTTCGAGTAGGGCTCTTATCCATTTGCGTAATGTTATTGGTACTTCGTATCTTCCTAGAGCATCATCGATGCTATTGAACGTTGTTTTGTCAAAGGCTCCCTCAATATCTATGAAGGCTCCTAGGGTTGACAATTTGTTGTTCATATCATGTTCAATCTTGCATACTACAGAGTGAAGCGCTGGCTGTCTCCGTGGATTTACCAGTGCTGTATGCGTGTTGATTCTGGTGTATTGGTGTGTGTCTCAGGGCTCCGTCTCTGAGGAAGCGGTCGCCGAGTCGTTCAAGAGTTTTTAATCTTGTAAACGGCTACTCGGTTGTTTCACGAGACGTGAATACGGTCAGGAAAGGCCGACTGTTTGCAATTTAAAATATGATTGGTGTTTTTCAGTATACCTCATGAAACAATAAGTGTAACCATGTCAACATACCTTTGTCAATATACGTTTCATGACGTATATTGACGACATTTGACTTTGACAGCGCAGGCGCGCCATCTTGAAATATTAGTATAAAACGTCTGTTTTGACGATACGACTTCAGTCTCTGCCCAGAGACTCATTCGACTAGTAGATGCCTTCGCGTCTAGGTCGTTCTTCTCGATTGAGGGATTGCGATAGCAATCGCTCCCTAATCAATTAAATATTGCCAGTACGCTTAGATTAGTTTAAATGATAAATTAATACTTTGATATTTTGATAACTACCCTCACGTTTAGATGTTGGTTTGATTAATTAATATTTTGATATTTTTGATGACTACCCTGACGTTTAGATGTTGTTTTGATAAATTAATACTTTGATATTTTGATAGTTACCCTCACGTTCAGATGGTGGTTTGTCTGTCGTGCTGTGGTTATTAGCTGAGTGGAAAGGGGCCGTTATTGGTGATGGTGGCGACGGCTATAGGTAGGGTTTTAGCGTTTTAAGAGATGTATTCTCTTAAGGCGTGATTAGTTTTTGAGTGATAAGTTCCACTTCTGAGTCTATGTCTAACATTATATTGTCAAGTTACAAAATAACAACACAAAGTGAAAAACACAACAAATTTTCGTTCATCATTTTTGGTATTTACGGAAAAAGACCAAATTCAGACGCTAAATATTGCTGTCGCACCAAGCATGGAGCCGATGTTTATAGATAAATAGAGATAGCAATATACCGGCCGATTTTTGCACGGGCCTTGAATTCGAGTTGCGAACGATGTTCGCCGGACTCTTAAATGACTAATATATACAATAATTTACATCGCTATTAAATTTAAAACTTTTTCAATTAGGTACCCTAAATAAAGATTTTACCATTTACACTTTCACACCACAATTACACAACCTCTCCTGCATCCGCATGACACACACACGCACACACACTTCACAGACAGGCACCCATAATACATTTTCTTCACCAGAGAGGTACAATTATTACATTCATTACAATTCATTTTTTATTCATTTTTTTCCATTAAATTAAATCCGTATTTTAGATTTATATAATAAAAATACATATTACTTAAATGTATAATGTTATTCTCACTCCGTTACTTTTCCACTACAATGTTTTTGTTTTTATTTTATTATTTTGAATAATTTTGATTTTGTACGCATAAACGTCCAGGGGAGTAGGCACTGAAGCTGAAGCACAGGGTATCCTAGTTCAGCTTCAGATGCAAATTGTTTGTAATTAAACATTAATATATTCAAGGGGTACCCCGCCCTTATAAAAATTGTAATGAAGTAGTGTTTAATTTTAAGTTTTGATGAATAAATTATTCTTATTCTTATTCTTATTCTTATGTTATCACCATCTTCTTGCATACTTTGCACGCACGTCTGTTTCGGCCATGCTTACTGGGCAGAAAAGGTAACTGTGCCAGGTGATGGATAAGCGCAGACAGACGGTCTGGCCCCGCGTCTACTTGCTTCACCTTCGAATGCTTTTCGAGAAGTGCTAATATTAGCTTTTCTCGAAAAGTAGGATGTTCGAGAGAAGAAAGAGATTGTTTACATATTATTATAATAAATGCTTTTAATACTGATCATTAAGCAGCCTACGGAAGAATTTTTTGTACCAAATCCTTGTTCGCTTCCTTTCCACCGGGTACATTGCGAGCATGTGGTCCTTCTTGTCCACGCCACCCATCATGATATTGTAGTCCAATACCAGGTTGGGTTTCGTGGATCCGCCCCTTGTAGTGACGCTGATGCCATGGTATGTAGACAGAGCCGCCACTCGGTTCTTATCTTCCATACCAAGACATCAACATCACCCGAGGTAAGACCAGTGATCTGACCCGGGCGCATTTTCTCCTTGGTCAGTTGGCGCAGGTCCTCGGGCACAAACTTGCGATTGGTTCGCAGGGTGCCCACGGAGTTGAATCCTAATGTCTTAAGTTTTCGCGCCAGAGCAGGAGAATTATAAAAGTTGTCCATCCATACAGTGTGACCCTTGTTCTGCAGACCATCGAGAAGTCTGAGAACTAAAGTCGCCGTAGTGGCCTCCAACGGATCAAATGAAGGCGGCTGTTGGGACTTACGAGCGTGAACATCAAACCGCCACAAATAGCCGGTTTGAGATTCACAAACCTCGTAAGTTTTAATGCCAATGGTGGCGGCTTTATTGGGGATAAGTTGGCTGAAAGACAACCAACCTTTCCACTGCAGCAGAGACTCGTCCAGCACGATATTCTGCCGCAGTTCATACATCTCCGGGAATTTTTTATTCAAATGGTCCACCACTGGTTTCACCTTAAACAGTTTCGCCTCGGAAGACGTCGTCACATTTAGGGCACGTAGTCTCTCATTGAGGTTAAAGTGTAGGCATCTGCCCAACAACTGAAACCGCTTGAGAGACATATGTGTCTTAAAATGTGGCGTGCAGAATATGTTCGGGTCTGGACACCAGTAGGCTTCAATGCGCGATTTAACGACACACCCCATCGCAAGAACTATGGCGAGAGACGTATACAAATCGTCGGTTGTCGTATCTCGCCATTCCAAAAGGCGGCTCTTGGGATGGAGTGTCCCTTAAATCGCTTATGCTCTACCAGTTCCCGAGCATATTCGTTGGTCTCCGAGACTATGTACTCCATAAACGTCGGATCCCATATGGCAGTGAATATGCTATATGGGTCGACACATGGAGTTGTTGGCCCAACATAGTCTCAGCAAACGTTTCTCTCCTCAACCTAGGGTCAAGTGGAGGATCCGGAAACGATTGCCAATCAAAACGATAAAAATCAGGACCCATTTCTGGGCCAGACGCTGCTGGCTGCTGCCTGCCCGCCTCCTCCTCCCATTCTGCTGCTGCTGCTGTGCCCATGGAGCTTGGAGCCTGAAAGTCCTGGACGGGTTGAAGAGAATCGCCACCATCTTCCTCGTCCAACGGGGTGTCCCATAGCACCCGATCGGTACGAGGTGTGTAGAGTGGTGGCACGTACTCCCCGCCGTCTTCGGTGTCCGACTCAGGCTCCGACTCGCTCCTTAATTGACAAAAGATAATAATTAAATCATCATCATCAGCAACCTATCAAGGGCTCCCTACTGAGAGCAGTACTAACCACTAGATTATCACTGCTTAAAAATAACTGCTTAGTAATTAAATAGCTGATATCATTTTTACCTGAATGAAACTTCATAATAAGTAGTAAAATTTAGATCAAAATATACAGATTCTTACCCAAAAACGCCATGAAGTCATCTTCGGAAATATTCGTCCCCGGAAGACGCTGAGGTGGAGGGGTCCAGTCAAGACGAGACCATTGCGGGTATTCCGGGGCTTGATGACGGCCAGACTTCATGGACCTGCAGCAAAAGCAGTTTTGTAACTCTCGGATTCTCTTGTAAAGTTCTGGTAGGAAGAAGGTGGAAAAACCATTAATAGAAAAAAAGGAAGTAACTCACATTGAAGGCGGTGGGGGCAGGCTTGAAGCAGCAGCAGCAGTAGCAGAATCAGCAGCATCATAATAATATGAATGCCTAGGGACAAAAAATTTGCTAGGCAGTGTCTTTTATTCTTGTAAGGCATAAATAGAAAAAGGCAGAAACTTACATTGCAGGCGATGGGCGCTGAATCAAAAATGCGTCTTCATCATCGGCTTCACGCCTAGGGACAAAAAATTTTACTAGACAGTGTCTTTCATTCTTGTAAGGCATAAATAGAAAAAGGCAGTAACTTACATTGCAGGCGATGGGGGCAAAATCTAGAAAGCGACTTCATCATCGGATTCACGTCAAAATTTTGTTAGACAGTGTCTTTCATTCTTGTAAGGCATAAATAGAAAAAGACAGTAACTTACATTCCTGCAGCTAAGGGGCAGCGCCTCGGGCCAGCATGAGCACCGGCAGCACCAGCAGCCACCACCGAGTGTGATGGCCCAGCAACTGGATCATCACCCCTAGGGACAAAAAAATTTTTTGGGCAGTGTTTTTCATTATTGTAAGGCATAAATAGAGAAAGGCAGTAACTTACATTCCTGAGGCCGGGGTCCAGCGCGACGGGCCAGCATGAGCACCGGCAGCACCAGCAGCCATCACCGAGCGTGATGGCCCAGCAACTGGATCATCACCCCTAGGGAGAAAAAAAATTTTTAAGCAGTGTTTTTCATTATTGTAAGGCATAAATAGAAAAAGGCAGTATTTTACATTCCTGCGGCCGGGGTCCAGCGCGACGGGCCAGCAACATCACCAGCACCAGCAGCCGTTGAGCGCGATGGCCCAGGAACTGGATCATCCCCAGTATCTGGATCATCACATCATCACACCTAAGGACAAACATTTTGTTAAGTAATAAAACACCCATATTATCCCAGAATAATATACTTCAAGTAACCACCCCCCCGCTGACAAAAAAGAAGCGGTGGAATTGGGCCCCGTAAGTAGTTTTACTTGAAGTATATTATTCTGGGATAATATGGGTGTTTTATTACTTAACAAAATGTTTATCCCTAAGTGTGATGATCCAGTTCCTGGGCCATCGCGCTCGACGGCTGCTGGTGCTGGTGATGTTGCTGGCCCGTCGCGCTGGACCCCGGCCGCAGGTATGTAAGTTACTGCCTTTTTCTATTTATGCCTTACAATAATGAAAAACACCCCTAGGGGTGATGATCCAGTTGCTGGGCCATCACACTCGGTGGTGGCTGCTGGTGCTGCCGGTGCTCATGCTGGCCCGTCGCGCTGGACCCCGGCCTCAGGAAATTACTGCCTTTTTCTATTTATGCCTGACAATAATGAAAATCACTGCCTAAAAAATATTTTTGTCCCTAGGGGTGATCCAGTTGCTGGGCCATCACACTCGGTGGTGGCTGCTGGTGCTGCCGGTGCTCATGCTGGCACGAGGCGCTGCCCCTTAGCTGCAGGAATGTAAGTTACTGTTTTTTTCTATTTATGCCTTACAAGAATGAAAGACACTGTCTGACAAAATTTTTTGTCCCTAGGCGTGAATCCGATATTTTGCCCCCATCGCCTGCAATGTAAGTTACTGCCTTTTTCTATTTATGCCTTACAAGAATGAAAGACACTGTCTAATAATTTTTTTTTTCCCTAGGCGTGAAGCCGATGATGACGCATTTTTGATTCAGCGCCCATCGCCTGCAATGTAAGTTTCTGCCTTTTTCTATTTATGCCATACAAGAATAAAAGACACTGCCTAACAAAATTTATTGTCCCTAGGCATTCATATGATGCTGCTGATTCTGCTGCTGCTGCTTCAAGCCTGCCCTCAACCCCTGCAATGTGAGTTACTTCCTTTTTTCTATTTATGGTTTTTCCACCTTCTTCCTACCAGAAGCTTACAAGAGAATTCGAGAGTTACAAAACTGCTTTTGCTGCAGGTCCATGAAGTCTGGCCGTCATCAAGCCCCGGAAGACCCGCAATGGTCTCGTCTTGACCGGACCCCTCCACCTCAGCGTCTTCCGGGGACGAATATTTTTGAAGATGACTTCATGGTGTTTTTGGGTAAGAATCTGTATATTTTGATCTTAATTTTACTACTTATTATGAAGTTTCATTCAGGTAAAAATGATATCAGCTATTTAATTATTAAGCAGTTATTTTTATGCAGTGATAACCTAGTGGTTAGTACTGCGCTCAGTAGTGAGCCCTTGATAGGTTGCTGATGATGATGATTTAATTATTATCTTTTGTCAATTAGGGAGCGAGTCGGAGCCTGAGTCGGACACCGAGGACGACGGGGAGTACGTGCCACCACTCTACACACCTCGTACCGATCGGGTGCTATGGGACACACCGTTGGACGAGGAAGATGGTGGCGATTCTCTTCAACCCGTCCAGGACTTTCAGGCTCCAAACTCCATGGGCACAGCAGCAGCAGCAGAATGGGAGGAGGAGGCGGGCATGCAGCATCTAGCAGGGTCTGGCCCAGTAATGGGTCCTGATTTTTTTCGTTTTGATTGGCAATCGTTTCCGGATCCTCCACCTGACCCTAGGTTGAGGAGAGAAACGTTTGCTGAGACTAATGCTGGGCCAACAACTCCTTGTGTCGACCCATATGGCATATTCACTGCCATATGGGATCCGACGTTTATGGAGTACATAGTCTCGGAAACCAACGAATATGCTCGGGAACTGGTAGAGTATAAGCGATTTAAGGGCACACTCAATCCCCAGAGCCGCCTTTTGGAATGGCGAGATACGACAACCGACGAGCTGTATACGTATCTCGCCATAGTTCTTGCGATGGGGTGTGTCGTTAAATCGCGCATTAATGCCTACTGGTCTCCAGACCCGAATATATTCTGCACGCCATATTTTAAGACACATATGTCTCTCAAGCGGTTTCAGTTGTTGGGCAGATGCCTACACTTTAACCGCAATGAGAGACTACGTGCTGAAAATGTGGCGACATCTTCCGAGGCGAAACTGTTTAAGGTGAAACCAGTGGTGGACCATTTGAATAAAAAATTCCCGGCGATGTATAAACTGCGGCAGAATATCGCGCTGGACGAGTCTCTGCTGCAGTGGAAAGGTTGGTTGTCTTTCAGCCAACTTATCCCCAATAAAGCCGCCACCATTGGGATAAAAACTTACGAGGTTTGTGAATCTCAAACCGGCTATTTGTGGCGGTTTGAAGTTCACGCTCGTAAGTCCCAACAGCCGCCTTCATTTGATCCGTTGGAGGCCACTACGCCGACTTTAGTTCTCAGACTTCTCGATGGTCTGCAGAACAAGGGTCACACTGTATGGATGGACAACTTTTATAATTCTCCTGCTCTGGCGCGAAAACTAAAGACATTAGGATTCGACTCCGTGGGCACCCTGCGAACCAATCGCAAGTTTGTGCCCGAGGACCTGCGCCAACTGACAAATGAGAAAATGCGCCCGGGTCAAATCACTGGTCTTACCTCGGGTGATGTTGATGTCTTGGTATGGAAAGATAAGAACCGAGTGGCGGCTCTGTCTACATACCATGGCAACAGCGTCACTACAAGGGGCGGATCCACGAAACCCAACCTGATATTGGACTACAATATCATGATGGGTGGCGTGGACAAGAGGGACCAGATGCTCGCAATGTACCCGGTGGAAAGGAAGCGAACAAAGATTTGGTACAAAAAATTCTTCCGTAGGCTGCTTAATGTATCAGTATTAAATGCATTTATTATATGTAAACAATCTCTTTCTTCTCTCGACCATCCTACTTTTCGAGAAAAGCTAATATTAGCACTTCTCGAAAAGCATTCGAAACCGAAGCGTGTAGACGTGGTGCAAGACAGTCTGTCTGCGCTTATCCATCACCTGGCAGAGCTACCTTTTCTGCCCAGTAAGCATGGCCGAAAGAGACGTGCGTGCAGAGTATGCAAGAAGTTGGTGACTACATACTGTAAAGGTTGCGATAAGTCTCTTTGCATGGATACTTGCTTCCTCGATTTTCATAAACAGCTGTAAATTATATTTACGTGTATGTATGTATGTTGTGTGTATGTATATTACTTTTTATTTATTTATTTATGTATGTTTACTCTGTTACTTTTGTACCACACCTTGTTCGTTTTGACCGACCGACCGACCGACGATTTCTACGAGACTACTGAACCGATTTTTCCTTTGACATCCATAGCGTGAAGTGCGTAGAACATTATCAGGGCGGCTTTTAGCATTTCCGGGATTTTTTTTCGCATAAGGTGCACTTTTTTACTTTTTTAAAATTTTTGCATAAGTTTTGCATATACTTTTTTTTTTTTAATTTTTGCATAAGTTTGCACATATTTTTTGTTGTGCATAAGTTTTACACATATTTTTTGTTTTTATTTAAATTTTGCAAATGGCACCACTGGTTTCACCTATTTTTTCTGTGTCTACGCCTTTATTTTGTGTGATGTATTTTTTAAAATGTATTTTTTTGTCATATATTTTTATGTATTTTTGGTGTTGTATTTTACAAGCTTTCTTATTTTACTAAGCAAGCGTGCTTAAATCTAGACATCATTGCTTTCCTTAGCATGATTGAAATAAAAAAAAAATTCAATATTAAAAATTTATTGATATATTACAATTCAAATTGTTTTCCAACAAATTTTATATTCATATGATAGTTTATTCAGCAGTCATATCCATAGTATGATTTGAGTATTAAACCAACACAGGAGTGGAATTGACCCTTAATTTATTTGCAAAAAAGTCTGTCAATTACGGTGGGGGGCGAGGTAGCACACATGAAAACTTGCGTACTACAGGTGCATTTTTCCATCACGTCGCTATGCACGCACACAATATAATTAGCAAACACTACCTTAAATTATATGCACACAATCACATTCACACACAGGGACGCTCTATCATTACATGAAACAATCGCATCATATGTGTAAGCATTTAAGGGATTTGACACTATCGATTGTCGATAAGTTCTTCTAATAATTATTTACAACAGAGTTACTTTATTCGAGAGTAAATTTTTTTGTTCGAGATCTTTAACATGGTAGGTACCTATATAGAAGCGCTAGGAAACGAGGCTCTTGCCGTTATTTTAGTCATAATATGCCTTTGCTATTAGATTGACTCTTTGTAGGCTTTTAGTACTTGCGTAAAGATACAGCTAGAAACTTTGGACTATATTGACGCTGGAAAGCGATCTAGCTTATTTCAAAAAATAACAAAATGACTTTTTTATATATTTGGAAGAAAAAGATACTGCGTCGGATTGTCGGATTTTCGTTTTCCTATGACATTATTTTTCTAAGATACTATGTTGACCTTCTCTGCATGTTTATATTATATATTTTTTGTTATTCATATTTTTAAACGTACTCAAAAATGCTGTAAATACTAAGGACAATCTATTTTTCAATATTATACAGATACTTCAAAAAAGTTATCAATACTTTTTAGCAGTGCAGTGCACTTAGGTGTATTGTAAGGACTTAGGATTGTCTGATTATTAACAGATTTTGTAGATACCAAGGTATTTACTCCGTCACTATACTCTCAATCTCATGCTGAAAGCATGCTGTAGGTACTATAGTATATCACCTTAGAGCAGCTGTTTAGTTATGATTTAAGGTTATAAGCCACCAGGGAGTGCTGTACTTTGTCATAGGTTTTTATAATTTTTAATAATATTGTTTATTAAGTTGAGAAACATTTAATTTTTATTTGAATACGTAGTGGGTATTAATATTGAACACATTAATTTTTTAAGTACCTAATCTTGTTTAAATAAACATACAGCATTTTTAATGAAACATCATTTGTTTTATTTATGTTTAAAGCGAAATTTACGATGTATCTATTTCTAAAAAGTATATTAAGTACAAACTGTTAGGACTACATCATGTTTCCTTAAAAATAGATACAGCATAATCAGCATTTCAGAGTTTAGAGTTATTTCGTGGTTTCATATGTTTCAAATACCAAGTTACAGCAACATTGCTTCTTGAAATTGAAAAACTATTAGTCGAAATTGATATAAAACTCTCTGCTGGTGCTGGTGCTGCTGGCTCTGCTGGTGTTGGTGCTGTTGGTGGTGGTGGAGCCTGAGGCACAACGGCACGAGAATCGGCACTATCTTCATCCTCGTCGTCACCCGCGTCAACATAAACCCGCTGGGCTCGAGTGATGAAACCTAGTGCCAGTGCCGTGCTCACGTCTTCGTCGTCGCTTGTGTCCTCAGACTCGCTCCCTAAATTGACAAATGATAATAATTAAATAGATATAATTTTCATCTGAATGTAATTTCATAATCACTAGTAATAAGTTAACTTAGTGCGAGTGTCTAAGCACTCCTTTGTTCTAAACAAAAATAAAGTATGTATTGTTTTATTAATAGATATCTACATTTGGAGTTGTTGATGTAATTAATATTTGAAATTAATAAATAAATTGAATTGAAATTGAATTGAATTGAATTTAGTTTAAAATCAACAGATTCTTACCAAAAAACTCCAACCTTCTGCCAAGTCCCACCGGAGGAAGTGGCCTGTCCAAGGACCTGCAACAAAAGAAGTTTTGTAACACTCTCATTCTCTTGTAAGCTTCTGATAGGAAGAATGTGGGAAAACCATAAATGGAATAAAAGAAAGTAACCCACCTTTCAGGCAATGAGGTCGGGCTAGAACAGGCGGAAGATTCGTCGGAAGATCCATCAGGAAAACTACCAGCAGACACCCTAGGGACAAAAAAATTAGTTAAGGCAGTGTCTTTCATTCTTGTGAAGCATAAATAGAAAAAGGCATTTCTGCGTACCGCAAATGCGCCGTCGACGGTCCACCAGCGCTGGATGAAGGGCCACCAGCGCTCGTCGACGGGCCACCAGCGCTCGTCGAAGCATCAGACACCCTAGGGACAAAAAAATTAGTTAAGGCAGTGTCTTTCATTCTTGTGAAGCATAAATAGAAAAAGGCATTTCTGCGTACCGCAAATGCGCCGTCGACGGTCCACCAGCGCTGGATGAAGGGCCACCAGCGCTCGTCGACGGGCCACCAGCGCACGTCGAAGCATCAGACACCCTAGGGACAAAAAAATTAGTTAAGGCAGTGTCTTTCATTCTTTTGAAGCATAAATAGAAAAAGGCATTTCTGCGTACCGCAAATGCGCCGTCGACGGTCCACCAGCGCTGGATGAAGGGCCACCAGCGCTCGTCGACGGGCCACCAGCGCTCGTCGAAGCATCAGACACCCTAGGGACAAAAAAATTAGTTAAGGCAGTGTCTTTCATTCTTGTGAAGCATAAATAGAAAAAGGCATTTCTGCGTACCGCAAATGCGCCGTCGACGGTCCACCAGCGCTGGATGAAGGGCCACCAGCGCTCGTCGACGGGCCACCAGCGCTCGTCGAAGCATCAGACACCCTAGGGACAAAAAAATTAGTTAATAAAACACCCATATTCATATTATCTCAGATTAATATACAAGTAAAACTACTTACGGAGGCCATTTCCTCCGCTGTATTTTTATTAGCGGCACCTCCAGTGGTGCTGCTTGCGGGCAGGCGTATATTAATCTGAGATAATATGCCTTTTTTGCCTTTTTTTATTTATGCTTCACAAGAATGAAAGACACTGCCTTAACTAATTTTTTTGTTCCTAGGGTGTCTGATGCTGCAACGAGTGCTAGTGGCCCGTCGACGAGCGCTGGTGGCCCTTCATCCAGCGCTGGTGGACCGTCGACGGCGCATTTGCGGTACGCAGAAATGCTTTTTTCTATTTATGCTTCACAAGAATGAAAGACACTGCCTCAACTAATTTTTTTGTCCCTAGGGTGTCTGATGCTGTTGGTCCTGGTGGTGGATCTTCCGGCGAATCGTCCGGCTGTTCTATCCCGACCTCATCGCCTGAAAGGTGAGTTACTTTCTTTTCTTCCATTTATGGTTTTCCCACATTCTTCCTATCAGAAGCTTACAAGAGAATGAGAGTGTTACAAAACTTCTTTTGTTGCAGGTCCTTGAACAAGCCACTGGGTCGGATGGGACGTCGCAAACGGACGGAGTTTTTTGGTAAGAATCTGTTGATTTTGAACTAAATTCAATTCAATTCAATTTCGGTTCAATTTATTTATTAATTTCAAATGTAGATACCTATTAATAAAGCAATACATACTTTATTTTTGTTTAGAACGAAGGAGTGCTTAGACACTCGCAATAAGTTAACTTATTACTAGTGATTATGAAATTACATTCAGATGAAAATTATATCTATTTATTTATTATCATTTTTCAATTAGGGAGCGAGTCTGACGACACCAGTGACGACGATGAGAACACGGCACCGACACTGTGTTTTGTCACTCGAGGCCAGCGGATCTTTTTTGACGCGCTGGACGACGAAGATGAGCCTCAGGCTCCACCACCACCACCATCACCACCAGCAGCAGCAACAGCAGCAGCACCAGCAGCACCAGCACCAGCAGAGCCAGCAGCACCAGCACCAGCAGAGCCAGCAGCAGTCAGTTTAGGCCCAAATTTTTATGATTTTAACTGGCGAACGTTTCCGGATCCTCCACTTGACTCTAGGTTGAGGAGAGAGACGTTTGCCGATATTAATGTTGGGCCCACAACTCCATGTGTCGACCCATATAGCATTTTCATTGCCATATGGGATACGACGATTATGGAGCACATAGTCTCGGAGACAAATGTATATGCTCGGGAACTAGTAGAGGACATGCGATCTAAGGGCACACTCCATCTCCAGAGCCGCATTTTGCAATGGCAAGATACGACAACTGACGAATTGTATACGTATCTTGCCATAATTCTTGCGATGGGGTGCGTAATTAAATCGCACTTGGTCGCCTACTGGTCTCCTGATCATAACATTTTCTGCACGCCATATTTTAGGACACATATGACTCTCAAGCGGTTTCAGCTGTTGAACAAGTGTATACACTTTAACCGCAATGAGAGAATATCTGAGCTAAATGTGGCGTCTTCCGAGGCGAAAATTTTGAAGGTGAAACCAGTGGTGGACCACTTGAATAAAAAATTCCCGGAATTGTATACAATGCAGCAGAATATCGCGCTGGACGAGTCTCTGCTGCTGTGGAAAGGTTGGTTATCTTTTAGCCAACTTATCCCCAATAAAGCCGCCACCATAGGGATAAAAACTTATGAGGTTTGTGAATCTCAGACCGGTTATTTGTGGCGGTTTGAGATTCACTCTCATAAGTCCCCGCAGCCGCCTTCATCGGATCCGTTGGAGGCCTCTACGCCGGCCATTGTTCTCAGGCTTCTCGATAGTCTTCAGAACAGGGGTCACACGGTATGGATGGATAATTTTTACAACTCTCCTGCTCTGGCGCGAAAACTTAAAACACTAGGATTCGACTCCGTGGGCACAGTGCGAACCGATCGCCAGTTCGTGCCCGAGGACCTGCGCCGACTGACAAAGGAGAGAATGCGCCCGGGTCAGATCACTGGTCTTACCTCAGGTGATATTGATGTCGTGGTATGGAGAGATAAGAACCGAGTGGCGGCTCTGTCCACATATCACGGCAACTGCGTCACTACAAGGGACGGTGTCACGAAACCCAACCTGATATTGGACTACAATGTCATGATGGGTGGCGTGGACAAGAAGGACCAGATGGTCGCCATGTACCCGGTAGAAAGGAAGCGAACAAAGATTTGGTACAAAAAATTCTTCCGTAGGCTTCTCAATATCTCTGTATTAAATGCATTTATAATATGTAAAAAATCGTCTTCTCGTTTGAGCCATCCTTCTTTTCGAGAAAAGCTTATTATAGCTCTTCTCGAAAAACATTCAAAAAAACAAACGCAGCGAGGCGTCGCGATTCCGACTCCGACTCTGACTCCGACTCCGACTCCGAATCCGACTCCGACTCCAACTCCGACTCCGACTCCGACTCCAGACAGTTTGTCTTCTGCCAAAATCTTTGAGGTCAAAACACATCACCTGCAACTATTACCTTTTGGGACAGGGGTTAGTCGGAATCGACAGAGACGAACGTGCAAAGTATGTGGGAAGATGGTGCAGTCGTACTGTGTGGGTTGTGACAAGTCTCTCTGTATGACGCCTTGCTTCGTCCGATTTCGTAATTAATAATATGTTTAAGTGTATGTATATATGTTGTGTGTATGTATATTACTTTTTATTTAGTTATTTATCTATGTATGGTTATTCTTCTATTACTTTTGTACCACACCTTGTTCGTTTTGACCGACCGACCGACCGACCGACCGACCATTCTAGAACTACTGAACCGATTTTTCCTTTGACATCCATAGCGTGACGTGCGTAGAACATTATCAGGGCGGCTTTTAGCATTTCCGGGAATTTTTTACATTTTTTTTTGTTTTTTTTTTTTTTGCATAAGGTGCACTTTTTCTTTTTTAAATTTTTACACATATTTTTTGTTGTTTTTTAACTTTATGCATATGTTGTGCACATATTTTTTGTTGTTTTTAACTTTTTGCATATGTTTTGCACATATTTTTGTTGGTTTTTAACTTTTTGCATATGTTTTGCACATATTATTGTTGGTTTTTAACTTTTTGCATATGTTTTGCACATATTTTTTGTTTTCATTTAAAATTTGCACATGGTACCACTCGGTTTCGCCTTTTTTTTATTTTTTGTGTGTGTTCTTTATTTTTTGTAATGTTTATTTTGAAATGGTTTTTTTATGGTGTATTTTTTGTGTGTGTTCTTTATTTTTTGTAATGTATATTTTGAAATGGTATTTTATGGTGTATGTTTCGCCTTTTTTTTAATTTTTTGTGATGTATATTTTGAAATGGTTTTTTACGATGTATTTTTCGCCTTTTTTTTTTAAAATTTTGTGTGTACTTTTTTTTGTAAAAAGATTTTTCTAAGCAGGCGTGCTTAAATCTTAACATCATTGCTTTCCTTATCATGATTGAAATTGAAAAAATTTTTTGTCAAAATGTAAAAAAAATATTGATGTTTTACAACTCAACAAATTTTTATCTTGTCTTCCAACAAATTTTTTGTTCGTAGAATAAAGATATGTACGAAACATTTCAAATATTTTCATTCAGAAGTCATTTCCATAGTGGCTTACCTTGCCCGGCCTCTGGGACCTACGTAATTACCTACTTTTGGTAGTAAATTTGGCGGTTTTATTTTCGATTTTCTTAATGTTTTTCTAAAGCGATAGGCCTTTATTTTGATTAATTCCATTTGCAAACTTCATCTAGTTATTGAATGTCAATTTAAATTTTGAAAAAGAGCAATAGAATTCAATCTAGAACGCAAACACTGGGAGTACTTCTTATAGCGACTATTTCAAGTGGTTTATTGTAAAATCTATAAAAATTAAAATATCAATTTCTCACACTTGAGCCTTTGTTTCTAATGAGTATGTGAACTAAACTTTAAGATAAAAATTAATGATAAGCCACTCGAATCACAGTATTCTAAGAAAGTAAGCATAAACATGACCCTTTTTTTTACCAGTACCACTGTGCCCACGGAGTCGAATCCTAGTGTTTTAAGTTTTCGCGCCAAAGCAGGAGAGTTGTAAAAATTATCCATCCATACCGTGTGACCCCTGTTCTGAAGACCATCGAGAAGCCTGAGAACAATGGCCGGCGTAGAGGCCTCCAACGGATCCAATGAAGGCGGCCGCTGGGACTTATGAGAGTGAATCTCAAACCGCCACAAATAACCGGTCTGAGATTCACAAACCTCATAAGTTTTTATCCCTATGGTGGCGGCTTTATTCGGGATAAGTTGGCTAAAAGATAACCAACCTTTCCAAAGCAGCAGACTCTCGTCCAGCGCGATATTCTGCTGCATTGTATACAATGCCGGGAATTTTTTATTCAAGTGGTCTACCACCGGTTTCACCTTCAAAACTTTCGCCTCGGAAGACGACGCCACATTTAGTACAGATATTCTCTCATTGCGGTTAAAGTGCAAACACCTGTTCAACAGCTGAAACCGCCTGAGAGTCATATGTGTCCTAAAATATGACGTGCAAAAAATGTTATGATCAGGAGACCAGTAGGCGGTCAAACGCGATTTAACTACGCACCCCATCGCAAGAACTATGGCAAGATACGTATACAACTCGTCAGTTGTCGTATCTTGCCAGTCCAAAATTCGGCTCTTGGGATGGAGTGTGCCCTTAGATCGCATTTCCTCTACTAGTTCCCGAGCATATACATTTGTCTCCGAGACTATGTGCTCCATAATCGTCGTATCCCATATGGCAATGAAAATGCTATATGGGTCGACACATGGAGCTGTGGGCCCAACATTAATCTCGGCAAACGTCTCTCTCCTCAACCTAGTGTCAAGTGGAGGATCCGGAAACGCTCGCCAGTCAAAACTATAAAAATTTGGGCCTACACTGAGTGCTGTTGGCTCTGCTGGTGCTGCTGGCTCTGCTGGTGCTGCTGGCTCTGCTGGTGCTGCTGGCTCTGCTGGTGCTGGTGGCTCTGCTGGTGGTGCTGCTGGTGGTGGTAGTGGTGGTGGTGGTGGTGGTGGTGCCTGAGGCACAACGGCACGAGAATCGGCATCGGCACTATCTTCATCCTCGTCGTCCAGCGCGCCAAAATAAACCCGCTGGGCTCGAGGGACGAAACATTGTGCCGGTGCCATGTGCACGTCTTCGTCGTCGCTTGTGTCCTCAGACTCGCTCCCTAATTGACAAATGATAAATATTAAATAGATATAATTTTCATCTGAATGTAATTTCATAATCACTAGTAATAAGTTAACTTAGTGCGAGTGTCTAAGCACTCCTTTGTTCTAAACAAAAATATTGTTTTATTAATAGATATCTACATTTGGAGTTGTTGGTGTAATTAATATTTGAAATTAATAAATAAATTGAATTGAAATTGAATTGAATTGAATTTAGTTCAAAATCAACAGATTCTTACCAAAAAAATCCACCCATCTGCCACGTCCCACCCGACCAAGTGGCTTGTTCAAGGACCTGCAACAAAAGAAGTTTTGTAACACTCTCATTCTCTTGTAAGCTTCTGATAGGAAGAATGTGGGAAAACCATAAATGGAATAAAAGAAAGTAACTCACCTTTCAGACAATGGGGTCGGGCTAGAAGAGCCGGAAGATTCGTCTGAAGATATATCACCACCAGGAGCACTAGCAGCAGTCACCCTAGGGACAAAAAAATTAGTTAAGGCAGTGTCTTTCATTCTTGTGAAGCATAAATAGAAAAAGGCATTTCTGCGTACCGCAAATGCGCCGTCCACGGTCCACCAGCGCTGGATGACGGGCCACCAGCGCTCGTCGACGGGCCACCAGCGCTCGTCGACGGGCCACCAGCACTCGTCGCAGCATCAGACACCCTAGGGACAAAAAAATTAGTTAAGGCAGTGTCTTTCATTCTTGTGAAGCATAAATAGAAAAAGGCATTTCTGCGTACCGCAAATGCGCCGTCGACGGGCCACCAGCGCTGGATGACGGGCCACCAGCGCTCGTCGACGGGCCACCAGCGCTCGTCGACGGGCCACCAGCACTCGTCGCAGCATCAGACACCCTAGGGACAAAAAAATTAGTTAAGGCAGTGTCTTTCATTCTTGTGAAGCATAAATAGAAAAAGGCATTTCTGCGTACCGCAAATGCGCCGTCGACGGGCCACCAGCGCTCGTCGACGGGCCACCAGTACTCGTCGCAGCATCAGACACCCTAGGGACGAAAAAATTAGTTAATAAAACACCCATATTCATATTATCTCAGATTAATATACAAGTAAAACTACTTACGGAGGCCATTTCCTCCGCTGTCGTTTTGTTAGCGGCACCTCCAGTGGTGCCGCTTGCGGGCAAGCATTTATGTCCGCAATTATGGGTCTAAAATCAAAAGTCATAATTAACAACCATTACAATCAGAATTTCAAAAAATATTTAAAAGCAAATCAAAAACACATGCTTACGGATCCTGTGCGATGGGCCTCCTTCGCCCCAGCCCCATCCCACGCTCCGTATTTAAGCTGCCGCCGCGTGCTCGGGCGCGACCGCGCCTGCCAGGTGCCCTTCTAGTGCGAGGCACCCCCCCCACCGCCCCTGCGTGGCACCTCCACCACTTCCGCCTCCTGCACCACCTCTTGACGCTGCATCAACTCCTGCATATGCTCTTCCTCCCACCCCCCCCCCCTTCTCGCACCTCTATCAACCCAACTTGACCCCCCACCTCTTCCTCCGTTTCATTCCAGAATTCCCAGTAAGTATAGCCCCCCTCCTGCGCCCCCCTGCGCGGCACCACCTCTTCCTCCTGCATTTCTTCTTCCCCCCGCCCCCCTCCTTCTCGCACCTCTATCCCCCCACCTTGACCCCCCACCTCTTCCTCCTGCATATCTTCTTCCCCCTGCCCCACCCCTTCTCACACCTCTATCCCCCCACCTTGACCCCCCACCTCTTCCTCCTCCTCACTCCAAAAAGGCAAGAAAGGACTCTCCCGAATCTCCCCCACCCCACCTCGACCCCCCCGTGTGCGCACCCCACCCCGCCCCCCACGTGTGCGCACGCGTCTGCGTGGTTGTATTCTAGAAGCAAACAAACACATGCAATCATTAAAAGTAGAAAAAAAACTGAAGTGGAAATGGGCGGGCCACATAGTTCGAAAAGCTGATGGTCGTTGGAGTCCCAAGGTGCTGGAGTGGCGACCCCCCACCAGGTGGACCGACGACATCAAACGAGTCGCAGGGAGCCGCTGGACTAAAGCGGCGCAAGACCGAGACCTGTGGAAGTCCATGCAGGAGACCTTTGTCCAGCAGTGGACGTCTATAGGTTGATAAAGATATATCAACATACAGATACAGATATACAACGACCATCAGCTTTTCGAATTATGTGCCCCGCCCATTTCCACTTCAGTATAAAAATTTTAATGCGGATAATAATACCCGTAAACCTTTATTTTGAGATGTCCTCCCTAGCATTATTTCGTATTTTTAAAATCAGAAATCAGAAAAACCAAAAAACACAAAAAAAAATTAGAATTAAATAATAGAATTTAAGAAACTCATCTATCAGTCCATAACTCCATACCTACTTGGCCGCCAACCGAAATCATGACGTGACGTCACCGTGACGTCACAATAACGGCCTACGTGACCGCCAATTGATTTTAATATCATTATTTTGTAAAATTTAATCACTGATTTACAAAACTAATACTTTTTTTATGTAATATATCGTATATAAATTATGAAAGTAATTTCCTAAATACAGGTCTAGAGTAAATTTCTTTTAAAATGTATGAAAATACCTAAGCATTTACAAGTAGAGTCATGCCTGTTAACATTAGGTATCTGTTAAAACTAATGAATTTGGTGCAAAAATTGTATCAAATTGCATGTATCTTATTATAAAACTGTTAATTACTTACCTGTCCATAGTTTTTCACTAAAAACACCACACTTTAATATCATAAAAGCAATAAAAACACTAAAAGTTCGCCAACCAAGTACGACGTAAGAACTGCGACTGAGCTCCGAGCACAAGCCGGTTTTGACTTGTATTTGTTTAGGAATGCGACGCGCTCCGCTAGCAGATTTGAATTTTAACCGGTTCGGCAAGTATTAAACTTACGTTTGCGTAGGTAAGACAAGGCTAGATATAGGTTTCACAAAGAAATTAAATTGTAAACCGTACGTGTGCGTACAGGACAGTGAAAATCCACAATGTGGACGCGACGCACATTCGAGCATTTCCGCAAAATCCACAATGTGGACGCCCAAGGAGAGTGGAGTGGCGGTCCAAGGGTTAAATTCTATTATTTAATTCTAATTTTTTTTTTGTGTTTTTTGGTTTTTCTGATTTCTGATTTTAAAAATACGAAATAATGCTAGGGAGGACATCTCAAAATAAAGGTTTACGGGTATTATTATCCGCATTAAAATTTTTATACTGAAGTGGAAATGGGCGGGGCACATAATTCGAAAAGCTGATGGTCGTTGTATATCTGTATCTGTATGTTGATATATTTTTATCAACCTATAGACGTCCACTGCTGGACAAAGGTCTCCTGCATGGACTTCCACAGGTCTCGGTCTTGCGCCGCTTTAGTCCAGCGGCTCCCTGCGACTCGTTTGATGTCGTCGGTCCACCTGGTGGGGGGTCGCCACTCCAGCACCTTGGGACCCCAACGACCATCAGCTTTTCGAACTATGTGGCCCGCCCATTTCCACTTCAGTTTTTTTTCTACTTTTAATGATTGCATGTGTTTGTTTGCTTCTAGAATACAACCACGCAGACGCGTGCGCACACGTGGGGGGCGGGGTGGGGTGCGCACACGGGGGGGTCGAGGTGGGGTGGGGGAGATTCGGGAGAGTCCTTTCTTGCCTTTTTGGAGTGAGGAGGAGGAAGAGGTGGGGGGTCAAGGTGGGGGGATAGAGGTGCGAGAAGGGGTGGGGCAGGGGGAAGAAGATATGCAGGAGGAAGAGGTGGGGGGTCAAGGTGGGGGGATAGAGGTGCGAGAAGGAGGGGGGCGGGGGGAAGAAGAAATGCAGGAGGAAGAGGTGGTGCCGCGCAGGGGGGCGCAGGAGGGGGGCTATACTTACTGGGAATTCTGGAATGAGACGGAGGAAGAGGTGGGGGGTCAAGGTGGGGGGATAGAGGTGCGAGAAGGAGGGGGGCGGGGGGAAGAAGATATGCAGGAGGAAGAGGTGGTGCCGCGCAGGGGGGCGCAGGGGGGGGGCGATACTTACTGGGAATTCTGGAATGAAACGGAGGAAGAGGTGGGGGGTCAAGTTGGGTTGATAGAGGTGCGAGAAGGGGGGGGTGGGAGGAAGAGCATATGCAGGAGTTGATGCAGCGTCAAGAGGTGGTGCAGGAGGCGGAAGTGGTGGAGGTGCCACGCAGGGGAGGTGGGGGGGGTGCCTCGCACTAGAAGGGCACCTGGCAGGCGCGGTCGCGCCCGAGCACGCGGCGGCAGCTTAAATACGGAGCGTGGGATGGGGCTGGGGCGAAGGAGGCCCATCGCACAGGATCCGTAAGCATGTGTTTTTGATGTGCTTTTAAATATTTTTTGAAATTCTGATTGTAATGGTTGTTAATTATGACTTTTGATTTTAGACCCATAATTGCGGACATAAATGCTTGCCCGCAAGCGGCACCACTGGAGGTGCCGCTAACAAAACGACAGCGGAGGAAATGGCCTCCGTAAGTAGTTTTACTTGTATATTAATCTGAGATAATATGAATATGGGTGTTTTATTAACTAATTTTTTCGTCCCTAGGGTGTCTGATGCTGCGACGAGTACTGGTGGCCCGTCGACGAGCGCTGGTGGCCCGTCGACGGCGCATTTGCGGTACGCAGAAATGCCTTTTTCTATTTATGCTTCACAAGAATGAAAGACACTGCCTTAACTAATTTTTTTGTCCCTAGGGTGTCTGATGCTGCGACGAGTGCTGGTGGCCCGTCGACGAGCGCTGGTGGCCCGTCGACGAGCGCTGGTGGCCCGTCATCCAGCGCTGGTGGCCCGTCGACGGCGCATTTGCGGTACGCAGAAATGCCTTTTTCTATTTATGCTTCACAAGAATGAAAGACACTGCCTTAACTAATTTTTTGTCCCTAGGGTGTCTGATGCTGCGACGAGTGCTGGTGGCCCGTCGACGAGCGCTGGTGGCCCGTCGACGAGCGCTGGTGGCCCGTCATCCAGCGCTGGTGGACCGTGGACGGCGCATTTGCGGTACGCAGAAATGCCTTTTTCTATTTATGCTTCACAAGAATGAAAGACACTGCCTTAACTAATTTTTTTGTCCCTAGGGTGACTGCTGCTAGTGCTCCTGGTGGTGATATATCTTCAGACGAATCTTCCGGCTCTTCTAGCCCGACCCCATTGTCTGAAAGGTGAGTTACTTTCTTTTATTCCATTTATGGTTTTCCCACATTCTTCCTATCAGAAGCTTACAAGAGAATGAGAGTGTTACAAAACTTCTTTTGTTGCAGGTCCTTGAACAAGCCACTTGGTCGGGTGGGACGTGGCAGATGGGTGGATTTTTTTGGTAAGAATCTGTTGATTTTGAACTAAATTCAATTCAATTCAATTTCAATTCAATTTATTTATTAATTTCAAATATTAATTACACCAACAACTCCAAATGTAGATATCTATTAATAAAACAATATTTTTGTTTAGAACAAAGGAGTGCTTAGACACTCGCACTAAGTTAACTTATTACTAGTGATTATGAAATTACATTCAGATGAAAATTATATCTATTTAATATTTATCATTTGTCAATTAGGGAGCGAGTCTGAGGACACAAGCGACGACGAAGACGTGCACATGGCACCGGCACAATGTTTCGTCCCTCGAGCCCAGCGGGTTTATTTTGGCGCGCTGGACGACGAGGATGAAGATAGTGCCGATGCCGATTCTCGTGGCGTTGTGCCTCAGGCACCACCACCACCACCACCACCACTACCACCACCAGCAGCACCACCAGCAGAGCCACCAGCACCAGCAGAGCCAGCAGCACCAGCAGAGCCAGCAGCACCAGCAGAGCCAGCAGCACCAGCAGAGCCAACAGCACTCAGTGTAGGCCCAAATTTTTATAGTTTTGACTGGCGAGCGTTTCCGGATCCTCCACTTGACACTAGGTTGAGGAGAGAGACGTTTGCCGAGATTAATGTTGGGCCCACAGCTCCATGTGTCGACCCATATAGCATTTTCATTGCCATATGGGATACGACGATTATGGAGCACATAGTCTCGGAGACAAATGTATATGCTCGGGAACTAGTAGAGGAAATGCGATCTAAGGGCACACTCCATCCCAAGAGCCGAATTTTGGACTGGCAAGATACGACAACTGACGAGTTGTATACGTATCTTGCCATAGTTCTTGCGATGGGGTGCGTAGTTAAATCGCGTTTGACCGCCTACTGGTCTCCTGATCATAACATTTTTTGCACGCCATATTTTAGGACACATATGACTCTCAGGCGGTTTCAGCTGTTGAACAGGTGTTTGCACTTTAACCGCAATGAGAGAATATCTGTACTAAATGTGGCGTCGTCTTCCGAGGCGAAAGTTTTGAAGGTGAAACCGGTGGTAGACCACTTGAATAAAAAATTCCCGGCATTGTATACAATGCAGCAGAATATCGCGCTGGACGAGAGTCTGCTGCTTTGGAAAGGTTGGTTATCTTTTAGCCAACTTATCCCGAATAAAGCCGCCACCATAGGGATAAAAACTTATGAGGTTTGTGAATCTCAGACCGGTTATTTGTGGCGGTTTGAGATTCACTCTCATAAGTCCCAGCAGCCGCCTTCATTGGATCCGTTGGAGGCCTCTACGCCGGCCATTGTTCTCAGGCTTCTCGATGGTCTTCAGAACAGGGGTCACACGGTATGGATGGATAATTTTTACAACTCTCCTGCTTTGGCGCGAAAACTTAAAACACTAGGATTCGACTCCGTGGGCACAGTGCGAACCGATCGCCAGTTCGTGCCCGAGGACCTGCGCCGACTGACAAAGGAGAGAATGAGCCAGGGTCAGATCACTGGTCTTACCTCAGGTGATGTTGATGTCGTGGTATGGAGAGATAAGAACCGAGTGGCGGCTCTGTCCACATATCACGGCAACTGCGTCACTACAAAGGACGGTATCACGAAACCCAACCTGATATTGGACTACAATATCATGATGGGTGGCGTGGACAAGAAGGACCAGATGCTCGCCATGTACCCGGTAGAAAGGAAGCGAACAAGGATTTGGTACAAAAAATTCTTCCGTAGGCTTCTCAATATCTCTGTATTGAATGCATATATAATATGTAAAAAATCTTCTTCTCGTTTGAGCCATCGTTCTTTTCGAGAAAAGCTTATATTAGCTCTTCTCGAAAAACATTCAAAAAAACAAACGCAGCAAGGCGTCGCGACTCCAGACAGTTTGTCTTTGAAAATACATCACCTGGAGATGTTACCTTTCGCGACAGGGAATCAAAAGGCTCGACACAGACGTATGTGCCAAGTATGTGCGAAGAGGGTGCAGACATACTGTGTTGGTTGTAACAAGACTCTCTGTATGACGCCTTGCTTCGTCAATTTTCATAATTAATAATATGTTTACGTGTATGTATATATGTTGTGTGTATGTATATTACTTTTTATTTAGTTATTTATCTATGTATATTTATTCTATTACTTTTGTACCACACCTTGTTCCTTTTGACCGACCGACCGACCGATCATTCTAGAACTACTGAACCGATTTTTCCTTTGACATCCATAGCGTGACGTGCGTAGAAAATTATCAGGGCGGCTTTTAGCATTTCCGGGAATTTTTTTTTTTTTTTTTTGCATAAGGTGCACTTTTTTCTTTTTTAAATTTTTACACATATTTTTTTGTTGTTTTAACTTTTTGCATATGTTTTTCACATATTTTTTGTTGTTTTTTTAACTTTTTGCATGTGTTTTGCACATATTTTTGTTGTTTTTTAACTTTTTGCATGTGTTTTGCACAAATTTTTTGTTTTCATTTAAATGTTGCAAATGGTACCACTCGGTTTCGCCTTTTTTTTCAAATTTTTGTGTGTGTTCTTTATTTTTTGTTATGTATATTTTGAAATGGTTTTTATGGTGTATTTTTCGCCTTTTTTTAAATATTTTCTGTATGATTTATTTTTGTGATGTATATTTTGAAATGGTTTTTTATGATGTATTTTTCGCCTTTTTTTTAAAAAAATGTTGTGTACTATGTGATATACTTTTTTTTGTCATAAGATTTTTCTAAGCAAGTGTGCTTAAATCTAAACATCATTGCTTTCCTTGTTATGATTGAAATTAAAAAAATTTTTTTTTGTCAAAATGTAAAAAAAATATTGATGTTTTACAACTCAAAGTGTCTTCCAACAAATTTTTTGTTCATAGAACAAAGATATGTACGAAACATTTCAAATATTTTCATTCAGAAGTCATTTCCATAGTGGCTTACCTTGCCGGCCTCTGGTACCTACTGTAATTACCTACTTTTGGTAGTAAATTTGGCTGTTTTATTTTCGATTTTTATAATGTTTTTCTAAAGCGATAGGCCTTTCTTTTGATTAATTCCATTTGTAAACTTCATCTAGTTATTGAATGTCAATTAAAATTTTGAATAAGAGCAATAGAATTCAGTCTAGAACGCAAACACTGGGAGTACTTCTTATAGCAACTATTTCAAGTGGTTTATTGTAAAATCTATAAAAATTAAAATATCAATTTCTCACACTTGAGCCTTTGTTTCTAATGAGTATGTGAACCAAACTATAAGATAAATATGAATGCTAAGCAACTCGAACCACAGTATTCTAAGAAAGTAAACATAAACATGGCCCTTTTTTTTACCAGCACTTGAGTCCCTCATACAAGAATGTTTTGTAAAAGCTTGTTGTGTAAAAAAAAATGTATGAAGAGGTTTGTTTTTTTAGTTTTATATCATATGGTGATGTGTAAAGATGGAAATAAAAGTTATATTATTTTACTTGTGGTTTTATTTATTTTTTTAACAATAAAATCGTACCAACTATAAGCTCTCCTTACTTTGACATGAGATCTTGCCATCTATTTTAATAATTTGTATGGACAATTATATATCAAATTAAAGCTTAATTCATCACAATTCCAACAATAAAAGTCTAAAACATAAGTTCCATACAAAATTTTAGAGAAATTAATTTTCCTAATGAATTAGGTAATTCCCGCGGTCCACCCAGATGGCGCTCCGCACTTGCGCGTATGTCATACTTCTGGCCGCGCCACTTGAAGGGATAATATGTGTTTAGGCCGCGTGTCGCATACTATTTGGTATTTAATAAAATAGTAACGATGAAAAACAGACGAAATTAGCCTATTACGCCGCACAAACACGTCGAAATGTATTGACAAAATGAGAATTCCATAGGTGGTGTGGACTGTGACGTCATTCGAGATCACGGAACGTTTTCGATCACGTGACCATGGCCGGAATTATAGCAATTTTATTTAATGTTTTCTAATTAAATAAAGCTATATTTTTTAGTTTTGTCGTATGGAATAATGTTTTTAGATAATAATCTTTTAGGATGACACCAGTTGAAACGATATTTTATTATAGTCAAATACCCTATAATGGGTCTAAAATCAAAAGTCATAATTACCAACCATTACAATCAGAATTTCAAAAAATATTTAAAAGCAAATCAAACATGCTTACGGTTCCTGTGCGATGGGCCTCCTTCGCCCCAGCCCCATCCCACGCACGGTACTTGTACTACCGCCACGTGGTCGGGCGCGACCGCGCCTGCCACGTACCCCACCCCCCCTGTGCGGCACCTCCACCACTTCTGCCTCCTGCATGTATTCTTCCCCCCCCCCCCCTTCTCGCACCTCTATCCCCCCCACCTTAACCCCCACCTCTTCCTCCTGCATATCCTCTTCCTCCCGCCCCCCCCCCCCTTCTCGCACCTCTATCCCCCCACCTTGAACCCCCACCTCTTCCTCCTCGTCATTCCAAAAAGAAAGGAAGTTAGGAATCTCCTGAAGCCCCATGTGCGGCACCACCTCTTCCCCCCGCCCCCCCCCTTCTCGCACCTCCATCCCCCACCTTGACCTCCCACCTCTTCCTCCTGCATATATTCTTCCCCCTGCCCCCCCCCCCCCCCTTCTCGCACCTCTATCCCCCCACCTCTTCCTCCTGCATATCCTCTTCCTCCTCGTCACTCCAAAAAGAAACCAAGATAGGTCTCTCCTTCCTCCCCCCCCCCCTCCCCCCCGTCCCCCCCGTGTGCGCACCCCACCACCCCTGCGCTGCACCACCTCTTGCTGCCCCCCACGTGTGCGCACGCGTCTGCGTGGTTGTATTCTAAAAGCAAGCCAACACATGCAACCATTAAAAGTAGAAAAAAAAGTCGTGTGGTGTCGTGGGACACCAGATAGTAACGAAGTTCCTTATTATAAAAATAATAATTTCAAATTCTTCTTCTTTTTTGACGACCACCCTGGCGCAGTGGTGAGCACTGTGGTCTTATAACTGGGAGGTCTCGGGTTCGATTCCCGGCGGGCGGGCGGCATCTTAGACTGCATCGTCACTTACCATCAGGTGAGATCGCAGTCAAGGACTAGCTTGTCGTCGAATAATATATTAATTTCAAATTCTATTTCTTATCATGATTTTTTTAGCATTATTTCGTATTTTTAAAATCAGAAATCAGAAAAACAAAAAAAAAAAACAAAAAAAAAAATTAGAATTAAATAATAGAATTGAAGAAACTCATCTATGATTATGTCCATACTTATTGGGCCGCCAACCAAAATCCTGACGTGACGTCACCGTGACGTCACAATAACGGCTTACGTGACCACAATCTCATTTTAATATCAATATTTTGTAAAATTTAATCACTGATTTACAAAACTAATACTTTTTTTATGTAATATATCGTATGTAAATTATGAAAGTAAATTCATAAATACATGTTTAGAGTAAATTTCTTTTAAAATGTATGAAAATACGAAGCATTCTATGTAAAATATGACTAGATATATAAATACGAACTTTGATCGTCTGTGGGATTACCAAATAATGATAAAAAATTCTTTTTATAAAACCGACTTTAAACGCCACTACAAAGTATAAAACAAAAATATCTTTAAAAAACCGACTTCATACGCCGATCGGGCAAAGTTGGGATATGCAGGAGGAAGAGGCGGGGGGTCAAGGTGGGGGGATAGAGGTGCGAGAAGGGGGGGGGGGGGGGGGGGCGGGGGAAGAATACATGCAGGAGGCAGAAGTGGTGGAGGTGCCGCGCAGGGGGGGGTGGGGTACGTGGCAGGCGCGGTCGCGCCCGAGCACGTGGCGGTAGTACAAGTCCCGTGCGTGGGATGGGGCTGGGGCGAAGGAGGCCTATCGCACAGGAACCGTAAGCATGTTTTTTTGATTTGCTTTTAAATATTTTTTGAAATTCTGATTGTAATGGTTGGTAATTATGACTTGATTTTAGACCCATAATAGGGTATTTGACTATAATAAAAATATCGTTTCAACTGGTGTCATCCTAAAAGATTATTATCTAAAAACATTATTCCATACGACAAAACTAAAAAATAAAGCTTTATTTAATTAGAAAACATTAAATAAAATTGCTATAATTCCGGCCATAGTCACGTGATCGAAAACGTTCCGTGATCTCGAATGACGTCACAGTCCACACCACCTATGGAATTCTCATTTTGTCAATACATTTCGACGTGTTTGTGCGGCGTAATAGGCTAATTTCGTCTGTTTTTCATCGTCACTATTTTATTAAATACCAAATAGTATGTGACACGCGGCCTAAACACATATTATAAAATTGTCATTGTTTGAAATGTGAACTGTTACGTCATGAGAGCAAATGGAACGTTTCGGCGGCAATTTATTTTTTTGAATTTATTTCTCGATTTTTATGAAAAATAATGAAAATTATGCCGAAATATACGTTTTGTTAGCTTCAGCATAGCATTATTAACAATTTAAGATGATTTTCTAAAAGTAGTCAAATACCCTATTAATAAACGCCTGCCCGCAAGCAGCACCACTGGAGGTGCCGCTAATAAAAATACAGCGGAGGAAATGGCCTCCGTAAGTAGTTTTACTTGTATATTAATCTGAGATAATATGAATATGGGTGTTTTATTAACTAATTTTTTTGTCCCTAGGGTGTCTGATGCTTCGACGAGCGCTGGTGGCCCGTCGACGAGCGCTGGTGGCCCTTCATCCAGCGCTGGTGGACCGTCGACGGCGCATTTGCTGTACGCAGAAATGCCTTTTTCTATTTATGCTTCACAAGAATGAAAAACACTGCCTTAACTAATTTTTTTGTCCCTAGGGTGTCTGATGCTTCGACGAGCGCTGGTGGCCCGTCGACGAGCGCTGGTGGCCCTTCATCCAGCGCTGGTAGACCGTCGACGGCGCATTTGCGGTACGCAGAAATGCCTTTTTCTATTTATGCTTCACAAGAATGAAAGACACTGCCTTAACTAATTTTTTTGTCCCTAGGGTGTCTGCTGGTAGTTTTCCTGATGGATCTTCCGACGAATCTTCCGCCTGTTCTAGCCCGACCTCATTGCCTGAAAGGTGGGTTACTTTCTTTTATTCCATTTATGGTTTTCCCACATTCTTCCTATCAGAAGCTTACAAGAGAATGAGAGTGTTACAAAACTTCTTTTGTTGCAGGTCCTTGGACAGGCCACTTCCTCCGGTGGGACTTGGCAGAAGGTTGGAGTTTTTTGGTAAGAATCTGTTGATTTTAAACTAAATTCAATTCAATTCAATTTCAATTCAATTTATTTATTAATTTCAAATATTAATTACATCAACAACTCCAAATGTAGATATCTATTAATAAAACAATACATACTTTATTTTTGTTTAGAACAAAGGAGTGCTTAGACACTCGCACTAAGTTAACTTATTACTAGTGATTATGAAATTACATTCAGATGAAAATTATATCTATTTAATTATTATCATTTGTCAATTAGGGAGCGAGTCTGAGGACACAAGCGACGACGAAGACGTGAGCACGGCACTGGCACTAGGTTTCATCACTCGAGCCCAGCGGGTTTATGTTGACGCGGGTGACGACGAGGATGAAGATAGTGCCGATTCTCGTGCCGTTGTGCCTCAGGCTCCACCACCACCAGCAGCACCAACACCAGCAGAGCCAGCAGCACCAGCACCAGCAGAGCCAGCACTCGGTATAGGCCCAAATTTTTATAGTTTTGACTGGCGAGCGTTTCCGGATCCTCCACTTGACTCTGGGTTGAGGAGAGAGACGTTTGCCGAGATTAATGTTGGGCCCACAACTCCATGTGTCGACCCATATAGCATTTTCATTGCCATATGGGATACGACGATTATGGAGCACATAGTCTCGGAGACAAATGTATATGCTCGGGAACTAGTAGAGGACATGCGATCTAAGGGCACACTCCATCCCAAGAGCCGACTTTTGGACTGGCAAGATACGACAACTGACGAGTTGTATACGTATCTTGCTATAGTTCTTGCGATGGGGTGCGTAGTTAAATCGCGTTTGACCGCCTACTGGTCTCCTGACCATAACATTTTTTGCACGCCATTTTTCAGGACACATATGACTCTCAAGCGGTTTCAGCTGTTGAACAGGTGTTTACACTTTAACCGCAATGAGAGCATATCTGTACTGAATGTGGCGTCGTCTTCCGAGGCGAAAGTTTTGAAGGTGAAACCGGTGGTAGACCACTTGAATAAAAAATTCCCGGAATTGTATACAATGCAGCAGAATATCGCGCTGGACGAGTCTCTGCTGCAGTGGAAAGGTTGGTTATCTTTTAGCCAACTTATCCCGAATAAAGCCGCCACCATAGGGATAAAAACTTATGAGGTTTGTGAATCTCAGACCGGTTATTTGTGGCGGTTTGAGATTCACTCTCAAAAGTCCCAGCAGCCGCCTTCAGTGGATCCGTTGGAGGCCTCTACGCCGGCTATTGTTCTCAGGCTTCTCGATGGTCTTCAGAACAGGGGTCACACGGTATGGATGGATAATTTTTACAACTCTCCTGCTCTGGCGCGAAAACTTAAAACACTAGGATTCGACTCCGTGGGCACCCTGCGAACCAATCGCCAGTTCATGCCCGAGGACCTGCACCGACTTACAAAGGAGAGAATGCGCCCGGGTCAGATCACTGGTCTTACCTCAGGTGATGTTGATGTCGTGGTATGGAGAGATAAGAACCGAGTAGCGGCTCTGTCCACATATCACGGCAACTGCGTCTCTACAAAGGACGGTACCACGAAACCTAACCTGATATTGGACTACAATATCATGATGGGTGGCGTGGACAAGAGGGACCAGATGCTCGCCATGTACCCGGTGGAAAGGAAGCGAACAAGGATTTGGTACAAAAAATTCTTCCGTAGGCTTCTCAATATCTCTGTATTGAATGCATTTATAATATGTAAAAAATCATCTTCTCGTTTGAGCCATCCTTCTTTTCGAGAAAAGCTTATATTAGCTCTTCTCGAAAAACATTCAAAAAAACAGACGCAGCACGTCGTCGCGACTCCAGACAGTTTGTCTGTGAAAATACATCACCTGGCCATGTTACCTTTCATGACAGGGACATGTAAGAGTCGACAGAGACGTATGTGCCAAGTATGTGCGAAGAAGGTGCAGACATACTGTGTTGGTTGTAGCAAAACTCTCTGTATGACGCCTTGCTTCGTCAATTTTCATAATTAATAATATGTTTACGTGTATGTATATATGTTGTGTGTATGTATATTACTTTTTATTTAGTTATTTATCTATGTATCTTTATTCTATTACTTTTGTAATAGAATACCTTGTTCCTTTTGACCGACCGACCGATCATTCTAGAACTACTGAACCGATTTTTCCTTTGACATCCATAGCGTGACGTGCGTAGAACATTACCAGGGCGGCTTTTAGCATTTCCGGGAATTTTTTATATATATATTTTTTTTTTTTTTTTTTGCATAAGTTGCACTTTTTCTTTTTTAAATTTTTACACATATTTGTTTGTTATTTTTTAACTTTTTGCATATGTTTTGCACATATTTTTTGTTGTTTTTTAACTTTTTGCATATGTTTTGCACATATTTTTGTTGTTTTTTAACTTTTTGCATATGTTTAGTACCTACATATTTTTTTGTTTTCATTTAAATGTTGCAAATGGTACCACTCGGTTTCAACTTTTTTTTAATTTTTTGTATGTCTGTGTTCTTTATTTTATGTAATGTATACCTTGAAATGGTTTTTATGATGTATTTTTCGCCTTTTTTTTAAATTTTTTGTGTGTGCTTTATTTTTTGTGATGTATATTTTGGAATGGTTTTTTATAATGTATTTTTCGCCTTTTTTTTTAAAAAAAATGTGTGTATGTGATATACTTTTTTTGTTATAAGATTTTTCTAAGCAAGCGTGCTTAAATCTAAACATCATTGCTTTCCTTAGCATGATTGAAATTAAAAAAAAAATTTTGTCAAAATGTAAAAAAAATATTGAAGTTTTACAACTCAAAGTGTCTTCCAACAAATATGTACGAAACATTTCAAATATTTTCATTCAGAAGTCCTCTCCATAGTGGCTTACCCTGCCGGCCTCTGGGACCTACTGTAATTACCTACTTTTGGTAGTAAATTTGGATGTTTTATTTTCGATTTTTATAATGTTTTTCTAAAGCGATAGGCCTTTCTTTTGATTAATTCCATTTGCAAACTTTATCTAGTTATTGAATGTCAATTTAAATTTTGAAAAAGAGCAATAGAATTCAATCTAGAACGCAAACACTGGGAGTACTTCTTATAGCGACTATTTCAAGTGGTTTATTGTAAAATCTGTAAAAATTAAAATATCAATTTCTCACACTTGAACCTTTGTTTCTAATGAGAATGTGAACTAAACTTTAAGATAAAAATTAATGCTAAGCCACTCGAATCACAGTATTCTAAGAAAGTAAGCATAAACATGACCCTTTTTTTTACCAGTACTTGAGTACCTCATACAAGAAAGTTTTGTAATAGCTTATTGTGTAAAAAAAATATATCAAGAGGTTTATTTTTTTAGTTTTATATCATAAGGTGATGTGTAAAGATGGAAATAAAAGTTATATTAATTTATTTGTGGTTTTATTTATTTTTTTAACAATAAAATCGTACGCAATAAAAGCTCTCCTTACTTTGACATGAGATCTTGCCATCTATTTTAATAATTTGTATGGACAAGTATATATCAAATTAAAGCCTAATTCATCACAATTCCAACAATAACAGTCTTAAACATAAGTTCCATACAAAATTTTAGAGAAATTAATTTTCCTAATGAATTAGGTAATTCCCGCGGTCCACCCAGATGGCGCTCGGCACTTGCGCAAACGACACAACTATGGCCGCGCCATTTGAAAGGTTAGAGCTTATAAATTAGTCGTTCACCCCTTTCTGTTCTATCGTGATTTTAATTCTATGGGATCAATTTATAATGCAGTTCATGAAAAAGGTCTCTAAACGAATAGTAAGTAGGAAGATTAATTTTCAATTTTTTTTCCCAAATTATTTAATGTACGATTAAGTAGCAACATTTTCAGATCGACAGTTTTCTAAAGTTTTCTGCATAAGTATTGCATTATCTGGATAAAATAATACATCAGAAGTAAATAAATGTTATCCTTTAGTAAACTGGATTTTTTAAATATTTTTTTTAGAAGAAAATACTCTCATATTCGGCATTTATAGCGGAGCTCATTCCCCGCTAACCATACGTAGTTGACAGGCGCGTGACTCGAGTCAAACAGTTTTATATAACGGGTATGACCACTGGTCATACCCAACTTACAGAGGGGTACGCGCGTCAATTCTTCTCCTGTGTTGGTTTAATACTCAAAGATAGTATGGCTTACCTTGTCTAGCCTCTGTACCTATTGTAATTACATTCCTACTTTTGGTAGTCAATTTAACTGTTTGTTTTCGATTTTTATAATGTTTTTGTAAAGCGATAGGCCTTTCTTTTGATTAATTCCATTTGTAAACATCATCTAGTTCTTGAATTTAAATTTAGAATTGGAAAAAGAGCAATAGAATTCAGTCTAGAACACAAACACTGGGAGTACTACTTACAGGAACTATTTCAAGTGGTTTGTTGTAAAATCTATAAAAATTAAAATATCAATTTCTCACACCTGAGCCTTTGTTTGTAATGAGTATGTGAACCAAAGTTTAAAATAAATATTAATCCCAAGCCTCTAGAACCACAGTATTCTAAGAAAATAAGCGTAAATATGACCCTTTTTTTACCAGCACTTGAGTCCCTAATACAAGACAAGTTTTGTAAAGGCTTGTTGTGTAAAAAAAATGTATGAAGATGTTGTTTTTTTTTTTTTCAATTACATATAAGGTTATGTGTGAAGGATTTAATAAAAGATATATGTATTTTTTTATTGATTGTTTTATTTATTTTTTATAAAATAAAATTGTACAAAATATAGCTCTCCTCAGTTTGACATGAGATTTTAATATCATCATCATCATTATCAACCCATCAACGGCTCACTACTAAGCGCAGGTCTCCTCTCAGAGAAGGGTTATAGGCCATAGTCCACCACGCTGGCCCAATTCGAATTGGCGGACTTCACCCACCTTTGAGAACATTTTGAAGAACTCAGATGTGCAGGTTTCCTCACGATGTTTTCCTTCAACGTTGAAGCAAGTGATATTTAATTGCTTAAACGCACTTGACTTCGAAAAGTCAGAGGTGCGTACCCGGGATGGAACCTGCGACCCCCCGAATAGGAGACCACAGTCCTAACCACTAGGCTATCACTGCTTCATTATTATTATTATTGATTTTAATATCTATTTCAGTAATTTGTACCGACAAGTATAAATTAGATTACAGCCTAATTCATAACGATTCCAAAAATAACAGTTTTATTAAGAAGTCCAATAGGTATAATATTTTAGAGAAATTAATCTTTTAATAGCGCGCGCCTATATTCACGCGGACCACAAAAAGCCCGACAGATGCCACTACGTCACAAATATGGCCGCCACAGTTGAAGGATTATATTTATCTAATTTTAGTAATTTTGTTCAAGTACATGATATAACGCTAATAATTATAAAAGTTTCAAGCCCGGCCTTTCAACGGTTAATCCATTCTGAGGTCAAATATAATGTCCACTTTGAAAGCCCCCCATTTTCGTCAATTTTAGGGGAAAAAAAATACTTTGTACTCTGTTCCAAATTATCTTTAAAATGATATACTGCAACACTATGGAACGCTAAAAAAAAATATTTTACTTCGCATTCACTTCTATGAGAGCCCCCCTGAAATAAAGATTTTTATTACTTTTTAAGCCATTTTCGGCTGGAGGCCATCGGCTTACATAGTCTAAAATCAAAGTAATTACGTTCCGTAATTCAGAAGTTATAAGGCTCTGACAGACGGACGGACGGACAAGTGCAAATTCACTCAAGTTGACTCAGAGACCTTCGCTTCGCTCGGTTAATTAATATGAGTAATAATATAATTATTTTTTAATTATTATCTTCTTCTTCTTTATCAACCGATAGACGTCCACTGCTGGACAAAGGTCTCTTGCATGGACTTCCACAGGCCTCGGTCTTGCGCCACCTGAATCCAGCGGCTCCCTGCGACTCGTTTGATGTCGTCGGTCCACCTGGTGGGGGGTCTGCCAACACTGCGCTTCCCGGTGCTGGGTCGCCACTCCAGCACCTTGGGACCCCAACGACCATCAGCTCTTCGAACTATGTGCCCCGCCAATTTCCACTTCAGTATCGCGACTCGCTTAGCTATGTCGGTGACTCTGGTTCTCCTACGGATCTCCTCATTTCTGATTCGATCCCGCAGGGACACTCCGAGCATAGCTCTCTCCATCGGCCGCTGAGCGGTCCTGAGCCTACTTATGAGGCCCTTAGTTAGCGACCATGTCTCGGATCCGTAAGTCATCACTGGCAACACGCGCTATTCGAAGACTTTAGTCTTCAGGCACTGAGGAATTTTGGACGAGAAGACATCTCGGAGCTTCCCGAACGCTGCCCAGCCGAGTTGGATTCGGCGGTTGATCTCTTTCTCGAAATTGGACCTACCTAGCTGGACTGTGTGTCCCAGGTAAATATACTCGTCGACAATTTCGAGTGCAGAGTTCTCAACAATTACTGGGTGGAGCGGTGCATGAGCATTGGACATGATTTTCGTCTTGCTCATGTTCATTTTCAGGCCCACCTGTTGAGAAACCCTGCTGAGATCGTTGAGCATTGTATTGAGGTCTCTCAGAGTCTCTGCCATGACTACTATGTCATCGGCAAATCGCAGGTGAGTGATGTACTCGCCGTTTATGTTGATGCCAAGCCCGTTCCAATCCAGAAGCTTAAAGACGTCCTCCAACTCAGCGGTAAAGAGCTTCGGGGAGATTACATCTCCCTGTCGCACTCCACGCTGCAAGTGGATTGGCCTCGTAGTCTGGTCCTGTATACGTACTGACATTGTGGCGTTTTCATACAAGCACTTCAACACTTGGATATACCGGTAGTCAATCCGGCATCTCTGCAGCGACCTCAACACAGCCCAAGTTTCCACCGAATCGAAGGCTTTCTCATAGTCCACAAACGCTAAGCAAAGTGGCCGGTTATACTCTTCCGTCTTTTGTATAACCTGCCGCAGCGTACGAATGTGATCTATGGTACCAAAGCCTTTTCGGAATCCGGCTTGTTCGGGAGGCTGGAAGTCGTCGAACCTACGAGCGAGACGATTCGTAATGACTCTCGAGAACAACTTATAAACATGACTCAACAACGAGATGGGTCTATAATTCTTCAACAAGGTATTAACACCCTTTTTGAAGAACAGGTCCACCACGCTCCTGTGCCATGCTTCCGGTGTTGTGTCCTCGTGGATGACGGAATTGAACAATCGCTGAAAGATCTTAAGTACCGGTTTTCCACCCGCTTTCAGGAGTTCCGCAGTGATTCCGTCATCACCTGGCGCCTTGTTGTCCTTGAGCTGTTTGAGAGCCATTCTAATCTCGTATAGGCTGACGTCCGGGATATCTTCGGTATAGTGTCGGGTTAGTTTGGCTCTGGGATCTTTCGCCAAATCTTCAACAGGTTTTTGTGTCGTGGTATATAACTGTCCATAGAACTTCTCAACCTCTCCCAAGACCTCTAGGTCGAGAATAGACGAGACGGCCGTCATCAGTTTTCAGCCGCGTCAGCTGGCTCTGGCCGATAGACAGATCTCTCGCGAACACTTTTGAGCCTTTGTTCCGCTCAATGGTATCTTTAATACACTTGGTATTAAAGACACGGAGGTCGCGAGTTTGTGCCGTAGAGATCTGCCTATTAATCCGCCGGTAGGCAGCCGCGTCTGCCGATGACTGCAGCCTCATCTCTTGTCTCTCCTTCATTAGCTTGAGAGTATGGTCAGAGAACTTTTCGGTTCTTTTCCTGCGATGGGTCTTAAAGAATTTAGACCCCACAGTATGGACAGTTTCCACGAACCTGTTGTTTAGATCGTCCACAGAAACGCAGTCTGCTAGGCACTCGAATCGGTTTTGCAGTTCGAGTTGGAAGTTTTCGGGATTTTGGATATGAGCACGAGAAGGTCGGAGAGTGGACTTCACCAGTCTGGCCCTTTCCAGCTTTACATTAATATTCAACGTGCCTCTTACCATCCGGTGATCGCTACCGGTTTTCACCCTATTGATCACAGAGACATCATTGAATATATGCCGCTTGGTCGACATAATGAAGTCGATCTCATTTCTCGTGGAACCATCGGGACTCAACCATGCCCATTTTCTGTGTGGCCGCTTCCTGAAGAAGGAGTACATCATAAAGAGGCCCTCCTTCTCCATGAAGTCGGCCAACATTTGGCCCCTTTGGTTCCTTCGCCCATACCCAAAATGCCCCACTCTCGTCTCTGCACTGCTTCGTTCGCCCAGCCTTGCATTGAAAATCCCCCATCACAACACTGTAATGAGTGGTAGAGGCGTGTATGGCTTTTGATATATCCTCATCCAGCGCCTCTACCTTTAATTATTATAATGTTTGGTAATGATGACTTTTGATTTTAGACCACAAATTTGCGAAATATCAGTCTATCCCCATTCGCCCCCAATTGAAGTCCCACTAACCAAAAGGAAGCGGCGTAATTGGCCCCCGTAAGTTGTTTTACTTGGCGTATATTCTGAGATATATAATCAGAACTCTACAAAAAAATACAAAAAAGTCCGCCAGCCACTCCTTGGTATCAAAAAGGAATTTATCATAGAAAATTTATCACCACTAACAATCGAATGAGATTTGGACACAGTAAAGTGGCTGCCCACTTGCACCGACTGGGAATTAAAGAAAAGCTAAGTTGTGAATACTGTGATGAAGAACGTGGAGATTTAAGTCATCTTGTATTTCACTGTCATCGTTTTGGCTTTAATAGATTGCTCCTCATCAGTACCATACAAAATATAAATGATGGTGAAGTTCCTCACACTCTTCAAAGTCTACTATCGGATCAAAAAAAATTCCGTCCACCTTATGGCCTTTATGGCTGCAGTTCAAAATGATATTTAATTTAAGAGGATTCGTCAACAAATCGACATTAAAATAGAAAATACCGGCCAAGCGCGACTTGCACTCGAGGTTGCACCGAGGGTTCCGTACTCCAGAAGTAAAAATGAAACGATAATATTATATTAATTTGTTTATTAATCGTTAACTCTGTAGAGGTTTATTGTCAATATCAAAAAAACTATGCTAGTGAGAGAGTTGGTTTTATTTTTCCTGTAAAATTTACATAAACTTCTATTGACCATAATTATTTCAGATTTTTCTACTGGTAAACTTCGGAGATAAGAGAGGGGGGGGGGGGGGGGGGGGGGGAGATAAAAACTATTCCAAATTTAATGTCGATAGCCTTAATAGTTACTGAAATAATTGACTGACAGACGGACGGACGGAGAAAGTCTCACCATAAGGGTTCCATTTTTACCATTTTGGTACGGAACCCTAAAAATAGAAGGATGAAAATGTCTCGAATACTCTATGGAAAATAATAAACTACAGACAGGCTTAAAAAGGCTAGAACCCAGAGCCGTAAAACCAGTTAATATAAAAAAACGGCCAAGTGCGAGTCGGGCCTCGCTCGTTTAGGGTTCCGTACATATGATCAAATAATTTAAAATCTTTAAAGGAGCAATTTTTGTATAATATGAATCTCGGAAACGGATCCAACGATTTTAATGAAATTTAGTGTGCAGGGGGTTTCGGGCGCGATAAGTCGATCTAGCTAGGTTTCATTTTTAGAAAACGTCGTTTTATCCATGTTTTCAGGCAGTGAAAAACCCCTACAATATCACTAGTGGTTCGCCCCGAACTGAGACCTCGCGGTATCCCATAATTCCCATAAGGTAGTTTTAACTATATTATATTGTAATTAAAACGCGCCGAATCTGATGACGTCAATCGTCATCTGCTTTCGTAGATGGGATGCGTATTTACAATATTAAAGACAGCGCCATCTATTAGGGTTCCGTACCCAAAGGGTACCAACGGGACCCTATTACTAAGCCTACGCTGTCCGTCCGTCCGTCCGTCCGTCCGTCCGTCCGTCCGTCCGTCCGTCCGTCCGTCCGTCTGTCAGCGGGCTGTATCTCGTAAACCGTAATAGATAGACAGATGAAATTTTCAGATATTATGTATTTCTATTGCCGCTATAACAACAAATAATAAAAATTAAATTAAAAAAATTAAATTAAAATATTTCCATGGGTACATGGAAATATTTTAATTTAATTTTTTTTAACGGAACCCTAAAAGAGCGAGGCCCGACTCGCACTTGGCCGATTTTTAACAGTATAGTGAAGTTTTGTTAAAAACATTAATGCCCATTAAAACTTAAATAATTTCGTTTCTTTATAATATTTATCTAATTTTAGTATTTGTTGTTCAAGTACAGAATATAACTCAAATTATGTGTAAGTTTCAATTTTTAAAATAAAGTGGTTTTAGAGATCTAGCCTCGAATAAAATCTCCACTTTGAAAGCCCCCATTTCGTCAATTTTAGGAAAAAAAATAAAAAAAAAATACTTTTGTACTCTGTTCCAAATTATCTTTAAAATGAGGTACTGCAACCCTATGAAATGCAAAAAATTTTATTTTACTTCGCATTCGCTTCTATGAGAGCCCCCCTGAAATAAAGATTTTTATAACTTTTTAAGCCATTTTCGGCTGGAGGCCATCGGTTTACATATCATATCTAAAATTGAAGTAATTACGTTCAGTAATTCAGAAGTTATAAGGCTCTGACAGACGGACGGACGGACAGACGGACGGACAAGTGCAAATCGCTCTAGTAAACTCAGAGACCTTCGCTTCGCTCGGTCGATTAGTATACGAAGGTAAATTTCGCCATCATTTATAAAGTTCCAATAGCTCAGTTAGGAAATCGGGCGGTCCCGTAACCAGAAGACCCCGGTTCGAGTCCAGATGATTATTTTTTCCCCTGTGAATTTTATTATTATTATTATTTATTTTTTATTATTTTATTTTCTAACCTAATTTCCAAAAAACACGATTTACCAAAAAAAAAACGGGCAATGCTCGGTCACCCAGGTACTTTTTTTAAACAAGGTACATATTTAGATATTAGTTCATAGAAAGTACTAAATATTTAGCATATGGGGGAAAATGCTCGTTTGTTTTGGTCACAACTTACAAACCGCGTTATAAATAGGTGTTTTCAGTATTTGTTGTTTAAATACACGATATCGTACATAATAAACCAAAATTTCAAATTCCTAACTAAATAGTTTAGTTTTTGAGATAGACCCCCTAACAAAATTAGTCTAAAACCGACAACTTTGACGGCCCCTCATTTCTTTATTATTGTTGCTAAAAAATAAAAAAAATATATTATTTGAACTCCACCTAATGAGCTCTAGACAATGACACCCCACATACCAGTTTAAAAAAAAAATTATTTCGACTCCTTTTCCATGTATGGTTGCCCCCTTTATTTTTTAATTTAATTTAATTTTTATTATTTGTTGTTATAGCGGCAATAAAAATACACAATATGTGGAAATTTCAACTGTCTATCTATTACGGTTTACGAGATACAGCCCGCTGACAGACTGACGGAAGGACGGACAGCGGAGGCTTAGTAATAGGGTCCCGTTTGGCACCATTTGGGTACGGAACCCTAAAAAAATATATTTATTACATACCAAATTTATTGTCCCTAGGCGTGATGATGCAGTTGCTGGCTCAACGCACTTGGCGCCTGCTGGTGCGGTCGCTGGCCCGTCGCGCTGCGCCCCGGCCGCAGGAATGTAAGTTACTGCCTTTTCTATATTTTATGCTTTACAAGAATGAAAGACACTGCCTAACAACATTTTTTGACCCTAGGCGTTCATATGCTGCTGATGCTGCTGATTCTGCTGCTGCTGCTTCAAGCCTGCCCTCAACCCCTGCAATGTGAGTTACTTCCTTTTTTCTATTTATGGTTTTTCCACCTTCTTCCTACCAGAAGCTTACAAGAGAATGAGAGAGTTACAAAACTGCTTTTGCTGCAGGTCTATGGAGTCTCGCCTTCATAGAGCCCCGGAGGCCCCGAAATGTACTCGTCTTGACCGAACCCCGCCACTTCAGCGTCTTCCGGGGACGGAAATATTTGAAAATGAGTTCATGGCATTTTTGGGTAAGAATCTGTATTTTGATCTAAATTTTACTACTGATTATGAATTTACATTCAGGTGAAAATGATATCCATTTAATTATTATCTTTTGTCAATTAGGGAGCGAGTCGGAGCCTGAAAGTGATGAGGAGTGTATGGCACCACCCTTCGTTCCTCGTACCGCCCGGGTTTTTATGGAAACCCCGCTGGACGAGGAAGATGGTGCCGCTGCTCCTCAAGTCGTCGAGGACTCTCAGGCTCCACACTAGCAGCAGCAGCAGTAGTAGAACCGGAGGAGGAGGCGGGCAGTCAGCAGCCAGCAGCAGCACCTGGCCCGGAAGTGGGCCCAAATTTTTATTTTGATTGGCGAGCGTTTCCGGATCCTCCACTTAACCCTAGATTGAGGAGAGAAACGTTTGCCGAGAATGATGTTGGGCCAGCAACTCCATGTGTCGACCCATATAGCATTTTCATTGCCATATGGGATACCACGATTATGGAGCACATAGTCTCGGAGACAAATTGTTATGCTCTGGAACTAGTAGAGGACATGCGATCTAATGACACACTCCGTCCCGGGAGCCGAATTTTGGAATGGCAAGATACGAATACTGACGAGTTGTATACGTATCTTGCCATGGTTCTCGCGATGGGGTGTGTAATTAAATCCCGCATAAATTCTTACTGGTCTCCTGATCAGAACATTTTCAGCACGCCAAATTTTAGGACACATATGTCTCTCAGGCGGTTTCAGTTGTTGAGCAGATGCTTACACTTTAACCGCAATGAGAGACTACGTGCCCTAAATGTGACGACGTCTTCTGAGGCGAAACTTTTGAAGGTGAAACCGGTGGTGGACCATTTGAATAAAAAATTCCCGGAGTTGTATAAACTGCGGCAGAATATCGCGCTGGACGAGTCCCTGCTGCAGTGGAAAGGTTGGTTGTCTCTCAGCCAACTTATCCCCAATAAAGCCGCCACCATTGGGATAAAAAGTTATGAAGTTTGTGAATCTCAGACCGGTTATTTGTGGTGGTTTGAGATTCACGCTCGTAAGTCCCAGCAGCCGCCTTCATTGGATCCGTTGGAGGCCTCTACGCCGGCCATTGTTCTCAGGCTTCTCGATGGTCTTCAGAACAAGGGTCACACGGTATGGATGGATAATTATTACAACTCTCCTGCTCTGGCGCGAAAACTTAAGATACTAGGATTCGACTCCGTGGGCACCCTGCGAACCGATCGCCAGTTCGTGCCCGAGGACCTGCGCCGACTGACAAGGGAGAGGATGCGCCCGGGTCAGATCACTGGTCTTACCTCGGGTGATGTTGATGTCTTGGTATGGAGAGATAAGAACCGAGTGGCGGCTCTGTCTACATATCACGGCAACAGCGTCACTACAAAGGACGGTACCACGAAACCCAACCTGATATTGGACTACAATATCATGATGGGTGGCGTGGACAAGAGGGACCAGATGCTCGCCATGTACCCGGTAGAAAGGAAACGAACAAAGATTTGGTACAAAAAACTCTTCCGTAGGCTTCTCAATGTATCTGTATTGAATGCATATATTATATGTAAACAATCGTCTTCTACTTTAAACCATCCTTCTTTCCGAGAAAAGCTTATATTAGCTCTTCTCGATAAACATTCAAGTAGATCGCAGCAAGTCGTCGCGACTCCAGACCGTCTGTCTGTGAAAATCCATAACCTGGACATATTTCCATTACTGCCAGGGAGATATGGTCGACAGAGACGCCAGTGCCAAGTATGTGGGAAGAGGGTGCAGACATACTGTGTTGGGTGTGGCAAGGCTCTCTGTATGAAGCCTTGCTTCGTCGATTTTCATTAACTAGTGGTTCGCCCCGAACTGAGACCTCGCGGTAACGGTATCCCATGATTATTCATTCAATCGATACATGATAACCAAAACTGACATTATTATTATGCCCGTTTTCACCAAACATACCTAAATCATCCCCTAAGTAGGAGTCTCTTAACGTAGGTAGCTCCTAAATACAATCCTAAGTCCTAACATCCGTCCCAATATCCTTTTAGGTGTCCCGTACAGGATCGTGATAAATAAGTTGACAGAAAACATCAATCACCTAACTTATAGGTAGCCCGTAAAGGTTAGGGAACGTTAGTGAAAACATTGAATTATTTATCAAACATTGAATTTAACTCGTAGTTCCATGGGAATAGTTACTGACTGCGCCATCTATTAGCATTATTGTGAAGCTATGTTGATGCTATATGAATTACTGACGCCCATTAAAAATTAAATAATCTCGTTTCTTTATAATATTCATATAATTTTAGTATTTGTTGTTCAAGTACAGGATATAAGTGACCTAAAAACATAAAATCAGTTTGAAAATCCATAGCGGATTTTTCTAGAGAGCGTCTTCAAGCGAGCGTATAAAATCGCCACTTTGAAAGCCCCCCATTTCGTCAATTTTAAGGGAAAAATTAAAAAAAAAATATTTTTGTACTCAGTTCAAAATTATCTTTAAAATGATACGTAACAATTTTATGTAACGCGATTTTTTTTTTTTACTTCGCATTCGCTTCTATGAGAGCCCCCCTGAAATAAAGATTTTTATAACTTTTTAAGCCATTTTCGGCTGGAGGCCATCGGTTTACATATTATATCTAAATTTGAAGTAATTACGTTCAGTAATTCAAAAGTTATAAGGCTCTGACAGACGGACGGACGGACGGACGGACGGACGGACAAGTGCAAATCGCCCTAGTTAACTCAAAGACCTTCGCTTCGCTCGGTCGATTAATAATATGGTTACGTGTATGTATATATGTTGTGTGTATGTATATTACTTTTTATTTAGTTATTTATCTATGTATGTTTATTCTATTACCTTTGTACCACACCTTGTTCGTTTTCGACTACTGAACCGATTTTTCCTTTGACATCCATAGCGTGACGTGCGTAAAACATTATCAGGGCGACTTTTAGCATTTCCGGGAATTTTTTATATAATTTTTTTTTTTTTGCATAAGGTGCACTTTTTTCTTTTTAAAATTTTTGCATAAGTTCTGCACATATTTTTTTGTTGTTTTTTAACTTTTTGCATATGTTTTGCACATATTTTTTGTTGTTTTTAAAATTTTTGCATAATTTTTGCACATATATTTTTTTTTTATTGCATATGTTTTAAGTACACATATTTTTTGTTTTCATTTAAATTTTGCAAATGGTACCACTCGGTTTCGCCTTTTTTTGTTTTAATTTTTTGTGTGTGTTCTTTATTTTTTTTGAAATGTATTTTTTTGTGATGTATTTTTTATGATGTATTTTTTTCGTATATAAAATTTAATAATTTTAGCAATTTTAAGCAATGATTATTCTAAGCAAGCGTGCTTAAATGTAGACATCATTGCTTTCCTTAGCATGATTTTGTAAAGCGATAGGCCTTTCGTTTGATTAATTCCATTTGTAAACTTCATCTAGTTGTTGAATGTAGATTTGGAATAAGAGCAATAGAATTCAGTCTAGAACGCAAACACTGGGAGTACTTCTTACAGCAACTATTTCAAGTGGTTTGTTGTAAAATCTATAAAAATTTAAATATCAATTTCTCACACCTGAGCCTTTGTTTGTAATGGGTATGTGAACTAAACTTTAAGATAAATATTAATCCTAAGCCACTCGAACCACAGTATTCTAAGAAAGAAAGCGTAAACATGACCCTTTTTTTACCAGCACTTGAGTTCCTCATACAAGAAAGTTTTGTAAAAGCTTGTTGTGTAAAAAAAATTAATGAAAAGATTTGTTTTTTAGTTTTATATCATAAGGTGATGTGAAAAGATGTAAATAAAAGATATATTATTATGTATATGTTTTATGATATGTATTATGATATAATTATATTATTATGTATATGTTTGTATATATTAATATATATTCTTATTTTAATGTATTTTGGTATAGTTTGATTCTATTAGAGTTTATGTAAGTATGTTTAATAATTATTATTGTTTTGTATTCCTTTGCACTTATTGCGATACCTACCCCATCTCTCAGTGCATAATGTTCTAGTAGGTATAGGTTGCCTGGAAGAGATCACTATTAGTGATAAGGCCGCCTTTTGTATTAAATTGTTTCTTTACTTATTGTTTTTGATCTTGTATGCAATAAAGTTGTATAAATAAATAAAATTAATAATTTTTTTTTGTGGTTTTATTTATTTTATAAAAAATAAAATCTTACAAAATATAAAGCTCTCCTTACTTTGACATGAGATCTTTCATCTTGCTATCTATTTCAGTAATATGTATGGACAAGTATTGTATTAAAATAAAGCCTAATTCATCACGATTCCAACAATATCAGTCTTATACATATGTTCTATACAAAATTTTAGAGTAGGTACAGTACCCGGCGATATATATTGCACATCGGCCTTTGGAATAAAGCTATTTCTATTCTATTGCAAGGAAAGCTAGCCAGAAATTCACGTAGTAATTACTTAAATCTCTTCACAATCAGCGAGCACATCACGTAACATACTTATATAAAAAAAATGCAGTCGAACTGTGAATAGAATAGAATAGCGTTTTATTCCAAAGGCCGATGTGCAATCGCCGGGTACTGTTAATTTTTCAATAGCGCGCGCCGCCCGCCGGATTCTAGGAGTGAGGCGTATATATCGGAACAGATTTATAACAGGTTTCATTAAACAACAGTATGGAACTGTTGTCTAAACCTATGAGAAACTGTTCCAGTTCCACAACAGCCCGAATCTTTGTTATAAAGAGATAACACTACGGAACATGCTCTTCTCTATTCTAGCTTACGCAGCTTACCTTTGTTAGAATGAGATAGCAGCTGTTATGCCTTAAACTGTTCCAGTTTCACAACAGCCCGAATCTTTGTTAGGAAGAGATAACACTACGGAACATGCTCTTCTCTATTCTAGCTTACGCAGCTTACCTTTGTTAGAATGAGATAGCAGCTGTTATGCTTTAAACTGTTCCAGTTTCACAACAGCCCGAATCTTTGTCAGGAAGAGATAACACTACGGAACATGCTCTTCTCTATTCTAACTTACGCAGCTTACCTTTGTTAGAACGAGATAGCAGCTGTTATGCCTTTTACAAGCTTGAAGTTACTGACGAGGCAGCATAATCTCAGACCTTCGCCTGTCCGAAAGGCCAGATAAAAAAACAAGTTGTTTGTCTGTGGTCGGCATAGAGTAGGTCGTGTCATGTCAAGTTCTGTTGTTTTTATTTTGATTTTTGTTTGTTTGGAAAGTCAGTCTGTTATGCATGAAGGATGGTTTTCACTTCAGGAACATACACTTGAACCGTTCCTCATCACTGGGCTACTGAATTGTTGCTGTTATTTTGGAACAGGTTTCCGAAACTGTTATCTTACTGGAACTGGAACAGGCGGAACAGGTTTCTCATTTTACCTGTTACAGACCACTCCTACCGGATTCCGCGTACCACCCACGATGTCGCCCGCACACGCTAAGTCACAATATAGGGCCCAAAAGTGGGCATTCCCAATTCTATTGAGAAAGCATGTTCCTAGTCTGTGGTTTTTAGGAATTCAAAATATTTTTAGGAAACGGCCATGTTCTGACCATGAAGTTAATTGACAAACAGGAGTGATATCTCGAAAAAATTTGTATTTACGAAAATGAACCTTATAGCAAGTAGATAAAGTATATTTCCTGTTGCGCATTACACAGAGGCTAATCCGAGCCGAGAGGGATAGTAATATCGGAATTCGGAGGCCATGTGTCTCGTTCTTTCATCTTGCCAGCCTAAAAAAATGATTTTGACCAAAGATTTTGGCTATAATAACTCAGTTGAGACACTTATGTTTTAATTTTATTTTAACATTTTTAAGTCACCGTATTTAATTGCATTAATTTCAAAAAAAGAAAATATAAATTTTTGACCGAGCAAAGCGAGGTCTCTGAGTCTACTAGAGCGAATTTGCACTTGTCCGTCCGTCCGTCTGTCCGTCCGTCCGTCTGTCTGAGCCATAACTTTTGAATTACTGAACGTAATTACTTCAAATTTAGATATAACTAGCTGATGCCCGCGACTTCGTCCGCATGGATTTAGTTTTTATAAATCCCGCGGGAACTCTTTCATTATCCGAGATAAAAAGTAGCTATCCCGGTCTGAGGAACCACTACTACATCCATTACTATACCCATGCAAAAAATCGCATCAATCCGCTGTTCTGTTGCGACGTGATTGAAGGACAAACCAAAAAACAAACACACTTTCGCATTTATAATATCAGTAATGCTTTATTAAAACACTTTTTATAATTGTCAAATTTTTTACCATACTTAACCAAAGACAAAATTACGTTTAGCTGTCATTTACGTTTTGTTATTCCACTGTCATTTGCGTTTTGTTATTCCATGTCAGATGCGTTTTTGCTATACCACGTTTTATGGTGACATGACGGAAACGCGGTCGAACGGGATAAAAAGTATCCTATGTCCGTCTCCTGGTTCTAAGCTAACTCTCCACCAATTTTCAGCCAAATCGGTTCATCCTTTCTTGAGTTATAAATAGTGTAACTAACACCACTTTCTTTTATATATATAGATATGTAAACCGATGGCCTCCAGCCAAAAATGGCTTAAAAAGTTATAAAAATCTTTATTTCAGGGGGGCTCTCATAGAAGCGAATGCGAAGTAATTTTTTTTGCGATTCATTGGGTTTCTGTGTATCACTTTAAAGACAATTTGGAACAGAGTACAAAAGTATTTTTTTTTAATTTTTTTTTTCTAAAATTGACGAAATGGGGGGCTTTCAAAGTGGAGATTTAATACGCTCGCTTGAAGACGCTCTCTAGCAAAATCCGCTATGTATTTTCAAGCCGAACTTATTTTTTTATTTCACTTGTATCCTGTACTTGAACAACAAATACTAAAATTATATGAATATTTTAAAGAAACGAGATTATTTAATTTTTAATGGGCATCAGTAATTTTCACATAGCTTCACAATAATGCTATAATAGATGGCGCACTCAGTAACTATTCCATGGAACTAGGACTACTAGGAGTTACGACTACGATCTATCCCAAAAACAGTTTTGCGTCGACTATTATTATTTAGGTACATAATATTGTTACGTGTAAGGGGTTCAATTGAAATGCCAGTTCCGGAACAAGAAGATTTATTCACGTACTGTACAACAGTCCACTAGCTCTTACACTACATCGCACACTGATCACAAATAAGCACTCTTTCCAAACACTTTCTTCGCACTTGATCTCACTTGATCGACTGTTCAAAACAAACTGACTGCCGGCCATCCTGGGTCTTCCACGCAGGCCTTCACAGGCCTCGGGGTGACTGTTCGGGGCGATGCATGGCCCCCTTCAGTAGTATCAACGCCGCCTGCAACTACAGGCGGGGCACTGGGTGGGACCGGTTGGTCCTTGGTGTCATAGCCGGGGTGTCACGTCCGGTGGTATCCTGTCGCAGTGCGATCGAGCCCGCGTAGTGTCGCGGGCGATCTGCGGACTGCGGCAGGGTGGTAGGTCCATGGTAGGCTTACGCCCGCCGCTCAGCGAGGTCGAGCCCGCCGGTAGTGTACCGGTGAGCGCCCATCAGCCAGCGGCGAGGAAGCAGTCGTGTCCTATGTGACTAGGTCACGTGGCAGGCCTCTTATGTCCGGCGGTCGTCGATGGTATGGCGCGATGCCACGCAGGTGCTGGGATCGCGCTCCGTCAGCGCGTGCGAACATAGAGGCACTCAGGCGGCGAACGAAGTCGTCCAGGCTCTCCATGTGCAGGTCTCTGGAGATGACCTGATTCCGTACAAAGCGTGGTGCTCCGGAGATGGTGCGGAGCGACAGTGACTGCTGCGCTCGCAGCGACTTGCGGTCCGTCTCGCTGGTCAGCGCGAACCACGCGGGGGCCGCGTAGGTGAGTCGCGTGCGAACGTACACCTTGTAGATGTACAGCTTCGTACGGAGAGGCAGGTGGGACGCCAGCACGGGTCGGAGGAGGTTCCGTGCGACGCGCGTCTGGTTGACCACGTTCTTCACGTGGGGCCGTATCGAGAGGGTCTTGTCGACGGTCACGCCGAGGTACTTGGCCTTCCGGGACCACTCGATGGTCTCGCCTGACTGCCGGCGAGCAACGACGCGGTTTTTATACTCGAATCAAAACAATAGAACATTCGAGAATTCGATTAGATGTAAACAAGTTGTTGACATAACAAGTCTTTCCAGAAAGGTCGAGATACAAAAGAATAGGTAAACAAAAGGGTTGGGTTGTTTACAAAAACCAAGACATGGTAGGTACTTATTACGTATCTACCTATGCGACGTATTTACCTACTCTAGTGTAGCGAGGCTTCGGTAGGTATTCGTAACAATATAATAACATATTTAACAATTAAAATTATTCTTTAGTTAAATATCAAACTTCAATAAACTATTTCCGGTCTGTGCCTTCGGCTTGACCTTTCGGAGATTACCTTTCATACCTACTAACACACTAATGCATCTTACTACTATGGTTATGTCTGTGAGTAGCAGCGACACGCGGCTGGAGGGGCGAGGGGGCCTCGTAACGCGCGGCGACGGCAGGCGGCGGGCGGCGGCAACGCCGCGATTCCTCAGTACCACCAGTCAGTAATATATGTTCCTTGCTCAGTACGCTTTGAACTTCACTGACGCGCAGTATTCTTTAGTTAAATATCAAACTTCAATAAACTATTAATTGCTACATTTTGTATATTTTCTATTCGCGTCGATAGATGACGATTTATACAGATGCCCGTAACCCGTTTTCACTCGTTATAACCTACATAATAATTCAATGTTTTCACTAACGTTCCCTAACCATTACGGGCTACCTATGATAAGTTAGGTGATGATTTCTGTCAACTCCTTTATCACGATCCTGTACGGGACACCTAAAAGGACATCGGGACGGATGTTAGGACTTAGGATTGTATTTAGGAGCTCCCTACGTAAAGAGACTCCTACATAGGGGATGATTTAGGTATGTTTGGTGAAAACGGGCATAATAATAATGTCAGTTTTGGTCGTCATGTATCGATTGCATGAATAATCATGGGATACCGTTACCGCGAGGTCTCAGTTCGGGGCGAACCACTAGTTATCTAGTCTATTTTTTTTCGAGCGGCAACCCGTTAAAACGTGAACGCTAAATCTACAACTATGTTGACCATGAATTTTTAAATTCTTGTCTTGTACTCACTATGACTGGACAAATCGATACCGTGTACTCTTTGTATTATTTATTTCGTAATCCATCCCTAATCCCTAAGAAATTTTCCATTGCTAATGAAAAACTTCAATAACTGTGTTTATAATAAACTAATTAGTAGGAAGACTGCAAGATTGAATTTGTCTCACATATCGAAAATCTTATTGTCACCCTGTTAGAAAGGGACACACGGCCTCTGTACTAACTATCTCGCTCGGCTCGCTTTTCAGCTGCGAGTACTCGGTCCTGTTTGTTTCTTACGTCCATGGTAATACCACACTCTCTTCAGTAATAGGTATATGTTCCTTGACCACACTCCGTGACTCCACAGATTAATTTACTGGATACTACGTAGTAATGTAGTTCCAGAGTATATAATATAATATGTAGAAAATCGTAGAAAAGTTGAAACAAGTTGAAAGTCTTTCTGTACTTATTTTTTACTTACCTACCTATTTCTAGTTGTTTTTAAGTTAAAGAGGAGACATTCCTAAATGTATTTATGCTGTTAATTATCAAACACAACACAACGTTCTTAAAACTTTAAAGTAAAGTTATCTTTATTAGATTGAAATATTTGCGATTAACTACGGCTTTGGTATGCTATATTTCTAGACTACATTTTGCTACATTTGCTTGTGCGACGTGCTTTTTGTGATTTGTCTCTGACGAATGTCCAGAGAGACTCGAGGCGAATCCAACAAATTAACCCTTGAAGATGCGGTGTTGCGTGCCATTCTGCAGAAATGCTGCAGACAATGTACCGGCGACACGGGAGGGAAGGCGGATTAGTTTTCATGGGTAAGTAGGTATTAATATTCGAGTTGACTGCAATGTTGGACTGCGGATGGCGATTGGCGGGGTCCTAGGTTTGATTCCCGGGGTGGGGCTGAAAATGTGTTGGGTTTTTCTGTCAAGAAATCCTCAGCGTGGTGTAGGCGCCGTGCCTCGGAGAGCACGTAAAGCCGTCGGTCCTGCGCCTGATCTCCCGTCGTGTCGGATTTCCGTCCCATCTACCACCGGTTTGAAAAGTGCCATGAGCCGGCAAGAAACTCGCCAGTTGCTCTTTTCCTCACAAATTATAGCAATACCTATCAATGTCGTAATCAACATGTAATAAGTTATACTATCTGTATCGAGTGGGCAACTGCTTGCCAAGCTGACTGTTACTATGCAACTTTGTCATTAAGAAAATTTCTAACTTTGAAATAAAACCTTGAGTATATAATTGTATGTTTATGCACTCAAAACCAGTGTTTTTACTGTCCCCACCCACTACATGCTGCTGACCCCATAAGGAGACTCTTTCAGACATAACGATACCAGAAGTATCAATTAACGTAAGGGACAAACCACGGTTTTTCAGGAGAGCCGATAAACTGTTTCTTTTTTCGAAATCTGTCTGTATCTTTTGTTATAATTTTTCAATTTTAATGGTGTCTAGGGCAAAGTTTCTTAGTTTTTTCCATTCTTTCATATCATAATTGCAAAATTGATGAAAACTTAGTAGTTAAGAATGTCCGTTACATTAAAAAAAAAAATGTTGAGTTGTACCTTACCCTACTCAAATTTTATATGTAAACCATGGGAAATAATGTAAGCAGCAAGAAAAATAGAACATTTTATGGTAACGGACATAGGTGACGGACTCTTTTAGTGTTGCAATTTGATGTAAGCATGCCTATATCTACCTAAATAAATGATATTTAGAACGTTATTAATATGGGAGCTAAAGTCTATGTTTGATTCACACTAATATTTTTAATTCCAAATAAATGTGTGTGTCTGTAATGTTTTTACGGCTAAGCCAGGAAATAAATTTTGATGAAAGTTGATAGACATAGATAGATAGACCCTCAGGCTACTTTTCTATATAAAGATAAACATATTATTTAGACTTACTAAATTTTAAATTTACTAACTAAATTAAGTGGCTAACTCTGTCATACATAGTCAGCAAAAGAGCCCAGGACAATCAGACCAAGCTTCTCTGCGTAATATGTCCCCAGCACAAGTCAGAAAGATCCTCGACTATGAAGTTTAGATCATGGTAGCTTTGAGAGATATCAGGTTGCAAATGTTGATACACCTTTGTTACCTGATTTGGTAAACTATGGATTTTTAGGGTATGTAAAAAGTAGCATGTGTTAGTTCAGGGTATAATGTATCTTCATTCCAAATTTCAGCCAAATCGCTGCATTAGTTGCGGCATGAAGAAGTAATAAGTGAATTTCGGTTTTTCAAAATCCTGCGGGAACCAAGAATTTTTACGAAATATAAATTAGCCCAGGTGTTAATCCAAGCTTTAATCTATCTCCATTCCAAATTTCAGTAAAATCTCTCCAATTATTTATTACTTAATTATTATTTAGTTATATATAATATATGTGTGTGTATGTTTATCTTTGTAACTCTTTCACGCAAAAACTTCTAAACGGATTTGGCTGAAATTTGAAATGTAGATAGATTATACCTTGGATTAATACACAAATTACTTTTCATCCCGAAAAAATTCTTGACTCCCGCAGGATTTTGTAAACACCGAAATTCACGTGTTACTTCACGTAAGAGTTGTGGCATGCACGCCACAACTCTTGAACCGATTTGACTGAAATTGGGAATGGAGATAGATTATACCCTGGATTAGTACATAACTACATAGGCTACTTTTTATGCCGTAAAATCCATGGTTCACCAAATCAAGTAGCAAAGGTGTATAAACTTTTGCTACTTGATATCTCCCAAAGCCACCATGATCCAAACTTCATAGTCGGGGATCGTTCCTAACTGTACTGGGGACATATGCAGAGAAACTTTCAGCTTTTATAAAATGACGAAGGACTGATTGTCCTGGATTCTTGGGCCATACCAGTTCAGCGCCTATTATAATCAACATTACAACTATCCTAGTAATTTGTGTTTACTAGGGTAGTTGTAACGTTGATTCCTACAGACTTAATTTTGTTGTTATTATAGAACATTTTAATTTGATAACCAATCAATTTTGACGTGATAACATCTAATAAATCGATGAACACCGGCTGCACGCACGAAAGAGTGTCACGTTCTGCCTGAGCCTGTGCGTGCAAGCAAGAGCGCGGAACAAGCGATAGAGAGGCACGATTGGCCCAAGCATTAGCTTGTTGTGACACATTTATTCATCAATGTTTCTTTATGACCTTATCACGTAAAACTTTCGTCCTTAAACCGACTTTACAGACAACCAATTTTTTTAGATTTAATTTACATTTTGTTAATCTGAAAGTAGAATAACATGAGAGACCTATTAATTGGGATATTTTATATGCATATACCATTAGAGAAAAGAGTGCATTCTTTTTCCTTTTTTCATAACAGAATAATGTAAGGGACTAATTCTGTAAAAGCTCTAATTATTAAGTAAAGTAAGGGACATGTAATGAACAAAAAAAAATTAGCAATGAGATTGAGATGATAATTTTACAATAAAAAATAAAGTCCCTTAAATTAAATTTTCTACCAAAAATCGGTCTAGAATGTCCGAAAATGTTACTGTAAGGGACATTTTTTTGAACGATATCGAAATCTCAAGTATAACAGTCGATAGAGCGCAAAATTCCGAATCCAATGATATATATAACTCATTTTGGGCAAAATGTCCCTTACGTTAATTGATACTTCTGGTATCGATAATGCTGTACATTTCCAGCTTCCCGAGTGACGCGCGTCTCCGTGCGGCGTGGCTCAGCGCCCTGGGCAGGCAGGGCGCGCCCCTCCCAGACCCTGCTGTGGTCTGCTCGCAGCATTTCCTGGACGACGACATTCATGAAACAGAAAGTGGCTCGAGGCTAATTAATGCTGGAGCTATTCCTTCAACAGTGCTGGTAAAGATTTTTCCATGTAATGTATTTTTACAATTTTAGTAGTTGTGTGTAGTTTTAGTTACTGACATAGCTCAGAGAAGCTAAAAGTGAAAATGGGCAAGGCTCATAGTTTGAAGAACTTGATGGTTGTAGGGGTCCCGAGGTGCTGGAGTGGCAACCCCACATCAGAAAGCTCAGTGTTGGCAGACCCCTCACTAGGTGTATTGTGCAAGGAGACCACTCGGCGAACATTGCTATTGACACACTGTAGCAATTATGTTTAGACAATCCCACAGCTGAATTGGTCTTTTTCTTCAACACTTGTTGCAGCATTGCATGGTAATGGTAATGGGATAGTAACTAGTAGTATATTGACTACCTGCCTGGAGAAGTGGTAAGCGCTGTGATCTTAAAATGATCTAGGGGTCTAGGGCTTGATTCCGAGTGGGCACAATTTAGAAATTTATAATTTCTGAACTGACTGTTAGGCTATGGCCGTGGCTAGTTACCACCCTACCATGAAAGATGTGCCGCCAAATGATTTAGCATTTGGGCATGACGGTGGGTCGAAACCGATTGGGAGTATGCGTTTTATTAAAACCGCCACACCCCCTTCCCAGTTAGCCTGCCAGGTGAGATCTCAATCAAGGGCTGTCATGTCATGAATACAAAACATGTGTATCCACAGGTGTGCATGATGTGCCTGGACACTGACAATAGGATGTTTGATATGAGTAAACATAAACTGAAAGAAGCCTATGAATATTTAACAAGATATGCGGTGAGTTGTTTTAATTTTATTTTTAATAATATTACATTTTAATTGAACAGGACAAAAACATATAATGTATATAAACCAGAACATCAAAATATGTCTTCATCATTTACCACCAGCTTGACAGTTTATGTAATTTGTTGTTTCAGCCATGCAACCAAGGGAACCTAAAGCAAACACTTTGCGTACAATGTGCTCAGAGACTGATGAACTTTAGTCGATTCAGAGACCAGAGTTTGAGAGCCCGAGCATTGTTGATGGACATAGTTGAGAAACATGAATTGGTGAGTTTGTTATCTTTTCTTTTTTCTTCCTTTCTTCTAGCTGAGCCTGACTCCACACACAATCCAAAGACATTGAAAATTATTTATTTAATGAAGACTAACTTGTGGTTCATAAAGTTACAAAAGCAGATTCTGCAATTCTGATACTTGGTTTAACATGCCTATGTTTTGAGTTAGCGACACTAATATTCTTAGGGTTGAGTTTGATTGTTTCTGGTGAAAATTATGGGTGTGATTTACTCTAAAACTGTCAGGGCTTCAGTTTTACACCTATTCTCAAGGATACTATGCTTATTCAGTATTTTCAAGAACATACTTTACATGCTGTATATTCAATTATTCAATCATTCTACTTTTACAATCGATAGACCCCAATCGGCATAAGTATATTCAATATTTTCTCAAAAACAATTTCTTAACAGATAACAAGGAGGCATATAAAAATGATAAATCGCACAAAACACAGACTTAAGAGCCCTTTGATGGTGACAACACTAGGAGCCGACTTCTGTGACTTACACATACAAGAAGACACCTCAGATGAAAAACAGACAGAATATGAGACAGCCATAGACACAGGTGCAGTGAAAATAGAAGAAAGTGATGACTCTATGGCGATTGAAGAAGACATGGATGTGATATATGGAGAGGATGATAATGCTGACAGTGCCAATAATGAGATAAATGAAGATGGTGGTGATGCTGATGTGAATAATTATATAAAAGAAGAAGACGACGATAATACTGACAATATTATTTATGAGATAATTGAAGATGACAATAATACTGACAATGTCATTAATGATTTCGTTGCATTGCATGACAAAAACATTTCTGATGATAGCATAATGTTGGATGCAAAGCTACTAGATGATGATCTTCTCAGAGCTCTCCAGAAGAAACCAGCAATTGTAGATCAGGTGGCAAAAATACAAGATCTATTAAAGTTTGAAAGTGCTGACTTTAAATGTTCGCTTTGCTCCGAAGAATTTGTCCAAGAACATGCGTACATGGAACATATGAGCAAGCATGCCCAGGTGAGTTAGTTTCGTCAGTTAAACACTCATCTACTAATTGTAGAAGTCACCCTCGACAGTGATTACTGATTACTAATCACTGTCGAGGGTTTTCTTTTCTTTACTTCTTTAACTAATCACTGATTAGTTAAAGAAGTATAGATTGCTGACGTCGGCGTCATAGATGACCGAACAAAGGTCATGCAAGTCTACTTATAGTTCTTGCAATTCACGAGCGCACATGAGCTTTACTTGTGGTTACGTCGTGTACATGCACATTGCGTCAGTGTCCTGCCTGTTGGAGCCTAGGTGGCAGCGGGCAGGATTGGGAGCAGTGATAGCCTATAGTGGTAGGAAGGACTGTAATAAGAAATTAAATATCACATGCTTCAACACTGGTACAAGACACATATCATGAGGGAACCTGCACACTTGAGAGTTCTCCATAATGTTCTCAAAGGTGTGTGAAGTCTACCAATTGACATTGGGCCAGCGTGATGGATTATGGCCTATGATAACAAACCGTTTAGTAGGAAGCTTTAATTAATACTGCCATACTCGCTTTCCAAGTTAGCCCACTGTCGTCTTAGGCTGTATTGTCACTTACCATTGGGTGATATGGCTGTTGTGGGCTATCATGTCGTGAATACCTAAAACCAAGAATTGGGGCAAACCCAACAGCATTGTGGCTCGTCTGGCATCCCAATGTGTTTAGTAGAGGAGCTCTCAAAGGACAGAAATGATAGGAGTTTGTTTTGTGCTCGTCAGAGCGGGTCGGCTGCTGGTGCGAGCGGGACGACTGCAGCGTGCGAGCGCCGCGCCGCCGCCGTCGGCGCCGGCCGCTCGCTTCCCTCACTCGTGGAGATCAAGTCAGTATACCTGTGTTTTATTCCTCCGTGTTTATCACTTCATGTTCTCGGCATGTTCGATTCGACCCTGAGAACGAGATCCTCAGGCTATGCTCCGAGTGCCCTGAGAACGAGCTCCTCAGGGTACGCTCTAGAGTGCCCGGAGAACGAGCTCCTCAGCGTATGCTCCAAGTGCCCTCAGAACAAGCTCCTCAGGCTCAGGGTATGCTCCGAGTGCCCTCAGAACGAGCTCCTCTGGGTATGCTCCAAGTGCCCTCAGAACTAGCTCCTCAAGGTATGCTCCGAGTGCCCTCAGAACTAGCTCCTCAGGGTATGCTCCGAGTGCCCTCAGAACTAGCTCCTCAGGGTATGCTCCGAGTGCCCTCAGAACTAGCTCCTCAGGGTATGCTCCGAGTGCCCTCAGAACTAGCTCCTCAGGGTATGCTCCGAGTGCCCTCAGAACTAGCTCCTCAGGGTATGCTCCGAGTGCCCTCAGAACGAGCTCCTCAGGGTATGCTCCGAGTTCCCTCAGAACTAGCTCCTCAGGGTATGCTCCGTGCCCTCAGAACTAGCTCCTCAGGGTATGCTCCGAGTGCCCTCAGAACTAGCTTCTCAGGGTATGCTCCGAGTGCCCTCAGAACTAGCTCCTCAGGGTATGCTCCGAGTGCCCTGATAATCCAATTCTGAAGTATTGGCTTGCCGTACGTCGCGACAATAACCGCAAATAATTATTGCGAACTCCAGTTTGGGGGGTATCTTTATTTTTATTCTGTAATTATTTATTATATTACTAGCTGATGCCCGCGACTTCGTCCGCGTGGATTAATCCCGCGGGAACTCTAGTCTATTTTCCGGGATGACTATATGTCACCCTCCAGGTTCTCAACTATACCTATCCAAAAAATCAAGTCAATCTGTGGTTTGTTGCAGCGTGATTGACAGACAAACCAACAAACAAACACACTTTCGCATTTATAATATGTATTAGTACGGAAGAATTAATACTGCGATAATAAAGGCGATCTAATTAAATTTTAGTATTTTACAAACATTACATTTTAGTAGAATACAAAAGCTACTATTGTGACTTAAATATGATAGTTAGATATATTCCCTCGGGACTTTTTTATAGAGAATAATCATTTAGTACATAATTTTTATGTATCATCAATAGTTTTCTCAGCACACGCCAAATAATGCATTTTATAAACAAAATTTTGCTACTTTGGGTTACATTATTGCAATTTTCTTAAGGATCTCTAATTTTTTGAAAATAAATGTTACTTCCTGATAACTTAGCTTTCTATTGGTGAAAAAAAGGTTCAAATCGGTCCAGTAGTTACAGAGCCTATTCGTTTAAAAACAAACAAACAGAAAATCTTTCCTCTTTATACTATTAGTATAGATTATTGTTTGGTTGATGAATTTCTTGTATTTTTTTTGTAATATTTGTTCCTTTTGGCTTTTTATTGCCTGCAAATATTAATGCTATAATTATTCTGTCCGCTCCACGCGCCGCAGGCCCGACCCCGCCGGTCTGCACGACGGCCGCGCTCCGGCAGGCGTCGCGCACACTGCAGGTGAGTGACTTGTTGGTTACTAGCTTGTGCCTGCGACTTCGTCTGCGTGGAGTTCGGTGTTCAGCCTATGTCACTCTCCAGCTCCTCAACTATACACATGCAAAAAATCACGTCGATCCGTTGCTGCGTGATTGAAGAACTAATGCGTGATAATTAGCATGGGTCCGGCTGGAAATATTCGTCTATGATATAAAGATAAACACTCTCCAGCCCGCCTAGCATGCACGTCGAAGTGATATCTCGCGCGAAGAGAGAGAGAGAGATATTGTCGATGTAGACTAATTTCTCGTTCGACGAATCAATGTGTGCAACCATGTTAGTTTCGATGGATATATAGAGATATAGAGATAATACCAGAAAAGGCGTAGACAAAATTTTCTCGCGCGTGCATGCTAGGCCTGCAGGTCTTCAACTATACATACCCACGTAGAAAATCGTCGATCCTTCGATCGATGCTCCGTTGCAACGTGGTTGAAGAAATAATGTGTCAAAAATAGAATACTCTCCTGAACTGGGAACTGTTTGTGTCTATGCCTATGTCACTCTCCTGCTCCACGGCTACACACGCTAAAAATCTCATCGATCAGTTGCTCCGCTGAAGGACAAACAAACTCACTTTCGCATTTATAATTTTAAAATGAAGATGTATTGCTAGCTCACCACGAAGACGCGTCAAACTCTACATCTTAATCGCTTTACAAAGCATGTGTGTATGATGTGCCGCTGGAGTGTGTTGTGAGGAGTGTTATTAGTCTATGGTGACACGTAAAGTCACTGTCATGTCGATATGTGTATCGTAGATGCCACTTGGCAGCGGAAATTCGATTAACAGCAACGCGACGTTCGATCTAGTTTAACTATTCCCGATAGGTGCGAGCCCGCACACCACTGAGTGGACGATGGAGTAACTGATAACAAATAAAATTATTTCACAATATACATTAAGTAGTGTTCACGCGATTTCAAAACGTAAAGCGCCATCTAGTGGCAGATTGCAGAAACTTAGTTCTGTTACATTGTCCTATAATTTATTATTTATTGTCCTGAATTTTATTTACTATAAAGGACCACAAGTATATTACATGGTGTCAGAAGTGGGATAGTCAGAAGTGTCTGAAATAAGTGATAACTTGACAGTCTACAATATGTCGGAGGTCAAGAAAGTTGCGGGAGGAAAAATTTTGGCTTCAAAAAAGCTGAGTATTGGAGGTAATACTACACTACAATCTGGACAAAATGGTACAAATTGTATAAAATGGTACAAAATGGTTTATTTCCTTTAGGCCAACATGTGGCTCTTAAGACAAGTCAAAACTCTACCAGCAGTTCGAACAGCACATTCTGCTGAGAAGAGCTGGCGAGAAACTCGGCAGTAACTCTTTTCAAAACAAAATGTTACACCATCATTATGTAAAATGCTTTTATACTACACCTGCTCGGTATAAAATATTTTTTCACGTGCTATTCGAAAAACGAATATTGGCTTCAGAGGATAGCGGGAGCAAAATCTCTCTTCTGATTGGTCCGCGTTCGTGCCTTAGTATGTGTTTATTACTACTGCGTTCGTCGCAGAAACCTGTCAATCGCTCATTCCGTTCGAAAGTCAAAAATGTTTGAGAAGCTGTTGTCTTCGATAAGTCACGTGATCAATTTGTCGATCGGATATACGCCCATAATGTATCCAACATAAATATTAATCTTTAATTATTTCAGAAAAATTGATTTGTGTTTTATTTAAACTTTCAATATACGTATGGGTAATATCTATACATAGTAGGTTGATACTCCTAGCTTTTTCTCATAGGTAATGTTGAAAAATAGTGTGTGTCATTCGGGGCCAAAATATTTTGTTCTCGGGCGGCGTATATTGAATTCCTCGCTACGCTCAGGATTCTACTACAGAGCGAAGTGAAGGATTCTCACAATAGTTATTTGTGTTATATGGGGCCAAAGGAATTTTTTGTTCCCCGAGGGCGTTATTTTGAATTCAGAGCGAAGTGAAGGATTAAGAATCCTTCACTTCGCTCTGTAGTAGAATCCTGAGCGTAGCGAGGAATTCAATATACGCCGCCCGAGAACAAAATATTTTGGCCCCGAATGACACACACAATTTTCAACATTACCTATGAGAAAAAGCTAGGAGTATCAACCTACTATGTATAGATATTACCCATACGTATATTGAAAGTTTAAATAAAACACAAATCAATTTTTCTGAAATAATTAAAGATTAATATTTATGTTGGATACATTATGGGCGTATATCCGATCGACAAATTGATCACGTGACTTATCGAAGACAACAGCTTCTCAAACATTTTTGACTTTCGAACGGAATGAGCGATTGACAGGTTTCTGCGACGAACGCAGTAGTAATAAACACATATTAAGGCACGAACGCGGACCAATCAGAAGAGAGATTTTGCTCCCGCTATCCTCTGAAGCCAATATTCGTTTTTCGAATAGCACGTGAAAAAATATTTTATACCGAGCAGGTGTAGTATAAAAGCATTTTACATAATGATGGTGTAACATTTTGTTTATGGTGGAATGAAGTACTTACTCAATTACATAATATATGAACCAGGGTTCATTACAATCCTTTTTTTTTTTTGCAGTCGTGTAAAAAGCTGTTTGCGCGATCTTCACAAATGAAGTTGATCGAGTTCCCGCGACGCACTTTTCCTAACATTCAAACAACACTCGCGCGAGTGTAAGCCTGCACCGCTACATGTTTGAAATTCTATGATCTCGCAGTATAGTCTAGTCGATAAGTTGAAAATGGTACAAAATAGAGATACTGCTCTTAAAATTATGTGCGATAGCTCAATGAATTCGGTATAACGCCTAGAAAAATGTGCCAAAAGCGTGTATTAGCATATAAAAAATTGCAAAAGTTATGAACATTAAAGATGAAAAAAAAATGGCATTTCGTTTTTTGCCAATATTTCATAAACTATTAATATCTAAGAAATTTCAAAAAAAGATTCTGAAAGAAGAGGAAATTTCCAATAAAAAACTCCTGACTCCCGGAACTCTATCTCCATTATTTATAATTTTAATTTAACGCTGAAAATAGGTCTGCGCGCGACATTTTTAGATTGCGCGCGCGGCGTCAAAAGCGAGTACGGCACATTAATTAATTTATTTAAGGTATTGAATATATTTTTTTTAATTTGAAAAAATTATGGTGTGTTCTGAACACTATAAATAATTTATTCTTGTTGGAAATTTTACTTAAAGTTAATTTTTCAACAAGTTAAACAATTGTTAACTAACAAAATTTTCTCGAACTTCCGTCTTAATTGTAAGTGAAAAAAAATGTTTGAATAATTGTCGTAAAAAATTTTCGCTTCGTACAGCCTTTCTTACATACATACTTAACCAGATCGCGTCATAAAAGTTAAAAAAATATTTATACTTTGTTTATAATAATTTTTTGAACTTGAACAAAAACTGAAAAATCCAAGTAATGTTGTAAAGTAAAAAAATTGAAACATGAAAACATAATTATGTAAACATGTGAAAAACAATAAAATTACTCTATTATCGTCCAGGCCGGCCACATTCTAAATTTGTTGTATATTTATTTTCATCGGCGCTATTGCATGCATTGCTTCGGCAGCTCGCATGACGCAAAATATTTTTTTAAATTTTTTTTTATGGCGTTACATAGCTTGTAACGCCATAAAAAATCTTTCTCTCGTACTCTGTTCCAGAGTACAATAGTTATTTGTGTTATATGGGCCAAAGGAATTTTTTGTTCCCCGAGGGCGTTATTTTGAATTCAGAGCGAAGTGAAGGATTGTATAGTAGACTCCCGAGCGCAGCGAGGGATTCTAAAGTAGAATCCTGAGCGTAGCGATTTTTATGAAATAGTTATTTTCATCATACCTATTCGAAAAACGAATATTAGCTTCAGAGGACAGCGGGAGCAAAATTTCATTTTAACCCCATGGGACTTTTCATTTCTCTCTTCTGATTGGTCCGCGTTATAGTGCTTTAGCATACTAAAGCACTAACGCGGACCAATCAGAAGAGAGAATTCAAAAATGTGTCGAAATTCAAAAATGTTTGAGAAGCTGTTGTCTACGATAAGTCACGTGATCAATTTTGTCGATTAGACATATACGCCCATACTTCCAACATAAATATTAATGTTTAATTATTTCATAAAAATTTATTTGTGTTTTATTTAAACTTTCAATATACGTATTGGTAATGTCTATACTCTATACATAGTAGGTTGATACTCCTACCTTTTTCTCATAGGTAATGATGAAAAATAGTGTGTGTCATTCGGGGCCAAAATTTTTTGTTCTCGGGCGGCGTATATTAAATTCCTCGCTACGCTCAGGATTCTACTTTAGAATCCCTCGCTGCGTTCGGGAGTCTACTATAGAATCCTTCACTTCGCTCTGAATTCAAAATAACGCCCTCGGGGAACAAAAAATTCCTTTGGCCCATATAACACAAATAACTATTGTACTCTGGAACAGAGTACGAGAAAGATTTTTTATGGCGTTACAAGCTATGTAACGCCATAAAAAAAAATTTAAAAAAATATTTTGCGTCATGTGAGCTGCCGAAGCAATGCATGCAATAGCGCATGCGTCCACCCGTGCGTACAGACATACGTCTGGGTAGTTAGGGCATGTGTCTAGTCGCAAGTTCAAAGCGCACCAATGTAGTTATACCTATCTTGGAAAATGGCGATCGCTAGGGCATATAGATTCTTCTCCTTGCGTGCGTCACCATTATAGATGCTGTTCAAGATCTATCTAGTGGTTTCCAATAAAACGCTGTAGTCTCTTAAATCTTCTATTCGCATTCTTAACAATTACATAGGAACAAACACAGGAATCTTGTTGAAGTAATGGAATGACGGACAGGATAATAACATTAAATATGCAATAACACCGATGAAAATAAATATACAACAAATTTAGAATGTGGCCGGCCTGGACGATAATAGAGTAATTTTATTGTTTTTCACATGTTTACATAATTATGTTTTCATGTTTCAATTTTTTTACTTTACAACATTACTTGGATTTTTCAGTTTTTGTTCAAGTTCAAAAAATTATTATAAACAAAGTATAAATATTTTTTTAACTTTTATGACGCGATCTGGTTAAGTATGTATGTAAGAAAGGCTGTACGAAGCGAAAATTTTTTACGACAATTATTCAAACATTTTTTTTCACTTACAATTAAGACGGAAGTTCGAGAAAATTTTGTTAGTTAACAATTGTTTAACTTGTTGAAAAATTAACTTTAAGTAAAATTTCCAACAAGAATAAATTATTTATAGTGTTCAGAACACACCATAATTTTTTCAAATTAAAAAAAATATATTCAATACCTTAAATAAATTAATTAATGTGCCGTACTCGCTTTTGACGCCGCGCGCGCACTCTAAAAATGTCGCGCGCAGACCTATTTTCAGCGTTAAATTAAAATTATAAATAATGGAGATAGAGTTCCGGGAGTCAGGAGTTTTTTATTGGAAATTTCCTCTTCTTTCAGAATCTTTTTTTGAAATTTCTTAGATATTAATAGTTTATGAAATATTGGCAAAAAACGAAATGCCATTTTTTTTTCATCTTTAATGTTCATAACTTTTGCAATTTTTTATATGCTAATACACGCTTTTGGCACATTCTTCTAGGCGTTATTCCGAATTCATTGAGCTATCGCACATAATTTTAAGAGCAGTATCTCTATTTTGTACCATTTTCAACTTATCGACTAGACTATACTGCGAGATCATAGAATTTCAAACATGTAGCGGTGCAGGCTTACACTCGCGCGAGTGTTGTTTGAATGTTAGGAAAAGTGCGTCGCGGGAACTCGATCAACTTCATTTGTGAAGATCGCGCAAACAGCTTTTTACACGACTGCAAAAAAAAAAAAGGATTGTAATGAACCCTGGTTCATATATTATGTAATTGAGTAAGTACTTCATTCCACCATAACTTCTAAATGCCTGTGGCCGACACAGCACTTGAAACCATACATGTTAATTAATAAATAACACATTATAAAAATAGATAATTTAATATAATATATAAAATAAATAATTTAAGATTATGTAAATTATAAAATATAAGTATTCGGTCTAGTTTAACATTAGAATAGAATAGAATAGAAATGTTTTTTATTCAAATAAACTTTTACAAGTACTTTTGAATCGTCAATGATTCTACCACTGGTTCGGAATGCCGTTCCTGCCGAGAAGAACCAGCAAGAAACTCGGCAGTTGCTCTTTTCAAAATACTTTTACAATATAGATATTATTCTATGTATGCAGAGTTTCCACATTAAGGGGAGTTCCACCAAAACATACGTAATTATTTCTAATTATAATACAACACATGTCAAGACGGGCAGACAGCCCCATTGCCGCTGGTGGCACCCGTTCACGAGCATGACGCATGACCCAGCCATTGCTTCGCTCAACCATATTTGAGGGAACGTAACAACCCGCATCACACGACACCACCGCAGAAATGTTAAAGAGAGTGTGACATACTTAGGCTACCCATCTTAAGGCATCGAATTGAAACTAATATTCATTATTTATCTGTATTAGTCTATGGGCAAATAGGGTATTTGACTATAATAAAAATATCGTTTCAACTGGTGTCATCCTAAAAGATTATTATCTAAAAACATTATTCCATACGACAAAACTAAAAAATAAAGCTTTATTTAATTAGAAAACATTAAATAAAATTGCTATAATTCCGGCCATGGTCACGTGATCGAAAACGTTCCGTGATCTCGAATGACGTCACAGTCCACACCACCTATGGAATTCTCATTTTGTTAATACATTTCGACGTGTTTGTGCGGCGTAATAGGCTAATTTCGTCTGTTTTTCATCGTTACTATTTTATTAAATACCAAATAGTATGCGACACGCGGCCTAAACACATATTATAAAATTGTCATTGTTTGAAATGTGAACTGTTACGTCATGAGAGCAAATGGAACGTTTCGGCGGCAATTTATTTTTTTGAATTTATTTCTCGATTTTTATGAAAAATAATGAAAATTATGCCGAAATATATGTTTTGTTAGCTTCAGCATAGCATTATTAACAATTTAAGATGATTTTCTAAAAGTAGTCAAATAGCCTATTGTTGTACTCTGTACTCTTTACTTACCGAACGCAAGGTGTCTAACCAAAGGTTTAACCAATAATTAATAGACCAGTAGCCATCTATGACCACCCAAAATGATCACCCACTCGGGAAACCGGTGTCCAGTTACAGAGGGTAGTGGGTATCCCATAAGCTGAAAGTTGTCTCAACAGGCTCTCGTGCCAGACCCGGTTGAACACATCGAGTGAAACGGCTGACGCCTCGCCGTGCTTATCGTATGCGTATGAGTGGGTAAAAGTTATTCAAAAGATATATCGAAACTATATGAGGCAAGGCACTGACCAAATTCAATTCGGAGTTAGAGATAAGCTCATTTGGTGTGCCGCAGGGCGGTACCCTTGGACCACTGCTATTTTTGATTTACATCAATGACCTTCCTGATTGCACTGAAAGCAAATACGGATCAACGTATTTACGTGCTCTCCAAGGCATGGGGGTGAAACAACGCCAACTTCCTAACTCCGAGCTAGTACTGAGCATTCCTTATCGGAAAACGCCTATACTTGGTATGACCCGGTGCTCGAACCCGGAACCTCAACGGCCGCAGTCGAACACTAGACCAGCGAGGCAGTTAACATTAAAGGACATTCTGCAGTCTCCACAAATTTTTTCAATAAGGTCGTTATTTACACGGATGAATTTACACGGATTTTTGAAAAATCATAACTTTTTATCCGGCACATTGACATACGATATTTTTTTGGCAATTGATAGAACAAAAGTTGCTACAGTTTTTAAAAAATCAAGAGTGCTATGAATCTCTTCTTTTATTTTAAATGGAATTTTAAAATTTTCTGTAGATTTTGGATGAACTTAATTTTCTTTCTTTTCGTAATCGGGTGGGAACCGAATTTTTTCCTTGCGGGGCCTGGTAGGTCCCTGATGCCCAATTTCACCAACATCCCATAAACAATCACATAGTTAGACAACCGCTAAGCTAAAAGGTCCCATAAACCAACCCATAACTAAAATTTGTTTTCACGAACGCAACAGACCCATAGCTAGCGGACCCATCCTTATGCGACAGTTTTTCTACGATGATAGTGTACCCAGTACCAGTATACCCAGTTGTAGTTCCCGGTTTTATAGGAAATGATTGATATAATACGTATTCATGTATTATTTTAATGAAGAACTTAATTCTTTCATATTTTGACTGATAGGTATTTTCATTTAGTGAATATTTTAATCTATACTAATATTATACAGAGGAAAGATTTTTTGTTTGTTTGTTTTTTTGATTGTAAATCCTTAAGAAAATTGCAATAGTGTAACCCATAGTAGGAAAATTTTGCCAATAAAATGCATTATTTGGCGTGTGCTGAGAAAACTATTGATGGTACATAAAAATGATGTAGGCTGTATGATTAAATTACTCATTATTCTCTACAAAAATGTCCCCGTGGGAATATATCTAACTATCATATTATTTAAGTCACAGTAGTAGCTTTTGTATCCTAAAATTTAATTTGATCGCCTTTATTATCACAGTATTCTTCCTTACTAATACACATTATAAATGCGAAAGTGTGTTTGTTTGTTGGTTTGTCCGTCAATCACGCTGCAACATAGTTACGGATTGACGTGATTTTTTGGATAGGTTATAGGTATAGTTGAGAACCTGGAGGGTGACGTAGGCATCCCGAAAAATCAAAGAGTTCCCGCGGGATTAATCCACGCGGACGAAGTCGCGGGCATCAGCTAGTAAAAATATATTTTAGTCTATGTTTTACAAGTTTGGTATTGGTATGGGGAATGGTTCCTAAAAATATAAACAAGTACCTAGGTAAAGTGAATCACAAACTCTAGAAATTAAAATAGTTGGTACCTACCTACTTAAGTAGATATACCTGGGGTTGGGGTATCTACTTACCCAGGTAGGCAAGTTAGCACCAAACAGGTACCTACGGCCTACCTACCTATACTTGCTCATTTTCCATTCAAGTTATTGTTAGGAGAGCAATAAAGTAAGTAAATTTTTATTCTTTTACCTTTATTTCGTAGCTAGGTATAACATCTAGGTAGGTACCCAATAAGTAAAAAGGTATGGTAACCACAAAAAAAATTGATAATTTCCTATGTAAATAGGTAGGTACTCACCTATTATCAGGAAATTCCAAAAATTTTTTTCCAACAAATTAATTACCTACTGTTGATTTAGATAACCTATAATATCTTCGGCAAAAATCTATTTCATCGAAATTGTTGAAATAATTTGGTCGTTTTCAATATACATATTTTAGGTCTTCGACTACGATTTATATCAAATATAGTATCAGTCGTGTCTAAATTATCAAAAAAATCAAATAGATCACGGTCCATCTTGTCCTCTAGAAGTCGCTTTTACTTATGTGAAGGTTTATGGGACCAATGATCCATCTCATAAAATTATGGGATCGTTTAGGCGCTAACGGACCCTTTAAAAATGGTGAAACGGAAACTATCCCCTAACTGGCCGCTAAATATGCTAAGGGGTCCCATAAATCTTATGGGTCGTTGGTGAAAGTGGGCATGAGTCAACAATCTAAAAAAAATTATCCACCTGGTCTGGCCCACCCTGTATATTATCAGAGTAAAGATAAGCAATAGAGTACGGAAACTACCTACAAACGTTCGAAACGGCTCACTCACACAAACATGCGCATCGACGAGACCAATAAGTGGTCCTCGCAGGACTGTTAGTAGTGAGTGCCGCGTCGAGACGAGTGGGCATGTACAAGTTTATTTCAGCGATCTTTTAAAATGCCAGGAGCGTATTGAGTAGTAAACGGCTGTTTAAACTCTGGTTTAACAAAACCGGAGCTGTCGTTTTTTAAACTTCCTGCTGATTTTGAAAGGTGAGAATAATTATATTTATTGTTTTAAAATTGACTATAATATAATATTATAAAGAAAGAGGAAAGATTTGTATTTTTGTATGTTTGTGATGGAGTAAACTCTAAAACTATTGGAACGATTTCAAAAATTCTTTCAACATTAGAATGCTACATTATACTGATTAACATAAGCTATATTTAGGTATGACAAGAAAAAAAAGGTATCCGTAATAAAACTTCAATAATGTAGCCCAAGGTGTAAAAATAATATCCATAAAATGTCTTTCATCACATAAGCTGTGAAAACTATTGATGATGGAACAAAGAAATGTTCTACAATATTATAAAACGTATCAATAATAACAAAAAACTTTGCGATACCATATTTTAGGTCCAACTATTGTAGTTATGTCACTATAACCACTTTTTACGTTTTAAAAGTTGATAGAAATTCAATTATTATTCAATTCGTCGTTTTCGTCATGGGTGTCGTTTTCATGGTTTTTGAGGGTGTTAAAGCCGATAGTGCTGTCAAAACGGAAATCCAAGATGACCTCAAACATTTTTGAATTTCGACACATTTTTGAATTATCTCTTCTGATTGGTCCGCGTTAGTGCTTTAGTATGCTAAAGCACTATAACGCGGACCAATCAGAAGAGAGAAATGAAAAGTCCCATGGGGTTAAAATGAAATTTTGCTCCCGCTGTCCTCTGAAGCTAATATTCGTTTTTCGAATAGGTATGATGAAAATAACTATTTCATAAAAATCGCTACGCTCAGGATTCTACTTTAGAATCCCTCGCTGCGTTCGGGAGTCTACTATAGAATCCTTCACTTCGCTCTGAATTCAAAATAACGCCCTCGGGGAACAAAAAATTCCTTTGGCCCATATAACACAAATAACTATTGTACTCTGGAACAGAGTACGAGAGAAAGATTTTTTATGGCGTTACAAGCTATGTAACGCCATAAAAAAAATTTAAATAAATATTTTGCGTCATGTGAGCTGCCGAAGCAATGCATGCAATAGCGCATGCGTCCACCCGTGCGTACAGACATACGTCTGGGTAGTTAGGGCATGTGTCTAGTCGCAAGTTCAAAGCGCACCAATGTAGTTATACCTATCTTGGAAAATGGCGATCGCTAGGGCATATAGATTCTTCTCCTTGCGTGCGTCACCATTATAGATGCTGTTCAAGATCTATCTAGTGGTTTCCAATAAAACGCTGTAGTCTCTTAAATCTTCTATTCGCATTCTTAACAATTACATAGGAACAAACACAGGAATCTTGTTGAAGTAATGGAATGACGGACAGGATAATAACATTAAATATGCAATAACACCGATGAAAATAAATATACAACAAATTTAGAATGTGGCCGGCCTGGACGATAATAGAGTAATTTTATTGTTTTTCACATGTTTACATAATTATGTTTTCATGTTTCAATTTTTTTACTTTACAACATTACTTGGATTTTTCAGTTTTTGTTCAAGTTCAAAAAATTATTATAAACAAAGTATAAATATTTTTTTAACTTTTATGACGCGATCTGGTTAAGTATGTATGTAAGAAAGGCTGTACGAAGCGAAATTTTTTTACGACAATTATTCAAACAATTTTTTTTCACTTACAATTAAGACGGAAGTTCGAGAAAATTTTGTTAGTTAACAATTGTTTAACTTGTTGAAAAATTAACTTTAAGTAAAATTTCCAACAAGAATAAATTATTTATAGTGTTCAGAACACACCATAATTTTTTCAAATTAAAAAAAAATATATTCAATACCTTAAATAAATTAATTAATGTGCCGTACTCGCTTTTGACGCCGCGCGCGCAATCTAAAAATGTCGCGCGCAGACCTATTTTCAGCGTTAAATTAAAATTATAAATAATGGAGATAGAGTTCCGGGAGTCAGGAGTTTTTTATTGGAAATTTCCTCTTCTTTCAGAATCTTTTTTTGAAATTTCTTAGATATTAATAGTTTATGAAATATTGGCAAAAAACGAAATGCCATTTTTTTTTTCATCTTTAATGTTCATAACTTTTGCAATTTTTTATATGCTAATACACGCTTTTGGCACATTTTTCTAGGCGTTATTCCGAATTCATTGAGCTATCGCACATAATTTTAAGAGCAGTATCTCTATTTTGTACCATTTTCAACTTATCGACTAGACTATACTGCGAGATCATAGAATTTCAAACATGTAGCGGTGCAGGCTTACACTCGCGCGAGTGTTGTTTGAATGTTAGGAAAAGTGCGTCGCGGGAACTCGATCAACTTCATTTGTGAAGATCGCGCAAACAGCTTTTTACACGACTGCAAAAAAAAAAAGGATTGTAATGAACCCTGGTTCATATATTATGTAATTGAGTAAGTACTTCATTCCACCATAACTTCTAAATGCCTGTGGCCGACACAGCACTTGAAACCATACATAATTAATAAATAACACATTATAAAAATAGATAATTTAATATAATATATAAAATAAATAATTTAAGATTATGTAAATTATAAAAAATAAGTATTCGGTCTAGTTTAACATTAGAATAGAATAGAATAGAAATGTTTTTTATTCAAATAAACTTTTACAAGTACTTTTGAATCGTCAATGATTCTACCACTGGTTCGGAATGCCGTTCCTGCCGAGAAGAACCAGCAAGAAACTCGGCTGTTGCTCTTTTCAAAATACTTTTACAATATAGATATTATTCTATGTATGCAGAGTTTCCACATTAAGGGGAGTTCCACCAAAACATACGTAATTATTTCTAATTATAATACAACACATGTCAAGACGGGCAGACAGCCCCATTGCCGCTGGTGGCACCCGTTCACGAGCATGACGCATGACCCAGCCATTGCTTCGCTCAACCATATTTGAGGGAACGTAACAACCCGCATCACACGACACCACCGCAGAAATGTTAAAGAGAGTGTGACATACTTAGGCTACCCATCTTAAGGCATCGAATTGAAACTAATATTCATTATTTATCTGTATTAGTCTATGGGCAAATTGTTGTACTCTGTACTCTTTACTTACCGAACGCAAGGTGTCTAACCAAAGGTTTAACCAATAATTAATAGACCAGTAGCCATCTATGACCACCCAAAATGATCACCCACTCGGGAAACCGGTGTCCAGTTACAGAGGGTAGTGGGTATCCCATAAGCTGAAAGTTGTCTCAACAGGCTCTCGTGCCAGACCCGGTTGAACACATCGAGTGAAACGGCTGACGCCTCGCCGTGCTTATCGTATGCGTATGAGTGGGTAAAAGTTATTCAAAAGATATATCGAAACTATATGAGGCAAGGCACTGACCAAATTCAATTCGGAGTTAGAGTTGGTGTGCCGCAGGGCGGTACCCTTGGACCACTGCTATTTTTGATTTACTTCAATGACCTTCCTGATTGCACTGAAAGCAAATACGGATCAACGTATTTACGTGCTCTCCAAGGCATGGGGGTGAAACAACGCCAACTTCCTAACTCCGAGCTAGTACTGAGCATTCCTTATCGGAAAACACCTATACTTGGTATGACCCGGTGCTCGAACCCGGAACCTCAACGGCCGCAGTCGAACACTAGACCAGCGAGGCAGTTAACATTAAAGGACATTCTGCAGTCTCCACAAATTTTTTCAATAAGGTCGTTATTTACATGGATGAATTTACACGGATTTTTGAAAAATCATAACTTTTTATCCGGCACATTGACATACGATATTTTTTTGGCAATTGATAGAACAAAAGTTGCTACAGTTTTTAAAAAATCAAGAGTGCTATGAATCTCTTCTTTTATTTTAAATGGAATTTTAAAATTTTCTGTAGATTTTGGATGAACTTAATTTTCTTTCTTTTCGTAATCGGGTGGGAACCGAATTTTTTCCTTGCGGGGCCTGGTAGGTCCCTGAGTCAACAATCTAAAAAAAATTATCCACCTGGTCTGGCCCACCCTGTATATTATCAGAGTAAAGATAAGCAATAGAGTACGGAAACTACCTACAAACGTTCGAAACGGCTCACTCACACAAACATGCGCATCGACGAGACCAATAAGTGGTCCTCGCAGGACTGTTAGTAGTGAGTGCCGCGTCGAGACGAGTGGGCATGTACAAGTTTATTTCAGCGATCTTTTAAAATGCCAGGAGCGTATTGCGTAGTAAACGGCTGTTTAAACTCTGGTTTAACAAAACCGGAGCTGTCGTTTTTTAAACTTCCTGCTGATTTTGAAAGGTGAGAATAATTATATTTATTGTTTTAAAATTGACTATAATATAATATTATAAAGAAAGAGGAAAGATTTGTATTTTTGTATGTTTGTGATGGAGTAAACTCTAAAACTATTGGAACGATTTCAAAAATTCTTTCAACATTAGAATGCTACATTATACTGATTAACATAAGCTATATTTAGGTATGACAAGAAAAAAAAGGTATCCGTAATAAAACTTCAATAATGTAGCCCAAGGTGTAAAAATAATATCCATAAAATGTCTTTCATCACATAAGCTGTGAAAACTATTGATGATGGAACAAAGAAATGTTCTACAATATTATAAAACGTATCAATAATAACAAAAAACTTTGCGATACCATATTTTAGGTCCAACTATTGTAGTTATGTCACTATAACCACTTTTTACGTTTTAAAAGTTGATAGAAATTCAATTATTATTCAATTCGTCGTTTTCGTCATGGGTGTCGTTTTCATGGTTTTTGAGGGTGTTAAAGCCGATAGTGCTGTCAAAACGGAAATCCAAGATGACCTCAAACATTTTTGAATTTCGACACATTTTTGAATTATCTCTTCTGATTGGTCCGCGTTAGTGCTTTAGTATGCTAAAGCACTATAACGCGGACCAATCAGAAGAGAGAAATGAAAAGTCCCATGGGGTTAAAATGAAATTTTGCTCCCGCTGTCCTCTGAAGCTAATATTCGTTTTTCGAATAGGTATGATGAAAATAACTATTTCATAAAAATCGCTACGCTCAGGATTCTACTTTAGAATCCCTCGCTGCGTTCGGGAGTCTACTATAGAATCCTTCACTTCGCTCTGAATTCAAAATAACGCCCTCGGGGAACAAAAAATTCCTTTGGCCCATATAACACAAATAACTATTGTACTCTGGAACAGAGTACGAGAGAAAGATTTTTTATGGCGTTACAAGCTATGTAACGCCATAAAAAAAATTTAAATAAATATTTTGCGTCATGTGAGCTGCCGAAGCAATGCATGCAATAGCGCATGCGTCCACCCGTGCGTACAGACATACGTCTGGGTAGTTAGGGCATGTGTCTAGTCGCAAGTTCAAAGCGCACCAATGTAGTTATACCTATCTTGGAAAATGGCGATCGCTAGGGCATATAGATTCTTCTCCTTGCGTGCGTCACCATTATAGATGCTGTTCAAGATCTATCTAGTGGTTTCCAATAAAACGCTGTAGTCTCTTAAATCTTCTATTCGCATTCTTAACAATTACATAGGAACAAACACAGGAATCTTGTTGAAGTAATGGAATGACGGACAGGATAATAACATTAAATATGCAATAACACCGATGAAAATAAATATACAACAAATTTAGAATGTGGCCGGCCTGGACGATAATAGAGTAATTTTATTGTTTTTCACATGTTTACATAATTATGTTTTCATGTTTCAATTTTTTTACTTTACAACATTACTTGGATTTTTCAGTTTTTGTTCAAGTTCAAAAAATTATTATAAACAAAGTATAAATATTTTTTTAACTTTTATGACGCGATCTGGTTAAGTATGTATGTAAGAAAGGCTGTACGAAGCGAAATTTTTTTACGACAATTATTCAAACAATTTTTTTTCACTTACAATTAAGACGGAAGTTCGAGAAAATTTTGTTAGTTAACAATTGTTTAACTTGTTGAAAAATTAACTTTAAGTAAAATTTCCAACAAGAATAAATTATTTATAGTGTTCAGAACACACCATAATTTTTTCAAATTAAAAAAAAATATATTCAATACCTTAAATAAATTAATTAATGTGCCGTACTCGCTTTTGACGCCGCGCGCGCAATCTAAAAATGTCGCGCGCAGACCTATTTTCAGCGTTAAATTAAAATTATAAATAATGGAGATAGAGTTCCGGGAGTCAGGAGTTTTTTATTGGAAATTTCCTCTTCTTTCAGAATCTTTTTTTGAAATTTCTTAGATATTAATAGTTTATGAAATATTGGCAAAAAACGAAATGCCATTTTTTTTTTCATCTTTAATGTTCATAACTTTTGCAATTTTTTATATGCTAATACACGCTTTTGGCACATTTTTCTAGGCGTTATTCCGAATTCATTGAGCTATCGCACATAATTTTAAGAGCAGTATCTCTATTTTGTACCATTTTCAACTTATCGACTAGACTATACTGCGAGATCATAGAATTTCAAACATGTAGCGGTGCAGGCTTACACTCGCGCGAGTGTTGTTTGAATGTTAGGAAAAGTGCGTCGCGGGAACTCGATCAACTTCATTTGTGAAGATCGCGCAAACAGCTTTTTACACGACTGCAAAAAAAAAAAGGATTGTAATGAACCCTGGTTCATATATTATGTAATTGAGTAAGTACTTCATTCCACCATAACTTCTAAATGCCTGTGGCCGACACAGCACTTGAAACCATACATAATTAATAAGTAACACATTATAAAAATAGATAATTTAATATAATATATAAAATAAATAATTTAAGATTATGTAAATTATAAAATATAAGTATTCGGTCTAGTTTAACATTAGAATAGAATAGAATAGAAATGTTTTTTATTCAAATAAACTTTTACAAGTACTTTTGAATCGTCAATGATTCTACCACTGGTTCGGAATGCCGTTCCTGCCGAGAAGAACCAGCAAGAAACTCGGCTGTTGCTCTTTTCAAAATACTTTTACAATATAGATATTATTCTATGTATGCAGAGTTTCCACATTAAGGGGAGTTCCACCAAAACATACGTAATTATTTCTAATTATAATACAACACATGTCAAGACGGGCAGACAGCCCCATTGCCGCTGGTGGCACCCGTTCACGAGCATGACGCATGACCCAGCCATTGCTTCGCTCAACCATATTTGAGGGAACGTAACAACCCGCATCACACGACACCACCGCAGAAATGTTAAAGAGAGTGTGACATACTTAGGCTACCCATCTTAAGGCATCGAATTGAAACTAATATTCATTATTTATCTGTATTAGTCTATGGGCAAATTGTTGTACTCTGTACTCTTTACTTACCGAACGCAAGGTGTCTAACCAAAGGTTTAACCAATAATTAATAGACCAGTAGCCATCTATGACCACCCAAAATGATCACCCACTCGGGAAACCGGTGTCCAGTTACAGAGGGTAGTGGGTATCCCATAAGCTGAAAGTTGTCTCAACAGGCTCTCGTGCCAGACCCGGTTGAACACATCGAGTGAAACGGCTGACGCCTCGCCGTGCTTATCGTATGCGTATGAGTGGGTAAAAGTTATTCAAAAGATATATCGAAACTATATGAGGCAAGGCACTGACCAAATTCAATTCGGAGTTAGAGATAAGCTCATTTGGTGTGCCGCAGGGCGGTACCCTTGGACCACTGCTATTTTTGATTTACTTCAATGACCTTCCTGATTGCACTGAAAGCAAATACGGATCAACGTATTTACGTGCTCTCCAAGGCATGGGGGTGAAACAACGCCAACTTCCTAACTCCGAGCTAGTACTGAGCATTCCTTATCGGAAAACGCCTATACTTGGTATGACCCGGTGCTCGAACCCGGAACCTCAACGGCCGCAGTCGAACACTAGACCAGCGAGGCAGTTAACATTAAAGGACATTCTGCAGTCTCCACAAATTTTTTCAATAAGGTCGTTATTTACATGGATGAATTTACACGGATTTTTGAAAAATCATAACTTTTTATCCGGCACATTGACATACGATATTTTTTTGGCAATTGATAGAACAAAAGTTGCTACAGTTTTTAAAAAATCAAGAGTGCTATGAATCTCTTCTTTTATTTTAAATGGAATTTTAAAATTTTCTGTAGATTTTGGATGAACTTAATTTTCTTTCTTTTCGTAATCGGGTGGGAACCGAATTTTTTCCTTGCGGGGCCTGGTAGGTCCCTAAGTCAACAATCTAAAAAAAATTATCCACCTGGTCCGGCCCACCCTGTATATTATCAGAGTAAAGATAAGCAATAGAGTACGGAAACTACCAACACGTTCGAAACGGCTCACTCACACAAACATGCGCATCGACGAGACCAATAAGTGGTCCTCGCAGGACTGTTAGTAGTGAGTGCCGCGTCGAGACGAGTGGGCATGTACAAGTTTATTTCAGCGATCTTTTAAAATGCCAGGAGCGTATTGCGTAGTAAACGGCTGTTTAAACTCTGGTTTAACAAAACCGGAGCTGTCGTTTTTTAAACTTCCTGCTGATTTTGAAAGGTGAGAATAATTATATTTATTGTTTTAAAATTGACTATAATATAATATTATAAAGAAAGAGGAAAGAAAAAATTATATAATGTTTATAAAATTTATTCTAAAGAGGAAAGATTTGTATTTTTGTATGTTTGTGATGGAGTAAACTCTAAAACTATTGGAACGATTTCAAAAATTCTTTCAACATTAGAATGCTACATTATACTGATTAACATAAGCTATATTTAGGTATGACAAGAAAAAAAAGGTATCCGTAATAAAACTTCAATAATGTAGCCCAAGGTGTAAAAATAATATCCATAAAATGTCTTTCATCACATAAGCTGTGAAAACTATTGATGATGGAACAAAGAAATGTTCTACAATATTATAAAACGTATCAATAATAACAAAAAACTTTGCGATACCATATTTTAGGTCCAACTATTGTAGTTATGTCACTATAACCACTTTTTACGTTTTAAAAGTTGATAGAAATTCAATTATTATTCAATTCGTCGTTTTCGTCATGGGTGTCGTTTTCATGGTTTTTGAGGGTGTTAAAGCCGATAGTGCTGTCAAAACGGAAATCCAAGATGGCGGCTGCGCGAAATTATCAACTTTTTCGTCATGGGTGTCGTTTTATGGTTTTCGAGGGTGTTGAAGCTGATAGTGCTGACAAAATGAAAATCCAAGATGGCGGCTGCACAAAATTATCACTTTTTTCGTCATGGGTGTCGTTTTTATGGCTTTTGAGGGTGTTGAAGCTGATAGTGCTGACAAAATGAAAATCCAAGATGGCGGCTGCACAAAATTATCACTTTTTTCGTCATGGGTGTCGTTTTTATGGTTTTCGAGGGTGTTGAAGCTGATAGTGCTGACAAAATGAAAATCCAAGATGGCGGCTGCACAAAATTATCACTTTTTTCGTCATGGGTGTCGTTTTTATGGTTTTGGAGGGTGTTGAAGCCGACAGTGCTGACAAAATGAAAATCCAAGATGGTGGCTGCACAAAATTATCACTTTTTTGTCATCTTTTTTTTTTGTCAAAAAAAAGATCTAAGTTGTTGTGTGTCAATATTAAACTGTTTTTTGTATTTTAAACTATCGAGATTAACCGACCCCATGAGATACCTATTTTAATTTTATTTGTAAACTAGCCATGAAATAGCTAGTTTACAAATAAAATTCGATTAATTGATCACTACAGAACATAGAATGTATTAATTTAAAAAACAATATCATAAAACATAAAAAGTTACAACCCTATGGCTTCAATGGAGCGTTTTAATTTTATTTGTAAACTAGCCATGAAATAGCTAGTTTACAAATAAAATTCGATTAATTGATCACTACAGAACATAGAATGAATTAATTTAAAAAACAATATCATAAAACATAAAAAGTTACAACCCTATGGCTTCAATGGAGCGTAGGTATTTATTTTATCAACTAGGCTTAGTTTCCGTACTGGTTATAAGTCTACTGTGATATTATGACCAAACATGTACATGTACCTTTATAATGTAATTTATGTTTTGTGCAAATAAAGTCAATTTGAATTTGAATCGATGTCTTTATATTGTGGGTAGTCAAAATTTTCCGTTCACGCAGGACATTTCTTTCGTTTCGTCGATAGTTAAGAATTATATAAAGACCTCATTTGAACCGCTGATGAAATTTATATGGGACCACCTTGGAAGTACTTATACCCTTTCAAACAAAAAAAGAATTTCCCAAATCGGTTCAGGCGTCTTCGAGTAATCGGTGGACATACATAAAGATTCCGAAGAATGGATAACCTTTTTTGAAGTCGGTTAAATATGAAATGTTACCGCAGGATTGAAAATCAACTTAAATTCATAAAGTTGCTGGCAATCGAGTCTAGTTATCGATAAAACGATATTTAAAATAAAGCATATTAATATAGAATAGTCGGTTTACGGACGATGGTTTTACGTGATAACGTCATAAAGAAACATTGATGAATAAATGTGTCACAAGCCAACGCTTGGACCGATCGTGCCTCTCTATCGCTTGTTCCGCGCTCTCGCTTGCACGCTCAGGCTCAGGCGGGACACTTTTTCGTGCGTGCAGCCGGTGTTCATCGATTTATAAGACGTTATCACGTCAAAAATTGTTATCTTATCATGAATTTAAATGAGAAAGTTACGATCTAATGTTAAACTGTAGTAGGTACTCAATTAAAAATAAAATACACATTTTAATTGACTGAAAATAATGTCAACATACGGACAATTATACCGCACGGACTTTCCTATGCGGCACAGGAGGCGGAGCATCGAACGGTGTAAACTACAGGCTGTTCACTGTAACTTGTCCCTTGCCGTCATGTTGGCACCATTGCTTGTCATGTAGTGTTTCATTGTGTGAAGCAGTGGTGCCGACATGACGCCAAGGGACAAGTTAAAGTGAACGGTCTGTACCTGCAAGCACGGTAGCACTCGGTAATGTTCGGTGACATTGTCGGTACTGAGTCGTCGATGCTGCCACCTGCCGTACTATGCCATGCCGCGGCCGAGCGTTCATTTTAAATACCTACTTAAGTTGTAACTTATTGTTGTTCCCTAAACAGCTGTAATATTAATAAGTGGTTTTAGTTACAACCGACAACCGCTAAAAAACAATCACATTATAATTGTTTCAGCGGCCCCTTTGTCCGCGAGTGTCGCGATCAGCAATGACGGCGAAGAGCACTCAACTGAAGCAGCCGATGCAGGCCCGAGCAGTGAACAAGCGACCACAACAGTCAGCGGCGACTTAGACTACCGATCTGCTGATAGCGACAGTAGAACAAACGATAACATCCATAGATACACATACAGTATAGTGAACTTTGATGACGCTTTCGGTAAAAAAGACATACAGGGCAACACGTCAGCAAAAAAGCCTTATTCGTGTAGGTTGTGTGATTATAGAACTGCACAAAAGCCTCTCTTGATGTATCACATAACGTCGCACACTCGTGAAAAGCCTTACTCGTGTAGGTTGTGTGATTATAAAACTGCACAAAAATGTCACTTGATATATCACATGAGGGCTCACACTGGTGAAAAGCCTTTATGCTGTGAGTTATGCGAGTATAAAACTCGATATAAACGTAATATGGTTGTCCACATGATGAAGCACACTGGTATAATTCCATTATCTTGTAAGTTATGCGAGTATGAAACTGTATCTAAAAGTTCTTTAGTGCAGCACATGAGAAAACACACTGGTAAAAAGCCTTATTGTTGTGAGTTATGTGAGTATAAAAGCGCACATAAAGGTAATTTAGTAAGGCACATGAAGAGGCACAGTGATTCGGTGTGATACTGCACCAAAATCTGATTTAAATGTTCACCGGAGAGTCCCGGTGAAGGCCCCTTTCTTGTTAATTTATGCCAGTAAAAATGACCAGAAAAAGGACTAGTGCGTTAGAATGTCTTGCCAAGTCATGTCTCAAAATGAGTATTTGATTTGAGTATTAGTTTCAATTCGATGCCTTAAGATAGGTAGTCTAAGTATGTCACGCTCTCTTTAACATTTCTGTGGTGGTGTCGTGTGATGCGGGTTGTTACGTTCCCTCAAATATGTTTGAGCGAAGCAATGGCTGGGTCATGCGTCATGCTCGTGAACGGGTTCCACCGGCGGGAATGGGCTACTTTCTGTCTGCCCGTCTTAGGCGACGTTTTAGCATAGGCGTGGCGTTGCGCGGCGCGTGCGGCGTCGTGTCGCGTGTGAAACTCAAACATATGGCGCCGACGCGGGCACCGCGGCGACGCACAGTGGGTCGAAACAGCTATATGAGGACATAGGATTTTTTGTTACAAATTCCATAAAAAAAATACTTATCGAAAGACCTTACCATTCTGATGAATAATTGTTATTAAACGTTTTTCTCTAAAACTGATAGTTAATAAGCTGATGCCCGCGACTTCGTCCGCGTGGGTTTACTTTTTAAAGTACCTCGGGAACTCTTTGATTTTCCGGGATAAAAAATCACTCTCGGGTCCTCAACTATACCCATGTAAAAAATCACGTCGATCCGTAGCTCTGTTGCGGCGTGATTGAAGGACAAACCAACAAACACACTTTCGCATTTATAATATTAAGTATGATTAGCTTATTTTTCACTGTTTTTAATTAGTTTCCAACAATTCTTCTCACTGTTTGTAATTAGTTTCAAACATAAATCATATTTTTTAAACATTTCGGAATCTTATAACTTTTAAACGGGCATGTTTGGGTGCAAGCTAATAGCATAGAGTTATAGCCAATAAGCCAAAGAATAAGAATAAAGTAGGTTTAAAGCAAGACCTCTCAAGACTTGGCCAAATTTTAGCAGTTTCTGTTTCATTCCATACAACAAAAACTGAAAATATTTTTTTCCGGGCAAACTATCAGTTTTAGAGAAAAACGTTTAATAACAATTATTCATCAGAATGACAAGGTCTTTCGATTTTTTTTAAAATGGAATTTGTAACAAAAAATCCTATGTACCTCATATAGCAGTTTCGACCCACTGTGCGTCGCCTCGGTGCCCGCCGCGACACGACGCGACACGCGCCGCGCAAAGCCACGCCTATGCTAAAACGTCGCCTTAACATGTGTTGAATTATAATTAGATATAATTAGGTATGCTTTTGTGGAACTTCCCCTCATTGTGGAAAGACTGCATGCATAGCATAATCTATACATATAATAAAACTGTAACTGGAAGATTTCTGTACATTTAATATATTTCGAAAATTTTAATTGGGGGATGCTTTACTATCGATACTGAGCCCAAAACAGATTTTTATTTAATTTTTGTCTGTTTGTCTGTTTGTTTGTCCTTCTTTCACGTCAAAACTACCGCACAGATTTCTACAAAATTTTATACCGTGGTAGCTTATTACTCGGGTCAACATCTAGGCTACTTTTTATCCCGGAAAATCAAGGAGTTCCCGAGGGACTTTAAAAACTTAATCCACTCGGACAAAGTCGCGGGCATCAGCTAGGATCTATTATTATATTGTAAACTTATTTTGAAAAGAGCAACTGCCGAGTTTCTTGCTGGTTCTTCTCGGTAGGAACGGCATTCCGAACCAGTGGTAGACTCATTGACGATTCAAAAGCCCTTGTAAAGAGTTTATTTGAATGAAAAACATTTCTATTCTATTCTATTCTATTCTAAAATGGAATGGTATTCCGAAGCAGTGGTGGTAGATTCGCTTAACGATTAGAAAGCACATTGTTAATTTTATTTAAATAATATATATATTATTTTGTTCTAATCATGAGACCTCACACTGGTATCGTGCATTCCTTGCGTAAGTTCTGCGATCATAAATGTGCACAAAGTGGCATACTTGTGAGGCGCATGAGAACCCGCACTGGTTAATAGCCTTAAGTTATGCGAACATAAATGTGTGTAGAGTTGCTAAGTGGGCAATCAAAACGACTAGTTTATCTAATGTTATTTAGTAATGAATGACTTTTGTTCAAATTTAGTAGACAGCTTGTAAATTCCTCTTATGAAGATAAATTAAAATATTTTAAACTCGATTCTCTACGCTGCTTGCCACGATGCTACTTAATAAAATAAAACCTCATTATTACCTAAAATTAATTTGAATTGAAAAATCCCTAAACGCACAGTCTGTACCTACGTTGGCTGCGCTGCGTCCCACCTACCGGGCTCTTGCCAAAAGGCGGGTGCAGCTGCCGAATCCGCTCAGTTGCTTAAGCGCCGCAAATACTCTGCCATTTCTAAGGATTATATTTTTGCGGCGCTTGCTTTTGAGACTCTGGGTCCATGGTCATCGGACACGAAGAATTTTATAAATGTCGTGTTCCAAAAATTGATCCACGCCTCTGGTGACCAAAGAGCTGGCGCTTATTTAGCCCAAAGGCTTAGCCTCGCAATTCAGAGAGGTAATAGCGCCTGTGTTTTGGGCACCATGCCCATTAGCGATCACTTGGACGGCGTGTATTTTTGTGAATATAATTAGTAGTAATTTTTTATTTTATTTTGTCAGAATATTTAATCCAGTTAAGTATAGTCTGTACCTACAACATATTTTTTGATATAATCGCAGCCGTACTAACCTTGCTTTCCACTCATGCATTAATCGCATTTGTCGCCAATTTAATACAATTAACCTAAACAATCAGCAACTCAATTTATTTGATTCCACGTCAGCCTGCTTTCGTCGTGATGTCATCGACACCCTACGCAAGGCAGCCAATTTGTAACAACTCTGATTTTCCTTTATGATCTATATTTTGTAACCTTTGTAACACTACTCAAACTAAACTGTATGTCTCCAAATCTTTTGTACATGCCTGTTATTGATATTTTTGCTATGTGTCTTAGTTGTAAAGTCTACTTGTTTATAGTTACTCAGCGAAACCAAAGTATGTATATATATGCGTATATGTGTATGTATGTATATATGTGTATGTGTGTATGTATATTTATGTATATAATATCTTAATACTACATTGTCTTGAAATTACGGATATCTGCAATGTAATAGTAAATAGTATAATTTTGAAGCATCACAAAACCTAATGTGCAACACCAATAAATAATTTATCCTGTATAGCATAAAATACATTCACTTGGCATGTGTTATGAACACCGTATGAACAACGTCTTTCTTCGTCGCTATAATATTACTTCTTAACCTACCCACTTTTGTTTTATTAATCTTTGTTGATGTAATATTATAATAATATATAAGTTAAAATCTTAAGTTGTAAGTTGTATTTTGTCATAGGTACTAACACTAATTGAATAGTTTATTATTCTAAACACCTATAATTATTGTCGACGGCACTGTGGTGTACTGTAAAACACTTATAAATCCGTATATCGATACCAGAAGTATCAATTAACGTAAGGGACATTTTGCGCAAAATGAGTTATATATATCATTGGATTCGGAATTTTGCGCTCTATCGACTGGTATACTTGAGATTTCGATATCGTTCAGAAAAATGTCCCTTACAGTAACATTTTCGGACATTCTAGACCGATTTTTGGTAGAAAATTTAATTTAAGGGACTTTATTTTTTATTGTAAAATGAGAATTAAAGTAAATCTCATTGATAAATTTTTTTTTGTTCATTATATGTCCCTTACTTTACTTAATAATTAGAGCTTTTTCAGAATTAGTCCCTTACATTATTCTGTTATGAAAAAAGGTAAAGAATGCGCTCTTTTCTCTAATGGTTTAAGCATATAAAATATCCCAATTAATAGGTCTCTCATGTTATTCTACTTTCAGATTAACAAAATCTAGAAAAATTGGTTGACTGTAAAGTCGGTTTACGGACGATAGTTTTACGTGATAAGATCATAAAGAAACATTGATGAATAAATATGTCACAACAAGCTAATGCTTGGGCCAATCGTGCCTCTATCGCTTGTTCCGCGCTCTTGCCTGCACGCACAGGCTCAGGCAGAACGTGACACTCTTTCGTGCGTGCAGCCGGTTTTCATCGATTTATAAGACGTTATCACGTCAAAATTGATTGATTAACAAATTAAAATGTTCTATAATAATTAATAACAACAAAATTAAGTCTGTAGGAATCAACGTTACAACTACCCTAGTAAACACAAATTACTAGGATAGTTGTAATGTTGATTATAATAGGCGCTGAACTGGTATGGCCCAAGAATCCAGGACAATCAACACTAATTTTATAATAATTCAAACAATAATAATCTAAATATTTTGTAAAATTTGAATTATAGTCTAACTCTAGTAATCAATAGATCCGTGGAAAGGCTGCGGTGTCCGTAACACAGGTTTTCCTAGTACGGATGCCAAAGCACTCCTTCGCAACAACCAACATTGCTAGTTTACTTTTTCTGTGTCCTAGATTTAAGGAGTTGATTTATTGTAAAAACTTTTTACTGAGTTAATAAATAAATATTATTATTATTATTATCATCTTTATTTACTTTTACTCATATTATTTACATTTTTAAATATTTCATTATAAAACAAAAATAAAAAAAATATTTAAAAATATAAAAAATAGCGGTCCACCGGTCTCGGGAACAGGGTCCAAGCAACCGGCGGTCAGGGCCCCAGAGAGAGGAACCTCCTGACGATGCGAGCCGTGTCCAGGAGTACAGCCTTCTGGATCTGGCCCTTGACCCAGCTACCCAACGAGAGCCTCGAAAGATGTTGGTCGAGGCTCTTGGCTATAAGACCATTAGCGGTTATCACTATCGGTACAATGATTGCTGAGTCTACATTCCACATGGCGACAACCTCGTGCGCTAAGTCGAGATACTTAGTGAGTTTCTCTTTCTCGGCTTTCACGAGGTTTTCGTCATGCGGGACAGCAACATCAACAATCATTGCACGGCGCTCTGATCGATCTATCACCACTATGTCAGGCTTATTGGCTACAATAGCCCTGTCTGTAATGATAGATCGATCCCAGTACAGTGTGATATGACCATTTTCAAGAACTGGGTCGGGCACATACTTGTAGTACGGTACCTCCGATTCCACAAGATTGTATTTCAAGGCAAGTTGCTGGTGGATAATCCTGGCCACTTGGTTATGTCTGTGTAAGTATTCGCCGTTAGCTAGATGAGAACAACCAGAAACAATGTGACGGATAGTTTCTCCAGGACGGCGACATGCCCGACATATGTCTACCGTTCCATCCTTCACTATGTATTTTCTGTAATTGTTCGTCATCATGACCTCGTCCATAATTGCACACACAAACCCTTCGGTTTCCCCAAAGAGGTCACCAAAGCGCAGCCAGGCCACGGACGCTTCAAAGTCAACATCAGGCCCGTGGAGGGCCCGATAAAAGCGTCCGTGAAGCTCCTTACCTTGCCATACAACCCTGCGGTCATTGGTACTGAGCACCACAGGTATGCGCCAGTTCTCTTTAGCCAAGGAGAGCGGCGTCAGACCCCTGTCCACTGCGGCCACATCGCGGTGCATCTCCGTCTCGGCGTGGAGAAAGTACTCCCTGAGACTGCACACCTCGCGGTTGTGGAGGGTTTTGGCATTCAAAAGGCCTCTTCCCCCACACTTCCGCGGAATGTACAGCCTCATCACCGAGGAGCGCGGGTGATGCATCCGATATGCGGTCAGCAGCGCACGAACTTGTCTGTCCAGGGCGTCAAGCTCAGTCTGAGTCCACCTGATTATGCCGAAGGAATACATCAAGACCGGCATGACCCAACCGTTGAAGGCGCGCACCTTATTGCCGCCCGACAAAAGGCTTTTCAGCACTTTCTTCAGACGGCCAAGGAAACGCTCCCTCACCGACTGCCTCATGTCGACCTCTCTGATACCTAACGCCTCCGCCATGCCCAAGTATTTGTAGGTTTCAGTTGGGGAGAGCGATCTGAGGTATATGGAATCCGAGAGCTCAACCCCCTCAGATTCCACAATCCTCCCTCGCTTTACATGCATGACCGCACATTTGTCCACACCAAATTCCATCCTAATGGAATCACTAAAGGCTTTAGTTACCTTTAGTAACTCTAGTAGATGTGATTTGTTGGGGGCAATGAGTTTTAGGTCATCCATGTAAAGGAGGTGTGATATAACCTGACCACCTCTCCTCAACCGGTAACCTAGCCCTGAATTCTCCAAGAGAGTACTCAGAGGATTCAGAGCCAGGCAAAACCACAAAGGACTGAGGCTATCGCCCTGGAATATGCCTCGCTCAATCCTTATAGGCTCCGCGCTCCCCAGGGTCCGGCGACACCCTGGATAGTGAAGGACTGTCCTCCACTGCCCCATACACGTCTGTAGGAAGGCGCGTAGTACTGAGTTTACTTTGTACAGTTCCAGCACCTTCATGAGCCATGTATGGGGCACAGAGTCGTAGGCCTTCTTATAGTCTATCCAACATGTCGACAGATCCCTTCGGGAGCGCCGAACCTGTTGACAAATGGCCATATCAATGAGGAGAAGCTCCTTAGTACCACGGGAGCCATTCCTACATCCGTTCTGAGAAATAGACATGATGGATTTTGTATCGATATGATCGTTAATTTTTGTTCTCAGAATGGATGTAAGAAGTTTATACAATGTTGGTAGGCACGTAATCGGCCTATAATTTTTGGGCTCCGTGGTACTACCTGACTTATGGAGCAGGAGGGTAATACCTGTTGTCAGAAACTGGGGTAGCGACTCTGACTCTAGAGATGATTGGAATTGGGATGCCAAACGAGCGTGCGAGCTGCGTAGCCACTTTATCCAAAAGTTGTGCAGCCCGTCCGGCCCAGGGGATTTCCAATTGGGTAGGGGACGGGCTGCAGTGGTCACGTCTTCAGGGGTGATAGTAACTAGGTCCATTTCTGGAATTTGATCGCAGGCTCTTTCTACATCCCACGTCCAACCACCCTCAGTGTGAGCGACAGGCGCCGACCAGATGTTGCGCCAGAATGAGGTCATGGCTTCATCATCCGGTAGGCGCGCATCGGTGACACCTTGGTCAGGGTGTTCCCAACCTCGATATACCCGCCTCTGATCGCTTTGGAAAGTGCGATTCAGGGTATATCTCTCGACCCGGCTCTTGTATCTACGAATACGGCTAGCCCATGCCGAGACCTTCTGTTTCAGGAAGTCAATGCGCTCAGTGACGCGCGCCATATAATCTTGAGGGCTGATATCAGTCCCCAAGAAAGCGCGCCTCACATAGCGCATGACTCTAGGGCGAGTGTTGCCCTCCCTGAAGCAGAGTAGTTTTCCAATGAGTGCCCTAGCCCCATCAATACGACGTTCGATCCTGCACTGCCAGGCTGGTGCGGCAGGCTTCGGTCGTGTTGCTGTATCATTATTAATAAACTTTACATTAGCAACACGACATGCCGCAACAGCCGCGCAGTACAGAATCGAATGTGTGTCGGAAAGGTCTTCGCTGCTGTCAAAATAACTCGGCAGCAGCGAATCCAGGGCACCCATTAGCGCTTTGTTCTTATTTTTCATGGGCAACCGAGGTAACCGCGGTCTAAACTCGGGTGGTGAAGATCTATATTCCCGAATAGCACTCTCCAAAGCACTCCTCAATTGTTCACTACACTGGGTACTTACATGTGCAGCCCCGCTATCCTGTCCCTCACCAGCCTGAGTGGGCTGCAGCGAAATCGCATGAGCAGTTTGCGATTGTGCTGGAGCTTGCGGTGAGGAGGGGGTAGCGCGGTTACATTGCAGTTCAGAGCGAAGCCGATCAAGCACGGCGTTGTCCAGCATGTGATTACGCTGAATAACCCGCACCTGGTCCGACAGTCGCTGAGCCGACACATTGAGAGCTGGTTCAAGGACCTGAAACAAAGCATGCATCCTAGCACGGTACGCGGTCATGTTGGTTCCACCCTCAGTAGCCCCTAAGTATGCGCGCATGACATTTTCATTGATGGATGTTGTCCATCTCATGCGCGACACACTACCGCCGGAAGCGGGGACCCTATCAGAAGCCGGTGGGCCTCGGGATCCCAAGCAAGTCGGCGGCCGGCCTCTCCCACGACGATGTACTGGTGGTGGCGACGTCGGCGGGGAGAAAAACTCTTCGCTCGAACTCGACGCAACTGCAGCATTGGGCGTGGTCCCGGGTGGCTGCGAGGCGGGGTTGAGTGACGAGTCCGGGGATGGTGTTTGTGCGTTCCGTGCCCTGGATCGTGTCAGCATTCTACATTATTAATTTCTTTTGTATTCATTATATGGCATCTATTGACAGCTTGTGTCAGTTATATTTCGGGCTATTTTAATTTTCTTCATGGTGTCTGCTTCTTCTAATTAGGTTTTGGTTCTTCTAATTAGTTTTTAGTTTGGTAAATTTATTAAATTAAATCTAAAATTCTATTGAGATCGGTTGTATAATAATTATTTCGGCGAAAATGTAACGGAGAAAAAATATATCGTATGCTGACATTTAGGGTTGCCAGGTGTATTATTATTATTATTATAATCAGTCCTTCGTCATTTTATAAAGGCTGAAAGTTTCTCTGCATATGTCCCCAGTACAGTTAAGAATGATCCCCGACCATGAAGTTTGGATCATGGTGGCTTTGGGAGATATCAGGTAGCAAAGGTTTATACACCTTTGCTACTTGATTTGGTGAACCATGGATTTTACGGCATACAAAGTAGCCTATGTGTTAATCCAGGGTATAATCTATCTCCATTCCCAATTTCAGTCAAATCGGTTCAAGAGTTGCGGCGTGCAGAAGTAACACGTGAATGTCGGTGTTTACAAAATCCTGCGGGAGTCAAGAATTTTTTCGGGATGAAAAGTAATTTGTGTATTAATCCAAGGTATAATCTATATACATTTCAAATTTCAGCCAAATCCGTTCAGAAGTTTTTGCGTGAAAGAGTTACAAAGATAAACACACACACACATATATTATATACTAGCTGATGCCCGCGACTTCGTCCGCATAGATTTAGTTTTTAAAAATCCCGCGGGAACTCTCATTATCCGAGATAAAAAGTAGCTCCCCCGGTCTGAGGAACCACTACTACATCCATTACTATACCCATGCAAAAAATCGCATCAATCCGCTGTTCTGTTGCGACGTGATTGAAGGACAAACCAACAAACAAACACACTTTCGCATTTATAATATCAGTAATGCTTTATTATAACACTTTTTATAATTGTCAAATTTTTTACCATACTTAACCAAAGACAAAATTACGTTTAGCTGTCATTTACATTTTGTTATTCCACTGTCATTTGCGTTTTGTTATTCCATGTCAGATGCGTTTTTGTTATACCACGTTTTATAGTGACATGACGGAAACGCGGTCGAACGGGATAAAAAGTATCCTATGTCCGTCTCCTGGTTCTAAGCTACCTCTCCACCAATTTTCAGCCAAATCGGTTCATCCGTTCTTGAGTTATAAATAGTGTAACTAACACCACTTTCTTTTATATATATAGATAACTAAATTTTAATAATTAATTGGACAGATTTTACTGAAATTTGGAATGGAGATAGATTAAAGCTTGGATTAACCCCTGGGCTAATTTATATTTCGTAAAAATTCTTGGTTCCCGCAGGATTTTGAAAAACCGAAATTCACTTATTACTTCTTCATGCCGCAACTAATGCAGCGATTTGGAATGAAGATACGTTATACCCTGGACTAACACATGCCACTTTTTATTATCCCCTAAAAATCCATAGTTTACCAAATCAGGTAACAAAGGTGTATAAACATTTGCAACCTGATATCTCTCAAAGCTACCATGATCTAAACTTCATAGTCAGGGATCTTTCTTACCTGTGCTGGGGACACATTACGCAGAGAAGCTTTCAACTTTTATAAAATAACGAAGGTCTGATTGTCCTGGGCTCGTTCGCTGACTATGTATGACAGAGTTAGCCACTTAATTTAGTTAGTTACTAAATTTATTAATATACATCTAAATAATATGTTTATATTTATATAAAAAGTAGCCTGAGGGTCTATCTATCTATGTCTATCAATTTTCATCAAAATTTATTTCCTGGCTTAGCCGTAAAAACATTACAGACACACACATTTATTTGGAATTAAAAATATTAGTGTGAATCAAACATAGACTTTAGCTCCTATATTAATAAGGTTCTAAATATAATTTATTTAGGTAGATATAGACATGCTTACATCAAATTGCAACACTAAAAGAGTCCGTTACCTATGTCCGTTACCATAAAATGTTCTATTTTTCTTGCTGCTTACATTATTTCCCACGGTTTACATATAAAATTTGAGTAGGGTAAGGTACAACTCAACATTTTTTTTAATGTAACGGACATGCTATCTTCTAAACTACTAAGTTTTCATCAATTTTGCAATTATGATATAAAAGAATGGAAAAAACTAAGAAACTTTGCCGTAGACACCATTAAAATTGAAAAATTATTACAAAAGATACAGACAGATTTCGAAAAAAAAAAAACAGTTTTTCGGCTCTCCTGAAAAACCGTGATTTGTCCCCATTTTGTCCCTTACGTTAATTGATACTTCTGGTATCGATATATTAAGTGTAAATAAATGTATAATTAAATAAATTAAAAAAAACTTCATATTTGTGCATGAATAATGTTGGCTTGTCAAATAAAATAAAATAAAAAAATGAAAAAAGCAACATTATACAATTGGAGATTCGTGGACATAATTCGCTCCAGCAATTAATGAGTATGTAATAAGAACTGTAAATTGTATCATCATCATCATCATTAACAACCCATCAACGACTCACTACTGAGCGCAGGTCTCCTCTCAGAGAAGGGTTGTATTTTTTTAGGGAATTTTAAAATTTTCTGTAGATTTTGGATGAGCTTAATTTTCTTTCTTTTCGTAATCGGTTGGGAACCGAATTTTTTCCTTGCTGGGCCTGGTAGGTCTCTAAGTCAGCAATCTAAAAAAAATTTATATCCACCTGGTCTGGCCCATCCTGTATATGGCCAAACATGTACATGTACCTTTATAATGTAACTAGCTGATGCCCGCGACTTCGTCCGCATGGATTTAGTTTTTAAAAATCCCGCGGGAACTCTTTCATTATCCGAGATAAAAAGTATCTCTCCCGCAGCCCGACCACGTAACTATTGTCTCACATCTCACATCCAAAAATATCCTTATGGATCGGTATCGTTACAGTCCTTATAACCGGTACCGCGTAAGCTTTTTCAGGAGTGTAGCAATAGGTCGCAATCAGGTGACTATCACGTGACTATCGATACTATAGTGGTGGGTCATACTTATAATCCGACTAATTTGAACATCTATGATAATCTACCAATCTATACGGCTATAGCAGTCTTCCTTATTTGACTGCGTTATACCCATTGAAATAATTAATAATTGCCATAGCTAATAATTGCTAGAATAATAATTGCTCTTGAATTAAATATTTAATATCTGCAAATAATATACGCAATATTTATTTATGTAGGATGGTACTTCTTACACACAAACACCTATAAAACTTATTCCCGCATCACAGACAGAATTTACCCAGGCGCAAATTATTATTGAATAAGGGTGGAACCACATTTGTGAGGATCGTTTCGGATTTCGCCCATACAAAACTGTCAAATTCCATAGAAACGTGTACGGATCAAATCGGCTTTTCGATGCGTACACGAATGTATTGAAAATGACAGTTTTGTATAGGCAAAATCCGAATCGATCCTCACAAATGTGGTTCCACCCTAATACTTATGTGCCATAAGTCGTACGTAATGTACATACCCTATGCGGCTAGCTCATGGAACTAGGAATTAAGACTACGTTAATTAATCCAACAATGATAACAACTGCGAGTTTGATGCCACCCAAACAGCAAACTATTTTTATGATTTCAGATTTTTAAACTTTATACTTCGTATCAAACTTTCAGACGGCAAACCAGAGATTACTCTTTACTTAGACGTAGTCGTAATTCCTAGTTCCATGCTCTTTAAACTAACCGTAAACATACGAAAGTGTCAAAAAGTAACCTTTAAATCTAAAAATTATTCTTCAATTATTTTAACATTAAACATACTTCTTAAAATACTACTAATTGTTTTGCTAATTTGTCAAATTATTTAATAAAGCTTTTTAAAACACTTTAACAGAAAATATGAGTAGTAAAACGATTAATGGACACCTTATGTCACCGATAAGAACACCTCACGGCTTGTATCAATGAAAGCCTAGTTTGACGTAACTTTTGTCGTAGTCCTTAACGACATGTTACTTCAAAAGTCTTACGTGGAACCAATTTTCAGCAATGTTCATACAAAAATTGTATCGATAGTGTACTGCATCAATGTCAAAACATTTGTTTGTCCTCAACGATCCTTTAAGGACTGTATCAATGATACGTGGAGCCAAAACCATGTTTTGACATTGTTGCTGTCCTTTAATGATTGATATATTTCTTAGCCGGTCGCCCTGCCGGTCTGAGGAACCACTACTACATCCATTACTATACCCATGCAAAAAATCGCATCAATCCGCTGTTCTGTTGCGACGTGATTGAAGGACAAACCAACAAACAAACACACTTTCGCATTTATAATATCAGTAATGCTTTATTACAACACTTTTTATAATTGTCAAATTTTTTACAACCAAAGACAAAATTACGTTTAGCTGTCATTTACGTTTTGTTATACCACTGTCATTTGTGTTTTGTTATTCCATGTCAGATGCGTTTTTGTTATAGGTACCACGTTTTATAGTGACTTGACGGAAACGCGGTCGAACGGGATAAAAAGTATCCTATGTCCGTCTCCTGGTTCTAAGCTACCTCTCCACCAATTTTCAGCCAAATCGGTTCATCCGTTCTTGAGTTATAAATAGTGTAACTAACACCACTTTCTTTTATATATATAGATTAATATTTTGAGCAAATAAATTAAATTTGAATTTGAAAATCGATGTCTTATATTTGCGGATAGTCAACATTTTCAGTCCACTCCTGACATTTCTTTCGTTTCGTCGATAGTTAAGAATTGTATAAGTGGACCTCATTTGAGCAGCCCGCCCCGCTGTTCGATTGGGCCACCTCTGTTAGGACGCGCCCGCTGCCCGCTCCGCTGCCCGCACCCGCTCCCTGCTGGGCCGCAGACGTGAGCTTGTGACCTGTAAAAACACCATACATAATGATGTAATGATAATATTCGGCAAATCATCAACGGCTCACTACTGAGCATAGGTCTCCTCTCAGTGAAGGGTTATAGGCCATAGTCCACCACGCTGGCTCAATGCGAATTGGTAGACTTCACAAACCTTTGAGAACATTATGGAGAACTTTCAGGCGTGCAGGTTTCCTCACGATGTTTTCCTTCACCTTTGAAGCATATGATATTTACTTAATAATATTACATTTAATAACAGCATACTATCTTACCTAATTCTAAAATTATTTAGGTGCGCAATTTTATTGTAACAGGCAATAAATAATTAACCCCGCTATAACATTAACTCAGCAGTAGTGTCCGACCGAGGGCCGATTTCTGGCAGAAGCCGAATTTGTTTCTAATTAATATTTGACTGACTGATCCATTCTTATTAATATCCTTATTGCATGCATGTGATGGATTTACATGCGTATATTTGAGGACCTCGAGAGTGGCGTTGTGTAATGTGTTCTAACAAAATGAAGTGTTACCGCAGGATTAAAAATTAACTTAAATTCGTGAAGTTACTGACAAGCGAGTCTAGTAATCGATAAAACTATATTTATATGGTATAAGAAAAAAAAATTATCATTAATTTAAATGAGAAAGGTACGATCTTATGTCAAACTTATGTAAACTGTGTACTCAACTAAAAATAAAATACACATTTTAATTAACTGAAAATACTGTCAACATACGAACAATTATACCGCACGGACTTTACTATAGCGGGTGAGCGGCACAGGAGGCGAAGCATCGAACGGTGTAAACGACAGGTTGTCTACTGTAACTTGTCTCTTGCTGTCATGTTGGCACCATTGCTTGTCATGTAAGGTTTTCATTGTGTGAAGCAGTGGTGCTGAAATGTAACTTGTCCCTTGCCGTCATGTTGGCACCATTGCTTGTCATGTAGGGTTTCATTGTGTGAAGCAGTGGTGCCGACATGTAACTTGTCCCTTGCCGTCATGTTGGCACCATTGCTTCTCATGTAGGGTTTCATTGTGTGAAGCAGTGGTGCCGACATGTAACTTGTCCCTTGCCGTTATGTTGGCACCATTGCTTGTCATGTCAGGTTTTCATTGTGTGAAGCAGTGGTGCCGACATGTACCTTGTCCCTTGCCGTCATGTTGGCACCATTGCTTGTCATGTAGGGTTTTCATTGTGTGAAGCAGTGGTGCCGACATGTAACTTGTCCCTTGCCGTCATGTTGGCACCATTGCTTCTTATGTAGGGTTTCATTGTATGAAGCAGTGGTGCCGACATGTAACTTGTCCCTTGCCGTCATGTTGGCACTATTGCTTCTCATGTAGGGTTTCATTGTGTGAAGCAGTGGTGCCGACATGTAACTTGTCCCTTGCCGTCATGTTGGCACCATTGCTTCTCATGTAGGGTTTCATTGTGTGAAGCAGTGGTGCCGACATGTAACTTGTCCCTTGCCGTTATGTTGGCACCATTGCTTGTCATGTCAGGTTTTCATTGTGTGAAGCAGTGGTGCCGACATGTAACTTGTCCCTTGCCGTCATGTTGGCACCATTGCTTGTCATGTAGGGTTTTCATTGTGTGAAGCAGTGGTGCCGACATGTAACTTGTCCCTTGCCGTCATGTTGGCACCATTGCTTCTCATGTAGAGTGTTTAGACATATAGGGTTATAATTCGATAGATCCACACAGTCTCGACAAACTTACTAGCAATGTCAATTTTGTGGGTAAGATTTTATCGATCCACCCTACCTATTCGATATTTTTTCGTCTTGTCAATTCGCAAGTGAGACAAGCGAAGCATCGTTCGTTGTCATTGCTCGGACGTCTAAAGTGCCGCTTATAAAACTGTTCAGAACTTTTTACCTTTTCCATCGTGTCATCAAGTGTCGTGTTCCTCGAACTTGGATTCTCCATAACAGCAGCTGCTGCAGTGTTGTGTTATTCGTTCGAACCAAACAGAGAAGTCTAGCAGAACAAAGGCCGACACCACCACCTACGTCGGCGTGGCAGATCGACGACATCGAAAGGTCAGTGGAATCCTTAATTTCCTGCTTGCTTATTGATGTTGGAGGTTTGTCCAGAAAGAGGAACTATCGAATTAAAATTCAATACAGTCCGCTAATTTCTATTCGAACCAGTGATAACGTGGGCCTTACAACCCCACTAACATTTCATCTAAAACCATTCGGGTGGAATAAAACCCACCATTCTTTTTTGGCCCTTCTCGCTCGGATATTTACGTTCCTATTATATCCCGCTAGATAACTCATTTCGTAAATTTCTTCAAGTTAAAATCATTAGATGACGATTTTCGAATGACGCCTTGAATGACGCCATCTTGTCTAATTTTCGTATTCGTAATTCAATTATCAAATATTTCGTTCGACTTCGCTGATTCATTTCGTAAAAGTGATATCAATAATCAATTTAATTAGGTATTAATTTGTTTCATGTCGTACGAGTCGAAAAGCATTGTTTGTTACGTAAATTAAAAATCTATTCGTATTTCTCATTAACCACTTACGGTAATGTACCTACTTAAGGTGCATGTGCAGAGCTCGACTTTCATACATTTTTCTTTTTGATTAATCTTGAAAGATATACATTTTTTATTTTATTTAATTTGTTTTATCATTCCTTTAGGCCTTTTTATAGGCGCAAATACAAATTTCAGGCAAATATTTTCATTATTTATCATTATATTTCAATAAAAAAAGGGGCATCAAAACCTTTCAAATTACGAATGTGTGAGTGTCAATTTACATTTGGTTAATCAATTTTTTGGCGCCATCTACCATGAAAGTTTAAAAACATTGTCAGCGCCATCTTTCAATAAACTGTAAAAGTACTTCGCTGGATATGGGATAGCTAGGAACCTATTAACAACCTATTTTATGAAGGTTCTTAACTAAGAACGAGAATTGAATTTACAATGGGTGTGTTCCGATAAACACTGCGAGCACTGCTCAGTGCTCTTACTGGTGAAAAATTCGTTCCGTTATGGACTGCCAGTACACTGCCGCAGTACCTACCCTAGGGACGTCATAAATCGCTACCATTTTTGTACTTTGAGCACTGGCGCTTTCAAGGTAAGGAGCTCTCAATACTTTGACCAAGTGATTAAAAAAATTACAGCGCCTAGAGATTTGAAAAATGGGGATGACAGTATACTGGACTGCGTTCCGTTTTAAACAGTTACCAGTATAGCAAATTAAAAAGGCAAGGCTTCACAGTATACTGAATTGACGTCACAGTATCAGTGGTCATACCCAATAATAGGTATTCACGTAGTCGCAATTCCTAGTTCCATGAGGTATTCACAGTAGTTACAGAGTTGCCATTTTCACGGAATGGTCACATTTATATCGTCGCTGTAGTTGGAAAATTAAATAACTACACTTTTGGCGAAATCGACTTTATTGCATTTTCAGAAAGACCAATTAAAGCCGCATCTTTCTGTAATTCTAATTTTTGATTATCATTATTAATTAAAAAGATATATGAAAATGAATCTTGCAAGGCGCCACATTTGGAAAAATAAATACTGAAAAATTGATACAAAAGTAGCGAGGAAAAAGTAGATAACTTAGCAAAAAATAAATAAGTTCTCTCTTTGCATCACTTCGAGAGTGAATAAAATGCATAAAGTTAGTTATTTAGTTTTCCCTCGACACATATTCTGCTTAACAGGGGCCATGCAGTCCAGAAAAATTAATTAAAATCAGTTATTTAATTTTGCGTGTGTCATGATTGCAATATAAGGGTACTTTTTAAATTGAAAAGTAAGTAAGTAAGATTCCACTGTCCAGTTTTCAGGCATCATTATTGTCAATATGGTAATGATGGTCCATATATGTCTAAGGGCTTGTACCGTACTACTGGGCGACCGACAAGGAGGATAATGGAAGGGAAATTAACATTGCTCACGAGTTAATTACAATGGCATAACACCCTTTGCCGATTACAAAAACTTAATAATTTTCGCATAATGAGATTAATACATGTTCGATTACAGGCGGTATGCACTATGCATCTATTCCTTCGTCACAAAGCAAAACATTGACGATTTTTAATCCTGAAATGGTTCTGAATAGGGTACTTGGAATTTGTAGCCATCAAGCTCAAGATTATGAGTAAAATAGATTTTGCCCCCGTGATCTCATCCGCATGAAATCAGGTTTAAATTGTGAAACACGTACTTCTTTATTTATAATCGAAAAGCTAAATCCCTGTCTTCATATTTTATTGAAAGCTCAAATAGCAGGTTTCATTGATGTACTTAACTTGCAAAAATGTTTGACTACCGTAAAAACTTTCACCCCCTATTTAACCTCCATGGGGATAGAATTTCCAAAAATCCCTACTTATTAGATGCCTACATTATAAAAGGAACCTACTGTCAAAATTTCAAGCTTCTAAATCTAGTGGTTTAGGTTGTGCGTTGATAAATCAGTCAGTCAGTGATGATGACAAGTCTTTTTATAGGTAGAGAGCGTAAGAAGTCGTTTAATAAGTGAGTGGACTACTTAAGTCATCGGATGCTTTCCATTACTACATCTTTGATATCCCATCTACGCACACGAAGCGTTTAAGTCTTCATTTCTCGTTCGCACGACTAGGCTCCGGATATTTCTTCTGAAATCGTGGGTTTCCCGATACTACAAGAGTGAAAAGGCCAATCTTCAAGGCAAACGCGTTTCATCACTTCACTTCAGATCACTTTTCATCAGAGATGATAGTGATCAAGTGAGTACCTATAATGTATCGAATTTGTTTTTGTGAATGTTTTGTTTCCATAGAGTGAATGTATAAGAAAATTCTCATAAGTTACTTTAGCTAATCGGCTAATTGAAAAGCTTAATAAGTTCATAGATACTTGCGAATCGATGAGCATCTTTGAACTTCCTAAAGAGTTTGAGTTAGCCATTTGACAAACGTAACCATTGGTTTTAAATACTCGAATGATCATGATAAGTTGTTATCAAGTCAGATAGAAGAATGAAGGTGTTTCAGTGTTTTTTTCATTTTATTTTTAAGCTGTTAATAATAAGAAACGTTTTTTGTTGGTTTTACTTTAAAAAAACATTCTATTTTTGATCTAATGAGACACATGTATAGGATTTTCAAAGTTGAATAAGTAAACAATAGGTCTTTATAAAGTCTCACTACTGTGGAAAAATTAAACAAAGGCACTTATATCGTTAGTTTTTCGAACTTAAATGGAATCTTGACGAAGAAAAACTAAATAACTGACATGGAAAAATAAATAAGTGTATCAATATTCAAAACTTTGGTGAGGGAAAACTAAATAATTGCATCTTATTTTTTTTCTCACAAACAAATTAATCAAAGTTTATGGCAAGTAGATTCGGACATAGATACAGTAAGAAACTTTAACATATATAAAATTGTTTATGAAAACAAAGTTATCGCCATTTTTGACGCAAAAAAACACTAAATCGCGTTTTACTCGCGATATTGGTTTTGTTAGTTATTTAATTTTCCAACTACAGCGACGATATATTGTCGCTGTAGTTGGAAAATTAAATAACTACACTTTTTGCGAAATCGACTGTTGCATTTTCAGAAAGTCCAATTAAAGCCGCATCTTTCTATAATTCTAATTTTTGATTATCATCATTGATTAAAAAGTTATATGAAAACTAGCTGACCCAGCGAACTTCGTACCGCCAGCAAAAATATTTAGTGGTTGGTCACCCTTATCATTTCTTCTTCTTCTTTATCAACCGATAGACGCCCACTGCTGGACAAAGGTCTCTTGCATGGACTTCCACAGGCCTCGGTCTTGCGCCGCCTGAATCCAGCGGCTCCCTGCGACTCGTTTGATGTCGTCGGTCCACCTGGTGGGGGGTCTGCCAACACTGCGCTTCCCGGTGCGGGGTCGCCACTCCAGCACCTTGGGACCCCAACGACCATCAGCTCTTCGAACTATGTGCCCCGCCCATTTCCACTTCAGTATCGCGACTCGCTTAGCTATGTCGGTGACTCTGGTTCTCCTCCGGATCTCCTCATTTCTGATTCGATCCCGCAGGGACACTCCGAGCATAGCTCTCTCCATCGCCCGCTGAGCGGTCCTGAGCCTACTTATGAGGCCCTTAGTTAGCGACCATGTCTCGGATCCGTAAGTCATCACTGGCAACACGCACTGTTCGAAGACTTTAGTCTTCAGGCACTGAGGAATTTTGGACGAGAAGACATCTCGGAGCTTCCCGAACGCTGCCCAGCCGAGTTGGATTCGGCGGTTGATCTCTTTCTCGAAATTGGACCTACCTAGCTGGACTGTGTGTCCCAGGTAAATATACTCGTCGACAATTTCGAGTGCAGAGTTCTCAACAATTACTGGGTGGAGCGGTGCATGAGCATTGGACATGATTTTCGTCTTGCTCATGTTCATTTTCAGGCCCACCTGTTGAGAAACCCTGCTGAGATCGTTGAGCATTGTATTGAGGTCTCTCAGAGTCTCTGCCATGACTACTATGTCATCGGCAAATCGCAGGTGAGTGATGTACTCGCCGTTTATGTTGATGCCAAGCCCGTTCCAATCCAGAAGCTTAAAGACGTCCTCCAACGCAGCGGTAAAGAGCTTCGGGGAGATAACGTCTCCCTGTCGCACTCCACGCTGCAAGTGGATTGGCCTCGTAGTCTGGTCCTGTATACGTACTGACATTGTGGCGTTTTCATACAAGCACTTCAACACTTGGATATACCGGTAGTCAATCCGGCATCTCTGCAGCGACCTCAACACAGCCCAAGTTTCCACCGAATCGAAGGCTTTCTCATAGTCCACAAACGCTAAGCAAAGTGGCCGGTTATACTCTTCCGTCTTTTGTATAACCTGCCGCAGCGTATGAATGTGATCTATGGTACCAAAGCCTTTTCGGAATCCGGCTTGTTCGGGAGGCTGGAAGTCGTCGAACCTACGAGCGAGACGATTCGTAATGACTCTCGAGAACAACTTATAAACATGACTCAACAACGAGATGGGTCTATAATTCTTCAACAAGGTATTATCACCCTTTTTGAAGAACAGAACCACCACGCTCCTGTGCCATGCTTCCGGCGTTGTGCCCTCGTGGATGACGGAATTGAACAATCGCTGAAAGATCTTAAGTACCGGTTTTCCACCCGCTTTCAGGAGTTCCGCAGTGATTCCGTCATCACCTGGCGCCTTGTTGTCCTTGAGCTGTTTGAGAGCCATTCTAATCTCGTATAGGCTGACGTCCGGGATATCTTCGGTATACCTTATCATTTAGGGCTATGAAAAAAAGATGTTGGCCGATTCTCAGACCTACCCGATATGCTCACAAAATTTCATGAGAATCGGTCAAGCCGTTTCGGAGGAGTACGGGAACGAACATTGTGACACGAGAATTTTATATATAAGATGAATCTTGCAAGGCGCCATACTTGGAAAAATATATATTGAAAAATTGATAAAAAAGTAGCTAAGAAAAAGTAGATAACTTAGCAAAAAATAAATAAGTTCTCTCTTACATCACTTCAAAAGCGAATAAAATGCATAAAGTTAGTTATTTAGTTTCCCTCGAATTTTTAATTTACAGGGGAATTAAGTTCGGAAAAATTAAACAAAGTCAGTTATTTAATTTATCATCCCATGATTGCAAAGATATAGGTACTATTAAAATTGAATAAGTACATTTATACAAAGGTAAAACTAAAAGAAAGATGATAGCTGTTATAATTTCATTAGAATCTTAGTTTAAATTTAAATGGACGTAATTATGTACCTTTTTCTTTTTGGCATCCTACTAATATTATAAATACAAAAGTTTGTGAAGGTGGGTGGATGAATGTTTGTTACACTTTCACGCAAAAACATTTAGACGGATTTTGATAAAGCTTCACGATGTCATAGCTTATACATCAGAATAGAACATGCACTATATTTTATCCCAGAAAGTGAGAGAACTTCTGCGGGAATCAATCATTAGCTAGTCTTCAATCCTAGTGTTCCACAAACTATTAAAATCTTTATTATTTTATGAGTAGAGTCGTTATTATAACAATTACTAGCGTCACTTACATACCCCTAGTTCGATTAAACCATTCTTAGTTTAATTATAACTTGAAAAGGATAGTTTTGATTATACTGAACTTTACTCGCTATTTGATTTGAACCAGCTGAGCTTAATTGTTAAATTTAAATTTATAATGGTAAAACTGAAGAAAAGTTGATAGTTATCATTTCAGTTGATACTTAGTTTTTAATAAGTATAATTGTTAAATTCAAAGTGAAATTTTGTTGATTTTATGAGTAGAATCGTATAATTTATTGTTATGTGGTTTTTTTTTTATGTTTTATTTTGTAAGTCTGATAGAAGAATCTAGTTGCTTCAGTCGTTTTATTGATTACTTTTTACAATAATATATAAAAAGAAATGTTTATTTGTTGGATTTCTTTTAAAAATCCTCCTTTTTTAGGGTTCCGTAGTAAACAAGGAACCCTTACTAGTTTCGCCATGTCCGTCCGTCCGTCTATCTGTCTGTCTGTCCGCGGTTTAGCTCAGAGACTATTGGTACTAGAAATCTGTAATTTGACAACGGTATAAATATCAATCACGCCGACAAAGTCGTGAAATAAAATTGTGAAAAATAATTTCTCTTAGGGTACCTCCCCTACATGTAAAGTGGAGGATGAATTTTTTTATTCTCGTGTATCCCATAGTGTGGGGTTTCGTTGAGTAGGTCTTTCAAAAATATTGTGGGTGTGGGAACATCATTTTTCAATTCAGGGATCCGTTTGTGAAATAATATGATATTTTATAGTGCTAAATTTTATTAGTCAAGTGTCCCCCCCTCTGCCAGCTAAATGGTTGTATATAGGATACAAGAAAAAATTCACAGCAGTAGTATATATAATGAATTTTAAAGGAAAACTATCACGGCTAAGCAGGGTTCATTAGTTAAGGAGTTATATCTGTTTTTTCTAAGTTAGGTATTACACGTAGTGTAAGTTGCATATTTTGTAATATATTATAGTATTTAAACCATGAAACTCAAAATTTATTCAATATTCATAAATAAAACAAAAGCACTATCCTAGGTCAGCAATAATATTTGTGACTTGCAACTACGGAACCCTACACTGCGCGTGGCCCGATACGCACTTGGCCGGTTTTTTTATTAAATTAATACCCTTAAATAGGATTGTCATAGTAAAATAAGTAAATAACGGGTCATTTTAACATCTCAGTAAAGTGGAAAAACTAAATAATGGTACTTATATCGTCACATTATCGTACTTCAACGCAATATTGACGAGGAAGAACTAAACAACTGACATGGAAAAATAAATAAGTGCATCAAATATTCAAAACTTTGGTGAGGGAAAACTAAATAATTGCTTTTTATTTTTTTTCTCACAAACAAATGAATCAAAATGTACGTCAAGTAGATTCAGAAATAGATACAGTAACAATCTATAACATAATATCAAAACATGGACCGTTAAATTGTTTATGAAAACAACAAACAAACAAACACTAAATCGCGTTTTACTCGCGATATTGGTTTTGTTAGTTATTTAATTTTCCAACTACAGCGACGATAGTTTGTATTGATTGGACCCCTAGTAAAAGGTAATATTTCAAATATTGGACTTTCTGAAAATGTAATAAAGTCGATTTCGCAAAAAGTGTAGTTATTTAATTTTCCAACTACAGTGACACTATCTCCGCCTATCTATTCAGTGGACACCGTCGTGGGCTAAAACGACGAATTCTGCTTTTATAATGCTGTTTTATAACCGATTTGAAAAAAGGAGGTTATCAATTCGATCCGAATGGATGTTATATTATTAGAATTGCACAATTTTCGGATTTAAATTTCACAAGTGTATGTATGTATGTTTGTCCATGTATTTCTCCAAAAATATTAATCAAATTGCAATAATTCTTTTTAAATTGGATTAGGTATTTTTCAACCTAGGGAACATTGCAAGTTTTATCAAAATCGGTTCAGTAGTTTAAAAGATATGGTCCAAAAAGTGATATAAAGTCGGTTTAGGTAACTTTTATTACGTGGATTTAGTTTTTAAAATCCCTGGGGAATCTTTCATTTTCCGGGATAAAAGTAGCCTATGTCACTCTCCAGGTCCTCAACTATACCTGACTATACCTATGCAAAAAATCACCTCGATCCGTAGGTAGCTTTGTTGCGGCGTGATTGAAAGACAAACCAACAAACTAAACAAACACACTTACGCGTTTATATTATGAAGTATTATTGTCTAATGTCTACTGTGTAGCCTTCATGTTTTGATAATTTACCTACTGTTTTTGCGCGGCTTTACCTGTGTGGATTTAAGTTTTTAGTACTAATCCCGCGGGAACTGTGAATTTGTCGGGATGAAAATTTTCTATAATTAAGTTAATCCAGGGCTTAGACTAATATCCAGGGTAAAAGCTATCTCTATTTCAAATTTCAGCCAAATCGGTTCAGTAGGTATATATTTTACCTAATTATTGTGTCGTGAAGAAAATAAAATAGGTATAAAAATATTATATCTAAACAACCATTTCTAAAATTTAATACTTTTTGTGCATTTTATGATAAAAAACAGTCGCCCCGAAGCCGGTTGGCGAGCTAAAAAAATAAAGCCCGTTGAAGAAAGTAGCAGTCATGTATTAGGGTAAGTACCTACCTACCAAGTGAAGTTAGACAAGATCACAAGAAACAAACTGCGCTGCGCGCCGGCCGGCGGCCGCGACACTCGATAGTAATAATATCAAAGAAGCCGCCGCGCCGGCCGAAACTAGCGATCAGCGACATTATGCTTTAATTTGTACGATTGGAATGTTAACCTTATTTTATTACTCTTAAGACTGAATTTCAAAATTGTCAAATGGCTTGATAAGGTTTAAAATATTTGAAATCATTAAAAACCTAAAATTATTTAATTTTACAGAACTACTATATTTTCACAACTTTTGAAGAAAAAACTATTTTTAACCGACTTCAAAAAGAGGTTAGGTATCAATTCGACATGCATGTGTGTAATATTATTGGAAATGCAAATCACCTATATCACAATCTATTAGGGCTTACAAACATAATAATGTATGTATGTATGTTTGTCCATGCATTTCCACAGTCGATCTTAGACTTGCCTTTACACAAGTTTAAGAAATCAGTTAAAACTAATCTCATGAAAAAAGCATATTATTATACAATTGAAGACTAATATAAATGACAAAAAAACGTGAATATAATTTATTCCAGCGATTCATCATTGTGGAAACACTGCATACATAGCTATCTCCTAAGTATAATGTAAACTTGTTTTGAAAACTGCCGAGTTTCTTGCTGGTTCTTCTCGGCAGGAACGGCATTCCGAACCAGTGGTAGACTCATGGACGGACGATTCAAAAGCACTTGTAAAAAAGTTTATTTGAATACAAAACATTTTTATTCTATTCTATTTCTCCGAAAATATGCGACCAATCTTTTTTTACTGGCTTACATTTACTTCAAGATATCGTTATAATCGTTTCAATAGTTTTAAAGATAAGGACAATAGGGTATTTGACTATTATTAAAAATATCGTTTCATCTGGTGTCATCCTAAAAGATTATTAGCTAAAAACATTATTCCATACGACAAAACTAAAAAATAAAGGTTTATTTAATTAGAAAACATTAATTAAAATTGCTTTAATTCTGGCCATGTTCACGAGATCGAAAATGTTCTTGAATCTCGAATGACGTCACAGTTCACGCCACCTTTGGGCTTTGGAATTGTCATTGAACTGTGTGTGAACTGTGACGTCATGTAAACAAATGGAACCAACGTTTCCGCGGCAATTTATTTTTTTGAATTTATTTCTCGATTTTTATGAAAAATACTGAAAATTATGCCGAAATATACGTTTTGTTAGCTTCAGCATAGCATTATTAACAATTTAATATGATTTTCTAAAAGTAGTCTAATACCCTATTGTTCGTTTTCATTAGGTATATTTGAAATAACAACCCAATAGGCAACCCTAGCCGCAGCCCTTGCCGTCCGCGGTAAAGCGTGCATGTGAGTCCTGCTGATGTAGGTAGGTACCTAAAGTCTTTAGTCTTGCGACCTCCCTGGCGCAATGGTAAGCGCTGTGGTCTTATTAGAGGGAGGTTCCGGGTTCGATTCGCGGCAGGGAAATTTTGAATTTTATATTTTATAATAAGTATATTTTATAATTTATAAAATTTTATAATTTTCTCTAGTCTGGTCTGGTGGGAGGCTTCGGCCGTGGCGAATAAAACCTACCGGCAAAGCCGTGCCTCCAAGCGATTAGCGTTTTGGTACTATTCCATGTAGAAACCAAAGGGGTATACATACAGTATGGGTTTCATAAAAAACTGCCATACCCCTTCCAGGTTAGTCCGCTCCTATCTTAGACTGCATCATCACTTACCACCATGTCAAAGCTCAAAAAAGGCTAACTTGTACTTATCTGAATTATTTATAAAAAAAATACGATGCAAAACGAAGCAGCTTTTGTTTTAATGCCATCTAGTTCAATTTTATAGTAAACAATTCGTAGTTCATGTTAGAACCACAACCCTAATGGATACCAACCATGTTGTCAATGTGTGCGTGGGTATCGCGTCTCTACAGTAATTCGATATGACAGATATTTATATTTGATTAATCATCTAAATGGCTTCGTTTTAAAGTAAGCTAATGATTTGATAAAATAATAGGCATTGGTATACTGGCGCAATTTCAATATTTTTAAAATCTGTGCATAGCAACTATGCGAAAAAATTAAAAATCTGTCAAACGCCCTAACAGCGCCATCTAGCGTGAATCTTTTCTTGAGAAGGTATGTCTCTTCCTCCTTAATAAGACGGTGTCGGTAAAGCAGTTTCAAACTTGTAGGAATCTTTGAATCGTGTTAAATAACCAATTTTTATTGTTCGTTATTTCGTTTTCAGGAATAGCTATTTATAATTATTCGTTTCGTTATTCGCATAAATAACTATCCACCTCGATTAAAGCATTGTGAGATTTTTCGTAGATAGATTAGCTCACATATTTTTTCGTATTTCGTCCAAAATCCGTAGGTCAAACATAAAGTTTTCGTCGTTATATTTTGTGTTTGCCCATTCGCATATTCGTATTTTCATATCGCAATAATTAACGGTTATTTAAATAAGAGTAAGATCAAGTTTTATTGTTAAATTGCACTAGACAACAAGTAGGTAGTTACAAGTTACAAATTCATCGAGTCAGCAAGCGGCACTTTTAGCATTTATACCTCACGACTACGACACGACTTTCGACTTGATTGTAAAAAATATTTTTTTTTTGTTTTCGTTCGTTTTTCTTTTTAGTTTAAATATTTATTCGTTAGCACGGCAGTTTTTAGGCCAAGTTACTTCTTTTTAATTTTTTTTTATTTGTTATTTTTTTTTAATTCGTTTTTCGGTTAATTGGTTTTAATTCGTTCACATCATGACTGAATCAACTGAATATACCAGTTTGATGCACAGGAGAGGTTGCATCGAACGGGAATTAGACACAATCATTCAGTTAGGTACTGAAGCGGATTCAAATACTGATTGCTATCGTAAATTTATGGTTTCTTGTATGGGACTCGCCCGGCTGCAAGATCAATTTGAACAAATTCAGTCATCGTTAGAGACCTTAGAACTTGAAAGTACGAAGATTCTGAGTCCGGGACACAGCAACACTCGTTCGGCTTTTAATGATTTAATTCGGGAAATCATGAGCATTAAGTTCGGTTTAGATGAACCAACTGCTAAATCCGAAATTCATTCAAATTCAAATACGGAGAAAATACCCGTGAAGTTGCCATCGTTAACAGTACCTACTTTTTCGGGCGACTATAAACAATGGCATTCGTTCCGTGATATGTTCATTTCATTAATCGACGATAATAAGGACCTTTCAGACGTAGCGAAATTTCAGTATTTATTATCGTATGTTCGTGGTGATGCAAGTAAATTATTGAAAGGAATGGCGATAACCAGTAGTAATTATAAAAAGGCATGGGGCATTTTAGAATATAATTATAAAAATGAGCGCCTTATAGCCATACAACATATGGATGCTTTGTATAAGCTACCTAATTTAAATTCGCCGTCCGCTTCGGGACTTCGCATTATTCTAAGTGGATTTTTAGAAAATATCGGCGCGTTAGAGTCTATGGGTTTCCCAATCGAGGAATGGGACTTTATCTTATACCACATGCTTTATCGAAAATTAGATCAAACCACGCGTCGAGAGTTCGATAAATCGATTTTAACGACAAAAATCCCGAAATTTTGTGAACTTCAAGAATTTTTAAATCGTGAAATCGTTGCCTGGGAAAGTTCACGTCCCACACCTCGTTCCGATTCATCTCGCATCTCTATGCAAAAGGATAGATCTCGTGCTACCTCATCATTTGTTACTTCTCCAGATTCAAGTAGTACATCGAAATTATATTCAAATTTTGATAATTCAGCCAAAGTGAATGCCACTTGCGTGTTGTGTAATCGTAGTTCGCATTCATTATATTCGTGTCCTTCGTTCAAAAAGAAAAAACCTTATGATCGGTTTATATTCGCGAAAGAAAATAAGATTTGTCTTAAATGCCTAAAGCCCATGCACGGTCTTAGTGAAACCTGTGCGAAGATTCGTTGTACGGTTTGTAATGCTTCTCATCACTGTACTATGTTGCATTTCGCGAATACTACTAAAGAATCAGAAGTCCCATCAAAATCGGTTCAGCATTTGCAAGATTCGAGCAATGTTGTTTCATTATATTCAACTGATGTTACTTCTAATTCAAATACAGTTCTGCTTTCGACAGCTACCGTTTTAATACGTGATTCTTCAAATAAATTTATTCGCGCTCGAGCTCTTATCGATCCGGGATCTGAAGCTTCCTTTATTACTGAGAATTTAGTAACTCGTCTAAGCTTAACTCGTCGTAAGTTGGGTACACCTATAAAAGGTATTGGTGATCTCACTACCTGTTCAAAGGGATTCGTAACTACAGCGATTAAGCCACATAGCGGTTCAGGATCGGAATTGGCTCTTCGCGCGTTGATTCTTAAAAGCATAACGTCCATCAAGCCTTCCGTTTGTATAGACTCAAAATCATGGTCTCACATTAAGGATTTGCATCTTGCAGATCCGAATTTTAATTCGCCATCATCCGTAGATATTCTCCTGGGAGGAGACGTCTATGATGATATTCTCATCGGAGAAACTATTCGTGGGCCTATTGGAACTCCAATGGCTATTTCCAGTTCGCTAGGTTGGCTTCTCATCGGAAAAGTTGATCTAAGATATGTTCGTAATCAGGATCCGAAACCAACGATTTCCTCGTTCGTAGTTTCGGATCAAGAGAGCAGACTCGATATCATTATTCGCAAATTCTGGGAAATAGAATCGATTCCAGATAAACCAGTTCTGTCTGCTGATGATCAACTGTGTGAAGAAATATTCGTTCGAACACACAAACGGTTGGAGTCTGGCAGATTCGTTGTCTCACTTCCATTTCGGGAAGCTGAGCCCTCACTCGGTGAGTCGCGTTCATTAGCACTCAAACGCTTACTTTCAATGGAGCGTCGTTTTGCTCGGGATGAGCAGTTTCGTAATTCGTATTTTGATTTCATGGCTGACTATCTTAAGTCTGGTCATATGGAACTTATTTCTTTAAAGCCACTAAAAGATGTATTTTCGTATCACGTCGAATCTCTGCACGATGGAGTAACAAAACGCATAATTTTGTCAGAAATTGCGCGCATTTTCGATCCTGTCGGTTTTCTGTGTCCTGTTATTATCGCTGCCAAGATTCTCATTCAAGAACTTTGGTTAGCCGGCGTTGACTGGGATGCAGAGGTTCCAAGTGAAATTGAAAAGAAGTGGCTTCGAATAGCCTCAGAATTTCCAACTTTGTCATCGATACAAATTCCTCGCTTCGTTCCGTCTTCGAATACTGAGTCTATCGAGCTTCACGGTTTCTGTGATAGCTCTGAGTCGGCATATGCAGCGGTCGCATACCTTAGGGTTGTACACCCAGACCAAAATGTTACTGTACAAATTTTAGTAGCCAAGTCTCGCGTAGCTCCGCTGAAGAAATTATCCTTGCCAAGGTTAGAGCTATGCGCTGCCACTCTTTTGGCTTCGTTATTCGCTTTCATTCGAAGATCGATTGGTTCCAAAGTGACCATCAGTAAGGAGGTCGCTTGGACAGACTCAAGCATCGTTTTATGCTGGTTACGTGCTGATCCACATAACTGGTCTACTTATGTCGCAAATAGAGTTGTCGAAATTTTAAATATCATTTCTCCTGATAACTGGAGACATGTTCGTTCGTCTGATAATCCTGCAGACTGCGCATCTCGGGGAATATCCCCTTCGCAAATTGGCAGTCATAATCTTTGGTGGTCCGGACCATCATGGTTGTCACTAGCGGAAGATCAATGGCCGGTTAGTTCGGTTGATGTTAACAGTTTTCCTATTCCAGAACGTCGTCATGCTCCAAAGGTACCTTCGTTTCTTAATCGTTTTTCATCCTTTCACAAATTGACAAAGGTCGTCTCTTATTGCCGCCGTTTCGCAAATAATTGCAGAGCTAACAGGACCAAATTAACGGGCCCTATGTCCGTTTCGGAACTACAAGCTACGAAATTGCGTCTTGTTAGCATAGTTCAAAAACTTTGGTTTGATTCAGATTTGCGTAAATTAGAGTCTGGAACGACCGTTTCTACTCGACTTCAACGCCTGAACCCATTCGTTGACAAGCAGGGTCTCATCAGGGTGGGCGGTCGATTATCTAATTCGGATTTGAGTTATCGGAAAAAACATCCACTACTACTTCCTCCGGAAAGTAATTTTACAAAACTAATCGTCACTGATATTCATGAAATTAATTTACATTCAGGCCTACAAGCCACCTCAGCCTCGGTGGCAAGAGACTACTGGATTCTTTCTGCTAAAAGAGTTGTCAAGAAGATAATTTTTCGCTGCATAAAATGTTCTCGACATCGTGCGAGTTTCTTAAAGCCTAAAATGGCTGACTTGCCTTCGGCTCGCGTACCGCAAGTCAGACCTTTCGTTAAAGTCGCAGTAGACTACGCCGGACCGATCTTGATGAAATCTGGCAATATTCATAAATCTAAAATTGACGCCAGGTACATCTGGCATTTGCTTCAAAATTTCGTTCAATGTTTTTGGAAACGTTCGTATAATAAATATTTACATACACTGCAACAGCGAAATAAATGGACTAAGTCGATCGAAAACATTTCAGTCGGTACGTTAGTTCTCGTCAATGATCCTAACTTACCTCCTCTACAATGGAAGTTAGCTTGGGTTGCGGAAGTACACCCTTCAAAAGATGGAGTCATTCGTGCAGTCACTCTGAAAACTCAGCAAGGTCTTTTGAAACGACCAGTTCATCGGTTATCTCCGTTACCTCTTTCTGCTTAATTCGAATTCAGAAGTCTATTCGTTACTTTTAGAAATTTAGATTTTTTTTTGTTTTTTCTTTTCTTTAATCTTATAAGTTTTATAAATTCAGTTTGTATGTTATTTAGTTCGTCATTTATTAGTTTAAAATTTTGAACTCGGTTAAAATTACATTTTAACGGTGGGCGGTGTTTAGACATATAGGGTTATAATTCGATAGATCCACACAGTCTCGACAAACTTACTAGCAATGTCAATTTTGTGGGTAAGATTTTATCGATCCACCCTACCTATTCGATATTTTTTCGTCTTGTCAATTCGCAAGTGAGACAAGCGAAGCATCGTTCGTTGTCATTGCTCGGACGTCTAAAGTGCCGCTTATAAAACTGTTCAGAACTTTTTAACTTTTCCATCGTGTCATCAAGTGTCGTGTTCCTCGAACTTGGATTCTCCATAACAGCAGCTGCTGCAGTGTTGTGTTATTCGTTCGAACCAAACAGAGAAGTCTAGCAGAACAAAGGCCGACATCACCACCTACGTCGGCGTGGTAGATCGACGACATCGAAAGGTCAGTGGAATCCTTAATTTCCTGATTGCTTATTGATGTTGGAGGTTTGTCCAGAAAGAGGAACTATCGAATTAAAATTCAATACAGTCCGCTAATTTCTATTCGAACCAGTGATAACGTGGGCCTTACAACCCCACTAACATTTCATCTAAAACCATTCGGGTGGAATAAAACCCACCATAGAGTTTCATTGTATGAAGCAGTGGTGCCGACATGTAACTTGTCCCTTGCCGTCATGTTGGCACCATTGCTTTTAATGTAGGGTTTCATTGTATGAAGCAGTGGTGCCGACATGTAACGTCCCTTGCCGTCATGTTGGCACCATTGCTTCTCATGTAGGGTTTCATTGTGTGAAGCAGTGGTGCCGACATGACGCCAAGGGACAAGTTACATGTCTATAGTGCACGGTCTGTACCTGATTGCGCGGCAGCACTCGGTAATGTTCGGTGACATTGTCGGTAATGAGTCGATGCTGCCACCTGTCGTACCTATGCCATGCCGCGGCCGAGCGTTCATTTTAAATACCTACTTAAGTTGTAACTTAGTGTTGTTCCCTAAACAGCTGTAATAAATCAAGTGCGAAATCATTGGATTAATTAGTGGATTTAATTACAACCGACAACTGCTTAAAAACAATAATATTATAATTGTTTCAGTGGCCCACTTGTCCGCGAGTGTCGCGATCAGCAATGACGGCCAAGAGCACTCAACTGAAGCAGCCGATGCAGGCCCGAGCAGTGAACAAGCGACCACAACAGTCAGCGGCGACTTAGACTACCGATCTGCTGATAGCGACAGTAGAACAAACGATAACATCGAAAGATACACATATAGTATAGTGAACCTAGATGACGCTTTCGGTAAAAAAGACATACAGGGCAACACGTCAGCAAAAAAGCCTTATTCGTGTAGGTTGTGTGATTATAGAACTGCACAAAAGCCTCTCTTGATGTATCACATAACGTCGCACACTCGTGAAAAGTCTTTCTCGTGTAAGTTATGTGAGTATACAGCTGCTCAGAAAAGTAATTTAGTAGTTCACATGAGGACTCACACTGGTGAAAGGCCTTATCCGTGTAAGTTTTGCAGGTTTACAGCTGCTCGGAAAAGTGATTTAGTAACTCACATGAGGAAGCACACTGGTGAAAGGCCTTATTCGTGTAAAATATGCGGGCATACAGCTACTCAGAAAAGTAATTTAGTATTTCACATGAGGACTCACACTGGTGAAAAGCCTTATCCGTGTAAGTTATGTGAGTATACAGCTGCTCAGAAAAGTAATTTAGTAGTTCACATGAGGACTCACACTGGTGAAAGGCCTTATCCGTGTAAGTTTTGCAGGTTTACAGCTGCTCGGAAAAGTGATTTAGTAACTCACATGAGGAAGCACACTGGTGAAAGGCCTTATTCGTGTAAAATATGCGGGTATACAGCTACTCAGAAAAGTAATTTAGTATTTCACATGAGGACTCACACTGGTGAAAAGCCTTATTCGTGTAATTTATGCGAGTATAAAGCCGCTCGTAAAAGTAATTTAAAAGCTCACATGAGGAATCACACTGGTGAAAAGTATTGTTGTGAGTTATGTGAGTATAAAAGCACAATTAAAAGTAATTTAGTAGTTCACATGAAGAAGCACACTAGTAAAAAGCCATTCTCTTGTAAGTTATGCGAGTATGAAACTGAATCTCAAAGTTCTTTAGTGCAGCACATGAAGAATCACACTGATGTGGTGGTCAATAACACGACCTACACGAGTGAGGCTTTTGCCTTATTCATGTAGGTTGTGTGATTATAAAACTGCAAGTAAATCTGATTGAAATATGCACCTGAGAGTCCATCGGTGAAGGCCCCTTTCTTGTTAATTTGCCAGTAAAAATGGCCAGAAAAGGGACTAGTGCGTTAGAATGGAATGATATTCCGAACCAGCAGACGTAGCCATGTTACACTTAAGATTTTCTATTTCTCTTTCTACGAAAGCAAACGCTTGAAGGTTTGGCTAGGGCTAGACTAGATAGCGCTGCAGCTGATAAAAGACAGAAGTGTATTGATAATATTTCGCGGCATTTTGTATTTTAAATGTTTTTTTAGCATTTAAAATGCATAAATTATTCACTGTAGTGTCCATTTAAAATTCACATTAAAATAATTAGGTAATTTAAGCGCCATCTAGTTAGCAATGTTGAAAGGTTTGAGTTTCAACGTCGAAAACTAGATGGTCTTAAATTACCCAATTATTTTAATGTGAATTTTAAATGGACACTACAGTGAATAATTTATGCATTTTAAATGCTAAAAAAACATTTAAAATACAAAATGCCGCGAAATATTATCAATACACTTCTGTCTTTGATCAGCTGCTGCGCCATCTAGTCTAGCCCTAGCCAAACCTTCAAGCGTTTGCTATCGTAGAAAGAGAAATAGACAATCGTAAGTGTAACATGGCTAGGGGGTAGTGGTAGATTCGCTTGACGACAAGAAAGCACAATATTGTTAAATTTTATTTGAATAAAATATTATTCTGTTCTAATCATCAGACCTCACACTGGTATCGTGCATTCCTTGCGTAAGTTCTGCGATCATAAATGTGCACAAAGTGGCATACTTGTGAGGCGCATGAGCACCTGCACTGGGTTATAGCCTTAAGTTATGCGAACATAAATGTGTGTAGGGTTGCTAAGTGGGCAATCAAAACCACTAGTTTATCTAATGTTATTTAGTAATGAATGACTTTTGTTCAAAGGAGTTGTCCAAAATTGGTTTTTTAAATTTGAATTTAATTAACAAGGATGATTTTAATGTAGTTGGATAAACATCCCAAAAGGCTTCTATCAAAATAATTTACAGATTTTTTAAAGCCTCCGATAATAAATTTTTTTTTTGTTTTACTCATTTTTTTTGTTTGTGATTTGTCGTAATTCCTAGTTCCATGTGATTTATACTCCGGTAAAAAACTGAAAATATTATTCTATGTAAGTTGTCAATGTCAGATGATTGTCAGGAACAAATAATTTCATTTTCGAATAGGCAGTTCAAAAGTACCTAGTCGTAATTCCTAGTTCCTGGTCTGTGATTCCTAGTTCCATGGTTCAAAATGACATGTATTTGGTTCAAAATGACATTTACGTGACATTAACCGGTGCCAGATTTGATAGTCTATAGACTATAAAAGTTTTTAGTGTTACCATCCATTGAAAAATATTTTCTACACACGGTATTTTTCATAATTAATTTAAAAAAAACCGAGGACTCTAAAATTATTATTTTTATGGCGTTTAATTTTTTTTTTCTCTTTCACGAGATGCCAGTTTGGTTCTGGTTAATAGACACTCAGAATAAAAAACCACCCTCCATACTAAACTGGGACATGTCTTTTAATACAGCTTGTAAATTCCTCTTATGAAGATAAATTAAAATATTTTAAACTTGATTCTCTACGCTTGCGTCGTATGCTGCTTGACACGATGCTACTTAATAAAATAAAACCTCATTATTACCTAAAATTAATTTGAATTGAAAAATTCCTAAACGCACAGTCTGTACCTACGTTGGCTGCGCTGCGTCCCACCTACCGGGCTCTTGCCAAAAGGCGGGTGCAGCTGCCGAATCCACTCAGTTGCTTAAGCGCCGCAAATACTCTGCCATTTCTAAGGATTATATTTTTGCGGCGCTTGCTTTTGAGACTCTGGGTCCATGGTCATCGGACACGAAGAATTTTATAAATGTCGTGTTCCAAAAATTGATCCACGCCTCTGGTGACCAAAGAGCTGGCGCTTATTTAGCCCAAAGGCTTAGCCTCGCAATTCAGAGAGGTAATAGCGCCTGTGTTTTGGGCACCATGCCCATTAGCGATCACTTGGACGGCGTGTATTTTTGTAAATATAATTAGTAGTAATTTTTTAATTTATTTTGTCAGAATATTTAATCCAGTTAAGTATAGTCTGTACCTACAACATATTTTTTGATATAATCGCAGCCGTACTAACCTTGCTTTCCACTCATGCATTAATCGCATTTGTCGCCAATTTAATACAATTAACCTAAACAATCATGTATGAAAACGCCACAATGTCGGTACGTATACAGGACCAGACTACCACGACGAGGCCAGTCCACTTGCAGAGTGGAGTGCGACAGGGAGACGTTATCTCCCCGAAGCTCTTTACCGCTGCGTTGGAGGACGTCTTTAAGCTTCTGGATTGGAACGGGCTTGGCATCAACATAAACGGCGAGTACATCACTCACCTGCGATTTGCCGATGACATGCTCAACGATCTCAGCAGGGATTCTCAACAGGTGGGCCTGTAAATGAACATGAGCAATACGAAAATCATGTCCAATGCTCATGCACCGCTCCACCCAGTAATTGTTGAGAACTCTGCACTCGAAATTGTCGACGAGTATATTTACCTGGGACACACAGTCCAGCTAGGTAGGTCCAATTTCGAGAAAGAGATCAACCGCCGAATCCAACTCGGCTGGGCAGCGTTGGGGAAGCTCCGAGATGTCTTCTCGTCCAAAATTCCTCAGTGCCTGAAGTGTCTTCGAACAGTGCGTGTTGTCAGTGATGACTTACGGATCCGAGACATGGTCGCTAACTAAGGGCCTCATAAGTAGCCTCAGGACCGCTCAGCGGGCGATGGAGAGAGCTATGCTCGGAGTGTCCCTGCGGCGGGATCGAATCAGAAATGAGGAGATCCGTAGGAGAACCAGAGTCACCGACATAGCTAAGCGAGTCGCGATACTGAAGTGGAAATTGGCGGGGCACATAGTTCGAAGAGCTGATGGTCGTTGGGGTCCCAAGGTGCTGGAGTGGCGACCCCGCACCGGGAAGCGCAGTGTTGGCAGACCCCCCACCAGGTGGACCGACGACATCAAACGAGTCGCAGGGAGCCGCTGGATTCAGGCGGCCCAAGACCGAGGCCTGTGGAAGTCCATGCAAGAGACCTTTGTCCAGCAGTGGACGTCTATCGGTTGATAAAGAAGAAGAAGAACCTAAACAATCAGCAACTCAATTTATTTGATTCCACGTCAGCCTGCTTTCGTCGTGATGTCATCGACTCCCTACGCAAGGCAGCCAATTTGTAACAACTCTGATTTTTCTTTATGATCTATATTTTGTTACCTTTGTAACACTACTCAAATTAAACTGTACGTCTCAAAATCTTTTGTACATGCCAGTTATTGATATTTTTGCTATGTGTCTTAGTTGTAAAGTCTACTTGTTTATAGTAACTCAGCGAAAACAAAGTATGTATATATATGCGTATATGTGTATGTATGTATATATGTGTATGTGTGTATGTATATTTATGTATATAAGATCTTAATACTACATTGTCTTGAAATTACGCCCGGATATCCGTAATGTAAAAATGTCCGCAATAAATAATTTATCCTGTACAGCATAAATACATTCACTTGGCATGTGTTATGAAAACCGTATGACCAACGTCTTTCTTCGTCGCTATAATATTACTTCTTAACCTACCCACTTTTGTTTTATTAATCTTTGTTGATGTAATATTATAATAATATATAAGTTAAAATCTTAAGTTGTAAGTTGTATTTTGTCATAGGTACTAACACTAATTGAATAGTTTATTATTCTAAACACCTATAATTATTGTCAACGGCACTGTGGTGTACTGTAACACACTTATAAATCCGTATATATTAAGTGTAAATAAATGTATAGTTAAATAAATAAAAAAAATCTTCATATTTGTGCGTGAATATTGTTGGCTTGTCAAATAAAATAAAATAAAAAATGAAAAAAGCAACATTATACAATTGGAGATTCGTGGACATAACTCGCTCCAGCAATTAATGAGTATGTAATAAGAACTGTAAATTGTATCATCATCATCATCATTAGCAACCCATCAACGACTCACTACTGAGCGCAGGTCTCCTCTCAGAGAAGGGTTGTATTTTTTTAGGGAATTTTAAAATTTTCTGTAGATTTTGGATGAGCTTAATTTTCTTTCTTCTCGTAATCGGTTGGGAACCGAATTTTTTCCTTGCGGGGCCTGGTAGGTCTCTAAGTCAGCAATCTAAAAATAATTCATATCCACCTTGTCTGGCCCATCCTGTATATGGCCAAACATGTACATGTACCTTTATAATGTAATTAATGTTTTGTGCAAATAAAGTTAATTTGAATTTGAATCGATGTCTTATATTTGCGGATAGTCAACATTTTCAGTCCACTCATGGCATTTCTTTCGTTTCGTCGATAGTTAAGAATTGTATAAGTGGACCTCATTTGAGCAGCCCGCCCCGCTGTTCGATTGGGCCACCTCTGTTAGGACGCGCCCGCTGCCCGCTCCGCTGCCCGCACCCGCTCCCTGCTCGGCCGCAGACGTGAGCTTGTGACCTGTAAAAAACACCATACATAATGATGTAATGATAATATTCGGCAAATCATCAACGGCTCACTACTGAGCATAGGTCTCCTCTCAGTGAAGGGTTATAGGCCATAGTCCACCACGCTGGCTCAATGCGAATTGGTAGACTTCACAAACCTTTGAGAACATTATGGAGAACTTTCAGGCGTGCCGGTTTCCTCACGATGTTTTCCTTCACCTTTGAAGCATATGATATTTACTTAATAATGTTACATTTAAAAACAGCATACTATCTTACCTAATTCTAAAATTAGGTGCGTAATTTTATTGTAACAGGCAATAAATAATTAACCCCGCTATAACATTAACTCAGCAGTAGTGTCCGACCGAGGGCCGATTTCTGGCAGAAGCCGAATTTGTTTCTAATTAATATTTGACTGACTGATCCATTCTTATTAATATCCTTATTGCATGCATGTGATGGATTTACATGCGTATATTTGAGGACCTCGAGAGTGGCGTTGTGTAATGTGTTCTAACAAAATGAAATGTTACCGCAGGATTAAAAATTAACTTAAATTCGTGAAGTTACTGACAAGCGAGTCTAGTAATCGATAAAACTATATTTATATGGTAATATAAGAAAAAAAAATATCATGAATTTAAATGAGAAAGGTACGATCTTATGTCAAACTTATGTAAACTGTGTACTCAATTAAAAATAAAATACACATTTTAATTAACTGAAAATACTGTTAACATACGAACAGTTATACCGCACGGACTTTACTATAGCGGGTGAGCGGCACAGGAGGCGAAGCATCGAACGGTGTAAACGACAGGTTGTCTACTGTAACTTGTCTCTTGCTGTCGTGTTGGCAGCATTGCTTGTCATGTAAGGTTTTCATTGTGTGAAGCAGTGATGGCCGACATGTTACTTGTCCCTTGCCGTCAAGTTGGCACTATTGCTTGTCATGTAGGGTTTACATTGTGTAAAGCAGTGGTGCCGAAATCTTGTCCCTTGCCGTCATGTTGTCACCATTGCTTGTCATGTAAGGTTTTCATTGTGTGAAGCAGTGGTGCTGAAATGTAACTTGTCCCTTGCCGTCATGTTGGCACCATTGCTTGTCATGTAGGGTTTCATTGTGTGAAGCAGTGGTGCCGACATGTAACTTGTCCCTTGCCGTCATGTTGGCACCATTGCTTCTCATGTAGGGTTTCATTGTGTGAAGCAGTGAAGCCGACATGTAACTTGTCCCTTGCCGTCATTTTGGCACCGTTGCTTGTCATGTCAGGTTTTCATTGTGTGAAGCAGTGGTGCCGACATGTAACTTGTCCCTTGCCGTCATTTTGGCACCATTGCTTGTCATGTCAGGTTTTCATTGTGTGAAGCAGTGGTGCCGACATGTAACTTGTCCCTTGCCGTCATGTTGGCACCATTGCTTCTCATGTAGGGTTTCATTGTGTGAAGCAGTGGTGCCGACACGACGCCAAGGGACAAGTTACATGTCTATAGTGCACGGTCTGTACCTGATTGCGCGGCAGCACTCGGTAATGTTCGGTGACATTGTCGGTAATGAGTCGATGCTGCCACCTGTCGTACCTATGCCATGCCGCGGCCGAGCGTTCATTTTAAATACCTACTTAAGTTGTAACTTAGTTTTGTTCCCTAAACAGCTGTAATAAATCAAGTGTTAAATCATTGGATTAATTAGTGGATTTAATTACAACCGACAACTGCTAAAAAACAATCATATCATAATTGTTTCAGTGGCCCACTTGTCCGCGAGTGTCGCGATCAGCAATGACAGCCAAGAGCACTCAACTGAAGCAGCCAATGCAGGCCCGAGCAGTGAACAAGCAACCACAATAGTCAGCGGCGACTTAGACTACCGATCTGCTGATAGCGACAGTAGAACAAACGATAACATCGAAAGATACACATATAGTATAGTGAACCTAGATGACGTTTTCGGTAAAAAAGACATACAGGGCAACACGTCAGCAAAAAAGCCTTATTCGTGTAGGTTGTGTGATTATAGAACTGCACAAAAGCCTCTCTTGATGTATCACATAACGTCGCACACTCGTGAAAAGCCTTACTCGTGTAGGTTGTGTGATTATAAAACTGCACAAAAATTTCACTTAATAAATCACATGAGGGCCCACACTGGTGAAAATCCTTTCTCGTGTAAGTTATGTGAGTATACAGCTGCTCAGAAAAGTAATTTTGTAACTCACATGAGAATACACACTGGTGAAAAGCCTTATTCGTGTAAGTTATGCGTGTATACAGCTGCTCAGAAAAGTAATTTAGTAGTTCACATGAGGACTCACACTGGTGAAAAGCCTTATCCGTGTAAGTTATGCGGGTTTACAGCTGCTCGGAAAAGTAATTTAGTAATTCACATGAGGAAGCACACTGGTGAGAAGCCTTATAAATGTGAATTATGCGAGTTTAAAACTGCACAAAAAAGTAATTTAGAAGTTCACAATATGAGGAAGCACACTGGTGAGAAGCCTTATTCGTGTAAGTTATGCGAGTATAAAGCCGCTCGTAAAAGTAATTTAATAGCTCACATGAGGAATCACACTGGTGAAAAGTATTGTTGTGAGTTATGTGAGTATAAAAGCACATTTAAAAGTAATTTAGTAGTTCACATGAAGAAGCACACTAGTAAAAAGCCATTCTCTTGTAAGTTATGCGAGTATGAAACTGAATCTCAAAGTTCTTTAGTGCAGCACATGAAGAATCACACTGATGTGGGGGTCAATAACACAACCTACACGAGTGAGGCTTTTGCCTTATTCATGTAGGTTGTGTGATTATAAAACTGCAAGTAAATCTGATTGGAATATGCACCTGAGAGTCCATCGGTGAAGGCCCCTTTCTTGTTAATTTGCCAGTAAAAATGGCCAGAAAAGGGACTAGTGCATTAGAATGGAATGATATTCCGAACCAGCAGACGTAGCCATGTTACACTTGCGATTTTCTATTTTTCTTTCTACGATAGCAAACGCTTGAAGGTTTGGCTAGGGCTAGACTAGATGGCGCTGCAGCTGATCAAAGACAGAAGTGTATTGATAATATTTCGCGGCATTTTGTATTTTAAATGTTTTTTTAGCATTTAAAATGCATAAATTATTGACTGTAGTGTCCATTTAAAATTCACATTAAAATAATTAGGTAATTTAAGCGCCATCTAGTTAGCAATGTTGAAAGGTTTGAGTTTCAATGTCGAAAACTAGATGGGCTTAAATTATGAATACACAGTGAATAATTTATGCATTTTCAATGCTAAAAAAACATTTAAAATACAAAATGCCGCGAAATATTATCAATACACTTCTGTCTTTGATCAGCTGCTGCGCCATCTAGTCTAGCCCTAGCCAAACCTTCAAGCGTTTGCTATCGTAGAAAGAGAAATAGACAATCGTAAGTGTAACATGGCTAGGGGGGTAGTGGTAGATTCGCTTGACGACAAGAAAGCACAATATTGTTAAATTTTATTTGAATAAAATATTATTCAGTTCTAATCATCAGACCTCACACTGGTATCGTGCATTCCTTGCGTAAGTTCTGCGATCATAAATGTGCACAAAGTGGCATACTTGTGAGGCGCATGAGAACCCGCACTGGTTAATTGCCTTAAGTTATGCGAACATAAATGTGTGTAAGGTTGCTAAGTGGGCAATCAAAACGTCTAGTTTATCTAATGTTGTTATTTAGTAATGAATGACTTTTGTTCAAAGGAGACGTCCAAAATTGTATTGAGTCTGGGTCTGGTCTTGTACCAGTGATAAAATAAAAGAAAATAGAATATGAACCCATTTTTGATTAATCAAATCCACGAACTCATCTAAATTATGGAGCAAAAAATTATTTATTATCTCCACGTGACGTAACTTAACTAGCTAGGTATAATCTGGATAATGGCGGGCGGATTCATGTTTTTTGACGTAATGAGGTTAGCTGTCAAAATATCATGAGATATTAACCGACCAGAAAGCTATCTTGTGCCACAGAGTACTATGTTAATAACAAAGTACTCTGTGATTTGTTACAAGCAATGAGCTTGGAACAGGAATAAATTAAAAAATAAGACAGCCATTTGAAAATAGATGCGCGTCTACATGATACCTATCTTCTCTACAGTCTGTTTGGAGAGAGGTTACCATTATATGTAAACAAAACATACCGGACAGGACATTTCAGTTTTGCTAACACTATTTTCACTGTTCACGCTATAAATCACTCACAAACGTTTTATTTCCCGAAGCAAAACATTTTTAAGTTTATAATAAACACAAATGTAATTCAAATTATGCAGTTTACGATATTATTTTAGCATTAATCGAGGCACCATCGGAAAAAAAACACAGACTAATAGCCTAGTTTGTGTTTGACATATGAAATAGAACAAATCACTAGTGCTGGAAATAAAACGTGAACCATAGAGTGAATGATAAGAACGAGCTTAGTCGATTGTAAAATCGGAAGTCGTATTTAGTACGCTCGTAGATCCGTGTATTAAGGCAAATGGCAACCGGTTAGAAATGCGTGACTGCGAATGATCTGACTATTCGAATAATTTACAACTACTAATGTACACATTTTCGAATTGAACATTAGTATTATATTAATGCTCATAATCGAATGACGACTACGTATTTTAATTACTCATCATGTTTCGACTGTGTTGTTCAGCGCGACTGGGAATCTTTCGCCAGGTTTCAGGCTAGTCGAAATGCCTACATGCCTACTACATTATTCACGACTCGGATTCTCGGAAAAGAAGTGGAGACTTTAACTAATGGTTTCAATTGTACGATTGGAATGTTAACCTGATTCTTTAAGTTTATAAATCTATTTCAAAATTGTCAAGTAGTTTAAAGTAGTTACTAATCATGGTAAATCATTCGATCAGTTCGAATATAATTCGACTGGCATCATTCACAGTCACAAATCGCTGCAACCAGTCGGAAGCCAGCGCCAAAAATCAAATTGTATTCCGTCATTCGTTTCACTGCTTCTCTTGATGTTTGACGTTTCGGGTGTTCTCTGGTGTTCTTTAGTTTTTGTTTTCGACGACTTGGCTTGTTTAACACATTTTTGTTTGCTCTACGATTGGACTGTGACCTTGGACTGACGACTATTTGCTATTCTTCAAGGAATTCGTTTTTGCGCAAGATTTGGATTTTTCTGCATTTTTTTTGTTTAGACAAGGTAAGTAACTTGTTTTATATTATTAGTTATAATAAAACTTAAATTATTGCAAAACGTACCATATTTATGTCTATTCATCAAAAAAAATATATAAACATTGAGCATATTTCAAGTTGTTAAATAATTTATAGTTAGTAATTTTTTACTTCTCTGTGCTAAATTATTCTTGTAAAATAAAAACATTGTCACTCCCTTTCTTATTATGAAAAAAAAATTATGTTGTGAACACAATAATTTATGAACTGTAAGATGCTTACAATTATAATAGGAGAAGGATTGTAATAACAAATATAATAAAAATAATATAAATAATAATAAAAATAAAATATTATAAGGAAAAACCATTTATAAATTTAATATGTAATAAATTAAAATTAATTCAAACATAATATTTTATGTAACATTTACAATTAGCAACAAATTTGAATATTTAAAATTATAGGATCCGTATTGAAAATAATATCGTTTCCAACATCACAATTCAGAAGAATATCATATTAAATAGTATTGGTAATCGATTTAAGAATGTATTCATTCAATCAATCGTTCATTCTCAACTTGTCTGCCAATGTTTCGCATCACTAGTACAGTGAAAATATAATCACGTGATCTGACGCCATAATTGTTTACGTATAATGGTAACCTCTCTCCAAACAGACTGTATAGCTTAAACTCGGATTGAAGGACGCCATCTTGTAAGTGTTGCAAGTAGTACCGAAAAACTTGAAATTATTTTTATTTTAGCAAGTTATTTATTGCGATGTTCTAATTTATTTTGTTTTTAATGAACTTTCTGTATTTTTCTGCTTTTCATGGTATAGTGTACAAGAGTACACCCAAAGTGGACCATCTCTTTTAATAGACAGCTTGTAAATTCCTCTTATGAAGATAAATTAAAATATTTTAAACTCTATTCTCTACGCTTGCGCCGTATGCTGCTTGACACGATGCTACTTAATAAAATAAAACCTCATTATTACCTAAAATTAATTTGAATTGTAAAATCCCTAAACGCACAGTCTGTACCTACGTTGGCTGCGCTGCGTCCCACCTACCGGGCTCTTGCCAAAAGGCGGGTGCAGCTGCCGAATCCGCTCAGTTGCTTAAGCGCCGCAAATACTCTGCCATGTCTAAGGATTATATTTTTGCGGCGCTTGCTTTTGAGACTCTGGGTCCATGGTCATCGGACACGAAGAATTTTATAAATGTCGTGTTCCAAAAATTGATCCACGCCTCTGGTGACCAAAGAGCTGGCGCTTATTTAGCCCAAAGGCTTAGCCTCGCTATTCAGAGAGGTAATAGCGCCAGTGTTTTGGGCACCATGCCCATTAGCGATCACTTGGACGGCGTGTATTTTTTGTAAATATAATTAGTAGTAATTTTTTAATTTATTTTGTCAGAATATTTAATCCAGTTAAGTATATGATGTAAGATAGTCTGTACCTACAACATATTTTTTGATATAATCGCAGCCGTACTAACCTTGCTTTCCACTCATGCATTAATCGCATTTGTCGCCAATTTAATACAATTAACCTAAACAATCAGCAACTCAATTTATTTGATTCCACGTCAGCCTGCTTTCGTCGTGATGTCATCGACACCCTACGCAAGGCAGCCAATTTGTAACAACTCTGATTTTCCTTTATGATCTATATTCTGTAACCTTTGTAACACTACTCAAACTAAACTGTATGTCTCCAAATCTTTTGTACATGCCAGTTATTGATATTTTTGCTATGTGTCTTAGTTGTAAAGTCTACTTGTTTATAGTAACTCAGCGAAAACACAGTATGTATATATATGCGTATATGTGTATGTATGCATATATGTGTATGTGTGTATGTATATTTATGTATACAGGGTGGAAAAAAATTATGGGCCCTGGAGGGGAACTACCTTAAATCCTTAAGTTAGATCATTTTACTTAAAGGAAACATTCCCTTATTTTTAAACTGAAATAAAACTGCATTCTAAGTTTTTCAAAAATTCGCGTGTCTCACCCGGGAATCGAACCAGCTAAAAATTCAAAAAATAAACAACCACTATTTTATTGCATAGTGGATACAGTCGATGTTAAAGAAAAAATTTCTCCAAGAAACATTATGTCTTACACTCGTCTGTCGTACAAGATATCCATAAAATCGAATTTCTCTAATCAACATTCCCTAGAACTATTCACCTTCAACAAGTAAAAGGCACGTTATAATTTTCATTTAGGTCTAACATCCAAAAACATTGTATGAAGTATATGCTTGCTAATTATCTCTAAGTACCTTGTTGAAGATTTAGATAAAATCGTTTTTTAATGAATTGAAAAAAAAAATAATTGCAATTTAGCTTCAACACTGTCGGATAAATTACAATTCTCGTTTGAAAAGTACTTAAGCTTCTAATAAATCGAATTGTACGCCATCATTACACAATTGCTAAATGGAAACAAAACAAAACAAAATCGATAAAAATGCTCAAAATGTGTCATTGAATTTCAAAATTGCTGTCCCGCACTGCAAAGTTAAACGTTTAAATTTTTAAACTTTTCGCAAGAAGGAAATGTGCATAGAATTATTATTACAATTAAACGATTTTCTTATGTAAGTCTTCAAAAGGGTACTTATGATAGTACAATTAGCAAGATTGGTACTTCATACAATGTCTTTGGATGTTAAAGTTATTAGAAAATTATACCTAACGTGTCTTTTACTTGTTGAAAGTGAACAGTTCTAAGTTATGTTGACTAAAGAACTTGTATACTAAATATTCGATTTAATGGATATCTTGTACGACAGACGAGTCTAAGACATAATGTTTCTTGGAGAAATTTTATCTTTAACATCGACTGTATTGACTAGTGCAATAAAATAGCGGGTATTTATTTTTTGAATTTTTAGCTGGTTCGATTCCCGGGTGAGACAAGCGAATTTTTGAAAAACTTTGAATGCAGTTTTGTTTCTTTTTAAAAATAAGGGAATGTTTCCTTTAAGTAAAATGATCTAACTTAAGGATTTAAGGTAGTTCCCCTCCAGGGCCCATAATTTTTTTCCACCCTGTATAAGATCTTAATACTACATTGTCTTGAAATTACTGATATCTGTAATGTAAAAATGTCCGCAATAAATAATTTATCCTGTATAGCATAAAATACATTCACTATGGCATGTGTTATGAAAACCGTATGAACAACGTCTTTCTTCATCGCTATAATATTACTTCTTAACCTACCCACTTTTGTTTTATTAATCTTTGTTGATGTAATATTATAATAATATATAAGTTAAAATCCTAAGTTGTAAGTTGTATTTTGTCATAGGTACTAACACTAATTGAATAGTTTATTATTCTAAACACCTTTAAATAATTATTGTCGACGCCCGACGCCACTGTGGTGTACTGTTAAACACTTATAAATCCGTATAATTATATATTAAGTGTAAATAAAAAATAAATAAAAAAAACTTCATATTTGTGCATGAATATTGTTGGCTTGTCAAATAAAATAAAATAAAAAAATGAAAAAAGCAACATTATACAATTGGCGATCCGTGGACATAACTCGCTCCAGCAATTAATGAGTATGTAATAAGAACTGTAAATTGTATTATCATCATCATCATTAGCAACCTTTGAGTAATAAACCAGCAATGGAGAGGAATTGACGCCTAATTTATTTGCAAAAAAGTCTGTCAATTACGGTGGGGGGCGAGGTAGCACACATGAAAACTTGCTTACTACAGTTGCATTTTTCCATCACGTCGCTATGCACGCACACAATATAATTAGCAAACACTACCTTAAAGTATATGCACACTATCACATTCACACACAGGGACGCTCTATCATTAAATGAAACAATCGCATCATTTGTGTAAGCATTTTAGGGATTTGACACTATCGATTATCGGCTTTCGATAAGTTTTTCTAATAATTATTTACAACAGAGTTACTTTATTCGAGAGTAAATTTTTTTGTTCGAGATCTTTAACATGGTAGGTAGGTATATAGAAGCGCTAGGAAACGAGGTTCTTGCCGTTATTTTAGTCATAATATGCCTTTGCTATTAGATTGAGTCTTTGTAGGCTTTTAGTACTTGCGTAAAGATACAGCTAGAAACTTTGGACTATATTGACGCTGGAAAGCGATCTAGCTTATTTCGAAAAATAACAAAATTACTTTTTTATATATTTGGAATAAAAAGATACTGCGTCGGATTGTCGGATTTTCGTTTTCCTATGACATTATTTTTCTAAGATACTATGTTGACCTTCTCTACATGTTTATATTATATTTTTTGTTATTCATATTTTTCAACGTACTCAAAAATGCTGTAAATACTAAGACACCATCTATTTTTCAATATTATACAGATACTTCAAAAAAGTTATCAATACTTTTTAGCAGTGCAGTGCACTTAGGTGTACCTACTGTAAGGACTTAGGATTATCTGATTATTAACAGATTTTGTAGATACCAAGGTATTTACTCCGTCACTATACTCTCAATCTCATGCTGAAAGCATGCTGTAGGTACCACAGTATATCACCTTAGAGCAGCTGTTTAGTTATGATTTAAGGTTATAAGCCACCAGGGAGTGCTGTACTTTGTCATAGATTTTTAATAATATTGTTTATTAAGTTGAGAGACATTTAATTTTTATTTGAATACGTAGTGGGTATTAATATTGAACACATTGATTTTTTAAGTAATCTTGTTTAAATAAACATACAGCATTTTTAATGAAACATCATTTGTTTTATTTATGTTTAAAGCGAAATTTACGATGTATCTATTTCTAAAAAGTATATTAAGTACAAACTGTTAGGACTACATCATGTTTCCTTAAAAATAAATACAGCATAATTAGCATTTCAGAGTTTAGAGTTATTTCGTGGTTTCATATGTATATAATACGAATATCAAATACGAAGTTACAGCAACATTGCTTCTTGAAATTGAAAAACTATTAGTCGAAATTGATATAAAACTAATGTATAAAACTAAAGTAATTCTACTTTAGAATTATATAATTAGTATCATCTGATGTGTTACATTAAAAAATATGCTTTTTGAAAAAAATCTGCTCCTGATAGCTTATTATGAGCTGTTATGATTTTTTAAAACGTTATTGGCTCTGGTTTAAAGTTCACTTTTTCGATTTACAAGATCGTTTTCCAGCGTTGAATAATATTCTCTCAGTCCAGTATGGAGGAAACATAAAAAGGAAAAACTGAACCCTAAAAAAAAAAATTATTTAAAGTTATGATTGGTCCTAAGTTAAAACTTGTACCTACATACTTTACTTGGAAGGCTTATTTTTTTCATCTACTTCATCTGAACGAAGTGTATATTTGTTTGTAATGCTAGGCTGCCGCCATGGCTATAGTGGCCACCCCATCTGTTATAAAACACCGCCAAGCTATTTAGCTTTCCGGTAAACCTAGCGCGATGAATAAGAAGTATGGGTACTTTAATTCAATTGCCAAGTTTTAATGAACCAAATATGTATAGAATTTAAATATTTTTTTTCGTCAATGAACCAGATAAAAGACGATAAAAATATCTCGGTATAAATAATTTATACAATCCCCCCACCAATATCGACATATGAAATCTTGCTGTCCAGCCCTAATTTTATTGCGGTGTGGCCGACTTCATAAAATTAAAGTCCTAATTTTCGAGTAAGAAAGACTTACGTAGAACTTATCATTATTATTAAACAATTTTTTAGTCTCATTTTCATTATTTTTTGTATTATATTTGTAAAAATCCTTTCTTAGCGGATGCCTACGTCATAGTAGATATGCGTTGATAAATCAGTGAGTCAGTCACCTTTTCATTTTATATATTTAGAAAATCATATCACACTGGCTATATGGAAATATATACCTATAAATTTTGAAATAATTGAGTAAAAAAACTAATTTTATGAATTCGCTGAGTTTATGGAGCTCTAGCTGCATCAATGCATTTTAAACAATAGTGGGAGAGTACCAGCCAATCAGACACCATTGCGATCGTTATAATAATGCAATCATTTTAACCGACTTCAAAAAAGGAGGAGGTTCTCAATTTGAATTTTTTGTATATTTGTTACCCAATTATTCCGCCAAATAATGAATGGAATTTGATAATTTTTTTTTGTTTAGTAGGGCATACTTCAGAGGTGGTTCCCATATAAATTTTTGTTGATATAATGTTAGATGTTACTCCATAACTACGTCAAATCTGAACCGATTTCAATTTTTTTTGAAAGAAAGCATAATAAGGTTGGGCCTATTTAAAAGGTGAAGAGAAGATGATTCATATCTTCGGTGATGGAGGAAGGAACTCAATGATTAAGATCAAATTGCTCGCGATCAGAGATATACACAAAAAAGCTTAAAATAATAATGTAAAAAAAAATATCTTTAAAAAACCGACTTCATACGCCGATCGGGCAAAGTTGGGCTAGCGTCGCGCATTAGTTTCATCATTTATATTTAGGCCCGCCCGACTTCAACATACATGTACAAATTAAAATTGTTTTATACTTTGTAGTGGCGTTTAAAGTCGGTTTTATAGAAAGAATTTTTTATCATTATTTGATAATCCCACAGACGATCAAAGTTCGTATTTATATATCTAGTCATATTTTACTTAAAGCTTATATATTAGTCGTTCACCCCTTCCTATTCTATCGTGATTTTAATTCTATGGGATCAATTTATAATGCAGTTCAAGCTAAAGGTCTCTAAACGAATAGTAAGTAGGAAGATTAATTTTCAATATTTTCCCCAAATTATTTCATGTACGATTAAGTAGCAACATTTTCAGATCGACAGTTTTCTTAAGTTTTCTGCATAAGTATTGCATTATTTGGATAAAATAATACATCAGAAGTAAATAAATGTTATCCTTTAGTAAACTGGATGTTTTAAATATTTTTTTAGAAGAAAATACTCTCATATTCGGCATTTATAGCGGAGCTCATTCCCCGCTAACCATACGTAGTTGACAGGCGCGTGACTCGAGTCAAACAGTTTTATATAACGAGTAGGACCACTGCTCATACCCAACTTACAGAGGGGTACGCGCGTCAATTCTTCTCCTGTGTTGGTTTATTACTCAAAGTTAGCAACTCATCAACGACTCACTACTGAGCGCAGGTCTCCTCTCAGAGAAGGGTTGTATTTTTTTAGGGAATTAAAAATTTTCTGTAGATTTTGGATGAACTTATTTTCTTTCTTGTCTTAATCGGTTGGGAACCGAATTTTTTCCTTGCGGGGCCTGGTAGGTCTCTAAGTCAGCAATCTAATAATAATTTATATCCACCTGGTCTGGCCCATCCTGTATATGGCCAAACATGTACATTTACCTTTATAATGTAATTAATGTTTTGTGCAAATAAAGTTAATTTGAATTTGAATCGATGTCTTTCTTATATTTGCGGATAGTCAACATTTTCAGTCCACTCCTGACATTTCTTTCGTTTCGTCGATAGTTAAGAATTGTATAAGTGGACCTCATTTGAGCAGCCCGCCCCGCTGTTCGATTGGGACACCTCTGTTAGGACGCGCCCGCTGCCCGCTCCGCTGCCCGCACCCGCTCCCTGCTGGGCCGCAGACGTGAGCTTGTGACCTGTAGAAAACACCATACATAATGATGTAATGATAATATTCGGCAAATCATCAACGGCTCACTACTGAGCATAGGTCTCCTCTCAGTGAAGGGTTATAGGCCATAGTCCACCACGCTGGCTCAATGCGAATTTGTAGACTTCACAAACCTTTGAGAACATTATGGAGAACTTTCAGGCGTGCAGGTTTCCTCACGATGTTTTCCTTCACCTTTGAAGCATATGATATTTACTTAATAATATTACATTTAATAACAGCATACTATCTTACCTAATTCTTAAATTAGGTGCGCAATTTTATTGTAACTGGCAATAAATAATTAACCCCGCTATAACATTAACTCAGCATTAGTGTCCGACCGAGGGCCGATTTCTGGCAGAAGCCGAATTTGTTTCTAATTAATATTTGACTGACTGATCCATTCTTATTAATATCCTTATTGCATGCATGTGATGGATTTACATGCGTATATTTGAGGACCTCGAGAGTGTCGTTGTGTAATGTGTTCTAACAAAATGAAATGTTACCGCAGGATTAAAAATTAACTTAAATTCGTGAAGTTACTGACAATCAAGTCTAGTAATCGATAAAACTATATTTATATGGTATAAGAAAAAAAAAATAGTTATCATGAATTTAAATGAGAAAGGTACGATCTTATGTCAAACTTATGTAAACTGTGTACTCAACTAAAAATAAAATACACATTTTAATTGACTGAAAATACTGTCAACATACGGACAATTATACCGCACGGACTTTAGCGACTATAGCGGGTGAGCGGCACAGGAGGCGGAGCATCGAACGGTGTAAACGTCAGGTTTTCCACTGTAACTTGTCTCTTGCTGTCATGTTGGCAGCATTGCTTGTCATGTAAGGTTTTCATTGTGTGAAGCAGTGATGGCCGATATTTAACTTGTCCCTTGCCGTCAAGTTGGCCCTATTGCTTGTCATGTAGGGTTTACATTGTGTGAAGCAGTGGTGCCGAAATGTAACTTGTCCCTTGCCGTCATGTTGGCACCATTGCTTGTCATGTAAGGTTTTCATTGTGTGAAGCATTGGTGCTGAAATGTAACTTGTCCCTTGCCGTCATGTTGGCACCATTGCTTGTCACGTAGGGTTTTCATTGTGTGAAGCAACGGTGCCGACATGTAACTTCTCCCTTGCCGTCATGTTGGCACCATTGCTTCTTATGTAGGGTTTCATTGTGTGAAGCAGTGAAGCCGACATGTAACTTGTCCCTTGCCGTCATGTTGGCACCATTGCTTCTCATGTAGGGTTTCATTGTGTGAAGCAGTGAAGCCGACATGTAACTTGTCCCTTGCCGTCATGTTGGCACCATTGCTTGTCATGTAGGGTTTTCATTGTGTGAAGCAGTGGTGCCGACATGTAACTTGTCCCTTGCCGTCATGTTGGCACCATTGCTTCTCATGAAGGGTTTCATTGTATGAAGCAGTGGTGCCGACATGTAACTTGTCCCTTGCCGTCATGTTGGCACCATTGCTTCTCATGTAGGGTTTCATTGTGTGAAGCAGTGGTGCCGACATTACGCCAAGGGACAAGTTACATGTCTGTAGTGCACGGTCTGTACCTGATTGCGCGGCAGCACTCGTTAATGTTCGGTGACATTGTCGGTAATGAGTCGATGCTGCCACCTGTCGTACCAATGCCATGCCGCGGCCGAGCGTTCATTTTAAATACCTACTTAAGTTGTAACTTAGTGTTGTTCCCTAAACAGCTGTAATAAATCAAGTGTGAAATCATTGGATTAATTAGTGGATTTAATAACAACCGACAACTGCTAAAAAAACAATCATATTATAATTGTTTCAGTGGCCCACTTGTCCGCGAGTGTCGCGATCAGCAATGACGGCCAAGAGCACTCAACTGAAGCAGCCGATGCAGGCCCAAGCAGTGAACAAGCGACCACAACAGTCAGCGGCGACTTAGACTACCGATCTGCTGAAAGCGACAGTAGAACAAACGATAACATCGAAAGATACACATATAGTATAGTGAACCTAGATGACAATTTCGGTAAAAAAGACATACAGGGCAACACGTCAGCAAAAAAGCCTTATTCGTGTAGGTTGTGTGATTATAGAACTGCACAAAAGCCTCTCTTGATGTATCACAATATAACGTCGCACACTCGTGAAAAGCCTTACTCGTGTAGGTTGTGTGATTATAAAACTGCACAAAAATTTCACTTAATAAATCACATGAGGGCCCACACTGGTGAAAATCCTTTCTCGTGTAAGTTATGTGAGTATACAACTGCTCAGAAAAGTCATTTTGTAACTCACATGAGAATACACACTGGTGAAAAGCCTTATTCGTGTAAGTTATGCGTGTATACAGCTGCTGATAAAAGTAATTTAGTAGTTCACATGAGGACTCACACTGGTGAAAAGCCTTATCCGTGTAAGTTATGCGGGTTTACAACTGCTCGGAAAAGTAATTTAGTAACTCACATGAGGAAGCACACTGGTGAAAGGCCTTATTCGTGTAAGTTATGCGTGTATACAGCTGCTCAGAAAAGTCATTTTGTAACTCACATGAGAATACACACTGGTGAAAAGCCTTATTCGTGTAAGTTATGCAAGTATAAAGCCGCTCGTAGAAGTAATTTAATAGCTCACATGAGGAACCACAGTGGTGAAAAGTATTGTTGTGAGTTATGTGAGTATAAAAGCACAATTAAAAGTAATTTAGTAGTTCACATGAAGAAGCACACTAGTAAAAAGCCATTCTCTTGTAAGTTATGCGAGTATGAAACTGAATCTCAAAGTTCTTTAGTGCAGCACATGAAGAATCACACTGATGTGGTGGTCAATAACACAACCTACACGAGTGAGGCTTTTGCCTTATTCATGTAGGTTGTGTGATTATAAAACTGCAATTAAATCTGATTGAAATATGCACCTGAGAGTCCATCGGTGAAGGCCCCTTTCTTGTTAATTTGCCAGTAAAAATGGCCAGAAAAGGGACTAGTGCGTTAGAATGGAATGATATTCCGAACCAGCAGACGTAGCCATGTTACACTTACGATTTTCTATTTCTCTTTCTACGATAGCAAACGCTTGAAGGTTTGGCTAGGGCTAGACTAGATGGCGCTGCAGCTGATCAAAGACAGAAGTGTATTGATAATATTTCGCGGCATTTTGTAAAAAAACATTTAAAATACAAAATGCCGCGAAATATGTGTAAAAAAAGTGTGTGTCAGCTCCGACGCACGACTGGAGTTTACGCGCGACTCGGGTCCGAGCGCGCCCCGACCGACTTTCGCTTGGGGGACCCGATCGCTACGCGCTCGGCTACCCGAAGCGAAAGCTCTTTCGCACGAAAACCAACCTTATTTACTCAACGTTAGGGTAGAAATTTGCATCGTTGTGAAAAACGTAACAAGGTCACGGCTTCCCTCGGAAAGCTCTTTCGCACGAAAACCAACCTTATTTACTCAACGTTAGGGTAGAAATTTCAACGTTGTGAAAAACGTAACGAGGTCATTGATAAATTGATTTTACTGCTCGGATTTTTCTCATACCGGGCGCCTAAAATCGATTCTTAAGGAGTAAACTCCAATATACATTACTATGGTATAAATGCTCTCAGAAAATGAGGAAACAAAATACGAAATAACAGGTAGTAAGGCCCAGACCCTCCTAGCTCCTTCCCCACTTCTCTATGAAATACCTTTTGATGGGCTAAAATTTCCCGTAGGTCACTCAGGTATATAAGTTATCTTAAAATAGCAATAAATAGCAATCTACGCATGTAATTTAAAAGGTATTTCATAGGGGCTTGGAGGGTCTGGGCCTTACTACCTGTTATTTCGTATTTCGTTTCCTCATTTTCTGAGAGCATTTACCATAGTAATGTATATTTTTTTTACACCATCAGAAAGTAGAGATTTCGACGAACAAAAAGCTTACCGACTTTTTCAAAAAAGCAGATATTTTGACGGGAGAATTTTCGATTGAAAATTAGGTGCTTTTTCAATATTAAGTCAAAAAAAAAGGTGAAAAAATAAATATTTTAAATCAGAAAAATTACAGTGTGTTTGGAACATAAAAAGGTAAGTTTTCACCAAATTTCGTGAGAAAATATTTTTTTTTGTAAAAGATAAAAATAAAAAACCAAAAACTTGGTTATTTGAATTTTTCACATACATTTTGAGGTTATGTGAAAAAAGTCTAAATACAAAAGTTGTAGATCTTTTTATTACGTACAACTTTGCCATTTAACTTTTTTCCATAGGACTTGTACTTTTTCCAGAAATTGAGATAAACCGTTTTTTACCCTTAAACCCCCCCTCCCCCCTACTTCCCGACCTCCGATCGCCCGTAATTTATTTTTCCTTTCATTTTTGTTGCATTCTCTTCCTTTTCCAATGGGTTTCATCCTGCTATAATTTTTTTGTTTTCAAAAATTATCTACCCTGGTCTATAAGTTATGCGAACATAAATGTGTGTAGGGTTGCTAAGTGGGCAATCAAAACGACTAGTTTATCTAATGTTATTTAGTAATGAATGACTTTTGTTCAAATTTAATAGACAGCTTGTAAATTCCTCTTATGAAGATAAATTAAAATATTTTAAACTCGATTCTCTACGCTTGCGTCATATGCTGCTTGACACGATGCTACTTAATAAAATAAAACCTCATTATTACCTAAAATTAATTTGAATTGTAAAATCCCTAAACGCACAGTCTGTACCTACGTTGGCTGCGCTGCGTCCCACCTACCGGGCTCTTGCCAAAAGGCGGGTGCAGCTGCCGAATCCGCTCAGTTGCTTAAGCGCCGCAAATACTCTGCCATTTCTAAGGATTATATTTTTGCGGCGCTTGCTTTTGAGACTCTGGGTCCATGGTCATCGGACACGAAGAATTTTATAAATGTCGTGTCCCAAAAATTGATCCACGCCTCTGGTAACCAAAGAGCTGGCGCTTATTTAGCCCAAAGGCTTAGCCTCGCTATTCAGAGAGGTAATAGCGCCAGTGTTTTGGGCACCATGCCCATTAGCGATCACTTGGACGGCGTGTATTTTTGTAAATATAATTAGTAGTAATTTTTTTAATTTATTTTGTCAGAATATTTAATCCAGTTAAGTATATGATGTAAGATAGTCTGTACCTACAACATATTTTTTGATATAATCGCAGCCGTACTAACCTTGCTTTCCACTCATGCATTAATCGCATTTGTCGCAAATTTAATACAATTAACCTAAACAATCAGCAACTCAATTTATTTGATTCCACGTCAGCCTGCTTTCGTCGTGATGTCATCGACACCCTACGCAAGGCAGCCAATTTGTAACAACTCTGATTTTCCTTAATGATCTATATTTTGTAACCTTTGTAACACTACTCAAACTAAACTGTGTCTCAAAATCTTTTGTACATGCCAGTTATTGATATTTTTGCTATGTGTCTTAGTTGTAAAGTCTACTTGTTTATAGTTACTCAGCGAAAACAAAGTATGTATATATATGCGTATATGTGTATGTATGTATATATGTGTATGTGTGTATGTATATTTATGTATATAATATCTTAATACTACATTGTCTTGAAATTACGGATATCTGCAATGTAATAGTAAATAGTATAATTTTGAAGCATCACAAAACCTAATGTGCAACACCAATAAATAATTTATCCTGTATAGCATAAAAACATTCACTTGGCATGTGTTATGAAAACCGTATGAACAACGTCTTTCTTCGTCGCTATAATATTACTTCTTAACCTACCCACTTTTTTTTTATTAATCTTTGTTGATGTAATATTATAATAATATATAAGTTAAAATCTTAAGTTGTAAGTTGTATTTTGTCATAGGTACTAACACTAATTGAATAGTTTATTATTAATTATTGTCGACGGCACTGTGGTGTACTGTAAAACACTTATAAATCCGTATATATTAAGTGTAAATAAATGTATAATTAAATAAATAAATAAAATCCTCATATTTGTGCATGAATATTGTTGGCTTGTCAAATAAAATAAAATAAAAAAATGAAAAAAGCAACATTATACAATTGGAGATTCGTGGACATAACTCGCTCCAGCAATTAATGAGTATGTAATAAGAACTGTAAATTGTATCATCATCATCATTATTAGCAACCCATCAACGACTCACTACTGAGCGCAGGTCTCCTCTCAGAGAAGGGTTGTATTTTTTTAGGTAATTTTAAAATTTTCTGTAGATTTTGAATGAGCTTAATTTTCTTTCTTTTCGTAATCGGTTGGGAACCGAATTTTTTCCTTGCGGGGCCTGGTAGGTCTCTAAGTCAGCAATCTAAAAAAAATTTATATCCACCTGGTCTGGCCCATCCTGTATATGGCCAAACATGTACATGTACCTTTATAATGTAATTAATGTTTTGTGCAAATAAAGTTAATTTGAATTTGAATCGATGTCTTATATTTGCGGATAGTCAACATTTTCAGTCCACTCATGACATTTCTTTCGTTTCGTCGATAGTTAAGAGTTGTATAAGTGGACCTCATTTGAGCAGCCCGCCCCGCTGTTCGATTGAGCCACCTCTGTTAGGACGCGCCCGCTGCCCGCTCCGCTGCCCGCACCCGCTCCCTGCTGGGCCGCAGACGTGAGCTTGTGACCTGTAAAAAACATCATACATAATGATGTAATGATAATATTCGGCAAATCATCAACGGCTCACTACTGAGCATAGGTCTCCTCTCAGTGAAGGGTTATAGGCCATAGTCCACCACGCTGGCTCAATGCGAATTGGTAGACTTCACAAACCTTTGAGAACATTATGGAAGAAAAAAAAATTGTTATCATGAATTTAAATGAGAAAGGTACGATCTTATGTCAAACTGTAGTACGTACTCAACTAAAATAAAATACACATTTTAATTAACTGAAAATACTGTCAACCTACGGACAATTATACCGCACGGACTTTAGCGACTATAGCGGGTGAGCGGCACAGGAGGCGGAGCGTCGAACGTAAACTACAGGTTGTCCACTGTAACTTGTCCCTTGCCGTCATGTTGGCACCATTGCTTGTCATGTAGGGTTTACATTGTGTGAAGCAGTGATGGCCGACATGTAACTTGTCCCTTGCCGTCATGTTGGCACCATTGCTTGTCATGTAGGGTTTACATTGTGTGAAGCAGTGATGGCCGACATGTAACTTGTCCCTTGCCGTCATGTTGGCACCATTGCTTGTCATGTAGGGTTTTCAGTGTGTGAAGCAGTGGTGCCGACATGTAACTTGTCCCTTGCCGTCATGTTGGCACCATTGCTTGTCATGTAGGGTTTTCATTGTGTGAAGCAGTGGTGCCGACATGTCACTTGTTCCATGCCGTCATGTTGGCACCATTGCTTGTCATGTAGGGTTTTCATTGTGTGAAGCAGTGGTGCCGACATGTAACTTGTCCCTTGCCGTCATGTTGGCACCATTGCTTGTCATGTAAGGTTTTCATTGTGTGAAGCAGTAGTGCCGAAATGTAACTTGTCCCTTGCCGTCATGTTGGCACCATTGCTTGTCATGTAAGGTTTTCATTGTGTGAAGCAGTAGTGCCGAAATGTAACTTGTCCCTTGCAGTCATGTTGGCACCATTGATTGTCATGTTTTTTTTTAATTAATATTTTAAATACTGCTACTTTCTATCATGTAGCAACCTTTAGGTCTGATTTTTTTTATTACTAGAACTTAACTAACTTAACTATATCTAAATGGTGGAACCATTAGCCCTTGCCGCCTTCCTAACTACTTCAACAGCGTAGCCCAGGAAAGCGTCCCGACAATCTTCGTCCTTGACCAGCGCGCATAAATTATTAGATTCAATGTCCCTGTCCATCCTGTGCTTACAATCAAGCCTTTCGTTCGCGAACCTTGGACATGCTACGAGTATGTGTTCTACTGTTTCGACGGTATCATCGCAAACACACAATGGACTGGGGGCAAGCTTAAATCTAAAGAGGTAACTTTTAAATCCACCGTAACCCGTGAACAACTGAGACATAGTATTATTTAGACTGATCTTTTTCAAAGTCTTGAAGGCTTCTTGGACTTCAGGGAAGAATAATTTCGTATCGGCTCCAGTTGCTGCTGTGCTATATCTTTCTTGCCAGGCTTTGAGAGTTGGGCCCCTGATGAGTCGCTTGGCTGAGGACAAAGGGAGTCGGTCGTAGGTTGGTGCGTACTTGTGGTTTAGAGCCACACCCTTAGCTAGTTCGTCAGCGCGCTCATTCCCGGGAATACCCACGTGTGCCCGGATCCAATGAAGTCTTGCTTCCCCTCCATTTTTACTTATAGCGCAGATGCGAGCGTGGAGATCAGCCGCAAGCGGGTGTAAGTTGTTTGGGTTTATTATGCTCTCCAATGCGGACCTGGAGTCTGAGAAGATATGAGCCTTCCGCACTACGTTGTTTCGTTCCATGGCTTCCAAGGCCCCCTATATGGCGACTAGCTCAGCCTGGTACACTGAACAATAATCAGCAAGTGAGATGGTGATAAAATGCATTTCTGCGTTATTTTTCCATATATTTGCAGCTGCTCCAACTCCCCCCCCCCCCCAATCTTGCTCCCGTCAGTATATATTCTTGGCCAATCATCCTCTACCGCCTCTAATTCTTCTGCGTTGTTGATGGAGTCAAACGTCAAGCGTTGCCTTGAAGCTTGGTGAGGTAAGCTGAAGGGGCTAATCGGCCTTTCCATCTGGCAACGTGGTAGGTCTGGGAGAGCCTTGCCCCTTTTCATCTCGTATACGTCCCTTTGTTCGGCTGCCCTGAGGTCAAGGGGCAGAATTCCTGCCAAGATGGCGCACGACATAAGTGATACGGTGCGATGTGCTTTGCATATCATCAGGCCAAACATGCGGGTTATTTTGTCCAGCTTTTTGCGCATGTATGCTTTATGGCTTTTTGCCCCCCATACATTTGCTGCATATAGGATAGTGGGTTCAATCACTGCACTGTAAATTGTTGCTATAATATCAGAGTTTAGACCCCACTGAGCTCTTGCTGATCTTGTGATAATTTTGTACAGTTTAGCCACCTTCAGTGTTATCTGATCCAAGTGTTTGGAGAAGTTCAGGTTTCTATCAAGGTTGAGGCCGAGAACTTTCAAGCTTTCACCGAATTTAAGTTCAATGCCATCCATTCGGAGTTTTGGCTGGTCATACTTTCGCTTCCTGGTGAAAAGTACTGTCTGCGTTTTGTGGGGTGCAAATCTCAGTTTATTATGTTTGCCCCATTTTGTTATGGTAACTAATGCCTCATTTATATACTTTCCTACCTCTGGTCCTGTTGTCCCCCATCCTATTAGTAGTATATCGTCTGCGAAAGAATGTATGTGTACTTGGTGATGTTCAGTAGCTTCCATCAAAGAATCTAGCAACACATTTCACAAGAGAGGACCGCATGTGGAGTCCTGAATACAGCCTTTATTAGTGGTCCGGTGTACTTCTTCGCCTGCGTACCTGACAGTTACTGATCGGGACGATAAGTAGCTGTTGACTAGTCTTATTAGGGAGGAGTTTACCCTTAATCTGGCCAGCTGTTGAATAATAGCTGGCCACCAGGCGTTATCAAAAGCCCCTTCGATATCTAGCGATACTGCTACAACGATTTTCTTTCCGATTACCTCTGTGCGAATTAGTTCTACTGCATCGTAAAGGGCGTCCTCAGTGCTTTTTTGTGGCATAAAGCCATACTGTCTTCTATTTAATGTGCCTTCCTTGCCTATTTGCCATATAATCCGATTGGTGAACATTTTCTCAAGAATCTTCCCGAGCACAGGGAGCAGACCGATTGGTCGATATGATTTTGGTTCTGAATAATCGTCTCTGTTTGGTTTAGGGATAACTCTGATAACAGCTGACTTCCAAATTACTGGAAAATATGCCAGTGTCAAACATTGGTTATACAATTCTAAAAGTATCTGCGGGTTTGCAAGGAACGCTTTCTGACATATGTCCGCTGATAGTCCGTCCTCCCCGGGAGACTTTTTGGAACTCATGCTGTTTAGAACTGTTTCGATTTCTTCTCGGGTAAAACGCAACAGACTGTTAGAGGGAAGGTCTTGGTTTTGTTGCTCTTCTATCAATGTTTTGGCTGCGGATCTACATTCTTTTTGTCCTTCTGAGTCGGTGTTGGGATCGTCATGAGGATAGAACGTCTCTGCGAGAAGCTCTGCTGATTGTATTGGAGTTAAGATCTGTCTATTAATCGGTGACCTGAGAAGTTTGTCTACTCCAGATTTTGTGCATTTTCGTATCACCCTGTAGACACTTTGCCACATCGTCTCCTTTTCCTGCCTAGCACAAAAGTTTCTCCAGCTAGTTGTTATAGAGTGCGTGATGAGTTTCTTGTACTCTTCTAGTTCGCGTAGGTAGATCTCGACAATAAAAGGTCTTCGTCTAGGGTTGGCGTGCCTTATTTTGTTGCGGTTCCTAATAACTTCCCTCCTTTTGGCCGCTAGCTCTCTTGTCCACCAAACCGTTTTGCTCAGTGGAACAGCACTAGACAGTTCTGGGATAGCTTCTAGGCTAGCTTTGCAGATAGATTCGACATATGTGTTAACTAGGGCCTCCAACGCTTCAGCACTGTTGACTGTTGCTATAGTTTCTGCCGTTATGCCCTTGACTTCCATTTCCGCGTTAAGTACAGATGTAAACAATCTCCAGTCCGCTTTGCTGGTATTAAACCTTCTCGTAGATCTTCTGACGCCAACTACTGCTTGATCTTTGTTGAGGCACACCTGGAACATTATTGCTCTGTGGTCGGATAAGTTAACGAAGTTAGGATCGATTCTCCAATTCTGAACCCGGTTGAGCAGGTTATTAGAGCAGAGAGTGATATCGATGATGCTTTTGAAGAGTCTATCGCCTCTAAAGGTGTAAAAGGTTGGAGTATTCCCCTCGTTTATTACGCTTAATTCTAGCTCTGCTAACGCTTCCACTACTTGCGAACCCCTTTTGTCCCCGACCTCGCAGCCCCACCAGGGACTCTTGGCATTGAAGTCTCCTCCGATTATAAAACTGTTTACCTTCAGCTCGCCCATCAATTGTGCGATCTTGCTCAAGTCTTCTGTGATGTCCTTATCTTTATCTATATAAACGTTAATTATACAGATCCTTAATCTTGATTGTTAGAGCTACAATATTTTCACTAATTAGGTCTATATTTTGAATTACCTCGATACTATTGTCAATAACGAAGACTGCCGATTTTACTGGTTTATCTGGGTTACTGGAGTTCTTTTGAATCACTCTGTGAGAGCATGTTGTCTGAGCATAGGTCTCCTCTCAGTGAAGGGTCATAGGCCATAGTCCACCACGCTGGCTCAATGCGAATTTGTAGACTTCACAAACCTTTGAGAACATTATGGAAGAAAAAAAAAAAGGTATCATGAATTTAAATGAGAAAGGTACGATCTTATATCAAACTGTAGTACGTACTCAACTAAAATAAAATACACATTTTAATTAACTGAAAATACTGTCAACCTACGGACAATTATACCGCACGGACTTTAGCGACTATAGCGGGTGAGCGGCACAGGAGGCGGAGCGTCGAACGGTGTAAACTACAGGTTGTCCACTGTAACTTGTCCCTTGCCGTCAGGTTGGCACCATTGCTTGTCATGTAGGGTTTACATTGTGTGAAGCAGTGGTGCCGAAATGTAACTTGTCCCTTGCCGTCATGTTGGCACCATTGCTTGTCATGTAGGGTTTTCATTGTGTGAAGCAGTGGTGCCGACATGTAACTTGTCCCTTGCCGTCATGTTGGCACCATTGCTTGTTATGTAGGGTTTTCATTGTGTGAAGCAGTGGTGCCGACATGTAACTTGTTCCATGCCGTCATGTTGGCACCATTGCTTGTCATGTAGGGTTTTCATTGTGTGAAGCAGTGGTGCCGACATGTAACTTGTCCCTTGCCGTCATGTTGGCACCATTGCTTGTCATGTAGGGTTTCATTATGTGAAGCAGTGGTGCCGACATGACGCCAAGGGACAAGTTATAGTGAACGGTCTGTACTTGATCGCGCGGCAGCACTCGGTAATGTTCGGTGGCATTGTCGGTAATGAGTCGATGCTGCCACTTGCCGTACCTATGCCATGCCGCGGCCGAGCGTTCATTTTAAAACCTACTGAAGTTGTAACTTAGTGTTGTTCCCTAAACAGCTGTAATAAATTAAGTGTGAAATCATTGGATTAATTAGTTGTTTTAATTACAACCGACAACCGCTAAAAACAATCATATTATAATTGTTTCAGTGGTCCCTTTGTCCGCGAGTGTCGCGATCAGCAATGACGGCGAAGAGCGCTCAACTGAAGCACCCGATGCAGGCCCGAGCAGTGAACAAGCGACCACAACAGTCAGCGGCGACTTAGACTACCGATCTGCTGATAGCGACAGTAGAACAAACGATAACATCGATAGATACACATATAGTATAGTGAATTTTGATGACGCTTTCGGTAAAAAAAACATACAGGGCAACACGTCAGCAAAAAAGCCTTATTCGTGTAGGTTGTGTGATTATAGAACTGCACAAAAGCCTCTCTTGATGTATCACATAACGTCTCACACTGGTGAAAAGCCTTACTCGTGTAGGTTGTGTGGTTATAAAACTGTACGTAACAGTTATTTAAGTAAGCATATTATGAGAATCCACATTGGTAAAAAGCCTTATTGTTGTGAGTTATGTGAGTATAAAAGCTCAAATAAAAGTAATTTAGCAGTTCACATGATGAAGCACACTAGTAAAAAGCCTTATTGTTGTGAGTTATGTGAGTATAAAACCACAAATAAAAGTTATTTAGTAGTTCACATGATGAAGCACACTAGTAAAAAGCTATTCTCTTGTAAGTTATGCGAGTATGAAACTGAATCTCAAAGTTCTTTAGTGCAGCACATGAAGAATCACACTGAAGTGGTGGTCAATAACACAACCTACACGAGTGAGGCCTTTGCCTTATTCATGTAGGTTGTGTGATTATAAAACTGCAAGTAAATCTGATTGAAATATGCACCTGAGAGTCCATCGGTGAAGACCCCTTTCTTGTTAATTTGCCAGTAAAAATGGCCAGAAAAGGGACTAGTGCCTTTGAATGGAATGATATTCCGAACCAGCAGACGTAGCCATGTTACTAATTAGGTAATTTAAGCGCCATCTAGTTAGCAATATTGAAAGGTTTGAGTTTCAAAATCGTAAACTAGATGGCGCTTAAATTACCTAATTATTCTAATTTGAATTTTAAATGGACACTACAGTGAATAATTTATGCATTTTAAATGCTTAAAAAAATATTTAAAATACTCAATGCCGCGAAATATTATCAATACACTTCTGTGTTTGATCAGCTGCTGCGCCATCTAGTCTAGCCCTAGCCAAACCTTCAAGCGTTTGCTATTGTAGAAAGAGAAATAGACAATCGTAAGTGTAACATGGCTAGGGGGGTAGTGGTAGATTCGCTTGACGACAAGAAAGCACAATATTGTTAAATTTTATTTGAGTAAAATATTATTCTGTTCTAATCATGAGACCTCACACTGGTATCGTGCATTCCTTGCGTAAGTTCTGCGATCATAAATGTGCACAAAGTGGCATACTTGTGAGGCGCGTGTGCACCCGCACTGGTTAATAGCCTTAAGTTATGCGAACATAAATGTGTGTAGGGTTGCTAAGTGGGCAATCAAAACGACTAGTTTATCTAATGTTATTTAATAGTTTGTTCACAATAGGAATGTGTGTGGCCAAAGTGTGAATTAACGCTACGATTTTTACATGGCAACCTACACAAGCCACTTGACAACTATCAAACTTAGCAGTGCGTCGATTCTCTAAAAATGACATACTCGCATGTGGCACCATTTTATAGGGGCCTAGTACTCACTTTATATAGGTAGCTGCATTATATACTAACTGTTGATATTTATTGATGATCTGTGGTTTCTTTTAAAATAACAAATTATTTTGTTTTCGTTATACGTTGGTATACGTAATTACTATTGTGAGTACAAAAACTGATGAGATGATGCATAGTTTCATGCAATTGACGACAAAACTATGGACATTTTATTTACAAAATAAGTTTAAAAAAGAGTCGTCCAGAAATGTTAGTCTATGCCTTATGTGAATTTTCAAATATTTTGTAATATTTTGCAAAGTAGACATTACATAAATAAATATGCTTACTTACATAAGCGTAATAAATATGTTTACTTTTTCATGGCATTAATTTCTAGTTTTCTTGTTATTAATCAACACATAATAATAATATGTAATCAAAATACATATTATTACTTACAAAATTTTAATATTTTTATTTTTATCTGAAATTATGTCTCCATAATCATTTTTAGTTTATAGTAAATAGTTACCAAGTTGGAGACACTGTCAAAGAGCATAGAGGATATAGTATATATCAATAATAATATGACCTTCTAATATGTGAATTGAAAATTTAGCTTAGTTGATTTAATATTTATTATTCCTGCAAAGAAAACTCGTATTTTTTCCCTAGCTGAGCATATTAATTCTTCTTCTATTTCAACACTTAAATCACTTTAATTATAGTAGTTTATCTGATCGCTAATGTCACTTCTTTAACACCTCTTAAGTTAAGTCTCAGTGAAAACCTAGTTTTTCGAGATCCAGAAAGGAAAATCTACTTTAAAACAAAATCGCATTCACAGCGCATAATTCATACAAAAAGGTTTTTCGATAGTGAGATTGATAGTCCAGTAGATAAAGCATTTAACCTCGCACTAAATTTCCGATCCAATTTTAATTTTTTTTTAGGTTAAGATCCTAAATTTATGACTTTGACATTGATGCAGTGATTTGATACCGAAGTTACGGAATCGAGCTGGCTATGGTATTGCCCGCCTAACAAAAGAACTAAATAAGCACAGTAGCGCCCTCCATTTCCAGGCACATAGTTACTGTGAACAGACTATACACAATTGGAGATTATATAAATGACAAAAAAGTGTGGATGTAACTCGCTCCAGCAATTCACGTATACAACATGATATTGTTATTATTATTATAATGAGAACGTAGTTCCTTATCGCGCGGTGCGGAAGGGGGCTAGACGGAAAAAACCGACACTTTTTTGAATGTGAATTTGGCATTGTGTTCAATATTTTCACAGTACAATATTAGATCTCCGTAGCCTTGTGGTTTCTACAGTCGGCAGTCGCATAAAGGTCAAGGGTCGATGGTTCGAATCCCAGCTCGACAGACTGCATTTTCTATTTTCAATTTTATTTTAAATAATTTCTACATGTGGAATTTTCCCAAATTTTTTTATTTTTATTATTAATTTATTAAATAATAAATGAAGTGAACCATCGACCTTTAACTGTTTAGCGACTGTAGAAACCACAAGGCTACAGAGATCTAACGAGCAAAGTTGTTGGTTCTGCTCGGTAGGAACAGCATTCCGAACCAGTAGTAGAAACACTTGACGATTCGATAGCACTTTGTACCAGTTTATCTGAATAAAAAAAATATTCTGTTATACTCTATTCTATTCTAATAATAACGCCAGAACACTAACTCGCCCACTATAGTCTATACTAATATTATAAAGAGGAAAGATTTATTTATTTATTTATTTATTTTCCACACTTACACTGACATTACAGGATAATTGATCCCAATTCGTTAGTGCAACACAATATCATTTATAACTAACTGTACCTATTAAAAACCTAAATCTAACATTCTAAAAATAACTTATTAATTATTTTGGTAACATATTGACCACATTGCGATCCTGGTGAGCTCATTCAGAGTGCAACAAAACAGGTCGATCTGCTCCGCCACCAAGTTCAGGGTGCGAAGCGCGCGCGTCAGCGGCGCCTTCTTGAGCAAGTTGGTGCGCCCTCGCGGCAGCGCCAGCAGCGGCGGCCTGCGCCTGCGCCACACGTACCGGTCCGGCACTCTGAGACTGACCTGCCCTAACACGTCCGCATTGAATGACTTGCCTCTCATTATTTTAAAAACATACGTAACAAGCGCTAATTCCCTTCTAGATCTGAGCTCATATGTCCGACCATACCCAGAACAAAGAGTGTAGGGTACTTCAATGGGTAGAATGGGTAAACCCCATAAAGCCTCATGTACAAGAACCTAATAAATTTATTCTGAACCCGCTCTAACATGATACAATATTTTGCTTCATGTGGAGCCCAAATGACTGCATTACTTTCAAGTTGGCTCCTTACCAACGCATTATATAATGCGATGATAGCGCTTATATTAGTGAAACCACTAACTGTACGAAGCAAGAAACCCAAATTTCTGTAAGCTTTCTTACAGCAATTTACAATATGATTACGAAACGATAGCTCAGTGTTTATACTAACCCCTAAGTCTTTAACCTCTGAGACTCTCGCCATTGGTATCCCATCGATATTGTAATTATAAAAGATGGGGTCCCGTGATTTAGAGAAAGTGATGACTGCACATTTCGATTTATTAAACTACAATAGGTTGCCCTTGCTCCATGTCACCACTGTCTATGTCCTGCTGCAGCTTCACACAGTCCTCTTCGCCATTTACAGCCAGAGCGAGCTTGAGATCGTCCGCAAACAACAAGCATTTAGCGTCCTGGACCACCTTCGGCAGATCGTTTATCATTAAAATAAACTGCAAGGGTCCCAGGTTGCTGCCCTGACTCACACCAGACCTTGTAAAATACGGTTCTGACCTGTGACCCCTATATTCAACATATTGCTGCCTATCTCTCATATAACTCGCAAAAAAGTTCAGCAAATGTGGCGTGAACCCGACTGATGATAGCTTTTGTAGCAAAATATCGTTATCAACTAAATCGAAGGCTTTTCGAAAATCGAAGTATGCTACATCAGCCTGGCCCCCACCATCATCGCTGGAACAATATGCGACATATATCCGAGAAGGTTGCTGGTAGTGCTTCTCGAAGGACGGAATCCATGCTGACAATCAGATAGTTGCGCGCTAACCTGACTGTAAATACTACTGTGAATAGCCGATTCCAATATCTTCGCCGGAGTCGACAGCACTGCCACTGGCCTGTACCCCTCCACCTGTGCTCCAGACGCACCTTTCGGTACGGGAACGACCCGAGTCACTTTCCATTTCTTGGGAAACAGAGCTGCCTTGAGACACTGATTGTAAATATGGAGTAACGGCTTTGCCAGGACAAATCGGCAGTCTTTAAAAACATAAGGTGGTATGCCATCCGGCCCCGCAGACTTCTTTGGCTTAAGTTTTTTAATCGCCTGTCTTACCTCATCTAAGGTAAGCCGGTCTATGTGCACCCGCGCCGCCCCGTTCTCTCCGCCAGCTGCTGTTACCGCTGCATTAACGTTCAGTTCCGCTCGCTCTGAACTATACACTGAATGGAAGTACTTACCTACCAAACTCTTCAGCGCATTGTTCATCAGTCAACAATACACCGTCCTTTAAAATTTTTTGTGTATCCCTACTACCTCTTTTTGACTTAGTGTAGTTCCAGAATGACGTTGGATCCTTAAGTAGTTGGTTCTGAACTCGATGCCTATACTGCTCGTGAGCAAATTCTATCATAACTTTAACATTCGCTCGACACTGAGCAAACGCTTCGTAATCACCCCTGGATTTACTCGCTTTATACCGCCGGTGAAGCTTCGCTTTCAATTCTATGTTGCGAATTATTTCAGCCGTGTACCACTCGGGGTATATGTACCTCGGGGTAAACGGTCTTCGCTTTTTTTTCGGTACGCAGTCATCGATGATAGATGTAAGAATGTCATAAAAGTAGTTCAAGCTTTCCTCCCAATCTAACTCATACAATGTAGTAAAGTCTCTCGTAAGTAGTAAAGTACTCCGTATCACTACTGCTAGGCGGTATGTAAACAACGCATAACAAAAACAAGAACCGCTCGCTCCTATAGACACTCGCGCAAACCAGTTCGAAAGAGCGTCGATGTTTACGTCACTGTGTACTCGCCGCAGTTCGAAGCGCGGTGTGGCCACGAGAAAAGCACCGCCCTGTTTTCGTCCATCCGCTCGGTCACACCTTATAATAGTGTAACCAAGCGGGATTATCTCCGCATCATGAATTGATTTGTTGCAGCCTGTTTCCGTAATTGCAAATACATCAGCACAAGAAAATGAAACCGCCAATTGAAAATCCTCCAATTTAGTTCGAAGACCCCTTACGTTTTGGTAATATATTTCAATCATTTTATTCCGACTTTTTGTCTTCTTATCGTGGGTGGTTGGCTGATCTTCGAAACCACACCCACTCACAGAATTCAATGTTTACCGCCCAATTTTCCGATTGACATAATTGATTATATTTACTCTCAGGAACACCTATAATTAATGAGGCATAATCCCTTTCTGTGTTGGGTTTTATTTTCTCAACTTTTATAGGAACATCCTTTCCGCATATATTCTTTACATAGTTTTCTAAATTTTCTACTGTCGTTTCTTTCTGTAGACGCTAGATATGTAAGTATTTCTTTCTTTCTGCACCTTTGATTTCACCCGCATTTAAGCTTTCTCCCCTTTACTTCAGTATTAGGATATTTACCCTTTTTCTTTTGTACAACTGTCCATCTTTCTCTGTCTGAATCATTTTTTCCCTCAATAATTTGAGTTGGGTTTTTGTCTACGGACGGTTTCGTGGCCACACACTCCTTGGGAGCGATTCCACTGCTATTTTCGTTGACTATACCCTCTTTTTTATATTTTTCTTAACTGCATCAACAAATGATCGCCCAATTTCTTTCTGACGAAGGAGACGGCTGTAGGTAGGGTTTAAGCGTTTTAAGAGAATAAATAAGTATTCTCTTAAGGCATGATTAGTTTGTGAGCAATAGGCTTTGAGTGGCTCGGTTTTAAAGAGTAAAGTGTCGATATTTGTGACACGTATAAGGTGCTTGGTGTGAATGTCTTGTTCATCATGACACTGCCTCGGACTGGCGTGTCCGAGTTGTCGCCTTTTGGGATGTCTCTCGTGCACTCCGGGCATTTCCAGTTCGCCTTGTACTCCTCCGTGAATGCCTCAAACTGCTCTTTCGACAAAGCCAAAAACTTTAAATGGTATAATTTTTTACAGTTTCCTTTTACACACTCCATAAATGATATATCATAAATTGCCGTGCCTGAAGACTAAAGTCTTCGAACAGTGCGTGTTGCCAGTGATGACATACGGATCCGAGACATGGTCGCTAACTATGGGCCTCATAAGAAAGCTCAGGGTCACCCAGCGAGCGATGGAGAGAGCTATGCTCGGTATATCCCTGCGAGATCAAATCAGAAATTAGGAGATTCGTAGGAGAACCAAAGTCACCGACATAGCTCAGCGTGTCGCGAAACTGAAGTGGAAATGGGCGGGGCACATAGTTCGAAGAGCTGATGGTCGTTGGGGTCCCAAGGTGTTGGAGTGGCGACCCCGCACTGGGAAACGCAGTGTTGGCAGGCCCACCACCAGGTGGACCGACGACATCAAACGAGTCGCAGGGAGCCGCTGGATTCAAGCGGCGCAAGACCGAAGCCTGTGGAAGTCCATGCAGGAGACCTTTGTCCAGCAGTGGACGTCTATAGGTTGATAAAGAAGAAGAAGAAGAAGAAGAAATTGCCGCACTACACCCATTACATCTCGTATCCATATTTAAATTAAATAATTATTCTAGCACCACAAACACGTCCACGCGGTCTCGCGATCGCGCGGCCAAACTGTGTTTTGTTTGTTTGTACCGAATAGGCTCTGTAACTACTGGACCGATTTTAACCATTTTTTCACCAATAGAAAGCTAAGTTCAGGAAGTAACATGGGCTATAATTTATTTTCAAAAATATTAGAGAGCCTTAAGAAAATTGCAATAATGTAATCCAAAGTAGCATTTTGCCTGTAAAATGCATTATGAGGCGTGTGCTGAGAAAACTATTGATGATACATAAAATTATGTACTACATGATTAAAGTACAAGATTAAAGTTGTTACGTTCCCTCAAATAAGGTTGAGCGAAGCAATGGCTGGGTCATGCGTCATGCTCGTGAACGGGTGCCACCAGCGGCAATGGAGCTACTTTCTGTCTGCCCGTCTTGACATGTGTTGAATTATAATTAGAAATAATTACGTATGATTTTGTGGAACTTCCCCTCATTGTGGAAACTCTGCATACATAGAATAATATCCATTAAGTAAGTATACTTATTGTAAAAGTATTTTGAAAAGAGCAACTGCCGAAATTCTTGCTGGTTCTTCTCGGCAGGAACGGCATTCCGAACCAGTGGTAGACTCATTGACGATTCAAAAGTACTTGTAAAGTTTATTTGAATAAAAAACATTTCTATTCTATTCTATTCTCTTCTCTTCTATTCTATTATAAAGAACGCATTATTTTCTATAAAAAGTCCCCGAGGGAATATATCTAACTATCATATTTAAGTCACTTAGTCTACTAGAGTGAATTTGCACTTATCCGTCCGTCCGTCTGTCTGTCCGTCCGTCCGTCCGTCCGTCCTTCCGTCTGTCAGAGCCTTATAACTTTTGAATTACTGAACATTATTACTTCAAATTTAGATATAATATGTAAACTGATGACCTTCAGCCGAATATTGGATAAAAAATTATAAAAACCTTTATTTCAGGGGGGCACTCATAGAAGTGGATGCGAAGTAAAAAAATTTTATCGCGTTACATAAAATTGTTACATATCATTTTAAAGATAATTTTGAACCGAGTTCAAATTTTTTTTTTTTAATTTTTCCCTTAAAATTGACGAAATGGGGGGCTTTCAAAGTGGCGATTTTATACGCTCGCTTGAAGACGCTCTCTAGCAAAATCCGCTATGTATTTTCAAGCTGATTTTATTTTTTTATTTCACTAAATATCCTGTACTTGAACAACAAATACTAAAATTATATGAATATTATACAGAAACGAGATTATTTAATTTTTAATGGGCATCAGTAATTCATATAGCATCAACATAGCTTCACAATAATGCTAATAGATGGCGCAGTCATTAACTATTCCATGGAACTAGGAGTTACGACTACGACCTATCCCAAAAACAGTTTTGCGTCGACCATTATTATTTAGTTACATAATATAATATAATAATTGTAATTGTATTGTAATTTTGTTTGTTCCATATTATTCAATTAAAATTATTTTTTAGTTAAATATCAAACTTCAAACAACTATTAATTACTACATTTTGTATATTTTCTATTCGCGTCGATAGATGACGATTTGTACAGGTGCCCGTAACCCGGTTTCACTCGTTAGTACCTACATAATAATTCAATGTTTTCACTAACGTTCTCTAACCTTTACGGGCTACCTATGATAAGTTAGGTGATGTTTTCTGTCAACTTATTTATCACGATCCTGTTCAGGACACCTAAAAGGACATTGGGACGGATGTTAGGACTTAGGATTGTATTTAGGAGCTACCTACGTTAAGAGACTCCTACTTAGGGGATGATAAGTAGATGATAAGTCCCCTAAGTAGTAGGGGATGATTTAGGTATGTTTGGTGAAAACGGGCATAATAATAATGTCAGTTTTGGTTATCATGTATCGATTGAATGAATAATCATGGGATACCGTTACCGCGAGTTCTCAGTTCGGGGCGAACCACTAGTTATCGTAGTATTAATTCTTCCTTACTAATACTTATTACTATATATTAGAATAGAATAGAAATATTTTTTATTCAAATAAATTTTTTTACAAGTGCTTTTGAATCGTCGATGAGTCTACCACTGGTTCGGAATGCCCTTCCTGCCGAGACAGGAACCAGAAGAAACTCGGCAGTTGCTATTTTCAAAACAAGTTTACAATATAGTAGATATTATGCTATGTATGCAGTGTTTCCACAATGAGGATAAAGAGAATTTACAGATTAATTATTACCTACTGTCTCATGAATCGCTGTGTCATTTATATAGTCTTCCATTGTATAATATGCTTTTTTCATGAGATTACTTTTAACCGATTTCTTAAACTTGTGTTATGGCAATTCTAAGATCGACTGTGGAATTTTATTATAAAACGTCACGCCCATTCCCACAAATGTCTTTCGGATCCTCTTGAGGCGCAATCGGGGAATCGCGAGCCTGTTTGGATCTCTAACCTGCCTATCGTGTAAATCACCCTTTTTTTGTAATTCACAATGTTTTGTCTAACAAATACCCCATGATATAGGCCATCCTGGCACCTTCATATAAGTGGACCTCATTTGAGCAGCCCGCCCCGCTGTTCGATTGGGACACTTCTGTTAGGACGCGCCCGCTGCCCGCTCCGCTGCCCGCACCCGCTCCCTGCTGGGCCGCAGACGTGAGCTTGTGACCTGTAGAAAACACCATACATAATGATGTAATGATAATATTCGGCAAATCATCAACGGCTCACTACTGAGCGCAGGTCTGCCTCTGAGAGAAGCTGGTTATAGACCATAGTGTACCACGCTGGCCCAATGCGAATTGGCAGACTTGACAAACCTTGAAGAACTTTATGGAGAACTCTTCAGGTGTGCAGGTTTCCTCACGATGTTTTCCTTCACCGTTGAAGCATGTGATATTTAATTGCTTAATATCACATTTAATCCATCTTGTTGCGTGTTTCACATATGCGTCTGCCATTCTTGACTACTTGTGTCTTCGAGATTGTGTGCTTGTGTGAGTTTTACAACATACGATGTTACCTAAGGGAGAGGGCAGACTAGCTACTTTTTGTGGCAGCGATCGGCGTTTCATCATTCATTTCATTCAGGCGATCAAAGCCATAAGCTTTGAGTTTTTGCTATTTTTGAACGTAAAAACACCAAATCTCGCGATTTAGCGTGTCTGCGTTTTTCGATCCGATCGCAGAAATCAGCGATCGAAAATCGCAAAAACGCTAAAAGCGTTAATAACGCCGATCGCTGCCGCTAAAAGTAGCCAGTCTGCGCTCTCCCTAATCCGAAAAAAAAAAAAGGTATTGGGTTTTTCTGTCAAGAAAATTCTCATTACTAGCCCGGAGTTAGGAAAGTTGGCGGTGAATCACCCCCGTGCCTCGGAGAGCACGTAAAGCCGTCGGTCCTGCGCCTGATCTCTCTCCGGTCGTGTCGGATTTTCCGTCCCATCGGACTATGAGAGTGAGGGAATAGAGAGTGCACCTGTGTCTGCGCACACACTTGTGCACTATAATATCTCCCGCGCAGATGGCTAATCTCTGAGCAGGTTGGCCGCCGTGATCGGATACGGTCGGGAGGACATTATTTAATCCGAAAAAATAGGTGCATTTATGTAATGGATAAAAATAACCCACTATAACATTTACTTAATAGATATTTATCAACTAAGTTAAAGTTATCATGTTGTTATGATGACTGAACCACGTTCGTCAGGTAGTTAAACATTTACTGCCACACTCAGTCATTCATTAAATTAAGATTAATTAATCATTCTGCCGCACTCAGCCGCTGTATTAAATTATATTATTTAATGAGTAATTAATTAATTATCATTAAATCTATTACTGAATTGTCATTAATGTACCTACAAACGAAGCGTTAACTTCTGAGGGTGAAACTTTTTAAAATCCAAGATTAAGTCGTTAAGTAACGATTAGCGACTCTGAGTGCGGCAGTATAAGTATTAAAATTAACTATCAATTAACTATCGTTTGATTTATTTTCATGTATATTATTATGACAATTTATGCTGTAAAATAAAGGAATAATACTATTTCTATATTATTCGTTTCAATTAAAATAGTTTTATAGTGCAAGTATAAACTAAAGGTTGAGACCACATATCACATTGCTTTCCTTTCGTCGAAAGAAGAGAGACCATCCCTAAACATCCCTAACGTAAAGCGAAATTCTCGGTATAGGAACGAGTGAGCGCGGGCTGACAAAGTTTACACTCGCGACGGTGTTGTTTGAATGGTTCCGTACAAGTTCGTTACTATTTTTCGTAACCAGCTACGAAATAAAAAAAATACTTCGTCGTTTCATAACTGGCAATTAATCACATCATCACACTAATATTATAAAGGCGAAAGTTTGTGTGTCTGTCTGTATGTTTGTTACTCTTTCACGTAAAAACTCCTGAACGGATTTGGCTTAAATTTGGAATGGAGATAGGTCATACTCAGGATTAACACATAGGCTACAATTTATCCCGGAAAAGTAAAGAGTTTCCGCGGGAATCATAAAACCGCGGACGAAGTCGCGGGCATCGTCTAGTCAAGAATATTATATCCGGGTTCGTTTAAAAACCGACTTCGAACGCCGCACTACAAAGAATAAAATAATTTTAGTTTGTACACGTTTATATGTTGAAGTCGGGAGGGTCTAAAAAGAGAAGAAATAGTGAAACCAAAGAATGAAACCGAATCACGACGACGCCCAGCCAACAAACTTAAATTTATGACTATATATATTTATATATATATTTATAACTTCAACATACTTAAATTTATCAAAATTATTAAGTACTTTGTTAGTGGCATTTAAAGTCGGTTTTTAAAAAAAAAGTTTTTTTTTGTTTTATTAACCGACTTCAAAAAAGGAGGAGGTAATCAATTAGTCGGATTTTTTTATGTATGTCCACCGATTACTCGAAGATACCTGAACCGATTTGGAAAATTCTTTTTTGTTTGAAAGGGTACTCCCCAGGTGGTCCCATATAAATTTTATCGAAATCGGTCGAGCAGTTTTTAAAATATCAACAATAAATTAAATACTTTGTATAGTGTGTGTGTAATGTTTAGTTTGAGTGCGGGAGTTTGAAGTCGGTTGTTTAAAAATATTTATTTATTTATTATAGACTTTTTTTAGTGTAGATTCATTATACATCCTCTCTGATCGTGAGCAATTTGCTCTTATTCATTGAGGTGTTCCGTCCTCCAACACTGAAGACATTCATCAGATCTTCACCAAATTGAAATAAGATCAATCAACCTGACGAAATGATGTTTCAAATTAAAATATAATATATTGAAATCAGATCAGATTTGACGGAGTTATGGAGTACCAACGACAAAAAATTGATTTGTTATCTTACGATGATATTTACCTGAGAGAGTTATAATTTAATCTAATATTAAATAATCACGCTTTTGTAAATAGATATATATGTAGGTATATTGTTTCAGTGGCCCCTTTATCCACGAGTGTCGCGATCAGCAATGACGGCGAAGAGCGCTCAACTGAAGCAGCCGATGCAGGCCCGAGCAGTGAACAAGCGACCACAACAGTCAGCGGCGACTTAGACTACCGATCTGCCGATAGCGACAGTAGAACAAACGATAACATCGATAGATACACGAATTGTGTAGTGAAACTATACGATGTATTCGGTAAAAAAGTTGTGCCAAAACGAGATGCATCGTTGACGAAAACGCGAAAGCTTGTTATTTCTTGTGATAGTCATTTTGACTTTAAAAATAAGAGTTATGAGACAAAAAGTCAGGATGAAGTTCCCACCAGAGAATACATTGAACCGGCCACTGCTGAAGAACAAGTTAACATACCAACAAGCTTGCAAAGTAAAACTGATTGTTTAAACTATGACATTACGAAACAATTCATTTATTCATCAGACAGTAGCTCCCGTATTCAGGAAAAAATATATATTTGTGACTTATGTCGAGAAATGTTTGAACAAAAAAGTCTCTTAGTAAAACACATACAGAGCCACACGGCAGTGAATAGATTTACTTGCGAGATTTGTCAATACACTTGTAAACGTAGAAGTCAACTAACCAGACACATGACGACTCACACTGGTGAAAAGCTTTTCTCTAGTAAGTTATGCGAGTATAAATCTGTACGTAAAATTTATTTAGGAGTTCACATGGGAAAACATACTGGTGAACAGCCTTATTCTTGTAAGTTATGTGATTTTAAATCTGTTAATAAAAGTGATTTGGTAGTTCACATGAGGATTCACACTGGTGAAAAGCCATTCTCTTGTAAGTTATGCGAGTATAAATCTGCACGTAAAGGTAATTTAGTAGCGCATATGAGGATGCACACTGGTGAAAAGCCCTATTCGTGTAGGTTATGTGATTATAAATCTGCATGTAAAGGTACTTTAGTAGAGCATATGAGGATGCACACTGGTGAAAAGCCCTATTCGTGTAGGTTATGTGATTATAAAAGTGCACATAAAAGTTGTTTAGGAATTCACATGAGGATTCACACTGGTGAAAAGCCATTCTCTTGTAAGTTATGCGAGTATAAATCTGCACGTAAAGGTAATTTAGTAGCGCATATGAGGATGCACACTGGTGAAAAGCCCTATTCGTGTAGGTTATGTGATTATAAATCTGCATGTAAAGGTACTTTAGTAGAGCATATGAGGATGCACACTGGTGAAAAGCCCTATTCGTGTAGGTTATGTGATTATAAAAGTGCACATAAAAGTTGTTTAGGAATTCACGTGAGAAAACACACCGGTGAGAAGCCATTTTCTTGTGAGTTATGCGAGTATAAAAGTGTATCTAAAAGTCATTTAGTAAGACACATGGAGATACACACTGATGAAAAACCTTATTCGTGTAGACTGTGTAATTTTAAAACTGCAAATAAAAGTCGTTTAGTAGTTCACATGAGGACTCACACGGGTGAAAAACTATTCTCTTGTAATTTATGCGACTATAAATCTGCATGTAAAAGTAATTTAGTAAGGCACATAAGGGTGCACACTGGTGAAAAGCCTTATACGTGTGGGTTGTGTGTTTATAAAAGTGCACGTAAATCTGATTTAAATGTTCACATCAGAACCCACACTGGTGAAAAGCCTTATTGTTGTAAGGTATGTGAGAATAAATTTGTAAGTAAAAATGGTTTAGTAAAGCACATGAGGATACACACTGGTGAAAAGCCTTACTCGTGTAAGTTGTGTGATTATAAAACTGGACGTAGATCGGATTTATATGTTCACATGAGAATCCACACCGGTGAAAAGCGTTATTGTTGTAAGTTATGCGAGTATAAATTCGCACGTAAAAAAGATTTCACAGCTCACATGAAAACACACCTATGAAGGCCCCCTTTCTTCTTTGTTAAGCAAGTATAAATGTCCAGAAAAAGGACTAAACTAGCGGCACGCTATGATGGCCGGTTTGACGTTTGTCCGCTCATGAAGTTCCGTATTAATTGATAACGACTTTGAAGGAAATAATTGTATTACTTTATTGACGATAGTGATGTGCAGAGATTCATAAATTTTATCGAATGTAGTTTTAGGTTTAGGACTCAAAATTTATTTATTAAATTGATTTCTAAAATGTATACAAGTGTAGAAAAATCAGTTTGCACCATTTAAGGGGTGAATGTACTTGTGAATATGAACAATTTTCACTATGTGGACAAACCTCTGAAATCGCAAAAAAATATCAGCTGTTTCATACAAAAGGTAAAATTTTTATTTTTATATGATATATACCACAACTCGGCATTTGGTTTTCTAAATTGAAAATTTTTAAAAATGGAATCTAATACGATCGTCACATAGGATCGCTGGCTAGCACAACTACTACCTCCGGCAAACTCGCGTCAATGCTCAATGCAAAACAAAGCAGTTTCGAATTGACGTTGCTTCGAAAAGTATAAACTGTCAGTGCAATGCGATTGTGATATAGTTTAGACCTGGCTTTGGATTTCAAATATTGATACTGCATTACTGTTGACCCTTGCTCGTTAATTTGGACTCTGTTCAAGCCCTTTGTTGTGGATTTCGTCGATATGACCGAACGTACGCAGAGAACTGTTCTAAATAGTCAGACACGTGAGTTCGTAATACGCCTTCGTAACTATTTCGATCGTGAAGCTCAAAATGGAGGGCCAATTTTACCTATAACGTCAGTGGTTGAACGCGTAGCTGATGCGCTTAATATTGGACAACGAACTGTTAGACGGATAACTAAAAAAAAATATGGCGAGACTGGCACAGAAGAAAATAAACTTCACACACCAAAAAAGAGAAAACGAGCAAAACCAGTCGTAGGCATCGATAGCTTTGATGCCGATGCTATCCGAAGACATGTTTACGGCTACTATTTACAGAAGGAGTATCCAACAAGAAAAAAGTTGGTGCATTCACTGAAGGAAGCTGGATTATTCTTCGGTGGGGAAAGTTCTTTAACGAAGATTTTGAAGACCATTGGATTTCGATACAAAAAATGTAACAAACGCAAAATATTGATGGAAAGATTTGATATAGCGATGGCAAGGTATACTTTTTTACGGCAAGTGAAAGAAATCAAAAATTGGCAAAATGTTGTGTTCTTGGATGAAACATGGCTTAATGCTAACCATACTGTAGGCCGTTCTTGGAACGATGACACAGCAGCATCTACTTCCAAAGTTCCTGTAGGAAAAGGATCGCGACTTATAATTTGTCACGCCGGAACCATCAACGGGTTTGTCGAAGGTTCTCTCATGGCTTTTGCGTCAAAAACCACTGGAGACTATCATGAAGACATGAATGGAGAAAAGTTTACTGAATGGTTTACCTCAATGTTGTGTAGCCTCCCTGAACCATCTATTATAATTATGGACAACGCCCCATACCACTCGATGCAAATTGACAAGCCACCTGCCCAATCCCAAAAGAAAGCTGATATCGTCGCATGGCTTCGTAAAAATGGCGTAGATGCAAACATGAATATGTTAAAAGCGGAATTAGTACGTCTTTTAAAAGAAAACAAACCAACCAAGATCCGATACGTCATTGACGAAATAGCATTAGAACATGGGCACAGAGTTATACGGTTACCGCCTTACCATTGTGAGTATAATGCGATTGAGTTGGTGTGGGCTCAAATTAAGGGATATGCTGCAAGACACAATACAGAACCCCCATTTACCACAAAAAAAATGCTAAAATTATTAGAAGAAGCTTGTGAACATGTGACTAAAGGAGACTGGGAAAAGGTTGTGAATAGAACTGTTAAATTAATAAGGGAAGATTATGAAAGAGATGTGAAAATAGATAATATTATAGAAAACGAACATATAATTATTAATGTAGGTGATGATAGCAGTGACGACAGTGAAAATAGTAGTATGGACGAATCTGATTAATTATGGCCTTTTGTGGCACCTTTTTTGGTATCTTTTGTATTCATATGTTTCTTGTGTGCATATAAAGTATGTATATTCATTTTCATTCAAATATTCAGTTCGTTCAAATAAATTAAATAAACATATACATTTTTGTTTTATTAAACCTATTTAATCAGGTACAAAAACAAAACTTAATTGTTTTTTGTTCGAGAATAAATTGACATTCCACATCACTATTGTAATGTGTCAAACCGGCCATCATAGCGTGCCGCTAGTTTAGTGCGTTACATGAGTACTCACACTGATATCGAACTTTCTCGCGCAAATTCTGCTATAAAATATGTGCATTTAAAGTGTCAATATCTGGGTGACCGTGAAAAAAATAATAAAAACTAAATTCATAGGGGAAAAAATAATCGTCTGGACTCGAACCGGGGTCTTCTGGTTTCGGGACCGCCCGATTTCCCGAGCTATCGGAAATTTATAGATGATGGCGTTTACCTTCGTATTCTTATTATATTGTAAGGAGTTTTTCATTGCCTGAAAACACGGATAAAACGACCTTTTCTAAAATGATTACCATGAATTATTCACTTACTGTAAAGTTTTGCCGGTGCAGAGTAAAGTGATATTAGCCATAATTAAGGAAGAATTTAGTAATATTCAACATCTTAGACGTAAAGAGCGAGGCAATAATCTGTGATGTAGGTACCTACTCGTATGTAGGTAGATAATTTAATTGTATCTCTCTCTTGTCAAGTTGTTGTGTGTAATGGCAGTTGTTCGTTAATACAGGCATTAGAGCATTAAGTACGTGGTATTATTTATCCAGACATTTCAGTGGCGACGAGTATTTGTTTTGGAAAGAATTTCACGCGTGTGTAGAATATACTTAAACTTTTAACAATGTCAATTGGTAAAATCGCGGAGTTTAGAGTTGAAAGTGATAACTGGCGGTTGTACGTGGAACGTCTAGAACAGTACTTCGTAGTTAATAAGATTCCAAGTGAATTGCAAGTGCCGACGTTAATTACTGTGATAGGGGCGAATTGCTACGAGCTGTTAGTGAATTTGTGTACGCCGGACAAACCAATTACTAAAACATTTAAAGAGTTGACGGATATACTCGGTAGCCATTTGCAACCGAAACCAAGTGTGTTGGCCGAAAGATTTAAGTTTCGGCGTCGTGCGCAGAAGGCGGGCGAGTCCATATCGCAGTACGTCGCAGACTTAAAGAAGATGTCAAAGACGTGTGAGTTTGGGGCCTGGCTGGAAGACAGTCTTCGCGACCAGTTAGTTTGCGGCTTGGCGAGTGAGACGATATGACAACGTCTGTTCGCGGAAGTGGTGATAAATTTTGCCAAAGCGTACCAGCTGGCGAGCAGCATGGAGGCGGCCGAGAAGGATGCTGCGCTGGTGGAGAGTGCAGCAATAGCCACGGCGGGTGGCAGCAGTGTTGTCACGGCGGATTGCCGGGCCATGGCGGGAGCATGGCGGGGCAAGGGCACCGCCGATCGAGCTCGATCGTCGAAGAATCGGGAGCGGCAGCAGAGGAAGCGTGCCAGCGGCAGTGACACGTTGGCGTCTACGGAGGCCGGGCGTGGTGAAAAGCGGCGCCAGAGCAGCGCTTGCGGAGCGTGTGGAAGTGAATCACACCGAACAGCCAGGTGCCGCTATAACCGGTTCGTCTGCAGGGTCTGTAACCGGCAGGGCCACATCGCCCGGGTCTGCTCGTACATGGCCCACTACAACGCAGCTACAACGGAGGTAATGGACGATAGGGAGCCATGCAGCGACTAGAGTGAAGAGGTAATTGTCGATTTTAATCAGATATCGATAGAACGTTGTAAACCTATTTTAATATCGCTCAGTGTCAACGATCATATGCTCAAGATGGAATGCGATACGGGTAGTGCAGTATCCTGTGTTAGTTATGAACTATATTTACAAAAATTTAAAAATTTGAGAATAGATAAGTGTAACTTAGCTTTAAGATATTATACGGGTGAGGTGATTTACCCCATAGGGGTAATACGTCCGTTGGTGAAATATCGAGACAAAAGTAAATATCTGGATTTGTACGTCATAAGAAATGGAAAGACTATATTGTTAGGTAGACAGTGGATTATGGAGCTAGCGATTCAATTACCTGTGTTAAATTGTAACAATATTGGCGCATGTGAATTTAATTTTTCGGAATTCAGCTCCAGATATAGTGAAGTGTTCGCGGACGGGCTGGGCCGGTTCACTGGCGGCGCGGTGAGCATACACCTGCGGCCGGGCGCGGCGCCGGTGTTTATGCGCGCGCGGCCGCTGGCGTATGCGCTGCGGCAGCCGGTGGAGCGCGCGCTGGAGCAGCTGACGCGCGACGGCATCCTCACCCCCGTGGAACGCTCCGACTGGGCCACGCCGATCGTGCCGGTCGTCAAAAAGGACGGTAACATACGGATATGCGCTGATTATAAATTAACGTTGAACAAAGTAATTGAAGTCGATCGTTACCCCCTGCCGCGAGTGGAAGACTTGCTGACGCGTCTGCATGGAGGGGAGCGTTTCAGTAAGATTGATCTGTCGCAAGCCTATGCACAGTTTGAGCTAGATGAGCGTTCGAGACAATGCACGGTAATAAATACTCATAAGGGGCTATTTAGGTACAATAGGTTGGTATTTGGGCTATCGTCGAGTCCGGGTATTTTCCAAAAAAAGTTAGAGTCATTGTTCGCAGATCTACCGCACGTAGGTGTCTTCCTCGACGATATAATCATCACTGGATCAAATAATAGGGATCATTTGAATAATTTGCATAAAGTTTTTGAACGGCTACGGTCAAACGGGTTGCGAGTAAAGAAAGAGAAATGTAGTTTTTTTGCGGAATCTATAAATTACTTAGGTCACGTTATCAGCAAAGCGGGCGTGCACACCTGCCCGGACAAGGTCAAGGCCATAGTTAAAACTCCCGCGCCCTCAAACGTTTCGGAACTGAGAGCGTTCATAGGAATGATAATGTATTATTCCAAGTTTATAAAGAATGTTAGCACCATATTAGCTCCTCTTTATAATCTTTTACGTGTAGGGGTCGCGTTTATATGGAGTAAGGAATGCCAGAATGCTTTTTCAACAATTAAAAATAAGTTGATGTCAAGCGAGGTATTGGTGCACTATTCCGTTGAGCTGCCGCTGATCTTGACGACGGACGCGAGCAGTGTCGGTGTGGGAGCGGTGATCTCGCAAGTCACGGCGCAGGGCGAGCGGCCCGTCGCGTACGCTTCGCGCTCCTTGTCGGCCGCGGAGCGGGCGTATTCACAGATAGACAGAGAAGCTCTCGCGATAGTGTTCGGAATAAGGAAATTCCATCAGTACTTGTACGGTAGGAAGTTCACGCTACGAACGGATCACAAGCCGTTGACGTACATTTTCGGAAACAAGGTAGGTATTCCGATTATGGCGGCTTCGCGCTTACAGAGGTGGGCGGTTCTTTTGTCGGGCTATAATTATGAAATCGAATACATCGCCTCCGGCAAGAACTGTGCGGATGCCTTGTCTCGGCTGCCGTCACAGAGTAGTGACAACCGCAAGTCGGTGAACGAAGTCACGTACGTGAATTTTGTAGAAAATTTCCTACCTATCACTCACGATGACATTAGGAAGAATACGTCGAAAGATAAGTTGCTAAGTAAAGTAATGTCATATATTCAGTCTGGTTGGCCTGCTAGCTGTTCAGACGAGGAAATTAAGCCTTATTATTTACGGCGTAACGAGTTGTATTGTGAGCGCGGCTGTATAATGTGGGGTTATAGACTGGTCGTTCCTCAGTGTCTGCAGGAGGGAATTTTAAAACAACTACATGTTGGGCATATGGGAATAGTAAAAACAAAAGCCGTAGCTCGTAGTTATGTATGGTGGCCTAACATTGATGCGGAAGTAGAAACCACATGTAAACAGTGCGAAACGTGTGCAATGGAGGCCCCGGCGCCAGCTCGGGCTCCGCCACGACCCTGGCCTTATCACGTGCAACCATGGTCGAGGTTACATATCGATTTTTTAGGCCCTTTGAACGGTAAAACATTTTTGATACTTATCGATTCTACCTCGAAATGGCTAGAGATATTCGAGATGTCTAAAACAAATGCATTAAGTGTAATTAAGGTATTAAGGCAAACCTTTGCCAGGTTTGGGCTGCCTTTGGAGCTGGTCTCCGATCAGGGGCCGCCTTTTTCCAGCTCGGAATTCAAGAATTTTTTAGCAAATAATGGTATACGTCAGTCGTTTTCACCCGTTTATCACCCATCTTCCAATGGAGCGGCAGAAAACGCAGTCAAATTATGTAAACGCGCTATTAGGAAGGCTCAAAGAGATAATGTTGATTTCGATGCAGCGTTGCAGGCATTTTTAATGGCATATAGGAACAGTGCCCACTGCACTACAGGTGAAAGCCCAGCCGCCGTGCTACAACGCCGACCTTTGCGTTCACGTTTAGACTTGTTGCGTAGCGAACGCGCGCGAGAGGACCGAGTACGTGAGGCTCAGAACCGACAGACAGCGCTGGCGGACGGTACCGAGCGAGTATTGACACCCGGGGACTTAGTTTGGGCCCGCGAGTATGGTGCACATAGTGATAAATGGTCAAAAGGCACGGTCACCGCGAATGAAGGGTCGCGTCGATACTTAATCGATACGGGAAACGATCGCATTTTGCAAAGGCACGTAGATCAAATTAGGCGCAGATCACGCATGTCCGATGTTTCTTGTCCAACAATATCGAGTAATAACCAAGACTCATCTAGGAATGAGGATGTCGTCATACCCCCGGTGGCAACCGCAGGAAGTGAAATCTCGGTGGAGACAAGTCCTACGAATGCGGGGTCGGATATGGTAGGGGAGGAAAATAGCAATGATGGCCAAAATAAAAATAGCAATGATGGCCAAAATGTTGGAAGGGTTGCTTCTCCGCCAGAGGTTGTCACAACGCCGCCAGTGTCCCGTTCCAAGCGTATTAGGAAACCGGTCATTAAATTTCAGTAGTTTAATTTGTAATTATTATATTAATGTGTATGTTATTAATTAGATTATTTAGTGTTTAAACCTCTATCTAGAATAAGTTGGGAGGTGTGATGTAGGTACCTACTCGTATGTAGGTAGATAATTTAATTGTATCTCTCTCTTGTCAAGTTGTTGTGTGTAATGGCAGTTGTTCGTTAATACAGGCATTAGAGCATTAAGTACGTGGTATTATTTATCCAGACATTTCACATTTGGATAGATTTTTGTTCCTTTTTCATTTTATCTTTTCTTTTAGGCTGCTCCTATATATTATTTTAGTATTAGATAGTGAATAGTTTTTTGTATTATATAAGTATTTTATATTAATGTGAACTCGCCATCCTCAACATAAACGTAAAGTTTCTTAGAGGATGACAGATAATATAATGTTAAAATGTATTTGTTACAGAGCTTGATCAATAAAAAAACAAAAAAAAGTATACGGAAAATGAGATCGATTTATCGCCCCCGAAACCCCTTGCATACTAAATTTCATGAAAATCGTTGGAGCCGTTTCAGAGATTCAGATTATACATATATATACAATAATTTCTCGTTTAAAGGTATTAGATTCTTGTGAGCCACATGAGAACCCGCATAGTACGACAGCCTTGAGTTATGCGAATAAAAATATGTACTAAGAAGTAACCTGATAAAACATAGTCGTGAGACCTCACACTGCTATCAAAATTTTCTCTTGTTATAGGATGACAAATGTACACAAAATGTTACTTTAGCGACACTGGTGAAAATCCTCATTCTCTTGTGACCTTGTGACCTGTTTTGCTACTTAATTACAATGCTACGTAATTTGGAAAATAGGTGTATTGTAAATTGTAATGTACAATAATAATTAATCCAATATAATCATGTTATGGTGATTGAACCACATTAGTCAGTTTAAAGTATTAAAAATAAGTATCATTTGATTTATTTTCATGTATTATAGTTATTAAAAATTATTAATTAAATTAAAACAATTTTATAGTGTGCGTAATCTAAATGTTGAGCCCACATATCACATTTCTTTCCTTTCGTCAAAAGTTAAAAAGAAGACAAAACTCACGAGGTTTGTACTCGCGTGAGTGTTGTTTGAATGTGACGAATAGTGCAACGCGAGAACTCTTTCAACCTTTTTTTGGTGTTGTTACTAGGCCTTGCATTCGAATATTCGAATATTCGAATTATTCGAATACTATGCCTTGTCCGAATATTCGAATATTAAATCTGCTATATTCGAATATTCGACCAATTTTCTGAAAGCCAAACTCGGAATATTAATGTGCATGTCGCAGGCATTTTGTGTGATTCCGCCGTTTACATACGGCGTCGTCAGTTTAGAAACGCTCGCTGTTATGTAATGCCGCGGCAAATTCAAGTATTTAGTTCTGTTTCTTATGCCTAACAAGTACTATGTTTGCCAAAATCTAAAGTTAGGTTAGGTTAGAGTTATACATGAACAGTCAGGTGCCCTTTGGTTGTATGGGGCTTAACTTAGGTATATTGACCAAATGGAACCTAAGTGCCCGACCTGCGGCCGGACACCTGACTGTGGCTGTGGCAATCCTGTGGCTCCCTGCAACTCGTTTGATGTCGTCAGTCCACCCAGTGGGGTCAGTCTGCCAACAACGCCCTTCCCGATGCGGGGTCGCCACTCCAGCACCTTGGGACCCCAACGACCATCAGCTCTTCGAACTATGTGCCCCAGCCATTTCAACTTCAGTTTCGGGACTCGCTGGGCTATGTCGGTGACTTTGGTTCTCCTTCGGATCTTCCCATTTCTGATTTAATCTCGCAGGGATACTCCGAGCATAGGTCTCTCCATCGCCCACTGAGTGACCCTGAGTCTTCTTATGAGGCCCTCAGTTAGCGACCATGTCTCGGATCCGTAAATCATCACTGGCAGCACGCACTGTTTGAAGACTTTAGTCTTCAGGCACTGAGGGATTTTGGACGAGAGGACGTCTCAGAGCTTCCCAAATGCTGCACAGCCGAGTTGGATTCGGATGTTGATCTCTTTCTCAAAAACCTGTTGAAGATTTGGCCATAGATCCCAGAGCCAAACTGACCCGACACTATACCGAAGATATCCCCGACGTCAGCCTATAAGAGATTAGTATGGCTCTCAAGCAGCTCAAGAACAACAAGGCCTGGTGATGACGGAATCACTGCGGAACTCCTGAAAGCGGTTGGAAAACCGGTACTTAAGATTTTTCAGCGATTGTTCAATTCCGTCATTCAAGAGGGTATACCGCCCGAAGCAATAAACATCTCACTTTTAAAACAAAGATGACAGTTTACAGTACATGTGTTCTAATTACACTCTTGTATGGAGCAGAGACGTGGACATCATATGCGAAGCAGGAACGCCGACTTAACGCCTTTCACATGCGCTGCTTACGCAAAATCTTGGGCATCACTTGGAGAGATAGGGAGACTAATGAGAACGTCCTGAAACGTATTGAGTCTTTCAGCCTTACTGCATTGTTAAAGCAAAAACGCCTACGTTGGCTGGGACACTTGCATATAATGGACTCATCTCGCCTGCCTCGGCAAGTACTTCTTGGCGCAGTAGCACACGCGAAGAGAAACGCGGGCAGACCACGGCTGCGCTTTAAAGATTGCGCCAAGAGAGACATGACCGATTTTATCATAAAGCACAAGAATTGGGAGAAGCTGGCGGATGACAGGAACGGTTGGAGGAAAAGCGTGGGTGAGGGATGTAGGGTTCACGACGATGCTTGGTTTAAAGTGTTAGCGCACAGGAGAGCAAGAAGGCGTTCCAGTGCCGGGGCCCGGGACAGCGTCTGTGGTCATCGGGTTTTGTTGCAGCAAGTGCGAACGTAACTATCGCTTACGGATCGGTCTCCACAGTCACCGGAGAAAATGCCTCCGAGACAATGTTTAAATCGTCTAGAACAGACGTAAAGGCCTGAATGACCGCCCGAAGCATGGCACAGGAGCGTGGTGGTTCTGTTCTTCAAAAAGGGTGATAATACCTTGTTGAAGAATTATTATTATAGACCCATCTCGCTGCTGAGTCACGTTTATGAGTTGTTCTCGAGAGTCATTACGAATCGTCTCGCTCGTCTCGACGACTTCCAGCCCCCCGAACAAGCCGGATTCCAAAAAGGCTTTGGCACCATAGATCACATTCATACGCTGCGGCAGGTTATACAAAAGATGGAAGGGTATAACCGGCCACTTTGCTTAGCGTTTTTGGACTATGAGAAAGCCTGCGATTTGGTGGAAACTTGGGCTGTATTGAGGTCACTGCAGAGATGCCGTATTGACTACCGGTATATCCAAGTGTTGACGTGCTTGTATGAAAACGCCACTATGTCAGTACGTATACAGGACCAGACTAATCCACTTGCAGCGTGGAGTATGATAGGGAGACGCAATCACCCCGAAGCTATTTACCGCTGCATTGGAGGACGTCTTTAAGCTTCTGGATTGGAACGGACTTGGCATCAACATAAACGGTGAATAGATTTGTCGATGACATAGTCGTTATGGCAGAGACTCAATGATTTTAGCAGGGTTTCTCAGCGTTGGGCCTGAAGATGAACATTAGCAAGATGAAAATCATGTCCAATGTTCATGCTCCACTCTACCTTCGTTAAGAATACTGCACTTGACATTGTGGACTAGTAAATAATGTACCTGGGACACAGTCCAGCTAGGTATGTCCAATTTCCTAACTTGTAATACTGATTAATTACCTATTTGTATTCTATGAAGGTTAAAAATCTTTCTTTTAAATCTTTTAACTTTTCTAAGTTTTTGATTCAGAGCAATGGCAATTAAACACATAATTATTATAACATCTTTTGATTTTTTTAAATTATTCGAATATTATTCGAATAATTCGAATAATACCCGAAAAAAAGGCGAATATTCGAATACCAAAATTTTCGAATATTTGCAAGCCGTAGTTGTTACACGTCCATCTTGTTAATTTTATTATTAGTCTGCGGGTTCAACAATCTATAAAATTATTTTACTCATATTTCTGTTTTATATTTGACCCATATCTACTTGTTATTAGGGTTCCGTACCCAAAGGGTCTCAAAGGAACCCTATTACTAAGCCTCCGCTGTCCGTCCGTCCGTCCGTCAGCGGGCTGTAACTCGTAAACCGTAAGGTAGACAGTCGAAATTTTCACATATTGTGTATTTCTATTGCCGCTATAACAAATAATAAAAATAAAAAGAAATTATAAAATAAAGGGGGCTAGATACCATACATGGAAAAGGATTCGAAATAAAATTTTATTTTTTACCCTGGCATGAGCTATAAAAATGAGGAAATGGGGGGCCGTCAAAATTGTCGGTTTTAGACCAATTTTGTTAGGGGGTCTATCTCAAAAACTAATTAGTTAGGAATTTGAAATTTTGGTATATTATGTACTATATAGTGTATTTAGGGTGGAACCACATTTGTGAGGATCGTTTCGGATTTCGCCCATACAAAACTGTCAAATTCCATAGAAACGTGTACGGATCAAATCGGCTTTTCGATGCGTACACGAATGTATGGAAAATGACAGTTTTGTATAGGCAAAATCCGAATCGATCCTCGCAAATGTGGTTCCACCCATAAACAACAAATACTGAAAACACCGATTTATAATGCGGTTTGTAAGTTGTGACCAAAACAAACGAGCATTTTTTCCCCATATGCAAATTTAGTACTTTCTAAGAGATTAAGATAAGATTTGGTCATAATATGTACGGAACCCTAAAAGAGCGAGGCCTGACTCGCACTTAGCCGATTTTTATTCATAGTCATTTTCATTTCTTAAAGTACGCATCAAATCGGCTTTTCGATGCGTATACGATTCTATGAAAAATGACAGATTTGTATGGACAAAACGCGAAACGATGCGCACAGATGTGGTTTCAGCCTTTCTGCTCTGTGAGTTCTGTGACCACTTCCTAGTATGTATGTCTATGGTGACCACAGACCAGCATGCTTAGTCCGAGTTTTAAATTCCTTTGATCACATAGACGAATGATATTTACTACCGTATCATCTGAATTGAATTTGTGTCTTTAAATTCATAGTACTATGGTGTATTTTACTTTGATGCTAATGTCAATGTTAACTCTCCATACAAATATTATTATACATACTCTTTGACGTAACAAAAGAATAAGAATTAAAACCATGGTAGGTAGGAAATACATGGAGGTGCCCTACTTACAAAAATAGGGTGCATACCTACAGAAAAATATCTCATAAAATGGCCGCCATTAGGGAGTGTGCTTTGAAACTATCGACATCGATAAGGAGTGAAGTGATAATCAAGCATTTATGTCTAAGTAGTATTTATAGGTAATAATAATTACGTAACGTACGTTTGTACTCTATCAGGTACCTATTATTCGCGTGGATTTAGGTTTTTTAAAGATCTTGGAATATCCAAACAGTTTCGCTGCCGTTTTGTGAAATTGAACGAGATCACCAGATATAAAAAAGTACTCTGTTAGATGCAAAACTGATTTTTCAGACCACTTTAACTCATTTATAAATTATAATATGTTTCAGTCGTTTGCTAATTAAAAACCACTATTTCTTTTCATGAAAAGAGCAACTTGCTGAGTTACTTGCTAGCTCATAGTAGTAGAATTTCTTTCTATACGCGGTGGTAGAGTCGAAACATGACGTGCCTAGCATATGCGACAGCTATCTGCATGCCCTACATATAAATAAACAAATATAGAATATTACCGTACAGCTTCGTAGGTTAGTTACTGAACAGTTATAATTAAGTCACTCTAAGGGTGGTAGTCTACTAAAGTTTTAAAAGCGTTCACCGCTTTTAAAAAGCAAGAGCAACTAGCAAAATATGTTGTCAAATAATAAATGAAATAAAACACAGTTAGTGTATGATTGATAGGTATGTAATTGATGAAAATAGTGTAAGTACACATATTTTATTAATATTACGATTTTTTAACTATCGAAATGGGACACTTTTTATGGCCTACCTTTGCTTATCCTTTTTGGTACAGTTATCCGTTGATTCGTTGTATTGAAGAAAAACTGAAATATCACGCGCGTTATAAAAAATTCAATAACCCGCGCGATTATGATACTTTTGACATGTTGAGAGCTCGTAGTAAGAGATTGATTGCTAAATGTTATAATGTTTTTACTGATAATGCCGAAGAGTCTTTAGAGAGCAACCCGAAAATGTTCTGGAGGTACCTTAGCGCTAAAAAGAATACTAATTATGTTCCTAATACCATGACCTACAATGGCGAATCTACAACAGATGGGGGAAAAATCTGCGATTTATTTGCTGCTTTCTTTAACTCTGTGTACAGTCACAGTACTATTACTGATACTAACCCAGAATCATATATTCCAACTAACAATAGTAATTCTGTGCTTTCCGACTTGGCAATCAACAGAGGGCAAATTGAGAAAAAGCTACGTCAGTTAGATGGTACCTAATAAGAGCACCGGTCCGGACGGAATTCCTCCATTTTTTATTAAATCATGTGCCCATGAATTGTCTCTGCCACTTACTATCATATTTAACGAATCACTTAAGACAGGCATTTTCCCATCAGCGTGGAAAACAGCTTACGTGGTTCCTATATTTAAATCGGGTGATAAGAATAAATGTGAAAACTACCGCCCTATAAGCTTGCTTTCATGCATAGCCAAAGTATTCGAATGCTTTGTTTATGATGCCATATATAATCATGTTCAATCAGATATTTGTATTGAACAACATGGGTTTTGCAAGAATAGGTCCACAGTTAGCAATCTTTTAATTTTTAAAAATTATCTCTGCAGTGCCTTTGCAAAAATCAAACAAGTCGATACCATCTATACAGACTTTTCTAAGGCCTTCGACCGCATGAATCATGAATTATTGTGCCTTAAGCTTGCTGCCTATGGAATCCATGGAAATTTGCTTAGGTGGGTAAAATCTTATCTTACGAGACGTAGTCAAATTGTTGCTCTGAAGGGGTATCTTTCGGCAGCTGCTCTTGTTCCATCTGGGGTACCCCAGGGTTCGCACCTGGGGCCTCTTCTCTTCATTATTTTTATAAATGATATTAAAAGGGTTATACAAAGTGAATGTCTTTTATACGCAGACGACTTAAAAATTTTCACTGAGATCTCGAATATTGAACAGTGTGTTACACTACAGCTCGACCTGAATCGGGTGATGGAATGGTGTCATAAGAACCTTATGACACTCAACGCTAATAAGTGTCAAGTAATAACTTTCTCCTCAAGAAAACAGAATATTTTATATGAATACAAGATTGGTCAAAGTACGCTTGAGCGGAAAAATTTAATAAAGGATCTAGGTGTACTTATAGACAGTAAATTGACATTTCGGGATCACTATGACCACATAGTTAAAAAAGCTAATCAAATTCTCGGTTTCGTATTGAGAAATAGTAGAGATTTTAATTTTTTGTAGAGTTTTGTGAGGAGCGTGGTTGAATATGCGTCTGTCATCTGGTCATGTATTGACTCCCCCGTGCTATTATCTTTAATTAATATTAATACAAGGTATCCCATGAAGATTAGTCGTTGTCCTAAGAAATGTAAAACCTTCTCTCTTAACATTTATAAAAATAATACATCTTACTATAACCCAGTGGTTCGCATGTGCCGTTTGTATAATGAGCTGGTTTCCTCTAGCAATATTGACATTTTTAATAATAAATCTGTTGCTTTTGGTAAGTCACTCGACAGCTGCGATGCTTTGTCCATTGTGTGAATAATACTTATCTATGTATAATTTTTTTTAAATATCTCTTTTCATTACTTTTTTTGTATTTAATTCTCTTTTTGATATCTAAATTACAATTTGTCATAGTCATGTAAAACTTTGTTTAGTTTAAGTTTCTTTTAGTTTTAATTTAAGACACGTCCAATTATTTGCTGCTTTTGTAGACACATTTTGTATTGGAGAGTGGCTAGTTCTTATCATGGCTGTATTATTTTTGTTGTTTTATTGTCATAATCTGTTGTGTGTCTAGTAAATAAATAAATAAATAAATAAATGAAGCGAATCAAACCAATTTTTATTCGTTTCTGAATAAAATTAAGTAAGATAGAAAACTCCTTTGCAACACTGCATCGTTTATTTTAGTACCATGTTATGGTAAACCGAATCTTAGGTCTAAATATGTTTAAATCACACTTTTAATGGGCATCAATTAGTCATTAGTGTTGTGCTCAGGATCATTCCAAAAGTATATTTTTCTGTGTCGTATTTAATGTGAACCTCAATACATAAAGGTTATATAGTTTAAGTATACGTAGTTTACATAGGTTCAGGTTCATTTTTACCATTTAAAATTGGCTTCATCAATTTTCTTTAATAAAACTTAATTTAAAATTTTAATTTATATTTCCACTTTGTTTACATTACATTACATAATGTGTTGTATATAACACTCATAAAATGGTGGATGGCACCCGGCTTGACTATTATAGTAATTACTTTATATACTTCATCTCCATCTATTTCCTACCAACCATGATTAAAACTCGGACTGAGCCACCGGCACAGACCAGCGGGGCGACCGGCTAAGAAATATATCAATCATTAAAGGACAGCATCAATGTCAAAACATGGTTTTGGCTCCACGTATCATTGATACAGTCCATATAGGATCGTTGAGGACAAAAAAATGTTTTGACATTGATGCAGTACACTATCGATACAATTTTTGTATGAACATTGCTGAAAATTGGTTCCACGTAAGACTTTTGAAGTAAGATGTTGTGCCTACCTAGCACATATAGGTAATAATACTTACGATACTTACGCTGACGTCATCCGCAGCTCACCATTTCCCGCCAAAATACCTTTTGTATATACCACACCTTTTCCAAATACCTATTTACCTATTACCTATTTATTTACCTTTTTTACAAATACCAGGACAGTTACCATGTTACCGATCCCCATTAATATTACCGGGGATTTACCTCAATTACCGGGAGCAAGGAAAGGAATAAGAGAGAAATAAGTACACAAGGAATTCACTTTATTAAAGGAGAGAAATAAAACACAGATTGTATGTAAATAACTTTTTATCGACATCGCTTGTTTCTATACGAACACCACGGAAATGGAAGGTGTGAGTTTGCCCTGAAAAGGACAAGAGCTCACGTGGTGAACGTAAAGAAGATGTCGTTTCTTCGTGTAGCAACTGTAACAGGAGCAAGCAGAGTTCATCTCGGAAAAAGGAAAATTTAGCTTCGAAAAAGGCTCCTCAATGAACCAATCTGCACATTTGTGTGATCGTCGATGACACTGAAAGAAAACTCACCTGAGAAGAAGTCACCAGGAAAAATTCTTCAAGTTGGCGCCATCCTTCGAAAAAAAAACATCGCGGGAATTTTCACTTCGAACGAGCGGAGCGGCGAGGTGCGCGCGCGCTGCTGGTAGCGGTCGGAGCTGGACTAACGACCACAGGCCACAGCTAACGACGCGCCGCCGCCGGCCGCCGATAGCAATTAGCAACTGGCGTACGCGGCCGGCGTCGCCTCCCCGCGCGTCGCGCCCCTCGCGCGCCGAGTTATTTAGGATTACGTCATGGCTAAGGAATGCAAGTTCTACGAAACAAGATTTGTGTCTAAAAATAGATTTTCCTGGAAGCGCGAACGCCCTAATTGATTTTATGTAAGCGTTCTGATTGGTGGACGAAAATTGTAAATATTTTAATCTTGTTTTTTATTGGTGATTAGTTTTAAGCCTGTTTGTATAAATTGAGAGTGCATTTCCATTAAATTATTATTCGACTCTTCGACATGAAGCAATAAGCGGTTTCTTTACCAACCTGCTCGCAGTACACCGTTACAATGTCGTATAAGGACTACGACAAAAGTTACGTCAAACTAGGCTTTCATTGATACAAGCCGTGAGGTGTTCTTATCGGTGACATAAGGTGTCCACTAATCGTTTTACTACTCATATATTCTGTTAAAGTGTTTTAAAAAGCTTTATTAAATAATTTGTCAAATTAGATAGCAATTAGTAGTATTTTAAGAAGTATGTTTAATGTTAAAATCATTGAAGAATAATTTTTAGATTTAAAGGTTACTTTTTGACACTTTCGTATGTTTACAGGTAGTTTAAAGAGCATGGAACTAGGAATTACGACTACGTCTAAGTAAAAAGTAATCTCTGGTTTGCCGTCTGAGAGTTTGATACGAAGTATAAAGTTTAAAAATCTGAAATCATAAAAATAGTTTGGTGTTTGGGTTGGGTGGCATCAAACTCGCAGTTGTTATCATTGTTGGTTTAATGAACGTAGTCGTAATTCCTAGTTCCACGAACTAGCCGCATAGGTTAGGTACATAAGTTTAACGTATGATTTATGTGTATACATTAACATAATATTCAATAATAATTTGCGCCTGGGTAAATTCTGTCTGTGATGCGGGAATAAGTTTTAGTTTTCGAAATAGAAATAGAAATGTTTTTTATTCAAATAAACTTTTTTACAAGTGCTTTTGAATTGTCAATGAGTCTACCAAGTTTTATAATGTGTTTATGACAGTTTATGTGTACCATCCTATTTAAATACTTAAATATTGCATAAATTATTTGCAGATATTAAATATTTAATTCAAAAGCAATTATTAATAACTATGGCAGTTATTAATTATTTCAATAAAAAAAATAAAACTTGACTATGGCCCAAACGCTCGACGCGCGGAGCCACTAAACAAAAGAAGAAGAAGAATTATTTCAATTGGTATAACGCAGTAAAATTTGGAAGACTGCTATGGCCGTATAGATTGGTAGATTATCATAGATATTCAAATTAGTCGGATTATACGTATGACCCACCACTAAAATATCGATAGTCACCTGATTGCGACTTATTGCTACACTCCTGAAAAAGCTTACGCGGTACCGGTTATAAGGACTGTAACGATAACGATCCTTAAGGATATTTTTGGATGTGAGATGTGAGACAGTAAAGTGCGGCCGACAAGAGAATGCGTTTCTGACAGTTCGTCGTAATTTTTGCGAAAATGAACCGTCTTACTTCGCCCTAAGGGTGAATTTTCTACGGAACCGTAGAAAATTCACCCTTAGGGCGAAGTAAGACGGTTCATTTTCGCAAAAATTACGACGAACTGTCAGAAACGCATTCTCTTGTCGGCCGCACTTTAGTTACCTACGTGATACGTAGTATCCTCTAATCCATAGATAATACAATATAGACTAGGAACTCTAATCTGTGGTTACCACAGAACACTATTACTCCTAGCGGAGAAGAATGATAACTTCATAATAAAAAAAGGGGGACCGTTCTTACTAGCGCCATCTATATTCAACCCAGTGACAATTCTTTGAAGGCGGGAGATTCAAATGTGGAAATAAGCTACTTACCCAAATTAAATTTCTAGATAAGGTATTTAGACTCTTAAAGAGAACTTGGTATTTTTAAAATACAAGTTCTCTTTAGAGTCAAAATACCATATCAATAAGGTTTCAGTTCAGGTTTAAAAGAAAAAAACGGGTTTTTTGTTCTAGCGAATATAAATGAACATTTATTTTTATGTAAATATATTATTAGTTTTCCTTGTCGAACGCTTTTACAAAATTCTATCTTCACTGTACAATTTCATCTGCAGGGATAGTCTGTTTCAGGAAAAAAATGTACTGAGCATAGTTCACATCTGAAAAGAAACAATTTTATTCTTTTTAGTACCTATTACAATTATTATATAGCATAATACTAGCAAAAAGCTGAGCTTTGTGAGGGCTCGCATAGTTTTTCTAACTGTTAATGATTTTTAAGTTAATGATTTTGAAATTATGTTGTTTTTGACAGATAACACATCTGGATATAAAGTTAAATTACTGTGTTAAATCACAAATCTATAGGCATGATAGTTTTTCAGCAAAGTGTACCACAAAATGCTCAGGTTGTGGGATAGTATTAGGTCTCGCTCCGCTCGCCCTAATAAAAGATAGTATTTCTAATAGCCTTTTGGTAATTTGTATACACTTACTATAGGGTGTACTAATAGTAAATAGTTTTTCTTAATGGGATCTGCAAGTGTGGGACATGGTTGACATAATTACAAACACAATACTATTATATGTATACCCTTTATATACCAATAATTTTTGAAAAAAGAATTTTGAATTTTGAAAAATCCTATAGATTCAACTAAATATCAAAAGGTAGGCTTGTGCCTTAAAAACGATAATTAATCATAATCATAATAATATTATAAATGTGTGTTTGTTAGTTTGTCCTTTAATCAAGCTCCAACAGAGCTACGGATCGACGTTATTTTTAGCATTGGTATAGTTGAGGACCTGAGAGTGACATAGGCTACATTTTATCCCGGAAAATCTAAGTTCCCGAGGGATTTTAAAAACTACATCCATGCGGACGAAGACGCGGGCATTAGCTATTATAGTTTTAACTTATGCAGGTAAAGTAGCACTTTTAGAACATAGCTAATACGTACCATTTAGTTTAAGATTCCTAAAAGCAGGTTTAGGAAATCGAAACAATGTTGTTTTTAGCCGGCGAACATGTAAAACATATTTTCCTCTTGTTCTTGAACTCTAAGCCATTTTAAAAACAAAATACACAAGTCCTGTCTCCGTGAAACAAGAGTAGCACTGCACTTTAAAATACGTAAACTTGATTATTACTCAGTGAAGTTAACTACTCGACTCGATAAAGTTCATAGAATTGCAAGAAATCAATTTGTTAATTGTTACGAAACAATAACAAAGACGCCATTGTTGAAACTCTTTGAAAATTGAATCCACAGACCAGGAACAACAAGATTGAATCACAGAGTTGAATGACGATGACGCGCCATAGACGATGAACACTAGGTTAAAAAAAGTTATTTTGTACTCTGAGATTTTGCCCTAGTAGGTACCTATTTACGGTATTTACATCTGCCCCATACAAAGTTGACCCCCCCTGGTGGCACAGCCTGGTGGTTACTACGTGGTCGACCTGCAGGAACAACAAGAACAAAAAACAATATTTATTATTTGTTAATTGTTCCCGATTTCTGATCAACAAGACAAGATGAGAAATGAGAATTAAGTTTATTATACCTTTAAGTAACAGAACTATGTCCCGGTCCTAAGTCAACAACAAATTATAAAAATATGTTTTCAGCAGTGAATGTAGACGAGTTGAGTTCAGTAGATCTGTCTCTAATTTGCAGAGGATGCCTGGCATCGTCAGGGATCATGAAAAATATGATCGAATGGGGTTTGTTGGACGACTTTTTCAAGCTTACAAATGTTCAGGTAAATATTCTCTCTCACTGCATTGTATTCTTTATTGCTGAGGGTCGTGGACTCATTTCCATTATTCGTATAGTAGTAGGAGTCGGCGCAAGACCGAGGCCTGTGGAAGTCCATGCAAGAGACCTTTGTCCAGCAGTGGACGTCTATCGGTTGATAAAGAAGAACAAGTAGTAGGAGTTTTCTTGGGATAATAACGCGGTCGTTTCTCAGTTCTCTTCCTTGCGTAGGACTCAACTAAGATAATGATTTCGAATATAAATAAGCAGTGATAGCCTAGTGGTTAGGACTGCGGTCTCCTATTCGGGGGGTCGCGGGTTCGACCCCGGGCACGCACCTCTGGCTTTTCGGAGTTATGTGCGTTTAAGCAATTAAATATCACACGGCACACCCTTTAATTGTGAAGGAAAACAATGTGAGGAAACCTGCACACCTGAGGGTTCTCAATAATGTTCTCAAAGGTGTGTGAAGTACACCAATTCGCTTTGGGCCAGCGTGGTGGACTATGGCCCATAACCCTTCTCTGAGAGGAGTCCTGCAGCCAGTGATTAGCTGTTAATGGGTTATTAATGATGATTAGACGATTCCCAAGGGAATTTTTTAATTTTCCATGATAAAATATAGCCTATGTTCTGTTCAAACATATAAGCTATTACGTTGTGAAGTTTTATCAAAATCTGTCCAGTTAAGTCTTAATTTAATATGTACAATGTTTATTTATAGTGTAATCTTAAGGTTAAGTTGTAATTTGGAAATAAACTTCTTTATTATTATTATCTTTAATCAGTGCGTCCTACCAGTGATGACTTACGGTGCTGAAACGTGGACACTGACAGTGAGGCTAGTCCACAAACTTCAAGTTGCTCAGCGTGCTATGGAGAGAGCCATGCTCGGAATTTCTTTGAGGGATAAAATCTGAAACGAAGTAATTCGCCAAAGAACTAAAGTGACCGACGTAGCTCTTAGGGCGAGCACGCTGAAGTGGCAGTGGGCTGGTCACATTTGTCGGAGGACCGATGGCCGCTGGGGTCTTAAGGTCCTCAAGTGGAGACCACGTCTCGGCAAACAGAGTGTAGGGCGCCCCCGGCTAGATGGAGCGATCACATCCGAAAAGTGGCCGGCATCGATTGGATGCGAAAGGCCGAGGATAGGCAATGTTGGCGCTACTTAAAAGAGGCCTATGTCCAACAGTGGATGCACTCTGGCTGATGATGATTATTATTATTAGTTATTATTATTAGTTTTGTGTGAAAGCCATCACAAACTTTCGCATTTATAATATTAGTATAGTTCTTGCAATTCACGAGGGCGACTGACTTATGGTTGTGTGTGTGTCGTATCTGTATAAGTGTGAGCGAGCGCAATGCTCGCGCCTGCCCGCTCCCACCTAGGCTTTGACAGGCACGCACACTTATGCAATGTGCATGTACACGAAGTAACCACTAGTAAAGCTAACTCGCCTTCATCAATTGCAAAAAATTTTATGAAAGCCATCACAAACTTTCGCATTTACAATATTAGTAAGATATGGTAGTAGGATAGTAGGATGTTAGGCTTAGTTGTACTCATCATACTCATATATACATCATACTCTGGCTCTACTCAGGACTCAAGATAGAGTTAAACTGAGACACAAATATGTCCCGACATAAATCTGTCTCGTTTTAAGTCAGCCTTGAGTCTGAGCTGAGTGAGGGTGCCATCTCTAGATCTTGCCCTTAGTTTAATGATAACCTTGAGTCCAGGACCAACGGCAATGGCTTAATGTGCTCTCAGAGTCACAATATTTATGTATGTACTAGATCACTTGAGTTGATTTTTAAGTCTTGAGATTCACAGAAATAGATGTAATATCTATATATTTTTATACTTACAGTATTTTGAAACTGATGTACATTTTATGATGCATAATATTTTTGTATTTTGAATGTACATTAATTTTATTCAAGACTAACTTTTGCCTGCAGCTTTGCTCACATTAAGTTAGATTTTTCAGACTCCTCTATTTTACTGACTTACGGGTTGAATTTTCAAAAATCCTTTCTTAGTAGATGCCTACATATTAATAGCTACCTGTGTGCTAAATTTCAGCCCAATCTGTCCAGTGGTTTGAGCTGTGCGTTGATAGATCAGTCAGTTAGTCAGTCAATCAGTCAGTCAGTTACCTTTTCATTTTATATATTTAGATAAGCATTAGGAAACATTTGGATGTTACCATTAATTATTAACAAGTGCAGAGTGCAGAGTTGTTTCTTCATTTTTACCAAATGATATGTGTTTTGTTCTAATTTATCCTTATAAATTCATCATTAACAACCCATCAACGTCTCACTAATGAGCGCAGGTCTCCTCTCAGAGAAGGGTTGTAGGCCAATAGTCCACCACGCTGGCCCAATGCGAATTGGCGGACTTCACACACCTTCAAGAACATTATGAAGAACTCTCAAGTGTGCAGGTTTCCTCACCATGTTTTCCTTCACCGTTGAAGCAAGTGATATTAAATTGCTTAAACGCACTTGACTCTGAGAAGTCAGAGGTGCGTATCTGGGATCGAACCTGCGACTCCCCGAATAGGAGACCACAGTCCTAACCACTAGGCTATCACTGCTTCTTATAAATTACCTTCTTGTAATCCTGTCCAGTGTGTGTTCCTGTCCTTTTCCTTACTAGGAGTGGAGTTCCTTACCTCCACTCCTAGTTATCCCCTAGTTAGGTTAGTAATTAACAATAACCCTAAGCAGTCTTACATCATCATTATCATCATCAGCAACCCATCAACGTCTCACTACTGAGCGCAGGTCTCCTCAGAGAAGGGCTATAGACCATAGTCCACCACGCTGGCCCAATGCGAATTGGTAGACTTCACATGCCTTCGTGAACATTATGGAGAACTCTCAAGTGTGCAGGTTTCCTCACGATGTTTTCCTTCACCGTTGATGCAAGTGATAATTAATTGCTTAAACACACTTGACTCTGAAAAGTCAGAGGTGCGTACCCGGGATCGAACCTGCGACCCCCGAATGGAAGACCACAGTCCTAACCACTAAGCTATCACTGCTTCATCCTACTTATATATTATTATAAATGGATAAGTTTGTGGGGATGTATGTTTGTTACTCTTTCACGCCACGACGAATGAACCGATTTGGCTGAAATTTGGAATGGAGATATCTCATTTCCAGGATTAACACATAGGCTTCATTTCATCCGTGAAAATTACAGAGTTCACGCGGGGATTAAAAACCTGAATTCAAGCTGATGAAGTCTTGAGCATCATCTAGTGGCCTAAAACCTTTCTCTGAGAGACCTGCGCTCAGTAGTGAGACATTGATGGATTTCTGCGGTTTCTTGATGTCTTAAAATGAGTATTTGAATATTAGTTTTCAATTCGATGCCTTAACATGGGTAGCATAAGTATGTCACACACTCTTTAAACAATTCTGTGGTGGTGTAGTGTGATGCGGGTTGTTCTTGTTATGTTGCCTCAAATATGGTTGAGCGAAGCAATGGCTGGGTCATGTGTCATGCTCGTGAACGGGTGCCACCGGCGGGAATGGGGCTACTTTATGTCTGCCCATCTTGAGATAGAAGTTAGTCGGTATGCATTTTTGGAACTTCCCTCATTGTGGAAACACTGCATATATGGCATAGTATTTACTGTATTGTAAATTTGTTTTGAAAAGAGCAACCGCCGAGTTTCTTGCTGGTTCTTCTCGGCAGGAAAGGCATTTCGAACCAGTGGTAGATTCATACACTATTCAAAAGCACTTGTAAAAGTTTATTTGAATAAAAATATTTCTATTCTATTCTATTCTGATGATGATGATGATGATGAAGAAGTTTAAAGACTGTTTGGTTTATCAGGTGAACTGTTCAGACAACCCCTCGATGCTGCTGTGTGACAGATGCGAGGGAGTCATACACAAGTTCAGACGCTTCAAGACCTCCTGTCAGGAAGCTGACAGACTTCTGAGGAGTGCAGTTGAGGTATGCCATCTTCTGTATCAACCGAATTTCTGTTTTCTATGACATTATAAAAAAATTAAATTTTTCCCGCTGCAAGAAGCCTAAAGAACCCCCGATTTTGAAACATTCTTCATTGGTGTTCCGCTCCTATTGGTCTTAGCGTGATGATTATAGCCTATAGCCTTCCTCGATAAATGGGCTATCTAACATTGAAAGAATTTTACAAATCGGACCAAGTAGTTCCTGAGATAGCGCGTTCAAGCAAGCAAACAAACAAACAAACTCTTCAGCTTTATATATTAAGTATAGATACACGCCCACCGCCAAACTAAACAAATATGGTTGAGCGAAGCAACAGCTGCGACGTCATGCTCGTGAACGTGCGCCACCGGCGGGAATGGGGCTGCTTTCTGTCTGCCCATCTTAACATGTATTGAATTATATGTAGGTATGCTTTTGTGGAACTTCCCCTCATTGTAGAAACACTGCATGCATAGCATAGTATCTATTGTATTGTAAACTTGTTTTGAAAAAAGCAACCGCCAAGTTTCTTGCTGGTTCTTCTCGGCAGGAAGGGCATTCCGAACCAGTGGTAGACTCATCGACGATTCAACAGCACTTGTAAAAAAAATTATTTGAATAAAAAATATTTCCATTCAAAAAAAAATTTCTATTGTATTCTATTCTATTCGGTCTTGCGCCGCCTGTACCCTTTTGACGAACTTGTTTAAAAATAATTCACTACATATTATCAAACAAAGTCTGTCTGTTCGCGATAAACTCAAAAACTACTGAACGGATTTTCATGCGGTTTTCACATTTATAGATAGGGTGATTCACGAGGAAGGTTTTTAGTGTATAATTTGTTAAGGTTTTGTGTAAATTGGTTGAAATATGACGATAATTATTGTTGATAATGTCGGAAAAAGTCAAGCCGTCTGGGAGCTTTCATCGAAAACGCTAATCCCTTTGAAATCTAACAAAACAATGTATGGTGACCTTTGTCCAGCTGTGATGTCCATCGGTTAATACAATTGAAGAAGAATGTAAATAATATAGGTAGTATAATTTAAATCTTCATTGTTACAGAAAAGACTTTGCAACGAAGGATTGGACCCTACCATCGCTTCTACAAATGAAACATCATTACACCCAAAAGAAAACACAATACACACCGAACTAACGGATAACCGACTTACAATAAAGATAGTAGCGCCTCACATGGACTCTAAAATACACATACCGTGCCTCTATTGCGACTCTACATTCCTTAAACGTACCGACTTAACATACCACTTGGTTAAACATCATAAAGTGGGGGAAAACTTCAATGTAGACCTCAAATATTACTGCCATATCGAAAAGTGCGTTTACAACATTGATTCGGGAAAAGAAAAGAGTTTCTCTGGCCGAAAATACCTGAATCAGCACATTTTTAAAGTGCACAGAGACAAAATCACCTGTGATGCATGCAAATTGTCCTTCCCCAACGAAGTGAACTTCAACAGGCATTTGAAAACGTGCAATTACACATATGTTTGCCAAGTTTGTGAAAAAGCATTCAAGACTTACGAGATCTACTTGGTGCATTTGCTGAGAAAGCATCCGGATTTACACAGGCAGTATAAAAACGAGAGAAAAGCCGAAAAACGCAATCTGGAGACTAAAGTCGACGCAAAAAAGATTAGAGTCGAAACAAATACAGTTGTTTCTGATGAAACTGATAAACTAGAGTCCGATAAAGGAGACAAACACGATTCGGAGAGTGATATCGGTACGGAGAAGGTTAAAACTGATAAATTTAAAACAGAGTTTTTATGTGACAGCCCAAAGCGTTCGTTCGCGACGCAGACGTTGGAATTCGAAAAGCATATAAAAAATGACGTAACTTTGCCGTCTTGGCTTGGTAAATCGGATGATACAAAGAAAGATGAAATGTCAACTCAAACCGTTTTCGAAGACTTGTTATCCCTGAAATCCAATATAAGCGAAGATGAGGCAATGTTCTCTGACTCAGTGTCTCTATCGGACATCCAGACTCAAACTCTGCCGTTAGAGTTCGGTTTGAGTCGCTCAAACAAAGAGACTATCACGTCAGAGACTCAGTCGCCGGACTTGAGTATAAAGGAGACTCAAACCTGCCTCTGCCTCTATGAGTCTCCGAAACCGAATTTCAGATGTATGGAAAGCGTTTCTTCAAGCCCTAGTACGTTCGGTATGTTGACTTCGACTGAGACTCAAACTTTGGACTTTAGGGGTGCATTTTATAATGATTTGCTGAGTTTTACGTCGGCTGAGACCCAGACATGCTTTGACGGGGACTCCGTCAAAGATTTATGATATTGGTTGTAATTATTATAAGTTTTCTTCTAATGAGAATAATAATTGGGTATTTGACTGTATTTGGCTGTTTAAGCAATTAAATATCACTTGCTTCAACGGTGAAGGAAAACATCGTGAGGAAACCTGCACATCTGAGAGTTCTTCATAATGTTCTCGAAGGTGTGTGAAGTCCGCCAATTCGCATTGGGCCAGCGTGGTGGACTATGGCCTATAACCCTGCTCTGAGAGGAGACCTGCGCTCAGTAGTGAGCCGTTGATGGGTTGATAATGATGATTATGATGATTTGACTGATAGTCAAATCGTTGATATTCATTATTTATAATCGAAAATGTAACAATAACATTTTTAAAAACAGAAAATAAATCTGTCCAAAAACAAATAAGCTATAGAGCTTTAAAGTTTCCTGTTAGACAGAGAGCGCTACTGAAGTGTGATGTCACAATTCAGCAGCTCCATACACGCTCCACAGAAAATTTCGTTTTATAAAGAGACAGATACAGTCCCAGTAAAACAGCTTAATAATAGGCTATTTGACTACTTTTAGAAAATCATCTTAAATTGTTAATAATGCTATGCTGAAGCTAACAAAACATATATTTCGGCATAATTTTCATTATTTTTCATAAAAATCGAGAAATAAATTCAAAAAAATAAATTGCCGCCGAAACGTTCCATTTGCTCTCATGACGTAACAGTTCACATTTCAAACAATGACAATTTTATAATGTGTTTAGGCCGCGTGTCGCATACTATTTGGTATTTAATAAAATAGTAACGATGAAAAACAGACGAAATTAGCCTATTACGCCGCACAAACACGTCGAAATGTATTGACAAAATGAGAATTCCATAGGTGGTGTGGACTGTGACGTCATTCGAGATCACGGAACGTTTTCGATCACGTGACCATGGCCAGAATTATAGCAATTTTATTTAATGTTTTCTAATTAAATAAAGCTTTATTTTTTAGTTTTGTCGTATGGAATAATGTTTTTAGATAATAATCTTTTAGGATGACACCAGTTGAAACGATATTTTTATTATAGTCAAATACCCTATTCCGTAACTTGTAAAGATATTTAAAAAAGGGAAATGGCATTGTATTTTAATATGTAAAAACGTTATTTTAAATAATTATACTAAGTATCAGTCAAATACCCAATTTTGATAGTTTCGCTTCGAACTATATGAATTAGAACAGAAAAGACTATTACGTCTGAGACTCAGTCGCCGGTCTGACTTTTGGAGCGGATTTTTTTAGAAACTTCCTTTCTAAGCGTTTAAAACTTTATTAGTAAATAGGCACCTGTTTATTTATCTCGTATTAATAATAATAGTGGGTATGTAAAACATAATGTTGCTGAAACTATAATAAAATTAATTATTATTAAAATATACCTAGTCATTATTTTAGTTTTTTTAGTACAAAGTTGTTTTTGTTTTTTTCCCGATTTCCAAAAGACCGATCTTGGTGAACCGACTACAATGAGTCGGTGGATACAAGCGGTGCAAGACCGTCACAATTGGGTATTTGACTGTAGTCAATATTGATATTCATTATTTATAATCGAAAATGTAAAAATAACATTTGTAAAAATAGAAAATAAATCGGTCAAAAAACAAAAGTTATAGGCGACTGTATCTGTCTCTGTCTAAAAGGAACGAATTTTCTATGGAGCGTGTATGGAGCTGCTGACTTGTGACATCACACTTCAGTAGCGCTCTCTCTGTCTAACAGGAAACTTTAAAGCTTTATATTTCCGAGTCTAGTAAAAATATTAAAAAAAGAAAAATGGCATTGTATAATAATATTTAAAAACATTATTTTATTTCAGATAAATAAAAAAATATCAGTCAAATACCCAATCGGTTTATACAAGAGACTTAATTTTATAGAGCAGAAGAAATAGTGTCGAGAGTTATAATATGTAATAAGGTATGTATACTAATTAATAACATAATCCGAAACATGGAGAGGGCTATGCTCGGAGTATCCCTGCGAGATCAAATCAGAAATCCGTAGGAGAACCAGTCACCGACATAGCTCAGCGAGTCGCGATGCTGAAGTGGAAATGGGCGGGACACATAGTTCGAAGAGCTGATGGTCGTTGGGGTTCAAAGGTGCTGGAGTGGCGACCCCGCACTGGGAAGCGCAGTTTTGACAGACCCCCCTACTAGGTGGACCGACGACATCAAACGAGTCGCAGGGAGCCGATGGATGCAGGCGGCGCAAGACCGAGACCTGTGGAAGTCCATGCAAAAGACTTCTCAACAGTAGGCGTCTATCGGTTGATAAGGAATAAACAACACACCCTTTAGTCTGTTTTCTAAAATCAAGGAAGCGGAATACGAATTAACAGAAAGGGATAGTTTATTGCCTTTTCTATTAGAAAAAACCGGCCAAGTGCGAGTCGGACTCGCGCACCGAGGGCTCCGTACTGTAGAAGTAAAAGTAAACCGATTATATTAAATTAATTTGCTTAATTATCGATCACTTTGTTTGCAGAGGTTTATTGTTAATTTATAAAAAAACTATGCTAGTTAGAGCGTTGGTTTTATGTTTCCTGTAAAATATACATAAACCTCTATTGATCATAATTATTTCTGATTTTTCGATTGGTAAACTTCGGAGATAAGGGGGGGGGGGCGTTATTTTTTCGACATTTTGGCCAATTAATCAAAAACGATTATATATAGAAATAAATAAAAAACTGTTTTAGAATGCACAGGTAAAGGCCTTTCATAAGATACCCCACTCGGTATAGTTATTTAACTTTATTTTCCCCCTTTTTTAATAAAACTAAAAATAATTTTTGATTTTTTTTAATTCCAATGATGTTGGACCACTATTACACAACTATTCCAAATTTCATGTCGATAGCTTTAATAGTTACTGAAATAATCGACTGTGACAGACGGACGGACGGACGGACGGAGAAAGTCTCACCATAAGGGTTCCATTTTTACCATTTTGGTACGGAACCCTAATATGAAATATTAAAATAAATAAAAAAACTGTTTTAGAATGAACTGACTAATTTGTGAGTAACTCACGTCCAACTCGGTATTTTGATTAATTTCTTAAAACTGGTCACTTTCAAGTAAAGATTTTTATGTAAACCTGTGAAGATGATAATTCTACTGGCGCAATTAGAAGGCCATAAGCCTACTTTGTCGTATTAGTTTACAAATTGCGAAAAACCAAATTAAATTTGAATTTCGCGGGCATACTCGTATAATCCACCTTAAACGGAAGTTAGTTAAAAAAAACTAAAATAAAAATTATGTGCGAGTATTTCCTACTTATTGATTTGGTGTAAGGCGCAGGCGCGAATTTCCTTCCGTCATTATAGAGTTTGACGTACCCTCACCCGATCGTGCCTACGACGCGAGGAAACAAATATTGCAATATTCTAGTGTAGACCTATCGGAAAATGTGCTTTCCATAGCCGTGAAAAAGTCACCCTTTTGCCACGTAAAATAGTTGTTTTCCGATTGAAAAGTGTAATAAAAGACGTTAAAACGGCTCCCCAAAGGATATATCCCGTGAAACCAATGCATTTAGCGGCGTATGCCGTTCGCCAGAGGAGAATCATCTTAAGACTCGAGTCCACGGAAGCTGAGGATCACTTTAGTCGGTGTATTTGTATCTCCCTGCCCGCACCACCAGATATTGGCAAACCATGTCGTTGCCCAGAGAGTTTATCTTTAACAAGGTAAGTTTAGATAAAAATGAATTTAAAAAAAAAAAAGGAATGGATGACCCATTTTTTCTACACCTGGAATCTCCTGGCAAATATGTAAAAAAAAAAGTTAAAAAGTAATGAGCGACTAGAAACTCACCGTAGTAAATATAATAAGTCTATGACTAAAAAGTAACGGCTCATTTTTTTTTATATCTGACAAAAATGATATTTTTGAAAAAAGGTTAAAAATAAATGGTAACGCGTTTTTTATACGTTGCAAAAATCATTCTGAGTCATAAAATAGTAGGTTTTAGTGATCAGTTTTTCCAGCCATCGTTTTTTTTTAATTTCACACAGTGACATGACGTAATTTCTAGATAGTGCCTTCAAAGTGCAGAATCATGTAGGTATAAGAAATAGTAGGTATTAGTGCTGCTTTCACCAAGCAACGTTGAGTGACGTTTAACCGAGGAATAAATTGGGCGTTCTGACAGTTTTTGTATTCAAAATCTGCCAAAATATCCAAATTCCACGCAACGTTACTCAACTTTAGTGAAAGTGCCGAAAAATAAGTCTTACATCCGAGCGTGATATTTTTAACCCCCGACGCAAAAAGAGGGGTGTTATAAGTTTGACGTCGATGTCTGTCTGTGTGTGTGTGTCTGTCTGTGGCATCGTAGCTCTCAAACGAATTTGGTTAATATCGGTCTAGCAGTGTAAGAGTATCAGCTCTTTTCCAAAATGCTGTAAGGCATTTTTGGCGTATGATTACTCGATTAAGTGCTTCACGCGTGCCAGTATAATCGTTAAATGACAATTAATTGATAACTTCGACAGCCATTGATTCTCATGTCGGGGATGCTTTAAAGGAGATTGGCGAATTACATAGAGTTTCTGACCCAGACGAACTGAACCGTGGGCCTCCAGCCCACGTTCACGAATCAAACTCCTCATGCTTGTTCTAGTAAACCAGTTCATCAAAGTCTATCAAATAAAGTTGGGAGAAAAAAGATATTCACTTGTATTGCCATGTAACGGTTATTTATAATGTGTACTTGTGAATAATTATAAAACACAGAAAAATACTCTGAAAAATCTATCTTCTATCTATCTATAATATAATAAAACTGTAACAGGTCCAATTCTGTACATTGAAGATATTTTGAAAATTTTTGTTTGAGGGCACTCTATAATCGATACTGTAGCCAAAACAATTTTTTTTAATTTTTTTGTCTGTCTGTCTGTCTGTCTGTCTGTCTGTCTGTCTGTCTGTCTGTCTGTATCTTGGCCGCGCATCACGCCGAAACTACTGGACGGATTTAAATGAAACTTGGCACGATTTAAGTTAATACTACGAGGTATAATATAGGATACTTTTTATCCCGAAATTCAGCACGGTTCCCTTGGGAGAGGGGATGAAAGTCAAAATGAGTATTTCGCTGTAATTCATTAAGGCGTATTCCGATTTAATCCATTCTTTTTTTGTTAGAAAGCAGGTTCTTTAGAGATTGTCCTGTAATTATTTCAAGGTCGTCAATTTCGTAGTTCAGAAATTATAGACATCACAATCTTCAGTATAGGTCCAAATAACTTGAACCCCGGAATCTACAGGATACTTTGAATGAACGGCTCATCTTAAGCTGGCATCTGTAATTTATCGTATATAGCCATCGTGGATACTATTTTGTCAAAGTCAAACTACTCCAAATTCGTCAGATTTTGCCAAACGATCATTATACCTACATACTACATAGTAGGTATGGATATACATCGTATGGACGTAATATTACAGTGTTTTCCTATTCAAAATTCAAAAAAAATTCAAAATTCAAAATTATTTATTTCATGTAGTTTCAACCTGTGGCTCTTATGACACGTCAAGATTCTACCACCGGTTCGGAAAGCGGATTCTGCTGAGAAGAGCCGGCAAGAAACTCAGCAGTTGCTCTTTTCAAAATAATCATTTTACAATATTAATAAGTAGCTATTACATTGTAATAAGTTTTTATACTATCTTGTGGGCAGCTGGATGGCAAGCTGATTTAACCCGTGCATCTTTGTTAGAATAGAATATGACATTTCCACAAAACGTACTACAATTCAATTCATGTCAAAGACGGGCACGGGCACGGGCACGGGGACGGGACGGGCTATGTAATTTAATATTCTAATCATACTTACTAATATTATAAATGCGAAAGCGTGTTTGTTTGTTGGTTTGTCCTTCAATCAAGCCGCAACAGAGCCACGGATCTACGTGATTTTTTGCACTGATGACCTGGAGAGTGACATAGGCTACTTTTATCCCGGAAAATCAAAGTGTTCCCGAGGGATTTTAAAAACTAAATCCACGCGGACGAAGTCGCGGGCATCAGCTATAATGAATATGATGATTCAAAGAGAAAACATATTACTGATGATATTATCAATTACGTTTAGCTATCATTTTTATAATTGTCAAATTTTTTACCATACTTAACCAATGACAAAATTACGTTTAGCTGTCATTTACGTTGTGTTATTCCACTGTTATTTGCGTTTTGTTATTCCATGTCAGATGCGTTTTTGTTATACCACGTTTTATAGTGACGACGGAAACGCGGTCGAACGGGTTAAAAAGTATCCTATGTCCGTCTCCTGGTTCTAAGCTACCTCGCCACCAATTTTCAGCTAAATCGGTTCATCCGTTCTTGAGTTATAAATAGTGAAACTAACACCACTTTCTTTTATATATATAGATTACAATTTTCAATTCAATTTTTAGTATGAATTTAATTTTTCATTTCAATCTTATAGAACCTAAGTGTTTATGTACACCCTAACCTAACCTAAGATTTTGGTAAATATACCGATCGTGCGAATGAAATAAGGCACGGGAGGGGAAGTGGGACTGTATAATTTTATTACTTTGGCTGCCTTTGACCAGATATTATGATTAATATCCAGATAAAGTGACTAATTTATCACATTGTCTACACAAGTTAGCAATAGCAATGTACTTAATCACTATGACTGTGACATATATATCACTTGATTTGAGTGTGAAGGAAAACATGGTGAGGAAGCCTGCATGCCTGAGAATTCTCCATGATGTTCTAATCTAATAAATAAAATTCTCATGTCGCGGTGTTTGTTACCAAACTCCTCCGAAATGGCTGGACCGATTTTTATGAAATTTTGTGTGCATATCGGGTAGGTCTGATAATCAGCCAACATCTATTTTTCATACCCCTAAATGATAAGGGTGACCCACCCCCTGAATATTTTTGATGGCGGTACGAAGTTCGCAGGGTCAGCTAGTATTAATTAAAATTAAATGATTTCTGAATCTGAACGGGTTTTAAAAATGCTGGGTCAAAATTCGCCAACCTCCTTTTCAATTCACACTTGTAGCATTTTCAATACAAAAACTGTCAGACTGCCCAATTTAACCCTCGGTTTAACGTCATTTGACGTTGGTGAAATCGGCACATAGTCATTTTTAACACCCGACAAAAAAGAGGAGTATTATAAGTTTACGTGTGTATATTTCTGTCTGTTTCCTTGTAGCAGCGTACCTAGGTGTAGTGTTATTTCGGATTATTTCTAAGCCATGGTAACCATTATCTGATGCTGCAGCATCGAGTAGTCTGCGGGATACCCAACTCCTCAGCAACTTACAGCAGATATAGCGTGTTTGGGCTCATTAGAACTGTCTCAATGAAATTCAAAATTCAAAATAATTTATTTCATGTAGGCCAACCTGTGGCTCTTATGACACGTCAAGATTCTACCACGCACCGGTTCGGAAAGCGGATTCTGCTGAGAAGAGCCGGCAAGAAACTCAGCAGTTGCTCTTTTCAAAATAATCATTTTACAATATTAATAAGTAGCTATTACATTGTAATAAGTTTTTATACTATCTTGTGGGCAGCTGGATGCCAAGCTGATTTAACCCGTGCATCTTTGTTAGAATAGAATATGACATTTCCACAAAACGTACTACAATTCAATTCATGTCAAAGACGGGCAGACAGAAAGTAGCCCCATTCCCGCCGGCGGCACCCGTTCACGAGCATGACGCATGATCCAGCCATTGCTTCGCTCGACCATATTTGAGGGAACGTAACAATGTGGTCAACGTAATGAGTAGGTGTTAGATAGATGATCGAGGAGGATCTGATGATGGAGCAGAAAGCTGGATATCAGGATGTCAGATATATCGTACATAGTCCGGCCATATATTCACATGTTGGTGGTGTTTTAAACTTTCAATTTACACCTATAATAATTCTTTTTTTTATTGGAACTCGGATAGTTATCATGTAAGTTTATTCAATTTTGGTGAGGAATTATACTAATATTATAAATTCGAAAGTGTGTTTGTTTGTCCTTCAATCACGCCGCAATAGAACTACGGATAGACGTGATTTTTTGCATGGGTATAGTTGAGAACCTGGAGAGTTGAGAACCTGGAGGCTACTATTATCCCGGAAAATCAAAGAGTTCCCGAGGGATTTTAAAAACTAAATCCACGCGAACGAAGTCGCGGGCAATAGCTAGTAATAAATATTGATGGAGACACCAGGACAAGATTAACCGACTTCAAAAAAGGAGGAGGTTCTCAATTCGTCGGAATCTTTTTTTTTAATGTATGTTCACCGATTACTCGAAGACGCCTGAACCGATTTGGAAAATTCTTTTTTGTTTCAAACTTCCCAGGTGTCCCCATTTTATAGAAATCGGTCGAAAAAAATCAACAGTAAAATAATACTTTTTGTGGCGCGGGCGTTTTTTTTTTTTTAATTAGGTTATATTTTATATACTGCTACTTTCGATTATGTAGCAACCTTTAGGTCTGATTTTTTTTTTTTGTTTTTTGTTGTGGCGCGGGCGTTGGAAGACGGTTTTTAAAAAATATTTATTTATTATAGATTTTATTTATATAAAACCTAAAAGAAGTCGCGGGCATTAATATTAAAAATTAGACCACCGACCTTTCTCTCTCTCTTTTTCTCATAAGTTCTTTGACCTTTCGCAAAATAGCGAAAACAGAGAAATCCTGACCCAGGTCAAAATAAACTTCACGCGAGAATAAAATAAATAAAATAGGTCTATTTATTTGTGTTAAGCAGTTATAGCCTAGTGGTTAGGCCTGAGGTTTTCTATTTGGGGGTCACAGGTTCGATCCAAATGCACATGCTTCAACGGTGAAGGAAAACATCGTGTATCAACAATATTCGCACATCGAAATCGCAGATTATATGTTGCAAATGACATCATATATACATACATTGCAGTATACATTTAAGCAGTGATAACCTAGTGGTTAGGACTGTGGTCTCCTATTCGGGGGGTCGCAGGTTCGATCCTGGGTACGCACCTCTGACCTTTTGGAGTCAAGTGCGTTTAAGCAATTAAATATCACTTGCTTCAACGGTGAAGGAAAACATCGTGAGGAAACCTGCACACTTGAGAGTTCTTCATAATGTCCTTGAAGGTGTGTGAAGTCCGCCAATTCGCATTGGGGCAGCGTGGTGGACTATGGCCTATAATGGCCTATAACCCTTCTCTGAGAGGAGACCTGCGCTCAGTAGTGAGCCGTTGATAGGTTGCTAATGATGATGATACACACATTATATCTATTTTGTACCCATGTTCGAGCAGAAAACTATCTTTCTTCAGACGTGATTTTCCCGTCGCGCGTCTTGTATGTCCAGGCCTTTAAACCGAGGTCAATGTAATTGTGGCCTAGATTTGAAAGCAATTTTAGGTCACATACCACTGCAGTGTCTCTGACCTTAGCGGCATTTATCTACTGGGTAGGGGGAGTCCGGGAGAGTTTAGCAGGTGGGAGACAATAGCCACTGCTCATAGAATCTTTGTGGAACTAGATATTGCGACGTTGCCACACTTCTTAGACTCCATAGGCGCGTCCCACTTCGCTCAGGCGACGCCGTTGCGATCGGCAGTTTGGTTTAGGAGTTAGAAGTGACATCTCATTTTCGTGCCCGGTAAGTAAATTTTTTCAATTTTGGATATTTGAATTGTATTGCTTACTGTGAATAGATTCCAGCATGTCGTTTATATACATCGTAAGTGTAAGTATCCTAGTAACATTTAGGGCAGACAGCTATTACTTAAGTGTCATAGTTTTTTTATAAAATGTAATAACGGATTGCTTGGCGTGGGGTGGGAGACATTACCCTGGCGTGGGGAGGAGACTTTACCCAGGGTAATGTCTCCCACTCAATCTCTCCCGTCGTTTCTCCCGCAATAATATTTTTTATTTTATTTCAGATAGTCAACCAAAATGCCCTTCAAATATAAAAAAAAAGAAACAACTAGAAACAGAAGCAATTTAGATCTGTCAGTAATAAGAAATGCTGTATGTGACATTGATAAAGGAAAGTCTATCAGAGGAGTTGCTTTGGAATATGGAATTGATCGAAATACTTTACGAAATTATTTAAGAGACAGGTCCAAATTGACTAAAATAAGTGAACAAGGAAGCCAGTTTAAAACAGGTTTGATATTTACGATCGAGGAAGAGAAAGCACTTGTTGATTATGTTCTAACTTGCAGCAAAATGAATTATGGTTTAACCAGACAGGCGGCTATGAAGCTGGCATATGAATATGCAACAATTAATTCCAAAAAGGTTCCAGATTCTTGGACTTCCAACAACTGCGCAGGGAAAGATTGGTTCAGAGGATTCATGACAAGAAACCCTGAACTAAGTTTGAGAACCCCAGAAGCAACCAGTTTATCCAGATCAACCAGCTTTAATAGAAAAAACGTTACTGATTTCTTTGAAAACCTCAAAGAAGTTAGAGAAAATACCAATTTGAAGCTCATAACATTTTTAACTGTGATGAAACAGGGTGTACGACTGTACAAGAGTGTCCCAAAGTAATAGCGAGCAAGCATGTGCGTCAAGTAGGACAAGTTACTTCAGCTGAACGTGGCAGTCTTGTAACCGTTTGCTTCGCCGTGAACGCTCTGGGAAATGTTATTCCACCAATTTTCATTTTCCCTAGGGTTAAATACAACGAATCCTTTGTAGCTAGTGGACCACCAGGCTCACAAGGTGACTCCTATCCGAGTGGATGGATGACAACCAAGAGTTTTGTGAAATTCATGGAGCATTTTGTGAAGTATTCGAACGCGTCTCTTCAAAACCGAGTCCTGCTTATCCTCGACAATCACGAAAGTCATGTCAATATTGAAGTTGTCAAATACGCAAAATTAAATGGAGTATCTTTGCTGACTTTACCACCCCACTGCAGCAATAAATTACAACCATTAGACGTTGCCATTTATTCATCTCTCAAGGCTAGATATAACTCAGCCATGAATAATTGGATGGTAAGTAACCCAGGACGAACTGTTACGATCTACAATATACCCGGATTTATAAGCACAATTATGTCGCAGGCTTTTAGCCAATCCAATATTTTGAGTGGATTTAGAAAAACTGGGATACACCCTTATAACCCGGAAATCTTTACAGATGAAGACTTTTTATGCTCCGCTGTAACAGACAGAGAAATGACTGGTGAACTTCAAGAGCAAGATGTTTCTTTGATTGCTTTGCCCTCAGTAGCTGCAGAACTACCTCCAGATGTAACCACGATCGAATTACCTTCATCATCTACTGTACAACGTCAGTCAGAGCCTTCAACATCAGCATCAACATTCATGAATAAAACTACGGCGTCTAAAACTAATTCACCATCAATTTTGACTGAGGAATCTGAGCAAGCAATTGCAATATTAAGACAATCAGCAGAGGTAGCTTCTACATCTCAAGATCTGGATATGACAGCAGTAGATTCTGATTCACGACTAGAACCAAAAATAGTTTTACCACAAATGATTCGTCCATTTCCAAAAGCTGCTCCTAGAAAAAGTCTTCGTCGTGGTAGATTGCCCGGAAAAACTAAAATTTTAACAAAAACGCCAGAAAAACTAGACCTAGTTGATGATTATGCACCGAAAAATAAGAAAATTAAAATAACTAAAAAAACACAAAAAGGTAAAGCAAAGAAAAAGACGGTAAAAAGACAAGTTTTACAGTCAAGTAACAGTGAGACAGACTTTGACGAAGAAACTAAAACAAAACAAAAAGGTAAAGCAAAGAAAAAGACGGTAAAAAGACAAGTTTTACAGTCAATTGATAGTGAGGCAGACCTTGACGAAGAAACTAAAAAAAAAAGGTAAAGCAAAGAAAAAGACAATAAAAAGACAAGTTTTACAGTCAAGTGACAGTGAGACAGACCTTGACGATGAACCCAAGTATGATAATAGCTCTGATAGTCCATGGGATGAAGCACCAGATGATAATTGGTTTTGTTTCATCTGTGGAGAAGATAAAGTTATGGACATGAGACTTTGTGCTTTTTGTGGCAAATATATCCATGAAATGTGCGTTGGACTGTCCAAAGATGATAAGGAACAATTTATTTGTCCTGATTGCTCCAATTAAAAAAAGGAAGACTGATAGATTCTGATTTTTTTATGTAGGTAGGTATATTTAATTATGTTGTTTTGAATTTAATTATTGTTCTTAATTTTGACAGTAATTTTAATTTTTGTTTTGCTGACACCATTCAAGGTTTCCTACATTATACTGATTTGTAATACCTACTTTTAAGGTTTAACTACTTATAAGGTTTATTACCTAGTTATGTAAAAGATAGAATAGGTTCAGACTATTATTTTTGCTATAAAGGTACCTAAGTTACCTTAGATTTTTCGCCATGTTGGTAAACGAGATATTGTTAAACGTTAAGATATTGTTGTTGACAGGCTAAAATAGTTTTTATAGTGTTACTGTTTGTTGTGAAAGTTGTAATTAATATTGTTGCTTTATATAAAAATATAGCTTTTGTTAAAAAGGGCGTCTAATTATAAATTTATAAAAACTCACGATTGTAAAAGTAACTATGTTAAGAAATATGTGTGATACTGGTTAATTCCTCGCTTATGTATCTCAAAGATACTTCAAGTACTTCCTCGTATTCTCATTTACTAAGTAATACTATGTGCCATATTTTTATGATTAAATTTCTTTATAGAATTATAATTTGTAATGATTATTACGCCTATTTTTAAACCCGGGTCAAGGCTCCCTACTTGGGGGGTTAAGTCTCCCACCCAGGCGGGAGATATTAGCCGAATGTCACTTTGGAAGAAATAGTTAATTACTCATAAACTATTAATGATGTATCAAACTTTATTAAGGGAAAAATATAGCTAAATAATGCAGCTTAAGATACAATTTATAGAAAATAGCGATTTGTAAGTATAGAAAGATTTATGAGCATTTTAGTGGAAGGCGGGTATACTCTCCCGGACTCCCCCTACTAGCTAATGCCCGCAACTTCGTCCGCGTAGAGTAGATTCTTTTTACAACAAAAAACTCAGTGAGAAAGGATTTTTAAAAATTTCACCCCCAATTTTAAATAGGGGATGAAAGTTTGTGTGAATGTCCGCGATTTTTCAAGCTATGAAACTGCTACTGGCTACTACTAGCTAGCTACTAGGAGCTACTGGAACTTGGCATTTGGGCTTTTAATTAAAAATGAAAAAGTAGGTATACGTGTTTCACAGTTTTTGAAACTTGGGAGGAACAAATCTGTTAAACAGGGGATGAAATTTTGTACGAAAGTCCTTCATTTTTCAAGTTATACACATAAAACTTGCTATTTTGGCTTTCGATTAGAAATAAAAAGTACATGTATCACAGTTCCACCCCCATAGGGGATAAATAGGGGATGAATGTTAGTACCTACGCAAGTGCGTCATTTTTAGGGTTCCGTACCCAAAGGGTGCCAACGGGACCCTATTACTAAGCCTACGCTGTCCGTCCGTCCGTCTGTCAGCGGGCTGTATCTCGTAAACCGTAATAGATAGACAGATGAAATTTTCACATATTGTGTATTTCTATTGCCGCTATAACAACAAATAATAAAAATTAAATTAAATTAAAAAATAAATGGGGAAAAGGGTCGAAATAAAATTTTATATTTTACCCTGGCATGTGGGGTGTCATTGTCTAGAGCTCATTAAGTGGAGTTCAAATATATTATTTTTTAATACTTTTTCCACGCAAACGAAGTCGCGGGCATCAGCTAGTATGCTTATATAGTACTTTCTAAGAAGTAAGATGTCTAAATATGTATCTACATTTAAAACGATGATTTGGTCATATACTATTGGTACGGAACCCTAAAAGAGCGAGGCCCGACTCGCACTTGGCCGATTTTTTTATATTATTATCCATAAGAAATCCAAGAAATAAATACTTACGTGTTTTACAGTTCTTGAAATTTCCACCCCGAAGCATGATTCCTCGCGGACGAAGTCGAGTGTCAAGCGCTAGTTAGGCACGGATTAAGTAGAGTGCATACTGCAGTATCTAACAAGTTATTGATTACAAGTCTAGTCAGAGCAACGACCTAGTGTGATCGATATCTGATGTCGGGATGGTCATATTTTTAACCCCAAACGGAAAAAGAGGGGTGTTATAAGTTTAACTGTATCTGTTTGTCTGCCTGCTCTCTTCTACGCTTGTCCTTAATAGGGTATTTGACTGTAGTAAAAATATCGTTTCATATGGTGTCATCATAAAAGATTATTATCTAAAAATATTATTCCATGCGACAAAACTTAAAAATAAAGCTTTATTTATATAGAAAACATTAATTAAAATTGCTAGAATTCTGGCCATGTTCACGAGATCGAAAACGTTCTTGAACCTCGAATGACGTCACAATTCACACCACCTCTGGAATTGTCATTTTGTCAATACATTTCGACGTGTTTGTGTGGCGTTTATTATGCTAATTTCCTCTGTTTTTCGTCGTTAATAGTTTATTAAAGAATACCTAGAAAAATAGAAACCAATTTTGTAAAAGCTAATACTTACTGGAAATCTTCTACAAGTGGATGAAATTACGATTGAAATGTGGACTGTGACGTCATTAAAGCAAATGGAACGTTTCTGCGGCAATTTATTTTTTTGGATTTATTTCTCGATTTTTATGAAAAATACTAAAAATTATGCCGAAATATACGTTTTGTTAGCTTCAGCATAGCATTATTAACAATTTAAGATGATTTCCCAAAAGTAGTCAAATACCCTATTCTGTGATTTGGATCGTCCAAATCACAGAATTCAGAATAGCTTCGCATTAATTGCTCCACAGATGACAGAACAATCTAACGTGCAATTGTCTAAATTTATTCCATTAAATCGTAATCGTATTCGATGACCATTAGCGTCAAAGTAAAAAAAAATTAAGCGGCACTCGGGGACTGCCGCGGTAAAGCTATGGCATAGATTTTTTATCAACTTGTGCAATTATAATATTTATGCAATATTATTTTTTTGCATTATAAAAATTATTAAAAAAAAATAATTAAAAAACAAACAAACAAGAAAAGCGCACTGTCACAACTTCGCGAGTGAGATTCGAACCTGCGACATCATAAACCATACGGTAAAGAAAGCGGCCGCTCGCCCACTACGCCAAACAGAGCTACTTGTGAACCTCTAAAATGTTGAACGCTTACTGAACGACGGTGTTAGGTTTATTTAGCGCGACCAAAGTGAAGTGAAGTGAAGAAGTTGCACTTATTAATAATTAATAAAATAACTTATTAATAGTTTTAGACAGGCATATTTATATTCAAAAATGCACTTTAAGTTTTATTAAGTTTTAAATATTTATGTTATCTTTACTAACTGTGTAACTGAGTAAACTGTGTAATTCTAACTTTAAAATAAAATTTAAAATCTGTATAAATTCTATGCATAAATTTTATAACCGCTGTGTACACATATTAAGGGTTGTTACCTGGAACCCAAATCTGATGTTATTGTATTACGTTTATATTTGGTTGCAACCTGTTTTGTGTACCTTTTCAATAAATAAATCTATATATATATAAAAGAAAGTGGTGTTAGTTACACTATTTATAACTCAAGAACGGATGAACCGATTTGGCTGAAAATTGGTGGAGAGGTAGCTTAGAACCAGGAGACGGACATAGGATACTTTAAAAAAAAAAAAAAACAGAACAGCGGATTGATGTGATTTTTTGCATGGGTATAGTAATGGATGTAGTAGTGGTTCCTCAGATCGGGAGAGCTACTTTTTATCTCGGATAATGAAAGAGTTCCCGCGGGATTTTTAAAAACTTATTCCATGCGGACGAAGTCGCGGGCATCATCAGCTAGTAAATAAATAAATAAATCAAAATCAGTTACTCGTTTTGCGACTCTGAGGGGGGTCTAGTTACCACCTAACCCATAAACGTAATAAATATATTAAGACAATGGGTTAGGTGGTGCGACGCGGTGTCACATCATCGCCATCGTAATCTCAAAGCTGAGGTCAAAATATTAAAATCATTGCCTGATTAATTAAATCGTTCGTCAATACAAAACGTTTATTTTGAGTTTTAAAGGGATTATGCGAGCCAATGGCAACATTCTCGTATTTGCTCTCCGATAATCCGTGAATGGCGATAATGCTTTTGGAAAAGTTTCACTGGACGACTACGTTGTGGTAACGATATTCTATTCATTTATTCTATTCATTCATTCATTCATTAGCAACCCATCAACGGCTCACTACTGAGCGCAGGTCTCCTCTCAGAGAAGGGTTATAGGCCATAGTCCACCACGCTGGCCCAATGCGAATTGGTGGACTTCACACACCTTCAAGAACATTATGAAGAACTCTCAGATGTGCAGGTTTCCTCACGATGTTTTCCTTCACCGTTGAAGCAAGTGATATATAATTGCTTAAACGCACTTGACTCCGAAAAGTCAGAGGTGCGTACCCGGGATCGAACCTGCGACCTCCCGAATAGGAGACCACTGTCCTAACCACTAGGCTATCACTGCTACATTTTACATTTTAAGCTATTGCATAGCTTTTATCGCGGGCTTTGAGCGCGGGGACCGAATCAAGAAATTCCGTAACGAAAATAAACCTAACACCGTCGTTTCAGTTCGGCAGACTTCGGCACGGTGTTTGTGTGCGTGCGACTAGAAAATGCTATGCAATAGCTTTACCGCGGCAGTCCCCGAGTGCCACACGTATTTTTTTTTATTCGATGACAAGATAGTCCTCGACAGCGGTCTCACCTGATGGTAAATGACGATGCAGTCTAAGATGGTAACGGGCTAACTTGGAAGGGGTAAGGCAGTGAACATTCAACCCATACCTACCCCTAATCGGCTTCTGCACGCCATCGTTCCGGAACGCTAATTTGCTTGGCGGCACGTCTTTGACGGTACGGGGGTAACTAACCACGGCCAAAGCCTCCCACCAGACACATCTCATCTAGAGATTAATTACGATAACATGGGTCGCCCCACCAAAATTCAAAACGTTTGAAAGCATATAAAGGATTAAGTTATTTTGAATTCAGAGTGAAGTGAAGGATTCTAAAGTAGAATCCTGAGCGTAGCGAGGAATTCAATATACGTCACCCGAGAACAAAATATTTTGGCCCCAGTCCAGGCCCCATAGTATAACAATTGTTAACTACTAATTCCCAAAGGGTCTTCGATTCCGTGTCACGGGAATTGTAGTGTTATCGGCTCCCGGACCAAGAAGCCATTAGAATTTGTTTTAGGCGCGAGATATAGATGGCGCTGTTCTTTGTTAAATCGCGCTTTACCTAGGTGGCATGACAGGATATATAGGACAGATGACACGGGTAAGTTAAAACTATCATTGTAAAGTGTAAATATGTTCTTGTCGAAAGAGATAATTTTTGGCGAGATGCCCTTCGGCATCTTTATTCTTTAATTCTTTACACTGCGGGATGACTAAAAGTTTACAACATAAAACTTTACAATTAATTGACTTTAAAGTTTAATTGTAATAATTGACTATTTGATTTGAGTCATGAGCATTGACTTATTAATACTAGTAATAATAATAATTATTAATACTAGTAGTAGGTACTTAGTATTAATAAGTCAATGGTCATGAACTCATGAGTGATATATATTTAATGGGATTGGGAAGAATTACTAATTAGTTTTTACTATAATATATCAAGCCACAGAATTCTTTTTGACTACGGAAACTATCTTTTGATTTCTTATTAAATAAGCTACTAAATAATAAATAAAAATTCTTTTAAAAAAACCGACTTCAAACGCCACGGAAAAGTATAATAGTTATTTGTGTTATATGGGGCCAAAGAAATTTTTGTTCCCCGAGGGCGTTATTTTGAATTCAAAGCGAAGGGAAGGATTCTAAAGTAGAATCCTGAGCGTAGCGAGGAGTTCAATACACGCCGCCCGAGAACAAAATATTTTGGCCCCGAATGACACACACTATTTTTCATCATTACCTATGAGAAAAACCTAGGAGTATCAACCTACTATGTATAGACATCGTATATTGAAAGTTTAAATAAAACAATAATAAATTATTATTAAATAATTAAACATTAATATTTATGTTGGATACAGTATGGGCGTATATCTGATCGACAAATTGATCACGTGACTTATCGAAGACAACAGCTTCTCAAACATTTTTGAATTTCGACACATACCAAAGCACGAACGCGGACCAATCAGAAGAGAGAAATGAAAAGTCCCATGGGGGTAAAAAATTTAAATTTTGCTCCCGCTAACCTCTGATGCCAATATTCGTTTTTCGAATAGTTATGATGAAAAATAATTTCAGTTTGTACAGTATGTTGAAGTCGGGCGGGCCTAAAGAGAAACGATGAAACGAATGCGCCACGCTAGCCATAATTTTAATTTGTAGGTCCAGGCACAGAATATACTAAATAGTACTTGATACAGGTATGTTGAAGGCAGGCTAGCGTTGCAGTTTCATAGTTCTATTGAGGCCCGCCCGACTTCAACATACTTGTACAAACTGAAATTATTTTATACTTTTCCGTGGCGTTTGAAGTCGCTTTTTTAAAAGAATTTTTATTTATTACTAGCTGATGCACGCAGCTTCGTTCCCGTGGATTTAGTTTTTAAAATCCCTCAGGAACACTTTGATTTTCCGGGATTAAAGTAGCCTATGTTACTCTCCAGGTCCTCAACTATACCCATCCAAAAAATCACGACGATCCGTGGTTTTGTTGCTGCGTGATTGAAGGACAAACCAACAAACAAACACATTTTCGCATTTATAATTATGTATGATTAGTATTAAATTGCATAGGAAAATACTGTATCACTTCTATACTACTATGTATAATGATCGTTTGGCTACCGACGCCTTTGGAGTAGTTTGATAAAATAGGCCTATCCATGATGCGCTTTAAGATAAAGTGTACATGCCAGCTTACTAACTATAATTCCAATTTGAATAATTTCAATGCAATATGTAATTTGGGTATCTCAACTAAATTCGCTTAGAGATAGAAACACGATTGGAAAAAAAAATCTCGATAGAAAGTTTTCCCAAACTTTGATCCAATAATCTCCTTTTTTAGGTTTAAACCTTGTTTAAACCTTGTTTAAACAGAAACGGTAGGTTTTTTTCCTGCTATTTTTTTTATTTGTGTTGATATAAATAATTACTAAAAACGGTGAGAAAAATTCTTTGATTATTGGCATCCATAATTTTTTTAATCAATTTTAAAGATTTTTTTTAATTCCCGACCCCTGAATGCATAATTTCCCTCTCTTTCCTAGCACTGCAAAATATATAGCTCTATCCCACTCGTACGACCCAAACAATTTAGGATCGTTATAGCCCCTTAAGTTACGATGACGGGGACCTACGGACTAACCTAGTCCAGCCACTCCTCCCATTCATCCCAACGTCATCCTAAGCCGTGGCCCGAGCCTCACAGGAGGCGCCCTTAGGAAGACTGGACCGATTTTGATGCAGTTTTTCTTTGAAAGATGGCGTGATCGAGATGGATTTTAGCTGTAATTTGTGAATGGGTACCAATTGTCTAAAAGTTATTCCATTGATCGTATTCGTATTCGATGATAAGTATTAACGTCAAAGTAAAATAATCCTTGATTGTATTGATTTAGTCACAAATTCAGTACAACCGATTTTAACATGGAGCGTTATGGAGCGTATTGTACATACCTAAACGTTTAAGAATGCATACACGAAATTGAGCTCTAATTCAATGCAGTTACGGTTTATTACGATAACGATCAATGGAATAACTTTAAACAATCGGAACTCGCTCTGTTCAGGCGTTTGTATATCATCAATTCATTTCCTACTTCAAGGTTAAAGACAAGGGTCTGCCCGCGAAATTCAAATTTAATTTGGTTTTTCGCAATTTGTAAACTAATACGACAAAGTAGGCTTATGGCATTCTGATTGCGCCAGTAGAATTATCATGCTCACAGGTTTACATAAAAATCTTCACTTGAAAATGACCAGTTTAAGAAATTAATCAAAATACTGAGTTGGACGTGAGTTACTCACAAATTAGTCGATATTTTGATTAATTTCTTAAACTGGACACTTTCAGGTAAAGATTTTTATATAAACCTGTGAAGATGATACTGCCATTGTCGCAATTAGAATGCCATAAGCCTACTTTGTCGTATTAGTTTACAAATTGCGAAAACCCAAATTAAATTTGAATTTCGCGGGCAGACCCTTGTCTTATTCAACCTTACAGGGTTTTACAAACTTTCACTGATGCGATTGATTAGAAATTTCGTGTACTGTTACTTCGAATTATTTCTAAGACATGGGGTAACCTTGAGCTGATGCTGCAGCATCAAGTAGTCTACGGGATCCTAACTCCTCGGCAACTTACAGCAGATATAGCGTGTTTGGGCATTTTTTTTATACTGTGACAAGATAGTCCTTGACCTCCTTGACCTTGTCTCTCACCTGATGGTAAGTGACGATGCAGTCTAAGATGGTAGCGGGCTAACTTTTAAGGGGTATAGCAGTGAACATTCAACCCATACCCCTAATCGGTTTCTACACACCATCGTGCCGGAACGCTAAATCGCTTGGCGGCACGTTTCTGACGGTAGGGTGGTAACTAGCCACGGCCAAAGCCTCCCACCAGACCAAACCAGAGACAATTCGGAAATTATAAATTCCCAAATTGACCCCGCCGGGAATCGAACCCGAGACCTCCCAGTTATAAGACCACAACGCTCACCACTGCGCCAGGGAGGTCGTCAAAATTAGAGTGGTCTCAATGAGTAGGTGTTAGATAGACGATGGTCGAGGAGAAGGATCTGATGATGGCGCAGAAAACTTTCTAACAGAATGTTAGGTATATCGTACATAGCCCTGTCATAGATTCACATGTAGAGGATGTTTTAAATTTTTAATTTAAACTTGTGTCTAATGATGAATAACGAGTCAATAATTTGAAAGCACATATTATAGTCTCTAGTATTAAAAGTAGGTACCTAAAGTATCTCACGCTAAACAAATACTGATGTTATCTATACTAATATAAGAGGATAGACTTTTTTGTTTGTTTGTATGTTTGTACTGAATAGGTTCTGTAACTACTAAACCGATTTTAACCATTTTTTCACCAATAGAAAGCTAAGGTAGGTATCAGGTAGGTAAGGTATAAGGAAGTAACATAGGCTATAATTTATTTTCAAAAAATTAGAGATCCTTAAGAAAATTATAATAATGTAACCCAAAGTAGCAAAATTTTGCCTATAAAATGCATTATTATTTAGGGTGTGCTGAGAAAACTATTATATAAAAATCGGCCAAGTGCGAGTCGGGCCTCGCTCTTTTAGGGTTCCGTTAAAAAAAATTAAATTAAAATATTTTCATGTACCCATGGAAATATTTTAATTTAATTTTTTTAATATAATTTAATTTTTATTATTTGTTGTTATAGCGGCAATAGAAATACATAATATGTGAAAATTTCATCTGTCTATCTATTACGGTTTACGAGATACAGCCCGCTGACAGACGGACGGACGCCGGACGGACGGACGGAGCGTAGGCTTAGTAATAGGGTCCCGTTGGTACCATTTGGGTACGGAACCCTAAAAATTACGTAATTTAAGTATTTAAGTCACAATAGTAGCTTTTGTGTTCTAAAATTTAATTAGATTGCCTATAATATCGTAGTATTAATTCTTCCTTACTAATACATATTATAAATGCGAAAGTGTCTTTGTTTGTTGGTATGTCCGTCAATCACTCTGCAACAAAGCTACGGATTGACGTGATGTTTTGGATAGGTATAGTTGAGAACCTGGAGGGTGACAAAGAGTTCCCACGGGATGTTAAAAACTAAATCCACGCGGACGAAGTCGCGGGCATCAGCTAGTAATTTAATATAAAAAATTATTTAAAAAAAACACGACTTCAAACGCCCGCACTTATTGTAGATTTTTTTAAAACCGCTCGACCGATTTCCATAAAATTTAAATGGGACCACCTGGGAAGTATACCCTTTCAAACAAAAAAGAATTTTCCAAATCGGTTCAGGCGTCTTCGAGTAATCGGTGAACATACATAAAAAAATGATTCCGACGAATTGATAACCTCCTCCTATTTTGAAGTCGGTTAAAAACGGCATATCGATCCTGTGACTCCAATGTCACTGTATCGATTACTTTAAACTCGGAATGCTATCTATTTTACATAGAAGGAAGGTCGTTTTCATGTTTCTACTATTATTATATACCTCTATAACTTTTTTAACCGATTTCAAAAAAAGGAGCTGGTTCTCAGTTCGATTGTAGGTTTTTTTGTATGTTTTTAGGCAATTACTCCGCCAATTATGAATGGATTTAGAAACTTCTTTTTAGGGTTCCGTACCCAAAGGGTGCCAACGGGACCCTATTATTAAGCCTCCGCTGTCCGTTCGTCCGTCCGTCCGTCTGTCAGTGTCTGTATCTCGTGAACCGTAATAGATAGTTGAAATTTTCACATATTGTGTATAATAGATATATTCTATTTTAATTAAAATAAAATAAAATTAAAGAATAAAAAACCGACCAAGTGCTAGTCGGACTCGCGCACCAAGGGTTCCGTACTCTAGAAGTAAAAGTAAAACGATAATATTACATTAATTTGCTTAATAATCGTTAACTTTGTTTGTAGAGGTTTATTGTTCTTCTTCTTCTACTTCTTTATCAACCGATAGACGTCCACTGCTGGACAAAGGTCTCTTGCATGGACTTCCACAGGACTCGGTCTTGCGCCGCCTGAATCCAGCGGCTCCCTGCGACTCGCTTGACGTCGTCAGTCCACCTGGTGGGGGGTCTGCCAACACTGCGCTTCCCGGTGCGGGGTCGCCACTCTAGCACCTTGGGACCCCAACGACCATCAGCTCTTCGAACTATGTGCCCCGCCCATTTCCACTTCAGTATCGCGACTCGCTGAGCTATGTCGGTGACTCTGGTTCTCCTACGGATCTCCTCATTTCTGATTCGATCGCGCAGGGATACTCCGAGCATAGCTCTCTCCATCGCCCGCTGAGCGGTCCTGAGCCTACTTATGAGGCCCTTAGTTAGCGGTTTATTGTTAATATAAAAAAAAAACTATGCTAGTTAGAGCGTTGGTTTTATTTTTCCTGTAAAATATACATAAACCTCTATTATTATTTCTGATTCTTCGATTGGTAAACTTACTTTGAAATTTATATCTCTAATATATAAAATTCTCGTGTCAAAATGTTAGTTACCTTACTCCTCCGAAACGTCTGGACCGATTTTTATGAAATTTTGTGTGCGTATCGGGTAGGTCTGAGACTCGGCCAACATCTATTTTTCATACCCTTAAATGATAAAGGTGACCAACCACTAAATATTTTTGTTGGCGGTACGTAGTTCGCTGGGTCACCTAGTTTAATATAATATATTATTATCCATTTGTTGTTGTAGCGGAAATAGAAATACACATTCTGTGATCTTCTTACACATCTTGTTCATGAGATACGCCCCGCTGACAGACTGACGGACGGACTGGGGAGGCTTAGGGTCCCGTTGGCACCCTTTGTGTAGGTACATCATTAGCACCCCATCAACGGCTCACTACTGAGCGCAGGTCTCCTCTCAGAGAAGGGTTATAGGCCATAATCCACCACGCTGGCCCAATGCGAATTAGCGGACTTCACACACCTTCGAGAACATTATGGAGAACTCTCAGATGTGCAGGTTTCCTCACGATGTTTTCCTTCACCGTTGAAGCAAGTGATATTTAATTGCTTAAACGCACTTGACTCCGAAAAGTCGAGGTGCATACACGGGATCGAACATGTGACCCCCCGAATAGGAGACCACAGTCCTAACCACTAGGCTATCACTGCTTCCCTTTGTGTACGGAACCATTAAAACTGTAGTTATAATAGATGCGAAATAGATTAGATGCGAAATCGATGACGCAACTTAGATTTTCTTGTCTCTCGAGTCTGAAGCCATACCTAAGTGTTTACATAATCGTAAAAACTTGTTGGGGACAAAGGGGTGAGAAAAGATTACGTAAAATATCTACTTACGTAAGTATAGTGCTTATTTACGCAATATATTTATTTTTAAACAATATTGAAATAAAACTGCTTTACCTAAGCAGTTACGGATAGACAGACAGATATACATAATTATGTGAAAATTTACCCAAAAATGGACGTTAGAGAGCTCACTTCGCTCGGCGAGTGAAGAATAAACAGTGAGGCAGACAAGTATGTACTTACTCACCCAATTAGGGTGGAACCACATTTGTGAGGATCGATTCGGATTTTGCCTATACAAAACTGTCATTTTCCATACATTCGTGTACGCATCGAAAAGCCGATTTGATCCGTACACGTTTCTATGGAATTTGACAGTTTTGTATGGGCGAAATCCGAAACGATCCTCACAAATGTGGTTCCACCCTTAGACGTCAGCGCGCTCACTAAACGCGTACCTATTGTGCTAAGACAGGCAGCCATTTGCAAATTTACCCAATAGTGGACGCCACGTGGACGTACAGTAACTAAGTAGGTACTATTTTTTTTTAATATATAGACTAGCGCTTGACTGCAATCTCACCTGATGGTAAGTGAAAATGCAGCCTAAGATGGAGCGCGCTTGCCTAGAAGATGCCTATTCGCTCTTGATTTAAAGGAACCCAAGTTATAGTCATTCGGAAAAACGGAAGCCGGAAGGGCATTCCAGATTCTAGCGGTGCGCATTAGGAACGAGGAAGCAAAGCGCTTAGTGCGTGATCGTGGAATTTCGACCACGTAGCGGTGCAGATTCGAGCGATGCCTTGCGGTTCGATGGTAGAAGGGTGATGGAGGAATTAATTCGAATAGTTCTTGAGCACACTCTCCGAAATATATCCTGTAGAATACCGACAGACAGGCAACCTTGCGCCGATGTTCCAGACTTTGAAGTTTGGAGTTAATTAGCGATTCGTCGTTAGTTAGTCTTCTGGCGCGTCTATCCACCGAATCCAATGCAGCAAGCTGGTTGGTTATTAGGAATGATTTCCCGACACCGAAAGAGAACGAACTAATCGGTATGCTTATTAGTACATCGTTCACTTAGCATGTACTTCGTTCCTTGTGGACCTATTTAGTCTGTGGTTCTGTGATCTGTTGCTTGGCTCCGAACTACTGTATCTACTAATAGTACCTACTAGAAGTCCGAACTTTGGAATGTACTAGTGACCGAGCAAGAACAAGTCTACTTCGCGTGGCGAGTGAAACACGTATTTTTCTCAGACACACAGACAAGTGTGTATACTCACCTAATTAGACGTCAGCGCGCTCACTCACAGACGGACACGGACGGACGGACGGACGGACATGTGTAACTGCACCCAAGTAGACGCTAAGGCGCTCACTTCGCTCGGCGACTAAAACATGTATTGTTCTCAGACAGACACAAGTAAATGCCCACACAAGTAGACGTTTAAGCGCTCACTTCGCTCGGCTAATGAAACGTGTATCGTTGCAGGAGCTATCGCAGCTGGACGGGCAGGTGCTTGGCACGTCTGCGCCGCCCGCCTCGCACGCGCCGGTCTCCTGTTCCATCGAAATGGCGACAGACACCATCACAGAGGTACGTGGAAGGCACTGTTCCCGAGGGAATGTCAAAAAAAAACAAAATTCAAAATTATTTATTTCACGTAGGCCAACCTGTCGCTCTTTTGACACGTCATGACTACCACCGGTTCGGAAAGCGGATTCTGCTAAGAGCCCGCAAGAAGCTCAGCAGTTGCTCTTTTCAAAATAATCATTTTACAATATTGTGTAGTACCTATTACATTGTAATAAGTTTTTTTATACTATCTTGTGGGCAGCTGGATGCCAAGCCGATTTAACCCATGCAAATTTGTTAGAATAGATTAATATAATATTTCCACAATGAGGGGAAGTTCTAAAAAAAAAAAACATACTACAATTCAATTCAAGTTAAGACGCGCAAATAGCCCCATTCCCGCCAGCGGAACCCGTTCACGAGCATGACGCATGATCAATAATTTTAGACCAACGTTTGAGCATCAATTTATACCTAAAGGTTTATTTATGAGGGCGGTTTCAGATTAGCGTTTTTTCACCGCTAACAAACTCGCTTTTGGAAGCGCTTGTAGGCGCGTATCATTAGACCCGCCCTTTGCCACTCGCGCAACTCATACGAGCATTGACACGCTTATAAGCTCGTATAAAGCCCAATTTAGACGGTGCCCTGTACATCGTTCATTTTTGCGAAAATAAACCGTCTTAATTCGCCCTAAGGGAGGATTTAGACGGTTCATTTTTTGAAATTTTTGCTTTCATTTTCGAGGCTTCATCTTCCGTCAACCGTCTAAATTCGCCCTTAAAGCTAAGGGCCTTAGGGTTCATTTTCGCAAAAAAGTTTACAAAAATGAACGATGAACGAGGCACCGTTTAAATTGGGCTTGATGCGAGCCCAGTTCTTCGAAATCCATATTGCTGTGACTGACTTATCGGTTCGAGCGAACACGCCGGCATAAGCGCGTTTCAAATCGGTTTACGGACGATAGTTTTACGTGATCACGTCAAAAAGAAACATTGATGAAAAATTGCATACTATTATGAATTGAATTGAATTATTATCACTGAATTATCATTATTTTTGTATAATACAAAGAAGGAGTTAATTGAAAATTACAATTTTCTCTAGTCACAAGTCAACGCTTGGGCCGATCGTGCCTCTCTATCGCTTGTTCCGCGCTCTCGCTTGCACGCTCAGGCTAGGCGGAACGTGACACTTTTTCGTGCGTGCAGCCGGTGTTATCACTTTACAAGACGTTATCACGTCAAAAAATATTCCTATTTGTTTTATCAACGATTTCTATTAATAACGCCAGGTTCTCTCCCCGGAAAACGCGGGTTCGCTGCTGTCCGTCCAGTCCGCTCCGCCCGAGCCAAGCGAGCGCAGTGAGCCGAGAGAGCGCCCGGTCAGTTTGCTACTGGAGTTGCCGTTAGCCACTGTAAGTGAATTGAGTATTTGACTGTTATCAGAATGTTCATTATTTATAATCGAAAATGCTTTTTGTTGCATTTTTTAGCGAATTTTGTCAAAATTTTTGGAACGAAGTTCCTTATCTCGCGTTGCGAAAGGGGGCTAGACGGAAATTAAGACCAAAAGTTGGACCGACACTTTCGACACTTTATGATGGCTGATCTTATATAATAATTTCAACAAGTTGTGCATCGCTCCCGTGGCTCAATTGGCCCGCGCGCGGCCGCTAACCGAAAGACTGGTGGTTCGAGCCCAACCGGGGGCGCGCAATCCTATTTTCATTTTTTATTTTATAATTTTTTTTTTTTAATTTTAATCTATAATATAATAAAACTGTAACAGGTCCAATTCTGTACATTGAAGATATTTTGAAAATTTTTGTTTGAGGGCACTCTATAATCGATACTGAAGCCAAAACAATTTTTTTTTGTCTGTCTGTCTGTCTGTCTGTCTGTCTGTATCTTGGCCGCGCATCACGCCGAAACTACTGGACGGATTTAAATGAAACTTGGCACGAATTAAGTTAATACTTCGAGGTATAATATAGGATACTTTTTATCCCAAAATTCAGCACGGTTCCCTTGGGAGAGGGGATGAAAGTGTGTATTTCGCTGTAATTCATTAAGGCGTATTCCGATTTAATCCATTCTTTTTTTGTTAGAAAGCAGGTTCTTTAGAGATTGTCCTGTAATTATTTCAAGGTCGTCAATTTCGTAGTTCAGAAATTATAGACATCACGATCTTCAGTATAAGGTCCTAATAACTTGAACCCCGGAATCTACAAGATACTTTGAATGAACGGCTCATCTTAAGCTGGCAACATTACTTTATCGTATATAGCCATCGTAGATAGCCCTATTTTGTCAAAGTCAAACTACTCCAAAGGCGTAAGATTTTGCCAAACGATCATTATACCTACATACTACATAGTAGGTATGGATGTAATACATCGTATGGACTTAATGCTACAGTGTTTTCCTATGCAATTTAATATTCTAATCATACTAATATTATAAATGCGAAAGTGTGTTTGTTTGTTGGTTTGTCCTTCAATCACGCCACAACAGAGCAACGGATTGACGTGATTTTTTGCATGGGTACCATAGTTGAGGACATAGGCTACTTTTTATCCCGGAAAATCAAAGTATTCACGAGGGATTTTAAAAACTAAATCCATGCGTACGAAGTCGCGGGCATCAGCTAGTATTTTATAAAATCGATATTTAAGCTTCCCTGGGGTCATTTTGATTTTTATCGATAAAAAAATCATGATAAAAAATGTATACCCGAATAATTATTTTCTTTATACCTGGAATAGAACTTGAAATTAATATTTTTATAATAATAACTTCGTTCCTATATGGTATCCCACGACACCACACGACTTTTTGTTTCGAAGCGCCATATCTCGGTAACGAATTGACATACAAAAATTTTTGTGCTATCAAACTTGTAGGAAATTTAACGTTCTACAAAACAGTATGGAAATGTTTTTGCTGTAGGACGTAAGGGAAAAAAGTTATTGAGGAAAAACCGGAGGAAGGTCGAAAATTTTGCAACTTTCCCCCGACTTCTTAAATTATTGAAGGTTGTATTTTGTTTGTCAGCAAGTGGGCGCGTATCTATCAGCGATGTCACCGACTGACCAGGAGGAGGACTCCCTGCTGACGCTCTCTTCGGTGACGGCGCGCCCTCTGCTGGCGGCGTCGAGGAAACTGAGGCCGCATGACAGTTCCACCGAGTGAGTGTTTGACGTATCTATCAGCGATTTCACCGACTGACCAGGAGGAGGACTCCCTTCTGACGCTCTCTTCGGTGACGGCGCGCCCTCTGCTCGCGGCGTCGAGGAAACTGAGGCCGCATGACAGTTCCACCGAGTGAGTGTTTGACGTATCTATCAGCGATGTCACCGACTGACCAGGAGGAGGACTCCCTGCTGACGCTCTCTTCGGTGACGGCGCGCCCTCTGCTGGCGGCGTCGAGGAAACTGAGGCCGCATGACAGTTCCACCGAGTGAGTGTTTGACGTATCTATCAGCGATGTCACCGACTGACCAGGAGGAGGACTCCCTGCTGACGCTCTCTTCGGTGACGGCGCGCCCTCTGCTGGCGGCGTCGAGGAAACTGAGGCCGCATGACAGTTCCACCGAGTGAGTGTTTGACGTATCTATCAGCGATGTCACCGACTGACCAGGAGGAGGACTCCCTGCTGACGCTCTCTTCGGTGACGGCGCGCCCTCTGCTGGCGGCGTCGAGGAAACTGAGGCCGCATGACAGTTCCACCGAGTGAGTGTTTGACGTATCTATCAGCGATGTCACCGACTGACCAGGAGGAGGACTCCCTGCTGACGCTCTCTTCGGTGACGGCGCGCCCTCTGCTGGCGGCGTCGAGGAAACTGAGGCCGCATGACAGTTCCACCGAGTGAGTGTTTGACGTATCTATCAGCGATGTCACCGACTGACCAGGAGGAGGACTCCCTGCTGACGGTCTCTTCGGTGACGGCGCGCCCTCTGCTGGCGGCGTCGAGGAAACTGAGGCCGCATGACAGTTCCACCGAGTGAGTGTTTGACGTATCTATCAGCGATGTCACCGACTGACCAGGAGGAGGACTCCCTGCTGACGCTCTCTTCGGTGACGGCGCGCCCTCTGCTCGCGGCGTCGAGGAAACTGAGGCCGCATGACAGTTCCACCGAGTGAGTGTTTGACGTATCTATCAGCGATGTCACCGACTGACCAGGAGGAGGACTCCCTGCTGACGCTCTCTTCGGTGACGGCGCGCCCTCTGCTCGCGGCGTCGAGGAAACTGAGGCCGCATGACAGTTCCACCGAGTGAGTGTTTGACGTATCTATCAGCGATGTCACCGACTGACCAGGAGGAGGACTCCCTGCTGACGCTCTCTTCGGTGACGGCGCGCCCTCTGCTGGCGGCGTCGAGGAAACTGAGGCCGCATGACAGTTCCACCGAGTGAGTGTTTGACTTGCCACACCCCCACCTGTCAGCAGGTAGGAAGCTATCAGAGATAAAATAGTTGCTCTGTGACGGCTGCCTCGTTGGTCTAGACAACGCCATCTAGTGTAACGATGAACAACATTTTGCATGGAACTTGATTTGAAATAGGATTGAGCTATACCTGAAGAAAAAAGAGGCCTGGCATCGACCTGGTAGTCTAACATTAAGAGAGACCTTAAGGTTGATTATACGGGTCTGCCCGCGAAATTCAAATTTAATTTGGTTTTTCGCAATTTGTAATAATACGACAAAGTAGGCTTATGGCATTCTAATTGCGCCAGTAGTAGTATAAACTTCACAGGTTTCATATAAAAGTCTTTAATTAAAAGTGTCCAGTTTAAGAAATTAGTCAGAACATCGAGTTGGACGTGACTCACAAATTAGTCGATATTCTGACTAATTTCTTAAACTGGCGCAATTAGAATGCCATAAGCCTACTTTGTCGTATTACTTTACAAATTGCGAAAAACCAAATTAAATTTGAATTTCGCGGGCAGACCCGTATAATCTACCTTAAGCGAGCCCAATTACCAGGACCGACAACCCAAGATCGAACCCAAGAAAGTCACGAGACCCGACCCCAAATAACGGGAAAAGGGAAGGACAATAGAGAGAGGTAATTGTAATATTAGACACCAATGACGCCTTGAATTAATCTTGTTCCAGTGTGTCGTCCCCACCGGACGGCGGCTACGGCTGGGTGGTGGTCTTCGGAGCATTCATGGTGCAGTTCTGGGTGGCCGGGCTGTTCAAGTCGTACGGCGTGCTGTACGTGGAGATCATGGAGACCTTCCCTGACTCTTCGGAGAGCGTTGCTTCCTGGATCCCTGCTGCGCTGTCCACACTGTGCTTGGCTCTGGGTGAGTGATGCCAGGTCTGCGTGGCCGGGCTGTTCAAGTCGTACGGCGTGCTGTACGTGGAGATCATGGAGACCTTCCCTGACTCTTCGGAGAGCGTTGCTTCCTGGATCCCTGCTGCGCTGTCCACACTGTGCTTGGCTCTGGGTGAGTGATGCCAGTTCTGGGTTGCCAGTTCCTGTGGCGTGCCAAACATGGTGAACATGGAGACCTTCCCTGACTCTTCGGAGAGCGTTGCTTCCTGGATCCCTGCTGCGCTGTCCACACTGTGCTTGGCTCTGGGTGAGTGATGCCAGTTCTGGGTTGCCAGTTCCTGTGGCGTGCCAAACATGGTGAACATGGAGACCTTCCCTGACTCTTCGGAGAGCGTTGCTTCCTGGATCCCTGCTGCGCTGTCCATACTGTGCTTGGCTCTGGGTGAGTGATGCCAGTTCTGCGTGGCCGGGCTGTTCAAGTCGTACGGCGTGCTGTACGTGGAGATCATGGAGACCTTCCCTGACTCTTCGGAGAGCGTTGCTTCCTGGATCCCTGCTGCGCTGTCCACACTGTGCTTGGCTCTGGGTGAGTGATGCCAGTTCTGGGTGGCCGGGCTGTTCAAGTCGTACGGCGTGCTGTACGTGGAGATCATGGAGACCTTCCCTGACTCTTCGGAGAGCGTTGCTTCCTGGATCCCTGCTGCGCTGTCCACACTGTGCTTGGCTCTGGGTGAGTGATGCCAGTTCTGGGTTGCCAGTTCCTGTGGCGTGCCAAACATGGTGAACATGGAGACCTTCCCTGACTCTTCGGAGAGCGTTGCTTCCTGGATCCCTGCTGCGCTGTCCATACTGTGCTTGGCTCTGGGTGAGTGATGCCAGTTCTGGGTGACCAGGTTGTATGGCGTACCATACATGGTGAAAATGGAAAACTTCATGCTTCCTGGATTCCTGGTGACAATCATGAAGCCCCTCCTTATCTTCCCGAAGTTCTTCACGCCCAGGGTCACCTCTGTGATGGTTCTTGGTGTGACACGTCAATTCTGGGTGCCTAAGCTGACCTAGCCCTATGGCCATGGAGATAGACGTTGTCTGACTCCTCAGAGAGCGATGCGTCCGGAATCTCTTGCGCTGTTCATCTATGCTTGGCAGACCAAACTAGATACAATTCAGAAATTATAAATTCCCAAATTGCGCTGCATATAGCTCGACTTAGCTCAGCGAGTCACGAAACTGAAGTGGCACATAGTTCGAAGAGCTGATGGTCGTTGGGGTCCCAAGGTGCTGGAGTAGCGAGCCATCAAAAGCGCAGTGTTGGCAGACCCTCCACTAGGTGGACCGACGATATCAAACAAGTCGCAGGGAGTCGCTGGATTCAGGCGACGCAAGACCGAAACCTGTGGAGGTACATGAAAGAGACCTTTGTCCAGCAGTTGACGTCCATCGGTCGACAAAGAAGAAGAAGAAATTGCCTTCGCCGGGAATTGAACCTGTCCCAGTTATTATACCACAGCGCTCACCGTCACCACGGCGCGATCACACTATCTCTTCTCATCTTCTTTTCGGAGTCAAATGCGTTTAAGCAATTAAATATCACTTGCTTCAACGGTGAAGGAAAACATCGCGAGGAAACCTGGACGCCTGAGAGTTCTCTTTAATGTTCTCAAAGGTGTGTGAAGTCCGCCAATTCGCATTGGGCCAGCGTGGTGGACTATGGCCTATAACCCTTCTCTGAGAGAATACCTGCGCTCAGAGTGAGCCGTTGATGAGTTGCTAATGATGATGATTATTAAACTGTCTCGATGGTCTAGTGGTTAGCAAGTACGACTGTGGATGACGAGATCCCGGGTTCGATTCCCGGGGCGGGGTAAAAATATAAAATTAGGTATTGAGTTTTTATGTCAAGAAATTTGCCTGAAAGTACACATGAACAAATTGTCTCTAAAAACTTATAAAAAAAGACTAAAATGTGTCATTGGACAATCTCTTAGTATAATGATAATAATTTATAAGTTTAGGTTAAATTAAAATTACTCATTAGCCAACTAAGTTAGGCTAGATTGTATCTAATTGAATTGAGCACCACTCTGGTACTCAGTATCAGAAAAAAAAGAAATTCGCAGTAGGTACCAGCCCGGAGTTAGAAAGTTGGCGGTGAGTCACCCCCGTGCCTCGGAGAGCACGTAAAGCCGTCGGTCCTGCGCCTGATCTCTCTCCAGACGTGTCGGATTTCCGTCCTATCGGACTATGAGAGTGTGGGAATAGAGAGTGCACCTGTGTTTGCGCACACACCTATGCACTATAATATCTCCCGCGCAATTGGCAAATCTTTGAGGAGCTTCGCCGCCGTGAGTGGATTCGGTCGGGAGGACATAATAGAATAGAATAGAATAGAAATGTTTTTTTCAGATAAACTTTTTTACAAGTGCTTTTGAATCGTCGATGAGTCTACCACTGGTTCGGAATGCCGTTCCTGCCGAGAAGAACCAGCAAGAAACTCGGCAGTTGCTCTTTTCAAAATACTTTTACAATATACTTAATAGATATTATTCTATGTATGCAGAGTTTCCACAATGAGGGGAAGTTCCACAAAAGGATACGTAATTCAACACATGTTAAGACGGGCAGACAGAAAGTAGCCCCATTGCCGCTGGTGGCACCCGTTCACGAGCATGACGCACGACACAGCCATTGCTTCGTTCAACCATATTTGAGGGAACGTAACAACTCGCATCACACGACACCACCGCAGAAATGTTAAAGAGAGTGTGACATACTTAGGCTACCCATCTTAAGGCATCGAATGATGATGATGATCTGTTCCCAGCGCCCCTGTCATCGGCTCTCTGCGAGAAGTACTCCTGCAGGCTTGTGGTGTTCATCGGAGGGCTGTTCTGCGCCACGGGACTCGCCGTGTCGTTCTTCAGCACGGGCCTGCTACATCTGCTGCTGAGCTTCGGAGTTATGACTGGTAATAGAACTAGTACTATCAGTTCACTGTTCACAAACGATAGCTCTACACGGCCGCTTTAAGTTGTCAACGACCGTTCCAAATTGACGTCATAGTGTACCGTTGAAAAGAAAATTTAATATAACAAAAATCTTTTTAAAAAACCGACTTCAAACACCCGCGTCAGTACAAAGTATATAATTTATTGTTGATATTTTAAAAACCGATCGACCGATTTCAATATAATTTCAATTGAAGCATCTGGGAAGCACCCTTTGAAACAAAAAAAGAATTTCCCAAATCTGTTCAGGCGTCTTCGAGTAATCGGTGAACATACATAAAAAAAAAAGATTCCGACGAATTGAGAACCTCCTACAGTTTTTGCAATTCACGAAGGCGAGTGAGCTTTACTTGTGGTTACTTCGTGTACATGCACATTGCATAAGTGTGCGTGCCTGTCAAAGCCTAGGTGGGAGCGGGCAGGCGCGAGCATTGCGCTCGCTCGCCACTTATACAGATACGACACAACACAACCATAAGTCAGTCGCCCTCGTGAATTGCAAGAACTATACCATGACTGTGGACGACAGAAGTTTTCTTTTCTGGAAATGCTTTTCATGGTTGTTTCATGGCAATAACATCTTGAATGTCGAAGGGTGTGAATTTAAGTGAAGTGAAGTTAGCTGAATAGATTGGTGCAATATAATAATTATCATCATCATCATCAGCAACCCTTCAACGGCTCACTACTGAGCGTAGGTCTCTTTCAGAGAAGGGTTATAGGCCATAGTCCACCACGCTGGCACAATGCGAATTGGCGGACTTCACACACCTTTATAAACATTATGGAGAACTCTCAGGTGTGCAGGTTTTTTCGCGAGGTTTTCCTTCACTGTTGAAGCTTGTGATGTTTAGTTCCTTAAACGCACATAGAAAAGCCAGAGGTGCGTGCCCGGGATCGAACCTGCGACCCCCCGAATAAGGAGACCGCAGCACTAACCACTAGGCTAGGCACACTGCTTCTCTAATAATATAAACTATCAATAGGAAGTTTTCACGAGGGAAGCGAAGCGAGCATGATTTTTTTACGATTCACTACGCGAGTTGCCATTATATGCTTTCACTGGCGCGTTGTGGGCTTTTAATGCGCGGTATAGGCACGAGATTCAAACACACATTATAGTACCGAATGACATTTTCTACATAGGTTGCAGCGAGTGGGCGCGAGGCCCCAGGCAATTGGCCCCTGCAATAGAGAGGTCCCGGGCGATTGCCCTGCTCACTACCCCCTCTGAATTCGCAGGGATACTGCAAGCATAGCTCTCTTCCTTGCCCAAATGCCAAAACTTTGTTAAGGCTATAATAATTTAAAGATAATCGTTTTTTTAGGTATCGGAGGAGGTCTCTCAACAACGCCTGGTATTGTCATCGTCTCACAATACTTCGATAAGCACAGGTAAAACTACAGGTTATCTAATTAGGCCATTAAAGGCCGATTTCACTAACGTATAATAAGCCTTATTTGAGCGTAAATTCGATATTTTGACAGTATTTTCAATACGAAAAAACCGGTCAAGTGCGAGTCGAACTAGTGCACTGAGGGTTCCGTACCTAACCATTATCCCGCCACTAAATTATTATTATTATATGAAACTTTCAACTTTTTTATTTTTCGGAATTTTTTCCTTTATTTGTGCTGTGAACTACCATAAAGTTTTTCGACCCAAAACCTATAGGGTACTTCCGGTTGACCTAGAATTGTCAATTTTGGTTAAAAGCAGTCTTACAGCACAAGTAAAGGGAAAATTCCGAAAATAAAAATGTTCAAAATTAAGGTAAATTTTGGTACTTTACTATATTTTTTTATCGTGTTGACTCAGGATCTTGATGTTTATACACCTAATAGAGACTATAGACCTCAGTATCTGGTATAAATTTCAACTTGCTAGGTCAACCCGTTCCTGAGAATAATCGGTGGTGACACACGGGCAGACAGACAAGAGAGTGATCTTATAAGGGTTCCTTTTTTACCTTATGAGGTACGGAATCTTAACACTGCCAGAACGCCTAATTTATTCCTTGGTCGTCTTGAAGTTGGTGAAATCGCCACTTACCTAATATAAGTAGATATGCCCCTCTGACTTATTGGAGTTATAGTATAATCAAATGTATGTGAAGTCTACACATCCACCGGTTTGAGTTGAGATGATTGTAAAGAATGAATCAAGTTTTGGAACGTTGTTCCTTATCGCGCGGTGCGGAAGGGGGCTAGACGGAAAAAATTAGGACAAAATTGAACCGACACTTTTTTGAATGTGAATTTGGCATTGTGTTCATTATTTTCACAGTACAATATAAGATCTCGGTAGCCTTGTGGTTTCGACAATCGCTAAACAGTTAAAAGTCGATGGTTCGAATCCCAGGTCGACAGACTGAATTTTCTATTTTCTATTTTATTTTAAATAATTTCTACATGTGGAATTTTCCCTAATTTTTTATAACTTATTTTTAAGTTTTTTGTCTCTTTCAGAGCTATGGCCAATGGCATATGTGTGAGTGGGACGGCTGCTGGCAGCTTCGTGTTTCCGATGTTAATTGAGAAATTGGTGGATACTTATGGACTTCACGGGACAGTTCTTCTTCTAGGTAAGTTCTTTATGATATTCTGTCTTATCTTTATGAAGATCTTATTTGTTTTTACTTTTTATATGTGTGGCATACAACATCTTTCAATGAGGTTTGAACTAGCCAGCATAGCATCTGTCAGCGAGAACGTTTTGATTATGGAACACATAGATAATATACTAAATAGGGTAATGGAACACGTGAAAAACAATAAAACCTGCGCGAGCTGATGCGCGCATTCATTACTCTATTATCGTCCAGGCCGGCCATAGTCTAAAGTTGTATATTTATTTTCATCGGTGTTATTGCATATTTAATGTTATTATTCCGTCCGTCATTCCATTACTTCATCAAGATTCCTGTGTTTGTTCCTATGTAATTGTTAAGAATGTGAATAGAAGATTTAAGAGACTACAGCGTTTTATTGGAAACCCCTACATAGATCTTGAACAGTATCTATATATGTATAAAAGTTCATCACGCGCTGGTCAAGTCTATAGAGACATGTGTCTCATGTTTTAAATTTCTTTTCCGGTGATAACTATTTAGGAATAGGTAGGTTCTTAAAAGTAAATTTATGCGGATTTCAGTGAGACGAAGGCCACTTCAACTTTTTTTAATATTCTACCGAGTAGGTATTTCAAATAACTTAGGTTGGTAGTGATCTCTTAAAAAGATGATTGTTGCCTTTTCCACACTCTTTTCTTTCTTTTTCCTTTTTTTATGTTGTTTGGAATAATTTAAATAGGTACTAACTTTCACTTAGAAGGAAGTTTGATATACTAAGCTTTCAAACCTCCCTCTCCCTACGAGAAAAGGGCATTTGTCAATATTTTCTATACTTTTCTAGGAGGTGGTATGCTTCACGTCTGTGTATCCGCTACTCTGTACCGTCCGCCACCCACGCCGCGCGCCACCACTCCCGTCACCACCACTACCACAGAGAACACCACGCTTCTGAACGATATTACCGAGGGTAAGCTACAAGTATTACAGACTACAGCCATTAATGTAAACTGTGAATAAGGCAGGTCAAGTGGTACTACCTTGTATGACACCCCAACACTATATTATTAGGGTACACCAATATTTATTAGGGTTAGGGTTGCTTCTCTTCTGAACCCTGCGCTCAGTAGTGAGCCGTTGATGGGTTTATGATGATGATGATGAATATTTATTAATTTAATGTATGTACATCCCCGTCTCAGAAAGGATTTTTGAAATTCCACACCCAAGGGGATTAAATATTGGGTGCAAACCTAATTAAAAATGAAAAAAAACTTGTGTGCTTAAGACCGTACGGCAGAAGTGAAAACTTCATTGGCAATCGTATTCAATTTATACATATACTCTAATTAATCTAATCAATATACCGACTCTATTCAATTTATATAATATGACAGCTCAGTCTCACTACGTGAGAGTGAGTGAGACAAAAGAAGAGCAGCTGACTGTATCTTTGTCGCTCGGGTAGGTACACTCGGCGGTCCCAAGTTCGCCCGATCGAGCCTTTCACCTCAGAGCGTGACGGATCAGCCTAACTTACTACCTACGAAAAAATGTGTGTGCAGTGCGCCAAAAGAAGTTTTCAAAAAAATACGTGTATGACGTGTACATCAGGATTTTTAAAAATTCCCCGATTCCCTTCAACGATTTTTAAAAACTTCACTCGAGCGAAGCCTTCACTAGTACCTAGAGATTAACTGCCGTAATATGGTGCGCCCGTCCAAAATTCAAAACCTTTGAAAGTACTAGTGAAAGTATTTACAAAGCGCCACCAAGACTCACAGCGCGTGTGTGCGTGCTGAGACGGCCGTCAAAAAAAATAAATGCAAGGACTTATCGCTCGACTGGCAGCGTCATTAAATAAATAAAATAAAATAAAATAGCCCTTTATTCAACTACCAATTTTTTACAAAATTTCCATACATTTGGTCAAAATAATAAATTATGTTACATTACTAGAATACAAAAATTATTATTATTATTTTTTACCAACAATATTTAAAATGTCATTGCTTATAACCTATTTAATTTTAATGTTGTTGTATGTTATTGGTAGAAGTCGCCTGTTTGGCGTAGGCCTCCCCCAGCTCTTTCCATGTCCGTCTATTTTGCGCGCTTCTCATCCATAGTGGTCCATTGACCTGAGCAAACACATCTGCCCAGCGTCTCCAAGGTCTTCCTCTTTTCCTTTTAGCGTTGCGAGGTAACCACTCTGTCAAGATTTTTGTCCATTTAGTGTTACTCTCTCGGCTAATATGGCCAGCCCATTTCCATTTTAATAATCTTATCTGCCTGGTGACGTCGCTAACTCTTGTTTTTTTTACGAATAGCTTGGTTGCTGATTCTGTCTATCATTTTTATGCCCAGCATGCTTCTCTCCATTCTTCGCTGGCACACCGCGATTCTTTCCTCATCTACCATCCTGAGTGCCCATGTTTGGCATCCGTAAATTAGGCATGGGAGTATTGCGACGTCAAATAATTTTGCTTTTATCTTTATGTGTATATTCTTGTTTTTCATTATTTCCTTTAGGCTCCAATATTTTTTCCAGGCTAAGGCGATTCGTCTTTGTATTTCTTTTTCCATGCGGTCTCCGAATGACATTAGCTGTCCTAGGTAAATATATTCATTGACAACTTCAATTTCTTCTCCATCTACTATTATCTGCAGTGATTTGTCACAGTTTGTCATTACTTTTGTTTTTGATTTATTTAGTGCTAGACCTACTTTCTGACTTTCCCGTGCTAACCCGTCATTAAGGGTTTTAGGAGATTCCGAGAAAATGACGATATCATCCGCAAATCGTAAGTGGCTTAGATATTCTCCGTTTATTTTAATTCCTTTGTTGGACCAGTCTATTTTTCTAAATACTGTTTCTAATACCGCAGAGAATATTTTCGGTGATAAAGGATCTCCTTGCCTTACCCCTTTTTTGATATAGATCTCCGGTGCTGTTTTTTCTAGTTTTATTTTCGTAGAACATCTACTATATATGCTGTGAATAACCTCAATGTACCCTTTGTCAACTCCTTGTTGTTTGAGCGACTTCCATATTTCTGAATGATGGATAGTATCAAATGCTTTAGTAAAATCTATGAAGCATATAATTATACAAAGTGATTCCATATTCTTTGGCCTTCTCTATTATTTGAGATACAACTTGGATGTGATCCGTAGTAGCCCAACCTTTGCGAAATCCCGCTTGCTCACGAGGTTGATTTTCTTCCAGTGTTTTTGTGATGCGATTTAGTACGAGTTTTGCGAACACTTTATACAAGTTCGTCATCAAGCTGATTGGTCTGTAATTTGCCAAATCAGTCTTATCACCTTTCTTATGTATAAGTGTCGTTGTCGATTGTGACCATTGTTCTGGGGTCACACCTGTTTTTAAAACATTGTCATATAGTATCTTAAGTGCTGGCTGTAACGGTTCACAAAGAGATTTCAGTAATTCATTTGATATACCGTCTTCACCCGGTGTTTTATCTGTTTTTTGGGTACTTATAGCATGATCTATTTCCGATGGTAGTATGTCACATATATCATTGATGTCAGCTTTGTCATTTTTCTCTTTTAGTTCTGAGTATTCTGTATAGGGAGTGTTACCCAATGAATATAATTGCTCATAGAAATCTGTAGCTTCCCTTAGAATGTCTGGACGTCTTATTAATTGTTTCCCTGTTTTACTTTTTACAGTCGCTGCCCATTCCGTTGTGATCCGTAGCTTTTTATAAGCTTTTTTGATTGCTCCTGATTTTTCTATATATTTTTCAAATATCTTTGTCCTGTGTAATTTTTTATCCATACATAGGCTTTTATTTATTTCCTTGCTTATGAGCTTTATTTTGTTTTTTATATCACGTGTTCTTTTCAGTTTAAATAGAGCTTTCCTCTTTTTGAGGAGTTCTTGTGTATGCACACTTATTGGAGCTGATTTTTCTCGTTTCTTGATGGTATAATCTTTTATAGCCGTATCTATTTCCCTTACTAGATTATTATATTGCGTTTGAACGTCATTGGTCTCGATTACTGCATTTAGAAATAGTTCTTCTAAATGTTTCCCTTTCTCTTTGGTCAGTGTTGGTAAGAATTTTTGAGTTTTATTGTTGTTTTTTATTTGTCTCCTTGTTCTTTTCAAGCTGCCTAAGTTAATTTTACATCGTATCATCCTGTGGTCAGTATTGAAATTTAAATTATTAATAATGTCAAAGTTTTTAAAGTAAATGGGTTTATTAGTTAGAATGTAGTCAATTTCGTTGAAACATCTATCTCCAGGTGATTTCCAAGTCCATTTTTTGTGAGGTTTTCTCTTAAATTCACTGTTTACAAACCTTAAGTCATATTCCATAGCAAATTCAACCAGCCTACGACCGTGTTTACTCCTTTTGCCATACGAAAAATTTCCAAACACTCTGTCTTCCCCTAACTGAGCTTTTCCAATTTGCGCATTAAAATCTCCGATTATTATTATATTTTTATTATTCGTTAATTGTAAAGCGGTTTCCAGGGTAGCGTAGAATGCGGCTAAATCTTCGTCATTGTAACTTTCGGTGGGAGCGTATACTTGTATAATCGTCCACACACTGCCGTTCGGAAACTTTAACTCGAGTGAAGCCAATCTATCCGAGTGTCCTTTGAAACTGATAATATTATTTCGAAGACATTTTTTTACTAAGAAACCGACACCATTTTTTCCATTCATACACGTAGTGTGGTAAAAGATATAATCAGGGTGTTCTTCAATCACTTCATATGGTCGTCTTACTTCACTCAATCCTAGAACATCCCAATTTAGGTCATGAATAGCGAGTCGTAGTTCGGTAAGTCTTGCCTCTGTTGCTAGGGTTCGAACATTCAGGCTGGAAATGAACAAGCTGGGTATTTTGTTTTTTGCTCTATGTGGTTTCACGTTCGTTTTGTATTTATTCTGAGCTAGGGGGTTTTGGTCATACTCCCCCACGGTGACCATCCGGATTGGGGGACGAGAGTAACTACTTTGTGTTTGATGGGATTGTGATAAAGTATTTTTAGTGGAGGAGGCCTCGCACACTCAGGCAGTTTCGTAGCGTTTTAGAAATGACTGTAGTGTGTTTGTTTTGTGTTTCTTGCTTGTTTGTGAAGTTTGATTTTGGGGTATATTCTGTGTGTAAGAACATTCAGGGGTTTTTGGGGGACTTTGTTGTGGCGATGTAGACATCTGACGCTTATATGGCAGCGTCATTAATAGCACTTTATTATTAGTATGGAGGCGCGCGCCATTTTGTCGTAGTTGATCTAAAGTCTGTTCCAATGGAGTTCAGTTATAAAATAAACTAGCTGATGCCATGCTCCGCTCCACCCAGTAATCGTTGAGAACTCTGCACTCGAAATTGTAGACGAGTAAATATACCTGGGATGGGACAAACAGTCCAGGTAGGTAGGTCCAATTTCGAGAAAGAGATCAACCGCCGAATCCAACTCGGCTGGGCAGCGTTAGGGAAGCTCCGAGATGTCTTCTCGGCCAAAATCCCGTCAGTGCCTGAAGACTCAAGTCTTCGAACAGTGCGTGTTGCCAGTAATGACTTACGGATCCGAGACATAGTCGCTAACTATGGGCCTCATAAGAAGGCTCAGGTTCACTCAGCGAGCGATGGAGAGAGCTATGCTCGGTATATCCCTGCGAGATCAAATCAGAAATTAGGAGATTCGTAGGAGAACCAAAGTCACCGACATAGCTCAGCGTGTCGCGAAACTGAAGTGGAAATGGGCGGGGTACATAGTTCGAAGAGCTGATGGTCGTTGGGGTCCCAAGGTGTTGGAGTGGCGACCGCGCACCGGGAAACGCAGCGTTGGTAGACCCCCCACCAGGTGGACCGACGACATCAAACGAGTCGCAGGGAGCCGCTGGATTCAAGCGGCACAAGACCGAAGCTTGTGGAAGTCCATGCAGGAGACCTTTGTCCAGCAGTGGACGTCTATAGGTTGATAAAGAAGAAGAAGATCCTTAGTAGTATTATAAATGCAAAAGTGTGTTTGTATATTGGTTTTTGGTTTGCCCTTCAATCTCGCCGCAACAGAGCTACGGATCGACGTGATTGTTTGCATGGCTATAGTTGAGGACCTGGAGAGTGACATAGATATATAGATCCTTTTTATCCCGGAAAATCAAAGAGTTCCCGAGGGATATTAAAAACTAAATCCACCCGGATGAAATCGCGGACATCAGCTATATAAAATAAAAATAAAAATCAGCATCAGCAGGCATCAGCTAGTGCCTAGTAGACTATAAATTAGTGAGCTCTACAATTAATCTATGATTAATACTGAACAGGCGCCGCTGTTATATGTTTTGGAGCTACTTGATTGACGCCATTTTGGCGTAAGCAGTGAAACGAGTGTGTTTGGAACTAATAGGTACTAAATATTGCAAATGACGCACCAACCTCTATAAGTCTAGTCTCTAAGTATCTATGATTTCATAACCGACCTCTTTTATGATATCATATTAAATCATAGATGATTTGTGAAGGTCGGTGTGCCATCTTCTAATATTAGGTATAAATGCGAAAGTGTGTTTATTTGTTGGTTTGTCCTTCAATCACGCCGCAACAGAGCTACGGATTGACGTGATTTTTTGCAGGTGTAATGTGTATAGTTGAGGACCGGAGAGTGACATAGGCTACTTTTGATCTCGGAAAATCAAAGAGTTCCCGAGGGATTTAAAAAACTAAATTCACGTGAAGTCGCGGGCATCACCTAGTTGCAATATTATTAGTTCCAGAGACACTCGTATGTCAAATGTGGCGCTTCAAATTGATCCATAATAAAATTAGTTTTTTTTTTATTCGATGACAAGATAGTCCTTGACTGCGATGTCACCTGATGGTAAGTGACGATGCAGTCTGATGGTAGCGGGCTAACATGTAAGGGGTATGGCAGTGAACATTCAACCCATAACCCTAACTGGTTTCTACACGCCATCGTGCCGGAACGCTAAATCGCTTGGCGGCACTTTTTTTTTTGACGGTAGAGTGGTAACTAGCCACGGCCAAAGCCTCCCACCAGACTAGACCAGAGCCAATTCGGAAATTATAAATTGCCTCCACCGGGAATCGAATTTGAGACCTCCCAGTCATAACACCACAGAGCTCACCACTGCGCCAGGGAGGCCGTTAGTGTCATTTTTACAGGGACAGCGAATTCAGTGTTATACATAGATCTCATCATCTCCCTCTCCTTTTCCCACGCTATGTGGGGTCGGGACAACATGGCCTATAAACCATGTTATAAGTTAAGTGTTATACATAGATCTGTATATATTTTTTCAGGTAAAACAGCCGTGATCGTCAACAATGACAACAAGCTTCAGAACATGTTCCAAACTGAAACTGAGTTGAGTCTAAACCAGAAGAATGCGATGCTGAGCGACGAGAAACGCGCCAATTTACTCAGCGAGTTAATACACCCGAGCCTGATCGAGGTATGTGCCGAAATCTGGCCTGCGATTGTCTAAAGTTATTCCATTGATCGTTATCGTATTCGATGACATTAGCGTCAAAGTAAAGTAAACCATAACTGCATTGAGTTAGAGCACAATTTCGTGTATGCATTCTTATACGTTTAATGTAAGCAGTGATAGCCGAGTGGTTAGTACTGCAGTCTCCTATTCAAATGAAATATGTCGGGAACACGTGTATGGGCACTTTAAGTAAAGTAAACCATAACAGTATTGAATTAGAGCTCAATTTCGTGTACGCATTCTTATACGTTTACGTATGTCCGATACGCTCTATAACGCTCCATATTAAAATCAGTTGTACTTAATTTGTGACTTTAAATCAATACAATCAATGATTATTTTACTTTGACGCTAATGTCATTGAATACGAATACGATCAATGGAATAATTTTTAGACAATTGGTCGAAATTTTGCCGTCCCCTATTTAAAACAAGTGTAAATTAAAATTTTAATTTTTAAATACAAGCTTTTAGTAGCTAGGTACATCATTAGACTCTAGATATCATCTAGGATCAGAGTTCTTGTCATGACGAATCAAACGAGCCTAAACTCGATGGGCCTACATCGTTTTATTACAGAGTTCCGATAGCCATCTTCCGTCTCCATCATCAGATCAGCTCCATGTCACATTAATATTGCATTGTCATCCGATTTACACATACATGCAAAATTTCAGCTCAATCGGAAACCGGGAAGTGGTTCTATTTCACTTGTAAGATTTGACCTAAACAAACAATTAAATAAACTGGTCAAGCTAAATAAAAGCTTGTAAAAAATGCGTGTGTCGTGGAAAACTCGGTTGGAACGAAAATAAATTAATACTAAAAATAAATTAAATAAAAAATAATAATCTGAAGTCAGGATTCGAACCCCCGAACCGATAGTTTCACTGCTTGATATGAGCTGATCAGCTCATTTCCTACTTGATTAAAGGGACTTATAAACTTTCAATTGCTGCGATTGATTTGAAATTTGGTGTAGTGCTACTTCGGATTATTTCCAAGCCATGGTAACCTTGAGCTGATGCTGCAGCATCGAGTAGTCTGCGGGATACCCAACTCCTCAGCAACTTACAGCAGATGTGTTTGGACTCATTAGAATAGTCTCAATGAGTAGGTGTTAGATAGATGATCGAGGATCGAGGAGGAGGATCTGGTGATGGAGCAGAAAGCTGGAATAGAATAGAATAGAAATATTTTTTATTCAAATAAACTTTTTTACAAGTTAGTGTTTCTGAATCGTCGATGAGTCTACCTACCACCAGCAAGAAACTTGGCGGTTGCTCTTTTCAAAACAAGTTTACAATACAATAGATGCTATAAGCTATGCATGCATTGTTTCCACAATGAGGGGAAATTCCACAAAACAAACTACATACAATTCAATATATCTTAAGATGGGCAGACAGAAAGTAGCCCCAATCCCGCCGGTGGCATCCGTTCACGAGCATGTCGTGACGCATGACCCAGCCGTTGCTTCGCTCAACCATATTTGAGAGAACATATAACAGGATGTCAGGTATATCGTACATAGTCCGCCCATAGATTCACATGTCGGGGATGTATTAAGTTTTCAATTTACGCTTGTTATAACTAACCTGATCACCAGGTGAAGCAGTGATGGCCTCGTGGTTAGGACTGTGGTCTCCTATTCGGGGGGTCGCAGGTTCGATCCCGGGTACGCACCTCTGACTTTTCGGAGTTAAGTGCGTTTAAGCAATTAAATATCACTTGCTCCAACGGTGAAGGAAAACATCGTGAGGAAACCTGCACATCTGAGAGTTCTTCATAATGTTCACGAAGGTGTGTGAAGTCCACCAATTCGCATTGGGCCAGCGTGGTGGAGTATGGCCTATAACCCTTCTCTGAGAGGAGACCTGCGCTCAGTAGTGAGCCGTTGATGGGGTGCTGATGATGATGATGATGATGATCACCAGGTGGCGCGGCCTCCGCTGCCGTCGCACAATATGTCAGATTCCGAGGACTCTGAAGGCATGGACGTGCTAGGAGTCGTGGGTGAGTTTTCCATTCCTTTTTTTATTTATGTCTACATCTAAATATCTAAATATTGTATATGACGGCGCGTCTATAACCAGAGGGCACTGGCAGGCCCTCTAGCGGAGCGTTGCGTAGACGGTAGCGAGGCAGCCATTAGAAAACAATCTCTTGGCAACCGGCGCACCACAGCTGCGACGAACCGCTGGTTTAAATATCCTGATCTAAGAAATTACTGCTCAAAGTGGATTATTTAACTGTCGGAAGAATTATCATAATATTGTGATTGACTGATTTGTTTAATTGGAGATTATAATTTTGTGTTCAAAGGAGAATTCAGTTGTCAAGTTTCAATATACGCCCACATATCATCGCTCAGCCATAACCCCATGATATAGATCATCCTGGCGCCTACATATATATAAAAGGAAAAGGTGACTAAGACTGGTTTTCCACGGCGCAGTTCGAACCCGTGACCGCAGCGGTTGCGGTACCGCTAATACTGCGTCCGCCGCGGGGCAAACCGCGCCGTGGAAATTGAAACTTCATTTTCCATACAAATCTGCATTCTACGGAGGCCGCGGGCCCGCAGCCGCTGCGGGCGCGGGCGCCGAACCGTGCCGTGGAAACTCAGTCTGACTGATCTATCAACGCACAGCTCAAACCATTGGACGGATCGGGCTGAAATTTGGTATACAGTAAGATAGCTATTATGACGTAGGCATCCGCTAAGCAGGATTTTTGAAAATTCAATCTCTAAGGTGGGAAAATAGGGGTTTGAAAAATCAAACTTAACGTAAGCGAAGCCGCTCGCAAAAGTTAGTTGCATATGGAAGGAAAAGGTGAGTGTCTGACTGTCTGATCTATCAACGCACTGCTAAAACCACTGGACGGATCGGGCTACAATTTGGCACACAGATAGCTCTTATGACGTAAGCATCCGCTAAGAAAGGATTTTTGATTCAACCCCTAAGGGGTTAAAATAGGGGTTTGAAAAATCGAACTTAACGTGAGCGAAGTCACAGTAACAAATTAGTCAGAATATCGACTAATCTGTGAGTAACTCACGTCAAACTCGATACTCGGACTAATTTTTTAAACTGGACACTTTCAAGTGAATACTTTTATATAAACCTGTGAAGATGATACTGCCATTGTCGTAATTAGAATGCCATAAGCCTACTTTGACGTATTAGTTTACAAATTGCGAAAAACCAAATTAAATTTGAATTTCGCGGGCAGACCGGTACTAATCCAAGGATCAGCTTAAAAAAATCAGAGGTTGATCTTTTTCTCGCGTATTTTATGCTTTCTTCTTCTTTTTAAACCTATAGACGTCCACTGCTGGGCAAAGGTCTCCTGCATGGACTTCCACAGGCTTCGGTCCTGCGCCGCTTGAATCCAGCGGCTCCTTGCGACTTGTTTGATGTCGTCGGTCCACCTAGTGCTAGTTTATGCTTTAATAAAATGTTATTTTCAGGGCTCCCGCGTGATGTAGCTCGCCTGAGGCTGCGGCCGACTCGATCGTCTTCCATCCTTCACTCGGTGGAAGACCTGTCTACAGACAGCACCTGTGTCTATAAAGCGAGAGGCAGGCAGCTCAGTCGGTAAGAGATTAAGAGTGGGTGTGCGCTCGTTAACAGTAAACAGATTTGATTTTTACAGTAGTAGATCAAGTTTCAACTATCCGAAAAAAAAAACACGCAAAAATCATACTGCCAAGGGACGTGCTTGGGCAAAAACATAAAATGATGAAATTTGTTCGATAATAAAAAATCGCGAAGTTAGGTCTAATTTTTAACCAATATTCATTTATTTTCAATGTGTTGCATATTACAGAGCCAAAATTTTTACATTAAATTCCGATTGATATTATCAAGAGAGTAGCCTAGTGAATTGAAAAGAAAATGAATATTTTACGAGTTACAAAGTATTTGACGCTTACTACACTCCTATTCCGCGCAAAACGCTTTCTTTTGTCGCACCTCACATGAGGTTGCGGCTATGTTTTATCTCATCGCGAAATCTGATTTTTTTTTGGCGTTATACGCGTTCTTAAACAGAACTCTTCTTTTTAGGGTTCCGTGCTCCGTACGTAACTCCGTACTAAAAACTGGACCCTTATACTATCTACTACTATCGTTTTTGACGACCTCCCTGGCGCAGTGGTGAGCGTTATGGTCTTATAACTGGGAGGTCTCGGGTCTATTCCCGGCGGGGTCGATTTGGGAATTTATAATTTCCGAATTGTCTCTGGTTTGGTCTGGTGGCAGGCTTTGGCCGTGGCTAGTTACCACCCTACCGCCAAAAACGTGCCGCCAAGCGATTTAGCGTTCCGGCACGATGGCGTGTAGAAACCGATTAGGGGTATTGGTTGAATGTTCACTGCCATACCCCTTACAAGTTTGCCCGCTACCATCTTAGACTGCATCGTCTCTTACCATCAGGTGAGATCGCAGTCAAGGACTATCTTGTCATCGAATAAAAAAAAATCTATTACTAGCTGACCCAGCGAACTTCGTACCGCCTGCAAAAATATTTAGGGGTGGGTCACCCTTAACATTTATGGGTATAAAAAATAAATGTTGGCCGATTCTCAGACCTACCCGATATGCACACAAAATTTCAAAAAATCGGTCCAGCCGTTTCGGAGGAGTTTGGTAACAAACACCGCGACATGAGAATTTTATATATTAGACTATTTTTGGGTTTGTTCCTCCACTATACTCCAATGAAAAGCGTTAGTTCATCTTCGTTCTTTATTTTTAGTTCACATTCACACAAATACTAAACAATTTAATTTAGGTTTACATCATTCACACATAGAAGCTATGATACAGGCACGACATACTTAGCCGACAGGCGACTTGTTAATTTTAGCTGACGTGTCCAGCCAGTCCCCACATTATTTATCTATTAAACTATTTATTTATTTATTTATTTACTAGCTGATGCCCGCGACTTCGTCTGCGTGGATTTAGTTTTTAAAATCCCTCGGGAACTCCTTGATTTTCCGGGATAAAAAGTAGCCTATGTCACTCTCCAGGTCCACAACTATACCTACCCATGCAAAAAATCACGTCGATCCGTAATACTGTTGCGGCGTGATTGAAGGACAAACCAACAAACCGACAAGCAAACACACTTTCGCATTCATAATATTAGTAAGGATTTATTTTATTATACTCTTTATTTTCACCAAAAAAAAAATTTACCAAACTACTATACTATCACTTCGTTGTCTGTCTGTCTTTCCGTCTGTCATGACCCTTTTTCCAGGAACGGGTGGAGGTATCAAGTTGAAATTAATATCAAATACTCAGGTCTGCATCAGTGAAAAAATCAAACTTCAAAGTCGACGAAATCAAAAGATACGGCCTTTTATGCTCCGATATGCCACATATTTTGACACTCGCAACTCGCAAGGGAATCAAAATCTATAGGGTACTTCCCGTTGACCTAGAATCATGAAATTTGGCATGAAGCAATGTCATGCAGCACAAGTAACTGGGAAAAATCCGAAAATCGTAAATTTGTAGTTGTATCACAAAAAAATAAATAATTTAATAATTTTATTTTATTTTATTTAATTTTTGCGATGATAAACTTATTTGCAGTTGGTAGAGTAACCGCTACCTAAGAGTTTGTACGAAACCCTCGGTGCGCGAGTTCGACTCGCACTTGGCCGGTTTTTTTTCTCCACCCTGGAGTTTTCTTGAGTCAGTGCACCACAGGTTATAACAAACTTGTAGGACGCACTGGTAAAAAAACAAAACGGTCTGAAATTAAAGAAAATCAATAATATCACCATAATTACAAATAATATACAGTACAATATGTTTTCAGCGGAGATCTCTATATCCAAGTCAGTCAAAATATGATCGTTATATAAACGACCGTTTCTCTCGGACTCGTCTTCAACTACAGAGTACCTACTTACCTCTCTAACATTTTATAATCTAAATCGTTAATGTACATGATAAATAGTATGTTACTCAATAAACTACCTTGATGTACACCACAGACTACAGTGTACATTCAGATTAAAAACACGTGGTAAAAACTTTACTTATGTCTCACAAAAGGATATATATTATCATCATCATCGTCAAACGATCAACGTCTCACTACTGAGCGCAGGTCTCCTCTCAGAGAAGGGTTATATAGGCCATAGTCCACCACGCTGCCTATTGCGAATTGGCGGGCAAGGATATAATATAATATATTTCTACTTAATAAATGATTTTTGTTGTAATTTGCATGTCAAAAGCCTTAGAGTGGACAAAAATTTGTTTTTACAAATATGTAAAAAAAATTTGGTTCATTCTAAGGTGTCATATTAAAATAATAATTTTAACTGCAGCAATAATTTTAGGTCTCTATACATCAAGCCTCCATTACCGAGTAGGATAATCCAGAATAAGCTAACGGAACCAGCGAATAACGTGAAGAAAGTGGAAGAAGAAGAAGTTAAAGAAGAGAACTTAGAAGAGAAAGAAGAGAAGAGAGGATGTATCGGGACCATTTCCAGGTTTGTCAGAGATTATTAGATAATTTTTATGTGCACTCCGAGGATTAATTGGCAAACTTTGTTATTTTTCATTTAATTTATTTACTTTACCTATTTCTAAAAAAACGAGTGTGCTTTAGACCGCACGACTGAAGTAAAACTTACGAAACGCAATTGGCAATGAGAGAGAGAGAAAGAAAATGTGTGCTCGCACCTCTCTGTCTTGCCCCAACGGTAATATACGAAACGTAACTCTCTCTCTTTCTATCTTCACTAACTTATATCCCCCTCTCAACTTCCGTTCTCCTCGCCCGATCACACTTTTCGTAACGCATTCACCAGCTTACTCCCCAAGTCAAACGTGCATAAAGAAGTTTCCCTTCAAAAAAGATATTCTTATTCCTTTTTGCGTTGTAGCATGGTGCGGGGGACTGGACGTCAATAGAACTTATTTTGTACCATTCTTTTGCAATCGTCAGACAATTTTATTGAGATTTTATTAGAGTTCGCTGTGAGCGTTATTATCAAGAAGTGATGAGCTATGAAATAACAACACATTCACTACATATTATTAAATATATTATTATTTAATATACATGACGGCACCCCTCTCGCCGAGCGTTTAATAAAAGTAATCACAAACTATCTCAGAACAGAACAGCATTCTCAGCAATCACCTTCTTTCTATAATAATAACTAATCACAAGAAAGAGGGTACATTGTAATCGTTATGTGACAAGTATGGAACCCAATATTTCCATGTCTAACTAGACCAGAGGTTCCCAAACTTTTTTTGCTCATAGACCCCTTTCAAAAGTTTGCTGGTTCCGGTGGACCCCCTGCAGCTAAATTTCTATCATATTTCCAGTCGACAAAAAATGTGAAGATAAATTATGAAAATTGGCGTTGCGAGTGAGTTCCAACCACGAAAACAACATTCTTTGAAAAAAAAAGAGAATTGATTGGTAAATTAATTAATTGATTGTGCTGTGAGTGGATGTCAAAAGTAAAGTTGACCATTCAAAAAGAAGTGATTCCATCTCAAGCTTACATTTTTGACATCTACTCACAGCACAAAAACCAATCAATTCTCACTTATTTTATTTAGAAAACTCGGAGTGGTAAAAATAAAAAAATAGTATATTTTCTTGTGTTGTATTTATTCAAATACTATGTAAGTAACTATTAATTATTATTATTGTTATCATATTTTACAATATTATATTAAGTAAGTATAGTAAATCAAAATATAATTGTACCTGCAATCAAAATTAAACATTAATAACGTACACGTAACACCTGAGAGTTCTCCATAATGTTCTCGAAGGTGTGTGAAGTCCACCAATTCGCATTGGGCCAGCATGGTGGACTATGGCCTGTAACCCTTCTCTTAGAGGAGACCTCGCTGGGTTGATAATAAAGATGACTTATATTAGTGAAACACCACACAGTCGGGAAATAAACAATTACTAATAAATTAGGGACAAAAAGTTCTACCTTTCTCGGATTTCTGTTCTAAATAAATAAATAAGTAATAAATAAAATAAAAGTATGTATAGCAAAAGGCAGCCTACTTACTTTTTCCGTCGCTGGCAATCACTAAGATCGATTCACTTTAGGTACTTTTCTCTCCGAAATTCCGGGAACAAATGAGTAACGTTTATTCTTGGCATTCGTATTTATATTGGTGAAGAATCAAACAAGTTCATGCAAGATTGCAAGCACACACACCACCCACAAGTCGTATTTGGTCCCTTTGCACGTCTGAACAAGCGTTGCAGACGGCGCGTCGGCGGCGGCTTCACTATCGACCCCCGCTTACGAATTGTGAACCCCCATTTTTCTGTCACGCCAACGTAGACCCCCGTCGAGTCTCCCGTGGACCCCTGGGGGTCCACCTGGACCACTTTGGGAATTACTGAACTAGACAAACCCGGCTAACTATCCTAGCCTAGGTGCAGCCTCCACCCAACCCCTGCCAGCTGCCCGTCTCCACCAAGAAGACCCTAGCAAATCTCCTTTCTAACTCGCTCATGGCCCATCACTAGGCAAAGAAACAATATCACGGTAACATCGCATATACATTGGAACAAACTCACAAAATGTCTGATGTTCACAGATACCTGGACGTGTCGCTGCTCAAGTCGTGGCGCTTCGGGCTGCTGTGCGCATCCGTCGCGCTGATGTCGTGCGGCTCGCCCTACGCGCTGTACTACCTGCCCGCGTACACCGTCGCCGCCGGACACAGCAAAGCCGCCGCCGGTAACCTCTGCGACGGTTTAGCCGCTCGAGTCGTGGCGCTTCGGGCTGCTGTGCGCGTCCGTCGCGCTGATGTCGTGCGGCTCGCCCTACGCGCTGTACTACCTGCCCGCGTACACCGTCGCCGCCGGACACAGCAAAGCCGCCGCCGGTAACCTCTGCGACGGTTTAGCCGCTCGAGTCGTGGCGCTTCGGGCTGCTGTGCGCGTCCGTCGCGCTGATGTCGTGCGGCTCGCCCTACGCGCTGTACTACCTGCCCGCGTACACCGTCGCCGCCGGACACAGCAAAGCCGCCGCCGGTAACCTCTGCGACGGTTTAGCCGCTCGAGTCGTGGCGCTTCGGGCTGCTGTGCGCGTCCGTCGCGCTGATGTCGTGCGGCTCGCCCTACGCGCTGTACTACCTGCCCGCGTACACCGTCGCCGCCGGACACAGCAAAGCCGCCGCCGGTAACCTCTGCGACGGTTTAGCCGCTCGAGTCGTGGCGCTTCGGGCTGCTGTGCGCGTCCGTCGCGCTGATGTCGTGCGGCTCGCCCTACGCGCTGTACTACCTGCCCGCGTACACCGTCGCCGCCGGACACATCAAAGCCGCCGCCGGTAACCTCTGCGACGGTTTAGCCGCTCGAGTCGTGGCGCTTCGGGCTGCTGTGCGCGTCCGTCGCGCTGATGTCGTGCGGCTCGCCCTACGCGCTGTACTACCTGCCCGCGTACACCGTCGCCGCCGGACACAGCAAAGCCGCCGCCGGTAACCTCTGCGACGGTTTAGCCGCTCGAGTCGTGGCGCTTCGGGCTGCTGTGCGCGTCCGTCGCGCTGATGTCGTGCGGCTCGCCCTACGCGCTGTACTACCTGCCCGCGTACACCGTCGCCGCCGGACACATCAAAGCCGCCGCCGGTAACCTCTGCGACGGTTTAGCCGCTCGAGTCGTGGCGCTTCGGGCTGCTGTGCGCGTCCGTCGCGCTGATGTCGTGCGGCTCGCCCTACGCGCTGTACTACCTGCCCGCGTACACCGTCGCCGCCGGACACAGCAAAGCCGCCGCCGGTAACCTCTGCGACGGTTTAGCCGCTCGAGTCGTGGCGCTTCGGGCTGCTGTGCGCGTCCGTCGCGCTGATGTCGTGCGGCTCGCCCTACGCGCTGTACTACCTGCCCGCGTACACCGTCGCCGCCGGACACAGCAAAGCCGCCGCCGGTAACCTCTGCGACGGTTTAGCCGCTCGAGTCGTGGCGCTTCGGGCTGCTGTGCGCGTCCGTCGCGCTGATGTCGTGCGGCTCGCCCTACGCGCTGTACTACCTGCCCGCGTACACCGTCGCCGCCGGACACAGCAAAGCCGCCGCCGGTAACCTCTGCGACGGTTTAGCCGCTCGAGTCGTGGCGCTTCGGGCTGCTGTGCGCGTCCGTCGCGCTGATGTCGTGCGGCTCGCCCTACGCGCTGTACTACCTGCCCGCGTACACCGTCGCCGCCGGACACAGCAAAGCCGCCGCCGGTAACCTCTGCGACGGTTTAGCCGCTCGAGTCGTGGCGCTTCGGGCTGCTGTGCGCGTCCGTCGCGCTGATGTGGTGCGGCTCGCCCTACGCGCTGTACTACCTGCCCGCGTACACCGTCGCCGCCGGACACAGCAAAGCCGCCGCCGGTAACCTCTGCGACGGTTTAGCCGCTCGAGTCGTGGCGCTTCGGGCTGCTGTGCGCGTCCGTCGCGCTGATGTCGTGCGGCTCGCCCTACGCGCTGTACTACCTGCCCGCGTACACCGTCGCCGCCGAACACAGCAAAGCCGCCGCCGGTAACCTCTGCGACGGTTTAGCCGCTCGAGTCGTGGCGCTTCGGGCTGCTGTGCGCGTCCGTCGCGCTGATGTCGTGCGGCTCGCCCTACGCGCTGTACTACCTGCCCGCGTACACCGTCGCCGCCGGACACAGCAAAGCCGCCGCCGGTAACCTCTGCGACGGTTTAGCCGCTCGAGTCGTGGCGCTTCGGGCTGCTGTGCGCGTCCGTCGCGCTGATGTCGTGCGGCTCGCCCTACGCGCTGTACTACTTGCCCGCGTACATCGTCGCCGCCGGACACAGCAAAGCCGCCGCCGGTAACCTCTGCGACGGTTTAGCCGCTCGAGTCGTGGCGCTTCGGGCTGCTGTGCGCGTCCGTCGCCCTGATGTCGTGCGGCTCGCCCTACGCACTGTACTACCTGCCCGCGTACACCGTCGCCGCCGGACACAGCAAAGCCGCCGCCGGTAACCTCTGCGACGGTTTAGCCGCTCGAGTCGTGGCGCTTCGGGCTGCTGTGCGCGTCCGTCGCGCTGATGTCGTGCGGCTCGCCCTACGCGCTGTACTACCTGCCCGCGTACACCGTCGCCGCCGGACACAGCAAAGCCGCCGCCGGTAACCTCTGCGACGGTTTAGCCGCTCGAGTCGTGGCGCTTCGGGCTGCTGTGCTCGTGTCAACTGAACGCAAGCACGTAACCGAAGCGTCCGAACCGTTATCTCGATTGTGACTCGGCTCGGCGACCACTGGTTAACGACTAAGTGTGATTGAGCGAGCAGGCTGCGGGTGGAGTATGCGGGGTGCCGGCAAGACGTAAACGCGGGATCGGCGATGGCGTTGCGTAAGCTCGGGAATGGCGAGACATAGGCTCGGGAAAGGCATGACGTAATTTGGGACACCGTGACGTAAGCTCGGGGACGGCCAGACGTAAGCGCGGGAATGGCGTGACGTAAGCTCGGGGAGGGCGTGACGCAAGCTCGGGGTAGCGTGACATAACAGTCAGTTACAGTTCAGTCCGTTTTCTTCGGAACCCTAAAAAGATGACTTTAGACCTTTTCTTTAAATACTCTTTTTCTTTTCTTTCTTTTTTAAGCTACGCGCTTATGGAACTCACTTCCTCAGCATATTAGAGACAGTCATACTTAAATACAGACAATACATACTTTCAAATTTAGAGTGAAGCAGCACTCACTATCTTTCTTTATGTATTGTATAGATTATATTTTTATGTATATAATATATTATGTATATGACGGCACCCCTCTCGCCGAGCGTCTAATCAAAGCAATCAAGAACTATCTCAGAACAGAACATCATTCTCAGCAATCACCTTCTTTCAATAAAAATAACTATCCACAAAGGAAGGTGCATTGTAATCTTTACGTAACAAGTATGAAACCATATATTTCCATGTCTAACTAGACAAACCCGGCTAACTATGCCGCCTAGGTGCAGCCTCCACCCAACCCCTGCCAGCTGCCCGTCTCCACCAAGACAAATCTCCTTTCTAACTCGCTCATGGGCCTCATGGCCCATCGCTAGGCAAAGAAACACTATCACGGTAAGATCAATAACATTGCAACGAACGAGATGTACATTTTTTCTCAGACCTATACCACTTTATAATTTTGCCTTACTCACTGTCGAGGGAAGCTGAAAGAAATCTCTTCTTAGAGACAAGCTTCACCTTTGTCCACGTCATCTATTATTATTAAGCTATTGCATAGCTTTAATCGCGGGCTTTGAACTAGGACAAAAACTTTGAACGCGGCGACCGAATCAAGAAATTCCGTAACGAAAAAAAACCTAACACCGTCGTTCAGTAAGCGTTCAAGCGTTTGGCGCAGTGGGCGAGCGGCCGCTTTCTTTAGATGTCGCGGGTTCGAATCTCACTCGCGAAGTAGTGACAGTGCGCTTTTCTTATTTGTTTGTTTTTTAATTATTTTTTTGCATAATTTTTATTATGCAAAAAAAATATTGCATGAATATTATAATTGCATAAGTTGATAAAAAATGTCATGCAATAGCTTTACCGCGGCAGTTTCCGAGTGCCACTTAATTTAAAAAAAAGACGAATTTCCCTGTGTGCAGGTCACCTGGTAGCGATAAGCGCGGTGCTCGACCTGTGCGGCCGCCTGGGGCTGGGCTACCTCTGCGACTTGCACTTGTTTTGCAGACGAAAGGCGTACATACTCAGGTAATAATCATCATAACCACAGGTAACCTCTGAATTTTCGGAGTTAAGGTTGAATTTACGGGTTCGCCCGCGGAATTCAAATTTAATTTGGTTTTCGCAATTTGTAAACTAATACTAGTCCATTGAAATGTTAAATTTTTTAGGCCTTACCTTGCGTTTTTCTACATATCAAAAAATAAAATTGCGTCCTCTAAAAAACGCAACCCCAAATGTAACTTTTCAATGGACTATACGACAAAGTAGGTTTACGGCATTCTAATTGCGACGATGGCAGTATCATCTACACAGGTTCATATAAAAATATTTACTTAAAAGTTTAAGAAAGAAAGAAGAAGAAATAAGTTTAAGAAATTAATCAAAATACTGAGTTGGACGTGAGTTACTCACAAATTAGTCGATATTTTGATTAATTTCTTAAACTGGACACTTTAAAGTAAAGATTCTTATATAAACCTGTGAAGATGATACTGCCATCGTCGCAATTAGAACTTTACAAGCCTATTTCTCGTATTAGTTTACAAATTGCGTAAAACCAAATTAAATTTGAATTTCGCGGGCAGACCAGTTTAGTTCGCCATAAGAATGTCATATCATAGATGTCTGTTCTCTATTCCTTAGCATCCTGATCGCGGGCCTAGCGGTGCTCTCGTTGCCAAGTCTATCATCGTGGTGGGGCCTAGCCGTTGCATCGGGTAGGTGTTACATTGGTGTCAATTATTAACCGACTTCAAATAATTTATACAAAAAAATCTGTGGGCACGGCAGTGCCCCCGCCAAGTCGAGCGCGAAGCAACACTGCCGTACCATCCTTTTCTGGAACCATTTCGCCGCATTTTCAGGCCCCTATTTAAGAACCTCTGGATGGGACTAGAACGCTGAAATTTTCGTCATCTAGTAAGCTATAATCACACACTTGAAATCCAAGTTGGTAGATCATTTAGTTCAGAAGCTAAGCGAAAGCAAAGTTTCGCATTTTCGACACTGACTCACTGATCATCATACTCGTACTTCCCATTGACCTAGAGCGCTGAAATTTGGTACAGAGGTAGAGTATAACGCCCACATAGAGGAAAAACTATCAAAACTGGGATCAAAGAAGATCTGGACTACCTGGTGACCCTGATGAGAAACCGTAAGAGCACAACCAAACTTTTAGCGTTATCGACTGACTGTCTATCTAATAAGTCAATCAGCCCACGTCTTGTCAGCTTTCTGCAAAAAGAAGTGAAATCCCACCAAAAACATTCTGTAAAAAAATAGCCAAGTCTCGATGGAGCTGCTTGCTTATCTCTAAAAAGTAATGAAATCAACGGTGAAGGAAATTGTCGTGAGGAAACCTGCACTCCTGGGAGTTCCCTATAATGTTCTCGAAGGTGTGTGAAGTCCGCCAATTTGCATTGGGCCAGCGTGGTGGACTATGGCCTTTAAGGTTTGCTGATGATGATGAGTAAGGATATAGGCAATTTACTTCAATGATTATAGAAGTTTTATACTGTAAGAGTTTAATATTATAGTTTTATAATAATATATGTAATATAATAATATATGTAAACTCCTATAAAGGAGTTTTGTTCTATAAGAGTTTAATATTATTGGAGTTTGATACTATAGGAGTTTTATATCTAAGAATAGAATAGAAATATTTTTATTCAAATAAATTTTTAAAAGTGCTTTTGAATCGTCGATGAGTCTACCACTGCTGGTTCGGAATGCCTTTCCTGCTGAGAGGAACCAGCAAGAAACTTTGCTCTTTTCAAAACAAGTTTACAATACAATAGATACTATGATATACCTGCAGTGTTTTCACAATGAGGGGAAGTTCTACAAAAGTATACCTACTCACAATTCAATACATGTTAAGACGGGCAGACAGAAAGTAGCTCCCGTAAGTAGTATTACCGCTGTTGGCACCCGTTCACGAGCATGACGCCGCATGCCATATTACAGTTTTATACATAGGAATTTTATATTACACTAGTTTTATATTATAGCAGTTTTATACTATAAAAGTTTTATATTAATGGAGTTTAATACTATAGAGCAGCGTTTCTTACCCTTTTCCAGTCCACGGACCCCTAGAAAATCAAGCACAATTTCAAGGACCCCTTGATTAAAAAAACAGGAATATATTTCGGAAAATTTATTTTAGTACTAAAAAAATCATAAAAATTATTATATAGGTATATAATTAAATGCTTTTTTGCAACTAAATTAGTAATATTTGGGTTGATGTTACCACTAAGTTGTAATGTAAATCTCAAATCGGATTCCAATTGTAATCTGATTTTTGATTTAAACAAGAGCAGAGAATGCCTTTTCACAGAGGTATGTTGACGAGGAAACATTTTTTAAATTCACCCAAAAACTTGATAAATAAGATTCTTTGAAATAACGTTTTAAAGCTGAATCACATGACAGAGAGCGCGAGAGGTGCAGAGGCGTGGACGGTGCGGTAGGAGGAAGGTTGGCGCAGACTTGTTTTAATTTATTAATTTATAATAGTCAAATTATATAGTCAACTAGCTGATGCCCGCGACTTCGTCCGCGTGGATAGAATTTTCTTTGCTATAAACCTCACGGAGCCCGAGACCTTTCCAACGAATGCAAAACCGTGGAAATCGGTTCGTGCGTTCTGGAGTTATAACGTCAGGAAGGAAAACCCGACTTATTTTTATATAGTAGATTAGGGTATTTGAATATATTAAAAATATCGTTTCATCTGGTGTCATCCTAATAGATTATTATCTAAAATCATTATTCCATACGACAAAACTAAAAAATAAAGCTTTATTTAATTACAAAACATTAATTAAAATTGCTATAGTTCTGGCCATGTTCACGAGATCGAAAACGTTCTTGAATCTCGAATGACGTCACAGTTCACGCCACCTTTGGGCTTTGGAATTGTCATTGAACTGTGTGTGAACTGTGACGTCATGTAAACAAATGGAACGTTTCCGCGGCAATTATTTATTATGAGAAATATACGTTTTGTTAGCTCCAGCATAGCATTATTAACAATTTAATATGATTTTCTAAAAATAGTCAAATACACTATTAATATCCATAGATAAGACGGTGGACCCCCATATACTTTATTTGTGTCTAAGTGATGTCTTAAAATGAGTATTTGAATATAAGTTTTTAATTCGATGCCTTAACATGGGTAGCATAAGTATGTCACGCACTCTTTAAACATTTCTGTGGTGGTGTCGTATGATGCGGGTTGTTACGTTCCCTCAAATATGGTTGAGCGAAGCAATGGCTGGGTCATGCGTCATGCTCGTGAACGGGAACGCCGGCAGGAATGGGGCTACTTTGTGTCTACCCATCTTAAGATAGAAGTTAGTCGGTATGCATTTTGGAACTTCCCTCATTGTGGAAACACTGCATATATAGCATAGTATTTACTGTATTGTAAATTTGTTTTGAAAAGAGCAACCGCCGAGTTTCTTGCTGGTTCTTCTCGGCAGGAAGGGCATTCCGAACCAGTGGTAGATTCATCGACTATTCAAACGCACTTGTAAAAGTTTATTTGAATAAAAAATATTTCTATTCTATTCTATTCTATTCTATACTATTCTATTCTATACTATTCTATTCTAATAAATGAAGGCTTCCCAACAAACATACAAAGTTTTATAGGTGTGAGTATGTTGTATGTTTGTCCACGCATTTCTTCGAAACTATTAATCGGATTGTGATCATTCTTTTTGTAATTGCTTACTTCAGCTTAGGGAACATTAAAAGTTTCATCAAAATAGGTTGAGTAGTTTTCAAGATATGGACACTTTCCCCCTTTCAGCTATTCTTTATTTCGGTATATAGAAATCTGTTTAATTTTTCCTAAATTTTTTGATATCTATTTATATTATCTAAGTAGCTGATGCCCGCGATTACGTCTCCGTAGATTTAGTTTTTAAAGTCCCGCGAGAACTCTTTGATTTTCTCAAAAATCACGTCGATCCGCTGCTCCGTTGCTGCGTGATTGAAGGACAAACCAACAAGCAAACACACTTTCGCATTTATAATATTATTAAGGAATAATGATATTTAATCCTTACTAATAATGGTTTGTCCTTCAATCACGCCGCAACAGGGCTACGGATATTTTTTTATATTTATTTAATACATTTATGCTGTTGCTATTTATATAATTGCTTAATACTATTATTGTATTTTATAATGTAACCTTAATTATCTTAATCTAAAAAAGTCCTTCATAAAAGTATGATTTACAATCGTTGCATTTTAACATAATTTAATTCGCATGCCATATTACAGGAGTTTTATACATAGGAGTTTTATATTATAGCAGTTTTATGCTATAGAAGTTTTATACTATAGAGTATAGAGTATAGAGTTTTATATTTGTAGGTGCGTACGGCCTCTGCCTCGGCTGCTGGTTCCTTCTGGTCCCCGTACTGCTCGCGGACGCGTTCGGTACGGCCCGCATCGCCTCGTCCTACGGTCTGGTACGGATGTTCCAGAGCCTGGCCGCGGTCTCCGTACCACCCACTGCTGGTACGATCATTTAAAGCTATCGCAACTATACATGTAAAACTCGCAATTCGTAAACTAATACGACAAAGTAGGCTTATGGCATTCTAATTGCGCCAGTAGAATTATCATCTTCACAGGTTTACATAAAAATCTTTACTTGAAAGTGACCAGTTTAAGAAATTAATCAAAATACTGAGTTGGACGTGAGTTACTCACAAATTAGTCAGTATTTTGATTAATTTCTTAAACTGGTCACTTTCAAGTAAAGATTTTTATGTAAACCTGTGAAGATGATAATTCTACTGGCGCAATTAGAATGCCATTAGCCTAGTTTGTCGTATTCGTTTACAAATTGCGAAAAACCAAATTAAATTTGAATTTCGCGGGCAGACCCGTATAATCATCCTTAATTGACACCATATTTTGGCGCTGTAAGCATAGATGCGAATGTCTCTGGAACTAATAATATTGTAAATGGCGCACCGACCTCCATAATTAATTTATGATTTCATAGATGAATTAATATAGACCTTTTAATCTGTGATTTCATATAAAATCACATCTGTGCGCATCGATTCGCATTTTGTCGTGTCAATTCGGCTTTGCAATGCTTACACTACTCCATACAAAATGACACTTTTATATGGACAAATATTAAAAGATAATTTATGATTTCATAGATTTCAAATAAATAAATCAATAAATAAATAAATCAATAAATGATAAATTAATTATAGAGGTCGGTGCGCCATTTGCAATATAATTAGTTCCAGAGACACTCGTATGTCAATTGTGGCGTTTCAAATTGAAACATAATTCGGCTGTCATTTGGTTAAAAACAGTCCAGTGTTGATCATAGACTAATAAATATAGAGGTCGGTGCGCCATTTGCAATATTATTAGTTCCAGACACTCGTATGTCAAATGTGGCGCTATAAATTGAAACATAATTGGGCTGTCATTTGTTTATACAGTCCAGTTGTTGATCATAGGTTAATAATTAATATAGAGTTTAGTGATCTCACAGCTGTATTCTTTGCTGCAGGGTTACTCCGTGACGTAACAGGCGGGTACTCCTGGTGCTTCTACGGGATGGGGTCATGCATGGTCCTAGGCACCATCCCGGTCATCGTCTTCCACCTCACCACCAAGAATGAAGACTCCGACTCCTCAGTCGATTGAAACACGCGACGACGTCGACTGCGTTGCATTCACTTACAGAAATTACTGGATGTAATTTGTAAACGTATTCCCAGATGACGGTTGCTGGTAAACAAGGTTAATGGATACCTTTGTGCACACGCACCGATATCTACAATTTTATTAATCTATGATAAACACTGGGTTGTAATATATGCAAATGTGAAGCGCCACATTTGACATCACTCGTATGTCAAATATGACAGCTTAAGAATCTATTTGAAGCGTCACATTTGACATACGAGTGTCTCTGGAACTAATAATATTGAAAATGGCGCACCGACCTCTATAATTATCATAGATATTAATTCTTAAGAAGGGTTATAAGCCAAAGTCCACCACGCTGGCCAAATGCGCATTGGCGGACTTCACACACCTTTGAGAATATTATGGAGAACTCTCAGGTGTGCAGGTTCTTCCTTCTCTGAGAGAAGACCTGCGCTCAGTAGTAAGCCGTTGATGGTTTGCTAATGATGATGATGAATTCATAAGAAATCATAGAATAATTAAAGGAGTCCTTTATGAAATCATAGATCAATTAAAGAGGTTGGTGCGCCATTTGTAATGTTATTAGTTCCAGAGACACTCGTTCAACTGAAACGCCAAAATGGCGTCAATCAAGTCTAAAATGGCGTCAATCATCCAAAAATATGACTGCAATTTAAAGAAATAAACATTTTCCTTGCTATAATCCGCCAAACAGAATAAATCTTCTAACACTCGACGTAAGTTTTGCTCCAACACCGGAGCATCATCAGGAGATGTTGACTCCACAATTACTTTCCCACAAATATGGTTGAGCTAAGCAATGGCTGGATCATGCGTCATGCTCGTGAACGGGTACCACCAGCGGGAATGGGGGCTGCTTTCTGTCTACCCGTCTTAACGTGTTGAATTATAATTAGATATGCTTTTGTGGAACTTATTGTGGAAACACTGCATACATAGCATTGTATCTATTGAATTGTAGACTAAACTAACTACTACTACTAATTATAGAATAAAAAACATTTCTATTCTATTCTATTCTAATTCGCATCATGGAATATATCATGGAATTCCGTAAAGTAACGCCTGATTCTGTTCAATATATGGCAGCAGTGTTAATCATACATTAATTATATAGCTCAGTGTGCAAAACTGATCCAAATGACATGTTGGTCAAAACAGAGCTATGTGCATTTTCGCTTTCTTGGGATCGTTATATTATAGGCTTTTGTAGAACATCCCATCATTTTAATTGCATTGAGACCCAGTGAAAACTTCAATGAATGAAATACAATGGGTAGAATACGTAGTCATGACGTAGTCATACGAGCTACAGGTTGGCCTACGTGAAATAAATAATTTTGAATTTTGAATGATCTACTTGTGTGCCCGTGAGATTTGTATGAATAAATAATCAGGGATGTTAAGGATATGAGATTTCGAATCTTCTTCTTCTTCTTCTTCTTTATCAACCGATAGACGTCCACTGCTGGACAAAGGTCTCTTGCATGGACTTCCACAGGCCTCGGTCGGCCGCCTGAATCCAGTGGCTCCCTGCGACTCGTTTGATGTCGTCGGTCCACCTAGTGGGGGTCTGCCAACACTGCGCTTCCCGGTGCGGGGTCGCCACTCCAACACTATAAATAAAAATAATAATTGGATATGGTTCAGGGAATAATCTTAAATCGATTTCGGATTCGGTTACGGATATAAAATTATTTCGGATTATCTGTTAGTTTCTGATAATTTCAGTTGCGAATATTAGAATTTTGAGGAATTTTTACTAAAGCGCTAATGTGTCGACTGTTGTTCAAAATCCTGTTATAACAAAATATTATATTATATTATATATATATTATAATTAGTGCCGATTTCACCAACGTCAAGTAACGTTTATCCGAGGGATAAATTGGGCGTTCTGACAGTCTTTGTATAGAAAATACTGTCAAAATATAAAATTTACGCTCGGATAAGACTTGTTTTACGTTGGTGAAATCGGCCCTTAGAACCCGCCCCTATCCGAAACTATCCGAAACTTTTTTATCGGATTCGGTTACGGATAGTTTTTATTTCGGATACCCGATAGTTTCGGTTAAGAGCTCCATTACATCCCTCTAATTAATTGAGCATTTATGTAAATATCTCGATACCTACAATGTCACTTGGATCACTTGTACACCAGGGTTTCATTTATTTATTTCACTTTATCTTTGATCAATGATGTATTGAAGTCTAATTGTATTTCGGCAAAAAAGTGTAGAAAAGAAGTCGGTTAAAAATAGGCGTGCCATTACCGCAAACTCAGAGTGATAATCAAAATGTAGCGTCCCGAAAAACATCTCTCGGGTAGATACGAAGTACAACTACTGATATTTTTCAAGTATTTTAGATAGTTTAACGCAAATCCTTCTAATATTATAAATGCGAAAGTGAGGATAGATGTTAATGGATGTTTGTTGCTCTTTCACGTCACAACTTAATGAATCGATTTGACTGAAATTTGGAATGGAGATAGCTCATACCCCGGATTAACACACGGGCTACTTTTTATCCCGGAAAATCACAGAGTTCCCGTGGGCAAACCTTAATACACGCGGATGAAGTCGCGGGCATCATCTAGTCAATTATATATTTACGTATGCCAAAACATTTCTAGACTTACAGCCGTTTTTAGGGTTCCGTACCAAAATGGTAAAAATGGAACCCTTAGGTATGGTGAGACTTTCTCCGTCCGTCCGTCCGTCTGTCACAGTCGATTATTTCAGTAACTATTAAAGCTATCGACATGAAATTTGGCATAGTTGTGTATAATAGTGGCCCAAAATCACTGGAATAAAGAAAAATCGAAAATTATTTTTAGATTTATTAAAAAAAGGGGGAAAATCGGGGATTTGAAATTTCAAAGTAAAATAACTATACCGAGTGGGGTATCATATGAAAGGCCTTTACTTGTACATTCTAAAACAGTTTTTTTATTTATTTCTATATATAATAGTTTTTGAGTAATCGGCCAAAATGTCGAAAAAAATACCGCCCCCCCCCCCCCCCTTATCTCCGAAGTTTACCAATCGAAAAATCTGAAATAATTATGGTCAATAGAGGTTTATGTATGAAAAATATAACCAACGCTCTAACTAGCATAGTTTTTTTTATATTAACAATAAACCTCTACAAACAAAGTTAACGATAAGTAAGCAAATTAATATAATATTATCGTTTTACTGTTACTTTTGGAGTACGGAACCCTCGGTGCGCGAGTCCGACTCGCACTTGGCCGGCTTTTTTCGACTTAATTTATTCACAATTTATTTCACGTAGGCCCACTTGAGGCTCTTATGGCAAGTTAAGACCGGTTCGGAAAGCTGATTCTGCTGAGAAGAGCCGGCAAGAAACTCAGCAGTTGCTCTTTTCAAAACAAATAAGTGATAGTTGCAATATGTAGGTAGCATAACTATCTTGTGATTTATGAAATTATAAATTATGACGCCTTAGTTCCTAAATGTCATGTATTGGCGTGTGTTCGTTCTCTTGGGCCCGCCATTTTTGTTGATTTGTCACCTCAATGACAAGTCAAGAATCTACCACCGGTTCGGAAAGCAGATTCTGCTGAGAAGAGCCGGCAAGGAACGCAGTTGCTCTTTTCAAAATAAAAGTGTTACTTAAGGTTAATTATACGGGTCTGCCCGCGAGATTCAAATTTAATTTGGTTTTTCGCAATTTGTAAACATTTACGTCAAAGTAGGCTTATGACATTCTAATTGCGCCAGTGGTATTATCATCTTCACAGGTTTATATAAAAATCTTTACTTACTTGAAAGTGACCCGTTTAAGAAATTAATCGAAAATCGAGTTGGACGTGAGTTACTCACAAATTAGCCGATATTCTGACTAATTTCTTAAACTGGACCCTATCAAGTAAAGATTTTTATATAAACCTGTGAAGATGATACTGCCACTGGCGCAATTAGAATTTCATAAGCCTACTTTGTCGTATTAGTTTACAAATTGCGATAAGCCAAATTAAATTTGAATTTCGCGGGCAGACGCGTATAATCCACCTTAATGTAGATAGCTTATCTTATCTTGTGATTAATGAAATTATAAAGTATGACACCTTAGTCCCTAAATCTCCTTTCGCTACATTAGTTCTATGGGCCCGCCACTTTTGTTGGTTGGTGGTCACTATGACAAGTCAAAAGAAGCAGTGATAGCCTAGTGGTTAGTACTGCGGTCTGCTATTCGAGGGGTCGCCGGTTCGATCCCGGTCACGCACCTCTGGCTTTTCTTAGTTATGTGCGTTTAAGAAATTAAATATCACTTGCTTCAACGGTGAAGGAAAACATCGTGAGGAAACCTGTACATCTGAGAGTTCTCCATAATGTTCTGAAAGGTGTGTAAAGTACGCCAATTCGCATTGTGCCAGCGTGGTGGACTATGGCCTTTAACCCTTCTCTGAGAGGAGACCTGCGCTCAGTAGTGAGCCGTTGATGGGTTGCTGATAACGACAAGTCAAGACTCTACTACCGGTTCAGAAAGCAGATTTTGCTGAGAAGAGCCGGCAAGAAACTCGGCAGTTGCTCTTTTCAAAGTAAAGTGTTACGGTAGCTATTTTAATCAATGTAGCATATAAGGATATTTGATACTCTATAAAATTTTATGATAATCCGCGATCTGACAATTAATGATTTGAAAATGAATGTGAAATAATAACTAATAATGCAACCATATATTTAGGATTGTCTACTAGACGCACTACTAGATACCGTCGGCGTGTCTACTAGTAAATTGCGGCAATTCATAGTACGCCTGAACTGGCGTACTCACTATTTTTATTTTTTATTAAAGTGTTAACCTACACATAAGGAAATATCAGAATAAATTTATAAACACATCAAAAATTCCGAAGCCAGCGGGATTCGAACCCACATCTCTTGGGAATCGCGCCCGAGTGTGTTAGCCTCTACACCATGGCTGCGGTCGAACTACACGTCAGCATCGAAATTAGTGATATGCATCTACTTTTTCAGTTTAAGCAACTGTTAGCGACATCCCGCTGGCTTCGGAATTTTTTATATGTGTTTATAAATTTATTCTGGGGTGCCCACATATTCGTGTAATTTTACGAATTCTATTTATAATTTAGAAATTTCAATGTATATTTTATGATAAGTTCCAATATGTAAACATTGATATAGAAGAGCGAGACCACCTGATACAGGTATTTCAATATACTTAAAAGGTGGTCTCGGCCCCTAAAAACCTGATGTGTACATTTTTTAAAGAAATAAAATTATTACGTATTATTAAAGAAATAAAATTATTATTATTATTATTATTCTGGTAGCAACAAATTTTTGGCGTTTATTGAAAACTATGATATTACGTTTCCGCATTTATTTCCTATTGTTTGTAGGAAGGGACTAAGCTACCAATCCTAAATCTGTGCTCTAAACCTAAATGGTCCAGGACCCGGTTTCACTAAAAGAATTTCTTCTAAGATGGGCCATTCAGTGTTAGTGGCTCCCCGAAATAGAAAGAATAGATTTATTTATGGTATACATAGCAAATTTTAAACTCTTGACATTTTTATAGGTTAAATACCTAAATTGGTATTTATTTATTATTACTTTTATTTTTTTATTATTTTTGTTCGTTAATTGAACTTAATGTGGTCTAAAATATGCACCGAATGGTTACTTGAAATAAATGTAATATTGTTATTATTATTTCCGCATAAGAAATATTTTGCTCGGGTTTTTTTTTTTCTAGAATCTTAATTTGATCCGTTGAAAAATTTCACAAAAAATTTTGGTTTTGAATCTTAATATTTTTTTTATTTACGTTCATGACTACAATTTTCAAAACGTTGTGAAATTGTTTCTTTAGTATCATAGTTTCATAGATTTAGGATTGGTAGTCTCTACTAGATACCGCCGACGGTATCTAGCAGGTGCGTAGCGACAACCAACCTAAATCTTATCATAGTTTATTTTAAAAACGATACTTTGACCCATGTCGCGTCGCGTGCCGTAACCATTCTGATATTCATTTAAAAATGAAAGTGAAAAAAGCCCTCTCGATTATGTCAAACATCATTTCATAAATATTGATTACTAGCCACCGTAGTTAATCTAAATGTTATAAAAACTATAATTTATTCCAACCAAATCTAGTCATATTATGTAGTTATGTGTTTCTAGGGACATTTGACGATTCTATGTTACACAATAAGTTACCTTTTAGTAATAAAAATTCATGGACTTCGAATTGCATTCATTTAATTTTTACCAGAATTAATTGCATTCATTTATTACCAGAATTTGTTTTCATAGTAAAATTGTGATCGTTTATGTAGTAGAGTAGTTAGATACGCGTAACTAAATAAAAAATCTACAATTAGTATTAAATTAATGTCGATCACAGATAAAATAGATTGTAGAAAAAAAAATTAATGAACTTTTAAGTTTCACAAGAAAATGGTTGTTTATGTAACGGTACATATTATTAAATGTATTATAATCTAATGCGTACATTTTAATAGTAAGTTTTGTCATTATAATGTGTGTAGTAGGTATTAAATTCCATTTTAAATTAAACATCATATCTCATATGCTTAATTATTTTATTGTAAAGATTTTAGAATTTTACAATTAATAGTGACTGTGTCAAAACCGCATTCTTTTATGAAAATAAATGCATTTAAAATTCATTTATTTTCATAATATCACCGGATCATTTTAATTTACATGTACCTTTATAATATATTCCTTTTTATATTTAAATATCGAATTTTTATTTGAAAATTGTACTTATGAGTATTTAATAAAAGGCCAATGAATTATTGAAATAAAATTTTAGTAAAATAAAAAATATTGGTAATTAAAAAAACGCACCCAACGTTATTTAATGTAGGTAGTTTATATTTTAGATCAAAAAGCCTTATTAAGATTGGTTTTAATTATACTGTGAAACAGATATAATAGGTTTTGCCGAGCAAGAAATGCAACTATTATATTATTATAGGATGTAAAGTAATTTCATGAAAATCCTGAATGTGTATATATTTGCATCTGATATATAATCTCTGAGCATATAGGTGTTGGAACTGAAGCCTTGCAAGTTTTGAGTTATCCACGCCCCTAGTTTTAACCACATATAATCAAACACAACTCTAGGGCGTGTTGACTGTGTAGTGTACCTACTCAGTGCATTTGTACCTAACTAGCTGATTCGTTCGCGATTAAGTTTTGAAATACCTCGGGAACTCTTTGATTTTCCGGGATAAAAAGAAGCCTGGGTATGTCACTCGCCATGTCCTCAACTAAAAACTAAACAATGAGAGAGATCAGACGCAAGACCGGCGGCTTTATGTGCTCTCCGAGGTACGGGGGTAACTCACCGCCAACTTCCTAACTCCGGGCTAGTAGGTATCTACTGAGAATTTTAAGACAAAAAACCCAATAGGTACATTTATTTGACTGAATAAGGTACATAGATAGGTTCCCAGTACGTGGTTTTATATCAGATGCAAATACATACCTACAGTACACTTTCTATTTAGACTTTCTTTTCTAGCTGTACCTATTTATGTTGAAAATGTACCTTATATCATTACCGTTAAACCGTATCGCCGCCATTTTAAACTTTACTTAATCTATTTTAAAAATTTGGCCCTAGAAATTAAAATATCTGTGTGGATGTTATAAAAATAAAAATAAAAATTGGTAAAACAAAATATTGTGAATCTACATGCAATAATTGCATTACCAGGATGCTGGTTCTGGTGTCGATTTGGCTGTGCACAAAACTGTTAACTAAACAGCTATTAAGAAAAAAGATTTGTGCATATATACCAAAAATAACTTCTTATTTGTTCCCACCTATAATCAACAAATATGTAACAGATTACCATAATTTATTATTACCAAATTAGATTTATTTACCAAATAAAAATGGCAACTTTTTCTGAGAAAAAAGCATAAAAATATCTTATTGATAAATTATAATATGTAAGAATATTGAAATTTTACTGTCGTAAGTAACTACCAGTACCTAAACTAAATAAATAAAAAAATCTTAACAAAAAATTATTTTATTCTCTAAAAAGTTGCTGAAACATCATCTGTCGTGGGCTTAGATTTACAAAAAATATACTTAAATATTATTTATTAAATACATGTGACCTTTTCTGTTTTAGTAGAATTTCTGACGGGCCAGGTAACTGCCACGAAATAATCTGAATCAAAAAATATTGACCAAATAAGCCAACTAGCATCACATATTATACATAACTCTTTACTAATGAAGGTGAAAAAAATTACCAACTTTATTTGCCGTCCGAAAACACATTGAAAACGCTATGCTAAGGGTATTTTTGGGCTGCAAATAAAGTTGGTAATTTTTTAGTTGATTTTACTACTGGCAAATAGAAATATTGCATTTTTATCAGCTTGATTTTATATGAATAAAATAACTTATAGATAATCTCGTGATGTGTTCATACCTACAGGTATTTACCCATCTCCGGTAAGAATGAATGTAAGTAAATGAAATTATGAATGTAAATAAATGAATGCTGGCGGAAAATAATAAAATGTATTCTAAAAATAAATGTAAGCGCTAACTCTATGTGTATGTACTGTAAACTTTATAATCATGACAAAATAATATTTAAAAAATCTGGCACTGTGTTTTATTTTGGAACTTTGACTATAGTCGGAAACTGGATGGGTGACCGATATTGATGTCTTGGCTAACTCCCGGTCGGTCCCGATTATAACCACTAACATCTCTCTTCTTCCTATTTATCAACCTATAGACGTCCACGAGCCTCGAACTTGCACCGCCTGAATCCAGCAGCTAGTTTTTGAGATAAACCCCGTAACAAAAATGGTCTAAAAACGACAACTTCCCCCATTTAAAACCCCTCCATTTCTTCTTCATTTTTGTAGCTAAAAAGAAAAAAAATATATATTTGAACTCTAATATTATGAGCTCTAGACAATGACACTCCACATGCCAGAGTAAAAAAATAAAATTTTATTTCGACCCTTTTTCATGTATGGGACCTTTATTTGCTATATTTTATTTTTATTATTTGTTGTTATAGCTCAATAGAAATACACACTGAAAAGATGTTTCATATCCTCTACTTATCTATGATCTTAAGTGTTGGCAGTCGGAAATCTCAGAAACATAATTTGTTGCGTCTGTCTCGCCTCAACTCTTACAGTTTCGTATAGCCGTATCTCTTTTACGCATTAACTTTAATAAGTTCTAGGACCGGTTGGCGGACAAAAATATCACATTATGAAAGGGACAAAAGGTTTAGCATTTGTCTCGCTTTCACTCTAACATTTTTGCTATGCTGTATCTCCTTTACACCGTTACTCATTTTATGAGTCCTTCCCTTTATATTTTTGTGTTCTAGGTACTCTTTGTACCTTTGTATTTTGTCTGAGGTGTCTATGATTTTACAGTGGCGGGAAACAAAATGTTGGTTCTTTCTTGTTTTTTTTTTTATCATCTTGGAGGGAAAAGCGAAAAGCTGAGAGAACGCTTTTTGATGTTGGCACCATTGGCATCGGTTTGGTGGTCGAATGCGGGTAAATTGGAGGGAAACAAGGTGTTTTTTCTACGCTTCTTGGCGGGATAAGCTGAGAGAACTCTTTTGCATGTTGGCACTATTGCCATCCTAGTCTAGTGGTCGATGCCTGCGAAGCGAATTCATTTACATTTCGGCGGCAAGTGTGAAACGAAAAAAAATTGTTTTTTTTATCAAATAATCGGGCAACAGACAGACGTTGAAGGTAAGATTTGCATTATTTTAAAGTGATTTGTGCGTGGCCTATGTAGAAAACACAATTCTATAATGTATGGGTGGATTTCCCAACAGCTTTACGCGGCATGTATGAAATCGGTAGTGCAGACTGTTACTGTACAGCGTGTTACATCGTCAAGCTATAGGTGGAACGCTGACCTACCACGCAACCGCGAGCCACGAGGCGCAGATTCAGCAATTGCGACACCGCGACCCAAATTCTAGTTTTCATTATAATTGCTTGTAATTTTTATATTCATTATTGATCCAACATAAAATCTAGTAACTGCATCGCGCAGTTTTAGATAAAACTAGTTTGTAATTAGTATTAAGTTTAATTTTAAATAAATAAGTCAAAAGTTTTAGTTTTTTTTGGGACCTCGGGCTGTGTCTTCCTTTACTGGCGCAGTCTTAAAGGGGTAGGCAATTCTGGAAGAAGCTGCAGTCATCGACACCATCTTCTCAAGAAGACCTACTGAAGAACCTAGAAGCCACTGCCTGAGGTGAAATCCAAAAATCGATCCCGAAGAAGACTAAAATGCATATGTAAGTACATAGAACTAGCCTGTGTCCTTACTCCCCCTATTTTTAAGTATCCCAAGATTTTCCATCCTGAAAATCAAGCCCCGGAGGGCCTGCATCGCGCAGGACTTCTCGTAAATCTAGGTTAGATATAGATTTTTAAGGATTCCAAAATTTTCCATCCTAGGAAATCAAGCCCGGAGGGACTGCATCGAGCAGGGCCTCTCGTCAATCTAGGTTAGATATAGATTTTTAAGGACTCCAAGATTTTCCATCCTCGGAAATCAAGCCCCGGAGGGACTGCATCGAGCAGGGCCTCTCGTAGATCTAGGTTAGATATAGATAGGAAGTTAGATATCGTTTTAGAATCAACAGTCATGGCGAGTCATGACCCCGACACGATCCTTAAGGCTGTACGTGCCGTTCCCGAATTCGACGGGAACCCGCACATATTACCAAGATTTATTAACATATGTGACCAACTAGTAGGGCACTACGTAGGAACCGAACCCGGATCTGATCTAGAGGATCTGCATTAACCAACTTAACTCTCATAAATTGTATCTTAAATAAGATTACCGGCCCAGCCGCGCGTTTCATTAACTCTAACGGTATAGCGGAGAATTGGTTAGGGATTAGGACGGCTCTAATAAATAATTTTTCAGACCAGCGAGATGAGACCGCCCTTTATAACGATCTTGCTTTAGCAACTCAGGGCATTAGTACTCCCCAAGAGTATGAGCGCTGCCTTGCCACGACAGTAGACGCGAAACGCGCTCTATATAAAAGATTAACCATGCAGTTACCAAAGCCCATGATTGGAATTGTTAGCTATATACCTAGGCCACCCTCGAATTTCAATAGTCATGGATTCACGCCACAAACGACCTCAAGTCATCACCCTCACGAGATGAACGGTCATGAACGTTCCGAAACCGACGATGACGCGAACTGTAACAGTACACCTTTCTATGACGTGACTAATGAGACTCCAAGTACAGACCTTGACGAACATCCTTCGACTAATGATCCTAAGTCGGATTTTCAAAAAGTCGCGAAATCAAAAAGACCAAAATAGAGATTAACGACCTCCCTATTAGATTACTTATTGATACTGGCGCTAATCAATCATCTATTAGCCCGGAAGCTGTTGAATTATATTTCCCTCATGTTTCACTAAACTATGACCCTTTTGCAGTGAACCCTATTCAATTGTGCAATTTGCGTAATACGAACTATTATGAGGACGTTACACCTGCAAAGTCATCAAAACTGATCAGGTTACCGATAAATAGTCTAGACGGCGATGCCTTTGTCCCCGAGCAAGTAATATCAAATTGCATAATACCTAGTTGCTTAACAGCTGTTAAAAGTAATCGAGGAATTTTAGAAGTTTTAACCCAACTCCACACGACGTTATTTTCTCCATGGATAAGTCGATTAGTACCGAAATTTACAATATGGAAAGTTTTCAAAAAGTTAATTTAGCATCCCGCGCGAAAGAAGCGTTATCGCAACTTCGTATCGATCCGCACCGAATAAATCACCATAGAATGTTACCCTACTGTCCCACCAGTACCGGGAATGTGGAAAGACTTCACCTAACTTTACTCGAACATCTTCGTATTTTAAGACTACAAAATAAAAATGGCGCAGTGACCTCCCTTATTCCCTACGCTATCATTGTCTATAATAGCTCAATACATAGTTCCACGATAAGTCAGGATAAAGTACGGGCTGACTTTCCGATCCATATCTGTGCATCTAAGAAAGAAAATCCAATCGCAAACCATAGAACAAGCGAGTCCCTAAAAACCCTCAATTGTTACAGGGCTTGTGTTCTTTCGACCGTCATCCCACTGATCCTCCTGACAGTTCGACCGACAGCGACTCAGAATGTACAACTTGAGAGTTTGGAGAACGGACCTGGACTATTACCATTTAAACTAGGACCGACAAGACTAGTAACTCACTATCATTCATTCCTACAATATATCCGACTCGACGACATTGAGGACAGGATTTCAACCATACAGACTCAACTATTTGATTTTAAGGAATCCCTAGAAAATGACACCTTCGCTTTATACGAACTACAGATTGACTATCTTCACAGTAAACTGGATAAGGTGATAACTCAACTGAGAACCTTAAAGCCTGATCGTTCCAAGCGAGGTCTCATAGACGGATTAGGGTCCTTAATAAAGAGCATTTCGGGTAATTTAGACTATAAGGACGCAATCAAGTATAATAATGCTATAAAGCTTTTAGAGAACACTCAAACCAACATTATTTCCGAATTTAATAGTCACATTACTATTAGTAAAGAATGGATGAACTGTCATAGTAAAATTATCTCACAGTTAGTCGAAAATCAAAGTAAGCTTAACGCTACTTTACTGTTACTTTTAGACAAGAAAATTTATAGTGAATCCAGCTTAATAAAATACGCTAGGTTTGCTCAACTTCTTACGATTATAACGGAGAACGTTGACGACGTGCTTGGAGAACTGTCAAGTATTGAAAATTCCTTAGCCTTCATTAGAGCTTCCAGCACTCATCATTCGACCCTAAGCATAGATATAGTAGACAAAATGGTGGATAGGCTTAAAAGGATTTACAATAGGGAGCAAATTATAGAGTTAGAGCTTAGACAATACTATGATATTATAAAACCAGGTTACTACTACTATGGAAAGCAAATAGTTATAATTTTTAAGATACCTGTAGCATCTGTAGAGTCTTTTGATTTATATAAATTAGCCGTATTCCCAAATAGGAACATGCAGGCTCTCTTTCCACCCTCTCCCTATATCCTATCCAACAGGCATATGTTCTTGTACATGGAGGCTGAATGCCCGAAGTACAACAACCAATGGTACCTCTGCGAAAAGAACAGTAACCAGCTTCGCACATCATCGGACTGTATCCAGAACCTAATTCAAAACCAAACCATGGACCACACCTGCGGTATGACTACTCTGAAACTCTCTCAAGAAGCTATGGAGGAATTGGATGGACGACATTACATTCTATCATTCCCACGCCCTATGCAAGTCCATACGATATGCCAAAGAGAAGATTTTATCAAGCTAAAAGGGAGCTTTCTAGCCACAATCCCGCTAGACTGCATCCTGCACGCAGGAAGCTTTTCAATTAGCAACACTGAAGACAAAATTACGGGCCAACCCCTCAAAATCGTGGATATCAACTACGAGATGGGACCACAAAGCACGAGCCTCAACTACGTCAGCCTGAAATCTATCGACCTCGGAAACCTGCATTCTATACAGAGCAAGGTCATGCTGCAACCAACACTGCACAAGGAAAAGGAACCCTCAACATTGTACCACACGACGATACCACTCTACGTCATTCTATTAAGTACACTTGCACTCATCAGTAGTATCGTAATAGTTCGTCGATGTAAGAGTACACCTAGAGTTAAAACTGAGAAGAAAATTAACGAAGAAAATGACCATCAAGAAGATGCAAATCCCGGAAGACCCCAGGAGCAGTTTCCAGCAACATTTTATCACACCGTTCTCAAATAGTTGCTGATCTCAGGGTGGAGGTGTTACATCGTCAAGCTATAGGTGGAACGCTGACCTACCACGCAACCGCGAGCCACGAGGCGCAGATTCAGCAATTGCGACACCGCGACCCAAATTCTAGTTTTCATTATAATTGCTTGTAATTTTTATATTCATTATTGATCCAACATAAAATCTAGTAACTGCATCGCGCAGTTTTAGATAAAACTAGTTTGTAATTAGTATTAAGTTTAATTTTAAATAAATAAGTCAAAAGTTTTAGTTTTTTTTGGGACCTCGGGCTGTGTCTTCCTTTACTAGCGCTTATATTTTTCTCTTGCCAGAAGACTATTGTTATCTTTATGGAGCCAACTAGCTGATGCCCGCGACTTTGTCCGCGTGGATTTAGTTTTTAAAATCCCTCAGGAACTCTGATTTGCCGGGATAAAAAGTAGCCTATGTCACTCTCCAGGTCTTCAACTATATACATGCCTGCAAAAATTACGTCAATCCGTAGCTCTGTTGCGGCGTGATTGAAGGAAAAACCAACAAACACACTTTCGCATTTATAATAGATAAATATTTCTTGTTATAGATTGCAGTTTAGGAATAAAAAAAAATTATTATGAGCCCCGTAAGCTACTCGTAAGCCCCAAATTTTTCATTGTAATTTCTCTCATAAAACAAAAACTATTGGTTGTTTTGGCTTAATTTAAATCGTTAATAGTGGTTACTACCACAATTGGATTATACTTAGTCACAATGTAATTTTATAATAATATCTACCCAGTTTAATAACAGTTATGTAGAAATGCATGTGTCCCAGAAAGTCTTAATTTCGGTGGCTTTAAGTTTATCCTTACTAATATTATAAATGCGAAAGTGTGTTTGTTTGTTGGTTTGTCCTTCAATCACGCCGCAACAGGGCTACGGATCGACGTGATTTTTTGCATGGGTATAGTTGAGGACCTGGAGAGTGACATAGGTACTTTTTATCCCGGAAAATCAAAGAGTTCCCGAGGGATTTAAAAAACTAAATCCACGCGGACGAAGTCGCGGGCATCAACTAGTCAAGAATATTTTTGCATCGAACAACTCTAGCTCCCCTCCCATGCGCTTAGAACATGCAATATTTATTGCATATATTTATTGTTAGAGGTTACCTTCTAGGTGTTTTTCGCAGAAGGATGTGCACCGCTTGCTTTTGTGCCTCCCAAATATGTTAGTATGTCATATCGGTGACACGGGACACATTTCTTTTCATTTCCGTGTATCGGTTTAACTTTTGTCTTGCAATGAGCTATAATTAAGTATTCATGAATGCGCTGTGGTACTACGTTTATTTGTGTAGAGCAGGGATTCCCAAAGTTCGATATCGAACCCATGGGGTCGACATCGGTTTCCCAGGGGTCGACATAAACGAGAACTAATTTTGGGGGTCGGCGAGGTCTCAAAATCGACCCCCTATTAATTAACACAAGTTCTTATTAAGCTATTGCATAGCTTTTATCGCGGACTTTGAACTAGGACAAACAGGTTGAGCGCGGCGACCGAATCAAGAAATTCCGTAACGAAAAAAACCTAACACCGTCGTTCAGTAAGCGTTCAACATTTTAGAGGTTCTCAAGTAGCTCTATATGGCGCAATGGGCGAGCGGCCGCTTTCTTTGTATGATGTCACAGGTTCGAATCTCACTCGCGAAGTAGTGACAGTTCGCTTTTCTTGTTTGTTTGTTTTTAATTATTTTTTTTGCATAATTTTTATTATGCAAAAAAAATATTGCATAAATATTATAATTGCATAAGTTGATAAAAAATGCTATTCAATAGCTTTACCGCGGCAGTCCCCGAGTGCCACTTAATTTTTTGAATTTTCAAGATACTGTATATAAGTTGTAATACGTGTACCAACTTGTTATAAGAATGACTAATATTTTAGTAGCAGGTATCATTGTTGTACTTTATGTATAGACATAAAAGTACAACAATGATGTACTTTATGATGTACTTAATAAATAAATAGTTATTTTGTTACTACTACTTTTTATCCCGGAAAATCAAAGAGTTCCCGAGGAATTTTAAAAACTAAATCCATGCGGACGAAGTCGCGGGCATCAGCTAGTATTCTATAAAGCTAATGTCCACGACTTCGTCTGCGTTTAAAAAAAATAGTCTGTGCTTGCACTACGCCACTGTATAGTCCATACTGATTTGTACCTATTAATAAATAAATAAGTAATTAATCTATGATTTCATATGAAATCATAGATTAATTATAGAGGTTGGTGCGTCATTTGCAATAGTTTTAGTTCCAGAGACACTCTTTTATCTGCTTACAGCGCCAAAGTGGCATCAATCGAGTAGGTCCAAAAAATATAACAGTAGCATGTCCTCTGGTAATTATAAAAGATCAATTGTAGAGTTCAATGATTTTCAAAGAAACTATCGTCTAGTATAGAATACAACACTTTTTACAAGTGCTTTTGAATCGTCGATGAGTCTACCACTGGTTCGGAATGCCCTTCCTGCCGAGAAGAACCAGCAAGAAACTCGGCGGTTGCTCTTTTCAAAACAAGATTAATACAATACAGTAAATAAATACTATGCTATATGCTATGTGTTTCCACAATGAGGGAAGTTCCAAAAATGCATACCGACTAACTTCTATCTTAGTTTAAGAACATTCCCATTTTAGGACGATCAAACTAATCCTGCGCTTCACGGAGCTGCGTTCTACGCGGCGCGCAGTTCGCGCACGGGCTGGGCGTCTTCGTACGGGCATACATGATACATCATACAAGTCGCCGCCGGGATACGCGAACAAATACGGTAGATGTCGGGTTATTATTATCTTCTTCTTCTTTGTCAACCGATAGCCACCGTAGTTAATCTAAATGTTACAAACTATAATTTATTCCAACCAATTCTAGTCATATTATGTAGTTATGTGTTTCTAGGGACATTTGATGATATATTGTGTAACATATCAATGTTACACAATATATATTAGTAATAAAAATTCATGGACTTCGTATAGCATCAAATTATTCTTCTTCTTCATCAACCGATAGACGTCCACTGCTGGACAAAGGCCTCTTAGGTAGACCTATAGACTCCCACATGCCTCCTTGCGCCGCCTGAATCCAGCGGCTCCCTGCGACTCGTTTGATGTCGTCGGTCCACCTAGTGGGGGGTCTGCCAACACTGCGCGTCCCGGTGTGGGGTCGCTACCTTGGGACCCCAACGACCATCAGCTCTTCGAACTATGTGCCCCGCCCATTTCCACTTCAGTTTCGCGACTCGCTGAGCTATGTCGGTGACTTTGGTTATTTGGTTTGGTTATTATTATTATACTAGCTGATGCCCGCGACTTCGTCCGCGTGGATTTAGTTTTTAAAATCCCTCGTGAACACTGATTTTCCGGGATAAAAAGTAGCCTATGTCCTCAACTATAGTACCCATGCAAAAAATCACGTCGATCCGTGGCTCTGTTGTGGCGTGATTGAAGAACAAACCAACAAATAAACACACTTTCGCATTACAATATTAGTATGATTCGAATATTAAATTGCATAGGAAAACACTGTAGCATTAAGTCCATACGATGTATTACATCCATACCTACTATGTAGTATGTAGGTATAATGATCGTTTGGCAAAATTTTACACCTTTGGAGTAGTTTGACTTTGAAAAAATAGGGCTATCCACGATGGCTATATACGATAAAGTACGCTTGCCAACTTAAGATGAGCCGTACATTCAAAGTACCCTGTCCATTCTGGGGTTCAAGTTATTTGGACACCATACTGAAGATTGTGATGTCTATAATTTCTGAACTACTAAACCGACGACCTTGAAATAATTACAGGATAATCTCTAAAGAAAGTTTTTTTTGTTAGAAAGCAGGTAGCTTTCTAACAAAAAAAGAATGAATGAAATCAGAATACGCCTTAATGAATTACAACTAAATACTCATTTTGACTTTCATCCCCTCTCCCAAGGGAACCGTGCTGAATTTCGGGATAAAAAGTATCCTATATTATACCTCGTAGTATTAACTTAAGTCGTGCCAAGTTTCATTTAAATCCGTCCAGTAGTTTCGGCGTGATGCGCGGCCAAGATACAGACAGACAGACAGACAGACAGACAGACAGACAGACATACAGACAGACAGACAGAAAGACAGACAGACAGACAGACAGACAGACAAAAAATTTAAAAAAAATTGTTTTGGCTTCAGTATCGATTATAGAGTGCCCTCAAACAAAAATTTTCAAAATATCTTCAATGTACAGAATTGGACCTGTTACAGTTTTATTATATTATAGATGGTTCTTCAATCAATCTTTGTGCTCATTAAATCAGGGTTATTCCTTTCTGTCCCCCTGATTTGTCCCCTCAGGGGGACAGATAGGAATAAAAATTCCGATCTGTCCCCCTATTAGCGATAGGGTGACAGATAAATCAGTATGTAGAGGCTCATATAGGTAGGTAACTTCAAGGATAATTTGACAAAATAGGTATGTACATACTTACAAAAGCAATTTTTTTAAAGAAAAGACAATGGGCAAAATGTGTGGAACTTGGAAATTGGTCCAAGAGCCCAGTGATGAGACTTGCGGGAAATGAAAGGTCAAAATCGTCGTATGATTCTGGCAAAACTCTATTAAATTCTGTACCGGAATTATTTTGCTACGGTCATGTTTGATCGGACCAAATAATATGAATCTGTGTTAAACAATTCAGCTTGTACATATGTTATCTTTTTATTAAGTACCTACCTATAATTCGATCAAAAATACAAAAAATCAGAGTTAGCCGAAGACTGCGCGCGCGCTTGCCGGTGGTTGGACCGGGCCGGTGCATGCAATTCACAACAGGCGAGGGCGGCGGGAGAGGGACATGTAACACTTACATCTCTACACCTCACACATTGATAATCCCACCTCCCTCTGACCTCCCTTACCTTGTTTTATTTACCGGGACGCGAGCCGAGAACATAAACATACTTACTACCAGAGTTGGGCAAAATTTATTCGAATGACGAATAACGAATAAATAAATTGATTTTATTTATTATTCGAATAATAGATAACTTCATTTATTCAAAGAAAAATTATTCGAATGACGAATAAATTATTTTATTCGTTATTCGATTATTGAATAAAAATAACGGTATAAAAATCGAATCTGTATTTGCCTTCAATTTTCAAGTGTTTCCAGTTATGACTATTTTCTAATATTAGTTTTCATCACTACTCTTTCTTCAAACATGTTATCAAACAATCTGCATGACTTTGGCAGGTTTATTTATTTACGAAATATGATTTAAATGTTCCTCTTATCGCTTTTTCTTCTATATTATGCGTCTCGGCTACGCACGTGCGTATCATATAGTCCAAAAAAATGTTTCTAAGTGATATAAATTCAAAAATTATTTATTATTCCCTACAAAAAATTATTCGTATTTTTAAAAATAAAATCATGAATAATTATTCGTAGGCAATTTATTTACGAATAATTTATTCACGAATGAATTATTCACGAATAATTATATTGCGAATAAATTGTAATTCGAATAATTATCTAGATAAAAATTTATTCGAATAATGCCTAACTCTGCATAGGTACTACACGGTCACATTATATCTGCGCCTGGCGTCGATGACGTCATATCGGTGTTCTGTATACACGGTGTCTGCTGAGACTAGGGGAGCGCGGGGTGGTAAGGAGAAGCGGGAGGGGCGTCGTATTAAGGATAGATAAAGAGATTAAGAGACAATGTCAATATGAAGACAACGTTATGTAGGTACGTAAAATCATATTATTTAGTCAGAACAAATATGACGTATAACAAAATAACCCCAGACAGAAAATAATAGAGTTTTGCCAAAATCATACGACAACTATATGCCCTTTCATTTCCCGCAAGTCTCATCATCGGAGCTCTTCTACCACTTTCGCCCACTGTCCAATCCAAGCTGAGCTTGACTAATATTCTCCTCTGCCCTCCAAATAAGCGGAAAGCTTGTGTAAATTAGTACCTAATAGTAAGTAGTAATTAGTGATGCGAGTTGTTACGTTCCCTCAAATATGGTTGAGCGAAGCAATGGCTGGGTCATGCGTCATGCTCGTGAACGGGTTCCGACGGCGGGAATGGGGCTACTTTATGTATGCCCATCTTAAGATAGAAGTTAATCGGTATGCATTTTTGGAACTTCCCTCATTGTGGAAACACTGCATATATAGCATAGTATTTACTGTATTGTAAACTTGTTTTGAAAATAGCAACCGCCGAGTTTCTTGCTGGTTCTTCTCGGCAGGAAGGGCATTCCGAACCAGTGGTAGAGCCAGACGATTCAAAAACACTTGTAGAAAGTTTATTTGAATAAAAAATATTTCTATTCTATTCTACCTATTTGAAATTAACAATGAGGGTAATAACTCTATTGCAGGTACACAAAATGTAAACTGAATTGTCTAAGTCTCAAAATCTCGTGCTATTCCTTCCATAATATATTCATATTCGTAAGAAAACCAAACAATTCTACACACCACTAGACATAAAAACACCCCACCGAGACACGCGCAAAATACACAACCTTGCCCTCCCGCGCTATAGTCGCAGCAGCCCATATCATAGATCGATAATCATCTACAATAAGCTGCCTACAGCGCTCAAAGACGACAGGGGAGAGATAGGTTTTAAAAATAAACTGAAGGAATGGTTGGTGCAGAATTATTATTATTTATTTCCCAATAGTGTAATAATAACAATTTTAACTTTGACTTTAATTTTGACTCATCTTAATGTTGACCATTTCATTAATGTACATTTTAATTTTAATTTTGAACTATTTTTATTTTTATTGAATTAAATAATATTAGAATATTATATTGTAGTAACAGTATAATAATTGTAACATTTGCAATGCCCTGACCGGGTCTCATGTTTTTAACCCAATAAATATGAAAGCAAATAAATAAATAAATAAATAATACTCCCTGCGGAAAAATATAGCATGGTTTTAAATCTGTCAATTTAGTTTACTTTACAAACCCTAGTACAACAGAATCAGCCAAATTGTCCACTATAAGCCCGAGCGTAGTGAGCGCAAGTTTTTTATTCATACAATTCTCCATCCTATAAAATAATTGTCAAATTTCGTAAAATAATAACATGTATTACTACCAAGTATAATATGTACTAACTACTGCAGTAGTTTACCTAAAAAAGATATTTCATTACAGGAGCTCCTGCCAAGAAATCTGCCACAGACTACAGACAAGAAAGCGCTCACAGAAGCGTCTTCCAAACAAGTTGCACCTTAACTGAATCAAGCCGAAACAGCAGACTGCGATACGAACAAGGAAAACCAGCAGAAGCGTGGAGAGAAAACTGAAGAAGCAAAAAAGCCTAAAAAGTCGACTTATAAAATTTACCTTCGTTAAAAAACACTAACGAAATTTTAAATGAACCAAACAATAATAAAAAAATCGAAGTATAAAAAAGTAATGACGAACACAGTGACAATATTAAGTCAGCAGCAGTAGCAAAAAAAGATAAATATACGCAACCCATTACAACCTTTACTCCAAAATATTATATAGATGCAAATAAATTAGAACCGTACAAGCTGGCGAAAATTTGCTTCAAAGCGATCTGCTTTGCGAAATATGTAATTATCTAACAAAGTCAGAAAAATATTTGGAAAATCCCAAGATCTTACACACACAAGACATACATATATTGAAGTGTAGCCATTGCGGATATATGAGTAAGGATAAGTCTAATTTGACTACTCACTAGAAAACCCACACTGGAGAAAAACCCTTTGTATGCAAGTATTGTAATTACAAAAGTATAACAAGCGGAGAAATGAAGAGACAAATGAAAACTCACACTGGTGAAAAACCCTTTGCATGCAAGGTTTGTAATTACAAATGTACACAAAGCGGAACTTTAAAGAGTCACATGAGAACTCACACTGGAGAAAAACCCTTTGCATGCAAGGTTTGTAATTACAAATGTACAAAAAGCGGAACTTTAAAGAGTCACATGAGAACTCACACTGGAGAAAAACCCTTTGCATGCAACGTTTGTAATTACAAATGTACACAAAGCGGACCTTTAAAGAGTCACATGAGAACTCACACTGGAGAAAAACCCTTTGCATGCAACGTTTGTAATTACAAATGTACAAAAAGCGGAACTTTAAAGAGTCACATGAGAACTCACACTGGAGAAAAACCCTTTGTATGCAAGTATTGTAATTACAAAAGTATAACAAGCGGAGAAATGAAGAGACAAATGAAAACTCACACTGGTGAAAAACCCTTTGCATGCAAGGTTTGTAATTACAAATGTACACAAAGCGGAACTTTAAAGAGTCACATGAGAACTCACACTGGAGAAAAACCCTTTGCATGCAAGGTTTGTAATTACAAATGTACAAAAAGCGGAACTTTAAAGAGTCACATGAGAACTCACACTGGAGAAAAACCCTTTGCATGCAACGTTTGTAATTACAAATGTACACAAAGCGGACCTTTAAAGAGTCACATGAGAACTCACACTGGAGAAAAACCCTTTGCATGCAACGTTTGTAATTACAAATGTACAAAAAGCGGAACTTTAAAGAGTCACATGAGAACTCACACTGGAGAAAAACCCTTTGCATGCAACGTTTGTAATTACAAATGTACACAAAGCGGAGCTTTAAAGAGTCACATGCGAACTCACACTGGAGAAAAACCCTTTGCATGCAACGTTTGTAATTACAAATGTACACAAAGCGGAGCTTTAAAGAGTCACATGCGAACTCACACAGGAGAAAAACCCTTTGCATGCAAGGTTTGTAATTTCAAATGTATAACAAGCGGAGAAATGACACACTGACACACACATGAAAACTCACACTGGAGAAAAACCCTTTGTATGCAAGTATTGTAATTTCAAATGTATAACAAGCGGACATATGAAGAGACACATGAAAACTCACACTGGAGAAAAACCCTTTGCATGCACGGTTTGTAATTACAAATGTACACAAAGCGGAAATTTGAAGAATCACATGAGGACTCACACTGGAGAAAAACCCTTTGTATGCAAGTATTGTAATTACAAAAGTATAACAAGCGGAGATATGAAGATACACATGAAAACTCACACTGGTGAAAAACCCTTTGCATGCACGGTTTGTAATTACAAATGTACACAAAGCGGAACTTTGAAAAATCACATGAGAACTCACACTGGAGAAAAACCCTTTGTATGCAAGTATTGTAATTACAAAAGTATAACAAGCGGACATATGAAGAGACACATGAAAAGTCACACTGGAGAAAAACCCTTTGTATGCAAGTATTGTAATTACAAAAGTATAACAAGCGGAGATATGAAGATACACATGAAAACTCACACTGGTGAAAAACCCTTTGCATGCACGGTTTGTAATTACAAATGTACACAAAGCGGAACTTTGAAAAATCACATGAGAACTCACACTGGAGAAAAACCCTTTGTATGCAAGTATTGTAATTACAAAAGTATAACAAGCGGAGATATGAAGAGTCACATGAGAACTCACACTGGAGAAAAACCCTTTGCATGCAAGGTTTGTGATTACAAATCTGCATATAGATCTAACTTAAACAAACACATGCGAGCGCGACACGGCATTGAAGCAACATAATGTTCACACAGAGCGACTCCACACAACACTCACAATAGTGAGAATGATTTTTAAAATGGCTGTTTATTTAATATTTTTTGCTATAATTATTAGTCTTTTGAACATTTGAGATAATGTTCCCTAAATGGCACGTTTCTGTTATGCATTTTTAAGCTATTGCATAGCTTTTATCGCGGGCTTTGAGCGCGGCGACCGAATGAAGAAATTCCGTAACGAAAATAAAGCTAACACCCATCGTCTAACGTCGTTTCAGTTCGGCAGACTTCGGCACGGTGTTTGTGTGCGTGCGACTAGACGTATGCGTGTAGACTGTACGAAGCTCGCACGGATCGAGACGAGCTGCTCGAGTTTTATACAATATTTTTTTTGCATAATTTTTATTATACAAAAAAAAATGTTTCATAAATATTATAATTGCATAAGTTGATAAAAAATGCTATGCAATAGCTTTACCGCGGCAGTCCCCGAGTGCCACGCGTATTTTTTTAACATTTAAATAATACAACTTTTATAAGTTAAGTCGACATGTATTGAGCTTGAACACCACAGCTTACTCTACCTTATGCCTGCGACTCCGTCCGCGTGGACTTCCCACTAGTTTTTCCACGATAAAAGGTAGCCTGTGTCACTCTCAAAGTCCTCAACTATATCCATGCAAAAACCACGTCGATTCGTTGTTGCATGATTGAAGAACAAACCAACAAACAAACACACTCGCATAAATTATAATATTGGTAAGGATTTGGTAGTCGGTAGGTACACTGTAGTGCTAATTCTGTTGTAAGCAATCTGTAACCTAAACCCAGTAGATAAGTGCTATCCCTTTCTGCAGCGAACATGTGAAAGAGATAACTTCAGTATTTTAGAGCCGAGGTTTAAAATAGTACTAACTGCTACCGTACATGTTCCATCACAATGATTCTTGCGGCTACAATATCAATGTTTAGTTACAATAAAACTTGTTTAAGGATGATTATACGAGTCTGCCCGCGAAATTCAAATTTAATTTGGTTTTTCGCAATTTGTAAACTAATACGACAAACTATTATAGGCTAATGGCATTCTAATTGCGCCAGTAGAATTATCATCTTCACAGGTTTACATAAAAATCTTTACTTGAAAGTGACCAGTTTAAGAAATTAATCAAAATACTGAGTTGGACGTGAGTTACTCACAAATTAGTCGATATTTTGATTAATTTCTTAAACTGGACACTTTCAAGTAAAGATTTTTATATAAACCTGTGAAGATGATACTGCCATGGTCGCAACTAGAATGCCAAAAGGCTACTTTGTCGTATTAGTTTACAAATTGCGAAAAACCAAATTAAATTTGAATTTCGCGGGCAGAACTGTGTCTTCCACCTTAAAGCATAATGGCAGAAATCAGAATTGTACCTGAATGTTTTAGGAGGCGTCTACGAATATGATTTATACAAAACTAAGTATTTAAATTAGTTCGTTTTTTTATATGAAATTGGTTTGCCATCTTTTGCCTTAGTTAAATAATTAACCATTATCTGACTAATTCATATCGCGCTTTGAGTTTGGATTGGTTTGGATCGTTTCTCGATGACATTGCTCGCCCGGACATTCAAGAGTTTGTCTATAGACTACTAACACATCCCAATGTCAAATTAGAACTTAAAATAACATGGAAGTAGGAATTACGACTACGTCTTTATACCTATCTACATAATTTTATAACCTCAAAATACAAATAAAGTTGTTAATATCTTTTTTTGTGAGTTCCTCAAACGAAAAATCTCAGTGATTATGTTTTAGTAATGGAACCTCTACGGTTTTAACAATTTTTCATGTATAGAAATAGATACTTCAAATAGATTTCAGGTAAAGTTATAAGTATATGAACCCCTGCCCCCAATGTTCATTTTGTTCAGAGAATGTACAACCGAATATACACCAAAGTTCGCTCGTTTGCGCAACACTGTTTATTCTTAGCACCATTCCACGCGGGCATGTATTGTATAGTTATTAGATCAGTCTAGCCTATAGTGCAGCTATCAGTTTTATTGTAACATTTAAATGAAAAACACTATTTAAATCTCATGATTATCTCAATTTTTCAACAAAAAAAATGTAATCCGGTCGTTCAAACATTGTAAAACACCAGCAAAATATAGGCTTTCTGCTGTACCTAATACTTTCTGCTACAGGGTTTTTGTTGAACCATGGCGCGGGTGACAGGTCAATAGAAAGTATATTATTTTATACCGTATTACTAGCATCGTAAGGTTTCTGACTTTCTGAAAAAGTACAGTGTCATGGGTTTTAGTGGTGTGAATTTGAATCTTTTGCTAGTATATTTTTAATACTTAACTTACTTACTTTTTAGGGTTCCGTACCCAAAGGGTACCAACGGGACCCTATTACTAAGCCTACGCTGTCCGTCCGACCGTCTGTCAGCGGGCTGTATCTCGTAAACCGTAATAGATAGACAGATGAAATTTTCACATATTATGTATTTCTATTGCCGCTATAACAACAAATAATAAAAATTTAATTTAAATTAAAAACATTAAATTAAAATATTTCCATGGGTACATGAAAATATTTTAAATTTTTTTTAACGGAACCCTAAAAGAGCGAGGCCCGACTCGCACTTGGCCGATTTTTTAATACTGTAATACTTAGATATAATTATTTATGTTGATATGTTATGTTGATACGTATTGAGTGCTATTTAATGTCTTGTTCCGTATGTCAATACTTTGTTTTATAAGTTTATTCATTACAAAGCAAAAAACTGAATTTCGTTCGTATTACCTGTCCGCTTCAAGTTGGCCGTAGCCGCCACCGACCGTCACAAAATGACGTTATACTGTACCGTTGACATAAAAAATGATTGTATTTTTTACTGTTACCTACCACGACTGTGACGGAAGTTTTTAAGCTATTGCATAGCTTTTATCGCGGGCTTTGAGCGCGGCGAGCGAATCAAGAAATTCCGTAACGAATATAAACCTAACACCGTCGTTTCAGTTCGGCACGGTGTTTGTGTGCGTGCGACTAGAAAATGCTATGCAATAGCTTGACCACGGCAGTCCCCGAGTGCCACACGTATTTTTTTCTGACAATCCTTATCATGACGATGACGTCTTGAATGTCCAAGGGCGTGATTTTTAACTTTTCTCCTCTTCGAAGAAAGTCATTAAATGATTTAATATTACATAGTATAAAAACTTTTCGTTTTTTACTCGTCGTAGAAAACTACACGCGAACACTAGTAACCAAACAACAATAAATAACTAATTATAACTTAACAAAAAATTGGTTGTCTGTAAAGTCATAAAGAGGTGATAACGTCATAAAGAAACATTTATGAATAAATGTGACACAAGCCAACGCTTGGGCCGATCATGCCTCTCTATCGCTCGTTCCGCGCTCTCGCATGCACGCGGAGGCTCAGGCGGAACGTGACACTTTTTCGTGCGTGTAGCCGGTGTTCATCGATTTATAAGACGTTATCACGTCAAAAAAAAATTAAAACGTAACAACTCGTACGTTGCTATCTGTACTACGCGGGTCTGACTTGAGGTGCGGTGCGGGGAAGTGCGACGGGAGGTAGCGGACGAACAGTAGGTACATATTCTCGTTTTAGCAAATTAAAAAAAATTGTCCTTAACTTTGTGATAGGTTTTGACGAATTTTGAGTTACATGTAGATATTCTGTTGTCATAGATTTTTTGATTCTTTCTATATTTTTATTGATATATGTATTTTTAAACGTTACACAATTGTTTAATTTAATTTTGGTTTTTTTCATTTCTTTTAAATTATTATTATATGTTTTCTGTATATTGTGAGTGTATTATTTTACCTGTTCAATTCAATATACACATACCTACAGTAATCGGCGATATACATTGCACATCGGCCTTTGGAATAAAACGCTATTCTATTCGCAGTTCGACTGCATTTTTTGGAGTTTACTCCTTAAGAATCGATTTTAGCAGCCCGGTATGAGAAAAATCCGGGCAGTAAAATCAATTTATCAATGACCTCGTTACGTTTTTCACAACGTTGAAATTTCTACCCTAACGTAGAGTAAATAAGGTTGGTTTTCGTGCGAAAGAGCTTTCGCTTTGGGTAGCCGAGCGCGTAGCGATCGGGTCCCCGAAGCGAAAGTCGCGGGGCGCGCTCGGACCCGAGTCGCGCGCATAGAGAAGGATATATAGCGTCGCGCGTAAACTCCAGTCGTGCGTCGGAGGCCGGAGCTGACACACACTTTTTTTTATATATGTTACGTGATGTGCTCGCCGATTGTGAAGAGATTTCAGTAATTACTACGTGAATTTCTGGATATCTTTCCTTGCAATAGAATAGAATAGCGTTTTATTCCAAAGGCCGATGTGAAATATATATCGCCGGGTATTGTACCAACAAGTACCTACCAATCGATAAAGACCGGTTTTTAACCGACTTTAATAAAGGAGGAGGTTCTCAATTCGACACTTTTTTTTGTCGATGTTACTCCATAAGTCTGTCAGTTGTCACTGAATAGAATTCAATATATATTTTATCTACTCCAGCATCGAAAAGTTCCAATTTCGAATTTGACAGCTGAATCGAAATGAACCCTCTTTCGGAAAATCTTGTATGCAACTGAACGTAATTAGTCATTTTAATTCTCGTACTATCCTATTTTGATACTCGGCAAGCCTCGTATCAAAAAACAGCACTCGAATTAAAATGACCCTCATTACGATGCAGTTGCATAAGTAGCTATTTTTTATTTGAAAATACATACACTGAGGTTGGTCCCATTTAAATTTGGTGAAGATCTGATGAATATCTTTGGTGTTGGAGGACGGAACTCTCAAAGAATAAGGACAAATAGCTCGCGATCAGAAAATGTGTAGATTGATCCTATGAATCTATACTAAAAAGTTTACAATAACCGACTTCAAACACCGAGTTGACATACATAAAATAAGATTCCGACGAATTGAGAACCTCCTCCTTTTTTGAAGTCGGTTAAAAAATGAAAATAGTGAATGAATAAATAAATAATTTATTTATTTGAACAACATTTAAACTTTACAACACATCTTGACATTTTCGTCGTTCTTCTGGCAACATGGCGTCTCTCGCCGTCCCTTTCCCGCGAGCGGTCTGTCTCTCTCGTCCCACACGACGACGCCGTCGCACGCGCAGATGCGTTTCGGATTTTGGAAAATGCCAGCGGACCTAGCGATAATGCCGCATGCTACCCTGTGAACAAGAAGTTAAATAAGGAAAAATCGGCCAAGTGCGCGTCGGGCCTCGCTCTTTTAGAATTCCGTTAAAAAAAATTAAATTAAAATATTTCCATGTACCCATGGAAATACTTTAATTTAATTTTTTTAATTAAATTTATTTTTTATTATTTGTTGTCATAGCGGCAATAGAAATACAAAATATGTGAAAATTTCAACTGTCTGTCTACTCTATCTATTATGGTTTACGAGATACAGGCCACTGACAGACGGACGGACAGCGGAGGCGTAGTAATAGGGTCCCGTTGGCACCCTTTGGGTACGGAACCCTAAAAACTAACACGACTAGGTATAGCTGATATAGCCTAGTGGTTAGAGTAGAATAGAATACAATAGAAATGTTTTTTATTCAAATAAACTTTTACAAGTACTTTTGAATCGTCAATGAGTCTTACCACTGGTTCGGAATGCCGTTCCTGCTGAGAAGAACCAGCAAGAAACTCGGCAGTTGCTTTTCAAAATACTTTTACAATATACTTAATAGATATTATTCTATGTATGCAGAGTTTCCACAATGAGGGGAAGTTCCACAAAAGCATACGTAATTATTTCTAACTAGCTGATGCCCGCGACTTCGTCCAAGTGGATTTAGTTTTTAAAATCCCTCGTGATTTTCCGGGATAAAAAGTAGCCTATGTCCTCAACTATAGTACCCATGCAAAAAATCACGTCGATCCGTGGCTCTGTTGTGGCGTGATTGAAGAACAAACCAACAAATAAACACACTTTCGCATTACAATATTAGTATGATTCGAATATTAAATTGCATAGGAAAACACTGTAGCATTAAGTCCATACGATGTATTACATCCATACCTACTATGTAGTATGTAGGTATAATGATCGTTTGGCAAAATTTTACACCTTTGGAGTAGTTTGACTTTGAAAAAATAGGGCTATCCACGATGGCTATATACGATAAAGTACGCTTGCCAGCTTAAGATGAGCCGTACATTCAAAGTACCCTGTCCATTCTGGGGTTCAAGTTATTTGGACACCATACTGAAGATTGTGATGTCTATAATTTCTGAACTACTAAACCGACGACCTTGAAATAATTACAGGATAATCTCTAAAGTACCTGCTTTCTAACAAAAAAAGAATGAATGAAATCGGAATACGCCTTAATGAATTACAACTAAATACTCATTTTGACTTTCATCCCCTCTCCCAAGGGAACCGTGCTGAATTTCGGGATAAAAAGTATCCTATATTATACCTCGTAGTATTAACTTAAGTCGTGCCAAGTTTCATTTAAATCCGTCCAGTAGTTTCGGCGTGATGCGCGGCCAAGATACAGACAGACAGACAGACAGACAGACAGACAGACAGACAGACAGACAGACAAAAAATTTAAAAAAAATTGTTTTGGCTTCAGTATCGATTATAGAGTGCCCTCAAACAAAAATTTTCAAAATATCTTCAATGTACAGAATTGGACCTGTTACAGTTTTATTATATTATAGATTATAATTCAACACATGTCAAAACGGGCAGACAGTTAGGACTGCGGTCTCCTGTTCGGGGGGTCGCAGGCAGTGGCGGACTAACGGGGGCGGAGGGCGCGGCCCACCCCGGGCCTCTGGTCTGGTATAGTAATTATTTACATTATCAGGTCAAAATAGAGGGTTGAAAAATCAAACGTAACGCGAGCGAAGCCGCGGGCATCAGCCAGTTAAAAATAAATATCTTCTTCTTTATCAACCAATAGACGTCCACTGCTGGACAAAGGACTCCTGCATGGACTTCCACAGGCCTCGGTCTTGCGCCGCCTGACGACTCGTTTGATATCGTCGGTCCACCTAGTGGGGGGTCAGCCGACACTGCGCTTCCGGGTGCGGGGTCGCCACTCCAGCACCTTGGGACCCCAACGACCATCAGCTCTTAGAACTATGTGCCCCGCCCATTTCCACTTCAGCTTCGAAACGGATCTCCTCATTTCTGATTTGATCTCGCAGGGATACTCCGAGAATAGCTCTCTCCATCGCCTGCTGAGTGACACCGAGCCTTCTTATGAGGCACACAGTTAGTGATCATGACCACTAACATCTATCTATACTATTAAAGCGGAAGTGTTTAAGAGCCTTTTTAAAAAAAACGAGTGTGCTTTAGATCACACGACTGAAGTAAAACTTACGAAACGCAACTGGCTTTGAGAGAAAGAGAGAACACATTAATATAAGAAACGTAACTCTCCCTCTTACTATCTTCACTAACATATATCTCCCTCTCAACTTCCGTTCGCCTCGCCCGATCACACTTTTCGTAACGCATTCACCAGCTTACTCCCCAAGTCAAGCGTGCGTAAAGAAGTTTTACTTCAATAAATATCTTCTTCTTTATCAACCTATAGACGTCCACTGCTGGACAAAGGTCTCATGGACTTCCACAGGCTTCGGTCTTGCGCCGCTTGAATCCAGCGGCTCCCTGCGACTCGTTTGATGTCGTCGGTCCACCTGGTGGGGGGTCTGCCAACACTGCGTTTCCCAGTGCGGTGTCGCCACTCCAACACCTTGGGACCCCAACGACCATCAGCTCTTCGAACTATTCAATAAATATACTAGGATATAAAGGAATCTTACGGTATTCCGGAGTCTCCGTCTATTTTGGAGGTCAAACTCGACCCTCGGCCCAAATCGTCGGCGCGCTCTGTGACGGCTATGGACCTGCCCACTATTTCATGTATCTATAGAGAACAAGGGGAAATCAATAATATATAAAAAAGTACCACTAATATATTATATTATAATCCTAATAAATTATTAATTATTAACCGACTTCAAAAAGGGAGGAGGTTCTCAATACGTCGGAATCTTTTTTCGTGTATTTTTTTTTAATTTATTTTGTTTACCAACAGCTTATACGTTTACATAAAACAATAAAACTAAATTAAATCAAAGAATACTTAGATTTTTAAACTAATTACAGGTAAACACCGCATGCATTGTGTTAAGGCAAATTGTTTTTTTCTTGGTTTGATAACTAATATCTTACTTTGAGAAAATATGCTTAAGAGTATTTATTTTTCTATAGACAAGAAAATATTGTCTCACGTCTATAGGAAGGAAATGTTTCTTGGATTAAAGATAATCGTTTTGATTCAACTAAATATATCTCATATTAAGAAATCTGTCTTCTGTGTACTACTTTACTATCCCAAATGCCAGCCGAATCGGTTCATTCGTTGTGGCGTGAAATAGTACAGTTTTTGCAATTCACGAAGGCGAGTGAGCTTTACTTGTGGTTACTTCGTGTACATGCAGATTGCATAAGTGTGCGTGCCTGTCAAAGCCTAGGTGAGAGCGGGCAGGCGCGAGCATTGCGCTCGCTCACACTTATACAGATACGACACACACACAACCATAAGTCAGTCGCCCTCGTGAATTGCAAGAACTATAACAAAAATCCATCCATCCATACATCCATCCTCACAAACTTTCGCATTCTTTACTTACTTGCAACAATTCGTCAACGATTCTAAAGGTAGCCCTCCCCTCTTCGTCAGCGACGATGTTCCCAAGGTCCCCCGCGTGTCGTTTGTCTGGGGGGTCGTTTGGACCCCCGTGGGGTGAATTGTAGGGGTTGTAGTGCTCCCCCAGGGATTCACAGCCCTGGAACAAAAGGATCATCGGATTAGCTGGTGCAATTTTGCGGGATTTCATGATGCAATCGAAATATGAGCGAAGCAACGGCTGGGTCATGCGTCATGCTCGTGAACGGGTTCCACCGGCGGGAATGGGGCTGCTTTCTGTCTGCCCGTCTTAACATGTATTGAATTGTAGTACGCATTTTTGGAATTTCCCCTCATTGTGGAAATATTCTATTCTATTCTATAAAGTTGCATGGGATAAATCGGCTTGGCATCCAGCTGCCAACAAGGTAGTTAGTAGATAAAAAACTTATTTTGAAAAGAGTAACAGCTGAGTTTCTTGCCGGCTCTTCTCAGCAGAATCCGCTTTCCGAACCGGTGGTAGATTCATGACGTGTCATAAGAGCCATAGGTTGGCCTATGTGAAATAAATAATTTTGAATTTTGAATTTTTTTGTCATTACATGGCATGTAATGACAAAAAAATTCAAAATTAGGTTGGGATTTATATATTTTTTTGTTACTTAAAGGATTCCAATTTCCGAACCAGTGGTAGATTCACTTGACGATTCGAAAGCACTTTTTATAAGTTTATTGCAATAAAAAAATATTCTATACTATTCTATTCTATCGGAATAAATGAAATCAAGTAGTTACAGGCATAAAATTAATATTATTTAAGTTCTTTTTTTTTTTTGGTTTGTTTGCTCTAATCCTGTATAAGGTGATTAAATAAATAGGAAAAACTCAAGAACAGCTGAAAATAGAAAAACTCAAAGGTAATTTTGTATATTAATCACCACTTCGGATTACTTTTAATTGAAGGCCGAAGAGAATTCGCGTGTCAAAGCTAGTTCTTAATAAAGAAAAAAATATCTTTGTGAGCGCAGTGAGCGCTAATTTTTCTTGCTCACCATGCTCAGGTCGCCGGTATGCCGCACGTGCAGGCCGTGCGCGCCGGGCGCGAGGCCGTGCACGCTGCCGTCGCCCACCAGAGGCCCAGCGCTGGACTGCTGGAACCGGATCACGCCCAGCACTTGGGAGCGGCAGCACGACTGGCTCGATATCATGGCTACAGCTGATTGACTCACCATGCTCAGGTCGCCGGTATGCCGCACGTGCAGGCCGTGCGCGCCGGGCGCGAGGCCGTGCACGCTGCCGTCGCCCACCAGAGGCCCAGCGCTGGACTGCTGGAACCGGATCACGCCCAGCACTTGGGAGCGGCAGCACGACTGGCTCGATATCATGGCTACAGCTGATTGACTCACCATGCTCAGGTCGCCGATATGCCGCACGTGCAGGCCGTGCGCGCCGGGCGCGAGGCCGTGCACGCTGCCGTCGCCCACCAGAGGCCCAGCGCTGGACTGCTGGAACCGGATCACGCCCAGCACTTGGGAGCGGCAGCACGACTGGCTCGATATCATGGCTACAGCTGATTGACTCACCATGCTCAGGTCGCCGGTATGCCGCACGTGCAGGCCGTGCGCGCCGGGCGCGAGGCCGTGCACGCTGCCGTCGCCCACCAGAGGCCCAGCGCTGGACTGCTGGAACCGGATCACGTCCAGCACTTGGGAACGGCAGCACGACTGGCTCGATATCATGGCTACAGCTGATTGACTCACCATGCTCAGGTCGCCGGTATGCCGCACGTGCAGGCCGTGCGCGCCGGGCGCGAGGCCGTGCACGCTGCCGTCGCCCACCAGAGGCCCAGCGCTGGACTGCTGGAACCGGATCACGCCCAGCACTTGGGAGCGGCAGCACGACTGGCTCGATATCATGGCTACAGCTGATTGACTCACCATGCTCAGGTCGCCGGTATGCCGCACGTGCAGGCCGTGCGCGCCGGGCGCGAGGCCGTGCACGCTGCCGTCGCCCACCAGAGGCCCAGCGCTGGACTGCTGGAACCGGATCACGCCCAGCACTTGGGAGCGGCAGCACGACTGGCTCGATATCATGGCTACAGCCGACTGGCTCTCTACAAACACACCATACAGAGCGTTGGGCAGAGATCTATAGATCACACTCTGGCTCTTCTCAAGACTCAAGATAGAGTAAAAATGAGACACAAATGTGTCTTGACATACATCTGTCCGTTTTATCCCGGAAAAATTACGGAGCTCCCGCGGGAATAAAAACCTTAATCCACGCGGACAAAGTCGCGGGCATCATCCAGTCTAAACTAAATCCACACGGACGAAGTCACGGTTAATAATAATAGTACCTAAGGAAGTGTCAACTAGCCGGTGCGCACTTCATCTAGGAGGATTAAGTTTTTCAAATCTCTCGGGAACTCTTTAGTTTTCCGGGATAAAGAGTAAGTAGCCTATGTCACTTTCCAGGTCCTCAACTATACCCATACAAAAAATCACGTCGATCCTTTGCTGTTGCGGCGTGATTGAAGGACAAACCAACAAACCACCAAACAAACACACTTTCGCATTTATAATATTAGTAGGTAAGTATTTATTAGATGTATCGTCAGAACTGAGGAGATATGTAGGAGAACCAAAGTCACTGACATAGCTCAGCGAGTCGCGAAACTGAAGTGGAAATGGGCGGTAAATAGTTCGAAGAGCTGATGATCGTTGACGTCCCAAAGTGCTGGAGTGGCGACCCCGCATCGGGAAGCGCAGTGTTGGCAGACCCCCCACTAGGTGGACCGACGACATCAAACGAGGCGCAGGGAGCCGCTGGATTCAGGCGGCGCAAGGAGGCTTGTGAGAGTCCATGCAAGAGACCTTTGTCCAGCAGTGGACGTCTGTCGGTTGATACAGAAGTGAAGAAGATGTATTGTACCTCCGAAGCCCTGCAAAACAGCTCTCTTCCCCGAAGTCTTAGCCACAGTGTCCAGAATAACAGCACTGGGCAGTGTTGTCTCCACCATTAATGCACCATCTTTGTACAATGCCTGTAAACAATAACCGACCGAGTGTAGATAACACTCACACACTGAGGGTGAGATCTATAGATAGCACTCTCTCACAAATTCAAATTTATATATTTCACGTCATGAATCTACCACCGGTTCGGAAAGCTGATTCTGCTGAGAAGAGCCGGCAAGAAACTCAGCAGTTGCTCTTTTCAAAATAATCATTATACAATATTATACAGCTATTACATTGTAATAAGTTTTTTATACTATCTTGTGGGCAGCCGGATTCCATGCCGATTTAACCCATGCAACTTTGTTAGAATAGAATAGAATATAATATTTCCACGATGAGGCGAAGGTCCAAAAAAGCGTAGGTACTACAATTCAATTCACTTTCAACTCAATCAAACTCTAGAGAATTAAATTGAGACAGATTTTTCAGGACATATTTGTGTATCATTTTAAATCTACCTTGAGGATAAGATCTATAGATACCACTCTCACTCAGCTCAGACTCAACTAAAGGTGAGACTTAAGGTGAGATCTATAGATGGCACTCTCACTCAACTCAGACTCAAGACTGAGTTAAATCGAGACAGATTTATGTCTGGTCATGTTTGTGTCTCATTTTACTCTATCTTGAGTCCTGAGCAGAGCCAGAGTTCGATCTATAGATCTCAGCCTAAGTTAAAATGAGACAGATTTATGTTGGGACATATTTGTGTCTCATTTTAACTCTATCTTGAGGATGAGATCTATAGATGGCACTCTCTCTCTCAGCTCAAACTCAAGACAGTTAAAACGAGACAGATTTATGTCTGGTCATGTTTGTGTCTCATTTTACTCTATCTTGAGTCCTGAGCAGAGCCAGAGTTCGATCTATAGATCTCAGCCTGAGTTAAAATGAGACAGATTTATGTTGGGACATATTTGTGTCTCATTTTAACTCTATCTTGAGGATGAGATCTATAGATGACACTCTCTCTCTCTCAGCTCAAACTCAAGACAGTTAAAACGAGACAGATTTATGTCTGGTCATGTTTGTGTCTCATTTTACTCTATCTTGAGTCTGAGCAGAGCCAGAGTTCGGTCTATAGATCTCAGCCTGAGTTAAAAGGAGACAGATTTATGTCAGCTCATGTTTGTGTCTCATTTTAACTCTATTTACTCTCCATTCTATAACTCTATATTTCATTGTCCTGAGCAGATCCAGAGTACAATCTATAGATCTCAAGCTGAGGTTGCTAACCTTAAGAGTTGATTTGACAAGTGACTTCAATTTTTTTATATGAAAATATGCTTTGAGAAGCTGCAACTCTTCATTGAGTTAAACTAGAAACTTGAAGTTTTCACAGCATTAAGAGACCATTGTATTCAGTATCAATTTCATCTTAGTGCCTCAAGCTGTTTCTGTAAGGCCAGACAGATAATAATAATAATAATAATAATAATAATAAGGGTTCAGGGTTTTTTGGAACCATTAAAAATAACCATTTTTGTAGTAGCCTGTGGGTTTCTTGTGTCAAATTTTGTCCCTGTGGAATTAGGTTTCTTCAACCCTATGGGATACCTGTTGTATGCAGGATAAAAAGTATCCCACGCTCACCTGTGTAACACCATCTTGAGCTTTCAATCTGTTCAGTGTCTTATCAATTAGTTGTGTGTCTGCCTTAGGGTCAAAATCCACTAGAACTTCCAACTGAAAATATGCAAACTTAATTTAGAGGTAACCTATTTGTACCTGTATAATGTAGGTTTCCTTATAGAAAAGAATAGAATAGAAATATTTTTAATTTAAATAAACTTTTACAAGTACTTTTGAATCATTGATGAAGAACCAGGAAGAAACTCAGCGGTTGCTATTTTCAAAACAAGTTTACAATAGGTACTATGCTATGTATGCAGTGTTTCTACAATGAGGGGAAGTTACAAACATGCATCTTCTTCTTCTTCCTTATCAACCGATAGACATCCACTGCTGGACAAAGGTCTCTTGCATGGACTTCCACAGGCCTCGGTCTTGCACCGCCTGAATCTAGCGGCTCCCTGCGACTCGCTTGATGTCGTCGGTCCAGCCAGGGGGTCTGCCAACACTGCGCTTCTCGGTGCGGAGTCGCCACTCCAGCACCTTGGGACCCCAACGACCAACATGCATAGTTACCTACTTACAATTCAATACATGATAAGACGGGCAGACAGAAAGTAGGCTCATTCCCGCCGGCGGCACCCATTCACGAGCATGACGCGAGACCCAGCCGTTGCTTCGCTCAACCATATTTGAGGGAACATAACCCGCATCACATTTTCAACTGAACGAAGCCAGTAACTACCAACTACATATTTATACTAATATTATAAAGAGGAAAGATTGTTTTGTTTGTTTGTTAGTTTGTTTGTTTGTACCGAATAGGCTCTGTAACTACTGGACCGAACATAGGCTTGCCTATAATGTATTTTCAAAAAAATTAGAGATCCTTAAGAAAATTGCAATAATGTAACCCAAAGGAGCAAACTTTTGCCTATAAAATGAATTATTTGGCGTGTGCTGAGAAAAGTATTGATGAAACATAAAAATGATGTATGTAATTAGTATGTATGTCTACATGATTAAAGTACTCATTATCCTCTACAAAAAATTCCCCGAGGGAATATATCTAACTATCACATTTAAGTCACAAAAGTAGCTTTTGTGTTGTAGTATTAATTCTTCCTTACTAATCCTAAATTTGTTGGTTTGTCCGTCAATCATGCTGCAACTAAGCTACGGATTACACACACACAAACACACACACACACACACACACACACACACACACACACACACACACACACACACACACACACACACACACACACACAAACACACACACACACACACACACACACACACACACACACACACACATACATAACCGTACACATTATAAATAACCGTTACATGGCAATACAAGTGAATATCTTTTTTCTCCCAACTTTATTTGATAGACTTTGATGAACTTTTTTGTTAGACTGGTTTGCTAGAACAAGCATGAGAAGTTTGATTCGTGAACGTGGGCTTGAGGCCCACGGTTCAGTTCGTCTGGGTCAGAAATTCTATGGAATTCGCCGATCTCCTTTTGGAGAAATATCTTTGCAGCATAAATAACATTTTATCGTACTCAATTAGTTAATTGAGAATTACCTAAACACTAAAATATCAATTACCTACATGTTTTAAACATAGATTTTATACATTTTTAAAATCCCATTTTTCAATTTATTTATTTAGGTTTACCGGACCTATCTGCAAATACATAACATTATTTTAAAAAAGAAATGATGGTTAACTATACTTAATAATAACTCCATAAAATAATATGTCTTTAGGGTTAATTCAATAATATTATAGTATAGGATATCAATAGTAAACTACGGCCGTTCAGAGAATGCGTTCCTGACACGTCGCGATTGAACTGACGACGTAACTTTGTAATGGCGTTGCAGTTACGATAAAAATATTATTGCTGGTTGTTTACCGTTTTTAACAATTGATGAGCATTAAAACAACATTATTATATCAATAATCAATTAATGTTATAATTTTGTGCCAAACTGAGTGTCAAATAACTTGGTAAACAATATTTTTCTAAATGTGTCAGGAACGCATTCTCTGACTTAAAGTAGGTATCTGAGTTTAGGGTAGTTTGTCATAAAGATGATAGATGACGTCTGTCGCCAATCGCCATCTTGTGATCAACGCTTTGCTATTTGGTGTTTATAATAAAGTGTACCCGTGTGTATCGTGCCGATTAGAGATCAAAATTTCCAGAGTATATATATATATATATATTAATCTATGATCAAAATGGAATTTACAACGTATTTTGTGTGGACTGGCATCATCCCACAGAGCCTACTTTTTTGTGCGGGGATAAAAAAATATATAACTATGTCACGCACGCACGCAAATCAAGAAATTTAAGGTTAGTCAGCAATATGTTCCTCATAACCTACCTTAATGACTTTTGTTCCCTATTGATAGACAGACAGACAGACTCTAAATCACTGTGTTTTGCAGATGATACTGTTTTATTCCACAGGGGATAATGCCATACAAAAATCCGAATGTGGCCTGGTTAAGGACTGGTACGATAGTAATTTGTTAACCCTAAACGAGGAAAAAAGTTTATGCATGTGTTTTTCTCCTACAAGAGCTGGTCTTCCGACTGAGACTCTGGAAATTCAAGTGCATTCTTGTCTGAATAAGTCTGACTGTGTAAACTGCAAAGCAATATCATGTACCCAAAGCACCACTTATTTAGGTGTTATAGTGGATCAGCATTTGAGGTGGTATAAGCACGTTGATATGCTAACAAAGTTCGAACCGTGAGCTATGTAAGTATACAATAATTTAAGAAATATTTTGAGTGCTAACCTATTACTAAGAGTGTACAGTTCCTTGACTCAGTCGTTAATTTTGTATGGCATTATAGCATGGGGTTCTTGTGGGTCAACTATATTGGAGAAACTTAATAGGGCTCAAAAACCTCAAAATATTTTAAAAAAGAATCGGAGATTTCCTACAGAAGAGTTGTTTAAGCTAAATATGGCAATAAGCATATTATATGGAAAATATATTAATGACTTTCCATTAGAACAAGTGCACAGTTTCCTTAGGCAAAGAAAACAAAGATGTTCTGTTCCCCTGCGAACGTCTAGATTCACCAGTAGGCATTTTATAGCTGCGGCGCCTAAAAGATAAAATAACCTCCCTGCGGAGACATCAGATTTAATTCTACGTGCCCAGCAACCTTTAACATTAGATGCGTGACTGATAAATGTAAAAACGAATCTCGCCTTGCTTGTACTCGCAAACGCGTGTGATTTTCCCAGGTATCCCACGCGCGATGAGTGAAAGCCGCATTTACGCCGCTTACAAATAAACCCGCTAACGCATGCGGTTTTCGCAGGTAATGTGTTAATATTATAAAGAGGAAAGATTTTTTTGTTTGGACCGTATAGGCTCTGAAACTACTGGACCGATTTTAACTATTTTTTCACCAATAGAAAGCTAAGTTATCAGGAAATAACATAGGCTATAGCCTAATGTAATGTAATGTGGGGGTTAATGTATTTTCAAAAAATTAGAGATCCTTAAGAAAATTGCAATAATGTAACCCAAAGTAGCAAAATTTTGTCTATAAAATGCATTATTTGGCGTGTGCTGAGAAAACTATTGATGATACATGAAAATTATGTATGTAATTAGTATATAATTTATTGTAGGTAGTATTTTAAAAACCGCTCAGCCGATTTCGATAAAATTTGACCGACAAACAAAAAAAAATCCAAATTGGTTCAGAGGTCTTCGAGTAATCGATGAACATAGATAAAAAAAAATATTCCGACAAATTGATAACCTCCTTTTTTTGAAGTCGGTTAAAAATACACAATTACCCAGAACTATTTTCAATGTTTAAGGGTTGTTTATAGCTGCATCTAAAATTCACTTTTAATTTTTGATTAGGTATTGTGGTTATTTCATAAATACACAGATACCTTTATACCTAGGATAAGAATCATCATTAAGCAAAGTCATTACTTGTACCTATTTTAAACTAGCTGCCCGCACAGACTTCGTTCTGTCAAAAGTTAAAAGTAAAAATTTTTTCTTTTTTATTTTTTTTTATTTTATTAAAACCTTCCGTGGACCTTAAGGAACATACAAAAAAATAAATTAACCATCCATTCTTGAGTTATGCACTTACCAACATTCATTTTTAGGGTTCCGTACCAAAATGGTAAAAATGGAACCCTTATGGTGACTTTCTCCGACCGTCCGTCCATCTGTCACAGTCGATTATTTCAGTAACTATTAAAGCTATCGACATGAAATTTGGCATAGTTGTGTATAATAGTGGCTCAACATCATTGGAATAAAGAAAAATCGAAAATTATCTTTAGTTTTATTAAAAAAGGGGAAAATCGGGGTTTGAAATTTCAAAGTAAAATAACTATACCGAGTGGGGTATCATATGAAAGGCCTTTACTTGTGCATTCTAAAACAGTCTTCTATTTATTTCTATATATAATAGTTTTTGAGTAATCGGCCAAAATGTCGAAAAAAAATACCGTTCCCCCCCCCCCCCTTATCTCCGAAGTTTACCAATCGAAAAATCTGAAATAATTATGGTCAATAGAGGTTTATGTATATTTAACAGGAAAAATAAAAGCAACGCGGAAATTAGTTTAGTTTGATTAAAAAAGGGGGAAAATCGGGGGTTGGAAATTTCAAAGTAAGATAACTATACCGAGTGGGGTATCATATGAAAGGCCTTTACTTGTGCATTCTAAAACAGTTTTTATTTATTTCTATATATAATAGTTTTTGAGTAATCGGCCAAAATGTCGAAAAAAATACCGTTCCCCCCCCCCCCTCCTTATCTCCGAAATTTAGCAATCGAAAAATCTGAAATAATTATGATCAATAGAGGTTTATGTATATTTTACAGGAAAAATAAAATTAACGCGAAAATTATTTTAGTTTAATTAAAAAAGGGGGAAAATCAGGGGTTTGAAATTTCAAAGTAAGATAATTATACCGAGTGGGGTATCATATGAAAGGCCTTTACTTGTGCATTTTAAAACAGTTTTTTATTTATTTCTATATATAATAGTTTTTGAGTAATCGGCCAAAATGTTGAAAAAAATACCGTCCCCCCCCCCCCCCTTATCTCCGAAGTTTACCAATCGAAAAATCTGAAATAATTATGGTCAATAGAGGTTTATGTATATTTTACAGGAAAAATAAAATCAACGCGAAAATTATTTTAGTTTAATTAAAAAAGGGGGAAAATCAGGGGTTTGAAATTTCAAAGTAAGATAATTATACCGAGTGGGGTATCATATGAAAGGCCTTTACTTGTGCATTCTAAAACAGTTTTTTATTTATTTCTATATCTAATAGTTTTTGAGTAATCGGCCAAAATGTTGAAAAAAATACCGTTCCCCCCCCCCCCCCCCCCCCCTTATCTCCGAAGTTTACGAGATAAGATAATTTTTCAGCCCATTTTCTCGTATGTTCTCCTGAAGATTGTCCTTCTTTATTGGTGGATAAAACAAATAGCCTTAGAGTGTTTGTCCAAAACATCCGAAGCATTAATAAAAATATAAATAACTTATGCGTGCTTTTAACTCGAATTGAAGTGGAACCAGATATTTTTATCTTAACGGAATGTTAGCTATCCTCCGCTATCACCCCGCCCCTAATTAAGGGTTACGATAGTTTTTACACTTTAAAAACTCTAAATCAAAATGATGGCTTGGTAGTATACATAAAGTGCAATATCGAACATGTAACGTATGAACCGTCATTAACGGATGCAAATTGCCTTGTCACTAAAATTGGTTGTGATACCGCTATAATTTCTATTTACAGACCCCCATTTAATCGAAATGCAGACAATTTTTTGTCTAGCTTAGACTTGCTTCTAAAAACTCTTAATAACCTCTCCAATGTAATAATAGTAGGCGATATAAATATAAATATTGCCGACAACAACTCGGACTCAAATGCAGCTAATTATTTAAATTTACTCGCATTACATGGACTTCTACCTGCCTATACACACCCAACAAGGCATGAATCTTGTCTAGACCATGTTTTCTTGAAATATCAAGCAAAAACCACTTGCTTGATAATTCAAAACTCAATTACGGACCATGATTCTATATTATTGTGTTTAGACCCTAAACAAAAACAAGAAATGAAGCATCAAGCTACACAAAGAATTAATTATGTAAATCTAGCACGAGAAATACACACAATCGATTTTTCTACTATCTTACAAATGAGTGACTGTAATTCAGCAGCTGATTTTTTTGTCCATTCATTCTATCAATAAACTAATAAAACAAAACTCCTATACTAAATCTGGTTCCAAACGTAATAAAATGTTAAAATTTTGGATGACAGTAGGTTTACTGCGCTGCATCAAGAATAGGGATAAAATGCATCGGCAACTTAAGCAACATCCTGATAATGAAATTTTAAAAGTATCTTATAGAAGATACAGAAATTTTTGTAACAAATTAATTAAAAAGGCAAAACAAGCGTATGATAGATCAGAATTTTTAAAAACTGGTAAAAACACTAAGAAAACCTGGCGATTTGTAAATGAATTAATGCAATATAAGAGCAAAAATTCAACTTCAACTGATCTATTAAAGCTGTCTAACTCGGAAGCAGAGTCTATCAATCGGATTAACGAATATTTTGCTACAGCTGGTAAAATACTTGCCGAAAAGCATGCTCACACATCCGTTCCCACCAGATCACAGATTGTTGTACATCAACCATCATGTGTCAACTCATTTGTACTTTTAGAAACGGATGAGATTGAAGTCGGAAACCTTATTGACTGCCTTAAGACTGACAGCTCAGTGGGTTGGGATAATATTCCACCCAACTTAGTGAAAATATTTAAGAATGTTTTAATCCCTCCTGTAACATATATCTGTAACCTTAGTATGAAAAGTGGAAGGTTTCCTAATGCTTTTAAAAAAGCTATCGTCATACCCATTCACAAAACGGGCAGTAAAATTGAACTTAATAACTATCGCCCGATTTCAATTTTACCTACCATTTCAAAAGTTCTGGAACGATTAATAAACAAGAGGCTAATAAATTATTTAGAAACAAAACAACTTCTCTCGAACAATCAGTTCGGTTTCCGACACGGTAGGTCAACTTCTGACGCTGTCGGGGAACTTACTGATTATATTGTGAAGGCCTTGGATGGAAAAGAAAAGGTTATTGCTATCTTTTTGGACTTAGCCAAGGCTTTTGATACGATTTGTGGAAATCTCCTTATAAGTAAATTAGAGCGACTCGGTATTCGGGATAAACAGCTTAACCTGTTTCGTGATTACTTAACGAGTAGAAAGCAATGTGTTAAAATAGGTAATACGTTAAGTAATGACTTAACTAATGATTTTGGAGTTCCCCAGGGTAGTATTCTTGGCCCAACATTATTTTTGACATTTATTAATGATAGCTGATGCCCGCGACTTCGTCCGCGTGGATTTAGTTTTTAAAATCCGTCGTGAACACTTTCCGGGATAAAAAGTAGCCTATGTCCTCAACTATAGTACCCATGCAAAAAATCACGTCGATCCGTTGCTCTGTTGTGGCGTGATTGAAGGACAAACCAACAAACAAACACACTTTCGCATTTATAATATTAGTATGATTAGAATATTAAATTGCATAGAAAAACACTGTAGCATTAAGTCCATACGATGTATTACATCCATGCTTACTTTGTAGTATGTAGGTATAATTATCGTTTGGCAAAATCTGACGCCTTTGGAGTAGTTTGACTTTGACAAAATAGGGCTATCCACGATGGCTATATACGATAAAGTACGCTTGCCAGCTTAAGATGAGCCGTTCATTCAAAGTATCTTGTAGATTCCGGGGTTCAAGTTATTTGGACTTTATACTGAAGATCGTGATGTCTATAATTTCTGAACTACGAAATTGACGACCTTGAAATTATTACACGACAATCTCTAAAGAACCTGCTTTCTAACAAAAAAAGAATGGATTAAATCGGAATACGCCTTAATGAATTACAGCGAAATACCCATTTGGACTTTCAGCCCCTCTCCCAAGGGAACCGTGCTGAATTTCGGGATAAAAAGTATCCTATATTATACCTCGTAGTATTAACTTAAATCGTGCCAAGTTTCATTTAAATCCGTCCAGTAGTTTCGGCGTGATGCGCGGCCCAGATACAGACAGACAGACAGACAGACAGACAGACAGACAGACAGACAGACAAAAAATTTAAAAAAAATTATTTTGGCTTCAGTATCGATTATAGAGTGCCCTCAAACAAAAATTTTCAAAATATCTTCAATGTACAGAATTGGACCTGTTACAGTTTTATTATATTATAGATCTATGTGACATGTATCTAGAAAACGGAAAAATAATAACATTTGCTGATGATACAGTAATTATTTTTAAGGCCAACTCCTGGGAAAAAGTATTTGTTAATGCACAAATGGGTTTCAATAAAGTTTGTATATGGCTTTCAGAAAATAAGTTGACTCTTAATGTTCTTAAAACTAAATATATAATTTTCAGCATTAAAAAAACTTTAAATACCAATACAGACGCATTTAGACTATCCGCCCACTCGGCCTCGTGCCTGATAGCTCAAGATAAATACTGCTGTTGTCCGCCTTTAGAAAAAGTCCATAATTTAAGATATTTAGGTGTTATTATAGACAGCCAAATGACTTTTCAGCCACATATTAATGCAGTTACGCAACATGTTCGCAAACTGTCAGCTATCTTTAAAAACATTAGGCATGTAGTTGATGCTAAGACCCTAAAATGTGTGTATAGCGCTATCTGTGAATCAATTATAACATATTGCATTACAGCTTGGGGAGGAGCATGTACCTCACACATGCTTCCACTAGAAAGGGCCCAAAGGTTGGTTCTGAAAGTTGCTACTTGTAGGCCATTCGACCACCCAACTCGCGATCTGTATCAACAGTGTAATGTACTGACAGTTAGGCAACACTTCATTTATAATACTATAATGCATCAACATGCAAAAAACAAATTTAAAGAAAATTATTTAGAAAAAAGAAGACGATAAGATTTGTGGTGTCACACCTTGCAGAACTAGGTTTGCTCAGAAGCACCAATCTTTTCTTGGCAAACATTTATATGATATAGCTAGCAAGTATGTAAAGATTCATTGTTTGTCAAGACATGATTGTAAAACAAAGGTGAAAGCCTGGCTCCAGACGCTTGATTATGAAAATACGGAAAAGTTGCTAAAAATTACCAGATAGATTCACAAGCACCTATAGTAACACACACACACACACACACACACACACACACACACACACACACACACACACACACACACACACACACACACACACACACACACACACACACACACACACAAACACACACATACATACACACACACACACACACATACATACACACACACAGGTCAAATGTGTACACACAAACATATATATTAGTAGTAAAAATTAACAAGCAATCAATAATCCTTAACCTAACAATAATTTTTATCTAAACATTAGGTATATTTCAGTTAAATATTGTTCAAGAAGTCAAAAGTTCCAAAAAAATTTATTGTATAATTTATTGTATAATTTCTAATTTATTTTTGTTATTATTGATCTGTATAATATAGTATAAGTAAAACTGAACCTTCGATCAGGAAGAGGTCCAACAGCTAAACCACAAAATCGTAAGGATTTTAGCTTAGCTGCTGGCAAAACCCATTTTGTAAAATCATGATATTGGATTAAATAAATGATATTATTATTAAATAAATGATATTATTATTATTAATCGAAAAATCTGAAATAATTATGGTCAATAGAGGTTTATGTATATTTTACAGGAAAAATAAAACCAACGCTCTAACTAGCATAGTTTTTTTTATATTAACAATAAACCTCTACAAACAAAGTTAACGATAAATAAGCAAATTAATATAATATTATCGTTTTACTTTTACTTTTGGAGTACGGAACCCTTGGTACGTGAGTCCGACTCGCACTTGGCCAGCTTTTATTTATATATAGATAGATAAATAAGTATAACAAGTTAACATTTTTAATAAGGGACCTCGCTATCCACAGTTGTACATGCTAAATGCTAACCATTAGACCAACGAGGCAGTTTTTATAGGTATTATTACAATTATTGGTAAGTAACAAACTGTGCCTTACCGGTTTTTAGGGTTCCGTACCAAAATGGTAAAAATGGAACCCTTATGGTGAGACTTTCTCCGTCCGTCCGTCCGTCTGTCACAGTCGATTATTTCAGTAACTATTAAAGCTATTGACATGAAATTTGGAATAGTTGTGTATAATAGTGGCCCAACATCATTGGAATAAAAAAAATCGAAAAATTATTGTAAGTTTTATTAAAAAAGGGGGAAAATCGGGGGTTTGAAATTTCAAAGTAAAATAACTATACCGAGTGTGGTATCATATAAAAGTCCTTTACCTGTACATTCTAAAACAGATTTTTATTTAACCAACGCGAAAATTATTTTAGTTTGATTAAAATAGGGGGAAAATGGGGTTTGAAATTTCAAGGTAAGATAACTATACCGAGTGGGGTATCATGAATTTTTTTTATATAATACATAATAGTTTTTGATTAATTGGCCAGTGTCGAAAAAAATACCGTCCCCCCCTTATCTCCGAAGTTTACCAATCGAAAAATCAGAAATCAGACACTGGTCTACAAAATTTAACTTTTTGTGTGCCTTTTAATTAAATGCTATTTTTTTATATTAATTTGGGGTCCCTAAATACGAAAACATAAATATTTTTTTAAAGTTAGCTCTCGTTTAAAAAATATGTCTAGTATAAAAAACTTAACTTTAAGACAAATATTAAAGAACAAAAACAATATATTTATTAAAAAAAACTTTATATGGGTACTTAAATGAAATAATATTTTTTACTTTTTACATGAAATAGACAATTTGAAATATTAACAAAATATTTAAAACTTGTTTAATTAAGATTTTCTCTTCTATTCGCCTGTCTATTGTAGTCACTTTCAGGTCTATCTCTAATCAACTTCCAGCTAACATTGACACATTTCATCGGCTCTAATATCTCTTTTCCACAATCGATATACCTTAGTGGAATCGTTCACCATGTTCCTCACTTACATTACCATATTTAAAAGAAAAATATCAAGATGAGAGTGAAAAAATTGGATTTTCAGGGACATAATATAGCAACTCAGCTGTTTTGGAAGCGATTGTTCACAAATACAACAGAATTTTCATTTCTTCTATTGCCCAAAAACAATACACTTAAACTAGCGGCACGCTATGATGGCCGGTTTGACGTTTGTCCGCTCATGAAGTTCCGTATTAATTGATAACGACTTTGAAGGAAATAATTGTATTACTTTATTGACGATAGTGATGTGCAGAGATTCATAAATTTTATCGAATGTAGTTTTAGGTTTAGGACTCAAAATTTATTTATTAAATTGATTTCTAAAATGTATACAAGTGTAGAAAAATCAGTTTGCACCATTTAAGGGGTGAATGTACTTGTGAATATGAACAATTTTCACTATGTGGACAAACCTCTGAAATCGCAAAAAAATATCAGCTGTTTCATACAAAAGGTAAAATTTTTATTTTTATATGATATATACCACAACTCGGCATTTGGTTTTCTAAATTGAAAATTTTTAAAAATGGAATCTAATACGATTGTCACATAGGATGGCTGGCTAGCACAACTACTACCTCCGGCAAACTCGCAAACTCTTATGTGCATATAAAGTACATTCATTTTCATTCAAATATTCAGTTCGTTCAAATAAATTAAATAAACATATACATTTTTGTTTTATTAAACCTATTTAATCAGGTACAAAAACAAAACTTAATTGTTTTTTGTTCGAGAATAAATTGACATTCCACATCACTATTGTAATGTGTCAAACCGGCCATCATAGCGTGCCGCTAGTGTAAAATACCTTATCAACACATTAAAAAAACGCGTTAAGTACAATACCTCAAAGGTGGAGTAGAAACGTGTGCATATTATGACGATTACAACTATTTCAAATTTTTGAATCGTTATATCTCACAAACGGTGACTCTAGGGAAAAAAGTATTAAGACATTTTTTATAGATAAACATCTGATCTATAATTTTTGTCAAGGCTAATTTTATGATAAAACTTACCGTTTTGGTGAAAACCGCGAAAAACCCGTTTTTGTGACCTTTGACACCGAGTAATTTTTTTTCCGTGTCGGATCGATGAGGACTTTTCACACTTCATTTATAATAGTGTTTTGAACAATCCTACCAATTTTCAGCCAAGTGGGAATTATTGTAACCTTGGATGTCTAAATTGACCGGGCTATTAGTAAATAAAGCTTTATTTAATTAACATTTCAGGTCCGTATTATGTTTTGATGACCTTGAAAATGCAATGAACATGCAGTCAGTATCATTAAAAAAGTAAAAGACCTAGATTACCTTTGAAGTGATCATTCTTTCTTGAATATGAATTTTAGGAATGTTTTGAATTAGCACTAAATGCAAGTGATGCAATTACTTTATTAAATATGTACTTTGTAATTTTTGCGCGTAATCATCAAAACAAAAACAAGAACCGCAGACCACAGACAAGATTTTTAATTTTTTTTTTCAAGCTATTGTCTTTTTCATTTGACATTTTGACAGTTACCACAGAGCAGTTAGTAAAATAGCCATGGAACTAGGAAAACGACTAATGAAAATAGCATGGAAGTAGGAAGACGTGAGGAAGACTAAAACTGGAACCACATCTGTGCGCAACGACGAAAACTGTCATTTTTCTTATAATCGTGTACGCATCGAAAAGCCGAATTTATTACACGAATATTATTTATTATGAAAAATGATAATAGGCTATTTGACTACCTACTTTTAGAAAATCATATTAAATTGTTAATAATGCTATGCTGAAGCTAACAAAACGTATATTTCGGCATAATTTTCAGTATTTTTCATAAAAATCGAGAAATAAATTCAAAAAAATAAATTGCCGCGGAAACGTTCCATTTGTTTACATGACGTCACAGTTCATTGACAATTCCAAAGCCCAAAGGTGGCGTGAACTGTGACGTCATTCGAGATTCAAGAACGTTTTCGATCTCGTGAACATGGCCAGAATTATAGCAATTTTAACTATTGTTTTCTAATTAAATAAAGCTTTATTTTTATTTTTGTCGTATGGAATAATGTTTTTAGATAATAATCTTTTAGGATGACACCAGATGAATAGTCAAATACCCTATTTCGTATGGACAAAATTCGAATCGATGTGCACAGATCTGGTTCCAGCCTAAGTCGTAATTCCTAGTTCCATTTTTAACAGCACCTCAAGCATGGAAAGAATTAGTTAGGTACTACTAGCCTCAAGTGGAATTCTTTATCTGAGACCTCAAGCTTCTTTGCGCTTCTTTGTTTACGACCTCAAGGCTCAACCAATGCCACAGAGACGGTCACCATTTGCCGTACAATTTGACTTTAACATTTTTTTTTTATTATTATCATTATGGCTGTGGGTTCTAGCCAACATAAGCCAACTAGTCCTTTTATCCTCTTGATAACAGATAATTTAACCTCATTAGTGAACAAAATAGACTTTTGCTCACTGGTTTTAGAAGTGCCTTTGGTGAAAAATTAATTTCACCCAGAAAAGTAGGTGATAGAATGAAACACACACACAAAACCTAAAAAAAATAGTTATTTATTCAACAAGATAGCAAAATTTTTGACGTGATAACGTCTTATAAATCGATGAACACCGGCTGCATGCATGAAAAAGTGTTACGTTCTGCCTGCGCCTGAGCGTGCAAGCGAGAGCGTGGAACAAGCGATAGAGAGGCACGATCGGCCCAAGCATTGGCTTGGGCTGACCCTAAGCGCCCGCCGCCGCCCGCCAGTCATCGTTAATGTTTCTTTATGACGTTATCACGTAAAACTATCGTCCGTAAACCGACTTTACAGACAACCAATTTTTTTTTTGTTGCGAGTGACTAGTTTGAATCCCGAGCAAGCGAAGGATTCTATTTCACGAATCACTCGCTACGCTCGTGATTCTTATTTAGCATCCTGAGTGTAGAAAATGATTCAAAGACACAAGAAACAAAAACTTTGCTATCGTGTGATATATATAACTTTTCACCTCAATAGCGAACAAATACAAGATGACAAGAAAAATATTAATTGAAACTGTAAGGAATTTTTACATTAATGTATATTACGTGTTAAAACCACGTTTTTCAGCAGGTCTTGACAACTTTAGCAAGTCTCTAATCGTTAAATAATTAGGCTTAGGCATAGGCTTCCAAATAATTTTCACGCGATTTTTCCGGAAGGAAGTTTAATTCAGCGTTAGACACCTTTAATTCTGGTGTTAAATTATCCCTAGAATCCCTAATTTTGTTACTTTTAAAACTTTTATAACAATTATCTTTAAAGTAGGTAGGTACATAATTATTAAGATGATGCACAATTTTTCCTTTTTTTACCGCCATAATTTTGATGAAATAAAATGTATACAATATTTTATAAAAAAAAAATTCGAAAGTGTTTTAAATTCAAAACACTTTTTCTCGCTGTGAGCAAAGACTACTTTTGTTCACTCGTTTTGCGAAGCAAAGGCGCCTGAAATATTTTTCTAGTTCAAAAGGGCGCGCTCTTTTTGAGCTAGTGAGGTGAAAAAATATTTTTTAGACGATAAAAAAAATATTGTTATTATTTATTTATTGATTAAAATATTGTAATAATTAGAAGTTAATGTAAATATATTCAACATTTAATAGTAGGAGTAAGTAATTTTTATATATAAATCATTTGTTTTGTTATCATGTAATCAATCGATTGAATATAAATAAAAATAACCTTCCTTAAGGTAATTTATTATAAATAAATTAATATTAATACATTAACAATAATAATAATCAACAAACAAGAATAAAAATATAGCATTTGGTAATAAATAGGGGGCATTAACGAAACCTAATTAGGGCTATTCTCTATTTCAGTGGGCATTGACAATTGCTAAGAACTTTCAAACCCGCATTTTGCATTCACAGTGTTTTGTATTGTACGCTCAATGTTGGAATTTTTCAGTTGTCTTTTCATGACTGACGATTTTGTTTCATTTTTTTCTTTTTATGCTATTGCATAGCTTTTATCGCGGGCTTTGAACTAGGACAAACAGTTTGAGCGCGGCGACCGAATCAAAAAATTCCGTAACGAAAAAAAACCTAACACCGTCGTTCAGTAAGCGTTCAACATTTTAGAGGTTCATATTTAGCTCTGTTTGGCGCAGTGGGCGAGCGGCCGCTTTCTTTAGATGTCGCAGGTTCGAATCTCACTCGCGAAGTAGTGACAGTGCGCTTTTCTTGTTTGTTTGTTTTTTAATTATTTTTTTGCATAATTTTTATTATGCAAAAAAATATTGCATAAATATTATAATTGCATAAGTTGATAAAAAATGATATGCAATAGCTTTACCGCGGCAGTCCCCGAGTGCCACTTAATTTTTTTTATTACAATTTGGAACTGTCTAGTTTGTTTGAGCCTAGTCGTAATTCCTAGTTCCATGTTTGAGCCACTATCGGGTATTTGCTGGATTCGCTGGAGACATCGATCGTACTCTCTGAAACAAAAAAATTAAAAAACTTAACTCCGACTTCTCTTAATTAGCTATCTGTAATGCCTTTCAGCCCGATCTGTCTGGTGATTTGAGCTGTGCTGTGCGTCGATAGATCAGTCAGTCGACTTCAAAAAGGAGGAGGTTCTCAATTCGTCGGAATCGTTTTTTTTATTTTTTTTATGTATGTTCACCGATTACTCGAAGATGCCTAAACCGATCTGGAAAATTCTTTTTTTGTTTCAAAGGGTATACTTCCCAGGTGGTCCCATTGAAATTTTATCGAAATCGGTCGAGTGGTTTTTAAAATATCAACAGTAAATTATATAAAGAAATAAAAAGAATTTTCCAAATCTGTTCAGGCGTCTTCGAGTAAGTCTTCGGTGAACATACATAAAAAAAAAAAGATTCCGACGAACTGATAACCTCCTCCTTTTCTGAAGTCGGTTAAAAATAGACATCATAAAATAGAAAAATAAATACGTTTTGTTATAATCTATGAATCCTATTTAGATTAATTCACAACTTAATTGTGCAGTGCTGTGTGTGAAGCAGTGATAGCCTAGTAGTTTGGACTGTGGTCTCCTATTCGGGAGGTCGCAGGTTCGATCCCGGGCACGCACCTCTGACTTTTCGGAGTCAAGTGCGTTTAAGAAATTAAATATCACTTCCTTCAACGGTGAAGGAAAACATCGTGAGGAAACCTGCACACCTGAGAGTTCTTCATAATGTTCTTGAAGGTGTGTGAAGTCCGCCAATTCGCATTGGGCCAGCGTGGTGGACTAGCCTATAACTAGGGCTTTCGAATACCGGATTTTTTCAATACCGGTATTAATACCGGAAAAATTTTATTTCAATACCCGGGATCCCGGGATCCCGGGATCCCGGTATTGAAAAAAATTTTGAAATTGAAACAGAAATGGGGTTATATGAAAATCCTATATATTGGATAGAAGCAGGCGTTACTTTGCGGAAGTCCATGATTAGCAAGAAAAGGTTAGAATTATTTTGCTATAATCCGCCAACAGAAAAAATCTGTCTGGTCAAACATGCAATTAAAAGCTAAGCACCACTCACCTACCCAGCCAAGCAAGAAAGCCAAGTTCCCAAGCAAGCAATGCCACCACCAGTCACATGCACCACCACACAAGACTTTTACACTACTCTCGACGCACGTTTCGCCCCGACACCGGAGCATCCTCAGGAGATGTCGACTTTACAATGCTGTATTGTCTAGTAGACACGACAGGTATTGGAAGCCCTACCTAATACCTATAACCCTTCTCTGAAGGAGACCTGCGCTTAGTAGTGAGCCGTTGATGGGTTGCTAATGATGATGATGAATAGAATAGAATAGAATAGAAATATTTTTTATTCAAATAAACTTTTTATAAGTGCTTTTGAATCGTCTGGCTCTACCACTGGTTCGGAACGCCCTTCCTGCCGAGAAGAACCAGCAAGAAACTCGGCGGTTGCTCTTTTCAAAACAGATTTACAATACAGTAAATACTATGCTTTATATGCAGTGTTTCCACAATGAGGGAAATTCCAAAAATGCATACCGACTAACTTTCTTAAGATGGGCAGACATAAAGTAGCCCCATTCCCGCCGGTGGCAACCGTTCACGAGCATGACGCATGACCCCAGCCATTGCTTCGCTCAACCATATTTGAGCCATTTGATGATGACAACTTCATTGGTTCTTGGTTACTGTGGTTATGTATCTCACCTCTCGTATTTCCGACTCCGCGAATGCCGTTGGTCGGAACGCCTCCACCTTCTTCCTTGGCTCGTCATCCATGTTGTGGACCGCGCGGTAAACCTCCGAGTGTTTCAGGTGGTCCAAGCCCGCCGGCGGCTTCTCGAACTTCTTGAAATTGACCCTGTTTATTCATTTATTTGTTTATTGAAAAGGTACACAAAACAGGTCGCGACCAAATATAAACGTAGTACAATAACATCAGATTTGGGTTCCAGGTAACAAACCTTAATATGTGTACACAGTGGTTAGAAAATTTATGCATAGAATCTATAGAAATTATAGTTAGAATTACACAGTTTACAGTACCTACCCTGCGATATATATTGCACATCGGCCTTTGGAATAAAACGCTATTCTATTCTATTCACAGTTCGACTGCATTTTTTTAATATAAATGTTACGTGATGTGCTCGCCGATTGTGAAGAGATTTCAGTAATTACTACGTGAATTTCTGGCTAGCTTTCCTTGCAATACATAGTCCGGGAGGAATCGGCGCATGCGTACCGAAAACTATTCCACCTCAATTTTTTTATACGATCCTCTTCAAATGGCCCTCCTTATTATATAAATGCATGTTGCCAGGGCGCCACCTGGTGCCATATTGTTTAAACCGAAATTGTTTAAACAATTGCAAGGAATTGTTATTTTTCAACCGGACAATTTTTTTTTATATTCTTTATTGAAATACCAATAAAAAAGGTCCTATGTCTTTTCACGATAAAGTTAATATTTTTAAAGATATGAATTTTTAAAGGTTCGAAAAATCTCAAATTTGGGTACTTTTGACCCATGAAAAATATATTTAAAAAAAAAACATAATGTTTAAAAATATTTTTTTTTAAATTCTCTATACAATAGTTAATAATATTGTTAATAGAGATTTAAAAAAATTTCATTGTTTATATCTTTTTTTAATTGTTAATTTCGCGCGCTCACAAGTTTTACGCTTACCTTTAAGAAAATTTTTAAGAAAATTTTATTGGCTTAATAACTAGGCCAGTGTCAATAACTGGGTCTTTTACTTTACTTTCCGTTTTAATAACAAAAAAGTAATATAAACTGATAAAAAAGTAATTTTAATGACATGTTCCGATTTACGCTTAAATAACTTTTGAAAAATTGATTTCAGAAAAAAATTTATTAAAAACAAATTGTAGACAATTTAATTATTAATAACATTGCTCTCTTTAACAATCTTGATAAAGTTGATAGTTTTTAAGATAAATGATAAATAATGATTCAAGACACAGAGAGGCCGATGCAACGCATGAGTCAGAGAGAGACAGCGATACTTAAAGGTTACCTTTATATTAATAATATTGTTATTGTTGTTATATTTAATAATATTGTTAATAGAGATTTAAAAAAATTTCATTGTTTATATCTTTTTTTAATTGTTAATTTCGCGCGCTCACAAGTTTTACGCTTACCTTTAAGAAAATTTTTAAGAACATTTTTTTGGCTTAATAACTAGGCCAGTGTCAATAACTGGGTCTTTTACTTTACTTTCCGTTTTAATAACAAAAAAGTAATATAAACTGATAAAAAAGTAATTTTAATGACATGTTCCGATTTACGCTTAAATAACTTTTGAAAAATTGATTTCAGAAAAAAAATTACAAAAAACAAATTGTAGACAATTTAAATATTAATAACATTGCTCTCTTTAACAATCTTGATAAAGTTGATAGTTTTTAAGATAAATGATAAATAATGATTCAAGACACAGAGAGGCCGATGCAACGCATGAGTCAGAGAGAGACAGCGATACTTAAAGGTTACCTTCAAGTATCGCTGTCTCTCAATAATTAAATTGTCTACAATTTGTTTTTAATAAAAAATTTTCTGAAATCAATTTTTCAAAAGTTATTTAAGCATAAATCGGAACATGTCATTAAAATTACTTTTTTATTAGTTTATATTACTTTTTTGTTATTAAAACGGAAAGTAAAGTAAAAGACCCAGTTATTGACACTGGCCTAGTTATTAAGCCAATAAAATTTTCTTAAAAATTTTCTTAAAGGTAAGCGTAAAACTTGTGAGCGCGCGAAATTAACAATTAAAAAAAGATATAAACAATGAAATTTTTTTAAATCTCTATTAACAATATTATTAACTATTGTATAGAGAATTTAAAAAAAATATTACTTAAACATTATGTTTTTTTTAAATATATTTTTCATGGGTCAAAAGTACCCAAATTTGAGATTTTTCGAGCCTTTAAAAATTCATATCTTTAAAAATATTAACTTTATCGTGAAAAGTCATAGGACCTTTTTTATTGGTATTTCAATAAAGAATATAAAAAAAAATTGTCCAGTTGAAAAATAACAATTCCTTGCAATTGTTTAAACAATTTCGGTTTAAACAATATGGCACCAGGTGGCGCCCTGGCAACATGCATTTATATAATTAGGAGGGCCATTTGAAGAGGATCGCATAAAAAATTGAGGTGGAATAGTTTTCGGTACGCATGCGCCGATTCCTCCCGGACTAACAATAGAATAGCGTTTTATTCCAAAGGCCGATGTGCAGCAATATACATATATCGCCGGGTACTGTACTCAGTTACACAGTTAGTAAATATAACATAAATATTTAAAACTTAATAAAAACTTAAAGTGCATTTTTGAATATAAATAATGCCTGTCTAAAGTTGTAAGTTGCTTGATTATAAGGTCAGAGAAAGTTTATGTATTTGGTTTTTAAATAGGTTTGCGTTAAGTATTATTGAAAAGACAACACGTAGAAAATCACCTGGTTAAACCAAGTCGAACCTGCTTTGAGACTTGTGTGAAGTAGAAACAACAAAAACGCCAGAGTTCGCAGCCCAAGCCAATCAGGAAGTGCGATTGTGTAAGAATGGCCGATCTAATCGTCAAAGTTCGGCGTCAAAGTAAAATAAACCATAACTGCATTGAATTAGAGCTCAATTTCGTGTATCCATTCTCAACCGTTTAGGGTATCGTACATACCTAAACGTATGAGAATGGATACACGAAATTGAGCTCTAATTCAATTCTGTTACGGTTTATTTTACCTTGACGCCGAACTTTGACAATTTGTTCGACAACTTCTAGACAATCGGGGGGCAGAGGTGCGATTGTCTTTATTCCATTGATCGTAATCGTATTCGATGAAGTAATAATTTATTGTATTATATGAATAAGTATTTATTTAAAATAACGTTTTTACATATTATGCCATTTCTCTTTTTTAAATATCTTTACTAGTTTCGGAATTATTTAAGCTGTTTTACTGTGACTATATCTGTCTCTTAATAATACGAAATTTTGTATGGAGCGTGTATGGAGCTGTTGAATTGTGACATCACACTTGAGTAGCGCTCTCTCTGTCTAACAGGAAACTTTAAAGCTCTATAACTTATTCGTGTTTGGACCGATTTATTTTCTGTTTTTACAAAATATGTTATTGTTACATTTTCGATTATTAATAATGAATATCAACATTTTGAATACAGTCAAATACCCAATTAGACAAGGGTCTAAGCAGGATTAAGGTATACGTACGGACGTACCCCATAGCGTTCCCTTTGATGACCTCCGCTTGCCCCACCAGGGCCTCAGAGATCTGATCCTCATCGTATTCCGACAACTTCCACCGTCTCCCCCCAGGAAGGTACAGGGGTCGCTCCACAGTCCCCGCACCAAACGCAGGGGTCGGTTTCCTACGATCAGTTCTTTGGTCCTTACGGTCAGTCTGTGATGATTGGTCTTTTGACGGGCTGACTGACTGGAATTAAATCAAGAAGGTTCATTAATCATTCATTCATCCCAACCAATGAGGTATATAATAATTTTATTAATCTATGATTAACACTTGAAAGGCGGTTTGCTCATTTTTTTTTGATCTACTTGATTGACGCCATTTTGGCGCTGTCAGCATAGATGCGAGTGTCTCTGGAACTAGTAATATTGCAAATGGCGCACCGACCATTATAATCTTTATCTAATTTATCTATGATTTCCTAAAATTAATGTATGATTTGGATAAGTTAAGGAGGTCGGTCATTTGCGATATTATTAGTACCAGAGACACTCGTAGATATGTGCTCGTACTTATGTCACAAATGGAGCGCATCAAATTGATCCTTAGTAATTAGCTGTCATTTTAGGGACGGCCAATCCAGTGCCAATCACAGATTAATTATAGAGGTCAGTGATCGCAATAGGGTATTTGACTATATTAAAAATATCGTTTCATTTGGTGTCATCCTAAAAGATTATTATCTAAAAACATTATTCCATACGATAAAACTAAAAAATAAAGTTTTATTTAATTAGAAAACATTAATTATAATTGCTATAATTCCGGCCATGGTCACGTGATCGAAAACGTTCCGTGATCTCGAATGACGTCACAGTCCACACCACCTATGGGCTGTGGAATTGTCATTGTTTGAAATGTGAACTGTGACGTCATGAGATCAAATGCAACGTTTCGGCGGCAATTTATTTTTTTGAATTTATTTCTCGATTTTTATAAAAAATACTGAAAATTATGCCGAAATATACGTTTTGTTAGCTTCATCATAATTCATAGCATTATTAACAATTTAAGATGATTTTCTAAAAGTAGTGAAATACCCTGTTCTCAACTAATCGCTGACCCACAAGTGGACAAAATTATTAAAAAAAGGTAATTAATTATAAAAATTATAAAAATTATTTTATACTTTATAATGGCGTTTGAAGTCGGTTTTTAAAAAGAATTTTTATTTTTTAGCTTTTTAGTGTAGCTTCATAAATCATAGGATTATTATTACACATTCTCTAATCACGAGCAATTAGGTTTTATTTATTGAGGAGTTTCATCCTCAATCACAATCACAAACAATATTCATCAGATCTTTAAATGGGACCAACCTGACCTGGTATTAATTTCAAATATTTTTTCTTATTGAAATCGGTCCAGATTTGACGGATTTATGGAGTAACACCCCAAAAAAAAAATCGGCCAAGTGCGAGTCGGGCCTCGCTCTTTTAGGGTTCCGTTAAAAAAATTAAATTAAAATATTTCCATGTACCCATGGAAATATTTTAATTAATGGGTACATGGAAATATTTTAATTAATTTTTTTTAATTTAATTTAATTTTTATTATTTGTTGTTATGGCGGCAATAGAAATACAAAATATGTGATAATTTCAACTGTCTATCTATTACGGTTTACAAGATACAGGCCGCTTTCGGACGGACGGACAGCGGAGGCTTAGTAATAGGGTCCCGTTGGTACCCTTTGGGTACGGAACCCTAAAACCATCTAAATAATATTATTTACATTACTCTTATTATAATAATATGTTAATCAGAGGTGCGATTGTCTAAAGTTATTCCATTGACCGTAATCGTATTCGATGACAGTATCGTCAAAGTAGAATAAACCATAAACTCATTGAATTAGAGCTCAATTTCGTGTATGCATTCTTATACGTTTACGTATGTACGATACGCTCCACAACGCTCCATAATAAAATCGATTGTACTGAGTTTGTGACTTTAAATAAATGCAATCAAGGATTGACGCTGTCATCGAATACGAATACGATCAATGGAATAACTTTTAGGTAATTGGTACCAAGTTGAAAAGGTATAGCATATAGTTAGATAATTTAAGGATAGGTACCAACTTTTCTCATTCGCAAGTCTTCGAGAGATCTTCTCAGTTCCTCCCGCTTCACAGCATCCAGTTCTTCTCCAGTAAGACTGGGCTTCGTCACATGTATGTGAATGCCGCTTCTCGCTTCATCGTCAAGTGTCATTTCGGTGATCTCCACGGAATGTCTTGGGTTCGCGTTTCTGTCGCCTTGGGTTTTTTGTTGGAACTGCTGTTGGTAGTACTGATTTGTTTTCTGTGCTGGAAGTGATGTAACTTATATTATATGTTTTACTCAATCTTTATAAACTCGACACAGGACACCTAATTACCGTATCTAGCTACTCAGAATAAATAGATACTAATCGTTACTTAAAGATCTCCATAATGTAGATTAAAAAATCGTAGGTAAGTATAACATGTCTGCTCTAGTCATCTATTAAAATTTGTCGAAATCATAGATATTAATAATCATACTATCACACCGTCATACTAATACTACAAATGAGAAAGTGTGTTTGTTTGTTGGTTTGTCCTTCAATCACGCCGCAAGAGAGCCGCGGATCGGCGTGATTTTTTGCATGGGTATAGTTGATGACCTGGAGAGTAACATAGGATACCAACTTTTATCCCGGAAAATCAAAGAGTTCCCAAGGGATTATAAAAACTGTATTCACGCGGACGAAGTCGCGGGCGTCAGCTACTTAATTATTTGATGGGCCATTAACTAATTATCATTCAATCTCTTAGGTGACATGATAGATATACGTAATAGTGACTGCTCAGGCAGTAAAAACAGCTTCTGTACCTTGATTTTGTTTCCGAACTTCAACAACTTGCTGTTCCTGAACGAATTGTCTTTTTGAGGATTCCTGAAAACAAAGTACTAAAAATAATATTATTAAGTATAAAGGATGATTATACGGGTCTGCCCGCGAAAATTAAATTTAATTTGGTAACTAGACTAATGGCATTCTAACATAGACGAATGATATTTACTACCGTATCTAATTGCGCCAGTAGAATTATTATCTTCACAGTTTTACATAAAAATCTTTACTTGAAAGTGACCAGTTTAAGAAATCAGTCAAAATACTGACTAATTTGCCGTACTTTGTCGTATAAAATGGGGAAAACCAAATTAAATTTGAATTTCGCGGGCAGACTCGTATAATCCACTTTAAATTTGAATTTCGCGGGCAGACTCGTATAATACCTTAAGAACGCGCAGAACGCACATTGCTGTCTCAATTGGCATGATGACTCTAACCAAGAATCAAAAGGTATCGAAGGGTATGGTAAAGGTAGAATCAATGAAATTACGAGTATTCTAATATGTAGTCCAGTCAATTTAGTCTTAACTTTACCATTTTGAGGTAGGACGCTGAAACGCTGAAGTTCAAAAAATCGGCCAAGTGCGAGTCGGGCCTCGCTCTTTTAGGGTTCCGTTAAAAAAAATTAAATTAAAATATTTCCATGTGCCCATGGAAATATTTTAATTTAATTTTTTTAATTTAATTTAATTTTTATTATTTGTTGTTATAGCGGCAATAGAAATACATAATATGTGAAAATTTCATCTGTCTATCTATTACGGTTTACGAGATACAGCCCGCTGACAGACGGACGGACGGACGGACGGACGGCGCGCGCGTAGGCTTAGTAATAGGGTCCCGTTGGTACCCTTTGGGTACGGAACCCTAAAAATGCAGACCGCTGAACTAGCGGCATCGTTTGCAAAAAAAAAGTAAAATGTACAAAAATGACCTTTTTCCAGTTATATCTCTAAAACGGCTGGAAATATGAAAAAAGTTTTAAATGAAAGTTGTAGAGACAGGATTCTCTATAAAATATTTACTCTTTTTATACGGCGCGGAGTATCTAGAACAGCTTTGCGCTTTAAAACAATGGAAACCCACCTTCATAGTAATCTGCGAGATCTGTTCGTTGACGGACTCCAGCTTCCTGTTAATGAGGGTCGGCAGCTCCGCCAGTGCTGCCACCTGCGCGCGCAGCTGTTCCAGCTGTTGCTCTGCTGGTGCGTTAGGGTCTAGAAGAACAAGCGAGGAATTAGCTCTAACCATCGAACTATACTAGGCTAGGGCCCACTTGTAGAAACGCCGGACTATTTATTTATTTATTTATTCTTTACATTTTAATAATATAGAAAGGACGTGTACAAGGACATCTTATCGCTTCAAAAGAGGATCTCTTGCAGATGCCCTAGATGTGAGAACAAATAAGAAAATAGATGCTTTTGGTAGGTACAGAAATGAGATAAAAAAAATAATTAATAAACTTAACGATATAAACTTAATTAAGACTAGACTATCCTTTTAACTCAGAGTTATCTGCTGCTTTGACAGATTTCCTATAAAGCTTCTGTCAAAATTATTAATTACTAACCTAACCCGGCGTCTCTGTAAGCGGGCCTTAGTACTATACTAATTACTATGCTGACTTTTCGGAGTTAAGTACGTTTAAGCAATTAACACATGCTTGAACGGTGAAGGAAAACATCGTAAGGAAACCTGCTCGCCTGAGAGTTCTCCATAATTGTGCCACAGACAAAAAATATACAAATTTAACATTAATTGCCTGTGACACCACCCAGAAAGGGTGTACACTGTACAGCTCAGCATTTGCCTCACTTCACACGCAAACAGCTGATTTTCAACTGCGACCCGGGTGACGCCATACCACAGATGTTAAATCCTTACTAATATTATAAATGCGAAAGTGTGTTTGTTTGTTGGTTTGTCCTTCAATCACGCCGCAACAGGGCTACGGATCGACGTGATTTTTTGTATGGGTATAGTTGAGGACTTGGAGAGTGACATTGGCTACTTTTTATCCCGGAAAATCAAAGAGTTCCCGAGGGATTTTAAAAACCAAATCCACGCAGACGAAGTCGCGGGCATCAGCTAGTTAGTTATAATAGCTTGAATGTTCTCAAAGGTGTGTGAAGTCTACAGAGTCTACCAATTCGCATTGAGACAGCGTGGTGACCTTTAAACCCTTCTTCATTCTGATAGAAAACAACCTCAAAAACCGAATAAAATAATAAAAAAAAAACTTCATCAACTTACCAACCATGCTTTCCACAGTTTTCAAAAGCTGTGTTGCTATACTTTTGGGCTCCATTACAGATTCTTCTGTTCTTTTCTGTTCTGCTCAATTGCTCTTTCTACGATTTGAAATGATGTTAGGTGATAAATCTAGTCTATCCCACTTGACTGTTCTATAAAAAGATTTAAAAAAAGTACGCGTCACTATGTGGGTCGACATCAAACGAGTCGCAGAGAGCCGCTGGATTCGAGCGGCGCAAGAGCGATGCCTGTGGAAGTCCATGGAGAACTTTGTCCAGCGGTGGACGTATATAGGTTGATAGAAACAGATTAGGGGTATGGGTTGAGTGCACACTGCCATTCCAAGTTAGCCCGCTACCATCTTAGACTGCATTGTCACTTACCATCAGGTGAGATCGCAGTCAAGGACTATCTCGTCATCAAATAAAAATAAACAATTGGTTGGAACGAAGTTCAGAATCAACGCCATATCTCGCCACATGTTAGAACCATCAACTTCAAGCAAGTTCACGCTGCCCATAATAGATGGCGTTAGTAAATTTTGCCGCAAATATTTTGTTCGGAATTTCTCTTCTATAAAACTTCGTTCCAAAAATTAAAAAAAAGAACAAAGACATGACCTGAAGTCAGCATTCGAACCCCCGAACCAAAAGTTTCACTCCTTCGTTTAGCCGCTACGCCAACAAAGCTATGACGGAATGTGGGTAATAAACGAAGGCAACGAGGTTCGTGACGGAAAATTCTCAAACGTTTTCTCGCCTAGCAACAAGGGTCGTGAGTCGTGAGTCGTGACTCGTGACGGAAAATTTTTATACTTTTTTTCGCCGTGTCTCCATCCGCAAAACCGTCCAAAAAGGAATTTCGTTCCAAAAATATTATCAGTAGATAATTTCACTTACCTAATTAAACCACTTATATAACACCATTTGACACTAGCACCCACACAGTGTATACTGATTGAAACTATTTAACGATCCTGCCAAAAAAAAATTGTAACCGATTGAATTAACGCCAAGCAATTGAAATGTCTATACATAACTAGATTGCCCAATATGTTGGTAAGTAAAGGTACCTACCCATTTAGCTTTCTTTTTGTTAAGGTGGAAGACACACTTCTGCCCGCGAAATTCAAATTTAATTTGGTTTTTCGCAATTTGTAAACTAATACGACAAAGTAGGCTTATGGCATTCTAATTGCGACAGTGGCAGTATCATCTTCACAGGTTTATATAAAAATCTTTACTTGAAAGTGTCCAGTTTAAGAAATTAATCAAAATATCGACTAATTTGTGAGTAACTCACGTCCAACTCAGTATTTTGATTAATTTCTTAAACTGGTCACTTTCAAGGAAAGATTTTTATGTAAACCTGTGAAGATGATAATTCCACTGGCGCAATTAGAATGCCATGAGCCTACTTTGTCGTATTAGTTTACAAATTGCGAAAAACCAAATCAAATTTGAATTTCGCGGGCAGACTCGTATTATCTACCTTAAGGAGGCGTAAGGATTATTAAACATTTCGCATCCCTCTCTCTCGTACTTTCTAATACTAATTTTAAATATTGACAAAATATGGTCAATTATTATCTTCGATAGAGTTTGTGGATATTTTAGACGTATTATTTTCGTTAGCTCAAACCTAGGTTTTTGATAGACGAAGGATAAAAGTGAATAGTAGTTTTCGCCCTTTTTCTCTATCAAAATCTAGGTTTATGATCATCATCATCATCATCATCATCAGCAACCCATCAACGGCTCACTACTGAGCGCAGTCTCTCAGAGAAGGGTTACAGGCCATAGTCCACCACGCTGGCACAATGCGAGTTGGCAAACTTCACACACCTTTGAGAACATTATGGAGAACTCTCAGGCGTGCAGGTTTCCTCACGATGTTTTCCTTCACCTTGTGATTTAACTTCTTAAAACGTATTACTACAGTGAAAGCAATCGAAAAGACCTCTAATAACGTATTTTCACTGCATTTTAGCCCTTAGCGTCAAAGTAAAATAAACCATAACAGTTTCGAGTTAGAGCTCAATTTCGTGAATGGATTCTTATAAGTTTAGGTATGCACGCTTAGTAACGCCCCATGTTAAAATCGGTTGTACTGAATTGGTGACTTTAAATCAATACAATCAAGGATTATTTCACTTTGACGCTAATGTTATCGAATACGAATACTATTAATGGAATAACTTTTAGACAATTGCAAGCAATCACTTTTAGAGAATCGCAGAGCTGGAGTGTTGTCACATACCATCAGATGAGATCGCTGTCAAGTCATCTAACACAAAGTATCAAGGTTTGGCAATAGGGTGGAATGATTTTAATATTAGATGCGCAAATTGCAATGTGGTGATTGATTTGGAATTCTCGAATACGCAATTCAAACGTGTGTATGACATATCTAAATATATAACTTTATGTTAACTCGCTCGGGCTTCGCACGGGTTGGCTTACGTAGTCTTTAGAATATGTCTCGTTCAACGATTGTGATTTTTAACCACGGACAAAAAAAGGGGTGTTATAAGTTTGACATGTGTATCTGTGTGTCTGTCTGTTCTCTCGTAGCTCCCTTACGAATGGACCAATTTTGATGCGATTGTTTCTGTTTGAAAGCTAACGTAGTCGAGGTGGATCTTAGCTATAATTTATGAAGATCTGCTCAGGCGTTTGAAGATCATCAGCTCATTTCCTACTTGATTAAAGGTCTTACTAACTTTTACTGGTGCGATTGATTTGTTTGGTGTACTGTTAATTGGGATTATTTTTAAAACATGGTAACCTTGAGCTGATGCTGCAGTATCACGTAGTCTGCGGGATACCCAACTCCTCAGCAACTTACAGCAGATATAGTGTGTTTTGGCTCATTAGAATTGTCTCAATGCGTAGGTGTTTGATAGATGGTGATCGAGGATCGAGGAAGAGGACCTGATGATGGAGCAGAAAACTGGGTAACAGGGTGTCGCGATTCACTCGTCGGGAATGTTTTAAATTAATTTTATCTACTCCAGCATCGAAAAGTTCCAATTTCGAATTTGACAGCTGAATCGAAATGAACCCTCTTTCGGTTTTGCTTCTCATTTCGATGCAGCTCGTTGTATGGGAGCTGAATCGAAATGGTTATCTTCTTAAAATAGGATACCTAAAGCTAAGGCTCTGAGTTCTGGCACTTTTGTACCGTTCATATGACAGAGGCGCCACAGGCGGCTGGTGGCGGCTTACGGAGTTACTTTTTGTTACTTTATTGAGCCTACGGCGTATTTTGTTAATGATTTTACTTCCTTGTCGTAGATAAAATCTTGTATGCAACTGAACGTAATTAGTCATTTTAATTCTCGTACTATCCTAATTTGATACTCGGCAAGCCTCGTATCAAAAAACAGCACTCGAATTAAAATGACCCTCATTACGATGCAGTTGCATAAATAGCTATACACATATTGTAATTATATTATAGTTACTTATTAAATATGATGTATGACTCGAAGCTTACGGTGGTATTTAATACTATGTTTATGAAGGTATAACTTGTCACCAAATAATTAATTTGATATAAAACATCCATTTAAAAAACCGATTTCAAACGCCTGAGCCACTACAAAGTAGGTATATAATTTATAGTTGATTTTTTAAAAACCGCTCAACCGATTTCGATAAAAAAATGGGACTACCTAGGATGGGACTACCTACCCTTTACACAAAAAGAAAGAATTTCGCAAACCGGTTCAGGCGTCTTCGAGTAATCAGTGAAAATACTTACATAAAAAAAAAAGATTCTGAAGAATTGAGAATCTTCTGCTTTTTTGAAGTCGGTTAAAAAATAAAACAAAGTAATTTTTTTAAGTTATTTTATTTTCTCTCTAAATTTGTGAAAACCTAGACAGTTTACTTTTACGAGATTTATTATTTTCTTCTTTTCTAAAGTCTAACTCAGTTTTTTTACATTTTACTTTCTTAGTTGCATCAGACTTTCTTGTCTTCACATCTTTTTCTAACTTTACGGCTTCGTTTTTAACAGATTTCGTAAATTCTTCTTCTTCGTTCAGTCTTCTTTCTTCTTTTTCTTCAGACATCTCTATCTTGTTAGCGATTCCGACCGATTCCTTGTACTCTTCAATGCTTCTGATTGTTTTGTCAATTTCTGAAGCGAGGAGAGCCGATTTTCGATTGATTTCAAGTAAATCCTCCTGAAAACATTAAATTTTTTTTCATTGATACATCTTGATTACGATATCATTATGCGATGGACTGTGATGTCAGCGGGCTTTATTTGGAAATGGTTGTGACAGTTTTCACCCATACCCGTCATCCGTTTCTACACGCCATCGTGCCGGAACGCTAAGTCGCTTAGCAGCACGTCTTGACGGTAGGGTGGTAAATAGCCACGGCCAAAGCCTCCCATCAGTCCAGACCAGAGACGTTTTAGAAATTATTTTCTAAATTGTCGTCGCCGGGAATCGGACCCGAAATCTCCCACTTTAAGACCACGCGCTCACCACTGCGCCAAAAAGGATGTCAAATTTTGATCAGTCATATTTTTCAATCAATTTCTATAACTTCTAGTAACTAACTAAATTTTTTACTTAGTGGAATATAGTTAGATAACTAATGTGATTAGAAAAAAGGATTTTGCGTCTCCTTGCTGACATTTTTTTTTCAAAAACTACTATCCTACTAATCCTAGATACATATAATAATTATTATAAATGCAAAAGTTTGTGAGGATGGATGGATGGATGGATGGATGTTTGTTACCCTTTAACGCCACAATGAATGAACTGATTTGGCTGAAATTTGGAATGGAGATAGCTCATACCCAGGATCAAAACATAGGCTACAGCCTACAGTGTATCCCGGAAGGAGTACCGACAGGAATTAAAAACCTTGATCCACGCGGACGAAGTCGCGGGCATCATCTTCTTCTTCTTTGTCAACCGATAGACGTTCACTGCTGGACAAAGGTCTCTTGCATGGACTTCCGCAGGTCTCGGTCTTGCGCCGCCTGAATCTAGCTGCTCCCTGCGACTCGTTTGATGTCGTCGGTCCACGTAGTGTGGGGGTCTGCCAACACTGCGCTTCCCGGTGCGGAGTCGCCACTCCAACACCTTGAGACTCCAACGACGGGTTACATAGTTCAAAGAGCTGATCGTCGTTGAGGGCATCATCTAGTCAAGAAAAAAAAACTTACCTTCGTAAACTCTGGAGTGTGCGATCCACTCTTAAATCCTTTTATAGACTCCGGTGTCTCTGATCCACCTTTCAACCCTGGTTTCGTAAAAACAGGCTCAGTCTTTCTCGCCGCAGACGCGGGCGGTGTCTCTAATGGAGGGCTGTACAATACCCTCACTATCTTTGTATCTATATGAGGTATCATACCGTTCACTATAACGACTTCGTCTTCGTGAACACTTTCAGGTGTGAATGAACAATCACGTGGTATGAATGTGGTTTCTTCAGGTGCAGGTGTGTGTAGTCTAAATACGTATTCATCTCTTAACGGAGACGGTATTTCTTCTGGTGATGGAGATTTAACACCGCTTCGACCTTGAGCTTTAATGCCCTTCAAATCCATTTGTAGTAACAGTTTTTGCTGACTATCCATTGTAGTACCAGCCTGGGTTATTTTAGATAAACCCTTTTGAATAGATATTTTCTGACTTGCATCCATTTCTATTGATTTGGATGATTTTGATTCGAGACTTGTTTGCTTTGATAAATAGTTTGCTGCCGAAATGCTACTTGATTCAATATTTGCTTCGATTGCTGCAGAGCTACTCTTAGAAATATTTCTCAATTCCAGACTAGCGTCCATTTCTACATAACTACCTGTAGAAACACTACTTGTTTCATGTTTTCCTTCCATTGCTAAAAAGCTGGTTTCAGTAACACTGCTTGATTCGAGATTTGCTCCCATTTTTGCATAGCTCCCCTCCGCAATACTCCTTGATTCTAAACTTCCAACAAGACGTCCTTCCATAGCTGTATCGCCTCCCTTCGCGATACTCCTTGATTCTAAACTTCCAACTAGACTTCCTTCCATAGCTGCATAGCTTCCCTTCGCGATACTCCTTGATTCTAAACTTCCAACTAGACTTCCTTCCATAGCTGCATAGCTTCCCTCCGCAATACTCCTTGACTCTAAACTTCCAACTAGACTTCCATCCATAGCTGCATAGCTTCCCTCCGCAATACTCCTTGATTCTAAACTTCCTTCCATAGCTGTAAAGCTTCCCTGGGCAATACTTTTTGATTCTAGATTTCCTTCCATAGCTGTATAGCTTCCCTTCGCAATACTCCTTGATTCTAAACTTCCATCCATATCTGTATAGCTTTTCTTTGAAATACTCCTTGATTCAAGATTCATACGTTCTTCATAATCATAGCTCGCTTCTATGTCAGTTTCTGATGTTGTCAAAGGCATTGCTTTCGTTCCTTTTTTCACTCTCCTTTTAGTAGACTTTGCAGTTGCAGTTTTAGATTCCAGTGAAGTTTGTAAATCTAACTCCATGGATTGACCATCTACTACAATTTCGTTTTCTATAGTTAATCCATAAGCAACATCTACGCTTTGCGCAGAATATTCTTTACCTGATTTAGATTTTATGCTAACTTTAGCTTGTGACTCGACATCTTCTATAGTCTTAAAAGACGCTTCTGATTTTAAATCAATGGTTGCTACTGCTTGGACATCTGAAGTTTCAGATTGTTTTATTTCTGAGTTTTCTGAAGACTGCAAATTAATCTCAAAGTCCGCTGCCGTATCAAACGATTGAGATCGGCTTTTAACTCCAACGGATAAATCTTCAACAGAAACATACTTTTGACTAGTTTTACGAGCTTCAGCACCCATACTTACATTCGTCAGTTGCATCGTAGCATCAGAAGATTCAATTGTCTCCATAGTTTTAACATCAGATATCCAAAATTGATTCTTCCTGACTACATCACCAAATTCCTGCATATGTAGGATCTCTTTTTCTTCCTCGTACGCTGCCTCAAAAGATAACGTGTAACTTGTGTCTGCTCTCTCAACTCCATACAAATCCTTTGCTGGTTGTACAATATGCAATTCTGTTTCTTGTGGTGATTGAACTCTATATTCATGGCCAGTAGCGAAACCAAACACATATTCTTGAATGAAAGGCGATGAAGGGGCTGAAGATATGGTAGATGAGGCACTGCTTAGTTCAATATCTTTAATATCAACTGTTATTTCTTTAGTAACTTTCGAAGCAGCTTCCTTTTCCACTTGCTCTTCAGCCAATTCCACAATATATTTACTAACATCAACGATTTCTTCTTTAGCAATAGCAACATTAACAAATGTACTCTTAGCAACAGCGGTAGCAGTTGATTCAACTATAACGACTTTAGCTTGAATTTCTACTTTGGGTATTTCATCTGTGTAGTCAGTAACATCTTCATAAATTGTAATAGTTGTGTGAAAAACTGGTGTAAACGCTTCATACGTTAGTTTACATTCTTTGGACATTAATTTAGATAATACTGAAAACTCCTTTTCCGCCTCACTTGTATGAACTACAGTTACTGCCGCAACAGGTTGTATTATAGATACAAGTATATGGTGAGTTTCTTTTTTGTCTAACTTCTTAACTTCTATAATTTCTGGTTTTGGTTCTTCTGAGAAAATTATAATTGTATTGGGTAACTTTAGTCCTTCCAAATAACATGTTGCTTTTTGACAGACTGGTTTAGTAGTATCTGGAAGTTCCTTTGCTTTTTCTTCGGATATAATAATAGAGTTTTCAGCAGCAATCAAAACAGGACTTTCAAGTAAAGTTTTAGGTGTTTTCTGTACAATTTGTTGAATTACCAAATCTTTATCTTTTGATTCCAGTGTAAATACAAGACTACCTTCAACCGCTTTTTGTTCTATTACTTCAATTTTTCCTGCCTCACTTGTATGAACTACAGTTACTACCGCAACAGGTTGTATTGTAGATACAAGTATAGGGTGAGATTCTTTTTTGTTTAACTTCTCAACTTCTATAATTTCTGGTTTTGGTTCTTCTGAGAAAATTATAATTGTATTGGGTAACTTTAGTCCTTCTAAATAACATGTTGCTTTCTGACAAACTGGTTTGGTAGTATCTGGAAGTTCCTTTACTTTTTCTTCGGATATAATAATAGAGTTTTCAGCAGCAATCAAAACAGGACTTTCAAGTAAAGTTTTAGGTGTTTTCTGTACAATTTCATGAATTACCAAATCTTTGTCTCTTGATTCCAGTGGAAATACAAGAATACCTTCAGCCGCTTTTTGTTCTATTACTTCAATATGTGCCTGTTGGCTTGTCGTTTGTGTGACGTCAAAAATTATTTTAGATTCTTCTGAGAGTAACAATGAAGTTTCAGCTGCCGTTAAATGAACTGCCTCTAATATAGGTTTTTGTTGTTTTACCTCAATTAAAGGCAATTTTAAATTTTCTTCTCTAGGTTCTTCAGAATATACAACCGCTATATTGGTGCCTTTAAATGCTCTAATATTTACATCTGCCTGTTCACTTGTTGCTGAAACTACGGTAAAAATATCTTTGGGTTCATCAGGTATAACTGCTTTTGTCTCAACGACCGGTAAAAAGTGATCTTCTATCAAGGTTTTTGGTTTAAAACCTTTAACTTGGGGAACATCAACTGTTTTTTCCTGAGGTTCATTAGGGATTACAATACTTATTGTTAGAGGTGTAATTTCTTCTACAATTACATAGCCTTTATCACCTGTTATTGGTGGTACTTCAAATCTATCATAAAATGGTCCTTCCGGCACTATAGCAAAGGTTTCTGCGGCATTTCGTACAGGTTTTTCCAGTAGAGATTCAGATTCTTTTTCTTTGTAAGTGAAATTTTCTACGTTTTCATTCTTGGGCTCTTCAACGGAAACAACGGTAACTGAAGCAGTTTTAAGTTCTTCAATATCAATATCTGCTTTTTCTTCCACATGTTTAAGTATTATGAGATTCTCATCTTTTGGCCCTTCCGGTAATATTTCCACTGTTGTAGCTACTAATAATAAAGAATCTTGTAGCAAAGTTTGTGGTTGCTTTTCGAGATGCTGTCGTAATTCAAATTTCACCTCTTTTGGTTCTTCAACTTGTACAAATGATGTTGTTATTGCTTTAGATTCTTCAATCCTTATATTAGCTTGTTGATTTATTTTTTCCATGAGGTTAAAATCTGTTTCAGGACTAGTAGGGGATACTAATATAGTTTCAGCAACAATCAAACCTCCTTCTATTAATCCTTTCGGTCGTTTTGTTTCAATTTGTGGAATTTCTAGAATTCCATGGTGAGGTCCCTCTGCTAAAATTATAGTGTTCTCAGCTACAGTTAGAATAGAAGCTTCCATATTGGTATTTGCCTCTTTATCACTAACTGTATGTGTTTCAATATTTTCTTGCTTTGGTTCTTCTGCAGTAACAGAAGAAATTGTTGCAGTTTTTAATTCAACGACTTCAACATGAGCTTGTTGTTTCAAGCTTTCGTTTATTTCAAAAGTAACTTTTGGTTCTTCTGGCAATATAGTGAACGTTTCGGCAGTAGCCAAATACTTTTCTTCTATGAAAGGTTGAGTGTATTTTTCTGTTAAATCTAATAATACCTCTAAATCTTTTTCCTTTGGTTCTTCAACTAGTGTGATAGTAATTTCAGTTGCCTTTGACTCCTCAATGCTAATGGAAGCTTGTTGATTAAAAGCTTTGCTTAAATCAAATGGTTCTGCAGGCGGTTCAAAAGGCAAAATAGTTTCCGTTTCACCAACAGATAATACTGAACTTTCCTTTAGTGCTCCAGGTTCCTTTGGAACGATAGTTACCACATCAAAAGTATCTTGTTCTTTTTCACTAAGAGATACTTCAGTGACTTCAGCTACTACATTAGCGTTAATATATACTTTAGCTTCCTTTCTTTGGGCTTTAGATATGATCAATTCTTCGGAAATAGGTTCTTCTATAGAAGTCAAAGTTATTTCAGGTAAAACTAAGAGAGATTTTTCCAGAAACACTTCACTTTGCCTCCTCTTTGTTTCAGATTGTATTACTTCTTCATATACTGGCTCTTCTGGGAAAACCTCAAATACCTCACTTGCGACTATTTCATCCACTCCAACTTTTACTGTTTCCCCAGTAATTTTTAACACATCTCTATTTTCACTCTTCGGTTCTTCGATGTTTGCGATCATAGTTTCTGCAATTGACCGTAGATTATTTGCTATTGTATATCGTGGTGTTACACTTATTGTTTTTGAAACGTCTAATATTTGTAAGTTGGCTTCATCGACGATAATCTCGTTAGTTTCAGCGGCTGATTTTATGCCCCTTTCAACCTTTACAGGTTGTGGTAATTGTGCGATTGGCTGAGCTATATCGACCATTCCGACAGTTTCTTCTTCTATGAATATTTCAATTGTTTCAGCAATAGCTTGGCTTGGTTCTATAATTGGTCGTGGCTTGCGCTCTTCAGTCTCGATCATTTCAATTAATACATCTCTTTCCTCCTCTTTTACCTCTGAAGTTTTCACCACGGATTTTATTGGCTTCTCAATTGAAATCAGGGATTTCTCAACTAATTTTGTTTCCTGTAAGATATTTTCTTCTTTTTCCATAGTGACGGTTGTTTGTTCAGATATCAACTTAAGTGGCGTTTCAATAGCAGGATAAGCTTGTTTAATATTAACAGACATAACTTCCTTTATGTTAAGAAGGGGCTCTATAACCTCTGATATCTTCTGAACTGCAAGCTTCTTTGCTGTGTCTTCATAAGCTGTTTCACATGTCTGTAAAAGTTCTTGCTTTTCCTCCTCAAATACTTGTTCCGATGGAATCTCTTCAATGGATTCTATGACAACAGTAGGTGGCAATGATGGTTCTCTAAATTGTCTATAAAAGACGGAAACTTCACATCTATAATAGATAATACCCATTTCTTCGACATCAGATTGATTCATACTTTCAGACATTCGTCTCATTTGTTCTTCGAAAATTGCATTTTTATTCGTGTAAACGTGTGCTTCTACTATAGCAATATAGGTCAATGGTACAGACACATCATCTCTTGAAGTTGATTCAGTTTCATATGTAGGCATTTTTGAATCATATTTCGAAGTCTTGGATTCAGAATAGCGTTTTTCTTCTTTCATTTCTCGGACTTCATATGAATGTGTTTTAGTTTCACACATTTCTTCAAAAATTTTTTTTTTGTGAAAACTTTCTTCTTGAAAAGGATGACCTCCAGAAAATTTATTACTATCTCGCTTACTTTTGTCAAAAGTCTTATCTTTAAAAGAAGAGCTATACTCATCACCTGTTTGCCTTTCATCAAAAAACGTTTCACTAAAAGAAGCATCATGCGAAAAATCGTCTTTGGTTCTATTTTCACTTTTCGAAGTCGATGTTTGACTACTGTGAATTTCTTTGTCATCATATCTTTCTTCCTTTCCCGTTTTTCGCAAAAACTCCGAAATGACAATATTCATTCTATCAGTAAGCTCTGCTGATTTAAGACCCTCTATTTGAGCAATCTTGGCTCCAGACAGTTTAGGCTTTCTTATTTCTTCAACTCCATCTATAATTTTATCTTTTCTAAAATCACTATCATGATAATATATTTTATGAATATATTCATGATCTTCCTTTTTTTCATAGGATGTTTTCGAAAAACAATATCTTTTTTCTACTGAAATAAACTTATACAAGGTAATCATAACTTTGGTCATTTGTAAAAGAAACCTTTTTAGTAGCACAGTACTCTGACGTGAAGATTGCACAGAAACACGTATACGTGGTATAACTTGCATTCCAATGTTAAAAACTCTTTGCTTGGCTAGCTCTATGTCAGTTTTGATATCAATTTTAACTGTGTCAACTGTCTTTTTATCAATTTTATCCGTTATTATTTTTTCAGTACCTGTCTTAAACATGCCAGTTCTCTGGCGAACAGTGCCAGCCTCAATTGCCTCATCAATATCTTGTCGAGTTAATAACTTTCTCTCTTCCGCATTAAGTGTTGAATCCATTTGGATGTCACAAGTCTCGAACTTTTTAATTTCATCTGCAACGCGTACTTCCCTTTTACTTGCCTCATCTGACGACATTTCTTTATCACTTGCTTTGTAATAATCATCTTCGAAAGAAACCTTTTTTGTTAATTTAACTTTTTCTTTATTTGATTGTTGGTGTGATAATGTTTGTGTTTTTGATAAAGCTTTACTGTTTTCATCTAATAAAGACTTACTTAATTTGAACTCTGATTTATTATTTAATTGATTAGCTACGGAAACAGCTTGACTTAGACTTTCTTCTATAACTTGTTTAGCAGTTTGTTTTATTTTACGTAGATCACTCTCCTCTTCTAAAATACTCAACTGTTGATCTCTACCAAATTCAAGAATTTCTTTCTTCTCAAAGAAACTTTTATCACTTACATCTTGTTTCGAAATTACTTCTTCCGTTTTCACATCTTTATGTTCTACAAGCTTCTTTATCTTTTCAAAATCGACGATAAATTTTTTATCATAAACTGCTTTCTGTTTAACCCTCTTGCCTTCTGGGTCGTATTGTTCAGAAACAGGTAGTTTATATTTAGTTTCTGGTGGTAATTCGTCAAGACTGAGTTCAGGAAAGACATCTTTGTAATTAAGATTTAATATTAAAGGATCTTCTAAAGTTCCGGCCGGATAAGGCTTATAGGGTTTAGAAGCATCTAGTATTGAATATTCAGTGTCTGTTTTCGTTTGTTGAATTGATTCTTTTGTCTCGATTTGAACCTGTCTAAATTCCTGAACGTTTGATCCTTGGTCTAAATCATCTGGCCCTATCGGTACATATATATCTTCAGAGTCATCGAGTATAGGGTCGTAGAGACCACTGAAAAAAGAAAGATTCAATCTATATTTAAATTATTCTATATCTATAGTAAGTACCTATAGTAATAAAAATACGAAAGTGTTAATGTGTTTGCCCTTCAATCACGCAGTAATGGAACAAAGGGTCAATGTGACTTTTTACATGAATATAGTTAGTTAAAGAGTGACATAGGTAGGATATTTTTTATCCCGGAGAAACAAAGAGTTATCGCGTTCCTGTTATAAAGTGATTTTGTATGTTCATTGGTTTGTGTGTTTACACGCCTAAATTAAGTAACAAAGCTTTTAAACACCACCTAGGATACTTTTTATCCCCGGAGACCGATTGTTATACCGTTAAATTCAGAAAAACATAATTATTATATAATTCACAATGGACCAAGTTACGGGCAAAAACGTAAAGTAATAGTTAATATATATTGTGCATGCCACGCATTTATATTAAATACCTAATACTAGCTGATGCCCGCTACTTCGTCCGCGTGGATTTAATTTTTGAAATTCCCACGGGAACTCTTTCATTTTCTAGGATAAAAAGGGTATCAGGTATCATTCTCAGGCATTTATAATATTATTATCTACTTAAAGATAGCAACGATTAAACACTCAAGCAAAATTTATTATTGATACAAACTTAAAATTAATTTACATTAGAAATTATTACACTGAAGTCAATTAATTTTTGACCCAAGATATAAAAAAAAGTTTGATACCTTTCTAATAAAAATAGGCATATACCTAAGCAATCTAATTAATAAATGTGATACTATTAAAAGAAATCAAGATTCTTTGATTTAATTAATTAAATAAAGAAGTAGTAAAATTAAAAGTTCTTTTGAATACTTGTAAGCAATAAACATTGAAAAAATGAAAATAAAAATGTAAAATAAAAAAGAAACTAAAGAATTGAATGAAATCGGAATAGGAAAAATCATGGTGAGTAAATAAAATTAAAATTGCTCGAAAACTCACAGAAAATGCATCAAAATCAAAATAAGATTTCTTTTAAATTGAATAAAGAACTGATCAAAAAAAGTATAAGTTTAATAGACAATAAATGATGATAAAAGGAACATAATTCAAAATGTAAACAAAAATCACCGGACAAAACCGATCAGGCAAGGAAAAACACACAAAATAGCAATCCAACATAGGTATCACTCCACTCAAAAACCAACACTAAAAGAAGCACTTAAAACTACAAAAAAAAAACTAATCAAAACTGAAGAAATTATAAAAAAAAGTTTGAATTAACTGATTCTTGTAGACCAAGTAGAATTTCATAATGAAAGTCCCGCTAATGCATTGTATGAGATGGTTCAGCCAATTACTGAATGAATACTAGTCTATCCATGCCTAACCGAGTCTTGACCTTTGTAAGCTAAATTAGGGTTGTTACTCATTATAGCATGGCTAGCTAGTCATAAGCAATGGCTGGGTCATGCGTCATGCTCGTGAACGGGTTCCACCAGCGGCAATGGAGCTACTTTCTGTCTGCCCGTCTTAACATGTGTAGAGTTAGAAATAATTACGTATGCTTTTGTGGAACTTCCCCTCATTGTGGAAACTCTGCATACATAGAAGAATATTATTAAGTACTAGCTGACCCCGCGAACTTCGTACCGCCAGCAAAAATATTTAGTGGTTGGTCACCCTTATCATTTAGGGGTATGAAAAATAGATGTTGGCCGATTCTCATATCTACCCGATCTGCACACAAAATTTCATGAGAATCGGTCAAGCCGTTTCGGAGGAGTACGGGAACGAACATTGTGACACGAGAATTTTATATATAAGATATTGTAAAAGAATTTTGAAAAGAGCAACTGCCGAGTTTCTTGCTGGTTCTTCTCGGCAGGAACGGCATTCCGAACCAGTGGTAGACTCATTGACGATTCAAAAGTACTTGTAAAAGTTTATTTGAATTAAAAACATTTATATTCTATTCTATTCTATTCTATAGGGTTCCGCCGTACGCGATCAGTTGATAGCAGAGATAGCCTAGTGGTTAGGACTGCGGTCTCCTAATCGGGGGATCGCAGGTTCGATCCCGGACCTCTGATTTTTCGGAGTTACATCACATCCTTCAACGGTGAAGGAAAACATCGTGAGGGAACCTGCACGCCTGAGAGTTCTCCGTAATGTTTTCGAAGGTGTGTGAAGTCCGCCAATTCGCATTGGGCCAGCGTGGTGGACTATGGCCTATAACCCTTCTCTGAGAGGAGACCTGCGCTCAGTGGTGAGCCTTTAATAATGGGTTGTTCATCATGTCCTTTAACTTTTCAAATGTCCTGTAAAGTCCTTTACGACCTTATTTACCTATTCAGTGTTTTTTTTTTGCAATAATATTACAATGTCACATAAAACAGCTAGTATTGAATCAACTCGTACGAGAAATCTCGGTCCGACAAAACTCTTATGCCCGTTTAAGTACACCCTCGTTCCCTAAGTTACGGCCTACCTAAAAGCTAAGATAAGTGACGCTTCCTGTCAATTTCGTTTTTGGAACATTTAGGGAACTGAAGGTGGAAATGACATTGGCTGAGGGATTGTAATTAGGGGCTACCTACGTATAGATACTTTAGAAAGCGTCAACTAACTTAGCTTAGGCAGCCCGTAAAAGTTAGGGAACTTTGGCAAAAACTGAACATTCGAAGCATGAGGACGACTCGCCCTTGACCAATTTTATTTTCAAGTTGGTTAATAATTAAATATAAAAAATTCTTTTTAAAAAACCGACTTCATACTCCCGCGACTCCATAAAAAGTATATAATTTATTGTTGATATTTTTAAAACCGCTCAACCGATTTTGATAAAATTTACATGGGACCACATCCTTTTATTTCACATCCAACTAGAAATTTCCACAAAAAATTTCTAATCGGTTCAGGCGTCTTCGGCGAGTAATCGGCGAACATACATAAAAAAAAAGATTCCGACTAATTGAGAAACTCCTCCTTTTTTGAAGTCGGTTAAAAACGGAGCTTTGTTTCTTCAATATTGGACATAAGTACTGAACCATTTATGTTGTAGAACTCTCTACAATTAAATTAATATGGATAGGAAATTGGCTGAGTACAAGTGTTCAAGTCAATTGATCGACGATCTAAGTGTGAAAAGTCTTTCCTCATTATATGATGAGTGATTGAACATTAGGGACCAATAAATTATACTAATACTTCATACTAATATTATAAATTTTGTTTTTTTATTGGTTTGTTGGTTTGTCCTTCAATCACGCCGCAACAGAGTTAGGGTACGTTTCTGCACACGCGGCGCGTTTTGCGACGCCCGCCGCGTGCGCCGCCGCGTTCAACGCAAACTCTTCTGCATAATCGCTCTCATACTTGACCATAATATGTTATAGTTCTTGCAATTCACGAGGGCGACTGACTTATGGTTGTGTGTGTGTCGTATCTGTATAAGTGTGAGCGAGCGCAATGCTCGCGCCTGCCCGCTCCCACCTAGGCGTTGACAGGCACGCACACTTATGCAATCTGCATGTACACGAAGTAACCACGAGTGAAGCTCACTCGCCTTCGTGAATTTTGTAGAGTTTATCGCGCGGCACGACGCACCACGCGCCACCGCCCCGCGTGTGCAGTAACGCACCCTTACGGATTGATGTGATTTTTTGCTCGTGTGGCTCTTACGACACGTCATGACTCCACCACCGGTTCGGAAAGCGGATTCTTCTGAGAAGAGCCGGCAAGAAACTCAGCAGTTGCTCTTTTCAAAATAATCATTTTACAATATTTTTATGTACCTACTTAGCTATTACATTGTAATACGTTTTTATACTATCTTGTGGGCAGCTCGATGCCAAGCCGATTTAACCCATGCAACTTTGTCAGCATAATAATAGAATATTCCTACAATGAGGGGAAGTTCCAAAAATGCGTAGGATATAATACATGTTAAGACGGGCAGATAAAAATCAGCCCCATTCCCGCCGGTGGAACCCGTTCACGAGCATGACGCATGACCCAGTCGTTGCTTCGCTCCTTATTCCACGCGTATGAAGCTGTGAGGCAAAAGGCTTAATAGTCGAGTAGTGAGAAGCGCCCTTTCTCTGCTCCTCTCTTTATGCGAGATAGTTATTTTAAACTAGCGCACCAAACTATGTTGTAACATTGACATTCGATCGATACGAAAATACAACAAATAAATCGATTGGCAGCCCGTCAACTGATGTTGGCACTTGGCACATCTATCAATTGGCCGACGCGATGCTTCGACATACCATTCTTACTAATGTGCACTGCGCCTTAGATTAAGGTTGAAGACAAGGGTCTGCCCGCGAAATTCAAATTTAATTTGGTTTTTCGGAATTTGTAAACTAATACGACACAGTAGGCTTATAGCATTCTAATTGCGACAGTGGCAGTTTCATCTTCACAGGTTTATATGAAAAAATTTACTTGAAAGTGACCAGTTGAAGAAATTAATCAAAATACTGAGTTGGACGTGAGTTACGTACTCACAAATTAGTCGATATTTTGATTAATTTCTTAAACTGGACACTTTCAAGTAAAGATTTTTATATAAACCTGTGAAGATGAAACTGCCATTGTCGCAATTAGAATGCTATAAGCCTACTTTTTTGCGAAAAACCAAATTAAATTTGAATTTCGCGGGCAGAACCGTGTCTTCCACCTTAAGGCCCGGTGTCCAGTCCAGCTGCCGTATTTTCTACTAGCTGATGCTCGCTGATGCCTCGGCTTCGTCTGCGTGAATTGAGTTTTTAAAATCCCTCGGGAACTCTTTGTTTTTCGAGGATATAGCCTATGTCACTCTCCAGATCCTCAACTATACCCACGCAAAAAATCACATCGATCCGTTGTTCTGTTGCGGCGTGATTGAAGGACAAACCAACAAACCGACAAACAAGCACACTTTCGCATTCATAATATTACTTAGTATGATAATTTTATTAATCGTACTACCAAGTACCTGCCAAATACCAATTACCAATTTTTGATTACCAATTATTTTTTTGGATCATTAAACTATACCTACCTAAGTATCACAACAACTTAAGTACATAAAATACGTTCAATAATTGCAACCTTCTGGAAATGATCACAACATACATTTCAGAAAAACTAAAGCTAAGTAAAAACTAAAATACAAAAGCGAAAATACCTACAATATTGACATAATATAATAATGATAAAAGAATAAATAATTAATTTAATAATGGCAATAATTAACTATTTACGTAGATATGTTCACCCGTATCGCCTAAAGTACTGATCCAATCTGGGTACCAATTGTCTAAAAGGTATTCCATTGATTGTATTCGTATTCGATGACATTAGCGTCAAAGTAAAATAATCCTTGATTGTATTGATTTAAAGTCACAAAAACACCAATTTTAATATGGAGCGTTATGAAGTGTATAGTACATACGTAAACGTATAAGAATGCCTACACGAAATTGAGCTCTAATTCAATGTCATTATGGTTTATGTCACTTTGACACTTATGTTACCACATTAGTGTCAAAGTGACATAGTGAATAGGTTTACGATCAATGGAATAATTTAAGACAATCGCACCTCTAATTTCTGATGAATTGATGATGATGATCTGGCTTCTTTTATATGAATAAAATCTTTGATTGTCATAGCCTACCATATATTCCGAACCAGTGGTAGACTCATTGACGATTCAAAAGTACTTGTAAAAGTTTATTTGAATAAAAAACATTTCTATTCTATTCTATTCTATTCTATTCTATGTCATGGCTAAGACAGGATTTTTGAAAATTCAACCCCTAAGGGGGTAAAATAGGGGTTTGAAAAATCGAACTTAACGTGAGCGAAGCCGCGGGCAAAAGCTAGTATTATCTAAAATAATTAAATTCTCGTCTTCATTGTAAAACTTAGGCCGACTTGCACCAAATTGCTCAAGCATGTTTAGTTACATTTTGTAATGCTGCCCTTCGCATGTCAACTCTGAAATAGTACCTAATGTCAATTAAAATTGAAAATTTAAAACACCCCCGACATGTGCATGTAAGATACCTGCAAGGTACCTACTCATTGAAATTTGAATCTAGTAAGAGTCGGGTTCTTTGGAGACCATTCTGGTTGCAGCATCAGGTCGAAGTTATCAATTAATTATCATTTAACAATTATACTTACTGGCGCGCGTGAAGCACTTAATCGAGTAATCATACGCCAAAAATGCCTTACATCATTTTACTCTTACATTGCTGGACCGATATTAACCAAACATAGCTAAGAACAACCGCAACGAAACTTTCTTTCAAATGAAAAAAACCGTATCGAAATCGGTTCATCCGTTTGAGAGCTACCATGCCACAGACAGACACACACGCACACAGACAGACATCGACGTCAAACTTATAACACCCCTCTTTTTGCGTCGGGGGTTAACAAGTGACAGCATTACAAAATTTAACTAAACATGATTAAGCAGTTTGGTGCAAGTCGGCCTAAATCTCTGGTTTGGATGGACAGGCACCCTTAACAAGTCTTAGATCTTCACTGAGATCATGTGACAATTTTCTTGATACGATTTCTATTAGCTTTAATATTGTAACTGTGAATTAAACCACCTCCTTTCCACCTACTTGTCACACTTTTTCTTCTTTTTTGTCAACAGATAGACGTCCACTGCTGGACAATGGTCTCTTGCATGGATTTAGTGTGATGGATGGATGGATGGAAGATGGATCTAACTTCAGTGGTATAGGCTGTGCTTTGATAGATCAGTCAGTCAGGACAAGTCTTTTTATAAGTATCTAAGATAAAAGATAGATTGAAGACCCTTTTGTCAAGTAGGAAATGAGCTGATGATGTTTAAACGCCTGACCAGACGCCTTTATAAATTATTATAGCTAAGAACCATCTCATTACATCAGCTTTGAAACAGTTAATCGGCATCAAAATTGCATTCGTTTGGGAGCTACAATCACAGAGGAGAAAAACGGAATGCCACAGTTAGACAGTCAGATACACACACGTTAAACATATAGCACCCCTCCTTTCGCTTCGGTGGTTAAAAAATCAAGTTGATTCGTTGCTCCAGTGATGCATTATATTAAAGGTACTTACCAACAAACATACAATCAAACACACTTTTGCATTTAAGTATAATATTACTAGATACCTGATGAGGCCCGCGGGTTTATTGATTCCCGCGTGAACTCTTTACTTTTCCGAGATGTGAGAAGCCTATGTGTTAATCTTGGATATGAGCTATCTCCATTCCAAATTTCAGCCAAATCGGTTCATTCGTTGTCGCGTGAAAGAGTAACAAACATCAATTCTCACAAACTTTCGCATTTATAATTATATATATACTAGACGATGCCCGCGACTTCGTCCGCGTGGATTAAGGTTTTTTGATTACCGTGGGAACTCTTTACTTTTCCGGGATAAATTGTTGCCTATGTGTTAATCCTGGGTATGAGCTATCTCCATTCCCAGCCAAATCCGTTCAGTAGTTTTGGCGTAACAAACAGATACACAAACTTTCGCCTTTATAATATTAGTGTGATTAGTACATACTTAGTAGGATTAAGTACTTATGGATCGTGAAGAGAACCCTAAAAACTCTAATCAAATCGCATTGGTCACGAAACAATCGACTGGGTGGACACCATTGCAAAGGGAACCAAAATGCGTTTATTGAAATCAATAGTATTATTTTATTTGCTACATCATGTATCTTGCAAAATGCATACGAAATCCTTAACGGAGTCCATGGGACAGGAGGTCATAGAAATCGGGAAAATTAAAGGTATTTTGAAGATCTTATTATAAAAAAATTATTTTCAGAAAACCGATTTCAAACACCCGCGCCACTACAAAGTAAGTATATAATTTATTGTTGATTTTTTAAAAACCGCTCGGCTGATTTCGATTAAATTTAAATCCCACCTGGGAAGTATATCCGGTTTTTTACAATTTTTTTTTTGGATTTTTTTTTTCTTTCAAAGAAAGAAAAAAAAATTCCAAATCGGTTCAGGCGTCTTCGAGTAATCGGTGCACATGCATAAAAAAGATTCCGACGAATTGAGAACCTCCTTTTTGGAAGTCGGTTAAAAAGACGTTCGTCTTTCCGGCGATAATCTCTCTCTTTCTTCGCCTCGTATTCTGCTCATTGCTGAGGATCGTGAGTCGTGACCCCTTTCCATCTTTAGTAATGTAAAAAACCGGAAGAGTTTGTTTGCTTGAACGCGCTAATCCTAGTCAGATTTGAATTTTTTTTATTGCATTTGATAGCCCAATTCTCGAGGAAGGTTAAAGGTTGCTCAACATCAGGCTACAGCTCTTAGAAGCTGAGTAAAAAGAAAAAGTAATAGCGCGGGCGGGCGATACGATGCGGTTAGTCGGCGACCGAGCGGCGGTCACTAAACGGTCAAGAAACGAACTTTCTATTCCGGAAAATAAAAGAGCTCACTCACGGGATTATTAAAAATTCGTTGATGCCCGCGACTTCGTCTGCGTGGATTTAGTTTTAAAAATCCCGCGGGAATTCCTCGCTTTTCCGAGATAAATAGTAGCCTATGTCACTCTCCAGCTCCTCAACTATACCTATGCAAAAAATCACGTCGATCCGTAGCTCTGTTGCGGTGTGATTGAAGGACAAACCTACCAACAAACCAACACGCATTTATAATATTAGTACCTAGGATTAAATTCATAAGAAGCCTCAGGGTTACTCAACGGGCGATGGAGAGAGCTATGAGTCACCGACATAGCTCAGCGAGACGCGAAACTGAAGTAGAAATGAGTGGGGCACATAGTTCGAAGAGATGGTAGTTGGGATCCCAAGGTGCTGGAGTGGCAGCCCCGCACCGGGAAGCGCAGTGTTGGCAGACCCCCCACTAGGTGGACCGACGACATCAAACGAGTCGCAGGGAGCCGCTGGATTCAGGCGGCGCGAGACGGAGGCTTGTGGAAGTCCATGCAAGTAACCTTTGTCCAGAAGTGGACGTCTATCGGTTGACAAAGAAGAAGAAGGATTAAATTCATACATTTTCCATTCATTTAATTCCCTCATCAATCCACTCATCCATTTTATTCATACATTCAGCGTTTCAAGTTTCAACAAACTGTGAGGTTAGTCCGAGTTATATTTCGTTTGATCGAATAATAAACGACGACATTAGCATCAAAGTAAAATGAACTATAATGCTATAGATTTAAAGTCATAAATTAAAGCAGACTATTTTAATTTGGAGCGATTTCGTTACGTAAACGTATAAGAATACATACACGAAATTGAGCTCTAACTCAATACCGTTATGGTTTATTTTACTTCGATGGTAATGTCATAGTTTACTATTTATAGATAACTATCAAATCTTGAACTAAGCGTACTGTCCTTTCCACAGACCTACCCCAAGATCTGGAGGAAGAACCATCAGCAGAGAACGAAGATAACAAGCACACTACCACCACTATACAAGCTGCTACCAAGAAGGAATTCCCCAAGGCTACAGCTGTAAGTCATCATCATCATCATCGTCACATCAACGGCTCACTACTGAGCGCAGTCTCTCAGAGAAGGGTTACAGGCCATAGTCCACCACGCTGCACGCTGGTCCAATGCGAATTGGCGGACTTCGCACACCTTCGAGAACATTAAGGGGAAATCTCAGGCGTGCAGTTTTCTCTCGATGCGTTTTCTTTCACCGTTGAAGCGTGTGATATTAAATTGCCATTAAACCAATAATTACTAAGACTTTCTTGACAGAAAAACCCAATACCTACTTACATTACCCCTTGGGGTCGAAATCGGTTTCCCGGGGGAAACGAGAACTGATTTTAGGGGTCGACGAGGTCTAAAAATCGACACAAGTTCTTATTTGAAAAGGGGTCTGTTGCCCAAAATAGTTCGGGAATACCTGCACTAGACCACCGAGGTAGTATCGCATCTATAACACTCGTATGCAGTTTATTTCCATTTATTTACAGAATGATCCCAGCAAAAAAGTCAAGGATATCGACAAAATCGACGGAAGAAGGCAAGACGATGACGAGGCGAGGATCGAGAAAGAACTAGCTGACATATATAAGGACTCCTTGGGTAATTAAAATAAAAATAAATAAAACATTGCAGATCTATCATCTGGATAAATCAAAGTTCCCTAAAAATGACTCTAGATAGCATTACTGAGATTGCAAGTTATATTTTTAGAGTTCCGTGGTAAACAAGGAACCCTAATAGTTTTTGGCCATATCCGTACGTGTCTGTCTGTCTGTCTGTCCGTCCGCGGTTTAGCTCAGAGACTATTGGTAAGTACTAGAAATCTGTAATTTGACAAGGGTATAAATATCAATAAAGCCGACAAAGTGGTGAAATAAAATTGTGAAAAATAATTTTTGCTATTTATTTTTTCCAAATTTTAGCCAAATCGGTTCATTCGTTGTAGCGTGAAAGAGTAATAAACATCCATCCGTCCATCCTCACAAACTTTCGCATTTATATTAAAAGTAGGATTACTAGGAAGTAGTATGTAAAAGTAACTATTTTTATTACAAGCTTTTTACAAGCTTTTATTTAGCTTGACCAGTTTATTTATTTGTTTGTTTGGGTCAAATCTTGCAAGATGAATTAGTTCACTTCCCGTTTTCCAATTGAGCTGAAATTTTGCATGTATGTGTAAATCGGATGACAATGCAATGTTATTGTAACATGGAGCTGATCTGATGATGGAGACGGAAGATGGCTATCGGAACTCTGTAATAAAACGATGTAACCCCATCGAGTTAAGGGCTCGTTTGATTCGTCATGACAAGAACTCTGATCCTAGATGTTATCTAGAGTCTAATGATGTAGCTATTATAAGCTTGTATTTAAAAATAAAAATTTTAATTTACACTTGTCTAAATCTAGATTACAAAGCCGACAGCGCTGAAATTACGAAGGAAACTGTCAACGTGTCTATGGCTCCTGCGGCCACAGACACCAGTTCTGCTGCTGATATCGACTCCACTGCTCCAGAAGATGCTGAAAAACCTCTACTTCGGTCAAGACCCGGGAAATCGAAAAGCAAAGGGTAAAGACAGGCCGAAGATGCCTGCGATAGAATCTTACTAATATTATAAATGCGAAAGTGTGTTTGTTTGTTGGTTTGTCCTTCAATCACGCTGCAACAGGGCTACGGATCGACGTGATTTTTTGCATGGGTATAGTTGAGAACTTGGAGAGTGACATAGGCTGTATCTTTTTATCCCGGAAAATCAAAGAGTTCCCGAGGGATTTTAAAAACTAAATCCACGCGGACGACGTCGCGGGCATCGGCTAGTAGAAAATAATTAAAAAAAAATCTTTTTAAAAAACCGACTTCAAACACCCGCTCCACTACGAAGTATAATATAATTTATTGTTGATTTTTTTAAAACCGTTCGGTCGATTTCGATAAAATTTAAATGGAAACCGATTTGGAATTTTTTTTTATTTGAAAGGGTATAGGTACTTCCCAGTTGGACCCATTTAAATTTTATCCAAATCGGTCGAGCGGTGTTTAAAAAATCAACAATAAATTACATACTTTGTAGTGGCGCGGGTGTTTGAAGTCGGTTTTTTAAAAACATTTTTTTCATAATAAAACTTTTTATTATATTTTTTAAATTAATTATTAAACTTAATTTTAATTTTAAAGCAAAAATTAACCTCTAATGTAATAATTAGTAAACTCAACACATACTGAAATGGTTTATTTGTTATATTATAGTGCACTAGTTAAATAATTCTTATTATTATTCAATGTTTGGGAAGGCACTGGCCCCTAAGAATACGGGTTTTCGTAGTTTAGGGGTCAGGATTCCATAGGATTGTGCAGGTGCTGTACTGAGTTTAGATCTTTATTTACTTTTACTCATATTCTTTACATTTTTAAATATTTCATTATAAAACAAAAATAAAAAAAATATTTAAAAATATAAAAAATAGCGGTCCACCGGTCTCGGGAACAGGGTCCAAGCAACCGGCGGTCAGGGCCCCAGAGAGAGGAACCTCCTGACGATGCGAGCCGTGTCCAGGATTACAGCCTTCTGGATCTGGCCCTTGACCCAGCTACCCAACGAGAGCCTCGAAAGATGTTGGCCGAGGCTCTTGGCTATAAGACCATTAGCGGTTATCACTATCGGTACAATGATTGCTGAGTCTATATTCCACATGGCGACAACCTCGTGCGCTAAGTCGAGATACTTGGTGAGTTTCTCTTTCTCGGCTTTCACGAGGTTTTCGTCATGCGGGACAGCAACATCAACAATCATTGCACGGCGCTCTGAACGATCTATCACCACTATGTCAGGCTTATTGGCTACAATAGTCCTGTCTGTAATGATAGATCGATCCCAGTACAGTGTGATATGACCATTTTCAAGAACTGGGTCGGGCACATACTTGTAGTACGGTACCTCCGATTCCACAAGATTGTATTTCAAGGCAAGTTGCTGGTGGATAATCCTGGCCACTTGGTTATGTCTGTGTAAGTATTCGCCGTTAGCTAGATGAGAACAACCAGAAACAATGTGACGGATAGTTTCTCCAGGACGGCGACATGCCCGACATATGTCTACCGTTCCATCCTTCACTATGTATTTTCTGTAATTGTTCGTCATCATGACCTCGTCCATAATTGCACACACAAACCCTTCGGTTTCCCCAAAGAGGTCACCAAAGCGCAGCCAGGCCACGGACGCTTCAAAGTCAACATCAGGCCCGTGGAGGGCCCGATAAAAGCGTCCGTGAAGCTCCTTACCTTGCCATACAACCCTGCGGTCATTGGTACTGAGCACCACAGGTATGCGCCAGTTCTCTTTAGCCAAGGAGAGCGGCGTCAGACCCCTGTCCACTGCGACCACATCGCGGTGCATCTCCGTCTCGGCGTGGAGAAAGTACTCCCTGAGACTGCACACCTCGCGGTTGTGGAGGGTTTTGGCATTCAAAAGGCCTCTTCCCCCACACTTCCGCGGGATGTACAGCCTCATCACCGAGGAGCGCGGGTGATGCATCCGATATGCGGTCAGCAGCGCACGAACTTGTCTGTCCAGGGCGTCAAGCTCAGTCTGAGTCCACCTGAGTATGCCGAAGGAATACATCAAGACCGGCATGACCCAACCGTTGAAGGCGCGCACCTTATTGCCGCCCGACAAAAGGCTTTTCAGCACTTTCTTCAGACGGCCAAGGAAACGCTCCCTCACCGACTGCCTCATGTCGGCCTCTCTGATACCTAACGCCTCCGCCATGCCCAGGTATTTGTAGGTTTCAGTTGGGGAGAGCGATCTGAGGTATATGGAATCCGAGAGCTCAACACCCTCAGATTCCACAATCCTCCCTCGCTTTACATGCATGACCGCACATTTGTCCACACCAAATTCCATCCTAATGGAATCACTAAAGGCTTTAGTTACCTTCAGTAACTCTAGTAGATGTGATTTGTTGGGGGCAATGAGTTTTAGGTCATCCATGTAAAGGAGGTGTGATATAACCTGACCACCTCTCCTCAACCGGTAACCTAGCCCTGAATTCTCCAAGAGAGTAATCAGAGGATTCAGAGCCAGGCAAAACCACAAAGGACTGAGGCTATCGCCCTGGAATATGCCTCGCTCAATCCTTATAGGCTCCGCGCTCCCCAGGGTCCGGCGACACCCTGGATAGTGAAGGACTACATCCTCCACTGCCCCATACACGTCTGTAGGAAGGCGCGTAGTACTGTGTTTACTCTGTACAGTTCCAGCACCTTCATGAGCCATGTATGGGGCACAGAGTCGTAGGCCTTCTTATAGTCTATCCTATCCAACATGTCGACAGATCCTTTCGGGAGCGCCGAACCTGTTGACAAATGGCCATATCAATGAGGAGAAGCTCCTTAGTACCACGGGAGCCATTCCTACATCCGTTCTGAGAATTAGACATGATGGATTTTGTATCGATGTGATCGTTAATTTTCGTTCTCAGAATGGATGTAAGAAGTTTATACAATGTTGGTAGGCACGTAATCGGCCTATAATTTTTGGGCTCCGTGGTACTACCTGATTTATGGAGCAGGAGGGTAATACCTGTTGTCAGAAACTGGGGTAGCGACTCTGACTCTAGAGATGATTGGAATTGGGATGCCAAACGAGCGTGCGAGCTGCGTAGCCACTTTATCCAAAAGTTGTGCAGCCCGTCCGGCCCAGGGGATTTTCAATTGGGCAGGTGACGGGCTGCAGTGGCCACGTCTTCAGGGGTTATAGTAACTAGGTCCATTTCTGGAATTTGATCGCACGCTCTTTCTACATCCCACGTCCAATCACCCACAGTGTGAGCGACAGGCGCCGACCAGATGTTGCGCCAGAATGATGTCATGGCTTCATCATCCGGTAGGCGCGCATCGGTGACACCTTGGTCAGGGTGTTCCCAACCTCGATATACCCGCCTTTGATCGCTTTGGAAAGTGCGATTCAGGGTATATCTCTCGACCCGGCACTTGTATCTGCGAATACGGCTAGCCCATGCCGAGACCTTCTGTTTCAGGAAGTCAATGCGCTCAGTGACGCGCGCCATATAATCTTGAGGGCTGATATCAGTCCCCAAGAAAGCGCGCCTCACAAAGCGCATGACTCTAGGGCGAGTGTTGCCCTCCCTGAAGCAGAGTAGTTTGCCAATGAGTGCCCTAGCCCCATCAATACGACGTTCGATCCTGCACTGCCAGGCTGGTGCGGTAGGCTTCGGTCGTGTTGCTGTATCATTATTAATTAACTTTACATTAGCAACACGACATGCCGCAACAGCCGCGCAGTACAGAATCGAATGTGTGTCGGAAAGGTCTTCGCTGCTGTCAAAATAACTCGGCAGCAGTGAATTAGATTATTATTATTACTATATTAAAATATCATACTAATATTATAAATGCAAAGGGTGTTTGTTTGTTGGTTTGTTGGTTTGTCCTTCAGTCACGCCGCAACAGAGCTACGGATCCACGTGTTATTTTGCATGGGTATACCCATTGAGGACCTGGAGAGTGAAGTATGCTACTTTTTATCCCAGAAAATCAAAGAGTTGCCGAGGGATTTTAAAAACCAAATAAACGCGGTCGAAGTAGCAGGCATCAGCTAGTTTTTATAAATATTTCCAGGTTCAAATTCCAACCGGATTCCAACAACCCCCGCGACGTGGCCAGATTCAGGACTGCGATCGACGAGATAAGTTGCGACAACAAACTGTCTGCAGTAAGTCACTACTCACTACAGTACCCGGCGATATATATTGCACATCGGCCTTTGGAATAAAACTCTATTCTATTCTATTGCAAGGAAAGCTAGCCAGAAATTCACGTAGTAATTACTGAAATCTCTTCACAATCGGCGAGCACATCACGTAACATTATAAAAAAAATGCAGTCGAACTGTGAATAGAATAGAATAGCGTTTTATTCCAAAGGCCGATGTGCAATATATATATCGCCGGGTACTGTACATCACTACATAAATTCAAATTCAAAATCATTTATTTCATGTAGGCCATCTTGTGGCTCTTAAGACAAGTCAGGAATCTACCACCGGTTCGGAATGCTGATTCTGCTGTGAAGAGACGGCAAGTAACTCAGCAGTTGCTCTTTTCAACACAAAAATGTTACAAAATATAGCTTTTACAGTACCCGGCGATATATATTGCACATCGGCCTTTGGAATAAAACGCTATTTCAATTCTATTGCAAGGAAAGCTAGCCAGAAATTCACGTAGGTAGTAATTACTGAAATCTCTTCACAATCGGCGAGCACATCACGTAACATATATATAAAAAAATGCAGTCGAACTGTGAATAGAATAGAGTTTTATTCCAAAGGCCGATGTGCAATATATATCGCCGGGTACTGTAAGTATCTATCTTGTTGACAGCTGAAGCAAAGCAGATTAGAATAAGTAGAATAGAAAAAATATTTTTTATTCGAATAAGCTTTTACATTGTACTTTCGAATCATCAAATGAATCTACCACCGGTACCAATACTGTAAGTACCAATGGTACTTACAGTTCAATACGTATGTTAAGATGGGCAGACAGACGACAGAGAAAATGACGTCGCCACTCGCCATGTTAGAGTTCGTAGAGAAAAATAGAGAACATAATATTTTGATCTCTACTTTTGACGTAACGAGACGAACCATGGTGTGCATACCATGTTAGTTTCGATAGAGATAATACGAGAAAATGGGTAGACAAAATTTTCTCGCGCGTGCATGCTAGGCCTGCGATGGATGACAATGATGATGGATTTCTTTCTTTCAGACCATACCACCGAGCGAGACGTCTAACGCGGCCGGAAGATTTGTCGCAGATTTAGTAATTTGCATCACCTTTTTTTCACAGTTTGCTTCTAATTTGATTTTATAATTATTATAATAACATAGTCATAATTACTTTCTGTATTGAAATTGTTCAAATAAAATTGACTCCATTAAATTTTCGGTTTTTAAGTACCTATACCTACTATACCTACTAAGCGCCGATTTCACCAACGTCTAGTGACGTTTAATCGAGGAATTAAGTGGGGTTTGAAAAATTTTTTGATAGTTTTTATTTTGACTTAAGAAAATTTCATATATATATACAATACTATATTAAACCTAAATTTAATTCTAAAATTAAAACTAAAATAAAAACTAATTAAAATCTAAAACCCCATCCAAGCCACCGCAGTGTGGCATAGTACCCAAGATGCTGGCAGCATTACCTCTTTGGATGGCCAAGCTAATCCTTTGGCCAAGGTAGCTGCCAGCTCTTGGATCCCCGGTAGACTCGATCACTCTTTTTGATATCTCTAAAAAAAGTGCGCGAGCCTCCGGGCCCCACGGCCCCAGGGTCTCTACACCAAAAAGGCGCAAATATGAAACCACTGTCAAGTTTTTCATATTTGCGCCTCTTAGCCTGTTCGGCGTTAGTAGCCGCTGCACCCGCCACAGAGGAGGTCGCATGGATGTGGGAAGCAGCTAGAGTATCTACACAGGTGGCATCCCACACAAGCGACCTCCCTGTCCTCCAAGGAACAAGCGTCATACCATCAGGTCTCTTGCCATCACTACGTGCCAAACCAATAGGTTCTAATACAGCTGGCACGTGAGCAGTAGCAAGAGACCTGCGGATGATGTCGTTGAGGGCATTGTGGCGGGAGAAACGACCAGCGCTCTTCGAACAGGAGAGCCCGTGATGACCGTAAGCGTCGACGTGGTCACCACAGTGGCAACGGTGAGGCTGGGTTATTTTGGCGCCAAGCCTAAGACCAACTACCACTGCAAGAGTGGCGTGGTTTAAAAGAGTGCCCAGATTAGCAGAAGGGATAGCATGGAGCCAGTGTCCGGATTCTTTCGCAGAGACAGCGAGAAGACGAGCACGGTCTTTGGAATTTGCTTGCATTAACATTGCGTCGAAAGTTTTTTTACAAATAATGTCATCCCACTGTCTCTGGGAAGGAAGAGAAACCGGCAATTGATTTGGGCTAATCGCTGACCAACCATTTCTTGCCTCTGCCAAGTACGACACCTCAATTGATCCCAAAGACTGGGATATAATTTTTTCGAAGAGAGTGTGTGTACTATAAGCAGAGGAAAGAAAAGCTGGCAGAGAGACACTAGAAATTTTGCGGATTCCCAGACCTCCATACCTGATCGGAAGAGAAGCCTGGGCCCATACTTGATCATCTATCGGACAATTTAAGATTTCAGATAGACTATTTTGTATAAAATTATCCAAATTTTCCAATAAATTATTAAATTTCCAAAGAGGTGAACATCTAACGAAATAAGTAAATTTTGGAACAAATAAGCAGAATCGAATGATGCTCTAAGGGAATATAACGGAGAACGGGCAGCAGCGTCCAGCTGTGCTACTACTACCATCTACTGCGATCACCAACCCGTCTGCCCCGCGTGGTGATTATGGGCAAACCCTCCCCTTGGGAGAGGCCTTTAGTCCAGCAGCGGACTGTTATAGGCTATTGATGATGATGATGAGATTCAAAGACAAAGGAATAAAATTATTATAGTTCCTAACAAACTTGTTCTGCCCTGCGATTGTTTCAAGTTATTCCATTGATCGTAATCGTATTCGATGACATTAGCGTCAAAGTAAAATAAACCGTAACAGCATTGAATTGGAGCTTAATTTCGTGTGTGCATTATAATTCGTTTAGGTATGTTATATGTACAATACGCATCGATACATCGATGACAATACGCTCCATAACCCTCCATGGGCTCCATGTTAAAATCGGTTGTACTGAATTTGTGACTTCAAATCAATACAATCAAGGAATATTTTACTTTGACGCTAAATGTCATCGAATACGAATACGATCAATGGAATAACTTTTAGGCAATTGGTACCCTGAATTCCTTTAGGCTTCTATTTTCGTTCGCATGTCACTAATATCCTGGTCTTCATAGTTATAATATGTAGATACAAAATCGGTAAATTTTTTCAGCCAAAGTTTAATCATGATTTATAAATGTAGTACTAGTACCACTCTTTGGGTTAAGTCATCGAATCGATACTGTGATATCGCCTAATGTGATTCATATACCGAGGTATATCTATCTACATAGATAACGCGATAAGGTTTGATTGTCGTCAAATACAGGGTGTTCATTTGCCGATACAATATAATATTATGTAGTATCATCATCATCATCATCATCAGTATCCCATCAACGGCTCACCACTAGGCTACCACGCCGGCTCAATCCGAATTAGTAGACTTCACACACCTTTGAGAACATTATGTAAAACTCTCAATGCAGGTTTCCTCACGATGTTTTCTTTCACAAAAGTGAAGTGTGAAAGGTAGAAAGGTGAATTTGTTCAACCAACTTTCAAGCTAACTTTTATATTTAACAATACACATAAGTATATTAGAAGGAAAAAATATATTAAAAAATTTACTATTTTACTAAGTAATTATGTTTACAAAAAATACACGCCGTCCAAGTGATCGCTAATGGGCATGGTGCCCAAAACACTGGCGCTATTACCTCTCTGAATAGCGAGGCTAAGCCTTTGGGCTAAATAAGCGCCAGCTCTTTGGTCACCAGAGGCGTGGATCAATTTTTGGGACACGACATTTATAAAATTCTTCGTGTCCGATGACCATGGACCCAGAGTCTCAAAAGCAAGCGCCGCAAAAATATAATCCTTAGAAATGGTAAAGTATTTGCGGCGCTTAAGCAACTGAACTAACTCTCAAGTATGGATTAAAAAAGTCGCACCCTGTATATAACTCAGACTTAAGGACTGTCTACAAATAATCGACCTTACACAACGCGTTTTGCGGTGGTGTGTGACGCACGTCTATTGTTTCACTGGAGTTACATCAAATATGGAGCATCCGGCTTTTGAAGAGGCGGGCCAGAGTCCCGGTTTGGAAATATGGACTATAGATGTAAGATCAAATCCTGCTTAACTTAAAAGCTTGAGGGAGAGTGCAGATTTGGTTACTTTTAAACTATGTACTTTTAACGTTACTTTTAACGGCAGTGATCGGCGTTTTTATCCGACTACGCGGCGCAAAGGAGTGGCAGCAGTCTATGTAGGTATGTTTGTTCCTTTGTGGCACTCTAGAGACCAAACGCGTGGGCCGATTTTGATAAGTGGTAGATTTTGGACGCCATAATGTGGGGTTTAAAACATTTTTTTCTTCAAATCCTTTTGAGTCTCAAATTAAAGAAAGGGCTAGGAAAGGAGAGCAGCAAATTAAAGAAAGGGTTTGAAAAGGTGATTACGAAAATACCTATATTTTTCATTTTTTAGGGTTCCGTAGTAAACAAGGAACCCTTATAGTTTCGCCATGTCCGTCCGTCTGTCTGTCTGTCTGTCTGTCTGTCTGTCTGTCCGCGGTTTAGCTCAGAGACTATTGGTACTAGAAATCTGTAATTTGACAATGGTATAAATATCAATTACGCCGACAAAGTCGTGAAATAAAATTGTGAAAAATAATTTTTTTTAGGGTACCTCCCCTACATGTAAAGTGGGGATGAATTTTTTTTTTCTCGTCTATCCCATAGTGTGGGGTGTCGTTGAATAGGTCTTTCAAAAATATTGTGGGTATGGGAACATCATTTTTCAATTCAGGGATCCGTTTGTGAAATATGATATTTTAAAGTGCTAAATTTTATTAGAGTCAAGTGTCCCCCCCCTCTGCCAGCTAAATGGTTGTAAATAGGATACAAGAAAAAATTCACAGCAGTAGTATATATAATGAATTTTAAAGGAAAACTATCACGGCTAAGTAGGGTTCATTAGTTAAGGAGTTATATCTGTTTATTCTAAGTTAGGTATTACACGTAGTGTAAGTTGCATATTTTGTAGAATATTATAGTATTTAAACCATGGAACTCAAAATTTATTCAATATTCATAAATAAAACAAAAGCACTATCCTAGGTCAGCAATAATATTTGAGACTTACAACTACGGAACCCTACACTGCGCGTGGCCCGACACGCACTTGGCCGGTTTTATTTCTCATAAATTTGATAATTAATATTCTTTAAAGCAGTCGGGTTTTTATTTTTTATTTTGCTTGTTATGATTCTTCTGTTCGGAAGCTCGACTCCGCGTCCGAACGACATGTGTGCCCACGTCACGTTAGCGTTCGGACGCGTTGTGGGTGTGTGTGTTAAACGCCAGTCGCAGCGGTCGAGTTGCGTTTATTAGCATTGGCGTTTCGCGATTTTTAAGCGCTGACCGTCGCTACTTTGATCATCGTATCGTGATAATACCGAACGCGTTTGAGTCGCGAATACGCGATGCATTCGCATTAAGGTGGATTATACGAGTCGGCCTGCGAAATTCAGATTTAATTTGGTTTTTCGCAATTTGTAAACTAATACAACAAAGCAGGCTTATAGCATTCTAATTGCGCCAATGGAATTATCATCTTCACAGGTTTACATAAAAATCTTTACTTGAAAGTGACCAGTTTAAGAAATTAATCAAAATATCGAGTTGGACATGTCGATATTGACTAATTTATAAAACTGGATTTTTATATAAGCCTGTGAAGATGATAATTCCATTGGCGCAAAAAGAATGCCATAAGCCTACTGTGTACCCCTACCCCCATGACCATGTCTACTACCCCAATGCCCCCCCAACCCCCATCCTTGAATATGCCCTTGGGATGGATGTTTGTTACTCCTTAACGCCAAAACGAATGAACCAATTTGACTGAAAGGAATGGGGATTGCTGATTTCACTCCGGAAAATGAAAAAGTTCTTGCGGGAGTCACGGATATAAAGTCGCGGGCATTATCTAGTTTTTAATAATTCGATGTATAAGTGATTAATTTATAATTTAAGTCAGCTTTAGAACCAATAATATTTACCTCCATACTCTATGAGTCAGAAAAAAATTAATTATTATCGTAATAATAAAAATTGCGAATTTTATAGAACTAGTCGCTATCGATTGTATTGATATCAGTTTGGTGATAGCTATCAGATGAGATTATTCTACATAGTCTATTATTACACATACGTATTGATTACTAGCTGATGTCCGCGACTTCGTCTGTTTGGATTTTATGGTTTTGAGTCCCGCAGGAATATTTTACAAGCGTTTATTTAGCTTGAACAGTTTATTTATTTGTTTGTTTGGGTCAAATCTTGCAAGATGAATTAGATTCACTTCCCGGTTTCCGATTGAGCTGAAATTTTGCATGTAGGTATGTGTAAATCGGATGACAATGTAATATTATTGTGCCATGGAGCTGATCTGATGATGGAGACGGAAGATGGCTATCGAAACTCTGTAATAAAACGATGTAACCCCATCGAGTTTGGGCTCGTTTGATTCGTCATGACAAGAACTCTGATCCTAGATGATATGTAGAGTCTAATGATGTAGCTATTCTAAAAGCTTGTATTTAAAAATAAAAATTTTAATTTAACACTTTGTTTAATTTTCCGAGATAAAATAGTATTTAACCTAGGTATGTGCTATTCTGATTCATTAAATTGTGAAATTTCATCAAAATCTAACCAGTAGTTTTGCGTGAAGGAGTAACCAACTTCCATCCATCCTCAAAAACTTTTGCATTTATAATTTTACGTACCTAAGTACTTAGTAAGGAATTCCTTTTCTTCTTTATGTATTGTTATTTTACTGTGCTTTCCTTCTATTCTTTTTCCATGTGAGTTTTTTCCTTCCTAAGTATATTCTTAATGATATAATGTAAACTTATAAGTTATAATTTTCTTCTGTTCTTGTCTATCCTACTAATATTATAAAGGCGAAAGTTTGTGTGTATGTTTGTTCCTCTTTAACGCAAAAACTACTGGATGGATTTGGCTGAAATTTGGAATGGAGATAGATTATACCCTGGAATAACACATAGGCTACAAATTATCCCGGAAAAATCCAAGGTTCCCGCGGGATTTTGAAAAACCACTGATAGATGGCGCTGATTGTACTTAAATCACGCTTACATTATCCGCAGTATCGAGAATAAGTAAAAAATTCCAATTCAATAATCAAGTAGGATAAACACAGTTATTGAAGTTTTTCATTAGCAATAGAAAATTTCTTAGGGATTAGGGATGGATTACGAAATAAATAATACAATTAGTACAAGGTATCGATTTGTCCAGTCATAGTGAGTACATTGCTAGATATTATAATGACTGGTCATGTGTAGATCCTATCCTATCCTATTATCCTATTATAATATTATAAATGCGAAAGTTTGTGAAGATGGATGGATGGATGTTTGTTACTCTTTAACGCGACAACGAATGAACCGATTTTACTGAAATGTGGCACAAACATAGAATATAGTCTGGAATAGCACATAGGCTACTTTTTATCCCGGAAAAGCAAACAGTTCCTGCGGGCTAGCATCGCTATTTTTTACGCATTTGTCCTTCAAAATACGCGCAATGGAGTTTTAGATTAACGTGATTTTTTTGCACAGGTAAAGTTAAGAGCCTGAAAAATGATAAAGGCTACTTTTTATCTCGGGAAAACAAACGGTTCCTGCGGGATATTAGTATACTACTTTTCACACATTTATCTTTCAATTATGCGCCAACGGAGTTACAGATTGACGTGGTTTTTTGGATAGGCATAGTTGATGACTTGAAAAGTGACAAAGGCTACTTTTTATCCTGGGAAAGCAAACAGTTCCCGCGGGATATTAGTGTTCTACTTTTCACATATTTATCCTTAAATTAGGCGCCAACGGAGTTACAGATTGACGTGGTTTATTGGATAGGCATAGTTGAGGACTTTAAAAGTGACAAAGGCTACTTTTAACCCCAGGAAAACAAACAGTTCCCGCGGGATATTCGTATGCTACTTTTCACATATTAATCCTTCAATTATGCGCCAACGGAGTTTTAGATTGAAGTTTTAGATTATTTCTTAGCACAGGTAAAGTTAAGGGCCTGAAAAGTGACAAAGACTACTTTTTATCCCTGGAAAACAAACGGTTCCTGCGGGATATTAGTATGCTTCTTTTCACATATTTATCCTTCTATTATGCGCCAATATGCACGCATGTATGTATGTATGTATGTATGTATGTATGTATGTATGTATGTATGTATGTATGTATGTATGTATGTATGTATGTATGTATGTATGTATGTATGTATGTATGTATGTATGCATGTATGTATGAATGTATGCATGCATGTATGTATATATGTATGTGTGTATGCATGTATTTATGTATGTTTGTATCCTCCTCCTACTAACAATAAATACATTAACTATATCCTATCCTACTAATTATTACTCATATTATCCCACTTATATTATTAATGTGAAAGTTTGTGAGGATGGATGTATGTTTGTATAGATGTCGTATACGGATGGATAGATGTATGTTCTCTGAGATAGGGGTTGAACTATTTTGACTGGTATACTCAATAACTTATATAAATATAATATATAAATATAATATACTATAAATTTGAACTAATTTTTATTATTACTTGAACCGACTTCAAAAAAGGAGGAGGATCTCAATTCAACGGAATCTTTTTTATGTATGTTCACCGATTACTCGAAGACGCCTGAACCGATATGGAAAATTCTTTTTTGGTTCAAAGGGTATACTTCCCAGGTGGTCCCATTTAAATTTTATAGAAATCAGTCGAGCGTTTTTTAAAAAATCTACAATAAATTATATACTTTGTAGTGGCGCGGGCGTTTAAATGTATGCTCCCGGGACAAAAGTAGCCTGTGTTATTTTCCAGGTCCTCAACTTTACCTGTGTAAAAAAAATCCTCCAAGTGCGAGTCAGTGCTCGCTCTTTTAGGTTTCCGTTAAAAAAAATTAAAGTAAAATATTTCCATGGGTACATGGAAATATTTTAATTTAATTTTTTAATTTAATTTTTTTTAATTATTTTTTTTTTTAATTTAATTAAATTTTTAATATTTGTTGTTATAGCGGCAATAGAAATACAAAATATTTCACATATTTTAATTTCAACAGTCTATCTATTACGGTTTACGAGATACAGGCCGCTGACAGACGGACGGACGGACAGTGGAGGCTTAGTAATAGGGTCCCGTTGGCACCCTTTGGGTACGGAACCCTAAAAATCACGTTGACTATATGCACTTACACTTTATATGGTGAAATATTATAACTGCGAAAGTGCGTTGGTTTGTCCTTCAATCACGCCCCAGCCACCAACAGAGCTACGGATCGACGTGATTTTTTGCAGTGTACCTATAGTTGAGGACCTGGAGAGTGACAGGCTACTTTTTATCCCGCAAAGTCAGAGTTCCCAAGGCATTTTTAAGGCTAAGTTCACGCAGACGAATTCGCGGGCATCAGCTAGTTTTCTCTAATTAAGTGTAAGTTTTCCTGGAAAATAATAGTTATTTGTGTTATATGGGGCCAAAGGAATTTTTTGTTCCCCGAGGGCGTTATTTTGAATTCAGAGCAAAGTGAAGGATTCTATAGTAGACTCCCGAGCGCAGCGAGGGATTCTAAAGTAGAATCCTGAGCGTAGCGAGGAATTCAATATACGCCGCCCGAGAACAAAAAATTTTGGCCCCGAATGACACACAATATTTTTCATCATTAATACCTATGAGAAAAAGCTAGGAGTATCAACCTACTATGTATAGAGTATAGACATTACCAATACGTATATTGAAAGTTTAAATAAAACACAAATACATTTTTACAAAATAATTAAACATTAATATTTATGTTGAAAGTATGGGCGTATATATCTAATCGACAAATTGATCACGTGACTTATTGAAGACTACAGCTTCTCAAACATTTTTTAATTTCGACACATTTTTGAATTCTCTCTTCTGATTGGTCCGCTTTAGTGCTTGAGTATGCTAAGGCACTAACGCGGACCAATCAGAAGAGAGAAATGAAAAGTCCCATGGGGTTAAAATTAAATTTTGCTCCCGCTATCCACTGAAGCCAATATTCGTTTTTCGAATAGGTATGATGAAATAGTTATTTGTGTTATATGGGGCCAAAGAAATTTTTTGTTCCCCGAGGGCGTTATTTTGAATTCAGAGCGAAGTGAAGGATTCTATAGTAGAATCCCGAGCGCAGCGAGGGATTCTAAAGTAGAATCCTGAGCGTAGCGAGGAATTCAATATACGCCGCCCGAGAACAAAAAATTTTGGCCCCGAATGACACACATTATTTTTCATCATTACCTATGAGAAAAAGCTAGGAGTATCAACCTACTATGTATAGACATCGTATATTGAAAGTTTAAATAAAACACAAATAAATTATTATTAAATAATTAAACATTAATATTTATGTTGGATACACGCCCATCGGATATATGCCCATACTGGGCGTATATCCGATCGACAAATTGATCACGTGACTCACACGTGACAACAGCTTCTCAAACATATTTGAATTTCGACACATACTAAAGCTCGAACGCGGACCAATCAGAAGAGAGAAATGAAAAGTCCCATGGGGTTAAAATTAAATTTTGCTCCCGCTATCCTCTGAAGCCAATATTCCTTTTTCGAATAGGTATGATGAAAAAGTAATTTTTTTTTCTCAGAAATTTGAACCTGTCGCGATCGAGCCCAAAGTGTACGGAAAGTTTTATAATGGCGATTCTTACATCGTATTAAAGGTAAGATTCTAACTTATATAATAATTATGTAATTATTTACTATAAGTACTTTTATAGTAATTTACTTAACTATTATAATTACCTACTACTAATATTATAAAAGCGAAAGTTTGTGAGGATGGATGCATGGATGGATGTATGGATGGATGGATGTTTGTTGCTCTTTAACGCCATAACGAATGAAACGGTTTAGCTGAAATTTGGAATAAAGATAGCTCATACCCAGCATTAACATACATAGGCTTCTTTATATCGCAGAAAATTACAGAGTTCCCGTGGAAATCACGAAAATCTTAATCCACGCGGACGAAGTCACGGGTATCATCTAGTTAATATTATAAAGGCGAAAGTTTGTGTGTGTGTGTATGTTTGTTACTCTTTCACGCAAAAACCACTGGATGGATTTGGCTGAAATTTGGAATGCAGATAGATTATACCCTAGAATCTAAATTAACACATAGGCTACTTTTTATTCCGGAAAATTAATAATTTAAGTTCCCGCGGGAATCAAAAACCTCAATAAACGCGGACGAAGTCACGGACATCAGCTAGTTTAGTTAGGTATATAAAAAATTATTTATAAAAAACCGACTTCAAACGCCCGCGCCACTACAAACTACAAAGTATATAATTTTTGCTGATATTTTCAAAACCGCTCGACCGATTTCGATAAAATTTCAATGGGACCACCGGGGAAGTATACCCTTTGAAACAAAAAAGAATCTTACAAATCGGTTCAGACGTCTTCGAGTAATCGGTGAACATACATTTTAAAAAAACCGACAATTTGAGAACCTCCTCCTTTTTTGAAGTCGGTTATAAACTAAAACTTATAAAACTTCATCGATGTCATCACCGCAGCGCGGTTTAAGATAGGTATGATGGTAAAGTTGTTTGCAAACATTTTTCTATTTCAAATGGTGCGGACTGCGGCTACATTATCGTGCGAACGTTAGTGTCGAATTGTCGCGATAAATAGCTGTCTCATTCTATCACAGCGGCTACATAATCGTGCTATTTCACCAGACACAACGAACTACCCAGCCATACTTGTAACAAGTGTAGCCAGGTAGTTCCCGCTACACTTGTATAGCCGTATGTGATAGAATGAGACACAGCTATTTATCGCGACAACTCGACACGAATGTTCGCACGATAATGTAGCCGCACCAAAAGCGAAATAGATAATAGAAAAAAAGCATAGGTAGGTGTCCTCAAGGAAAACAAAATTCAGCTGCTTTATTCCGCCATACAAAAATCTGTATGGTACAACGTGTCGCTGCACACCGATTCGAACCACTCTCCAGGTCCTCAACTAGGTATGCCCAAGGTATGCAAGAACTCTGGTGCGTTTAGTCCAGAAAAAGTATTAGTCCGTACAATATTCAAGGACCCAGAAGCAAACCAATTCCACAGTTTGCGCAGAAAGTGCTTAAAGTTTAGTTTAATGCCGTTTCAAATTCATCATCATCATCAGCGGCGCTACAGCCCCTTGTGGGCCCGGGCCTGCTCCAGAAGCTTCCTCCATCCGTCTCTGTCATTCGCGCTCGTCCTCCAACTTCTCACACCAAGACGCTTTGCATCTTGATTAACCCCATCTAGCCAACGAAGTTTTGGCCGACCAATATTTCTGCGACCATCTGGGCGACCATTTTTCTGCCGTTTCAAATTACCATTTGCAAAAGTAGTCCTACGGACTAATGCCCTCTCTGTAATATGCGATTCAATTTAAAAAACCGCACCCAAAACGGTTCACCCGTTTAAGAACTAAGATGCCACAGACATACACACAGACAGACAAACATATATAGCGGTCTTTATAATACCTCTGTTTTTGCATCGGTTGTTAATGAAAACCCTTTTAGACCACAGGTGACAACACATCAACCTTGACGTACGATGTTCACTTCTGGTTGGGGAGCAAAACCACTCAGGACAAGAAGGGGGCAGCTGCCATACTGACCGTCACCCTGGACGACCAGCTCGGGGGCAGGGCGGTGCACCATCGAGAGGTCCAGGGCCACGAGACCGGCCAGTTCCTGGGCTACTTCCTACCTGGTGAGTCACATGGCTCGTTCACTGACTATACTGACCGTCACCCTGGACGACCAGCTCGGGGGCAGGGCGGTGCACCATCGAGAGGTCCAGGGCCACGAGACCGGCCAGTTCCTGGGCTACTTCCTACCTGGTGAGTCACATGGCTCGTTCACTGACTATACTGACCGTCACCCTGGATGACCAGCTCGGGGGCAGGGCGGTGCACCATCGAGAGGTCCAGGGCCACGAGACCGGCCAGTTCCTGGGCTACTTCCTACCTGGTGAGTCACATATGGCTCGTTCACTGACTATACTGACCGTCACCCTGGATGACCAGCTCGGGGGCAGGGCGGTGCACCATCGAGAGGTCCAGGGCCACGAGACCGGCCAGTTCCTGGGCTACTTCCTACCTGGTGAGTCACATGGCTCGTTCACTGACTATACTGACCGTCACCCTGGACGACCAGCTCGGGGGCAGGGCGGTGCACCATCGAGAGGTCCAGGGCCACGAGACCGGCCAGTTCCTGGGCTACTTCCTACCTGGTGAGTCACATGGCTCGTTCACTGACTATACTGACCGTCACCCTGGACGACCAGCTCGGGGGCAGGGCGGTGCACCATCGAGAGGTCCAGGGCCACGAGACCGGCCAGTTCCTGGGCTACTTCCTACCTGGTGAGTCACATGGCTCGTTCACTGACTATACTGACCGTCACCCTGGATGACCAGCTCGGGGGCAGGGCGGTGCACCATCGAGAGGTCCAGGGCCACGAGACCGGCCAGTTCCTGGGCTACTTCCTACCTGGTGAGTCACAAGGCTCGTTCACTGACTATACTGACCGTCACCCTGGACGACCAGCTCGGGGGCAGGGTGGTGCACCAACGAGAGGTCCAAGGCCACGAGACCGGCCAGTTCCTGGGCTACTTCCTACCTGGTGAGTCACAAGGCTCGTTCACTGACTATACTGACCGTCACCCTGGACGACCAGCTCGGGGGCAGGGTGGTGCACCATCGAGAGGTCTAGGGCCACGAGACCGGCCAGTTCCTGGGCAACTTCCTACCTGGTGTCACAAGTCTCGTTCACTGACTATACTGACCGTCACCCTGGACGACCAGCTCGGGGGCAGGGTGGTGCACCATCGAGAGGTCCAGGGCCACGAGACCGGCCAGTTCCTGGGCTACTTCCTACCTGGTGAGTCACATGGCTCGTTCACTGACTATACTGACCGTCACCCTGGACGACCAGCTCGGGGGCAGGGTGGTGCACCATCGAGAGGTCCAGGGCCACGAGACCGGCCAGTTCCTGGGCTACTTCCTGCCTGGTGAGTCCATTAGCTCGTTCACTGACTATACTGACCGTCACCCTGGACGACCAGCTCGGGGGCAGGGCGGTGCACCATCGAGAGGTCCAGGGCCACGAGACCGGCCAGTTCCTGGGCTACTTCCTACCTGGTGAGTCACATGGCTCGTTCACTGACTATACTGACCATCACCCTGGACGACCAGCTCGGGGGCAGGGTGGTGCACCATCGAGAGGTCCAGGGCCACGAGACCGGCCAGTTCCTGGGCTACTTCCTGCCTGGTGAGTCCATTAGCTCGTTCACTGACTATACTGACCGTCACCCTGGACGACCAGCTCGGGGGCAGGGCGGTGCACCATCGAGAGGTCCAGGGCCACGAGACCGGCCAGTTCCTGGGCTACTTCCTACCTGGTGAGTCACATGGCTCGTTCACTGACTATACTGACCATCACCCTGGACGACCAGCTCGGGGGCAGGGTGGTGCACCATCGAGAGGTCCAGGGCCACGAGACCGGCCAGTTCCTGGGCTACTTCCTGCCTGGTGAGTCCATTAGCTCGTTCACTGACTATACTGACCGTCACCCTGGACGACCAGCTCGGGGGCAGGGCGGTGCACCATCGAGAGGTCCAGGGCCACGAGACCGGCCAGTTCCTGGGCTACTTCCTACTTGGTGAGTCACATGGCTCGTTCACTGACTATACTGACCGTCACCCTGGACGACCAGCTCGGGGGCAGGGCGGTGCACCATCGAGAGGTCCAGGGCCACGAGACCGGCCAGTTCCTGGGCTACTTCCTACCTGGTGAGTCACATGGCTCGTTCACTGACTATACTGACCGTCACCCTGGACGACCAGCTCGGAGGCAGGGCGGTGCACCATCGAGAGGTCCAGGGCCACGAGACCGGCCAGTTCCTGGGCTACTTCCTACCTGGTGAGTCACATGGCTCGTTCACTGACTATACTGACCGTCACCCTGGACGACCAGCTCGGGGGCAGGGCGGTGCACCATCGAGAGGTCCAGGGCCACGAGACCGGCCAGTTCCTGGGCTACTTCCTACCTGGTGAGTCACATGGCTCGTTCACTGACTATACTGACCGTCACCCTGAACGACCAGCTCGGGGGCAGGGCGGTGCACCATCGAGAGGTCCAGGGCCACGAGACCGGCCAGTTCCTGGGCTACTTCCTACCTGGTGAGTCACATGGCTCGTTCACTGACTATACTGACCGTCACCCTGGACGACCAGCTCGGGGGCAGGGCGGTGCACCATCGAGAGGTCCAGGGCCACGAGACCGGCCAGTTCCTGGGCTACTTCCTACCTGGTGAGTCACATGGCTCGTTCACTGACTATACTGACCGTCACCCTGGACGACCAGCTCGGGGGCAGGGCGGTGCACCATCGAGAGGTCCAGGGCCACGAGACCGGCCAGTTCCTGGGCTACTTCCTACCTGGTGAGTCACATGGCTCGTTCACTGACTATACTGACCGTCACCCTGGACGACCAGCTCGGGGGCAGGGTGGTGCACCATCGAGAGGTCCAGGGCCACGAGACCGGCCAGTTCCTGGGCTACTTCCTGCCTGGTGAGTCCATTAGCTCGTTCACTTACTATACTGACCGTCACCCTGGACGACCAGCTCGGGGGCAGGGTGGTGCACCATCGAGAGGTCCAGAGCCACGAGACCGGCCAGTTCCTGGGCTACTTCCTGCCTGGTGAGTCCATTAGCTCGTTCACTGACTATACTGACCGTCACCCTGGACGACCAGCTCGGGGGCAGGGCGGTGCACCATCGAGAGGTCCAGGGCCACGAGACCGGCCAGTTCCTGGGCTACTTCCTACCTGGTGAGTCACATGGCTCGTTCACTGACTATACTGACCGTCACCCTGGACGACCAGCTCGGGGGCAGAGCGGTGCACCATCGAGAGGTCCAGGGCCACGAGACCGGCCAGTTCCTGGGCTACTTCCTACCTGGTGAGTCACATGGCTCGTTCACTGACTATACTGACCGTCACCCTGGACGACCAGCTCGGGGGCAGGGTGGTGCACCATCGAGAGGTCCAGGGCCACGAGACCGGCCAGTTCCTGGGCTACTTCCTACCTGGTGAGTCACATGGCTCGTTCACTGACTATACTGACCGTCACCCTGGACGACCAGCTCGGGGGCAGGGCGGTGCACCATCGAGAGGTCCAGGGCCACGAGACCGGCCAGTTCCTGGGCTACTTCCTACCTGGTGAGTCACATGGCTCGTTCACTGACTATACTGACCGTCACCCTGGACGACCAGCTCGGGGGCAGGGCGGTGCACCATCGAGAGGTCCAGGGCCACGAGACCGGCCAGTTCCTGGGCTACTTCCTACCTGGTGAGTCACATGGCTCGTTCACTGACTATACTGACCGTCACCCTGGACGACCAGCTCGGGGGCAGGGCGGTGCACCATCGAGAGGTCCAGGGCCACGAGACCGGCCAGTTCCTGGGCTACTTCCTACCTGGTGAGTCACATGGCTCGTTCACGTGCATTGTCCGAAGACTTTGAACTTCTTGACGATCTCCTTAACAGTCCAACATTTTACCATTTTGGCAGACCGTTTAGTACGTTTTCAGCCATTTTTTTTTTATATATTTCCTAGTTGATAGTGGTATTTCGCTTTTAATTTTTGATGTTTAAGATTGTTTTAATTTAGATTTTTATTATACTTTTAAAAACTATTTTTTATATGAATGGCGCGAGCAAACGAGCAGCCCAGTCGTTGATGCCTGATGTTAAGCGATTACCGCCGCCCATGAAAATATTTTGCAGCACCAGAGGCACCACCATTGCGTTGCATGCCGGCTTTTCAGGAATTTGTTGGTCCGCCCCTTGAATAACCCCAAGTTGTAATTAAGAGGGAACACCGTCGATGGGAGTTTGTTCCACAGTTTGGTAGTGCGTGGAAAAAAAGATCTGGCACAACGGATAGTCGAAGTGCTCCAGGTACCTAGGTGGTGAGGGAGAAATTGCTTTCGGTGGCGTGCGGTGCGGTTGTAGAAGAGAGAGGGTGGCATAAGGATTGACGACCTCCCTGGCTCAGTGTTGAGCGCTGTTGTCTTATAACTGGGAGGTCTCGGGTTCGATTGCCGACGGGGTCAATTTGGGAATTTATAATTTCTGAATTGTCTCTGGTCTGGTCTGGTGGGAGGCTTTGGCCGTGGCTAGTTACCACCTTACCGTCAAAGACGTGCCGCCAAGCAATTTAGCGTTTCGGCACGATGGCGTGTAGAATCGAATTAGGGGTATGGGTTGAATGTTCACTGCCATACCCCCCTTCCAAGTTAGTCCGCTACCATCTTAGACTGCATCGTCACTTACCATCAGGTGAGATCGCAGTCAAGGACTAGCTTGTCATCGAATAAAAAAAAAAGGTCAAATAGCTCTTCAGAACACTCCCCGTTGTATAGGCGATAGAACACACTTAAAGAGCTTACGTCTCTGCGGTGCTCCGACTTTCCAGTGAGCTAGTTGGATTGGGATTGTCCACAAGCCGAACTGTCTTCTTTTGAATCCGTCTTCATCATCATTAGCAACCCATCAACGGCTCACTACTGAGCGCAGGTCTCCTCTCAGAGAAGGGTTATAGGCCATAGTCCACCACGCTGGCCCAATGCGAATTGGCGGACTTCACACACCTTCAAGAACATTATGAAGAACTCTCAGGTGTGCAGGTTTCCTCACGATGTTTTCCTTCACCGTTGAAGCAAGTGATATTTAATTGCTTAAACGCAGTTTGACTCCGAAAACTCAGAGGTACCCGGGATCGAACCTGCGACCCCCGAATAGGAGACCACAGTCCTAACCACTAGGCTATCACTGCTATCCATCTTAATCAATTAATATTTATAGCCATCAGATACCTGGAAGGCGGTAACGAATCCGGCTTCAACGAAGTGGAGACCAACGCCGGGGCCGAGAAGAGACTCCTGCAACTGTCTGGAAGCGAGAACATGAGGATTGAAGAGGTACCTTATTTTTGTTAATAATTTAATATAAAAAAATAATTTTAAAAACCGACTTCAAACGCCCGCGCCACTACAAAGTATATAATTTATTGTTGATTATTTAAAAACCGCTCAACCGATTTCCATAAAATTTCAATGGGACCAACTGGAAAGTTACTGGACACCTGGACCACCCTTTGAAACAAAAAAGAATTTTCAAAATCGGTTCAGGCATCTTCAAGTAATCGGTAAACATCCATAAAAAAAGTTTCCGACGAATTGAGAACCTTCGTTCTTTGAAGTCGGTTAAAACTAACTATATACTAAACTAGTTCATGCCCTCGACTTCGTTCGTAGAAATCGTAGATTTAGTTTCAAAAGTCCTGTGGAAACTCTAATTTTCCTGGATAAAAGGAGCCTATAACACTCTCCAGGTCCTCAACTTTACTTAAAAAAACTTAAATGTTTTTGCCGTAGGACGTAAGAGAAAAAAGTTATTCAGGAAAAACCGGAGGAATGTCGAAAATTTTGCAGTTTTCCCCCACCCTCCTCTTTTAACACAGGGTCCTCGAGGTCCGAAACTTGAGAAAACGATCCCTGAACAATATCCCAAAGTTTCATTAACTTCCGACCTTTTTCCACCAAACCCCACTTTTTCCTACCTGTCGACTGGGCTAATAAAATTTTTATAAGTAAGTATTAAATTATTTTCGTAAAGTTTGAACGATCTAGAATTAACTTTGGAGGCATAGTGCATTGTTTCCAGCAAGCGATTCTGCGCATATCAATATTTGATTTTGTATTTCGATTAAGGCGCTGTAGTCAGTCACGATCTTCATATCACAAGCCGAATGAAGATCGTCCAATTTAAAATCTATGGGTCATAATATTATGAAAAAAAAAGTAGTTATAATTGATCGTATTTCTGGCCTGATGGCTGTTTCCTAAACACGATGACGCAAACTTTTCTCGATAGAAAAAAATTGCAAAGTTGACTCTGCAAATACATAAACTCCCATCGTTCTCTGTTATGCATACATTTATTTTGGTAAAATTATTTACAATTGTTTTTCATATTTTAATACAACAAATGGCTGTTTTAGATTTTATTTATTGCAACTGTTATAATTTTAATATTATCCATTACAATTTGTCACTTGGCCCTTCTATTCCCAGAAGCGACTTCTTTGTCTCTCCTACTCAATTAGACAGTGATCGCCGAGGCGTGCTGCTAGGTGGACCTGCGTCGCGCTTCGCTCGCTCGGCTATCAAATATTATCGTAAATTGTAATAATTGAAAATTGTTTATGTTTATACTGAAAACTATTATTTTGTATGTTTTAGACTTTAGAGAAGTCAAATAGAGTGTACCTAATTATAAGTTTGTATATATTAATATTGTAAATAATTTATCCATCAAAAAAGTTGTAAATAAGTAGGGACTGAGTAGTAGAGTAGACTAATTTTGAAAATGGGTCCGAAAAAAAGCAAAATTTGAATGTACAGTATAAAAAAATCGGCCAAGTGCGAGTCAGGCTTCGCTCTTTTAGGGTTCCGTTAAAAAAATTTAATTAAAATATTTCCATGTACCCATGGAAACATTTTAATTTAATTTTTTTAATTTAATTTAATTTTTATTATTTGTTGTTATAGCGGCAATAGAAATACATAATAATTATGTGAAAATTTCATTTGTCTATCTATTACGGTTTACGAGATACAGCCCGCTGACAGACGGACGGACGGACGGACAGCGTGGGCTTAGTAATAGGGTCCCGTTGGTAACCTTTGGGTACGGAACCCTAAAAATAACAAAAGCAGATGATGGAAGTTGTAAAGTAAGTAGGTACCTATTTCAATATTTTGTAAAGGATGATTTGTGTAACATGTAATGTAATGGATCATGAAATATCAATTTCATCATCAAGTAAGGTATCTAATAATGGTGGGATGCATCATGCAAAGTAAGTACATCATATAGGTACATCGTACAGTTTGGCTAATCAAATTGAGGTCAAATTGACGACCTCCCTGGCTCAGTGGTGAGCGCTGTTGTCTTATAACTGGGAGGTCTCCGGTTCGATTCCCGGCGGGGTCAATTTGGGAATTTTTAATTTCTGAATTGTCTCTGGTCTGGTCTGGTGGGAGGCTTTGGCCGTGGCTAGTTATCACCCTAGGGGTAGGGGTAGGGATAGGGGTAGCGGTGGGTGCAGGGGTCGGGGTAGAGGTAGGGGTCGGGGTCGGGGTAGGGGTAGGGGTAGGGGTAGGGGTCGGGGTAGTGGTAGGGGTAGGGGTAGGGGTAGGGGTAGGGGTTGGGGTAGGGGTAGGGGTCGGGGTAGAGGTAGGGGTAGAGGTAGGGGTAGGGGTAAGGGTTGGGGTCGGGGTAGGGGTAGGGGTAGGGTTAGGGTCGGGGTAGGGTAGGGGTAGGAGTAGGGGTAGGGGTCGGGGTAGAGGTAGGGGTAGGGGTATGGGTATGGGTAGGAGTAGGGGTCGAGGTAGAGGTAGGGGTAGAGGTAGGGGTAGGGGTAGGGGTAGGGGTCGGGGTAGGGGTAGGGGTAGGGGTCGGGGTAGAGGTAGGGCTTGGGGTCGGGGTAGGGGTAGGGGTAGGGGTAGGGGTAGGGGTAGGGGTCAGGGTAGGGGTCGGGGTAGCGGTAGGGGTAGGGGTAGGGGTTGGGGTAGGGGTAGGGGTCGGGGTAGGGATAGGGGTAGGGGTAGGGGTCGGGGTAGAGGTAGGGCTCGGGGTCGGGGTAGGGGTAGGGCTAGGGGTCGGGGTAGGGGTAGGGGTCAGGGTAGGGGTCGGGGTAGCGGTAGGGGTAGGGGTAGGGGTTGGGGTAGGGGTAGGGGTTGGGGTAGGGGTTGGGGTAGGGGTAGGGGTTGGGGTAGGGGTAGGGGTATGGGTATGGGTAGGAGTAGGGGTAGAGGTAGAGGTAGGGGTAGAGGTAGGGGTAGGGGTAGGGGTAGGGGTCGGGGTCGGGGTAGGGGTAGGGGTCGGGGTAGGGGTAGGGGTAGGGGTAGGGGTAGGGGTCGGGGTAGTGGTAGGGGTAGGGGTAGGGGTCGGGGTAGGGGTTGGGGTAGGGGTTGGGGTAGGGGTTGGGGTAGGGGTAGGGGTAGGGGTAGGGGTAGGGGTAGGGGTCGGGGTCGGGGTAGGGGTAGGGGTAGTGGTAGTAGTAGTATTATTATATGTATACTTAGTGACATATTTAGTTCCTCTCACAATCTGTCCTTTTCTGCATATTACTTTTACAAAATAATGTCGATGTTTCACATCTGCCAGGCGTCCCACGACGCGACGGCTCACAATTTTTTTGTACCTAAAAGTGCCTAAAATTACAAGTGTAGATCACGATTCGCATGCGAAAGGATCCTTTCGCATCCTTGGTTCCGTAAGGATGCGCACGGATCCTTCCAGATCCTTACGCGTGCGAAAGCGTCTTTGGCAACTAGGGCAATGCATGAAGTGCCAAAAAGTACCGATATATCGAATCGATGAAATTAGTTTCTATCTCAAGTATGTGTGCAAACACAGGTGCACTTTTCCGCCATGTTGGAATTCTTTGATAATGGACGGATTACGTTCAAAATCGATATTTTGGCTTCCCTAGGGTCAAAAAGAAGAAATTGATGCCAAAATTAAAAATGAGTCACCGCCATATTGAAATTCTTTGTTATTCGACCGATTTCATTCAAAATCGATATTTAGGCTTCTCTGGGGTCACGAAAGAGGAAATGGATGCGCAAATTTAAAAAAGTCACCGCCATATTGAAATTCGTTTTTATTGGACCGATTACGTTTCAAATCGATATTTAGGCTTCCCTGGGGTCAAGAAAGAGGAAATGGGTGCCAAAATTTAAAAATGTCCCCGCCATATTGAAATTCTTTGTTATTCGACCGATTTCGTTCTAAATCGAAATTTGGGCTTTCCTGGCGTCGAGAAAGAGGAAATGAATGCCAAAATTTTAAAAAGTCACCGCCATATTGAAATTCTTTGTTACTGAACCGATTTCGTTCCAAATCGATATTTAGGCTTCCCTGGGGTCAAGAAAGAGGAATTGAATGCGAAAATTTTAAAAAGTCACCGCCATATTGAAATTCTTTGTTATTCGAACAATTTTGTTCAAAATCGATGTTTAGGCTTCCCTGGGGTCAAGAAAGAAGAAATGGGTGCCAGAATTTTAAAGAGGGAATGGGTGCCAGACTTTTAAAAAGTCCCCGCCATATTGAAATTCTTTGTTATGGCGGGGACTTTTTAAAATTTTATCACCCATTCCCTCTTTCTTGACCTCAGGCAAGCCTAAATATATATTTTGAACGAAATCGGTACAGTAACAAAGAATTTCAATATGCCGGTAACTTTTTTAAATTTTGGCACCCATTTCCTCTTTCTTGACCCCAGGGAAGCCTAAATATCGATTTGGAACGTAATCGGTCCAATAACAGCGAATTTCAATATGGCGGTGTCTTTTTAAAATTTTGGCACCCATTTACTCTTTCTTGACCCCAGGGAACTAAATATCGATTTTGAACGAAATCGGCCCAGTAAACAAGAATTTCAATATGGCGGTGACTTTTTAAAATTTTGGCACCCATTTACTCTTTCTTGACCCCAGGGAAGCCTAAATATCGATTTTGAACGAAATCGGTCCAGTAACAAAGAATTTTAATATGGCGGTGACTTTTTAAAATTTTCGCATCTATTTCCTCTCTCTTGACCCCAGGGAAGCCCAAATTTCGATTTCGAACGAAATCGGTCGAATAACAAAGAATTTCAATATGGCGGGGACTTTTTAAAATTCTGGCACCCATTCCCTCTTTAAAATTCTGGCACCCATTCCCTCTTTCTTGACTCCAGGGAAGCCTAAATATATATTTTGAACGAAATCGGTCCAGTAACAAAGAATTTCAATATAGCGGTATTTTTTTTAAATTTTGGCACCCATTTCCTCTTTCTTGACCCCAGGGAAGCCTAAATATCGATTTGGAACGTAATCGGTCCAATAACAGCGAATTTCAATATGGCGGTGTCTTTTTGAAATTTTGGCACCCATTGCCTCTTTCTTGACCCTAGGGAATCCTAAATATCGATTTTGAACGAAATCTGTCCAGTAACAAAGAATTTCAACATGGCGGTAACTTTTTTAAATTTTGGCACCCATTTCCTCTTTCTTGACCCGAGAGAAGCCTAAATATCGAATTTGAACGAAATCGGTCCAATAACAGCGAATTTCAATATGGCGGTGTCTTTTTTAAATTTTGGCACCCATTTGCTCTTTCTTGACCCTAGGGAATCCTAAATATCGATTTTGAACGAAATCTGTCCAGTAATAAAGAATTTCAATATGGCGGTAACTTTTTTAAATTTTGGCACCCATTTCCTCTTTCTTCCCAGGGAAGCCTAAATATCGATTTGGAACGTAATCGGTCCAATAACAGCGAATTTCAATATGGCGGTGACTTTTTAAAATTTTGGCACCCATTTCCTCTTTCTTGACCCCAGAGAAGCCTAAATATCGAATTTGAACGAAATCGGTCCAATAACAAAGAATTTCAATATGGCGGTGACTTTTTAAAATTTTGGCATCCATTTCCTCTTTCTTGACCCCAGGCAAGCCCAAATATCGATTTATAATGAAATCGGTCGAATAACAAAGAATTTCAATATGGCGGTGACTTTTTAAAATTCTGGCACCCATTCCCTCTTTAAAATTCTGGCACCCATTCCCTCTTTCTTGACTCCAGGGAAGCCTAAATATATATTTTGAACGAAATCGGTCCAGTAATAAAGAATTTCAATATGGCGGTAACTTTTTTAAATTTTGGCACCCATTTCCTCTTTCTTCCCAGGGAAGCCTAAATATCGATTTGGAACGTAATCGGTCCAGTAAACAAGAATTTCAATATGGCGGTGACTTTTTAAAATTTTGGCATCCATTTCCTCTTTCTTGACCCCAGGCAAGCCCAAATATCGATTTATAATGAAATCGGTCGAATAACAAAGAATTTCAATATGGCGGTGACTTTTTAAAATTTTGGCACCCATTCCCTCTTTCTTGACTCCAGGGAAGCCTAAATATATATTTTGAACGAAATCGGTCCAGTAACAAAGAATTTCAACATGGCGGTAACTTTTTTAAATTTTGGCACCCATTTCCTCTTTCTTGACCCGAGAGAAGCCTAAATATCGAATTTGAACGAAATCGGTCCAATAACAGCGAATTTCAATATGGCGGTGTCTTTTTTAAATTTTGGCACCCATTTGCTCTTTCTTGACCCTAGGGAATCCTAAATATCGATTTTGAACGAAATCTGTCCAGTAATAAAGAATTTCAATATGGCGGTAACTTTTTTAAATTTTGGCACCCATTTCCTCTTTCTTCCCAGGGAAGCCTAAATATCGATTTGGAACGTAATCGGTCCAATAACAGCGAATTTCAATATGGCGGTGACTTTTTAAAATTTTGGCACCCATTTCCTCTTTCTTGACCCCAGAGAAGCCTAAATATCGAATTTGAACGAAATCGGTCCAATAACAAAGAATTTCAATATGGCGGTGACTTTTTAAAATTTTGGCATCCATTTCCTCTTTCTTGACCCCAGGCAAGCCCAAATATCGATTTATAATGAAATCGGTCGAATAACAAAGAATTTCAATATGGCGGTGACTTTTTAAAATTCTGGCACCCATTCCCTCTTTAAAATTCTGGCACCCATTCCCTCTTTCTTGACTCCAGGGAAGCCTAAATATATATTTTGAACGAAATCGGTCCAGTAATAAAGAATTTCAATATGGCGGTAACTTTTTTAAATTTTGGCACCCATTTCCTCTTTCTTCCCAGGGAAGCCTAAATATCGATTTGGAACGTAATCGGTCCAGTAAACAAGAATTTCAATATGGCGGTGACTTTTTAAAATTTTGGCATCCATTTCCTCTTTCTTGACCCCAGGCAAGCCCAAATATCGATTTATAATGAAATCGGTCGAATAACAAAGAATTTCAATATGGCGGTGACTTTTTAAAATTTTGGCACCCATTCCCTCTTTCTTGACTCCAGGGAAGCCTAAATATATATTTTGAACGAAATCGGTCCAGTAACAAAGAATTTCAATATGGCGGTAACTTTTTTAAATTTTGGCACCCATTTCCTCTTTCTTGACCCCAGGGAAGCCTATATATCGATTTGGATCGTAATCGGTCCAATAACAGCGAATTTCAATATGGTGGTGACTTTTTAAAATTTTGGCACCCATTTCCTCTTTCTTGACCCTAGGGAATCCTAAATATCGATTTTGAACGAAATCTGTCCAGTAACCAAGAATTTCAATATGGCGGTAACTTTTTAAATTTTGGCACCCATTTCCTCTTTCTTGACCCAAGAGGAGCCTAAATATCGAATTTGAACGAAATCGGTCCAATAACAGCGAATTTCAATATGGCGGTGACTTTTTAAAATTTTGGCACCCATTTCCTCTTTCTTGACCCTAGGGAATCCTAATTATCGATTTTGAACTAAATCTGTCCAGTAATAAAGAATTTCAATATGGCGGTAACTTTTTTAAATTTTGGCACCCATTTCCTCTTTCTTCCCAGGGAAGCCTAAATATCGATTTGGAACGTAATCGGTCCAATAACAGCGAATTTCAATATGGCGGTGACTTTTTAAAATTTTGGCATCCATTCCCTCTTTCTTGACCCGAGAGAAGCCTAAATATCGAATTTGAACGAAATCGGTCCAATAACAAAGAATTTCAATATGGCGATGACTTTTTAAAATTTTGGCACCCATTTCCTCTTTCTTGACCCCAGAGAAGCCTAAATATCGAATTTGAACGAAATCGGTCCAATAACAAAGAATTTCAATATGGCGGTGACTTTTTAAAATTTTGGCATCCATTTCCTCTTTCTTGACCCCAGGAAAGCCCAAATATCGATTTATAATGAAATCGGTCGAATAACAAAGAATTTCAATATGGCGGTGACTTTTTAAAATTTTGGCACCCATTTCCTCTTTCTTGACCCCAGGGAAGCCTAAATATCGATTTTGAACGTAATCGGCCCAATAACATAGAATTTCAATATGGCGGGGACTTTTTAAAATTATGGCAGGCATTCATTTTCTCTTTCTCGACCCCAGGGAAGCCCAAATATCGATTTTGAACGAAATCGGTAGACTAACCAAAAAAAAAAATTAAAAAAAGCATGTTATTGTATTTGGTTAGGAATTGAACCTGTATAATTTTTTTTTGATTATCTATGAACATGAACTGGAACCATGCTAACTGAGCCAAATAAAGTATAATAGGATTGACGAAAATAAGTTACAGTACCTATTAAGTTTAGATAAATAACCAGTTTTGTCAGTCGGGAGTTGTTTCCCGCCAGAGTTGCTTCGCGCCATTTCTGCGCTTCGCACGGGGCGCCCCGCGGTGGGCGGGACTACGACTCCGCTCCTTCTCCTGCTTCACCCCCTCAAATACCTAAACTTTGTCTGCCTCCTCGCCTTAAATACCAAATTGTTATCACTGACAGTGGGCATTTCTTTTTCGTTCACCCAAAATGCCAAAGAGGTTTTGCATAACGCCATAGAACAAAAGAAAAATCCAGGTTTTTTAAGCTATTGCATAGCTTTTATCGCGGGCTTTGAACTAGGACACAGTTTGAGCGCGGCGACCGAATCAAGAAATTCCGTAACGAAAATAAACCTAACACCGTCGTTCAGTAAGCGTTCAACATTTTAAAGGTTCATATTTAGCTGTGTTTGGCGCAGTGGGCGAGCGGCCGCTTTCTTTACCGTATGGTGTATGATGTCGCAGGTTCGAATCTCACTCGCGAAGTAGTGACAGTGCGCTTTTCTTGTTTGTTTGTTTTGTAATTTTTTTTTTTGCATAAAGCAAAAAAAAATATTGCATAAATATTATTTAATGGCATAAGTTGATAACAAATGCTATGCAATAGCTTTACCGCGGCAGTCCCCGAGTGCCACTTAATTTTTATTTTTTTTATAATAAATAATAATGTCCTCCCGACCGAATCCGATCACGGCGGCCAACCTGCTTAGAGATTAGCCATCTGCGCGGGAGATATTATAGTGCACAAGTGTGTGCGCAGACACAGGTGCATTCTCTATTCCCTCACTCTCATAGTCCGATGGGACGGATATCCGACACGACCGGAGAGATATCAGGCGCAGGACCGACGGCTTTACGTGCTCTCCGAGGCACGGGGGTGACTCACCCCCAATTTTCGTAACTCCGGGCTAGTAATGAGAATTCCTTGACAGAAAAACCCTGATATATTTGGAGTTTACTCCTTAAGAATCGATTTTAGGCGCCCGGTATGAGAAAAATCCGAGCAGTAAAATCAATTTATCAATGACCTCGTTACGTTTTTCACAACGTTGAAATTTCTACCCTAACGTTGAGTAAATAAGATTGGTTTTCGTGCGAAAGAGCTTTCCGAGGGAAGCCGTGACCTTGTTACGTTTTTCACAACGATGCAAATTTCTACCCTAACGTTGAGTAAATAAGGTTGGTTTTCGTGCGAAAGAGCTTTCGCTTCGGGTAGCCGTGCGCGTAGCGATCGGGTCCCCGAAGCGAAAGTCGGTCGGGGCGCGCTCGGACCCGAGTCGCGCGTAAACTCCAGTCGTGCGTCGGAGCTGACACACACTTTTTTTTTATAATCAGGTACCAGCTGAAGGCTCATCGCTGACCAAAGACCACTGCTTCATTCTTGAAGTGCAGCACGACATCTTCGTGCTAATGCCGGAGGGCGCGCGGGCCACTCAGAGGAGGAAGATCATCAGCGTCGCCAACACCCTGCGCGATGATTACCACAACGGCAGAGCAACCATTGACATCATTGGTAAGCTGTGAATATGTGTATGTGTTTGAGCCTCAATAGCCCAACGGTTAAGAGTGGGTGTGCGCTCGTTAACAGTAAACAGATTTGATTTTTACAGTAGTAGATCAAGTTTCAATTATCCGAAAAAAAACACGCAAGAATGACATCATACTGCCAAGGGACGTGCTTGGGCAAAAACATTTAAAATGATGAGATTTGTTCGATAATAAAAAATCGCGAAGTTAGGTCTAATTTTTAACCAATATTCATTTATTTTCAATGTGTTGCATATTACAGAGCCAAAATTTTTACATTAAATTCCGATTGATATTATCAAGAGAGTAGCCTACTGAATTGAAAAGAAAATGAATATTTTACGAGTTACAAACTATTTGGCGCTTACTACAATCCTATTCCGCGCAAAACGCTTTCTTTTGTCGCGCCTCACATGAGGTTGTGGCTATGTTTTATCTCATCGCGAAATCTGATTTTTTTTGGGGTTACACGCGCTCTTAAAGGGGCGGACTGAAAACTGAAAGGTCACAGGTTCGAATCCCGCCCGTTGCACGATTGTCGTACCCACTCCTGGTACAAGCTTTCCGCTTAGTTGGAGGGGATAGGAGGATATTAGTCAACTTTAATTTGACTAATATTCTTTAAAAAAAAAAGCTGTGAATAGAATAGTAGGCTCAGGACCGCTCAGCGGGCGATGGAGAGAGCTATGCTCGGAGTGTCCCTGCGGGATCGAATCAGAGATGAGGAGATCCGTAGGAGAACCAAAGTCACCGACATAGCTCAGCGAGTCGCGAAGTGGAAATGGGCGGGGCACATAGTTCGAAGAGCTGATGGCGTGTGTGCGATGAGTGGCGACCCCACACTGGGAAGCGCAGTGTTGGCAGACCCCCCACCAGGTGGACCGACGACATCAAACGAGTCGCAGGGAGCCGCTGGATCCAGGCGGCACAAGACCGAGGCCTGTGGAAGTCCATGCAAGAGACCTTTGTCCAGCAGTGGACGTCTATCGGTTGATAAAGAAGAAGAAGAATAGAATAGAATAGAAATGTTTTTTATTCAAATAAACTTTTTTACAAGTGCTTTTGAATCGTCGATAAGTCTACCACTGGTTCGGAATGCCCTTCCTGCCGAGAAGAACCAGCAAGAAACTCGGCAGTTGCTCTTTTCAAAACAAGTTTACAATATAATAGATATGCTATGTATGCAGTGTTTCCACAATGAGGGGAAGTTCCACAAAAGCATAAATTATTATAATTCAACAAATGTTAAGATGGGCAGACAAAAGTAGCCCCATTCCCGCCGGTGGCACCCTTTAACGAGCATGACGCACAAGACCCAGCCATTGCTTCGCTCAACCATATTTTAGGGAACGTAACAACCCGCATCACACGACACCACCAAAGCTGTGAAGCTGTGATAGCTTCTTAGTAGTTAAGAAATAGTGGTGATGAATAGAGCCTAGAACGATCCCTATACGAGCCTAGCCGAACCCTTATAGTCCAGTCAAATAAGCTTAAATTAGGTAAGAATCTCGGAATTCGAGATACCCAGCTGTAAGTCTGTAAATACTTGTATATTGACACCCTAAAAGTTGTCTCAAAACCTACACATGGTAGAGTGTACGCAACTATTAAATTTTTAAGGTCAAAGGTCACAAAAATCGGTTTTTTGCGCTTTTTTGTAAATATCTCATTTCCTATGGGTTTTTTGCTATTTGTATTTATTATCAATATTGTAGAATACAAAATTCTCTACAAATTTTGTTTGAAAAAAATTTTTATACGGTGAACCGTTTTCGAGATAGAGGGCGGAGAGCGCGCGGTCACAGCATCACTTCAGGTCAACTGGTGCCTCCGGTCGAAAACGCGCCATATACAGTGTGTCCGGACATGAACTAGCGATATTTTAAACACTTATATAACAACTATTTTTAAGTACAAATACACCCTAAATTTGGGCCCAATCCACTTTCCCCCCATGTGGCAGCCATTTTGTTTTTGTACTGAAATATTCTCTAAGCGTGTACAAAAAGAATCATATCTCTCAAAGCTTTGGTCTTACTGAGATAAAAATGGGCTTATTCGAAGGGCAAAAATACTATCCTACCGTTTACATTACAAAACAAATATGTTTACATTTCCATAACCTTTAAAAAAAATATGAATCCCGAAAAAAATAATCGTAATATCATGCGTATGCGCTATGTTCAAACAACAATAACTCTGAAAGTATTAGACATACAGTTATAAATTAAATGTTTTATTGTAGCTTAGCTCAAAATCTCTTAATCTAGTAAAAAAATAAAAAGGGTTGTCGGGGGTGTTTTTGCAGTTATTTACAATAATTTGTTGATTTGCATGATTTTACGATTATTTTTTTCGATATTTTTTTCAAAGGTTATGGAAATGTAAATATATTTATTTTGTAATGTAGACGGTAGGACAGTTTTTTTGCTCTTCGAATAAGCCCACCTTTATCTCAGTAAGACCAAAACTTTGAGAGATATGATTCTTTGTGTACACTTTTAGAGAATATTTCAGTACAAAAACAAAATGGCTGCCACATAGGGGGGAAGTGGATTGGGCCCAAATTTAGGGTGTATTTGTACTTAAAAATAGTTGTTATATAAGTGTTTAAAATATCGCTAGTTCATGTCCGGACACACTGTATATGGCGCGTTTTCGACCGGAGGCACTGGTTGACCTGAAGTGATGCTGTGACCGCGCGCTCTCCGCCCTCTATCTCGAAAACGGTTCACCGTATAAAAAAATTTTTTAACAAAATATGTAGAGAATTTTGTATTCTACAATATTGATCATAAATACAAATAGAAAAAAACCCATAGGAAATGAGATATTTACAAAAAAAGCGCAAAAAGCCGATTTTTGTGACCTTTGACCTTGAAATTTAATAGTTGCGTACACCCTACCATATGTAGGTTTTGAGACAACTTTTAGGGTGTCAATATACAAGTATTTACAGAATTACAGCTGGGTATCTCGAATTCCGAGGTGAACTTACTATAATGACTGGACTATTAAGGTGAAATACACGGGTCTGCTCGCGAAATTCAAATTTAATTAGGTTTTTCATAATTTGTAAACTACGATAAAGTAGGTTTATGGCATTCTAATTGCGCCAATGGCAGTATCATCTTCACAGATGTAAAAATCTTTCTTAAAAGTGTACAGTTTAAGAAATCAGTCCGAGTATCGAGTTTGACGTGAGTTACTCACACTTTCAAATAAAATTTTTTATATAAACCCGTGAAGAAGATACTGCCACTAGCGCAATGAGAATGCTATAAGCCTACTTTGTCGTATTAATTTACAAATTGCGAAAAACCGAATTAAATTTGAATTTAAATGGTTTTAGATTTTAATTAGTTTTTATTTTAGTTTTAATTTTATAGTAAATTTAGGTTTTTAATTGTATATATGTATTTAGTCGCCATTATAAAGAATAGAACCATAACAAAAAATGCAGCAAAAAAAAAATTAAATGTGAAATAAATAATTTTGAACTGTGTCCTGACTCCTGAGTGTAGACCTTGCGTACCATCGCCGAAATTACTGATCTATGTTGTCCTTAAATCTCGCCCTGCATTTCTTTCAGATGAATTCTCATCGGATGCAGATGTTGAGCGATTCTTTGAAGCGCTAGGTTCTGGATCCAAGGAAGACCTTATCGACGACGACTCCACGCAAGTGAGTGCACTTTTCAAAACTCCTCAATTTTAATAATATACTAACTGACCCAGCGAACTCCGTACCGCCAACAAAAATATTTAGGGGTGGGTCACCCTTATCATTTAGGGGTATGAAAAATAGATGTTGGCCGATTCACAGACCTACCCGATATGCACACAAAATTTCATAAAAATCGGTCCAGCCGTTTCGGAGGAGTTTGGTAACAAACACGGCGACACGAGAATTTTATAGATTAGAGATATTCCAATAGATACTTTTTATTTGCAAAATGCGGACTCCTGCAAAGTGTAACAATTCTCTCTTTGCCAGATGTATACACGTGAGAACATGTCCGCCGTGTACTTCTACAAAGTGTTGGTAGGCGATGATATTGAATTGGTTCAAATCAACAAGCCATTCAGACAAAGACAACTGTCTACTGAGGTGAGTGTATCTTACATTCGTTTGGATAGACAAAAATAATGGGCGGAATTTTGCAAAATTCATAATTGTATCATTTTACTCGCCCATCTTTACTGATTTATTGGGCGTGAGTGAGTGGTTTTAGGTTTATGAATTGACATTTTACATTACTTACCTCAAAAGAAGAAATTCGCGACTTCATTTTTAAAATCCCACGGGAACTCTATGATTTTCCGGTGCAAAAAGTAGCCTATGTCACTCTCCAGGTCCTTACAAAAAATCACATCGATCCGTAGCTCTGTTGCAGCGTGATTGAAGGATAAACCAACAAACAAACACATTTTCGCATTAATTATAATATTAGTATAATATGATTGGGATTAAAGGCATTGCAGTACTTAAGTACTAATGCGTTTATTTATTATGCTTTGTATTAACTGTAAATATTAATTTCTTCTTCTCAATCAACCTATAGACGTCCAGTGCTGGACGAAGATCTCCTTCATGGACTTCCACAGGCTTCGGCCTTGCGCCGCCTGAATCCAGCGACTCCCTGCGACTCATTCGATGTCGTCGGTCCTAGTGAATATTAATTTTAATTTTTGAAACTTCTGCTGTTTCAGGATGTATTCATCTTGGACACACCATGCTCCGGAGTGTATGTATGGCTGGGTAAAGACGTAGACCCAGATGTCAAGCAGAGCTATAACAACATCGCACAGCAGTATTTGGATGTCAAGGGATATCCTGCGTGGGTATGTATGCTTATTCATCATATTTTAATATTTTTTGACGTGATAACGTCTTACAAATCGATGAACACCGGCTGCACGCACAAAAAAGTGTCACGTTCCGCCTGAGCCTGAGCGTGCAAGCGAGAGCGCGGAACAAGCGATAGAGAGGCATAATAATCGGCCCAAGCGTTGGCTTGTGACCAGTGACACATTTATTCATCAATGTTTCTTTATGACGTTATCACGTAAAACTATCGTCCGTACCGACTTTACAGACAACCACTTTTTTACGATAATATTATTTTAATTAAGAAATTAAATATCACAAGCTACAACGGTGAAGGAAAACATCGTGAGGAAACCTGCACACCTGAGAGTTCTTTATAATGTTCTCAAAGATGTGTGAAGTCCGCCAATTCGCATTGGGCCAGCGTGGTGGACTATGGCCTCTATCCCTTCTCTGAGAGGAGGCCTGCGCTCAGGTATTATTTGACTGTTGTAAAAATCGGTCCTTAAATAAATAACATACAAAATTGGCAGTCATAGGGACTGCCGATAGAAGTGAAAACTAGATTTGCTAATAATTAAAAATATAAAATAAAAAAAATTAAAAACATTAAAATTAAAAATTAAAAACATTTAAAAAAAAGCGCACTGTCACGTTTCTTGGGTGAGACTCGAACTTGCGCTCTGCGACATCATACATTAAATGGTAAGGAAGGCAGCTGCCTGCCGACCGCTCATACAAGGTTGCTTGAGAACCTTTAAAATGTTGAACGCTTACTGAAATCGTGACGATTATGAAGGTGACGATGACGCGAAATCCATGTTTTTTGCTCACCCAAAAAGTGTTCAACGCGCCTAGAAGTTTTCATTTCAAAAATATCAGTCAAAATAATAACTTACAAACAGTATTTAATTCATGTACTACACAAGACTGTAGTGAATGCAGTCAGTCAACGACTCCGGCACAGAATATACAACATGTACTGAAAGTCCGAAAAACCACTGCAGGGTACCTTTTGTACCTTTCATACAGAACTCTTCAGGACAAGCGTTGGACTCGAAGCCCTTATAGTTTTTGAGTAAACCACACTGAAAGTTTTCACCAATAACAATCTTAGCACAACCCTAGAAAACATAAGCATAACGCATCGGTATACCTACCAAATAACGCTTATACCGCGCGCCGCGCGCGTTGTAACCTATTCACGGTTAATCATAGGGTTGTCACAAGTAAGCGCATTAATATCAATTGAATAAGTTTGTATGGTAAAAAAATGTGCTTATTTCTATTCAATATTTTTATAGATGATTCTTTATTAGCTACACACACATTACCTGCAGTCATTTTTCGGACTTTCAGTACACGTTGTATAATAGTGACGCCGGCCTTTAAGAGGTAGTCGCGTCTTGACCATCGTGCAAGCACTATAATTCCTGTCGATAAAACAAGTGTTTTATTTAAACACCACAAAGACAATTGTAAATATTTCCAGGTCCCCGTCACCCGCGTATCGGAGGGAGCCGAGAACAGCACCTTCAAGCAGTACTTCCACACCTGGGACTCGGTCAGACCTGTCACCGCTGGATCTGTTAAATCCATCGCTGCCCAAATTGGTGAGCGTTTTTTTTTATTTATATTCGATGACAACTCGATAGTCCTTGACTGCGATCTCAGTTAAAGGTAAGTGACGATGCAGTCTAAGATGGTAGCGGGCTGACTTGGAAGCGGTATAGCAGTGTAAATTCAACTCATACCCCTAATCGGTTTCTACATCATCGTGTCGGAACGCTATATCGCTTGGCGGTAGGGTGGTAACTAGCCACGGCCAAAGCCTCCCATCAGACACGCAGACAATCGCAGACAAGGACTTGAACTTGTCATTGAAAAAGAAAGTTAGTTCCACAAGCATGTAATTTTCCAGATGCCGGTTTGTTCTCCTCGGACTCGGACTCGGACGGCGAGGCGTTCGCGAAGTTCGTCGGCAAGAGTGCTGCCGCGCGCGGCTACATGCCGGACGAGGGCGCGGGCGAGCTCAGCGTGTTCAGGTGAACTTGACACTTTGGTTTGTTCTCCTCGGACTCGGACTCGGACGGCGAGGCGTTCGCGAAGTTCGTCGGCAAGAGTGCTGCCGCGCGCGGCTACATGCCGGACGAGGGCGCGGGCGAGCTCAGCGTGTTCAGGTGAACTTGACACTTTGGTTTGTTCTCCTCGGACTCGGACTCGGACGGCGAGGCGTTCGCGAAGTTCGTCGGCAAGAGTGCTGCCGCGCGCGGCTACATGCCGGACGAGGGCGCGGGCGAGCTCAGCGTGTTCAGGTGAACTTGACACTTTGGTTTGTTCTCCTCGGACTCGGACTCGGACGGCGAGGCGTTCGCGAAGTTCGTCGGCAAGAGTGCTGCCGCGCGCGGCTACATGCCGGACGAGGGCGCGGGCGAGCTCAGCGTGTTCAGGTGAACTTGACACTTTGGTTTGTTCTCCTCGGACTCGGACTCGGACGGCGAGGCGTTCGCGAAATTCGTCGGCAAGAGTGCTGCCGCGCGCGGCTACATGCCGGACGAGGGCGCGGGCGAGCTCAGCGTGTTCAGGTGAACTTGACACTTTGGTTTGTTCTCCTCGGACTCGGACTCGGACGGCGAGGCGTTCGCGAAGTTCGTCGGCAAGAGTACTGCCGCGTGCGGCTACATGCCGGACGAGGGCGCGGGCGAGCTCAGCGTGTTCAGGTGAACTTGACACTTTGGTTTGTTCTCCTCGGACTCGGACTCGGACGGCGAGGCGTTCGCGAAGTTCGTCGGCAAGAGTGCTGCCGCGCGCGGCTACATGCCGGACGAGGGCGCGGGCGAGCTCAGCGTGTTCAGGTGAACTTGACACTTTGGTTTGTTCTCCTCGGACTCGGACTCGGACGGCGAGGCGTTCGCGAAGTTCGTCGGCAAGAGTGCTGCCGCGCGCGGCTACATGCCGGACGAGGGCGCGGGCGAGCTCAGCGTGTTCAGGTGAACTTGACACTTTGGTTTGTTCTCCTCGGACTCAGACTCGGACGGCGAGGCGTTCGCGAAGTTCGTCGGCAAGAGTGCTGCCGCGCGCGGCTACATGCCGGACGAGGGCGCGGGCGAGCTCAGCGTGTTCAGGTGAACTTGACACTTTGGTTTGTTCTCCTCGGACTCGGACTCGGACGGCGAGGCGTTCGCG